>OZ012681.1:64151998-66551998 GCA_963942445.1 Argyra leucocephala | reverse complement strand
TGCAAGAATCGATCGAATAAAAAAATTATTAACATTGAAAATTGTTATAGCTTAGTTTTATCCGTTGTTATTCTGTTATACTATACTTTTGAAGTTAAGGATGTTAAAAAAATTACCTCTTTAAGGATTTGGGGGTACTCTTTGCTGAAAAACTTTCATTTGCACATCATTGTACTGTAAAGCAATATGGGTAATTTTTTGCTGAGTTTCATAAAAAAGTGGGCAAAAAAGTTGAATGAACCATATATGTTTAAAGCTTTATATATCAGCCTTGTATGTCCCATTTGGTCCACATTTTATCGTAATTATCGATAGAGTTGAAGCAGTCCACAAAAAATTTATTCGGTTTGCTATCCGTATCTTATTGTAGTTTGACCCATTTATGCTCCTCGTTATGTAGACTGGCTAATACTACAACAATTAACTACGTTGAAGTGGCGCAGAACTGTTTCTGATATTGTATTTTTTTGTTTTTTTTTTATTTTGCTTCCAATTAATATTTACAATCTGAATAATTTACAATTCAATAACTTAAATAACAGCTTTTTGTTTTATACTGGCTTGAACAGAAGAATCCTATGATAGCACTTCACTATTTATTATATTATATTAGTATATTTTTTTTTTATATATAATTCCAAGTCTATAGGATGAACACCCTAACTGCTTTTACACAGAGATTTGGAATAAACAATCACATACAATAGTTTTTTTCATTAGAATTTTTATGGTATACCTACTAATTTAAATAGCATAGTTTCATTTTAATTTTAGTGATAACCAAACTCTCAGAAAGTATATATTATTATATATTATTTATTATATTATTTTATAGGTCGCATAGAATTTTATGTTTTAATCTCTTAGGGCCTGGATGCCTCATAAGATTGTTTGTCAGGATGCTTGGATGTTTGGATGTACTTCCAATTTACTTTTGTACTTTGTGCAGTATTTTGATATTTCGTCATGTGCTGAAGGAACCTGCAAATCGTTTTGGATTAAACTATTTGGCTCCAACCACGAAGCATCAACCACCATTTTTAGCACTTTGTTTTGAAATCTTTGAATTACATCAATGTTGGCTTTAGCTGCAGCACCCCAGAGTTGAATTCCGTTTGACCATATTTTTTTTTTTTTATTATTTATTACTTTTATTGACAAAATTGTATGCAAATTAAAAAATATTTAAAATTTTATAAAATTCACACATAAAAAAGAAAAGTAAATATTTTTTTTTTTTATATTTTACTACTCTAAAAAACTTTAATTATTCTTCTTTTACATGGGCTTAAGAATAGCTTTGTACAGCACCACCTTGTTTTCCAAAGACAATTCTGATTCTTTATTCATTAATCAATATAGGCTTCTCAGCTTTTGTCCCAATTGTGTGCACTTACAAATTATGTGCTTCTCCCATGTTAAACGCCTGTCAAGATGAATTCCCAAATATCTGAGATAATACCTCTGCAGTATGACTGTATTGTTCAAAGTTACTGGGTTGCAGTTACCTTTCCACAGTACAAATGTAACATGGGTTGACTTAATTGTTTTCATTGACTTTCCAACTTTGGAGCCAACTGTGGAGCCAGCTTTGAATTTGATTGAGGTTCAGCTGAAAAAGATTTTGGTTCGTAAAGGATCGATGTCTGAAGCCATAATTGCCGCACCATCAGCAAAATTGGCTACTTCCACATCTGGTGTCGTTGGGATATTTGCCGTATATATGAGGTAGAGTGTGGGTCCAAAAACGGTTCCTTGGATTCAGCCAGATTGAACGTCGAAAAGTTTTGTGTAAAAATCTTGCTGTCTGGCATAAAACGTACAGTTTTCTGCATAATTTCTCAGCAGTTCGTAAAAGTCGCAAAGCATCTCTTTTTTTTATCTTACATAATAATCCTAAATGGCACACCTTGAAAAAATCAAAAGCTTGACTTATATCAAGAAATGCGGCAAAGTAATATTTTTTTGCTCGAAGTCAGAATTTATTTGATTCACAACTCAATGAACTTGTTCCAAAGTGCCCTGTTTTATTTTATAATCGACTGGAGTTTTATTATAAGCTTTCTGCTTTCTATAACTGGGTTGAGTCTTATTAAGTTTAATAATATTGTATTAATGCAAATCCTAAAGCGGGAAATATATTTACATGCTAAAGCAGCTATTTGACACCCAGTTGAACACAAGTACTCGTTTTAGATCGGAAAATTCCTTTAACTTGATGTTTCATTGAACTAATTATTATGGGAAATATGAAAAATCAATTTTTTTTTTATTTTTCCTCAAATAAATTCAAAAAGCAAATCTTTGTATTTACATCTACCATAATCTATATTCTATAATGTAGTTTTAATAATATTATTTTTTTAAAAAATTGTTTTATTATATATTTTAATACGTTTAAATTCAGGATAAATAAATAAATAAATAAAATAATGTGTACAGAGATGTTCACAGATCAGCTTACTTTAAATAGTAAAGTGTTCCACAGGGCTCTATACTGGGTGTATTATTGTTCCTTGTATATATTAATGATATAAGCACATCATTGAAGTTTTGTAAGTTTTCACTATTTGAAGATGATACTTTGGTATACGTGGTTGAGGATGAGGTAGCTGAATCTGAAAGAAAAACGAAAGAAGATCTTAAAAAATCTATATATTTTGCTTAATATGAATAAACTTAAGCTTAATATAATGAAAACAAAATGTTTAACAATAGGTACGATACAAAAACCAAAAATAGAAATAAGTGGAGAACAAATTGGAAATTCTGATGAAATAAAATACTTAGGAGTAATTATAGACAAAAAACTGAATTTTGATGTGCGCTGTAAATATATATGTAAAAAGATAACAAAGGAAATAGCTTTTTTAGATAAGATCAAAAATTTCCAAAGATTGTGCAATTAATATATCGACCCATCCAAGGAATATGTTGATAACTCGAAATGTCAACTTATTACGGGATACTTATAAAGGAACTACCCGTAAGTTGAATGAAAAAATCCCCATGCTGATATCGTAAAATTTACGACTTTGAGAACAAAAAACAACATATTTAGTTTGACACCTTATTTGAAATTTTCCCGATAATATATTTATAAATAGAGTTATCAACTTCTCACATTCAATAAAAATTTGCATTCAGTTGCTAATAGAATTTATCAACATAATGCACAAAAATAATTCATTTTGTTACTAGTTGTAACTCGAGTTATCAACATATTACACAAAAAAGTACGAAAAATATTAGTTGCTAACTTAATTTATCAACATAATTTGCAAAAACATGTTGTCAATATTGGTAATAAATGTGTTTGGCAACGTTAAACATGGAACTTTTTTTATTAAAATTGCTTGTAAAAAAAAAGCGCGAAACGATAATCATCTGTTTTGTAATTACATATTATTTGAAAATAGTGTTTTTCGAAGATTTTAATAAAATAAATAATGTCATCGCGAGCACAAAAAATTTTAGAGTTAGCTAGAGCTAATTTAAATCTAAAAAAGCGTAAGTTTTAATTAAATTTTGTAAACTTTATTCAAAACATAGTGCTACATGTTTCAAATTAAAAATAAAATTTTAATCAACAAACTTATTTCTTTGTATCAACCGAATGTATAACTCCCAGCAACAAGCGACTTATTAACCAAACAGCTGTTGTTTTTGATAAAGATGGAGAGACGATGATAAAAATTTGTAAATGTTCCTCACAAAACACAGCAAAGAGCCACCCTTGGCCAATATAGGGATATTTTCAATACTGAATTTAATATTGGATTCTTTGTTCCTAAATCTGACCAGTGGAATGATTGCACTTCCTTTGAAAATATGAACGATGAAGAAAAAAAAAGAAAATGTTGTTAGACACCTTCAGTATTTGGACTTTGTTAAACAAAGCCGGAAATTAAAAGTTGAAGATAAGCAACGTGTAAAAAGGAGGCGTATTGCTACGTTTGGGATGAATGCATCGCGAAAAAAGGAGCATGCAAAGTTTCAAGTTGCCTTATGAATTTTCTTAAAATAAAAATAAAATACTATTTGCTGCATATTCATACTTTTCTTACAATTTTAAAGTTTTCCATATACACAGATTTTTAAATAAAGGGCATATCCAAAATGAAGGGGATAACGTTCATGCCAGAATAGAAAATGAGAAGAAAAGAAAAACAGTATTTGTACCTAGTGATTGGTACGCACTAATTAGAAATGCTAAAATTAAGGGAGCACCTTACAAATTAAAGCTATTTACGGTCAAATTAAGGAAGTTAGAGTCGACGCTGTAGATCCATTTATTGCATGAATCAAATATAAGTACGAAAATAATAATAATGACTTTGTTTTGTTTGATTCCAAAAATTTAATGAAGCGTGGAAGGAAATCCATATGTAACCGAGTTGAACTTACTTTATAAATCGTCTTTGCCAATTTCTACAAAAAAAAAAGGACTTGATCACTTTATGAAAGGAAAATTACATTCCTTTATTTATCATAATTTTTACGAAAACCTACTTGTGGTTGAGGACAATTCTGATGATGAATCGGAATAATTTATAATTTATGTGCAGATATGAATTTGTGTAATAAAACTAATTTGATTAACTCTAAATTATTATGACTGAAGTTATTGTTATTTTCTTATAATTTTATTATGTATATGAAGAAATGTTTAATTCCTATATTTAATGTGATGAAATAAATTATAATAATATATAAACTTATCGTATTTTATTTGTTGCATGAAATTCTCAATATTATATTTATAGGAAATTAAAAATTGCTAATTTTTATATGAATGGATTTCCCATGTAATAGGTATTTAACTACACTTAAAACCAAAACAATATCGTAAAAGTTTCTGCAATAAGTTAATAACTCTCTTTGTCAATCATATTAGCAAAGAAAAATCTAAGCATTATGTTGATAACTCAAGTTAGCAAGCAACAATTAAAATGTCTTTCATGCAAAAAGTTGTTTTTGCCTAAATCTCCATAATTTTATTACATTAACCACTATTAATGTATGCTTATGTAAATTTGTCACAAAAATCTAACTTATGCTTAAATTTGATCGAATTTGGTAAAAAAATCATGGTTTTAAATAACTTAAATTTGCAAAAACTTAAATTGCATTTTCTGCAAAACTATGGGTTTCGAGTTATCAACATATTCCTTGGATGGGTCGATATATAATACGCTGATACTGCCACATTTCAACTACTCCTGTTCAATTTTGTTCCTAAGTAATGAAGCACATTTGAACAGACTTCAAATTGAACAAAATCGAGCGATGAGAATTATTTTAAAATGCGGTATTAGAACCCGTATCAAAGATATGCTAAGTACATTGAAATGGATGGATGTTAGAAGTAAATTGAAGTACAACGTACTGATTCTGATGTTTAAACTTAAGTATAATTTACTACCCAAGTATATGAAGAAACACATTGAGTATGTTGGTGGATATTATTATTTACGAAACAGGGGAGATTTTAGAATACCGTTATACAAAAAAATAGCACAAAAAACTCACTCATGTACAGAGGAGTAAAAATTTTCAATGATTTACCAAATAACATAAAAAATGAAATTAGAAATATTATATTTAAAAAATTAATACGAGAACATGTAGATAATTTTAAAATTAATTGTAGAAAAATCTAATTTGCCTGTAATCTGAACCACTTTCTTAATTTCCCGTATACTACTTAAAACATTAGGAAGAATAGATGAAAAAATATAATGAAACAAAAATAGTACGTTTTTTGGCAATAAACAATTTTCATATCATTAAATACTCTTATAAAACCTATAGTTGTCAGTGATAAGTTTTTTTTTTTTCATTTATTGATGAATTATTATTTACTCTCTTTCTTATTTATTCATACTAGGTGTCTATATTATAATATATTTCATCCACCTGATGCCGTATTATTATTTTACGATGACATAGAAAGATATCGAAAGTTGGTGATGGGTTCATAAAGATTCTATGATATTCTTGATCTTCTTTCAAGATTTGATCCAGATGCCTTTTCATTTATTTTTTGTTTTACATTTTTTTTTTTTCTATATTATTATTTTCTTCTTTACATTCCTCTATCCAATTATATTCTTATTTAAAGTCAGTTTTTTCCATATTAAATACTATATACTACTACTAGTTGAATAGAGAAAGATGTATTATGAATGTTGTATGTTGTGTTAACCTTTCAAAATGAAAAAAAAAAGATAAATTTTTTCTTCTTGTTTTTGGAACCATCTTTTCACTTCAAATGATAATTTATGAGTTAAATTTGATTGATAAATTTGCATAGTAAATATTTGTACATGTAAAATATAAAAATAGGCAAAATAAATAAAATGAATAAAGAAAGAGATAGATAGGTGTGTGTATAGATAAAGATAGATGAGGAGTGAAAAATAAAAAAAAAATAAATAAAAATAATAAATAAACATGGTAAAAATGGTATGAAGATGAATTGAATACACTTTCAGTACAATATTGAAAAACAAAAATATTACCATAATATTTTTTTTTAGAAGTGTAGAAAGAAATTACATAATAGGCTGACATCGACAAGATCTACAAAGAAAGAAAAAACTGTTTTTTTTTGTTCTATTACGAAAATATTGGAATATTTGAATTTATTGTATATATTTAAAGAAAAAAAAAATAATAAAAATAAATAAAAACAAATTTCATTCCGTTTATTTGAGATTATATTTTTGAAATGTTGTCATTTTCTTACTAAACATTTTTTAGTAGTAGGCACTGATGTCAATTGAAGACTTTAAAAATTTTATATACTTTGTTAGCACACTTGGAATAACTTAAATTTTGGAAATTTGATTTGATATACTCCTTACCTGTGTTACCAATAGTATAAAATCTCAAGTCGGAAATAATTTCCTACATTGTTTATTTGAAAAATAGCTCCGTTTTCGATTTATGAAATTTATTTTCGACTTTTAATTAATATTTTATACTTTGTTACAATGCTGTAATAACGTAAATTAAGCTCTATTATATAAATAAGATAAATGGCACAGAATTCCGAGATCTATACCTTGAAATATTTGAATAACATCATCTTTGCAATCTTGCCGTTCGGGCCATTTTAGTTTTATTTCGGGTTTCAGTTGATGGAATAACATCTAACCAATTTTTGTTTCCAGCAATTAATGCTGGTGTTCTACAGAGCTTTGTCACTTCTTAAACTTCTTTCTTATATTTATTAAAGATCTACTGCAAACAACCTTCAACCCGATCCATAGTTTTGCAGATGACAGCACTCTTTTACAATACTACGATATTTATAAAAAAATCGAATGCTACAACTACCTATTACTACAACTACCTATGCCTAAAGTACAATAATAAAAAAACAATAAGGCCACATAGTAAACCATGGCTTAGCCAAAATTTTCGGATGTAGTAAGGCAAACAGAGTTGAGTTTAACACCTCGAAAACTTAAAGCTGTCTAGTTACGTAAATTTTAGCGCCGTTCTAACCAATTTTCAAATTTCAAGAGGAAGGCTTACAACGACTAGAAGACTAAATCAAAATATGGACTTTAATGGTTTACACCTCTTAAGCAATGCCGTTGAGGAACGCGAGATTCTGCAAATACACACTCTGTGGAAATACCAAGATGGTTTACGACTGGTTATGGAAATTCATTTATAGTAAGAACTTCTGGAATGGGGATTGGAATTCCACTACAAGCATTCCCAAGAAAGGATAGTTTTTATGAGTTTGATTTTCAAATTTCAGAAAAAATGTCAATAACATAGTTCAAAAATAACCACTGAACCCTTCTCTTACTTTTTTCTCTTTTTCTTTTCTCTAATGACTCACATCTCCTAAAGATAAGAGCCAAAAGCTTTTGCATACATATTTATATGTATGGATAATAAGATGCAATTCAATTCAATTCTTTTCTATAACCATCCCTTTAATTTTCCAAAAGTCAAGGTGCGTAAAGGTTTTAAAAGGTAAAAATCGACTTTGAAACCACAACAGATTTTGTTTTCTTAACGAACCTTTCCATGTTAAGTTTTGTCGATGTTAAATATATTCTCAAAGTGTATGTAGTTTATATTCTGGATCTTATATTTGGATCTTAGACGCATCGCCATTACTCATTAACGAAATATAAGAATTTCTGGAAAATAACTTTGATCAACATAAAATTATTTTGATTCCTTCCATCATTTTTTTATTTATAAATTTTAAATATTGTGAAATGTTAAAGTAATTTGATACTCAACAGACATTGGATGATCAAAATATATTATAATGAGTATTAAATGAATATTCATTTATTTATTTATTGTTTAGATCCAACATATTAAAATTCCAAATCCAAAAAACAAAAAAAAGGCAATTAATAATTGCCAAAACAATTCTAAACTAAAGTACTCTACAATTTACAAAAGACAAGAAAGAAGGAAATTGGCAAACTAGATAACTACGCCTTGCAAAAGGGTTATTGAGTATATTGTGATGATATGATCTCAAGATTTATAACAAAATTAGAGACCTGCGGCACCTTCGTGCCCTCTACATCGTGATGCCGACAAAGCACCTGCTGTAGTAAGGCTAATCAGATCTATTTGATTTTTTTACTAAAATTTTTATAAATAATTTATGAGGCTCAAACTTTTGATGCCTGGAATGTATTTAGGACAAAAACCGTTAATCTAAAATTCTACAATCAGAACTCTTGTAAGAATTTAAACAAAATATGGACGACTTTTCAATAAAAAAAATTATTATTTATTATAACTTAAAGTTTTAATAAAAAATAATAACAAACTTTCAACACAAAAATTTATGATTTGAATTATTTTTTTTTAATTTAACAAAAATGTGCATACATTATAAACATACATATGTATGTTATGTGGGTATGTTTTTCTGCTACATTAATACTTTCAATTATTACGTTTGTTCAATAAACTGTTCTAGAACGCTCTAGATAAATTAAAATCTGAATTTTTCTGAATTTTTCTAATGTTGCTAAGAATTTAATTTATTTTTAAGCATTCCGTACAATTATTACACAGTGATACAGTTTAGTTTTAGGGGATATTTAGTTTTATTGTTATTAAGTTTTAAAATTTAAATATTAATCTATTTTTTATTTATGTAGGGGTTGCCGCCCCAAAAACCGCGCTCCATATTATTGAAATCCTGATTTTGCTGACGGCAGAAAGATGTAGATGGCAGGAAAAAAACAAAATTTGAAAATTATTGCATTTTTTTGTTATTGTCAGACCCCAAACCCCCGCTCCATATTATTGAAACCCGAATTCAGCTGACGGAAAAAAAAATTGTTATTGTTATTGTTATTGTAAATTGACAGGAAAAAAAAATTGTTATTGAACTATTTTGTAAAATCCGGAATAACTAATTTTCTTTCATATATACTTAAAATGAGAAACTCATCGTCGTCAAATCTTCGATTAATAGGTAAATATATCGTCGGTCGCATGCTGCGTTGATCCATACGCCAAAAAGTCATATTGAGAAAAATGAGTTTAAAGTTTTTAAGACAATAAAAATTAAACTGTTCGATAGAATTCTTCCGAATTTGGCCAACTTATGTATATGCCCCAAAAATATGTTCATGCTAATTTTTCAACAAATTATATCCAATTTTAAAGTGAATTTAGTTTTTCATTGTATAACGTGTGGCGCACGTGGATCAAATAAGCAAGCATTAAATTTTTCTTGAAATAAGCAAGTTCAAAACAAAAAAAAATATTTCTAACAAAAATGAAAAATTGCTTTCATAGCAAAATCTTATTCTAGATATTACGTATTAACTGACTTTTATTAATATTTGTTTAATAACATTCATCTTATTGAATAAAATCAAAAATAACAAATTCATTTACATTAAAAATAATGTCACAGGTTTGTTAAGTAGCTTTAATCTTAGCTAAGAAATTAATATTTTTGTACTTAGGTACGTACTTTTAATTTTTTAAGCAGCTTTTACAGCCATTATCTTGTGTAACATGATAGTACGTTTGAAATAGTATAATAATTATTTAAGCAAAGCAGTTAGATAAGTTACGTTTTCACTAGGAAGATGTTTCAGTTAGTCCTTTATGTCACTGATTTTATTTTTGTCAATTTTGGACGGCTTCGAAGTAAGAGGCTGAACATTAAACAAATTTTTTGGTTTTGGAAGGATCTCCTTGGATGGCGTTTTTTCTTTGATTTATGCTAATGTAATTATAGTCCAAACCCAAAAAGGATGTTTTATATTTAATAGCAAAAAGTTCATCCTTTTCATTTAATATGTATTTTATTTTTGAAAATGGAACCTTGCTAAAGTTTAATTTTGCGGCAGGGATAGAAAAAAAATTTAAAATCGTGATGTCTTGTCATCTGAGTTACTTTCAAACAAATTTTCTTTGACTGTATTCCGTTGAGTAACTTTACAAAATGCAAGGGGCTATGCACTTTCAAATTTTTTGAATTTCTGTCAATATACCACTTGAATATTTCATTATACTTCAACCTCTTGAACATATATATACTTTACATATACGCTCTTTATATGTACGGTAAAATGGAGTATGTATATAAATAAACGTACATGAATCAAATTGACATTAAAAAAAACCTTTTATTTTTGATCCATGTGGATTGCAAAATTTGATAGCTTACTACACTAACAATGGTTGTGCATCAAAATTGAATTGAAAAAAAAATTATAAATGAGTGTACCATGTGTATTATGCAATATCGTGGATCAAATAAGAACATATAATTTAAATAGTGGATATTTCATATATTTTGTGATACAAACGCCAAAATAGGATATAGATATATAGGATCTGGATATAGGTCAAAGTTGCATAATAAATTATAAAAAACGTGGATGTGGTTCAAAGTTACCTCTCATTATCGCAAAAAGTATTAGATATAGAAGAAAACGGGTAACACAGAAATACCATGTCGCAAAACCCCTAGAAATGTTCTAATGTCAAAAA
Organism: Argyra leucocephala; assembly: GCA_963942445.1. Lineage (NCBI taxonomy): Eukaryota > Metazoa > Arthropoda > Insecta > Diptera > Dolichopodidae > Argyra > Argyra leucocephala. The sequence goes on along the minus strand of OZ012681.1, from coordinate 66,540,985 downwards.
TCTCAAAATGGCGTATGGATCAACCAAGCATGCGACCGACGATATGATATTCAATAAGTTAATTGGTATGGTATTGGTATAATAAAATATATACCTACAACACATGTATACATAATTTGTATGCTTGGATTTATTCTAAACGATTCCGTGTTTTGTTGAAATAATTGAGAAGAGAATAATAATTAAAAATTACTTTTTTTTTATTAAAAAACTATTTTTTCTGGTTTATAAAAATTAATATTATAAATTTTATAACATAATAACAAAAAAAATATTGTTTTAATAAAGAAAAAAAAATTGACTCAACAGAGAACTGAACTTTAACAAAATTTGCAATACTAAAATGACGCTTTAACCAACTGAGTTAATAGCCTATTAAATTTATTTCATCAAAATGGAAACATATTTTTGGAAAATGGAAATTTATTTTGATCCACACAAAATGCAATAAAATAAAATGAGTACCGCTATACCCAAATGGGATATGTACAATACAAACGCATACAATTAGAGTACTCGTAAAAAGGAAATTGTATATACATACATACATAAATACTCAGAAAATGCGTATTCTACTCTAATATTACTATTGCGTGTTGTGTAAACCAATGCATGCAGACTTTTTGAAAGCAATTTATACAAATAGTATCAGATATGGCAAAATGTTTTTTCTTTTTAAATTTTTTACCATAATCTCTTTATTTCTATCTCAAATATTTAATTCCAAGAAAATTGTAGCAATAAAGCTTCTTCTTAAATTAGCTCATATTTCTCGTAATTTGTCCTATGATATAGGGTATATTAAAAGCGTTCTTCGAACGAAACTGTGTACTAATATTAGTATGGGCATTCACCATATTTCAATGAACTGTGAATAGATTTTATCTTTCATAACTTGTCTATACTTCAATATCCGATATCATATCGGGAATTAAAAAACTGCAAGCATTTAGAGACCTAAAAATTATAATAACTATGAACTAAAACTAATTATAGTTCAGCAAAGTAATCGAGAGATTAAAAGTAGGAGTATTTTCAAATTTAAGTTAAGATCGTGTACTTTGTTACCAACACTGTAATAATTTCATTAAGTAAATAAGGGTGAAAACTTCATTTACCATTTTTGGAAACTGTTTTCGATTTCTAATTAAGAGCTTATAATCTACTTTGATACAAGCTGCAATAACTTAAATAAAGGAAGATCAGTTTGACACTGTTTACCATATTGTTATCATTAATGTAAAATCTTAAGTAAAAGTCCAAGACAATCTTCTGGTTGTTAAGTGGAATACTAAATCAATATCACAAACTAAATGAAAAGCTACATAAATTTAAATTAAGATTTTCTGTCTTTTGTTTAAATCCAAATGTAGTATTCTGAATTTGTTATTTTTTTACAGAAGAAGATTGGCACCATTCTCACCCATCTTAATTGCTTCCAGCAGGAGTAAGAACTTGTGTAAAAAAAAAACGGAATGCATCTTTTTAGTTATAGAATGCATCTGGTGAAATATGAGTCATATCCAAACAAGATGGAATGTTTAGATTATGATCATCAGTCATTTCGAACAAACCAGGGGTGTTTACAAGAGATCGTAACACTTTTGAATGCAAACGTGTAACTATTTCAATATTTACAACTGCCGAAGATGTTTAAGCAAACAACTGAATTGCTTGTTCTTTTGAATAATGTGAATTCTCCAAGTAAGTCGACGGCCCAAATGCATTCCCAAGTTCTTCACTGGATCTATATGTGACAGTAGTGCATCATTTGATTTAGCGGCAGGACATAATATACCTTTACGATATGCGAAAGTGATATACACTGATTTTGATGTGTTTGCCTTGCCATTTTGTTAGCCAATTTTCAATTTTTAACAGATTTTATTGCAATCAGTTAAATACTATGGTTTGTATAGAATGTCATATTCATTCGCAAAAGTAGCCGCCATAATATTTTTGGTGATATTGGGGGTTGGGTGTTGATGACATAAGACACAGATCCTAGAAACAAATGATAGATAGAAAGATAGATAGTCGTTTATTTCCAAAATTTGTTAATACATAATTTATAATGACAGAGTCTTCTTATACTTAAGTTAGAGTTTAGATTATTAGTATCTTAACATCTTAACAATTCTAATTTTTATTTTGCATTACATTTGTTGTTTGATTTACAATTTATTTTTAACTGATACAAGGAAAAATGGTGGAAAATTACAAAAAACTTGTGGCTACTTGTATTTTTCAAAATTTTACTTAAAAACTTATGACTAGACTTAAACTAATTTATAGCTAAACAAAGGCAACGAAAAACAAAACAAAATAGATAAAAAAGAAATGATTAAAGCAAACAATCACAATTTAATTACATTTAGTAATTATCAACCAATTGCCTAATTAAAATGTTTTCGGAACTAGTTGGCAACAAATTTGTAATTTGTAATTTTGTCAGTTATCGTCGTACTTTTGGATTTTAAATGGATCTCTAATGTACTGTGATACCAAGGGAGGTTTAGTAACATTTTTAGTAGTTTATTTTGCGTAATTTGCAGTCTTTTTTATAACAGTATGCGCAGTTTGACCAGACCGGAGTACCATACAGATACGCACTTTGGAAAATGGATTTGAAAATTAGAATTTTGTTAAATTTTGAAAGAGACGATTTCCTAGTCCGCATAACTATTTGATTAATATTTGATTTTTTTTAATTTTGTCGTCGACTAGGGGTTTAAAAGTTAATTTGGGATCCCTAGGTATTTGAAAGTAGTGTTCCAGTCGACGGAATTGCCATTTACAATCCGTTTTCTAGATTACAGATTAGAGATGATTGTGCTAGGTTTGACATCCTAGGTATACAATGTATTGTCATCAGCGAACAAGCCTATTTCGCATCAAGACTAGAAAAAAAATGAATTACTAAAGTTAATATGACGGAAACTCCCGTCTAAATGAGAAATTTTAAGAAAAATTATGTTTTATCTCTGCAAAATCGTGGTCTTAGTTATTATATGACTAGAATGATACGTTATATACTGGCTAAAATTTATTGCGGCTCCATTGCGGTTCATTACATATACAATAATACAGTTTTAATATTGCCATATTAACCCATTTTATTTCTATCAATTGTTCGCTTGCCTTCAATTTTTTCTTTCACGAATTTTTTAAGGTTTTATTTTCATGATCTTGTGCATTTCATATTTCAAATAAACAATTTAACTATCATATCGGTTGGTGTATTATAACACTACTGGATTATAGGTGTTAAAACACTACAGATTTTCTTTAAAAATTTAGAAATCATTCCTTTCTCCGTATCTATCCTAGATACTAATGTGTGAGACTTAAGAATCGACCAGTAAGGTAATTGAAGTTTAATCCAAATTATACGCATTTGTTTAGTTCGGCGATAGCATTCGTCAGATTCTTAATTTTTAAATCCTATAGCTAAGCCTACAATAGCTCAGTTTCGAATAATTTTTCCCAAAATGTTTGTACGAGAAGATTTTAATTCTGAAGAAAAACTTTTCACAGCTACCATCAAAACACATACCATGCATTGAGCATAATGTATTAACAAATCTGAAGCAGGATCGTTCATGGTGGTTGTGTCATTTTATTTCTAATCAGTAAATACCGGTTTCTGACCGCCCCTCAGATCATTGCTATTTAAATGAAGCTTATTTATTTTTCTCATCATTCTTGCAAAAACAAATTTTGCTTAGAGCTTAATTTTATATAAGTTTGATGAACCGGAATATGACGATAGTTAATCATTTTTCCGGAATATGACAATAGTTAATCATTTTTCAAATATAAATAGTTTAATACAGAAATTTAATAAATAAAAAAATACTCGTAAAACTTCTTTCCGTTAATTTTAGTATTTGATCAGTATTTAATGCTACCCTATGCCCTACTGATTAGGTTACAGGGAAATAATGATTATGATGATAATATAATGTGCGATAACATAATTCTACTAAAATTACTGACAATACGATAAGTATGAGCTACAAAAATTGTCGTGGTAACATTTGCGTCTAATAATGAAATGTCCACCGATTTCAACATATCAGACTTCTCGGCCGTTTCATTTCAATAGAGTGAGTACATTTTCTCTCGTTCGATTTCATATTAATTTTATTGTACGCAATCGGTAAATAATATCGGTTTTACCGTTTACTGTTTCCTATTATGATTCTAATATTCTAATTTAATATTGCTTGTATGTGAATTACTATACAATTTATTTAATTTCAGGTGACAAGGTAGGAACGTAATATTAAATAGAAAAATATTATTTTGTGAAAATGACATATGTTAAATTTTATGTAAAGAATTTTTTTTATTTGAAAATATTCAGTAGAATGAAAAGTGAAGGTCATAGCAATGTCAATTTTTATTTTTTTTTTATTTATTATAAAATTAAATTTATTATTATTATGTTAATAGACTTGTGTTACATTGATCGGAATTTCATAAGTGAATTTGATAACAGTGTTATTATTTAGCATATTTAGTAAGGTATTTAAAGATTGTTTTTTTATTGAAATGTAAATTAAATATCATTTTGTAAATATTAGATAGCTATTTAAAATTATTAACTCTAATTTTGAAATATTGCATAAAATAACTAAACATATTAACTTTCAGAAAGTATTATTGACAAAATATAATTTTATATTAAATTTATTGAATATAAAAGTAAAAATAGAAATGATATGAAATTCTCTGTAGATAGATAAAAAAAAGTAGTCAATAAACTAAGTAGGATTGAGGTGGCAAAAAAGGAATACGTATAAGAACTCAGTAGTACCACATTAATTTTTCATAAAATTGTGTTATACCATCTAATATTCAAATATATAGAAAAATAGGAGTAACAAAACACAATAATCCCATATTATTTTTCGTAATGATAAAATTATAAGGTAAATCAAATAAGAATGAAGGAAATTAATGTAAAAAAATCAACAGGATATAATTTGATCACAAGAAATATATGATGCCAAATTTAGCCTACCCAAATATTGGATTCGGTGTAAGACTTCCAAGTCAATGTAAGATTTCACAAATGATTTTAAGACCAGACAAGCTATGGGAAGATATCAAATCATATCAGCCAATCATCATTCTGCAAGGCTATATATAAGGTAATGGAACAACTAATACATACTAGGGTGACTTGAACCACTATTTGCACAAAAAAGATTAATGACAAGACCAATTTGGATTCATACATTAGCCATTAGCCGAACGATATGGTGTAGTGATTATGTTATCTAACTACTAATTAGAAGGGCCCGTGTTCAAGCTCCGCTCAGGAAATGGTTGACGTAAAAAGTTTTTTTTAAATTATTCTTTGAAATTAATTTAGAATAGAATTTGGTTATAATTAAAATAAAATGGAACTGAAGTAAGATGAAAACTATTAAAAGAAAAAAAATATTGTATGAATTGTATATAAAATAAGTGAGAATATAATGGTAACAACTTAAACAAAATGGAGCTATTCTATTTAAGAAGGTTTAGCTCTTGACAATGGCAGTAGTTTTCCCACATTTAATGAGTAGATAAGCCAGTAATTTGTTAAATACATACTTGAATTATTGTAGATATTGTAGTATAAACTTGCAGTACCTTACTTAATTAAGCACGAATAGGTAATTCTAGTCAAGCACATTTTTTTTTTCCCAGATAGAAGAAAATCATAGAAAGAGTCTTCATTTATCGTTCTATTTTCCGGGGCGGCAACGAAGTGAAGGACTATGTCGACTTTAACGCACTAAAAACTACTATCCTTTTATTTATATTAATACTAGTCTTTTAGACTAACTATTAATACAGTTTTAGCTCTATTACTTCATATATTTTTGATCAATCAAAATCCTATTAGGAATTATTGAGAAGATTTTTTCCTAACACAGTTCGAACGGTTTCGTCCGTTTAAGACGTCTAACAAAGTTTTGACTGTCAACTAAACGTAAAACTTCAGTATTAATATGTTGAGAAAGACGAATTTTGTGGTGTCATCTCTATGAATGTCAAAACTTTGTTTTGGAACGTTTGAATGGTTTGAATATGAAGTTGTTTAGCACAACCCCATATTTGAATACCGTATGCCCAGACTGGATTTAATATTTGATTGTAAATCAAGACTTTGTTATATGTTGAAAGCGAAGATGCCCGCTCAATTAGCCAATACAGCTGGTTGTATTTCAGTTCTAACTCTTGTCTTTTTTTCTTGACATGTTCTTTCCATCTTAGCTTTGCTTCAAGTATCATACCAATGTATTTTGCAGAATTTTGATATGGTAAAACGACATTTATTATTGTGACCACTATGGGCGGCTCTATTATTTTGTTTGTAAAATTAACATTTGTGGATTTTGATTCGTTTAATTTTTATTCTCCATCTTTTGCACCGTAAGGAGATTTTGTTGTTTGCTTGTTGCAATTTATTTGTTGCTTCGTTTATATTATTACCAACCGCTAATACTGCAGTATCATCCGCAAAAATTGCCATCGTTGCATCCTCTAGCTCTGAGATATCACTGGCGTAGAGTAAATATAGAATGGGACCCAGAATGTTCCTTTGTGGTACTCCTGCATGTATATTGCTTAGCGTAGAGTAATCTTCTCCTTGCTTGATATGAAATACTTTATTTGTTAAGTAAGATGCTATTACCTCGACATAGGCTTTGGGTAGAATACGGTTCAGCTTGAAAATAAGTCCCTCATGCAATACTTTATCAAAGGCTTGTCAAGGAGCACTGAGTCAAGAACATAAAAAAAAATCTCTGTGTAAAAGAGTTAGGCTGTATAGTGCATGGACTTGGAATTATAAAAAAAACTTTGTCAAATAAAATGAGTATTTTATCAACCTGAAAGAAAATCATTTAAAGGTTCCAGACAGAAGGTCAGTATTTAATCTATAATCTTCCATTTTACTTCAAGCATCCAAAACAATGATAGTGACTTTTGCTGAAAAAAGCCCTAACCGACATTCCACTAGAATAAATATATTGAATTGAGGTTCGTGCGAAATAGTGTAAACGACATCGCAATATGGTTGAAAAGAAAGAAGATTGAAGCCAACATAAGCAAATTATTATATACGTATTATATTTATACAAAAAAGGAAGTTTTTTACATAATTAGAATACGTTCATATTCGTAACAACTCGATAGGTAGATAAATAGCTAATGAATTTTATTATTTGAGGTAATGATTTAATAGCAACCTTGTTTTGCAAAACGAAAATGTCAGAAATCTTGGGATTGATTTGAATTACCCTTTGACCTAGAAAAACCACCATCTACACAAAAAGAAATTTTAAAAAAATGTATTGGCTCATCAAGAGAAGTTCTCAAATGCCAGCGAAAACAAGCTGCTGGTGTATGGAAATATTCTCTAATCACTCTATACTTACGGAGTACAATTATGAAGAATAACACAAAAAAACGAATATTAAAATACTACAGCGTTTCTATAATAAAGTACTGCAAACTTAAGTTGATGCTACTTGGTTCATGCTACTTGACAAATTATATTATTTTCAATGAACTGTAAATCCTGACTGCCCAGAAGCAAGTTCACCAACACAATCAAATATATCGTTATAGATTAAATAGTCCATTCTAATGTAATATAGGGAACACTAAAAAAATCTACCGCATATAACAAAATTATAGAGAAATACACCTGAAAATCTGAAGTAAATTATAAACAACAATTATTAATAGTAAATAATGTAGCTTAAGAAATTATTGGACTTTAATTATTCATGTTTCTGTTATTAAGTTATTAATTTATTGTATTATTTTTTAATTAACATACACGTAGTATGCAACCGAGGTATTTTCATTTACTATTGCAGTGAAAGAGAACACAAATTATCAACATATACATGATTTCAGAAGGTCAATCTGAAGTTAAAATTTTTAAATCAAAGCTTATCTGATGTTACAATAGCTGAATAAAGCCAGCGGAAGGAAACATAGTTACTTTTATGTGAATACGTGGACATGAAGGAATACAAAGTAAATAGGAAGCATATGTTATTGCAAAAACAGGCGCAAAGAGCAAATTCTTAGAACCAGAGAGCTTGCTCAAACGTCTACTAACAAAGAATTGTTTTCAAGTGCAAAACTACAGAATCTTAAAACATATGGGATAGTATCCAAGGAATTACGCAGTCTACAGCCCTCAGCCCTTCATACTTAGTACTCGACAGGGTATCAAGAAGTCTGGTCCGAATGTCAGAGCACTGATATGATTGATCTCAGCTTACGATCCATTTAACAAATATTTATTCAAGATTCATAAGTCCAACACAAACATATTCAGATTCTGCCTAGGAAAAAATTAATTTGCTTTCCACGTCATAACTCGCAAAATACATGTATATTTCCAGGAATACACATTGTTTGATTCTGATATTGACACTAAACAAAATAATAGCGTTCGTAACTTGTAATTTTGGATAAAATTGGAAAAGTACAACAGCTCTGAAGAGGTCTACATAAAATCCCCATTAAAAAAAAAATATTAATTTACAGAATGTGAAAGAAAATCATATTTGCAACTAATTTAAAGGAATTCGGACACTACTTAATGACGCTAAGTAACTTTGTCAGTTGATTTCCAACATAGTTCTCTGAATAAAAAAAATTCTCTACACTCATGCAAATTCTTCAAATATGAACTAAAAAAACCATTTCCAGTTTATTTTCCATTATAATGAAATGGAATTTTAACAGTCATTCACCACAGTACACGAAATAAATCTTTTTAATAACTTCAGTACAAGAAATAATTCTTTCTATACTCTCTTTCAAACGGAATTTTATTTAAAGATTTATTTCAACCCGTATGACCTTTGTTTGGTAGTCAGATAACAAAATAGGTAAAAGTAATAATTTAAATAGTACGTACTAAAATCTATCCATCCACATTGGATGCAAATGTGAGGTTTTTAAGATTTTTACAAAATTTTGTTTAATTCCTTTTTGGACGGCTTGCAGTGTTCATAGATACTTATAATGGTCAAATTAAAATTTAAAACTATTGTTTTCTTATTCTAAGAGTAACATTCGACACGATTCAAGACTTTCCGTATGTTATTAAATACAAGAATACAATATTTTATGTCTAAATAATTTTTTAATTTTAGTGAGAGTATGTTGAAATGTATTCAAGTTTAATCAGTTATTTGAATCACTTCTAAAGGTAATATAAAACGCGCATTAAAATTTATGCAAAAAAGGAGTTATTTTTTTCTATGGTATATTATACATCTAATGGTATTTTGTAAATTATTAACTTCTAAACATATGCAACTTTTAATTAACTGTATAAAAAAAACTTCTTAAGAATAATATTCTATAAATCTGCTGCTACTATCCCTTCTGTTAACAAATCACAGTTGCTTTATTTTAAAAAATATAAATAAAAAATATAAGAAAAAACAAAAAATGTAAAGTAGTATTATCCTCACGTGTTTCAACAACGATGAAGTGTTTTTGAAATATGAAAGAAAAATTCCTTTTGAAGAAAATTATGAAGTAAATACATTTTCCATCTAAAAGCCAAAAAAAAAAAACAAAAAACATAAAAACAAAACTCAAGAAAAGACTAAAAAAACTTTCATAAACTTTATTTTTGACTAAAATTTCAGAAATACGTGCCATAAAATAAATCTGTATATCTATCATCATATATAATGTATATCATACATCAACATTGATATCGTATATTTTTATAGCTACAATATTTAAAAAAAAATAAAGTCAAAAAAAGTATTCTAAAATTTTTTTTATAATGTCAGTCAAAAAATTCATTTCAATATGCTTGTATGTACACTTATGCATGTGTGAACCTATGAATCAGTAACGACGCATGGATATTGAAATAAGGAAGTTAGATTTGAAATTATATAAAATTCTTTATTAATTATTTAGTACCTCTAACTCAAACTGTGACTCACTTATATATAACTAGCTATTTCCGGCATATCATTCGCCGGTTTAGCATTAGCATTATAAATGAAACAATTTATTTTATTTATTTATTTTCTTTATTTTCTTAAAAAAAAATCAATGTTTTACATATTTTTTTATTACATAATAAATAAGTTAAACTGAAAAACTTAAAACTATAATTCACTTTATTTAATATCTTAAAAATAGTTTAACATTTTAATACTTATTCAAACATTTCATAATATTTTATACTACACTAACTCCATCAAAAGATCGTACTCTAGACAAAGCAACATAGAACTGTGAAATAGAGAATTGTGTTTTTAAGAAAATATTTGAATAAGTATTAAAATGTTAAACTAAGTAATATTATTGTTATTTATCAATACAAATACTTAGAACAATTGATTTACTATTTAAATATTTATATTTCATAAATGTTCTGAAATTCCACTGAATATTTATATTTGTTTATAAGTATTTATTATTAATACTCGTAACGCATATTCGTATCTTCGTATTTTGCAAGTTTAGAAAGTGGATTTTGCGTGAAGAAATATAGTAGTATATGTAATTAAAATGTTTGAAATAAAATTTGATATAATTGCAATAACATTTGTAAATGTAATAAAAATAAGTAAAACAAAACTTTCATGAAACAAAATCTGATGTCTAAACGCTCCCTAACAAATACTATTAATAGAGACGTACATTTCAACAAAATGTGGCGAACAGAGATGTCGCTGGCAGTATAGATATGAAATTAAATGCATTTAAATTAAATACATACCACACCCACATTAAAAACACATTAAAATAGCCATAGATACGTTTTTTGTGTTTTTTTTTATTATCATAATAGCCTTAACTATTTCAAAACTCAAAATAAAAAAAGAAAAACATTTATTTATAGAATTTATATTTTTATTTCACTTCTTTTAAATTTTGGTTTTGACGTTTTGGTATGATTAGGTATGACCATTATAGTAAAGGTTATGATTCGTTATGACTTTGTTAAATCCTATCGAATCTAATGCGCATTTGAATTTATACTTTTGAATTTTGTTAATAAAATAAATAAATTTCAATTATTGAAATTTGTGAACATGGTCTGGGTGAATATATTTTCTAAATTTACTATTTGTTTTAACGGTAATTTTCTTTGTTGTAATATCGTAATATCGTAATATTTTAACAAAGCTATTTTTATAATTCGCTATAATAATTACATTCTGATAATTCGGTTTTTGTCTTTGCTACTTTGTTTTTTTTTTTAAAAATTAATTCATATAATCAGATATAATCAATGCTATTGCTCAATAGATGAATTGTTTTTAGGTTAATTTTAATTTGTTTTTGGTTTTATTTGGTTTTATTTTTTGTGGTTTATGCTTTAAATTAAATTTTGCACACTGTCGTAATTCGTAATAGTTCTAATAAAATTGTCTAATGTAGTTGAAAAAATCTTTGTGTTGTAAAAGCTTTGTGAAAAGTTTAACAGACGTTTAAGCGTATTAATATATAACATTCTTATTAACCGTAAACCCAAAAAAATTTAATCGATTCTTACAAGTTAAAGAAAAACTAGAACTCGTCCGTTGCTCATTCGTGGTAGTTTGGCTTGCATTGAATTTTTGCAGTAACAATTAAAATCGGCAATTTCTTCAATTTGTCATGTTGAAGAGCAAAGTAGTTTTATTACTACCCTGGTGAAAAAAGATTTTATAATTTTAACATGAAAAGAAGGATAGATAATTTAAATATATTATTATATGCTATGTACATATTATATACTACACTACAACCAAACGAATGTTTTCAATGGCGATTAAGACAACAATAATTAGAGTTCGCTTGAATTTTCAAACTTTCAATGCAAATATTTTTTTAAATACGCATTTTTTCAAATGAAATAAATTTAATTTATAATTTTTTTATTATTTTTAAATTATTAATAAGTATAATATTAAAATACTTAAATAAAATAAATGAGTTTTGTAAAAGAACGTGAATATTGGATTTAATCTAGTAGGGCTGTTCAAAAACACATACTACAAAAACAAAATACTCCAAAAAAAATATTTTGTTTGACAGAGTTGTTAAAATTTGAATTTTCTACATTTGCAGTTAATGTTATAAATAAAAAGACCAACACAACTGATTGCTAGTAATTCAAAGCTTCTGATAATTCAAAATATCGAAGTACAGTTACAAAATTAATAAAATTAATAAAAAATAATAAAATATTGTAAAAAGAAAAACAGGTAGTTTATGTTTAGAATTTGGAGAAGACAGTTAATAAAATGTCATAAATAAAAAATAAAAATTGTTTTGTTATTTTACAAAAATAAAACAAAATACAAATCTTCCGCTGTCTATTGTAATTTTGCAGTTTTCCTGCTAAGTTAAAAAGGTTTATGAGGATACTTCATTTCCAAGATCTTGTTTATGAATATGTCAATGTAGGTAATATGTTTACGAAACCCACCATTATCTTTATCTGTAATTTGTTAGCGGGATATCCGGATATACCGGAATATCGAGTTTTCTTAAACATACCTACATAAGAATTTAGATGATAAAATCAGATATTGCTGCATTGTTTGTTGATATCACGAAAGTTTTCGACATGGTGTTACATGAACTATTATTGCAAAAATTGTCTAAAATAGGCTTTCAAAATTTTATTCTAAATTTGGTTTCAGTCTTATTTATATAATCGAACGCAAAAAGTTATTGTTAATCATACAGGCAGTAGAATATCTTTTTTAAAATTTGGCGTACAGCAAGGTTCTATATTAGGCCCAGTACTTTTCTTAGTATACATTAATTCATTATTCTCTCTGAATTTTAAAGGGCAGGTGATTGCTTTTACTGACGATTTGATCTTCATGCTGATATTAACTTTGATTTAGATTTACTAAGGAAATGGTTTTTTGTCCACAGATTAACAATTAGCAGTAAAACTAAATTAATGTATTTTAGTTTATCGTCTCAATTAGATTTAGATGTTTCTACTATGTATCATGCACCGGGTTATCGCATGTACTTTAGTAATATTAAATGTTCGTGTGTACCAAATGCATCATGCATTATATTTGATAGTAATTGTGACTGTAATGATCAATGTTTCAACATTGAAGTAGTTAAGGAATTTAAGTATATAGGTCTGTAACTGGAGTTTAAAATGAATTGAACTTCACAGGGTGAAGCTCTAAGAAAATATATCTGATATTGTACAAGATGCTTTTATCACTTGAAGAAGGTTTGATCGGAAAAAATTCTAAAATCATTCTATTATGGCATTGTACAGTCAAAGCCTCGATATGGATTAGCTTGTTGGGGAGGTACATGTCAAAATAAAATATTACCTTTAATACGTCTCCAAAAACACTTCACAATCAGAATTATTTGCAAAAAATCTAGGTTTCACAGTAGTCTTCCACCAGCTGACAATAAATAAGACTTATTGGTTTTTAAAACACTTAAAGTCTTATAAAGCGCTTATACAAGCTGTATTAGCTAAATTTTAATCTGGTAACTAACAAGTATTAAAGTCTTGTAAAGTAAGACTTATAATATCTTATAGAGCTATTTTTAAATGAGCAAAAATCTTTTTATTCACTTTTCGGTAAAGTCCGAAATGTTAATAAGACTTGTAGGCTTATAAAGTTATAGGTTTAATTGTCTTGTAATTATAGTCTTATAAGATTTTTATCAGATACATTATCGGATATTATTATAATTGTGGTGATGATATTTGAAACATAAAGAAGTACAACTTTTATTTTGAAATTTAAATATTAAAAAATCTAACTTAAAATGGATATTTCTTTGTGGCGAAAATTTAAATCGACTGGTACTTATTACAGAAATAAGGCAAAATATTCTTTAAATCCTGCTCAGTCAAGTTATAGCTAAAACCTTCAACTTATAAAAGACGAGCCATCGATTATTGCAAATCCAATATCTTCTCCAACAACTTTTAACGGTAAATCTATTTTATTTCAAATACATAGTCAAATTTATATAATATTTGTTTTCTACAAAATTACCTTCAGATCCAAGAACCTTTTTGCAAACTCCTATTAAAATAAATGATATATATAGTATGGGTGATAAAGGAGGGATGTTTTAGTATCAGGGACTAAAATTTTGTGTCCAACATTTTTTTCACAATATAAGCAAGTCAATAGATATCTTAATCAATATTAATATTGATGGTTTGCCTCTATTTCGAAGCTCGAAACAAGAGTTTTGGCCTATTTTTGTGAATATACATGAATATCCTGATTGTAAGGTTATGGTAATTGGCATTTATAGTAGTGGTGGTAATCCATGAAATGAAAGATGTTATGACAAGTGGTATTTTAATAAATGGACATAAGATTCACGTTAGTATTCGTTGTTTTATTTGTGATTCAGCTGCCAGATCTTTTATAAAAGGTAAGACTTATCCATTCACATCCAATTCACATTTCGAATTTTTATTTAATATTAGGAGTTGTGTATTTTAATAAATGGACTGGTGGCATAACGCGATTTGCAGTCAGATAAAATTTTATAGCAGTATAAACAAATTCAGTAGTATAAACAAATTCACAAAATTACAGAATCTTTAACATCGTATAAATTACCAAGAGATTTACATCGTGCAGTGCATGGTCTGAATGAATTAGCCAACTGGACTGGAGGTTTAGAATATCGTTCTTTCATTTTTAAATATTTATTCGTCAAATTGTGGAGAAAATGTACCTGATTTGTATGAATTTAATGTTATTAAGAGCAAAATTAAATATTGTAGCTATTAAAAATAAAAATGGAGGAGTCGTTTTTGTACCTTCCCTGCCCACATATAAAAATGAATAAAAAAAAGTATCATTTATTTATAATTTAAAATGTATTTTTATTCGTTATAAAAATTTTATTTACACTTTTAATTATTATGAGACAAATTAATGCTTAAAAAAATAAAATAAATATGGTTGTTTGAAATTAAATTAAAGTTTTAGCTTTATTTGACTGAGCAAAAAAAATTATTTTTATTAGGTACATTAAATAGTATTTTCCTGGACAATATTTATTAGGCTACGATCATTACATATATTTCTGTTTGATAAGGGGATTATATTTTGAAATTTTACCCTTTTTGTAGAACGTGATTCGCGGCTGTTTTCTTTTATTTCGGCTCTCCGTTTACTGTTTCGTAATTGCACTTTAATGAACTGTACTAAAATTTCATAACTAAAACTATGATCATTACAATGCTGTTATAAAAGCATTAAAGGAGACTTATTATAATGTTATAAGTACACGAAACAAAAAGTATTTATTAAAAAAAAAATAGATGAAATCTAAGAGGCGCGCTAAGTCGATGGTGTAGTGGTTGGTCTTTCGCTGAAGATATCACAGTTCGAGTCTCCAGGTAAGTTAATTTCAAATCATGTTAATACATTACTATATAACAAAAAAAAATATCTAATAATAAAAAAATTAATTGGTAATGTAAAAAAAATAATAAAATATACAAGTATAAAGAAAAATAATAAAAAAATGAATTATCTTTTTTTTTTTTAATTTTTGAAAAAGCACTTATTAATATTCTTATAACACTCTTATAGTTGCTTTGTAAAGATTTTGTACTATTCTTATTACAGCTACATAATGCACTTATAAAATACTTAAAAAAGCATTAAAAGCGTTTATAGAACCTTTATACAACATGTTTAAGCTCTATAATTTTCTCCAAAATAACCTTGTAACACACTTAAAGAGGTTCTGTAGAAGCTTATAGAGCAAAATTATAAGCCATGAGGACTTATAAGAAGTTATTTAAGCGCTTATTAGATCTTTATTAGATCTAAATTGCTGCCTTTTATTATTTTAGAAACTTAAAATTCTACCATTGCCTCATTTATACTGTTATAAAGTATTAAGAATATTTTTTATTAGATCTGGTCATTTAAATCACAGAATTTCAAATTTTTATGCGCTTCGCGCAAACTATAGTTCTATACAGTTCCGATTTTTCATACTTCTGCGTTCAAAAGTTTCGTTGTATCCTCATGTAGACTGTATAATAGACTCCCTTCGTCAATAAAATGCGTAAGATCTCTGAACATATTTAGTATTAATGTGAAGTTGTGGTTGATGAATAATACCTACTATGAAGTTGAAGTAATGTGAATGCTCACACAGAATTAATCATATCTTTTGAGTTTAAATATCATAATTTTGAAATGTTTTTTTTTTTTTTTCTTTATTATTTCAAATGAGTAAAATAAAAATTATATATATATTATTCTGCATTTATCTGGATGTTTGTAAGTTCGACGGAACGCTCCAACACATACACAAATTGCATATGCATACAAATGCATATATATACAAATTGCTTTGGTGCTTTTTTTTAACCTGTCTACCATGCTGAACCTTTGCAGGAAAAATTGATTGCATGAACTATATTTTTTTAATTTAATGTTAGTCTTCTTCGCAAATAATAAGGAAAAATGAAAAATAATAATAATAATATAAATAAAACAAACAATTTTTTTGATTTATAATAATAAGGACTAATAGAAATTTAATCAATAGTTTAATATGGTATAATAACCAAAAGGCAAACAGCATTTAACACAAAAAAAAATATAATTCACTCAAAGGTTATTCTTATTACTTAAAATTATACATAATAATACACATGTGTATCAGCATATTTGAATTGTATAATATTATACATTATACTACTTATACCTGCTTATACCTTTTATTTTTGTCATTATTGTGTGCGTAACTAACTTCACTTAAAAAAAATATTTTTTGAAGTAAGGGTGTGGTTTAGTAGGTAAGAATCCTACATACAGTGTCAAGCTACGGGGCTCATTGTATCTTTCTGAAGATCCCCACCAGCCTACGAAAAATAAAAAAAATAAAAAAATTGGCAAAGTCTTGACTCCAAAAAAAATATTTCTTTTATGTGTTTTAGAAAATTAAAAAGTGATATAAACATAAGTACTGTAATTTCGGAATAAAGAATCTAATGAAAGAAAAAAAGAAACTAGGATTTATTTTGCTTCCGTCATTTATGACGGGTTACAAAGCTAGTTTTGTTATAATTATAATCTTATTCAAATATTTATAAGATAAAGTTCAATTTTATTATTAAATCTATTCTTAAATCTAATAGTAACATGATCTCAAGTATATAGAGAATATTTATATTTGATTTAATAAAAGATAAAAAAGATAAAAGAAAGTAGTTTAGATTAAGATTAACATTATATACTAATTAATTTAAAATGTAAAAATATATATTTAAGACCTAGCCTAAGCTCTCTGGTCGAATTGTGTATTATAAATCAATTTTTATTTTCCTAATAGGTGTTAGAACGATCACATGAATATACAATAATAATATAGAATTATTGTAAAATGTATGGAAAAGTGCATTTTAATTAATTTTATACCTTTTAATATAATTTTACTTGCATTTAATTTTATTACTTTATAACCAATTTTTTTTGCATTGCTATTTCTATTGTTTTAATTACATTTTATATTTTTTATGTTGGATTGAAAGCAGTATGAAGACAAGATATAAGAACCAGAAGAAGAAAAAAAACAAGAATAAATAAAAATAATACATTTCTGCCAACTTTCTACCAAATTTTCTAGTAATGTGTTACTTTGTTTTCTTTAGGTAATGTTATTATGTGTGCTTAACAAGAAACAAGTAATATTTTTTTTGAAGTGTGATAAATTTTCTATTTCTTTTAGGTTTGTAGGTAAGTTATTATAGGAGTTTAGGCAGTTGTAAAGGCAGTTTGTTTTTTTGTTTTTCTGTTCGGAATAATGAAAGATAATAGTTTGATTTATTTCTTGTATTGTGAGTATATAGATCAATATTTCTGTTAAGAATGAAGTTGTGTTTAATAAAGTTATTTATTATTTTGAAAGCTAATATGTATAATTCTCTGTTGCATATAAAATCGAGGCTCAGATATTCAGGGGATTATAGTAAGTATTGGATAATTATTAATAATTTTGATAGCTTTTTTATGAAGAACATTTAATTTACTTATGTGGGTCTTTGATGCTCTACTCCAGATCGGATTTAGATATGTAATGTTGGAAATAATATAGGATGAGAAAATAACAAAGAGGCTTTTTTTATCTAAGAATTGTTTCAGTCTTTTTAATATGAATATATAAGGGGCAATTTTTTTACATACAAAATCTATATGCTCTACCTATTTGAGATTATAATCAATCACCATTCCTAAGTAATTGTAGCTCTTAACAACATCAATTTGATAATTTTTAAATAAGAAGGAGGGATGAGCAAAAGTTCTGTTTTCAAATAAAAGGATTTTAGTTTTTTTTAGGCTTATAACTAATTTATTTTTTACTAACCACTCAACGATTAAAAATAAATCGTATAGTATTGACGACTTAAGATAGGTTTCGCTATTAGTTGAATATTTTATAGCCAAGTCGTCGGCAAATAATTGCACTTTACCTTTCAGATTTAGCCGTGCTATATCATCGATATAAATTTTAAAAGATCAGGACCGAGAATTGAGCCTTGAGGCACTCCTTTTTTGCTTAATTTACCACTACTGTAAGTTTTTCCTAGGTTTTATTTTTTGCACCCCACTTAACTAACTTTTAGACTTACTAACTAACTAACTTTTTGACCAACTAAATAGCTTTTAAAAAATTCAATTTGAAGGTGGGTAAGATGAAGTTTCTTGAATTTGAATAATAGGACATCCACACAATCAAATGCCTTTTGAAGATCAATAAATACACAGACGGTAAACTTTCCTTGGTCCATGCTCTTATAAATAGAATCTGTAAGAGAGACGCAAGTTGCAGTTGTGTTTGAATTCCTTTCGAACCCGAATTGTTCCGGATGTAATATTCCATTTCCATCCAAAAAAACAGACAGTCGGTTTTTAATTATTCTTTCGTAAATTTTTGAAATGGTACTCAAAACAGATATTGGTCTAAAGTTTGTCGGATCATTTGTATTATCATTTTTATGTTTTAGCATTTGGTTAAAACTCGTAACATTGATACTATTTTTACTTATAATAATTTAATTATAGCTTCGTCACTGATACACATACACATTTAAATAGATATACGAAATGACATAACAATATTTTAAAACTACCGGGATATAAGCTAAAAGTTTATGAAGTTGATGAAACAACTATTTTTGTTCCATTCATTTATCCTATCTTAGAGATGAGTTTTTTTTTTTTTTTTTTAAAGTAATAGAAAACATGTCGTATAGGTATGCAGAAGAATTTCTTTTAGACATTTATTTTCTCTGAAAATTATTTTTCTTGCGTATTTCTAGTTCTCATTCATAAAATATCTAACATTATCTTTTTCTATACTTGTGACGCAAAATTCTTTAAATTTTTTCCACCATTTTTTTTTTAAATGTATGCAGAACACACTTTATGATCATGCATGTTGTAAAAACCTGTGAATGCTTTTATTGCACTGTTCTGTGTTTTTATTAAAAAAAAAAATCAAATCGAAAAAACAAGAAAAAATAAAAATAAAATAAAAACAAAGAAAAAAAAAACATTTAAGTAAACTTACAAGAAAGCATTATAAAAAAAGTTTTCTTATGCTTTTCTAAGAACAAAGATGAAAGAAAAACATTTTTTTTTCTTTTTGTTTTTTATTTAATTCTACTAGATTTTTTTTTTATGAAAATAACGACAATACATACATAATATATTATTATGTATATTATTCATTCACACAAAGAAATCTAAAATGGCAACATAAATATAAATAAATATGAATAAAAGAGACAATATGTAAAAATGGTGGAATAATCATTCATATCTCTAACAGAAACTTTTCTAATTTAAAAAGTTAACTTTTGTTGTAAGTAGAAAAATAAAAATAAAGAAATAAGAAAATGATATTTAATAATATAAGATGTGTGGACTTACATGATGTGTATTTAAAAATGTGTGTATATGAACATGTGTGCATGAATTCGCGAATTAACGAAAAAGTCAATGTTACTATAAAAAAAAAGTTGTTGCATCTTAATGCAATTTATTAAATGGTTGTTCCCACTACCTACTACGTCATTTCGGAGTATTAGAGTAATTCCTACTGTCATTACATGTGTATGTAGATGTTGTATGGTTTTATATCCCAAAAGTTCACTTTCAATGCTGGTGTAATTTATAATATTTATAAATGATCTCTTATCCACGACTTCACACTAGACTTACAGTTTTGCTGGTAATAGTACACTTGATTCCTTGTATTTATTTGAAAAAGCTGTTGAAGTGAACCAGACTTCAGTTCACAGAGAACGAAATAATATATCTTGTTCTCTAAACAACGACCTCCAAAAAATATATGAATGGAGAAGTGTAAATTGGGTAAAATTAAATGCTTCAAGAACCCAGAGTTGCCTCTTATCAACAAAGAAAAATCCATCAATACCAAATATTGTTTTCGGAAATGTAAATATCGAAAACTATGGAACTCTAAGAATTCTTGGAAGGGAAATAACCAGCAGACTTTCGTGGCATGGTCATTTTTTCAGTAGCGAAGGATGGTGCGAAATGATTCTTAAACAAAAATAGAAAATATTTTACATCTTTCGATCTCCTATTAACGTATAAGGCATACATTCGGCCTCGACTTTAATATAACTTGGCGCGGTGCACCAAATACAAACCTACAGTATTTATATAAGATACACAAGCGAGTCATCATTACATTACATCTAACATCACAACACCTAACATCATTAAGTCATCGCCGTAATGTAGGAGCAACCACTTTGCTTTATAAATAATATCTGTTGGGTAATAGCTCTGACGAAATAAAAAGTATTATGCACAAAATACAATCATTCCAGCGTAATACTCGCCGGGCACAGACCTCGCTCATAAATTTGTAGTAGAGCCTCTTCGAACCAGAACTGTGAAATATAAAATGTGTTTCATCAACCGAACCTCTAAACTATGGAACACCTTACCATCTTTTGTGTTCCTTATCTGTTAAGCTGTCCGTAAATTCTGTACTATTCTATTCTATTCTATCTTAATTCTTTTCTAATTTTATTACTCTTTACTACCCTTCTTTTTTCTTCATCTTAATATGGCTTAAATTCTGCGAAGGTAGATAGGATGCTTATCCCATTACTTTGGTCTAATATAAAAAAAACAAAAGATGTAGGTAAGTAATGATGGTTATGAGTACAATTTTAAGCCTAGCGCACACTCTGGTTGTATTTCATTTTCCCTTAGTATTAGTGTATGCTTGTTATATTCACTTGCATGTGCTTTTGTATCTGATTTGCCTGTATTATAATTTGCTTGTATCTCGTTTGCTTGTATTTCATTTGCCTGATTTGCCATTTGCCGATATTCTATTTACCTGAATTTCATTGCGTAGCCACAGCTGTTTAATAAAAGTACGAAATATCAGATTTATCCAGAATATTTTCTAAAATCATTTTTATCCGTAGTCGCTGTTGAATAAATACAACAGGATATTTCCTTTATACAGAATAGTTACCTATATAATTTTTATGTGTACCCCCGCTGTTGAATACAAACAAAAAGCATGAATTCGAAAACACTAAATAAATTATAGTGGGATCTTAGAATTTTGGGATTTAGATATTTTGAGAGTTTGTGTTTGGGATTTTATATTTGCGACTTCGCTGTCATAAATTGTACATATAATTAATGTTCGGAACTGATGATGGCTTATAAATGATCTGACTTTGAGGCTGGCTGACTTTATCATCAGATATGGGAGTAATGCAATGTTCTATCAATTAAATTAATATAGCCTCAGTAAATATTAATTAAGATCAATTAATTCTACAAAATTCGCTAAAAATAGGACGAAGGTAAATGAAGTACAGGAAAATTAAATAAAGCCAAATGAAATACAGTCAAACTAAATTCAAGTTTTTGATAGTAACACGATTACTCTTAAATTCACAATATTATGATTAACAAATAAAATATAAAACAAACAGATAGAAAAAAAATAGAAAGTTTCAAAGCTATATGAATAATAGAAGAACATTCAGATTTTTGTGATCTTCACATCACATTAAATGTTACACGAAGCTGAAGGCGAAATGTTCATTACATTTACATTACATGTGGAAATTTTTTAAATACAAGTTACTCAAGTTCAACGAAAATGAAAAATAGTTTTGTATAAGGGAAATTGGCCACAATCAAAATTATAAAGATGGATACGAGGTATGCACCATAAATGTAGCCGAGAAGAACAGTCTACGTATATTTGATGGAAAAATTCTCCGAAAAATATTCAGCCCAAAAATGTTGAAAAATGAGGAATATGTTTAGAAATAACAGTAAGCTTAATCATATAGAATAAAAACGTTGTAAAGTTTGCAAAGATGGCCTGGCCATGCAATTAGAATGCATGTAACATAAAAACAGACAGTGGTGTTAAATAGAAAACCCATGAGTAATCGTGTTAGAGAAAACCAAGTAGAAAATGGAAAAACAATGTTCAAAATTATTCCCCAGCACTACAGACCTACAAATCCTAAATTGGAGACAAGCGACGCAAAATCGACACTTCAAGTATTTTGATGAAGATCATCAAAGCTCATCAAGAGCTGTAGTGCTATATGATAACGATGACAAATAAAATTGAATAAAAGAAATGATATAGAATATAACTTCAAATCAGTGGATTAAACTTCTTTTGTAGTTTGCAAAATTTAAACAAAAATTTGTTAATTAAAATCTTTAAACTCTATGTTATTCTAAATTACGTTATAACCATTTAAAATGGTTTAGCAGTTGTGTTAATAATTTTGTTTAAAAAAAATGTTTTTAACATAATTTACCAACAAAAACAGTCGTCTTCTTGTATTGAAGTTATAGCTTAGACTTTAATATCGCATCACCTACAATTATACGTGTTTGACTACTTGTGTAGTTTAGTGCAATTATTTATTTATTTAACAATAGTTAACATATCAAATTGCTTCCGGTAGTAGAGCAGTGTGCAATAAATTTGCTAACTTATTTGTGATTTTGAAATTACATTATGATTCAATAGTAGCTAGTAATAATTTTGTTACCTGAAGACGATTCGCTGTAGTCGTACATCACAAGCCAATTTTCTTTTTCAAAAATTATAAATATGGTCATTACACTGTTAATTTATAAATTAGTTGTAACTTTTTTATAGACACAAAAATGCTGACTGCTATTATCATACATTTGAATTTTAAATGTATGTCTGAACTATACTATACTGACGGCAAGACAAGCTTAAAACTATTTTAAGCAGTTTTTTTTTATGAAAATATCCGCAGTTTGACTAAATTGAAACACCACACAGGCAAATACTATAAAAAATGTACTTCAAGATTAAAATTTTATTAAATTCAGAATCAAAAGATTTTCTATTGATTATTGAAAGGATTCAGTATATTCAGTGGGACACAAAAAAATGATAGAAATCGGTTTGATTATATTTTTTTTCAGACTATCCAACCTAGTGTTTGAAGGTTCATTTATTCAAAACTATTATAGGTACAAATAAGTAGAAAAGGAGAAAGAGAAAGAGGATAATATAGGAGAATTGGTATAGGAGAGTCAAGGACGAACCTGAACAGGTTTTTTTACGAAAGTTACAAATAGTAAAATGGAGCATTTCAAAATCAGGTGTCCCCATGAGACGGGAGAATGTTTTAATTTAAACACTTGTTGTAATAATTGATTTTCCGAAACCAGTTTTGGACCACCTGATAATTTCAACGGGATATAGAAATAAGCAATTGAAGCCTCTCTAGTGCTACGCTGAAATTTTTTCAAATTTATATAAAAGAGATAAGGAGATCTTTGACGTTTCAACGTATGTTATGTGACCTTTGCTTGGATGGCGGAATTGGCAATTAGGCGTAGGTCTTGATTTTGGATTTTGTCAAGGTAATTTAGTGAAGATATACGCCAGACTATATATATTATACTCCATTTTATCTCAGATATTGTTCAGATCTCTTGGATAAAGGTAGGCTGTACAAGGTACAGTATTTGAAAAGTAGGCTTTGCACTGTAAAAATGTTCTTAGAAATCAAAAATATGCTCATTCCACTCCATTTTTTGGTTTATTTGTATGCATAAACGATTAATAACTTTCGGACATTTGTAGATTTTCCCCTTGAAATTTAAGAGTTTAGATGAGTTGGTTTCTGTTGCAAGAGATAACCTTTCCTCGGTGTATAGTTTTTTTTATCGTAGTTTGTGCACTGGGGTCCATCTGACCCCATAATGTATTTTCATATATTTTATATAAAAAATTTGAAATTATTTTTAATTTTTTTATTAATTTCGATTTTATTTACAAAATGAAGCAAAAGAATTATTTAAATAAAAGTAACAAAATAATTAAGATAAAACTAAGCAAAACTTAAGTACAAAATTCAATTTAATCACAACAAACATCAAGAAAAATATCCTACGCTAAAAAATATATTCAAAGCTATTTTTTCGTCGGTTAAATAATTCATACCCTATCTTCTCCATAGCGATTTTAATATTGTTTTCTTTGTTCTAGGGTTGGATAGACGACTTATATATTTTTGTGCATCAAGTTGCATAGCCAACAGATAGAACAATTTACATTGAGACGATTTCGATCGGTTGAATAATCAGACATTAGTCATTAAATAACATTAATGTTATATAATATAGTTGTCACATGCTTAAAATATATCTTCAACACACCACCTCAACTAACAAAAATTATTTATAATTATTAAATACAATAAATTTATTGGGTGAAATTACACAACCTCAATTTTATACAAATTAGACGCTGCAACACCAGCAATGACGAAAATATTAAAAAATAAAACCATTGGCCATCGTTTAGTCTTCCTTTTGCACGTGTATGTTCTTACAATTTGTAGTGTATTAACTCCACCTTTAGTCAAATTGTAATTCAATATGATATTGGGTTTATTTGAACCAGAGTCAACACATTCATCATTATGCAAAATTAATAGTAAAAAGACGTTCTTATTTGGCTTTGGAATATAGCTTACCAACGTAAGATTCTCATCAAAATATAACTCTGAAGAAATCACATATTTTATCTTGATTTCTGCTTTACTGGTAAATTCTTTTGGCAGGTTAGGATTATTTGAACGAATATATTGTTTTTTGTCTTAATAGCTATTCAACCAACATACAACTTGTGAAGAAGTTATCCATGATTACAGTTCGCTCTTTGTTGACGTATGGCTGAGATAAACGATATAATATTCAATGCATAATCAGTTGAATGTGGCTCAGTTGGTTTCTTTCCTACATATATCTCAGCTTTTAATGGGTACGAGTCGCATTGCAAATCCAAAAAAATTTCACTACATACTTACCTAGCTTAGATGATACCATCTATACTCGCGAAAGGAATATCTGCCGCGAGTTAATACTAATATTTTCATCAACTAATATTATAATAATCTTTTTTATATTGAAATGTCAACTTGAATAAAATAATCATACCAATATAACCTTTTTTTTTTTTAAATTCATATAGTATATAGAATTTTTTTAAATAATTAAAATAAAGATAACTTTTGTAATAAAGATTTTTTCCTGTATATTATGAATTTCCATAGAAAATACATGAAACAAATGTGGGGTCATGTTGACCCCAGTGCACAGATATGCGTATAGTTTTCTTCAAACTTCATCTACAATCTAATTTGATCCCGTTTTTTTATTTTGTATTTAGAAAATACTAATTCAGGCTTTCATAGACTGGTTGATTGACTTAATTGACGCGAAATAAGCTTTTTTTATTTTAAAAACGAATGGGGTCAATTTGAACCCAATGCACAAGGTTAATCTATATGCAAAACTATGAATGGGAATGTTAGGATTGAAGTGAGTAAGTCGTTGATAAAATTCAAGCGAAGAGTAGTTGATAAGGCAGTGTCTTGTGCAATAGCATAATTTATTACATAGATGTCAGGCATAAAACATGCTATGATTCCAAAGAAAATACTCAATCCATGTGCAGAAGAGGCTGCCCCAGTTAATCAATGAATCAACCTAGTTCAGAAACATTCACTATGATCAAAATAAACCGTTGTTATATAAATTTATGCTACCATCGTGTTCTCAAATTATTTATACCATTTTGAAAAGTAATTTCTAAACTTGAAAACATTAATATTAAAAGAATAATGAATTGAAAACATTCTCATCTTGTAAGTAAATGTATTTGTAAAGAGAATGACTGTTTAAATATATAACAGCATTAAAATAATAAAAATTAAAAGGATATTAAAAAGGATATGTTTTAAGCGATTCGTTTAAATATGTCATAATAAAAATATAAAATTTCTTAAACAAAACAATATGGTATTGTTGAAATTTTTATTATTTTATCTTTTTGTATAATTTTAAAGAAAAACAATAAAAAATGAAAAAATAAAATTGTTTTTTTTTTTCTTTAAAGGATCAAAAGAAAAGTTTTTATATTTTGTAAACAAAATTCAATTTTAAAAAAGAGACAATAGATTTTTAAAGTGTATTTTATTTTAGAAGTCATGTATGTTTCTATAATATTTATGTCATTTAGTTTTTTTTTTTTTTATTATTTTATTATGAGTTATAAAATAGCATAAAAAGATTCTTAATTAAATAAAATCACTTGAAAAAGAATGATTTCGAAAGAATTATTTTTTAAAACTTTTTACGCTAATATTTGTAAATAAAAAATTTATTTAAAAAAAAAAATAAAGGATAATAATTTGAACAAATCAAGAAACTCATTTGTTACTTTGGAATTGTAACGTTCTAATTTGACCAATAACTCGTTTTGAGAAATTCAAGTTTATAGTTTTGATATGTCAGATCCCTCATATTATTTATTCATTTGTTTTAATCTACTGAGCTTATCCCTGTCATCCAATCTATCTCTGAAAACCGAAAATTGGATCGTCGAAAGAAACCATAGTAAATCTTCCAGCCTTTCTTTCACATATACAAGGGTAGAGATATTAACCCGTTATCTCTCAGATTAAAATTTTTTATTGTAACGACTTAAAATTTTGTAATACATTCTCATCTGACTGTAGGAACCAAAAAGCACAATTTTGGGTTTCTACAAAAATTGGGGCCTGAGATATATCATGTGTCCATATGGCAACACTATATTTAAATTTTTATTAAGAATTTATTACATACTTCAATCACAGGTTTTTAATATCAAGTTATACCTATACATAGCTAAAAACAAATAAAAAAAATATACTAAAAAATTCGGAGGTACAAATTTCATATAAAAAAAAACTAATGTTTTGAAAAACTTATTCTTATTTTGTATGATATTGGACAAAACATTTTACACATAGACCAACAATGCATTTCTTACATTCGGCTCTCCTGCTGAATTTGCAATATTCGTGTGCTCATCTGCGATTTTTATTCTCTTTTGTAGATTGGATTTGGTGATCCTTACCATCATACCGTAGATATAGCCTCCTACTGATTAACTGGATTTTCTTTCAAATCTTTTTGGCTCACTCTTATAGAGAAGCAAATATACATTTGCAGTGTCCCTGTGTATCTTTCCGCTGAGTGACATAACTTCCACTCAATTGAGCTAACTGCCATGTATTTTGGATTGTAGCATCAATTACCCATATTAACCATAAATAGTACCCACCACCATATTTTTCCTTTTATTCCGATCCGATAGGTGTTTATGTTTTGACTCATATTTCCCATATTTTTATTGTATATCTCCTACGAGTAGGGACCAAAGGCGACTAAGTATTCAGATTGCAAATTCTGGTACCATATTTTTTATTCCTAATAGATTATTTAAAACCGTGCTTCTCAAAAAATATTAAGCCATGGCTTCATCATGTGAAATATTTTAACTAAGAACAAAGTGTTGTCAGCAATGTTAGCCAGTGGCCGTTATTTTATGTATTTATCATTCTTGTATCTTGCTATTTGGATGGAAATGTAAACATTTCATGATAGTATAAAATCTATTTCTGCGCCTTGATTCGTTGACATAGCTTTGTTTTGCAAATCATTTCATGATGACCAGTAATGAGCTTTAATTTGGCAATGTGTTGTACCCAGATACAATTAATATGCCAATAACTGCTTTTAATTCTTCCAAGGAAATTTTAGGATCTGACCAAATTTTTTACTAAGGCATATATTGTGCTTTGGTCTACTATATTACTTAAGTTGTTGTATTTCTTTGATTGTGCTCTGGAAACATAGCTGAAGAAGTTATGGATTACCCCAATTTTCATTGTATATCAATCTTTTGTATCTTCCATCATTCCGATACCATAATAACATGTACATTTGATTTCAAAACGCAGCATCTTAGCACATCAACCATATTTAACAGGCTTCTGATATTAATGTGTATAACATTTAGCAGATGTATATCACTGAGGGCAGACTTCAGTACAATATTCGGAATAAGACCAGATATGCTAATAGGAGGAGTACCTCCATTATCAAATGACATAGTCATGTAAATTAATATAAGTAAAATTAAATAGCGTCACTAATAGGAGAAATAATTCAAGCTAAAACCCAACAGTATAGAAGAAAAAAAAAATAAAAAAAAACAAGACAAAAAAAAAAGATGAAAAATAATCAATTTAAATAAAATAATTTTAAAATCAAAAATCTAAGCTTACAAATTTGTAGTTGAACAAGAAAGTGAAATAATAGGTTAGGAATATTAAAAATAAATATAAAAACTAAATAAAATAAAATAAAAAATTAAAAAAAGTTAAATATGAAAAATGCAAGTAAATGACAATTTTGACGATTCCCTAATCAGTAAAAATTAAACATTAACAACTTTAGATTTATTATTATCATCGCTTCTTAGTAATTGGTCCTTAGATGTTATTTTAACAGGTTCCCCACCTTCGGTCTTAACTATATACATATCGGTTCATTGATATCATCATCATACAATGTATTTAATATTTGATTAGGAGTAAATGATCTAGAAAACGATCGAAAAAAATGTTATACTTAGATTCTACTACAGTGTCCATATCCAAACCCGCAATTAAAGGTATGATTAATGTTTATAAATTACAAATTTTTATAAAAAAAAAGTTAGTTTTATATGTTACAAAACTTTGTGAAGCGACTAAAACGAACAAGACCACTTGAGTTAGGTTAAAACCTTTTATCTATTAAAACCTTATTGGATTTTGGTAGATCAAAGGTATCTTAGTTTCTTTGAGTTAAATGTAAATTAATGGTTAGTCTATAAGACTAGTTTTAATGTTGCAATAATGATAGGAGTTTTTAGTGGGTTAAAGTCCCACAGTCCTTCAAACTGCCTTCCCCGGTAATAGGTAGTCCCTGAAGCCTCTTTCAATGATTTACTACTGTCTGGAACATTATTTAACATTAATAATATATTTTTCTTTTTTGTTTTGTTATGCTATTGAATATTTGCCGAGTAAACTAATTACAAATAATTACCTTTTATTTAATATAATTTTTTTTGCAATTTATTATGAATCACACAAAGAAGAACATCGAACTAGATACTAACACAAAACTAAACTGAACGGAAATACACAAGATTTATTATCAATGAGTAATAAAAGATGATGCAATAAAAATCTTCATAAGCACACAAAATTTGGTGCGCTGTTTCTCCTACTTTATTACGTAGTGTGTAGACTGTTCAATGATTTCTTATCTCATAGTCATCATGCAATTATTTAGTTAGCCATGTAGGATATAAATCCTTTTACAGTTTTTTTCTAGAATGTTCTTTACCATAAAATAAATTTATAAAATTATAAATTTAATTATTGAAAATTCTATCGGATCTTACATTTAAATAAATAAAAAGAACGAGTTATACTTATTTATTTACATTGAGACATAGATATAGATATAGGAGTTATATCACCATTGCATCTGGAATTTTACTTATTTACTTCTCGTAAGATTGTTTAATAACAACAAGTTTTAGGAGTTGTTTGGTTCATCACAGCATTTGGGTCGATTTTTATAACTCACAAATGTATCTATCATCATCATCATCATCTTATAGCGCTACAGCTCTGGGTGAGCTTTGGCCTTCATCACTATGCTCCTCCAAAAAGGTCGATCTTGTGCCGCTTGTCTCCAATTTGGGATTTGTAGGATTTGAGCATCGTTTTTCACGTTGTCTGCCCCATCTTCTTCTTGGTCTTCCTCTGCCACGACTGCTTTCGGGCTTTCTATTCAGTACCACTGCTTGTTTTCGGCTTTCGCTCATTCGACTTACGTGGCCAGCCCACCTTAGTCTTTGGGCCTTTGCAAACCGTACAATGTCCTCACTATTAATCATACTATTGAGCTCGCTGTTGCTTCTGATTACATATTCTCCATTCTGTAATATATTTGGGCCGAGTATTTTTCGGAGAATTTTTCTTTCAAATATGCGCAGGCTATTCTCCTCGGCCACGTTCATAGTCCATACCTCACATCCATACGTCACTATGGGTCGTATGAGAGTTTTATATATCGTCATTTTGGCCTTTCTTGATATTAATTTTGATTGAAGCAACTTTCTGTTTGCATAGTAGCATCTATTTCCGGCCTGAATTCTATTATGAATACAGCATTGCATACTATTATCACTTCTTATTGTTGCTCCGAGGTATGTAAAGGTTGTAACTACTTCAAAGTTGTACTCTCCAATTGTTATATTCTGAGTATTTCTTATTTGTTCATTTCTTGACATTTTTAGATATTTTGTCTTGTCTTCGTTGATTTTTAAGCCTACTTTTTGTGTCTCCGCTTCTAGTTGTACAAATACTTCTGCCATATATCTGTAATTTGTTTCTGTAACAAATGTATCAATAACACATTTTAATAAGTTATCAAATCAACCAAGGCAAACATCAAGAGTTGTATGGGTAGTCTAACACTACAAATACCTACCGATGAGTTCAATTAGTGTTGTGATGAACGAAACAACTCCTAAAACTTATGGTTAGAATATACTTGTTAAATAATATTTTATTGAAATTTACAGCAGTTTAACACTATACCTACAGTGTCTTTTTCTGTTATTGCATATACACTCGGCGTGTAGCCTGTTATTGTTTTCTTGCGGTCGAAATGTAGGCTTTTAGCCTTTTATGCCGTCCTCCAACCCTCAACTTAGTCGTCCCTTTTAATAAAGGCCACTAGGTTTTAGGGTTTTATGCTGCAGAAGTTTGCTTAAGCTATGTAGCTTCCAACAGCCTGGGTTTCATGTGCTTATTCATGGGGTTACGACCAGCAAGTATGCCTACCATCTTCCTACAATCTGCTCTATTGAGAGTTAGCAGGAATTTGGCTATTTTGGTGTTTATTCTTGATGCACATATATTTCGGAGACTCTTTGGCCTTCAATCGCTCCCAAAGAATGTTTGTTTCTCTCTTCAGTGTTTTTTCTATCGGTAGTATAATATTACCAATATATATACCAACTGCCGGCTCTGGTTCATAAATGTTGCTCGCCAATGATCTGGCTAGTTCGTTAGCCTTCTCAATTCCAGTCAAGCCACTATGACCCGGTATCCAGTTCAGTTGTACCTTATTTCTGAGCCCTATGCTGGTTGTACTTTATTTCGTAGCCACCACTCTAGATTGATGAAGTTACTTTCAAAAGCTTTTAAGGCAGCCTGATTGCCATTAAATATTCGAATGACTTGGTTAGACCATCTTTGCTCGTTTATTATATTCACTGCTGTATTTATAGCAAAGAACTCAGCTTGGAAATGTGCTGTGTTTGTCAAGAGGAAACTGGAGTTTAAGTTTTTCTTTTTCAAGAAACACTCCAGCCCCGCGGCTAGAAGCGCAAAGAACCCGTCAACAAAAATTGCCGAGGTGTTTGAGGACCTAGCCTGCTATTTCTTCGGGATTTCTACTTCGTATCTCCTCTCTACAGATATATATGCAGTGATGTCATTTGTTGGGATGAAAAACTCTTTATGTTCCTCTTCTTAGTCCTTCCATAGCCTCTGATGTTTGTTCCCACATCCTGTAGTATTCCGTAAAGTTTATCAACCTTTTTGCAACATTGAACTTGCAACTTGTAGATGAGAAGATGAGAAGATGCAACCAATAGCTAACAATAAACCTAAAGCACATTTTTTATATAGTCTTAAGAATATTTTCGATGTTAGGCCCCAATTGTTGCCAAAAGCCCTTCTGCACTGCCGTAGTAGTGTAGCTTGCTAATGATTATAATATAATTCTGCTTACAATATTCTGATATAAATATTTTGTTACAAAGAGATCTTCGATATTAGGTATCTCTGTTAAAATATAACTGATTTTGTATAACTATGACATTAATTTCTTTCCTCTACATCACATATTTTCTCTATACATAATTCTCCATTAAAGTGAATTGTTGTTCTTTTTTAATAAAATTAAATATAATAAATTAAATAAATAAAATTTAAAATATATTTTGTACCAATCAGAATTAAATGAACAATAAAAAAAAAACAAGAGAAAAAACAAAAAGTTAACCGAAACGGAACATTTAATTTGAAATGATAAAAAAAAGAAAAACCAAACACACAGATTGAAACTAGGAAATAAAATTACACAAAAGAAGTCAAAAATAATGACGAATTCATTCGATAATAAATTTGGCATTCTTTCATTTCACTTTTCTTGATTTCAACATATTTCTTCTACTCACTTAAATTATGATAAGCAATTTTTTATCATCATGTCAAATTGAGTTTAAAATTGAGTCACTTTATTTCATTTTCAAAAATATAGAAAATAAAAAAAAAACAAAACAACAAAAAATAAACATAATCACCCCGCCTCAGTTTCCCACCATTTCAGTATAAAAATAAGAAAAATAAACCTTAAATGTTAACAACATAGGCAACAAAATAACATACCTAAACTGGTACCAAGTAAACAACAAACAAGTTTGAGCATCAAAATAACAAAATAAGATGAAAAATTAATAAGAAAAACAGACAAACAAATATAAAAATCACATTAAAAAGAGAAATACAGCATAACAAGAAAAACAAAAATGTCCTTTTCTTATTTTTTTTGTTAATTTTATTTTTGTTATATTTTTGTTTTTTGTTTAGGAAATTTCACGGTTAGTTTATTTTCATTACGTGAATAACGGACAATAAAATAAAAATAAAAATTAAAAAAAAGGTCCTATTCATTTCTTCCGCAAATCGTTCAACTAGGATATAAATATATTCTTTGGAAAGGAAAATGAAATGAGAAGAAAAAAGATAACAATATAAATAAGAAAAAGAAGAAGAAGAACAAAAAAAAAACAATATTAAGAAGAAGAAACATGAACATAACAGACACATTTCAAAATGAAAATGAGAGTAGAAAATGTGAACATAAAAATTTGTGAAGGCTCAATAGAACAAAAAAAAAAAAACAAAAAAAGAAATAAATAACAATTAATATAAAACGAAATTGACAGAGTGAGGAAAACTCAATTGAAATAATATTCTATAATTTAATGAAATAAGTTGGGGCAGTAGGTATGTAGGTTTTGTTTTAAAATTGATGGGAAATATGACACAATGCTACTCATTTCTTTTTATATCTCTTTCACACCACGCTCATGGCATCCTGATAGTTATTTAATTATAGAAATATCAACCATAGTATTTTGATATAATCAGGAACTAAAAAAGCCCAAAGCTATAGCAAAGCCCAAAACAATGGAATACGTATATCAATCATTATGGGACAAGTTTTTTCAGAATTTAAAAATGAAACTTCATTAACTTATTAATTTTGATCTCAAGAATCCAAATCTTTGTTTTTTTCTACGATGTGTAGTTTTGTTGGAATCATCCAATCATACTGGATCACACGATACCATTGTAATGAGAATATGCGAAATACATGAAAAACACAAATTAAAAGTAAGCTACTGTTTTGTAAAAGTTTTATTCAAAACTTCAAGCAATGTTACTAAAAGTAAATTCAAAAATTAATTAAGTAGCTCTCTGGTGAATTCAAACACCATACCTTATAGCCGAAATGCAAGGGTTTGCTCTTTATGAATTGTTTACAGCCATGGCGGCTGAAATATTTTATAAGCAATCCATCATAAGACAAAAATGTTCTTCACTATGAAAATTTTTTTGGAAATTTTGATTCAATTTGGACGTAATTTCCACGTTTGAATTGGTAGCAATTGTTTGAGCGAAGTGAATACAACGCTCAGTCTCAAGATAATCTTTTTGCAATCATTTCATTATGCATATCTATATCACGACTCCAATATGAATATTTATTTGGTATATTATTGTATTCGTAATTCATTTTTGGTTACAGTAGGGTTTTTTTGTTGTTAAAACACCATAATTATTGGTTTCGTTATCATTTGTAATAATTAATCATTAAAGAATATTTCAAATAGTTCGTGCGGTTCAGCTGAACAATCTAAATAAGTTGAATCTGGAAATAATGATTTTGAACTATAGTATTTAGCTCTCGACCATTCGAATTTATCTTTCAAATTTGGTAGAGATGATTGAACATTAATATCAGGTCCGTTGTAAGAGCACGATTCTATTTCTACAATTGACCTATTTCAGGGAAAATTTTAATTTCAAGTTTATCTATTTCACTATCGTTAACTCTTCCAGCAAATTCTATTTCAGCTATTTAATGTAGTTGATTATGATGCAAGCCTATGATTTTACCGCCTTCGTTCTCATCGCAATCGTCTTCAGTTGAATCATATGGTGGATCTGGTGGTTGTGTATAAATTCTAATTGGCTATCCTAATTCATCTTCTTCATCGATTAATGATTTCAAATAATCAGCCACTTTATGGAGTTCCATACTTTAAAAATATTTTATGGGTTGACATAAAAATGCACATAATAAAACCATTCATATTTTTGTATCGTATCAACACTACGGTACCATATTGGACCATTTTTTTTTTAAATATCAAAATTTAATATATTAGTTCCAATCATTTGATTAACGGAGTATATTAAAATATAGAATAAAATGTATACTTTTAATATACTTATTATTTAATTATAATTTTTTAAAATAGATATGCTAATCATAATACTTACAATTTCCTCATGCTCATGTTTAGTATTTTTTTAATACATAAAAACACATTAGTTTTTGACTTGATATCACTGAAGCAGATATCAGGCTACTGACTAATTACACATACGGTCGCTGGTATCTGCTGGTTTTTTATTAACCTTCGCTTGGGCTACAAATGAAATATACGTAAGCGGGCAAGATTAATATAATGTTAATATTTTTGGTTTTTCCATATATTTTGTGTGGAGAATATTTTGATAAAAATAAGTGATTTTTATGTTTTTATGATTATTTTTGTATGTGCATTACTGTTACTTTTATGTTTGCTTTTATTACCTGGGAATATCTATCCGCTAAGATATTTTTTTGGAAATATCGGTATTTTAGAGAAAGGAAGTGCTACTAGGGACTTCCGTCTGTTACAAGGTACTTATAACAGAGTTAGTAGTTGCAACAACAACAGTGTATTTATTTCAGTGAAATAAAAAAAAAATTAAATAAAATATATATATATATTTTGGAAAGATTATTTATTGAACTTTCAATATTTGGAATAATATGAAGGAGTTTAAAATTTTATGTGCCGTAGAAGGTAGAAGGTAAGTAAATTTTGTAATTTATAGTAAAAGTGCAAAAAACACAAAAAATGAGTGTTTTTCTTCAAAAACCCATTTTTTAAATTTCATATGTTTTGGTGTGAATATTAATAAATTTCTCCGAAATCAAGCAAAACTATTCAAAATATATGAAATTTAAAAAAAAAATGCCGTTACAGGTATATGACACTTTTTTTTATTGAGTTTTACTATGAGAAACACAAAAAATCAAAAAAAAAAAAAATGCACACAAAAGATACAAAAAACTTATTTTTACAGGTCATCGTTTGAGGAAGAACAAGCATATTTCTATAGATTGGTGGAACATGAGCTAGATGATGAACATGCTGATGTAGGATCACCTGAAGAAATAGTATTTGAACCAGTTGCCGGTCTCTCAAGAGTCGAAAGTGATGATAATGATGACAATGATGAAAATGAAGATTTCGCAAAATGAAAATGAAGAATCAGATGCTCAAAGAATGCATCTTAATCTAAGTAATGGTCATGATTCTGAGGATGAGTCACTAGACGATGAATCAGAAGTACAAGAAGAAAACAATCAATTCGATATTTTTTTTTTAAATTTTTTATTTATATTTTAACAACCAAAACAAAAAAAAATTTACAAAAATTGGTTTTTATTTAAACAATTCAAAATTAACCTAAAACTTCAAAAAATTTTAAAAACCAAAAAAATGTTTTTTCTTTTTTTTTTAATATTAAAAAAAACACTACAACTAAACTTAAACTAACTTAAACTATCTAAACCTAAAGAGAAAGAGAAAGAAGCAAAACACCATATTTTGCCTCTTTCTACACGTATGCATTCTCTAACCACCAATGTTTTCTTACAATACGCTTGTCATTGTTTGGAATAAACATATCGTATTTACAGATCGAGTTATCCAAAATATTAGGATTAAAATCAATGATTTTGCATGTGGCCCTCCTATTATAATGATATAATAGGGGCACATGTTCACGGTTTTGCATAAAACCATTTACATCTATATATATGAAGTGCTCGGGAGCAATAAAGCCCGTTTTCATACTATAATGAATATATTCCTCGTTATGATAGTATATTTTGGATATTAATCCATTTTCCGAAGTTTTTAGCGAGCGATCAATGTGGTTTCGGATCAATTTTTATATAAAATTGTCAAACCTAACAATGTTAGCTTCTTGATATATATATTTATTTGAATAAAAGTGTTTGAAATCTGTTTCAGGTTTACGCGTTTTGTTAATGCAGGCTCTAATACATTTTCTCATCAATTCGATAATTTTATTGGAAAGGATGGGACAAAGTGAAATAAAATTCCATCAACATATCAAAGAGCCAGACAACAAAATATTTTCCGAGAAAAATCAATAGGTCCGCATCCATTAACAAAAAATGTAACTGATTGTGAAACATTTGCCGCAATTTTCAATACATCAATGGTTGACATATGTTTTTAATTTAACTTCGTAAGAGAATTTTTCTTTTTTATAACATACCAAAAATAAAATTCAAAACAAAATTTTTTTTCAAAAAACCTTTGTTGCTTTATTTACTTTATGTTTTAAAATATATTTTAATATTAGTATATTTCTATTTCAATTTAAAATATTTCAGAACTTTTTATCTTTTTTTTCAACTTTTATTGCAATAATTACAAAAATTTTATAGAGTACCATACTTTTTGTATGAATAAAAAAAATATTAACGTCTGAAAAAAATATTAATCTTGCCCAACAACGAAGAAAAAAAATTAAATTGCCGAAAAATTGGGCATAGACACGTTTTTCCGAACTTTTCCTTATATATTCAAAATCTACTAAAAAAATTAGGCACTGATCTCTGATTTCATTAAGATCGTCCAAATAATGAAGTCTTTATGCAAAAGTAAAAAAGTATACGTTAATCCTGCCCAAGTGAAGGTTAAAATAAACTTCAATAAATTTATTGTCGA
This sequence comes from Argyra leucocephala, assembly GCA_963942445.1. Classification (NCBI taxonomy): domain Eukaryota; kingdom Metazoa; phylum Arthropoda; class Insecta; order Diptera; family Dolichopodidae; genus Argyra; species Argyra leucocephala. The sequence continues at coordinate 66,503,293 of OZ012681.1, read as the reverse complement.
CTTGTGTCGTTTATTGTTTCTTGACGACTGTACTTTTGAATATAATCATTTTCTTATTTCTAGTTTTAATTTACATATTAATACTTAATAACTAACCGTTACTTATAAAATATGATGATCGCTTATTTCATATATACAGGGTGGTCCGGTTTAGAGCAAAAAGTTTTTAAGAAGTGATTCCTTGGAGTATTTTAGGAAAAAAATTGTTCTAGAAGAGGGGTCTATCTTTAAATTTACCTGGGCTACAGAGGGTTAAAGAAAATCGGATTAGAAAAATTATGTCTAAAGAATATCCACTACAGCTCAGAAGAAATTGAAACTAGAGCAACATCCTCTTCAAAGCTTTTTTTTTAGAATTAATACACCTAATTAACGGTATATGTTGAATGAGTATCAGACTTACCGTTTTTGAATAATAACTGCATAAACTTAAAATTTTGCTTTTAAAAACTGAAAATTTTGTAAAAAACGTTGATTATCTCGAAAAAATTCGCTAATTTTTTTTTTCTTTTTTTAATTGTGTTGATGCGCTACATACACAACTTTCGTATCAGACTTGTAGTTTTTCAGGTAAATTTATATAAAATTTCAATAACCCTAACTAATTTCAGTAATTTTAACTAATTTTGACTAAAAAATAAAATTGTTACAATATTCAAATTTCAGTTATTATTTTTCTTCCTAAAACACGGATTACCCAAATATTAAATATGGCTTTACGTGAAAAATGGCAAGTCTGATATGAAAGTTGTGTATGAAAAAGTTGTAGGGGATGATGTAGCCCATCAACACAATTAAAAAAAGAAAAAAAACTATAACTAAGAGGAATATAAAAGCTTCTTTAGGGTGTCTTTGGAGAGAGAGAAATCAATATACGGTTCTTATATTTGTTAGCCATAATCATCATTCTATGGATAGGTTCGTACATTCCAAAGTTGGTTAGATGAAATGTGAGGGTAAATAGGTTAGCAGAGCGGAAGCGATTAGTAGTATTAATCTGGGTTAGGTTAAAAATATAAGGAGAGTTAATATTTCTTTTAACTATTTAAGTGATGAGGATTACATCGGCAATTTCGCGTCTTTTTTTCAGAGTAGAAAGATGAATTAAGCTTAGTCTATGTTCATATGGTGGCAAAATTAAGGGGTCAGACCACGGAAGGTGACGTAGTGCAAATCTTAAGAAATTTTTTTGGATTGCCTCAATCCTATGTATGTGAGTTTCATAATATGGAGACCATACCTGACTGGCATATTCTAATTGGGGCCTAACAAGACATGTAAAAAAAGATTTTAGGATATATGGATCTTTGAATTCCTTAGACCAACGTTTTATAAAACCTAACATTGAATTAGCTTTATTGATGATATTATTATAATGCAATTTAAATGTGAGTTTATCATCAAAAATGATCCTAATCTTTGACCTAAACCTTTTAAAGAATTAACAATTTCTAGTGCTTGTCCGTTAAGGAAATAGTTATTTGAGAAGTGTGTGGCACGCCTATGATAAGTCTCCACCGCACATTTTCTTACATTCAAAAGAAGATTATTTTTCATGCACCAAATAAAGAAATTATCAAGGTCAGTTTGGAGTAAGAATGAATCATTTGGTGAAGAAATTTTGTTGAAAAATCTTCATTTCATCAGCATACATCTGAACTTTACTATTTTTAATTACTGATGTAACAGCATTTATGGATATTATAAATAATAGGGGACCTAAGTGGCTACCTTGAGGAACACCGGAATCTGCTTCAAATGGTATAGAAGATCTAAATTGTACACTATATTATGTTCCAGTAATGAGGTAGGATTCAATCCAATTTACAAATGATTTTGGTAATCCTAATTTTGATAATTTAAATAGGATTACACTATGTGGCAAAAGATCTATGTGGAAAAGCTTTGCTAAAATCTGTGTAGATAACATCGGTTTGGAAGCCTTTTTCCATATTATTAAGAAATACAGAAGTAGATTTAACTAGATTAGTTACTGTGGACTTATGTTTAACAAAACTGTGTTGGTTTGGAATTAAGAAGCAAGTGCAACGGTGATAAAGCTGAACAAAAACGATTAGCTCAAATAGTTTAGGAATACAGAATAATTTTGCAATAGGTCGATAGTTGCTAACATCATTTTTTTCATTTTTCTTGTGAACTGGTCTAATGAAGGCTTTTTTCCATAACGAAGGAAAAATTTCATTAGAGATCGATAGATTAAAGATTTTGGACAGTGTTAAGCATAAAGATTTTGAGCATTCTTTTAGGATGATGTCAGGGACACCATCAGGGCCAGGGGATGTGTTATCATAATAACCATAATAACCATATTTTGGGACGCCACACACACATTAAATTGAAGAAAAAGTACTCCAAAAATAAATTCTTAACGGTACTTTTGAATTCGCTCTGAGAATCATGAGAAATCATATTTTTAAGAGAGGCTATACAGCTGGTACTTGTACTATATGGTACCATTGCATAGAATGGGTTAGTATATTAAATCTTTTTTAATTTTTATTTTTGCTTTTGTTTTATACATACTCAATAAGCTCAATGTAGATTAGGATAATCTGCACACTGTCTTGCTATTGATAACATAAAAGGAGAATGATATTTTTAGAAAAGAACGAAGAATTGGAAAAAAATCGGGAAGAATCAACTAAACTAAAGCTAGTGATAAATATTTGTAAGTTGAATAAAAGAAGTGATATGAAATAATTGTTATATCAAAGTGAATCAGAAATAAAAGAAATAAAATAATATATATTATGGTTCGCAGAAAATAAATTTTTTGAGACTCTAAATTATTAAATGACCCGTCGATGATGCAGTCAACCTCTGTTCTAACTCCTTTCACTATAACGCAATCATCTTTGAGCACTACCTAAATTTCTGAATTAAAAAAAAAACCCTGAATTTATTTAGAAAAACCTCAATTTGTCTCGCAAATGCTATATTTTAAATCAAAAATTATTGTAAAAACCTTGCTTTGGTTTATAAATAAATAAATAAATAAATGGTAATCATGTTTATGTAAAATTTAATTTAAAAATCTAAAATATGGAATAAAAGAGATTCAATGGTAGAGATTCAACAAGTATAATTTTTAAATTATTCAAGTTCTAAATTTTATTATTTACATTTCTAGAACTATTGTCGTTTCGAATTAGTTTTTAAATCAATTCATGGTCATTCGAAATTGCTTATAATATGTATTGAATGATCTCTATTGATATATAATTTAGATATTAGGTAGCTAAGCATTATTTTGTTTTTAACTATCAATTCGTACTCCTTCATTGTAATTACTTTGTTATTTAAGTGTGTTATAAAAAAAAAAAATAAAATAAATATTCGGAAAGTCTGAATTTCAAAATCTTGTTTTATTTTATAAGAAGAATATCTAAGAAAACAAACTTTTTTTTTTCTGTAATAAAAATAACATCAAATTATTACCGTTCTGTTGTTCAATAGAAGACCCATATTATAAATTTGTTGCATAAACAATACAACGAACAAATAACTATACCATAAATACATATATCTAATTTAAATGTAAAATGTAAATGTATATAATGTATATAAATAATAAATGGTGTAAATAAGAATTATAATAGATCTATTTTGTAATAATAAACAATAAATATTGAAAATGTGTTGTTGGAAAATTTATTTTCCACATAAATTGAAACTAAAATAGAAAAAAAAAATTTCTATCATTGATCTCTGATATGAATTTAATTTATTTTTGGTGAATATAAACTGAAATATATAATCATTTCTCTCATATCTAATTTTTTGTAATTATTTTATATTTAGATTCAATTACAAAAAAATTTTTCATTTAATTAGAATTTAATTTAATAATCAACCAAAATGTCCAACAAAAATAAATTATGTTTTAGGTGTTTAAGGATATAGCTTAGTTTTTATAATAGCAATAAATTATAATCGGTTTGTTATTGCCGATATTTCCAACTAAAATCATAAGCAAACTAACAAATAAAGTTAATTATTAAGAATAAAATTACAACAGTAATTGTGTAAACCAAAAATAAATAAAATAAAAATAATAACAAAAAATATTATTTACAATATACAATAAAATTTTAATGTGTGGTAGTGTGACTTTGGGCTCCTAATTAACATTAGTAATAATATTTACCAGGGTAGATATTATTTTGATTTCTATTTTGCTTTAGCTTGACATGCTTTCGTCAGATTTAAACGTCAGCCGCACCATCGATTCAGTGAACCATATTTATAGGTTTATTTGAGAAAATATTTTAAAACAACTGTATTAGAGATGGATTTCTTAACGTGTTTTAGAGTGTTTTTGTTGTTCCCCCCATGTGGGGGTTACGAACTGCTTGTTCGAGTAGATATATATATTACTTTAAATTAATGCATAATAGAGTATTGCAAAATATTAATTATATTTCATTTAAATCTAGATCGGTGACTGTAGTGCATATTGTTTGTGAAAATGTTATAATTGGTGACATAGCCCACCCTATAAATAATTCTATTCATATTAATAAAGATATGAGTCAAATCGTTATGGCTAAAATAGCTGTAAAACATTGCTCATCCTTTAAAATTTCATGTCCTGAGAGTCTTTTTGTCACTCTAGTCAACCCAATTAATTGGCCTGGTGAGTCTCTTGTTAAAGAATTCATATCTAGGAAGCGTAAAACTACCAAAAACGTATCGGCCTCAAAAAACTCGAAAACCTCTCAGTTTTCTATCAGAACGTGACAGGTCTTCGAACTAAAACTCATAACGCTTACCTTAATTCTCATTGCTTCCCTCACGACGTTATCACTCTAACTGAAACCTGGCTAAGCAGTGATTTTCACAGTGGGGAAATCTTCTCGTCGAATTATCAAGTCTTTCGAGATGATAGGTTACCTGGAATTCTTGGTAATCGGGGCGGAGGAACTCTTACTGCTGTTAAGTCCATATTCTTGTGTGATCTTGTCACTCTTCCTCCTTGCAACCTGTTTGAGGCTGTGTGTGTGAAAATAACGGTGGGGTTAGTGTAATCTCTTCTCACTTAGTTGTTTACATATCTCCCAGTTTATGCTCTACAGATAAGACTGTAGGCTATAAAAACTTGTAGAGTTGATTTCTTATTTGTACGATCTTCTTGGTTCACATTGTGATTTTAATTTCTCCAGATTAGAGTGGATCCCTTCCACTTCTGGTGATGTCTCAACAACACATGAAACCATTTTCATTGATGGGGTAAATTCTTATGATTTACAACAAATTAGTGATGTAAAGAATAAATTTAATAAACAGTTGGATTTGGTCTTTTCATCTGACTCAGCGAACTCTGGTATTTCATCCAGTAATTTATCTTTCTGTACTATTGATGACTATCATCCACCTCTTGACATACTATTTTCTTTTGGAACATCAGATGAAATTAGCATGGCGAGAATTGCTGTAAATTCAACTTTAGAAAATGCAATTTTGAGCATTTAAATGGTGCCATTAGTTCAATTAACTTTGATACACTTTTTAACATCAATGATGTAAATTCCTGTACTCTTAAATTCTATGAAGAAATTTTCTAATGCTTCTTATTATCTACTCCCTATAGGGTTAATAATAATTCACCAATCTCACCGCCGTGATATACCAAAGAACTCTGAGCTTTGAGGAATAAACGTAATGCCTCATGGAAATTATTCGTTGAAAATAGATCTTCTTCTGCTTATGCCACTTACTGTGACTTCTTTACTAAATTCAAGCTATTGTCTGAATCCATTTATAACTCCCACCTTAGTAATATTAAAACCATAATATTTACTAATCCAAAAAAGTTCTTTGATTTCATCAACAGCAAACGTAAAACCGATGGTTATCCACCTGCTTTTAAGCTTGATAGTGATGTTCTAATGACCTATCTACAATATCCAACTTATTTGCTTCCTACTTCTCTCGCTCATTTGTTAACAATAGTAATTTTACTATTAACAACTCTTACATTAATTCGTTATACATTTATTCGTATAAAGTCGTATATTATTCCCGTTGATAAAAAGGAGTCACGTTTTGAGGTTTCCAATTATAGGCCCATTGCTAAAATTTCTTGCATTCCAAAGCTTCTTGAATGCAACCTAATTAATCATTTTTATTCTTATTCTAAATCATTCATTTCTATAGACCAACACGGTTTTCAGAAAGGAAGGTAAACAGTTACCAATTTAGTAGAATTCGTTTCTGAAACTCTTAATGCTATGGAATCTGGGCAACAAATTGACGTCCTATTTACGGATATCAGCAAGGCATTTGACAAAATTTTTCATGATTTAATACCAATCAAGCATAAAGCAATAGGTTTTTCTGATCACAGTCTTAAATGGATGGGGTTATACTTATTTAATACTGAATATCAGGTCTGTGTCCGCTCCTCACTTTCTCGCCCCTTTGTTACTTCATCTGGGGTGCCCCAGGGTAGCCACTTGGGTCCACTTTTCGTTATTATTGCAACCAACGGTGTCTCACAATTTATGGTATCAGCTAGGTTAAGTTGTTTTGCTGATGACTCCAAAATTAGCAAAACCATTATGTCTGTTGATGATTGTACTCTACTTCAAAATGATCTTAACAATTTTGCCGAATGGTGCTCCATTAACAACCTTGAATTAAATGCATCGAAATGTCAAGTTGTTAGTTTTACTAGAAAGCCTCAAAGCTCTATTATTGAATTTGATTACCATCGTGGGAATCAAACCTTAAACCGTTCTGAGTTAACTCGTGATCTAGGTGTTATTCTCGATCACAGACTCAATTTCAAAGCATATTTTAATTCCATTATTAATAAGGCTAACTCTATGCTAGGATTTGTAATGCGCTGTGCCAAAGACTTTACAGATCCATACATTACAAAACATTTATAAATCACATATGTTAGACCGACACTTGAATATGCTTCGCAAGTTTGGTCTTCATATCGTAATGTTGATATTTCACGTATTGAAGCAGTTCAACGTAAATTTTTACGTTTTGCACTACGTGCTTTTTCATGGTCTCACCCTTTTCAACTTCCTCCTTACGAAGATAGGTTGCTTTTGATTGACCTGAAATCTCTCCAACAACGTCGGTTTGATGGGTGATGTTACGTTTACCCACCAAATTATTGCTGGGAATATCCTGGCACCTAAAATTATGGATTTGATAACTTTTAGAGAGAATCCGCGTAATTTACGTTCCGTTGACCTGTTTAATATTGCTAACCATAGTACGGACTACGGTAAATTTGAGCCTGTTTCTAGAATGTTACGTGAATCTAACTCGAGAGCAGCTTGTTCTGATATTAACATTAGTAAAAGAAACCTAAAATTAAAGCTGTATAATCGATAAATAGTTTTGGAATTGATATTTGGTCCTTTTCTATTTTCTTTTTGCATTTGTTTTTTTTCTTTCTTATATTTTTAACATTCTACTAACTAGCGAATGTTAGCTATTTATTTTTCTTCTAACTATAGCATATTTATTTATTTTTATCTCTTACTAACATTAGTTTCTCTTACTAACATATCTCTTACTAACATTAGTTACTAACGGTGATGGATGCTAACCCACTGGATGATGATCTCACCGCTTAGCAACATGATGCAAGCTTTCGTCTATAATAGATGTCTGATTTGCTTGCTCTAAGCCATATCTGACAGTAATAATTGAAGTGAATTAGGCAATAATTAATTATTATAAAAATTATTAAAATAATTAATTTATTTCAAATATCATTTACAGAATTTAGTACTTATTAAAATTAAACAAATTATTAGATTCTAAGAAATTTGTTAAAATGATTGACAACCCAAGCGACAAAATTTGTGATCAGTTACCACGCATAATAAACATTTTATGTTCACACTGTAACAAATTTAGTTGCATTGGATACATGTTGACAATTTGGTGACCGAAGTGTCGATAATTGTCATTTTCCGTTTTAGTAGTTTAATTTATGTAACGTTTCATCCAGTTCAGCTCTTGTCGGAAACAACATTTTGTTTACGTTGACTTACATCTTTGACCCTCTATATACTTCCAATAAATTATTTTATAATTATTTTCACCATTTAATGTAGTTACCAGTTACCACTAATTAGCTTCACCATATCTAGTAATTCGAATTGTGAGCATATTTATTCAAACATGAATCATCAACAACAATCAAAATTTAAAGACACATGGCAACAACTGTTTGAAGATTTTCAACTTTGTCTGAAATTTCAACTTTCTTTGAAAATTGCAGTACCGTACTTAATTAAGGACGAAAATTCTACCTAAGCTACTGTCAATAGTGCAAAAAAAAAACTACCTGTGCGATTTCTAAGAGAACATAGTCTTCATATAACATTAACAAAACCAACGTTTTTTCAGGTCCTCACTGATGTATCCAGCTCAGTAGTAATCACAGTAGATCATTAGCCGATAGGCAGCTCAGTGATCAGTGATCAGACAAAAAAGAAAATGAGAAATAAACTCTTAAACACTTTCTTTGCAGATGCCCAGCATTGGATGGATTCAGATTTTTTTCTGACATCTAAAACCATCATTCTACTTTTTTTTGTTTGAAAAAGCGGTGCTATTTACAATCGGCACTCAGTTTTAATTAAATATTTTCTGAATTCATAATTGACGTTGTGGGAGATATTTAGTCGAAAATCAAACTAAGTCATTATTTTCCTGCCGTATCACTTAGCTTCTATTTCTCAAAATGATCGTTAAGATACAATTAAGATATAGGAGTATTATTGTTTCATATTCATCGTCTTGAAAATAATTGAAATGGATTGCGATGTTGTAAACGTAATGAAAATGCCAATATTAGACACAATAATATTGGTTTTTTTTAATGCAGATGAGTTCTTTACATTTCCGAACAAGAATAATGAATTAGTTGTATGATAAATAACTTTAATTAGTACACATCGCAATCTTTTAAGAGATATGCTTTTAATGGATAAAAAAAGGGATAAATATTTGTGATAAATTTTTGCTTACAAACCTAGTATACAAGTGGTAAAGTAAAATTATTTACTTGACAGTCTAACCATAACGTGTATTATTTTTCTAAAGGGGACAATATTCCAAAACTGCGTTTGAATAATAAATTCACAAAATTTTGTAATGTGAGTTGGCACATAAATTCTTGTGGTCATTAAAGGGTTAATATAATGTTATAAAATATTTTTAAATCAATTTTTATTTTTTATTTTATACCGACGACAGATTATACTAAATTATGGAATAAAAGTCGAGTTTCCTTTCACTAATCATTTGTATTTATTTTGCAAATATCGATATTTCGGAAGTAACTTACTTCCTTCATCAGTGCTTGCGACTAATTAATATTTACATTAATACTTACATATTAATTTGAACCCTTCATAATATGTTCCTTTTGTTAGCAATAGTAATTCCTTAATAGTGCTACCTAATTACAATATCTACAATCTTTTTTTTTTTTTTTTTTTTGTATAATTATTATTTATTAAATTTAAACTAGTCTATAATTAAATATGTAGTAACCCTCATGCTAGCATTTATGATCTTAATTCTACATGAACCTGATTTTTAATTTTCAAGTAATCAAAATAATGGTGAGAGTCCACTACCTACATCATTATTGAGTCTGTTGTTCGGGTTCTCTAGATATCGCCAGACTTTTATACATGTCTAATTTATTATTTTTAGTGACCTCTTTTATTAATTTTAAACTATTTTCTTTATATGATGTTCTTCTTCAACTATATGCTGAGCCACCGCTGACCTAAAACTCGTGCAGTTTCTTTTCCTCGCCAATTGTGCTTTCCTCACATGTTCCTAGAATCTAACTGTAATTAACCTCTTGGATTGTCATATGTAAGTTTTTGTGCAATCTTGACATGATATTTTGTATATACCACTTACTTGTCTTTAGCAGATCCTAACAGATTACATAATTTGAGATTTCTGCTAGTAGTAACTACATTTGAGTTGTATTTCTTAAATATATTGCGAAATTTTTTTGTGTATGCGAAATGTGTTACACAATTTCGTTTTGGCTTCTCCATATTTTTGTTTTGTTCGAATAAAGTTGAGAGATTTTCCAGGTCAGTTCTATGGATCTTCTTCTTTATTATTTTCCCTATATTTTCTTTCAAAAATCCATTTATTTCTGCTGTGTCCTCAATATATAATTTTTCCTTTTTGAAGTTTTCTTCTGATAAAGGTGTGGTCAGTAGTCTGTTAATCATTGTATGATATGCTACCATCTTTTGTCCATGGGGCTGGTTTGAATCGGAAGTGATAGTTCTTTTAGTTGTCGTAATTTTCCTATAGATATGAAAATTTATTTTTCCTTCCCTTCTAATTTATTTGATATCCAGGAACGGGATTTCACCATTTTTTTTCATTTTCCATTGTGAAAATTATGTTGTTGTCGATGTTATTGAGTTTAAGAAGTGAACTTTCCATTTTGGTTTTTTCCCCTACTGCAATAATATCATCTACATATCGCATCCAGATCCTGGGCATAATTCCTTCTTCTACTATCTTTTCTTCTTCCCTCTAAACATGAAATAGTTTTCATTCATACAAAGGGCTGTCAATTTTATGTAGCATTTGGTTTTTTGTTTCCATTCCCTCAAATCATCTATTTTGTTGAGCCATTCGTCTAGTTTAATAATGTCTTCTTTAACTGGTATGCTAGGGAAAAATGATTTGGCATCAAATGACACTAGCTTTTCACTTTTCCTTATTTCGATATTCTTCATTGTATCGATCAGTTCAGCTGTATTTTTTATAGCTCTTGTGTTCATTTCTCTTCCTAGGTTCTAGAACTCTGCTACTAACCGCTAATAAATTTAATCGTATTGCATAAATTAAGTAGATTTTACCGTATTGATTAACAAAAATATTATGAAGCAGGTTTTCTTAATAATGAAGTATTTTCGTCTAATAAAATATATTCTGTCAAGGGCTTAGATTCAGTTTTTAGTCGTCGTATAACAACAACAAAACAAACTTTTTTTCAGTTTGATGTATTGATGTATCCAATAGGAAGCTACTTGCCCATCTGGGTATTCAGTTCAACCCCCATTGTTCCATGAAATACCCATTGTCGCAGCTACAAAAAAGAAAACCAGAAATAATTACCATCGACTTATCATCTTAAATGTTTAAATATCCATAACTTTTAATGCAGTGCAGGATATAAAAACAAATGTACAATAAGTAATCAACCATCGGCAAACTTTTCAACCGATGGACTAAAATAAATTTTCTGGATAAGAGCATAGGCCACAGGGGTTTAATATTTACTGTTACATTTTCAACTGTCACAAATGATTTAATTTTAATTAAAACAAGTATTCAAAAATAACCTTTTTTATTTTTTTACACAATTTTATAAGTCCATTTAACTAAAATAGATAAATCCATTTAACAAAACGAAAAGAAAATAGTGTAATTGTAATTAATGAGAAATTTGGTATTGTTTGAAAGTTTTGAGCAACTCGTTATAATTCACCTCAAAGTTGGTTGCACCTGCTCTTAATATTGCATGCAGGTGTTCATCAGTTATTCTACTGCGATATTTGTTTTTTATGTAATTTAACTTTGAAAATGTTTGTTCCCAGATATATGTGCTTGCAAAAATTATTATCAACCAAGCAGAAAATTTTTGTAAAAGCAGAAAAGCAGAGTCTGGAAGATTAAAGTAAAATGTTTTCAACTGCGATGGGTCAAAAGTTGATTTTAAAACATCATTGGATTGTAGGTCAATTAACTCCATTTTCTAGTAATTGGGAACATCTTCAAGTTTAATTACAAATGGATTTTGAAAAAGGTCAATTTCTTTGGAAGGGCTGTGAAAGTCAGAAGACCGTGTCGAAAATTCATTTTGCAAGATTTCGATACAGTCGTGAATTTGCTATTTGATAAAGAAAGATTCTTGTTCTAACATTATTGCACAAAAAGGCAAGTTATGTGATTCATTTTTGAAAATATTGTTTTTAAGTATAGTTTTAGTTTAATCTGAAAAGCTTTTATATTTGAATATGCTTCATTAATCAAAATTCTTTTTGTGTGAAGCTTTCGGTTTAATTTGTTTCATTAATGATAATCATTAATGATAATCATATGTCATGTCTATTAAGAATGCTAAATCAAAAAACCATTTTGGATACGATAATTCTAATATTTCCCTTTTGTTTTCAGCCACAAATAAAAAACCTTTAAGTGCATTTCCTGCACCATGCCACTGTAATCGCAACTTCGCAATAGTAAACTACGTCACTGTCATCATCATCATTGTCCTGCAACCCCATCCGTGGGGCATAGGGCGGAAGTAAATTTTTTCCAACGGCTCCTATCTGCGGCTAACCTCTTCAATTGTGGCCACGTTCTTTGCTGGGTACTTGCTTCGGCTAAGACATTTGTTCTCCACGTTTTTCTCGGCCTTCCGACGCGACGTGTACCCTGAGGATTCCATTCTAAACATTGTTTCGCGATGTTGTTGTCAGGTTTCCTCATATTTTTCTATAATTTTTTCTGGAATGCCTCTCCTACTAAGCGATTCCCAAATATACTCTCGGCTTACTCTATCAAAGGCTTTCTCAAAGTCTACAAACATGAGATTCAGCGGTGCTTTAAATTCAGTGGATTGTTCAAGAATTATTCGTAATGTGTTGATGTGATCCACACACGAATGGCCACTGCGAAAACCTGCTTGATGTCTTTTGAATGTAGCTTCTATTCTGCCTTTAATCCTTTCGAGTATTGTTCTAGCCATTAATTTCGAGAAAACTTCACTGTACTCTTCTTCTATTTCCTTCAAAAATTGTTGAAATTTACAATGATTCAAACCACATCGTTTTATAAAATTTATAACAGATATTGTCACATCCTGATATCAATAACTTAACTAAACAGAGTGCTTGTTGGTGAATAATACAATGAAATATATAAGGAGCTGGAGCATTTGATTCTACAACATTTTTACTGACCAAAGCACAAACTCCTTTAAAACGATCAACCATATTTTTAGCACCATCTGTAGTAATGGATTTAAAATTGTTCCACTTCAAACCAAGAGCAGCAATGGTCTCCTGAAAGCACTTTTGGAAAATAAAATTAACCTGTTTCTTACGGAATTTTTTTTTCCTGCAAAATCTTATTTTTTTTAAAGAAAACTACTTAAAATATAATAATTCTATGTTTCTTTTGGCAATTTTCCTCAGAATTTTCCGGAAAATGGGAAAATTATGTTTAACATACATATATGTCACATTCGTAAAATAATATACGCTTTTGTTTAATTTTTAACCATTATTTTCTATATATAAAATCTAATTATTTTGAGTATGAAAGTGGTCAAATCAAGAAATGCAAAGACCAACATCACATTTTTTGCACTAGTACGGAACACTGAATTGCACTGATCTACCTTACAACGTTTTCGTTTGCAATTGGGAACATATGTAACAATATGATCAATATTATCAAACCTAAAATGTTATAAAAATTTTTAAAAAAATCTCCAAGCGAAAAGTTAATTATAATTTACCTTTGGTTTAGAAATTCCTTAGCTGTTCGTCCAGACTTTGATGGTAGATTGCAGATAAATAATCTTCAACTATAATCCGATGAAAATCAAGATTACTGATTTTTGTGTTGTTGGCGCGCTTGTAGATCATCCAAGCGTTGTTCATACAAACATCAAACATCCAAGTTATTAGTGGCCAGTACCATTTCTTTCCCCTAATACCAATCCTATATGCATTTACGTCTTCATCCATCCTATCAGTTCCTCCCATATATTTATTGTATTTCATTATTGCAGTAGGACATTTAACATTTAATATTTAAATTTTTTATTCTGCGGAAGAATATCTTCTTACTGATGCGGAAGGTTCTATGGCATGTATGTTTGATGAAACTGTAAATAGGGAACTGTCTATCCATGTTATTATCATTAAATTATCTTCATTAGACTTTTTAGATAAAATATGACCTCTTTCGTAATTTTTTATTTCATCTTTGTTTGGTAAATTGCATTCTTTTGGAATACGATTGGTCCTCATAGTTCCCGTACCACCATAACCTTTATGTTGTAGATGTGATAATAAATTGACTGATGTAAATAAAATATCGAAGTAAAAATGATAATTTAAATGATTATTCGGAATCTTATCTATCATGCAAGCTAAAACAGCTGTCGGATTTCCAAAAGCCTTATCATAGTTGGAGATTTCTTTAAAAATTGTTCCCATATGTATGTCGAAATCTATCAAATAACCGCTTTCTGTGTTCATACACCAAACTTTGTATCCAAATCTAATAGGCTTATTTTTGATGAACTGTTTACAGCTTTGTCTTCCATATTATTTCACCATAGATTCATCAAAATAAATATTAGTAGAAGGAAAAAGTTTTTTGAGAAATTTGAGTTTATATAACTTGTCTTTTATTAAACTTTGATACATCACAGTAATGCAGATTAGTCATTATTTGTGTAAAACGATCTCGACGCATTGACTGAGATACCAGTTGATTACATACATCTAAACTTTTACTGCAATATAAATATCGAGAAGATAACGAATTATAACCAGTCAAATATAAAATTGCGATAAAACATTTAATTTCTTATAAAAACTGCGTAATTGTTAGTTTTTTTCATTAAAATGTCAATTATATCATCAGTTAACATCATTTCAAATATTTCAGTTGGGGTTTTTCCGAAATAAATTTCATAATTTTCAATTAGAGTACCACCATTAAATAGAATATCACCATCAATTCAAGTACGTTGATATTTTTATGAGCAGGTAAGCCTTCATCGAAAGAGTTTTTGTAATTTTCAGAAACATATTGTTCATCAACAACTTCACTTTCGAGAATATAATCCTCTATTAATAAATTGACATTATTTTTCGAACAAAGTTCAGCAGGAGCTTTCAATTGTCTTGATGATAATTTATCAATTCCACCACATTCATCTTCTCCTGTTGAATCTTCATCTGTTAAAATAGCTGCATCTGGTGGTAAAATATATATATCAGGCTCTATGTTTTCATCTTCTGAAAAATATTCAAGAATATCAACTAGCTCTTCGACAGTTAGTACTCGAGTTCGGCGAAATTCTTCTTTGTTAATAGAGTTGTTGAAATTGGATTTAATTACGAATGTTACATATAAGTTACAGAAAACGAAAAAGCAAAATATTGTTTGTTTTTGATATATGGCGAATGTGACATATATGTCACATAATCTATTAACGCCAATATTTCATATTTTAAATCACTTTTTGCTAAAAACACTTCAAAAAACTATTAATACTTCAATAAATTTTATAAGTTTTAATATTTTTTACTATCAAATAGCTTTTTAATTGGTTAAAATGATTAATTTTATTACCTCATATTTTTCACACCTTAAACAATTTCACTTTTACCACTAATAAAATAGTTAATATCTGAATTTTAGAAATTTAAATCAAACCCTACTGAATTTGACCCTTGTTGATCAAACCCTTGTTGCATTTTTAAACTGTCAAATGTTGAATGTGATTCTAAAATAGTAAAATAACAATTAAAAAGTTTATGTGACGTAAATGTCACATTCGTATAAAGCGGATTAAACATTATGACACCATCTGTTTTTAATGGCTGCACTAGCACTAGATATCGGAACAGTCAAATTAATAAGAGTTTTTTAATTAAGATATTTAATAGTAGCGAACAAATAAAACTAATAAAAAATAAAAACACAATCGGCTGCATTTGAAAGCCGAATGGGCCGCATTTAGCCCATGGGGGACACGTTGCCGGTGGCTGAGTTAAAACATAGATTAATGAACACTATTGCTATTTAATCTATGGTTAAAATAACGGAAGAAATCATTGGATTTTCTTTCTTCCACAAGCCTTCATTCAAATCAAAATTTATACTTGATATCTTGTATTTTATTTATAATAAAATTATTAAGATAGTTGTAGTAAAATTAACTCTGATGGTTTTTGTAAGGAATCACCTTCTCAATTGAATTTAAGTCATCATTGTGACTGTGCACTTATATGGGCAGAACAAAATTATATTACATGAATGATCTTACGAATATTTTGGTATTAGCCATTTTTCAAAGGTTTAACGGGATATATTGACGAACATGTCATCTTCTTAATCCATCAATGTACTATGAATATAAACCATTTAGACCATTGTTTAACCCGTGGGCAAAATATTTAATATTTAATTAATAATTGGTTGGTGTTGTGTGGTGTTGGTGTTGGTGTTTACAACTGGTGCTTTTGGTTTTGTTAAGTAAACTGCCCGGAAATCAGCACAACTTGAAGTGAAATGAGTAAGTTTGAAGTAGACTGGTATTTCTGACGTTGTCGAATTCAAAAACTAAGTTCTTATTTTTCAATACAATTGAATATCATTTCCCTATAAACTTATTGAAATTTTTTTAAATATCCATTTTTGTTTACGTTTAATTCTAAAAATTTGCTTTTCAAAATTGCAAAATTCAACAGAATTAAAAAAAACAACGAATATTTGATTTTTTTTTTTTTGAATTAAAAGAAAATTTGCTTTTCGATAATAAAAACGAAAAAAAAAAAAAATAATAATAAAGAAGAAAGCAAACTGAAATAATTTCCTACTACCAAAGTTTTGTTCTGAAACCGCGGTTTTTTGCGTTAATTGAAAAACTTTTTAAATATTTAATTAAAGCTTAATCTTTTGGTCCTTTTTTTTTCTTCTAGTCTAAACTTGCCTGCCTTTAAGGCAATAATGGTTAATTTTGAAGAAGAATAAAAAAAATAATAAAACAAAAATTCAATTGGCTTGAAAAATTGAAAATTTTTACAAAACCCTAGCAAGAAATTAATATGGACAGAAATTATAAGGATATTATTTTATTCTTTGAAATAATTTATAGAAAATCTACATAGAAGTTAAGTGTTAAAGTTCGTATAAAGAATTTAAAATTACTGATATCGTTTTATAATGATCACTATATCTAAGTGACCGAAGAATTAAGACTAATGTTTATTACCAGAACTTTCAAATGGCGACAGTATTTTGTGATTGAATTGTATCTGATTAATTTTTTCCAAAATCACTTTAAAATGCTAAAATTTACTTTAGAATATATTCAGATCATGTCTGGTATCCTAGATTCCAGATCACATGTACGATCTGATCTGTTATGCAGTTTTGTAAATCTGGCGGAATTCGTAAAATTTTGCCTCACTTTCGTTGATTCATAAATAGTCGAGCATCCAATACTATTGGTTTAATACTGTCAGCTTAAATGCTTGGAGAAAACGGATATTAAATACGAAAGCTTGGTATACATTTTTGTGCAATATTAAACATCACTCAGTAGGGTTAGAAGAATTCTACACAGTTAAAATTAAAATAAAAAATATATTGTTATTAGAGTTGTTGGGGATAATATTAGAGAATTAAAAAAATTAAAATAATAACATTAAAAAACTAAGTTAAAACTTATTATAAAGGAAAAAAAAAATAATGCATCAAAAAATAAATAAAAAAAAATTATGAATGAAAAAACATTTAACATATTAGCATTAACGTACCTATATTATTACGTAGTCTGCTTTTAACAGTCGAAACGCTTACGTGGTTGTAAAAAATCTCAAATGTCTTATGATTGTCTGATCGGATCGGATACGATTTGTCATTAGTATAAAATAAATGATAAAAAATAATTGAAATTATAACCTGGTAACAACTTGAATAGAATGAAACTATTTAGAAAACTCAAAACCTGACAATAGTAGTATTGTTGCACTTTTAATGAGCTGTAAGCCAGAAATTTGATATATGTATAAATATTTGAAAAAACATTGTAGTAAAATATTTAATAAAACTTGCAACACTGTAAAGCTTGAACAGATAATTCTACTCAAGTTACTGTCAAGAAGATAAAAAAAAACGAAAGTATTCTAGTAATTGGCTCAAATCTGCTGTATTCTGTAGATTAAAAAGAAATGTTGAGTCGTAACGGTTCTGAGATTATTCCGATTGGTTCTTTCTAAAATATAAGCTAACATATAACTTTATACATAAATAAAATTACTATACTGAACTTAAATACAATTTTAACTACAAAATTTAATTTTCACTTTATAAATTTCTAAAACAAATAATTTTCCACAAAAAAAGTCTTCTTAATTTGAATTACAGTCAGAATTAATTTCAAACAAACTTAGGCAATCAAAATTTTAACCAAATAACAAACAGAAATTTGGATCAGTGGGCTAAGCTATAAAGAACAATGTATTGATCTCGGTCGCATAATCCAAAAGCTGTTGTCATTAAAACAGATTACATGAGGCACAAATTAACTGTTGAATAAAATTTTCTTTAACAATCTGGTAGTAGATTCAAATTAAAAAACCTTTAAGTTAAAGAAGTGAAAGTGTCTGAATGCTTAAATGACATATAAAAATATTGCATTATTAAACATATGTGCATTTTTAAATACTAGTAGAGTTCTATTATGCTGTGTAAGCTAACCATTTTTACACATTTTTTTACACAGCAAACACAGCAATAAGCAAACATTTAAATTGAAATATTTTTCAACAAAAAAATAATTCAAATAATATGATAAGTAACCATTTTATTATAAAAATAATTACATATAAAACTACATTTAATAAATAAAACTAGACAACGCCAAGCAAATAAAAGAATTTGTTACACTTACATCAATGTTATTCGGTTATGTTTTGCTCATAAGAATTAAATGAGCGTTTATTACACAAAAAAATACACGTATTCATATTATTTTATTTACTGTCAGATATTTCTTAGAGTAAGCAAATCAGACGCCTATTATGTTGCTAAGCGGTGAGATCATCATCCAGTGGGTTAGTATCCATCACCCTTAGTAACTAAAATGTTAGTAAGAGATAAAAATAAATAAGCATGCTATAGTTAGAAGAAAAATAAATAGCTTACATGCTATAGTTAGTAGAATGTTAAAAATATATAAATAAAAAACAAACATAAAAAGAAAATAGAATTAGACCAATTATCAATTCCATAACTATTTATCGATTATACAGCTTTAATTTTAAGATTCTTTTACTAAGGTTAAGCAAGCTGCTCTCCAGTTAGATTCAAGTAACATTCTACACAGGCTCAAATTTACCGTAGTCAGTACTGTGGTTAGCAATATTAAACAGATCAACGGAACGTAAATTACGCGGATAAAAGTTATCAAATCCATAATTTTAGGTGCCAGGATATTCCGAGCAATAATTTGGTGGATAAACGTAACATCAGCCACCAATCAACGTTGTTGGAGAGATTTCAGGTCAATCAAAAGCAACCTATTTTCGTAAGGAGGAAGTTGAAAAGGATCAGACCATGAAAAAGCACGTAGTGCAAAGCGTAAAAATTTACACTGAAATGCTTAAATACGTGAAATATCGACATTACGATATGAAGACCAAACTTGCAAAGCATATTCAAGTGTCGGTCTAACATATGTGATATATAAATATTTTGTAATGTACGGATCTGTAAACTCTTTGGCCCAGCGTATTATAAATGCTAGCATAGAATTAGCTTTTTAATAATGGAATTGAAATGTGCTTTGAAATTGAGCCTGTGATCCAGAGTAACACCTAGATCACGAGTTAACTCAGAACGGTTTAAAGTTTGATTCCCAAGATGGTAATCAAATTCAATAATAGAGCTTTGAGGCTTTCTACTAAAACGAACAACCTGACATTTCGATGCATTTAATTCAAGGTTGTTGGTAGAGCACCATTCTGCAAAATTGTTAAGATCATTTTGAAGTATGGTACAATCATCAACAGACATAATGATTTTACTAATATTGCAGTCATCAGCAAAACAACTTAATTTAGCTGATACTATAAATTGTGAGGCATCATTGGTTGCAATAATAAAGAAAAGTGGACCCAAGTGGTTTCCCTGGAGTACCCCAGATGAGGCAACAAAGGGGTAAGAAAGTGAAGAACGGAAACAGCGACCTGATATTACGTATTAGATAAATATGACCCCATCCATTTAACAGTGTGATCAGAACTATTTATTTTATGTAGGAATAATAAGTTAGTCTCAAAATATTATCCGAATGATGCGGTATGAATACATAGATGAATCAATTAAATAACTAAGAAAAAATAATATATAAAAAATATTATACTGGCTGAATATGACTAGGCTGCGGAAATAAGAGATAATTATTAGGAGAGCCATTTCCTTGCAGTCGAAATGTTGTCAAAAAAAAAAGGTTACATGGCACATCATGAGATGAAATTCATTGAATAGACTATTTCTATTTAATGTAAAGTAACCGCATTAGAACAAATTTTATGAGGTGGCAGGTTAAAAAATACCACATCTTCAGACAAACCAATGTATACCGTGTATCATTTCCTATTACATTAATTCTACAAAAAAATTACTAATTTCGAGAAGACTTGGGTCTAATAAACGAAGAAGCTTATGATAGATAAGAACAATAATTTAAATTGATAAAAGTGGACCTAATATGAATGTTGAATTATTGCTTTTCAAATGCTATACTGTTGAATTCACAAATTTCATAATATCTCGTAAAAAATGTCAATTCAAGGTTCAAAATAAAATAATTTGTTATTCTTCCAAATTCAATCTATTTTACAAAGGTAGAACAAAATAATTTTTAAATGGAAGTGTTGCAAAAGCTTCTCTACCGTAATCTTGTTTCATCAAAATTATGTTTTTTTAAAATTAGTTTTTTTTCGATCTGGTTTATTAAAATTTAACTTTTTAAAATCCCACCTTTGCACAAAATCTGTTTTTTCTTATAAAATCCATTTTTTTCATATTTATTAAAATTTTGAAAATTTATGATGTCCAGAGCAGAAGATTTACCAGAGTTTGGCTACAAAGTAGGGTCTTATCTTTTTTACGGAATGTTAAAAAGCTAAAGCATGTTCGCTAAAGCTTTATTTAAAAAAAAACGCATTTTAATAAAACAGAATTACAATAGACTCGCTTACGTAGTAGATACTTTATAAAATACTTACAAGTGAATGTCATGTATTACAAGTCTGATTTTAATTTGATCCCAAATATACAACAAAACAAATGTTTGGGATATTATATTTTGGGTGCGAAACTATTCACACTATCTACATAAATGCTATTCCTTTTTTAATAAAAATATTGAATACGAGTTCAAATTACGTAAACAATGCTGGTATAATGAACCAAACTTAAACTATGTAGTCAAATTTCGTAAATTTTATAATATTATATGAGTTTTAATAACAAATTTCATTCTTTGTTTTTGAAAAAATATTCTAAAAATTAAATTTTTTTATTATTTTTTTACTCTATTTCATATTTTATAGTCTAGTGTCCTTAACCCTTTAGGCCAGTTGTAAAAATAAAATAATGAAAAAAACGACTTTTTTGTTTTTTGAACTTTGGTGCTCTGTGATTTTTTTTAACTCGAAAATTTTTGCAAACTTCATCAGCAAAAAAAAAAAAAAAAAAAATGTTACGAGAAATTAAAAAAAAAAAAAATGTTTGTAAGGACAAATTATTTTACAAGGAAGGAAATAGAAGAAAATAAAGAAGAAGAAACAAAACCAAACTTTTTCCATTATACATTTTGATGGAAAAAAGTCTAATTTGATTTATTCAGACCCAATGTAAAACAAATATTTTATGATGAAAAAATTAGACAAATTCAAAAAAGAAAAAAAACCAACTGAATACAAAAATATTACTTACAGAGAGTATCAAAAGTGTGAATCCAAAATAGTTATTTATATTGTAGTGCTAACATACTGAAAATGCTAGAATAAGTAATCAACTTAGTAGTAATTTTTTAGAATATATAATTTAAGACATTATAAATAACCGAATTATAGCTCCCATTTAATGAATTGAAATAACAAGAAATTACTGAAAATATTCTGGTCTAGTGTAGTCAAAAGTATGATAAAACTGACTGGAATAATGGGTGATTCCATTCTGAGAGTGCTGTTCTAATATATCGTCACCTGAGAATTATGTTGTTCAATGTCCTAAAATGATTTTTGTGGGAAATCTATTTTTAAAGTTTAACTGAAAAGAAAAACTTCTTTAAAACAAATACATTCTGGAATATATTTTTTTCTCAAAGCTTATCAAATTTACTATGAGAAAATTCTTATCCTTAAATTATTTAAGTCAAACTATCCTGCATTATTAAAAAAATGTGTTAACTGGTCAAAATGGATATTGAACAGTGCCCTTTACGAACCAACAAAAGTTTAAATTTATCTGGATATTGAACATAGTTTTGGAACAACATTATTGATCTAAGCAAATTGCAATCATATTGCATACAAAACTATTCATGTTTTTTTTTTCTATTTTAAGCCGCAAGTTATGATGAAGAAGGAAATGAGTTGCTTCCGAAATAAGTGCTTGCAATAAATTAATAGTTGAGAAAGTGAAAAAAGTGAAGAGAAAATTATTGTGAGTAAAATTCTTTTATCATTTAATGAAAATGCAAATATTATACATAAATGCGTAACATTCGCCGGTCTAGCATTAGCATTATAAATGAAATAATTTATTTTATTTATTTATGTTCTTTATTTTCCTAAAAAAAATCAATGTTTTACATATTTTTTTATTACATAATAAATGAGTTAAATTGAAAAACTTAAAACTATAATTGTAAAACATTGATTTTTTTTAAAGAAAATTAAGAAAATAAAGAAAATAAAGAAAATCAATAAATAAAATAAATCGTTTCATTTATAATGCTAATGCTAGACCGGCGAATGTTACGCTGGGAATAGCTAGTATCTTACAATATCGTTTGATCTATCTATAACTGTTTTTTTTTAATTTTTATTTAGGTATTTATTTACTATAAATTAATTTTGACCGCTAATAATTTTGAAGAAAACTTTTATATAAGGCAGGGTTTATACGTTTTTGAATTGTGTTTATAACGTATAAATGATGTTCATTAAAGTTTGACATCCGACTTTGTTATAGAATATCATTATTTTTTTTTTTAAATAATAGTGCTCGACACACATTTTTGTATTTCGCAAGTTGAAAAAGTGAATTTTGCGAGAAAAGGTATTTATAAACTTCTAATTGTGTTATGATATTGAAAGATATACATTAAAAAATATAAAAAATGTATATTAAATATTATTGTTATTTATCAATACAAATACTTAGAACAATTGATTTACTATTTAAATATTTATATTTCATAAATGTTCTGAAATTACACTGAATATTTATATTTGTTTATAAGTATTTATTATTAGTACTCGTCACGCATATTCGTATCTTCGTATTTTGCAAGTTTAGAAAGTGGATTTTGCATGAAGAAATATAGTATACTTTGGAACTATATTTGTTTATCTTTGAGATATGTAATTGAAACTTTTGAAATAAAATTTGATGTAATTGCAATAAAATTTGTAAATGTAATAAAAATAAGTAAAACAAAACCTTCATGAAACAAAATTTGATGTCTAAACGCTCCCTAACAAATACTATTAATAGAGACGTACATTTGAACAAAATGTGGCGAACAGATGTCGCTGGCAGTATAGATATGAAATTAAATGCATTTAAAAAAAAAATACCACACCCACATTAAAAATACATTAAAATAGCCATAGATACGTTTTTTGTGTTTTTTTTTTATTATCATAATAGCCTTAACTATTTCAAAACTCAAAATAAAAAAACAAAACATTTATTTATAGAATTTATATTTTTATTTCACTTCTTTTAAATTTTGGTTTTGACGTTTTGGTATGATTAGGTGTGACCATTTTAGTAAAGATTATAATTCGTTACGACTTTGTTAAATCATATCGAATCATATAGGCCATTTAACGAAGTATCATATGACATCATATGACGCCTTATGACTATTATAGTTAGAAGTAAAGCCAATAATTATGCTTTTTCTCTTATTGTTCAGTTTTTATTGACGCCTTATGACTATTATAGTTAGGGGTAAAGCCAATAGGTAATTATGCTTTTTCTCTTATTCTTCAGTTTTTCTTGTTATATTGTTATCCCGCTAGGGTCTCTGATGTAGGTAAGGGTAGTCTGTGATTTTTCTTTTTACAGTTTTTTTAATTTTTATGTGTACTAAATTTGTCGTGTATTGAATTAGAACTTGATAATAATGTCATAACATATTTTATTTTTCTTGTTCTTAGCAGATCGTAAATTTCGATTTATCCATGTACAATATAATATTTACTCAATGCTACTGCGCATTTGAGTTTATACTTTTGAATTATTTGTTAATAAAATAAATAAATTTCAATTATTGGAATTTGTGGACATGGTCTGGGTGAATATATTTTCTAAATTTACTATTTTTTTTACCGGTAAGTTTTTTTGCTGTAATATCGTAATATCGTAATATTTTAACAAAGCTATTTTTATAATTCGATATAATAATTATTATTCTGATAATTCGGTTTTTGTCTTTGCTATTTGCTTTTTTTTTTTAAATTAATTCATATAATCAGATATAATCAATGCTATTGCTCAATAGGTGAATTGTTTTTAGGTTAATTTTAATTTTTTTTTGGTTTTATTTGGTTTTATTGTTTTGTGGTTTATGTCTTTAAATTCAATTTTGCACACTATCGTAGTTCGTAATAGTTCTAATAAAGTTGTCTAATCTAGTTGAAGAAAGCTTTGTGTTGTAAAAGCTTTGTGAAAAGTTTAACAGACGTTTGAGCGTATTAATATATAAGATTATTTATACATTCAAACAAACATAAAAGTATAACAATTTAATTTTACACTTACATATATGGCACTTATTGTAAGAAAATGTTTAATACATTTTTGTATTTAACTATTACATTAATTCAGGCTCTTATAAGATAAATTTATTATACTTTTTGTAAAATAAGGTAAAATAAAGCTAAGATGTAAGGTAAAAACATTTTGGTAAAATCTCTGATCATCAATACATGGCATAAACGGAATCATCGAGTGAAGATCCTTTTTTTTTTTTTTTTTGAAAGAGTTATATGAGCTTTCACTGTCTGAATGTCGGGTAGTTTAGTTATTTCAATTTTGTTTTTGTATTTCTGAACTGTTTCATTATTTTGGTAATATTAAAAGGTTCATCCTTGTGCTTGTATCGGTAATCAATTTTTAGCAAGTTTTGGCTACTGTATTTGATTTGTTTTACTTTAAGATATGGAATAAATACTAATCCAATACTTTGTTGGTCATAGTACTTAAAGTCTTTAAATTGCATTTGAATTAGTTTTAGTTTTACTTTATCACAATTTATACCTTTTAATATTCTCATCAAAGAAACTGGACTGTAAACTTCTGTAAGTTCTTTAAATACTTTTCAATTGAATTATGGACGGCATCTAGTTCTTGTACCAGAGAGTGGTCGGGCTCTGAGAATTTTTGAATATTTGTATTAATTTGAGGATGTTCTTCTAAAAACTTAAATAAAGCCAGTGACGTTATTCTGTTTCTGTTTTGTGTAACACATGAGTCCGACCACAGTATAATTTTTTTCATGTTGGTAGATCTTATAGTGTTTTTTAAAATAATTATTAAAGTTGATGCAATTTCATTGTCAGATCGGTCATTTTGGCTTTCATGCCACAAACTACAATAAGTAATTTTATTGTTCTGATGAAAACCAGTCAAATTATTGGCAGGGTATTTGCGCTTGTAGAAAAAGTTAGATACATTTGCTCTATGTAAAGCAAATACATTTTGGAGATCGTACAAAATCACGGTGCTAGTAGTTCTTTATCGCGTGTCTTAGAAATGACTTTAAACTTAACACATTGAGATCACACAAGTCTTTTTTTGGCTTGAAGAATGGTAAATTAAATGATGTATTGAAAACACGAGAGTATATGTTAAATTTAACTGGTTTCCTTGATTTTTCCACATACATTTTATACATTCGTTGTTAACTGAAACCAGCTTCCAGATATTGAACTTTAGTATTGGCACCGCATTAATGCGATTCCATCACAGGAAAATTTTTAATATGTTGCTTCACGTCGTTTACTTCATGTGAACTAGTTTTTTTAATGTGTTTACCTTGCTTTGATGACAATCATCGTAATTAATTTTTAAAAAAATAGTAAATCCATTGTTTTGAAATATCCAACGTAGATAGAAAAACTTTTTGGCAAACCGTTGCAGGAATTCTTTTAGTTTGTAAATGATATTGAAATGCAAATTGTTTACGAGAATCTGTTTTTTGCGTTCCTTTTCTCTTTGGTGTGACACGTTTTACAAATATAGAATAAAAATAGCATTTTTCTTAATCCGAAAATGTCCTAAAATAATTGAATATATTATGTTTTCGTTCCGAATCACTAAAGTTCAGACAGCCCATTATATGAACATTTAATATCACAACTTGAACTTTGAATTAATCGTTCTCTTTGTTGTACACCTCGTAGCATTTCAGGAGATTGATTTGACAACAGACAAGGGTGTCCTCAATGCTAGGATCAAGACAACACGCAATTTAAACAAAAAATACTGAGCAATATTGAGTTACATTTAGGTAATTGAACAAAAAAGCACGTTTATTAAAAGAAAAAAAAAGAAATCAAATTATGTTCAATATCATACAAAATTTACAATATTGACACAGTTGTATTAAACAACATAGCACACTCAAGGTTTTGAAGTACATAGAACAAGATCATATTTTATATTCAATGTTGACCAAAATAGCACAATACAGTTGATTAAGAAAAAAATATTATGAAACATGTTCAATGCAATACAACAAAAATTAGAGGTTGGATATTGAATAAAACAGACAGCCAAATTATGTCGCTTGAAACAAAGTGATTCCCTACAACTTGGAAATGGGAAGAGATAGAATCAAACCGATTTTACTAAACGAAAGAGGATTTAAAAATTACCCTAAAAGCACTCCTAAGTCGATTTCCTGAAAAATGGTCTATTGAACAAGATAATTCTCAGGTGATGATATGCCTTTATTTAGACCCTTATTAGTTAGTGTAATTTTTGTATGAGACGTTGTTCGGTTTTAAAGGAAGTTCAGCATGACTTTTTGGCTTAAAAGAAAGCCTTAGCTCTATTTCTGTTTATCTACACTTATAAAAGACAAAGACCATTTAACCCTAATATCCTTGAAACTGTTTTTTTTTCATGCTAAATTTTTAGATATACAATAGAGAGTTTTGAGCAATTGGAAATAGGAAACATTCTGATCATTTGTAATATACAAAGGCTTGATGCTTAATGAACAAAAGTTGTGTTAAAAACCGAGTATCAGTTGTCGATGGACAACAACAGAAGTACAAGATTGACTAGTTATAAAACATTAAATAGCTTGCAATAAATGAAGACGTTTCAAATATTGAATATGAAAGCGATGTTATGAATGATATTGTTTTGTTGTATTGGTGTAAGAAAGTATCCACTGGATGGCCTTTTTATTTTTAATGACAGCGGTTAGAAATTTCCAAAGTGTGAGACTTTGAACTGCTAAAGGAAGATATTATTTGCCAGATCAATGTAGGTGTGCTATAGTGATCCATTAAACAAATCATAATATGTATGGCATAGTCATCCATTAATGATTAATGTTGAAGCATGTTTTGGAATTTTTTATTTTTTAATTTTTTTTTTCAATTTTATCCACCAGTTCATTAATTCGTCGATTATCTGGATATACATTTCAATGCTCTTCAATTTCACAAGCACTATAAACAGACAAAGAGAACGAGAATTATTAAATGTGAGTAAATAAACATAGTCAACATAGATAATACTCAACATATAGATAATATATATATATAGATAAACATAGTCAACATAGATAATATGAAGTATTTGTATTTCTATAGGTATTTACTGGTTTTAATTCACGTTAACAATAGACCTTACAATGTAATATCAGAGCTGAATTTGGTGAACAAATAACCAGAAAAATCAAATTTAAAATATTGTGTGATGTCAAATATTTCTGTTGGGTGGTGAAACTTGGATGATAACAAATGAGATAATTACGATAAAACTTCGCGAACAGAGCGAATGGAATGTTCTGACCCAATACCATCAGCAATATGGACTTATGGAATCTAACAGCTGAAGAACCTGTAGTAAACCAAATTAACCGTAGAAAATGGAAATATATAGGTCACACTTTACTAAAATCACCAAAAAGTATAGCCCGAATTGCCATTGAATGGAGTCTCGAAGACAGTAGAAGGAGAGGAACACCTGGCGTCGAACCATAACAGATGAATTATCTAGTTAGTGACGAACTTGGAAGGAAATCAAGATCATTGCACAAAACAGAGAACAATGGAGGAAGCAAGTTGATGCTCTATCGTCCCGCGAGAACTAACAGGTAAAATAATTTAAAAAATGTACCCTAAAGACTACTGGGGAGAAGTTTTACAAATTGATTTAGTTTTTTTTTTTTTTTACTTTATTTATTTATTTCTAAATTCAAAATTTACAATACTTTTTACTTTTTACATTTCCAATTACTTAGGGTACGAAAAGGTATTTCTACCTAAGTTACGGTGAACATAAAAAACAATCTAGGTAGGTAGGTAGGTAGGTAGATAGGTAGAAGTAGCCATATCAATTGCTTCTGGAAAGCCAATTAGCAGTTAATTGTGCCTTTTTGATACCACAACTTAAGTGACGTATTTTTTGTTATTAGTTCTCATATCGGATCTTTCTCTCTTTCTTATTCTTCCCCAAAGACACAGCATTAACGCCACCCTGTCTGATTGAGAATGGTTGATCAGATCTCTTATTTTCCTTTCTGCGATAATACCTATATTGCTGGGGAAAGCCTCACTTAAAGTCCGGGTCTGACTCTTGCTAACGCTGGGCAGCTGCAAAGGAAGTGATGAAGAGTTTCTGCTTCATTCTCATCCTTGCAGCTACGAGAATGAGGATTGAGCATGTTACCTAGCTTGGCATCTTGGCCTCCTATTGGCCAATGACCCGTACTGATGGCTACCTCTCTTGATATATCAATACGGGACCTGGTTAAGGGTTGTTTGGTTTGGATCTTAAACCTTCGACAGCACCGATTCCGCAAATAAACTTATTTTGATTAACCTGATTTGTTAGTGTTTTTAATCATTTAATTCCATATGGATACCTAATTTTGTGATCACACTCAGGATATTCTTCAATGGTATGTTGTTAGATACGTTCGGTGCGTTCTTTATGTGTTCTTCTCTCTATATAATCTAAAGCTTCGTTTCCTGCTATTTACTGAATGTCCTGGTACCAAAACTATTGTTTGCTTTCGCAAGGGTATTTCTAAATAGTCCCATACCAGCTTTGATGTGATGGTATATGAATTATAATAGCTAGTATGGCTGCTGTGAAAAAAGCGTGAAATCTAAATTCCCTCGAATAGTAATTTCTTCTTAAATTTTCTCTCACACAAAGTTCAATACCATGTTTTCGAGATGTTTGTGGACTCTATAATAAATATGGACTCTGAGGCTTTTTCTATATACCTTTTCTGTCAATTTTCTTAGAACCGTCAGTATACTATATTAATATTCTTTTGCTGAATGAAGGTGAGATGGTTTTCTACAACCTCTCTTTGCTTCGCATGATTACATTGAATGATCTCTCAAAATTATTTCTTAGAAAGCAGTAGTCGTATACTGCTATCGAAAGCGTATCATCCTTCTGGATGTATAAGACAACGAGGTATTGGAAAAATAGAAATGATTATGTACACTGAAACGTGTAACGATATTGAAGTATTTGAAGCTGTACTCATTAACGATTAATCCAAAACCTTTTGTTCTTATTTGATTATAAAGTCATGAACTAGAAAAATAAAAACTAAGTTTAAACAATTAATTACAAAATAATTATAAAATTGTCAGTTGTAATTCAAAAAACTGTACTATCTACATGATAGAAGCATAATTTTGTTACTCACTGTGAAACTAACTATAAAAATTTAAGTTGAGAAGTTATGTTTTGAAAACTAAAAGGAAATTATAGATGACCGCGGAAGAGTTTAAATTAAAAACTTGGCAATTATTATTAAAATAATATTCAAAAAAAAAAAAAAAATAAAAAGAAAAAACAAAAATGAAAATAAAAATTTCCATTAATCTAAGAGAGAATGAGATCTTATTAAGTAAATCATTTTAAAATTTAATTGAAATTGAGATATTACATTTTAGCTTATATTCAAATTATTGAAATTTGAATTTATGACAATTTAAATTATAGATTTTCTATTAAAAATTACAGCTCTAAATGAATTTTAATAATTTTTGCATTTTTTTTTTTCATTATACTCTACCAATTATTGTTAATGGCAAAATACATAGAGGATGAAGTTCTTATACAAGTTTTAATCCATCTATTTCTGAATTTGAAGTGTTTTTTTTTATTTTGATTATAATTATAATGAAGTTTTATATAATTTATTAAATTTAAAAAATTTTAATCGATTATTTCAGTTTAAATTCTACCGTTGTGACGTTGTTCCATAATTAAGTTAAAATTTTAAGTTTCTTCTACCTACATTATTTCCACTGAGTTCTAATTTATTCTATAATATCTAGTTTTCCTAACCTTTAACTCATCACGTGGTGGTTGAATTTTACGCTCAATTTTTTTCTCTTTATTACTTCTGTCCATTGCTCTCTCTCAAGGTGATATTCTCAGTACCCTCTAGTTATATTATACTTTTATCCACCCACAGTAAGATTTGTCATGTTGTAAGTAAAGCACGTGAAGGGAAATTTGGTAAGAGGTGTAAAAAATACCACTCGTCATTAATTGTGGGATTTTTTCTTAGAAATTTTTTTACTACTACGTCTAAGTTAACGTAAGCAATTAATAGAAAATATTTTACTACACCTCCAGCTTAATGTTGGTTTTTAATAGAGAAATTTTTACTACACATCTATATTAAAGTTTTAAAAAAAAAATCTCATTTTGAAGTTCTATACAACTTTTTAACCCTCTATAATATCCGATTATAGAGAAAATTGCACGATCAAACAAAATGAACGAATCTAGAATAAGACAGCGAAGTTGATGACGAATTGTTTTTATGGAAAAAACTGCTTTAAGTGGGCAGCAAATGAACCACAGATATTTAGTGTCCACTTTAGAACCCCACCTTAGAACTCCACTGCATAATATTGTAATATTACAAACTTCAGTAACCGCACCTAGTAACGATGAAACAGAAAATAAAATGTATAAATATTGGTCCCAAATTTTTGATGATTCTATTGAAGATAAAATTATCGACAATACCAACACAAAATTAAAACTGAAATTTGAATCAACAGTAAAAGTAGAAACAAAACCTTTAGATAAAATCGAATTTAGAGCATTTCTAGGAATATTATAATTTATACATCAGTTTTCAAGTCAAATCGAGAGTTTACAAAATTAATATTTTCAGAGCTGTTATGTCTGAGCTTCGATTTCTTACTATACTTTCTTGTTTACGATTTGATAACACTTTTGATAGATCGCAGAGATTAAAAATTGATCCATTAGCGGCTATTTTAGAAATATTTAAAAACATAATTGAAAACTGATATATTGCTGATATATTTGATAAACTGAAATTATTCGAAGAATATTGGTTTCAGAATCAGGTTCTCTCTCACCACCTGTAATGCAGCTGCCCTCTACTTCCATATCAAACAAATTGTGTTATATTTGTCCAAACAGATTAAAACTAGAAACACCACATAGATGATTTGTCAAAAACCAATGTGTATGGGTTGTAGCAAGCGTATGTGTATAAACTATACAAATACTGATTTTAACGAATGAAATTATTACATGAAAAGACTGGTTGTTATTTTCTAAGATATACAACTTTTTGAAACGTTCTATTTATTTTTTTTAAATATGTATATTAAGCTGTGAAAAAATACCATTTTAATTTTTGTTTAATTTTTTTTTATTTTGTTATGTAAATATAAGAACTATTACAATTTTTTGAATTTAGAAAAGGCTTGTGAAATAAAGTGCCAATTTTTTAAAAAACCCTCACTACTAAATTCTTTTTTTTTTTTAATTTAACATTTAGAATAAACTTAGCCAGCTTTACGTGAAGAAAAAATTTATAAAAAATATTATATTCCTTCTAAAATATAAAAAAAAATTGTCTAAAATTTACTACCACGTCCAGTACTGTGTTACAAAATTTCACCTCCTAAGTTAAAGGCTAATATTTATCCTTCACAAATATGTTTCATTTTATAAATATGTAAGACTCTATATGAAGTGGTTAGCACTTTTAACTACCTACTAAATAAACAAATAAGTAAATAAAACTAAATAACATTGTGATACGAAATTCACTAAAAAAAAAGTCATTGTCATTCCTAAAGTAGATAAAATCTGTAAAATGTGTGATCCCAAAATTTATGAATCGAACGAAAAATGATTCAAACAATTAAAAAGAACCCACGAAGCCTAGTAAAATTAGTCTTTTTAAGCGATATATCAGCGTCGACGAATATCAAATTTAAAAAAAAGGGTAAACCTTGGTGAATTTATTTGTTATCAATAAAATTAAGTCATATTCCATTTGAAGTCTTCTTTGTTTAATATTTCGACTATTACAATATTTTATCGAATATTCTGTAGGCTTTAGGTAAAAACTTTTTATATAACAAAATTAAAAACTTTAGTTTAATATTTTGATTCATTTGGGTTTTTACACCATCCTTTCATATTCGAATTTTCATATTTACACCTCTATATTGAACATGAACTTAAAATTTTTTCTTGTATTTAAATTAACGGAACTTTTTCCAATTTATATAAAAAAAAAAGCTTGATTGTTGTTCTTACTTATATTGTTCTGTTACTTCAAGTAATGTCTTTTTAGCAAAGGTCTTGACTTGATCACAAACCCAAGTTTTGGTTGTGGATTTTACGTTCACATTAACCTTTTTAACCCTAAATTGCTTCTTTTCTGTTAACTTTATTTCGGTCTTCGTTTCATTCCAAGCCTCGTTGACATTATTACTGTGATTTATCGTGATATGTTCAATTTTATGTTTTAATTCCTCTCAGTGTAGCTTAGACAATTACAATTAGTGACAAAAATAAATTAAAAATATTCACAAGTATAATACTGAAAAAAATAATTGGCTACAAGATAAATGACGATGGTTAGTACCAAATAAGATCAAACGAAGTGCTAGATTGATTGACTAAGGTGAGCAAGATATGTGGTGAACATGAATGAACAAATAATGCCAAACTGAAATACTATACAATACCAGAGCAAGTGGTAGATCGAGCTCAAGATGACTGAAAGAAATTGAAGAAAATTGTCGAAAAATTAGAGTTGCACAATATAGGGTTGAATGGAGTAAAGTTGTAAACGAGGTTAAGGCTCATTCCGAGTTATATAACCATTAGGTGATTATCCTTCTTTGTATACGAATGAAAAATTTTATTTTTAGAATGATTTGTTATAATTTGGGTTTTACATGGTTCTAGGTGGTGAGTTGTGCCTAGCTTAACCATAAAGCTTATAACATTAGCCTATCAGGCTCATTTTTTTTCAAAACTATGTGTTTTCTAAATTCATTCTTCATTTAGGTCAATATTTACATATTACAATTACAAAAATACATATTTTTTTTTTCTTTTTTTTTTATTGCTTAAAAAAAATACCACGTAAATTCATAACAAATGCCTGAGAGGCTCTCATATAATATTTCATAATAATTTCTCAATAATGCAAGTTTTGACATGAATAAATGATGATAAAGTGACTGACGACATAGAATTCGATGATGTGGTAATTGACTCTGAAGAGGATCATTTATCTGAACCTTCACAAGCAGAAGATAAATTAACTCATGATTCTGAAAATAGCGGTGAAATTATAATTTCTCATGGAGGATTTTTTGTAAAAGATGGTAACAAATGGGCTCAAAGGCAATAACGCTTTGTCTAAGTTAATATTTTACGCTGGAGACCATTTGCCGCAATTGCACGTCTTCTTCGAAATCAAATAACCAAAGTTATCAAGCGTTTTAGGAGCCTATGGTTCAATTATATTCAAAGCTATACTATAAGCGTAAGCCGCTTTGGCCAAATTTTACGTTTTATTAGATTTGATGAAAAAACCACAATAAGTAATCGACGTAGATTTGACAAATTAGCCTAAATAGAGACGTGTATGAAACAATAAATAAGAATTTGGGAAAATATTATATACCTTCAGAAAATCTTATCGTAGACGAACAATTAATACCAACATATGCAATCAAAGCCTGACAAGTATCGTATTAAAATTTGGTGACTCTCAGATGGCATACCTACTGAAAGGAATTCCATAAACTGTGAGCAAAGATAATAGCAGAGCAACAGGACTTGCTCAAAATGTAGTGGAGAATTTGTATACACCATATTTTGGAACTGGACGGAATATTACAATGGATAACTATTTCACAACGTTAAAACTTGCAAAAAGTTTTTTATCTAATGGATTGACGATTGTATGAACTTTACGTCGAAATAAAACTTATATTCCAATTTCTTCCCAGTAAAAATAGAGATCAACCTTATTTGGACAAAAAAAAATCCAATAAAAGAAATTTAATTAGAAATCTAAGAGCTTTTGGTGAAAGTTTAGTAAATTCTTTTATCAAAAAGCATGCTAGTACTAAAAAGCTGCAATTACCTCCACCTCGTACTGCAATTTCCATAACGGTAATGTTTATTTTGATAATTTTGTTATTTTTAAACATCTAAAAATTAATTATTTGAAATAAAAAATTAAAATTTTATTAAAAATTATTTTTTTCACATTATAAGGTGAGCCTGCCAGGCTCATGTTATGAATTTACGTGACAAAATATGTTTTAAGGTTTAGAGTTAAACGACGTTATAAACTTTACGCCCAAAATTACTTCAGACTTTATGTTTCTGTTCGTTTTGACATAATTAATTGTAGATTGATGGCCTCTAGTAGTGTTCTTCCTCTTATGTTTGTGTATCACTATGATATGAGCGAAAAAGGTGTTGTTAAGTCTCAGCTCATTTCAGGCACAGAAAGTTAATTAAAACTTCACAGTTTTTATTTACAACTTTTTCATTGAATTTTTGATTTTATACCATTGCTTATATCATTTCTGATTTTTGCATTCATAATATTTCCCGATATTGTTCTGTCTGTCGCAGATATATTGTTTATTTTAGGTTCAAATTGATTGTAGAAATTCGAAATTCTCTTGTGTTATTTGACACTTATGTACTTATTGTATATGAAGTAGAGAAGTGCCAAGTTTGATAATAATCTATCACTATTTTATATTATAAGAATATGGCTAAATGTTTTATGAACAAATAGTCCTACTCTTGATTGTGCCCTTTCGTTCTTGTTTTTTTCACCATACTTATGTTATTTTTCCCAAAACATGCAATTTTGAAATAAAAATGAAATAAAAATGGAGCGATTTTATTTAAAAAGGCTTAGTTCCTGACAGTAGCAGTAGTTTTCCACAATCATTTTCAATAAAAATTCAAGTTTTATTAAAAATAAATATTGGTTAAGTATTGGTTAAACAAAACAACTAGATTGAAAAGACAAAAAAGAAAACAATATGACGAAAGACAATTCAAAAGAGCAGAGAACGATCCTCAAAAAAATTGGAAATATATTAAAAGTATAGTTTGTGGCGAAAATAAAAAAGAAAACAAATTTTATGAAAACACAGAACTAAATAATAACAATAAG
Organism: Argyra leucocephala; assembly: GCA_963942445.1. Lineage (NCBI taxonomy): Eukaryota > Metazoa > Arthropoda > Insecta > Diptera > Dolichopodidae > Argyra > Argyra leucocephala. Next base: position 66,467,469 of record OZ012681.1, on the reverse strand, counting down.
CAAAATAAGATTAATAAATTTAATGAATTCTACGCAACTATAGGTGAAAAAATGGCTGTAAATTTTAAAAATGTACTATTATTTTCCAAAAATTAGAACATCAACTGAATTTAATTTTAAAATTATTAATTCAAATGATTGTTTAAATTTAATAAACGGCTTATCTAACGCTTATGCTGCAGGACATGATCTAATCTCGCCACATGTAATCAAAACATGTAAAAATGAGTTGAATGATAACTTAACGAAGCTTATTAATTCGTCACTAATCCAGGCAGTAGTTCCTGAATGTATAAAACTTAGTAAAATTGTACCCGTTTATAAGAAATCTGGAAATACTGATGATCTCAATAATTATAGACCAATAACCATACAACACAATCAGTTTTTAGCAAAATTGTCGAAACTGTTGTGAATAATCAACTTACGGAATATCTTAATTGTAAGGGAAGTTCGCTTGGGCCTACATTATTCTCTGTATACATAAGTGGTTTGCTTAACCTAAATTTAAATGGCAAACCATACATGTATGCAGATGGCCTGGCTATAGTATACGGTGAAACCACCAATAAAAAACTAAAAGAAATGATAAATGAAGATCTTGTAGTATTACTGAAGTGGATGCATAGTCACAAACTTACGCTAAACATAAAAAAAACACAGTACATAATCTTCAAAGGAAAGTAGCAGATATACCACATCTAAAAATTGACAACTATAATTTGGAAATGGCGAGTTATTACAAGTACTTGAGCGTAATAATTGATGAAAATCTTACTTGGGAGCAACATATTAATGAGCAACTAATAAAAGCTAGGAAATTGGCGGGTATATTTAGATTTGTAAGTAATAGAATTCCACATAAACTAAAACGTTCCTTGTACTTCAGTATTTTTCATGCCACAGTTACTTATGCTATACAGATATGGGGAAATGTGTATAACAAGAATATTAAATTAATTCAAACTGCCCAAAACAAAGCAATAAAAAATTTATTTGGATACAATAACAGAACAGTAACTCGACAGAACTCGATTTGAATAATAATATACTATCAATAAATTTATTAATTAAAAGTAAGTTGGAAACGCACGTGCATTATATGTGTACTAATAACATCATCACAAACGTCAAGTTAATTGTGAACAGTCAAGTACATAATTATGGTACTAGGAATGCAGAGAAATTACGAATCACAACGTCTAAAATTAGATTCAACAATCAGGACACAATACATAATAAAGCGTTTACAATATATAATGAACTGCCAGTAGAGCTCAAACAAATAAATCATACCATAAAAAATTCAAAAGTAAAATTAATGATTGTTTTATCCAGATGTTTTTATTGAACTAGCTGAGAATTGAGTTAAATAATAATAAAAAAATTACATTTTACCATGAGTTTTTTGGTTGAATTTTATAACTCTCAGAGGTCTTATTGACATATTGTAATAAGTTATAAAGTCAATCAAATTAAAAATTAGGATTTGTATAGGTAGTCTAACACTATAAATACCTACTGATGAGTTCTAGTAGTGTTATGATGAACGAAACAATTCCTAAAAATAATTTTGTTTAATAAAAAAAAAAAAAAAAATTGTTTATTGATAGTCAATTTTGTGTTTATGAATTAGTTGTATATTGTTATGATAAATTAGGCTGATAGAGTTAATTTTAAAAATTACATGATTTTATTTTCTTTTATAGAATATGAGTTAATAAGATTAAATTGTTTTTGTTGCATATTTTATTGAACTACTTGAATTATGAATTATAATATAAAATACTATGAATTACTAAGCTCTGTAAGAGCTTTATAAGCTCATTGAGTAGAGAAATAAATAAATAAAAAAAAAGAGTTGATAAAAGCCAATCATTTGTTAAATAAATAATCGAAATATTGTAGATTTTGTAGTGTAATTGTTGTTTATTTATTAAAGCTTTACAATTCTCGCCAGAACTTATGTCAATTATTCAATTTCTGGTGGTTACCACGCAAGCAGTTGCTTAGTAATGGAGATAAAGGTCCAGGCCACCATAGAAATATACAATTATATAATAAGTTTTTATTAATCTCTTTTAAAGCTTGCCGTATAGGTAAAAACATGAAATATACCATTTGTAAGTCAAATTGAGGTTTTTGCTAAATATATTCAGGTATTTGCTAAACAAATTCCGATATTCGCTAAATAAATTCAGGTATTTTTTTTTAATTCAGAAATTTTTATTTCAAATTCAAACAAATTCAAAAAACAATTTCATAATTTTGAAAATGAAAAAATTAAGAAATTAAATTAAAAATACTTCTTCATTTATAGAAGGCTCCAGGCTCCGAAAATTGTTGAGTTTTAGTTTCCATTTTCAAATGTTGCTGCAAAAATTTCTTTAAATTTATTCATATTTTGATGAATGCATCTGATCACTCAATAACACAATTCTAGTGACATCTGAAAAGTTTTTAACTACTAGTTTTGAAATTATTATCAATGTGCTAAATATATCACTTTCAGAGGTTCCCGAATGAATTTGTGAACAAATAAAACAATAATTGATATTTGGATTTTCTGTTAAGATGCAGGTACCGGTTAAATTAAATGTATTGATTTTCCGAATAAAATAGAACTTATATGTTTTTGCAAGTCGTAACATATAATTATTAATTACATGTTTTTCATATATATTTGTGTATTTGATCTGTTCAAATTCTTTTCAACTCTGCAATCATTGTTTCTCTTATATGATTATTTTTCGTGACTTGTTCCTCTGTATGGTTGCATCTAGGTTTGTTTGGACCAAATAGTAATTATACCACATATTATATTTCTTCGGCTTGTGGAAAGAGATATTGTACTGTCATGAAACATTTTTCTGTACATAGAAATTTTAACCGGATTTCACGCTGTTATAAGTATAATTGAGACATTTTCGATCAAGTGTGGTAATAGTTTTCGAATTTTTTTTATAATTTTTTTTTTTTAGTTTTCACACTCGTTAAATGAAGATATACGGAATTAAATTACAATAAAATATTTCATTTGCCTGAAACTTGCTAATCCTAATATGTGAAAGTATATGCAATTGTCCGAAATAAGCACTGTTATGGTTTATTAGTTCAGATATCGTCGCTATGGAATTGGTTTGCCGCATACGCCAAATTGACTTTGCAATAAGAAGCAACTTCAACTAAGAAGCAACTTCAAACTCAAACTCAAAATTGAATTTTGAGTTTGAAGTTGCTTCTTAGGTTTTAAGTGCCTGAGATTGCAATGCTGCTGTCAGTCAAGTAGTTTCGGAGATAAATAGTGTAACTTTTGCCGCATATCCAAAATTTTTGAAATTTATTAGAATTGGTTTGCTGCACTTCATACATTTGTAAAATTTTCATACATATACAGCAGAATATTCATACAAAATTGTTCAAGTTTTAAGTTTGTGTTGTTTTGCTTCAAGTCAAATACGTAACGACTTGCGGCAAATAAGTTTAGTTTCTATTTCGATATTGTTTTGCCGCATAGTTAATATTGTATACAACGTGAAGCAAATAAATTTAGTTTTTGTTTTGGTATTGTTTTGCCGCAAGAGTATGTACATATTCATTATTGCATAAGTATCGTATATTTATATGTATTTCGCTATATCCATAAAAGAGAGGTGAGTTGGTATTTTAATTAATAAATATAATTCAAAAGCTAGAGGAGTAGTTTGCAGAATTTTCTTTCTTAATACTTTAGATGTGAATCAAAAACGAATTTATTATTATTTCAAAAATTTGCACAACAATTCTAATGGTGTTCCACTACCAAGATGAAAAGGCAAAAATTGTAAGAAAAAATTTGTGAAGAGCAGTTACATGAAGTTCGCCAACACATAGAATCTTTTCCCACAATAGATTCACACTATGCTGTAGATCTACTTCTCAACTTAAATATTTAGATCCCCATCTTAGTGTCAGAAAAATGTTTAAGCTATATAAGTCAACAACAACTAATGCAGTATCCAGTGATTATTATCGAAATGTTTTTAACTTTCAATGTAATTTATAGTTTTACAAGCCTAAAAAGGATCAATGCAATCGTTGTGTCAAATTCAAAAACACAAAACATCCTTCTCAGATTGAAGTTATAGATAATGAATTTCACACCAAAGAACGGAAGGCTCTTAAGGTAGAAAGGGATATTGATCGTTATAATGCAGATCCTATACACGTCGTTATTTGCTTCGATTTACAATCAGTGTTTTCCTTACCAACAGGATTTGCGTCCATATTTTACTATAAAAGAAAAATAAATACATACAAGTTGACAGCAAGTGCATGCTTTTCGAATGGTACCAAGGAGATTTACTGCGTTTTATGGGATGAAACAAAAAGCGGTCGATTAGGAAACGATTTGACTAGTGCAGTTTTGGTTATGCTTACAAAAATAATGGATAATCATCATAAAATTACAAGTATAACATTTTGAAGTGATTCGTGTGTACCACAAAACAAAAATTAGATAATGGCAACTGCTCTTAAATATTTTTTACACCAAAATCCCAAAATTAATCGAAGTATTCCAAAATTTTCTAAGCCAGGCCATTCGCTTATTCAAAATGTTGATTGTATACATAGCGTTATTGACAGATATATAAAAAATGTGGAAATATATAGTTCGGTTTGACTTATCAAACTTTTAAAATTAGTTAAAATAAAAGTCGAAAATCTGAAAGTGGTACAAATGACTGATAAACATTTTCTTTCATTTAGTAAAAAGTCATGTTTATTAAACTTTCAACAAATACCATTTTCAAAACTAAAAATTTTATTGTACAAGAACGATCAGGAATTTGCTTTACAGTACAAAGTATCTGCTACTCATATAGAATTTAAAAACGAGTACATTTTACTCCAAAGTGCTAGAAAAAGTTTGGGAACACCTAAAAATATATTTAGCTATTTACTTCCACCACTGGACAAACCAAAAATATCCGAATATAAAATAATAGATACTAAATCTTTAATTGGATATTTCGATTAATGGCGGTATTAAAAATTAAATAATTTGTAGCTTTATTTTATTTTTCTATAGTTTTTTTGTAATCCATAAGAAACTTTAATATTAATTTCATAGTTATTAAGCAAACATTTTGATAGCCAAGAAGGCAAGTTATATTGTGATAGCCAAGAGGGTCTATTTATTTTGCGATAATTAATAAATTTTTATAATAAATTAAATTATAATAGTTTTTTTTTTTATTCATTTTACAGAAAATTTATAATATGTTAAAATTACAATTTACATTTGAATTATTAATACTAAATTTATGTAAATTTTTTAACTATTTTTCACACCAACTTCAGTGCGCTATACTTCACTTTGCCGCATGTCGTTAAAAATATATGGGAAAAACAAATAATCGAAATTGTTGGTTTGCTGCATGTGAAAATTGACCCGTCTTGCAGCTATTTTATAAAAAAATTTTACATTATCATCCTTGATATTATACATTTTATTAAAACGACATAAAAGAAGCTACGTTATGTGAAATTAAAAAAAAAAATTTATCGGACAGTTTTCGAGAAAGAAAGGTCCAAACTTCACTTACGTTTTACTCAAAACTAATATTTGGCGTATGCGGCAAAACAATTCCATAGCGACGACATTAAATAAGCTTAGCACAATATAGTCAAAATAAATGTATATAAATATAAATTTTTTAAAACCTTTAAATCATTTTACTTTTAATAAAAAGAACAAGTTCGATTTATTAATTAATATTCAATCTTGATACATAGATATTTTATATCACCATTGTATCTATAAATATTATTATTATTTGTGTTAACAAACAAAATTATTTTTAGGAATTGTTTCGTTCAAGTCAATCAAATTAAAAATTAGGATTTGTATAGGTAGTCTAACACTATAAATACCTACTGATGAGTTCTAGTAGTGTTATGATGAACGAAACAATTCCTAAAAATAATTTTGTTTGTTAACAATATAGTCATTTAATAAATGGATTAAGTCGAAATAAAACAATATGTATATATATAAGACATTTGCATTTAAAATGGAGTAGTCCGTCATAACATAAGTTTTCTCAACTAAGTTTTGACAAGGCAAACAAATCAGAAGGACAAGGAATTATGAGGAATAAACAATAATAAGATTTAAAAAGGTGAATTTTTAACGAAAACTGACATAGCATTTCTCAAAAACTATTGGTGATAGGACAAATCCGATAAGAAATTCTGAAAAGGAACCCTCCTAAACACTAGAAAACATATTAAGAACAAAATATTTAAAAATGGCGTCCGAAACAAGCACTAAACCGACGATATTATATTTTGTTTCTCATTCACGTTTTCATTAAATCTTAAAAACCGATCGGACTTTAATAAATAAGGAATAAGTAATAATCTATCTTGAATTTCAATCTTCTTCTCATTTTTATGTCTCTGTGACTCTATGCTTAAAGGAAATATTTATTTATTTTGAATTCATAATTTTTTTTTTATAAAATATACAAAAAATAATATTGAAAACCTTTTTAAAAGAAAATTTAAAAAAATAATATATTTTATAAAAATTGTTGAATGTTACCGTGAACTGATAGGAGAATATTGCAAATTCGATTTGTATTTTACCTCCTATCCTTCTAGTAGGCTATAAAATATTTCAATGTATTAATTTTTAACATAATAAACTAGAATCAACTTTCACTCTCTCAAAAATAAACGACAACCAAGAGGGAAAAAATAAATAAATAAAAGCAACATTATAAACATTATAAAACTACATAAAATATAAAAATTTATTTGAAATATAAAAATATACAGATTAGATGCACAAACATAAATAACAAAAAAAAACAATAAGCAAAAAAAGGGGATTTGCGTCCTGTTAAATTCACTGAATATGATGGTATTACCTTTCATCTATCAAGATTGATGACAGGTTCTTTTTTATTTGTTTTTATTCAGGCTTATCCGGTCTACTGGATTATATATAGATATCAAATAAATTAAATAGTGATATAGTTGTATACGTATTTGTGTACAATATTCCGAAAAGAATTAGTTCAAATTTAATTTAAAATTTCGTTTAAAATTTTTATAGTTAAGACCAACTTGTCAATATTGATTCGAATCAAAAGATATTTTAGGACACATTTTTTCTATTTATAATCAGTAAAGCGTTAGCAATTTTTAAAATAGATTTTTTTAATGCTGATTACTTTTATTTAACCTTGATCAGACTGTTCAAAGACCTTTATGATTTTATTTGGCTATAACCCATACAATGTTGTATTCAAAATATTTTAATTTTCATACGCGAATGAAAATTTAAAAATTTGACTCCTAAAGTTATAAAAAAATATTAAATTTCATATATTTACAAAACTCAAACGATTCGGTTGTGGTGTGGTAGTTACCATGAGTCTTTAAAGTTCCAAACTAAAGTTCCAGGAACGTTTTTTTTTTTTTGTTTTTTATGGCCAAAATGATGGGATAAACACCCTAGCTGCTTTCGCAGAATTTTAACCAGTTAGTAGAGCAACAGAATAAAAGAAAGTGGAAAGGAAATAAATAAATAACATAAACGGAAAATAAGAAGAGAATAGATGAGAAATAGAAATACAAAAGAAATAGTAACACAGGTTTACAGTCAACTTAACAGAAATTGATTCATTCGTTTTTTGAAACCTTTCAAGTTGTATTTTTGGGGGAACACATGAGGTGGTAGAGTGTTTCATAGTTAAGAGGTTCGGTTAACGAAAGAATTTTTGTATTTCACAGTTCTGGTTCGAAGAGGCTCGACTACAAATTTGTGGGAAAGGGCTGCTCTGCGAGTATTTCGTTGAAATGGTTTTATTTTTGGCATAATAATTTTAATTTCGTCAGAACAATTACCCAATAGATATTTATAATAAAGAGTGGCTGCTCCTACATTTGGACGGTGACTCAGCGACATTAGGTGTTGTGTAACATCTTCATCATTAATAATTTTGATGGCTCGCTTTTGTACTTTATCTAAGTACTGGAGGGTACTGTTGGGTGCACCGCCCCAAATATGGGAGTTATACTCAAGTCGTGGTCGAATGTATGCCTTATATATTAGAAGAAGGTTGGATAGTGTAAAATATCTTTTACTTCTGCTTAAGAATCCCAAACATTTCGCGGCATCTTTTGCAATTGCAAAAATGTGGTCTTGCCACGAAAGTTTGTTGTGTATCTCCATTACAAGAATTCTTAAGGTTTCGGAGTTTTCAATATTTACATTATCGAAAAGGATATTTGGTAATGAAGGCCTTTGCTTTGTTGATATTAGGCAGCTCTGGGTTTTTGAAGCATTAAATTTTACCCTATTTACACTTTCCCAGTCTTGAGTTTTTTGGAGATCGCTGTTTAGAGCTCGAGAGATGTTATTTCGTTCTCTATTTACCGAAGTCTGGGTCACTTCAACAGCTTTCTGAAAAAAATACAAGGAATCAAGGGTGCTGTCATCAGCAAAGCTATGTATATGATTTGAAGACGTGGATACGAGATCACTTATAAAGATTATAAATAATGTTGGAGAAAGAACTGAGCCTTGAGGGACACCAGCATTGATATTGAATTTTTGGGACATAAACCCATCCAAAACAATTTGTATTGAACGGTTTGAAAGAAAACTTTCAATCCACGTATTGATTAAGTTTCCTAGACCAATTGCTTCTAGTTTTTTTAGTAATGCTGCGTGCCAAACGATAACTTTAGTGTCACCGTATTTTTCTATGCATTGGTGCCATTTTTCAGTCAAAAAGGTCAAAAGATCACCATTGGCAATCGCTTAGAAAGTGATTGCTTTCTAGATATGTTTTTAACTAGAAGTTAATTATAGTCTCCATGACCTTTGATATTACTGATGTTAAAGCAATTGGCCGGTAGTTTGAGGGATTTCTGAGGTCACCCTTTTTTGGGATTGGCTGGACATGAGCTATTTTCCATGAGGATGGGTAAATACCAGAAACATATGATTTGTGGAAAAGTTTTTTCAGCGGCCTGGCTAGGGTGTTTGCACAATTTTTTAGTACTAATGGAGGGATGTTGTCAGGACCGGTAGATTTGTTGGAATTTAGATCCTTTAGAACTTTTGCAACAACTCGAGGACGGAAGTAAACTCTTTTAAGTGAGCATTCAGTTGGTTCAAAGGCAGGTGGAGTTACTGTTGTTGCTGGTAATGTAGAGTTTGCTGCGAAAAATTTTGCAAGCAGGTCTGCCTTGAGTTCGGGATCTAAAATAACAGCATTGTTATCAACCAGCGGAGGTGTTGCTGATGATGAAAAGTTTTGTTTGACTATTTTAGCAAACGATCAAAAATTTTTACTACCTTTTGGGTAGTGAATAATTTGTTGTCTTAGGCGACTATCATATTGGAATTTTTGCTGTTTTAATACTCGTTTACAGCTTTTACTAGCCTGTTTATAAGCTATCCGGTTGCCTACACTCAGAATGTTCTTGTAGGAGTAGAGAGCTTTCTTTTTGCTTTTGACTGCTTGCTTACATATGTTATTGAACTAATTATATTTTTGAGTTGGTTTAGCACTCTTAAGTTTACTCGGAATGAAAAGTTGCATTCCGAAAACTATAGTACTAGTTAATGCATTTACAGTGAGATTAACATTTCTGTGACGAAAGATTTTCACTCGTGTACAAAAATTTCAAGTATTCGCTACCATTTTTGTAACTATGGAAGTTACCATGTAAACATTACAACTGGTTAGTGGTATTTCAGTAGTTTTTAGTACGTTTTTATAACTTGAAAAAATTCTTTACAGTTTTCATTACAATCAATAACATAATAAATATAGTAATTGTTACGAAAATGTGACTTTCAGAGTGACTATACCGTAACGAAAACTTCGTAGTAATTTATTTGGTCCCAAAAACGTAATTAGGGACTTTTTATTCAGCCAATCTAATAAACGAAATATTATTTCACTTTAAATGCTAATTGAGATATTATGTAAACAGCTCAGGCTTGGGACAAATATGTTATATGAAAATGAATCAAGAAAACTAATTATCTGTAGTTCTCCTGCATTCGGCTTATTATTCATTTTGTATATTGTCAACATAGCATATAGAACCTGGACCTGATACATTAATATGCTCCATTGATTATCAAAAACAAGAATTTTTGTCAGCCATTCGAATGGTATGTAAAGTTTTACATTTTTAATGCTCCAATTTCACCATTTAAACAAAACCGTTCATACGAATACGGTTTATATTTTCCCTATATTTCTATATTAAAAATCGATTTATGAAGTTCTGTAAAAGCTTAGAACCTATGTAGTAGAGCCTACTATGATGGAAATAATAAAATTAGCCAATTTTGTTTCAACTTCAAAGTTTGAAACAAACCACAAAAACTGAAATCATGTTCTTTGATGGTTTCTTATTTGAAAAACAAAACGATAATAAAATAATTTTCTACACGTCATGTCGGACTACGGATAATAAAATTTCTGTGCTAATAGTTATTCACTCATTATTTTAATAATGTAATTTACCATAGTGAAAATAAGAGTAGATACTATTTTAGTAAAGTAAAAAAGTTATTATAAGCGATCACACAATTTTAGTTCAAATCATTTCCTTGTAACAATTCTTTTACAGGGCAGTGTAATTGTGTTGTATAATGTGTCCTTTCAACATTTTATCCTTTTCCAAAAAAAAAAAAAAACAATACAAAAACATTAATAAAATATAATTTGAGTTGGTGGCTTAAACAAAAAATATGGAAAGTGTTAACATTAATAATCAAATTCAATAAATCATATACAAAATAACAATAATTTTTACAATAAATTTTTTTTTTAGAAAATTTCAAATTGTTATAAAAATTTTATTAATTTTTTTACCCCTTTAAAATCTATTCTTTTTAGAATAATTGAATTTGATGTTGAATTTTCACAAAAATTAAATTTAAAATTATTAAAATGAATTTTTTTTTAAACAATATTGTATAGAATGTCATCGAAGTTAGATTGCAGGAAGTTTTCCGGAAAATTTAAATAGAAAAAAAATGCCTTGCAAAATGAATTCAAATTTTTCCTTCAACTGATTTAAAAAAGGCATTAGAAATGTATTACAATATAGTCGTAGTTATTACAATAATTAATTTTTAAATATTTCAAAAAATTGTGTCATGGTGTCATGGCATAGCTTTAAGACTGGAAAACTAAAATTATTATAGTATGATTAAAGCATTTTACGTTTACATTAGATAAAGTATAATTATGGTGACCTCGCTTATTAGAATTATTGCATGTAAGTGTATAAAATATAGAATTTATGAAATTAGTAAGTATGTACATTATATACTAACATTTTGATCTAGATTTGAATCATGGTTAGGTCAGGCTGATATAATAATTCATAAAATTATTCAATAAAATATAATCAATACCATATTTTGTTGTGTTTACTTAAGGCTTTAGAATTAAAATTTAGAAGAATAGGGCTTTAAAATTTTAAAGATTGTTATGATATACTCGTAAATGTAAACATTTTGCCAGCAGAATTAAATGAATTGACAGATTATGAAGAATTTTCTTTGAAAACGTTTGGTTATGTAAATTAAATGTTGTGTAGCTCAAATGGCTATTGCTATAACTTTAATATATAATGCAGGAAAAATTATCAGCAAAACCGAAAAACTCCACTTAAGTTAAAGGTGGTTATTGACTTTTTAAGAATAAATAACAAAAGCAAAAACGATTTTTTTTACAACACATGCTTTAATGAACTTCTTAGAAGATTTAAGCCTTCAAGCGTCAAGCACAATGAAAAAACATCAATTGAAAAGAAGTTTTCGTTTTGAAAAAAAAAGAAACAGAGCTTTAGAAAATTATAAATTAGAAAACTACAATCACAGATATTAACGACCTGCTTGCTCTTAAGTGGGTGGATAATAGTATTTGTACAATACTGATTAATTTTGACCTAATAAACCCTTCATTCAGTAAGACGTTTAAATAGAGAAACAGGTAGGTGAAAAAGAACAAATACAACAACCTAATTCTTTTAGAAACAAGAGCTTTTTTTTCCTTACGGAGGGGAGATGGCCCTAATATGTCAGAGCCGGCATTTAGGCTTTTAGCCTGCAATTTTTTTCTGACATTATGTAGTGCTTCAAAAACAGCCTGAGTCCTTGAAAAAGCTAAGCACTCTCCTACAACATGTGTAGAGATTTTTTCCTTTTCCATACAGTGCCTACATGTTGCATCGTCACTTATTGCTAGTCGACACATATACTTAAAACCAGTAAATATACCCACCATCTTCCTACAGTCTGCTCTATTGAGAGTTAGCAGCAAGTAATTTATTTTGGTGTTTATTCTTTGTGCATATATTTTGGAGATTCTGTGGCCTTCAATATGCTCCCAAAGTATGATAGTGTCCCTCTTCAGAGTGTTTTCTATAGATAGTTTCATATTACCAATAGATATACCAACTGCCGGCTCTGGTCTATAAATGTTGCCCGTCGATGATCTGGCTAGTTCGTCAGCCTTCTCATTTGCAGTCAAGTCATTATGACCCGTTATCCAGATCAGTTGTATCTTATTTTGGAGCCCTATATGAGGTTTGGGCTTCCAAATACTGTCAATTCAATCTAGATTTGATGAAGCTACTTTCAAGACCTTTTAATCAAGCCTAACTGTCACTTCAACCTGTAAGACTGTGTAGTGCTTGCCAAGAGGAAACTGGAGTTCAAATTGTTCTTTTTCAAAGAACACTCCAGTTCCCGCGCCTAGAACTGTAAAGGACCCGTCAGTGAAAATGTCGGACGTGTAGAGGACATAGTGTGCTCTTCTGAACTATGCAAGGTCTCTCTTGTCGGGATTTCTAATTCGTATATCTTTTTTAGTGATGTTATCTATATGCATGAAGAACTCTTTCTGCTCCTCTTCTAAGAACACAAACGTAAATAATTTTTTTATTTGTTTAAGCATTTTGTTTTAAAATTATGTAGCCATATCTGCCGCTTAACCTATTTAGGAGAGTGCATAGATTGGCAATCTACATATTTGACCTTTACCTTATCTAGTCCAACATTACTCTGCCTTCAAAATATTATTCGTTTTAAACAACGGGAAAGGGTAGCCCACGGGAAAGGGTCAATAGAATTTAGAGAATTGGGATCTCTTCAAAATCAAATTGGGATTTTGAAGAGATAAAGACGAAAAAAGGTTACTCTTCATCTTTGGCAGAAGACTTGCCCATTTTTTGAAAATTGTAGCATCTTTTAACTTTATTCCAATAAGTTTCAAATGGTCATCCTAGTTATAATTTTACTTCTACAACCCAATTTTTTAGGCCTGTCTTCACTCATTTATGCCGAAGTTTTCTCGCTATTATTTTTTTCTAATTCCTGTTTATTACACTAATTTTTGGTGTTTTTTTTCTGTATTTTTCACTTGTATTATTTATGGTTTTTGCCAGTAGTTTTCTTTAATGCTTTCAATTAAATTGATTCTGATATTTATTTGCCTCGTGATGTATCCAATCTAAATTTTGTCGCGAAAGGTTATAATGGGTCCTATGGGTTCTGTATCGATTTTTTTTTTTATTGATAACCAATCTGTATTGAATTGGAAGTATTGAAATTGCATTATATTTTGTTTTTGTGAAGTGGAAGCGATTTAAATAAATCTCGCTTAGGTACTTATCCGTATCTGATTGAAATTTATTGTAAATTTTTTATCCTAATATACAAACTTCAATTAAAATACACCTTATGGTATTTACTTATAGCTACTCAAAATTATTTTATTTCGCATATTATTCGAGATGTCCACTTACAAAAAGTAGAAATTTATAATTATGGTACATTAAATTAATTTTATTTTAATTATACAATTTAGAACTAAACAAATAATTCATTCAATTACACATAATGAAGACATCCTATAAAAAAAGGAAGTAATTTTTTTTTAATTGTTTCGCTTATTAAAATTTATTTTTGCTTTTTAATTAAGTAATGTTCGTTTTTGTTGTTGTTTTTTTTTTATTGTGATATCCCCTCTTTGAATTTATAAAAAAAAGTTAAAAATACCATCTTATAATAAAAGGAAAATAAGATTAAATAAAAAGCTATCTTTGCCTTCGAAAGTTATTTTTTATTTGTTTTTTTTTTCAAATTAGTTACACCGTTAGAATGCAGTAGATTACTTGTGCGAAATTTTTTCTTTATTTAGTTAGTAGCTACCCATCAAATATGATTTTTTTTTATAAACGGACATAATAACAATAATGATGAGTCTAAAGCGTATTCATTTCGGAGATGAGAGGGTAGTGATGCGCAGAAAGTGCAAGGTGCTACCTAAAAAAACGAAGACCTAATGGTTTAATATATTGCATTAGCAGGGCTGGCTGAGGTGAGCTGGTATTTCATCACCATTTTCCTGTAACCCTATCCATGGGGCATAGGGCGGAAATAAAATTTTTAAGGCTCCTATCTGCGGCTAACCTCTTCAATTCATGTTTTTGTCGTCCTTCCGATACGACGTGTGCCGTGATGATTACATTTGAAACATTGTTTCGCTCTGTTGTTGTCAGATTTTCTCAGACTATGCCCGATCCAACGCCATTTTCTCTTTGTCGGATTTCCACGTCTATTTGTTTTTACTTTGTTTTTTGTCACAGCATTTTGTTGGAAATGGTTTGTAGCCAACGAATGTTTAGGATGCGCCGGAGACATTTATATTGATGTACGCTTGGCGTTTCCTGGTAATGTTTACTGAAACTTTACACGTTTCGCAAGCGTACAAACAGATTTTAGACTTACGTTGAATATTCTTATGTTTCGCGCACAAATATGATTTTGTTCTACGAATTGCTCGTTCAACTATCTGCAAAAATACTTCTGCCATCTTTGCAGTTGATCATTCATTCGATACCGACAGCCTTCCACTCTCATCCAAGACTGCTTGATGCTTTTTACTATTACAATTTGGCGATTTGGTTTGTAATTTTGTAAAGAGTTTTGACATCTCCTCTCTTAGCAGTACTCTCAACTTCCTCTGCAAGATTTTCTATTATTTCCGTTTGTCACGTCTCACTGCCTTATGTCCTAATGCAGCTCCACTGTGCAGCCTTATGTGCTAATCTATACTGTAAGCGTAATTCTTTTTTTTATGCTGATTGGATTCGGCATTAATTTTTAAGGAATTACATTCAGCAATTTTATCCCATGAGGCTTGTGATATCCATGGATTTCTTTAGGTAGATACCGAAGGTAATCGGATTATATAAATTTTTTTTCAATATTATCCCACATAATATCTATAGACACATTTTCAAGCTCATCAAAACCATTTTCAACCATCCATGTTGTTACTTTATCGTTGATACTGGCTAGTAGAACAAACAAAAATAATTGGTTAAAGAATTGGAGAATTGGACCATATAAATTTCATTATTAGGAGAAAAAATGTTCCATCTGTTAAAATCAACAACAACTCATTTTCAAAGATGGATTCGGTCAAATACTTGGGGATTCACTTGAACAAAAAATTAACATGGATGAAGCATATAACAACCAAAAGTAAACAACTACACTTAAAGGTTTCCAACTTATACGGATAGGAAATCGTAGTTCATTGTTGAAAGCAAAATTATGTTCTAGAAGAGTATATATAGATAGATTTTATTTATTCCGAGAGGGATCCAGTTCCTACATCACCGCAGCCGCAAATGGGCTTATTGTGATAACCCGGTTTTTTTATTAAGTCTCTGAGTCCTTAAAGGTACCTGATTTTGTGATTAACTCAGGATATTTTTCAATGGTATGATGCTATGCATCATAGCCCATTGTTCAGGAAATGCTGTTCCCAAGTGGTGAAATCAGCTACGGGTGATACCTTCGCATTCTAGAAGAGTATACTGAAATCAATATGGTCTTACGGTGTCGAGCTGTGGGACTCATCAAGATAGAACATCTCAAATATAGAAATTATAGATCATTTGTGTTTACAATGTAAAATTACTTAAGATAGGAAATAATCCAATAGAAAATATTGGACCCAGTTAGTAAATTATCGTTGGATATAGTTCTCGTTTTAACAACCGAAATATAGATTTTGCGAAAAACACATATGGTTCACCATTACTACACTATTACTCCTCTATCTACTACTACAACTTTATTGAAATGAAATTAATTATGCATATACATGATACTGCTAATGGTAATATTTATACCATGTCTACTATTACGCAGAGAAAGGATATACATAGTACCTACATCAGAAGTAAACATTTTTCCATCTGAATAAAATAAGAATTTTACAATTTGGATCTTCCACAACTCTATACACTGGTACAAAGTTGTACAATAAACTAGATATACAATAAAAACAAGAACATTCAACAAATTTAAAAAAAATTAATAGAATCATATATAAATAGCTATTGTAATAATCAATATTTAATTTCTCAATAATAATTTTTTTTTTTCTAAATTTATAGGATAGGCTTAAGACAAAGCAATTATTGTTAAAACTTTTCCTTCTTCGCTTTTCATTTTTTATTCTTTCTATTTTTTAAGAAAAAAACAAAACTAATAGTAAACGAAATGTTTGCGAAAAAAATTAAAAACCTAAAAACTAAATTTGTTTTACTATTGATAACTCGCTAAGGTAAAAAATAATTCATTAGTTATTTAAATTTAGTTTAAAGATACAAATTGAGCAAAATTGAATTCAAATTAAAACTTCATATCAAAGTAATGCAATTAGAATGTTTTCATATCTCTAAATATTCGACTTAATATAATAAATTATTAACAAAAATTAATTTCATATGAATTTCTGCTCAATTGCATAATACCGCAGCATCGTTCACAAATGTAGCATCTCCATTAAGTTCAATTAAAGATAAAATTCAATAAGCAAAATTATTTCTTTAATTACTTTTTTTGAAATTTTAATATTTGATTTTGAAACTCTTTATATACCCTAAGGATTTTATATTATTACACCATCGTATCGTTATCAATCGTACCGATATTAATTTTCAAGAATTTAAAATTTTTCTTATTTCATATTGCTATAATTCAATATCCGTTTTATTTATATATCAATATTATATAAGAACTCTTTATAAATTTATTATACTATATTAACACACACACGCATACATTAAACATTAATAATATAGATTATATTATTAGTTACGTATATACATATACATATGCGATGATAGATAATTTCTATTAAAAGGGAATATTCTTCTTTAAGGATATTCTGACATGATTGACACCGATAAAGAAACAAAATTAAATAAAATCCTTGCAATGAATTGGTCTCAAATGGCGTAAATGGCTTTACTTTAAACTTTTTTACATTTTTATTTTATATATCTTATCCTTAAACCTTGTCTTTGTCCTTCGGTTCAACGGATATTTTTGCACAACAATACGACAAAGTTTTCTGTTGTCCATTTTGTTTTGTTTTTTGTTTTTGTTTGTTTTCTTATTATTTTTTGTCTTCTTTACTTTAATATTATTTTTATTTGTTGATGTTTTTGTTGTTGAATGTTACATTTCGTCAGGAGTTCGTCTAATATTAATAATAATAAAAATAGAAAAAAATAATTTTATTTTTTTTTTATTATTTTCCTTTTATATTATTTTTGTAGTATTCTTTAAAAACATTTCTTGTATAATTTGCTACTTCCCTGGTACACTTAATGCCTGATGGCATTTACAGTTTTTATATTTAGTATTATTTTTTTCTGTTTTAATTTCTTGGTATTTTTGCTTCTTTTGCAAGGACACAATTGATTTGGTAATGAAATATGAGAGTGTAGAAACAAAAATAGCTGGGACATAAAGTTAGAAATATCTTAGAAATTTTTGTTATTGTTTTTGTTTTCTTGTTTCTTTGAGAGAATTATTAAGTCAATTATCATCACATTTTAAAGTTTATTTTCTTTTTCTTTATGATTTTATTTTTGTTTTTATTTTTAGACTGTCATTTCATTTATCTTTTCATTAAAAGTACAAAAATATAAAAAATTAAAGGATAAAATGAAGTTGACTAAAACGAATAATTTCTAATTTATTCGAAGAAAAAATAGAGTCCGAATTTAAAATTTGATGAGATAACGGATGATAATCAAGTTATATTACAGTAATTTAATTATACAGAAGCATCAAGATTGTCGGGTCGAATATAGCGTGGCTCATAGGATTCTATAAATTCGGAATTTCAATTGTAAATAGTTATATTTTGACACGGTTATTATTATTCTAATCAAATTCTGTTCTTAGGATTGATTTTTTTTTAGTTTATTCACATATTCTAGATACACGCAAATGAAAATACGCCAGATGTAATATAACAGTTAGACCCGTGTAAAAATCGTGCTGACAAGCTACATTCAGGTTGTAGGAGCTCTTAATAAGATCTAATTCTAAATACGCCATGTTCGACTGTTAAGATAAAGCATTGTAAGCCGGTTGACTAAGTAGCTTAAATAATATATTGTTAAAAATAAGTTTAAGCAAATGTAATGGTAATATTAATATTGTATTGTCAGTGCATTGCAAGCTGTGTGCGAATAAAGATATAATAATTATTGTTTGTCATAATTTATTTTGATTATGAGGCTAGCTGCACACATGTAACTTTTAGTTGCGCAACTGTTTGATTGCACGTTTGTGTTGCATTAGTTTATATGAAAGCGCGCACACATGCAACTATTTTATTGCATCTAATCAAGCAATCAAACAGTTTGCAATTTTTTACAAACTGATAGCAACTTTTAGTTGAAGCAATCGATAAATCGATTTGTATATTACGTATTTAAATGTAAACGAGAATCACACTTGAAATTAAAATCAGTTGCAATTTATTTATTGTTATATACAATTGTTTGTAATTTTGAATAGCAATAAAATTATTCCTAAATATCATGTTTAATGTTTACGTGTAACTAAAAAATTAATTGAAGTTGTCGAGGACTTCAAAGCCTGCAATTTAAAATAAAATCTTAAAATAATATTCAAATAAAAATTTGGTGTCAACTTTGTTGACATAAGTCAGCGAAATTGTTTTTGTTTCATGGGATAGTCTTTCTTCTGTTGAAATGGCGTTCTCCACTTTGTGGTTTGATATGTAATTGAAAGTCCAACTAAAAACATAAGATTATCGAAAGGAGCTATACCCATTCTATAATATTCGAAAACATTTTCTGGGTTACACTTCAAATTTTCAAAAATTTTATAAAATGCCCATTTATTAATCTCCGGCTTCATAAAGGGTGAACCCAATATCATATTTTCCTTTATTTTTTTTCTCTTCTTGATTTCAAGAACACAAATGCATGCTACTCTACAAAATCCATTTTAAAGCTAAACGAAATGCAACCCTTTAATTGCTATGTGTGCGCGGTACCAGAAAATCAAATAGTTTGGTTGCTTATGTGTGCGCGCAAAGAGTTTTTGCAATCAAACAGTTGAAAAACTAAAAATTTTATGTATGCGCCTAGCCTAACCCTACAGCATAGAGGTACCAATTACCAAACAATCTAATTCGAGTATTGGAAATCAATACGGGAATATAGCAACCATTGTACGAAAGTGGAAGTGCAGAACACAGGTATAGAAACTTTATTCGAAGATGGGACAACAATTGCATTAAAGCGTGAGATCTGTTAATGCGGTTATGGAGTTTGCTCAATATTTTATTTTTTATTATTATTTATTATACAGTAACCTTTTATTTTAAATTATACAATAAAAATAATACAAAATGAGTTGTTTTTTTGTTGATAAAATATCTAGATTCAGTTGGCTAAAGAATGGTTTTGTTGCTAACAATCAAAATTAATACTTATAAGAAGTGATAATTACGACTGGGTACTTACATGTTTGTAATGTAACTTAGTTTTGTAATAAATTAAATTTTTTTGTACCTACTCATGAGATATAGGCGATGGACCCATTTGCCCATAGAAGTACTGGTAGAAGTGCTCAAAAGAATCTAGAAAACAAAATAAGAATCCAAAGAATGGAAGCCAAAGAGCGACCTGTAGCACCGTCATGGACAACATTTCAGGCAGCAGAAGATACTACTGATGAAAACGATTCATCATTTAGTTATTTGTATTTGATTGCAAATATCGATATTTTACAAGTAATATACTTCCTCTACCAGTGTTTGCGACTAACTTAAAAGTAAGGTAAAAGTACTAAAGAAGGAAGTATGTTACTTCCGAAATATCGATATTGGCAAGCAAATATAAATATAATGTTAGTGAAAACAAATTCAACATTATTTGAGATATAACTATTTTTTATTTTTATTAACTTTATAAAATAACTAAATAAAATAAGACACAGTAACAAGCTAATATAAATTTAATTCAATATTTTTTGTTAAACTATACTAAAAAATAAAGAAAAACATATGTAAAGAATTAACAAATACTTATTATTACTTTAACTAACTACTAGAAGCTATAGAGCACCAATCCAAACGCATAAAACGCTATTTGCTCTTGTTCATCGCATGAGTTCATCGCATTGCTAACTCATGAGTCCATATAATCCCTCAAAATATTGTGAAATTCAATCACAAGATCACTAGTTGACTCAAACCTGCTCTTGCAATCAGAATGCGTCATTCCGAACCCATGTAGCGGTATTTTCTGACTCTAAAACACAATTTATACGGAAATGCGACGACATATGTTGGACTTTTGTGTGGCAACTAAGCAAACGCGAGCGTTCGCATTTTTGGGCACAAATTGAAAATTATTTGTTGGGACTAATAATAACAAAAAATACATATAACCAAAAATAATTAAATTAAATTAAAAAAAAAACTTGTACATGATAATAGAATATATTTATCATATTATGGCTTTTTGGATTTACTTCACTAAAATACATCAACCAATGTAGTTTGACTTAAGAATACTAAAACTGACCAAAGAAAACATCAGTTCAACGTAAAACCACTTTTATAATATTCGGTCATTGATACTTTATTTTATTTTAAATTTAATAATATTTTGCGTCACTTTTTTAAAAGCAAAAAAAAATTATTAACGGTATTATTTCTTATTGTCGTCTAGCGCAGAGAAAAAAAACCAACAACACCCACAATTTCTTTGCTACCCTCTATTTATTTTAAAATGTTTAAATATAACATTTTGTTGACATTATTCAGAGCATATGTATAATGCCCTTAGCTAACTTTGAATAGAAATTACCCAACAAAATAATGGTACTCGGCTATTATACTCACAGGAGAAGAAATTTTCTCTTTAAAAATAATAATCTAGTAATTAATAATAAAATTAAAGATAAAAATTGTTCTTTAAAATATTATGTCTATTCATATATAGTACGAGTATATATGTATACACCATATTAAATTGTGTATATTAAAAGGATAATAATATCCTTTTGAATTAGTAATAAAAAATATTTTAGAATTTTTTTTTTAATTCTCTATCTTTATTTAACACACACTCTCTTACTTTCACTCTTTAGCTTTATATCTTCTGAGATGTTATGAAAAATATTGTTCTCAGTTAATGTTTGAATAACACCTGTCAAATTTTTGTATGTATAATTATATACCTACTTACCTTGAAGGTAAAAAATTTGTTAAGATAATTTTGCGTTTCAATAATAAGTTAGGGAGTTATGGTAGGGGTAGGGGGTAAGATTATTAAAATATTGAGTAATAATTTTGATAATTTATTATTATGCTTTTGGTCATTTTCACTTAATTTTGTTTTAATAATATTCAATTAAAAAAACTCAAAATGAGAGAAAATAAAAGAGAAATTCTTAGATTTTCATCCAAGGAAATAATTTCAGGGTGAAAGAAATTTAATTTTATTATTATGGTTTATTAATTGTAAAAAAAAAATTCGACCTATTAAAATTTTAATGATAATTTGATCTAATTGAAATTATTACTCTTAGAATTATTTTATTTGAAAATAATTTTGTATAATTATGAAAATACATTTTGAGAAATAAAAAGATAAGGATAATAAGAGATTGAAAAAATCGCATGGAGATAATTATTACTCAGAAAATATTAATCGTGTACTTAGGAGAGAGCACCTGTATGAATATTATGAAAAACATTTGAATGAAATTCCATGTTAAAGTAAAAGTTGGCTCTGTGAGAGTGAAAAAAGGGGAAAAAAATAAAGAAATACTGAATACGTTTTTTATTTGCTTTTATAATCTAATTTATTTAAATAGAAATAATTAAATAAAATAATATAGAAAATATTTAGTAAAGTGTGTTTGGTATTTACTTGGCAACACTAGTAAATGCGTGCTGTAACTTGAGCATTAAAAAAATATAATTAACCATTTTGATGATTAAAAATGTACCAAAAAACTATATTAGATATTGTGAAAAAAATAAATACCTAAACGTGTTTAAATTATTGTTATTTCTTTTATCAAAAAATATAAAAATTTATTAAATTTATTTATATATTTTTTTTTGGAAATACTGGAACAAATTGTGTTTAGAGCAAATACTTATTTAGTTAATGTAGAGACTAATCGTCTTATGCGTATCAAATAATATGAATAAATTGAAATCGATATTGAAATTTACATTTGAAATTATATTTAGGTAGTAGTTAGGAGTAACCAATTCAGTTGCTTCTAGGAAGCCAAATAGCCTTTAATTGTGTACCCTTTTTGATACCACGACTCGAGTGACATATTTGTTGTTGTTGGTTGTTTTAGGAGATCGTTGTCGAAATTATATTTATTGCACAACCATTTTTATTAATTCATATAAGCTGTATAAGTCAATTCTGTTAACATTGATTTAATATCAAGAGAGTGACATAAAGAGATTCAGTGATAATAAATTCAATGTCTCAAGTGTGATTATATGTAATTAATTACACAATATAGAGCCAGAATAGAAGTAATGGATATTTTATAGCAAAAGCTATTTGGTAATTTGCAAAAAATAATAAAAAATTTATTTTATATAACATTTTGATATGATTTAAAGATTTGGTTAAACATATTATTATACAGGTATATGTAAATAAAAAAAACAAAACAATAATTGTTATTATTTTATAAATATAATGCAATTATTGTACAAATTAAATGTTTTTTTTCAGATTTCACTGCGAACAGCTTTAGTAGATTGTACATGACATTTACTGATTGAAGATGTCTAAGAATAGATTTTTTAAATTGTATGCGATTCTCTCTTTAAATCTCTTTAAATTGTATGCGATTTGATGAAAAAAATACCAGAAATGTAAATGATAAATTTTCTCCCATAAGAAAAATGTGGGGATTACTCATAAACAATTGTGACAAAAATTATACACACCACACAGCTTTTGTACGATTGATGAACAAATTCTAGAGTTTCGTGGGAATTTCCATTTTGAAATTTACATTTCTTCAAAACCGGATAAATACGAAATGAAAATAGTGACGTTATGTGATGCTCAAACGTTTTACATGAAAAATGCTATTTCATACATCGGAAATGAAGATCGTCCATCTAAAGAGCCCTTATCGTTAAAATTAGCTGAAAAAATCACTAAAGTGATTCACGGAACTGTACGCTACCTCACAAAGGATAATTGGTTTACATCAATACTGCTAAAATGCTGGACAAATGTACTTTGAGAGTTGTTGGGACGCTCCCAAAAAATATAATAGAGATACCAGCTTTACTTTCCCCAAATAGAAAGAAAGAAGTAATGTTTTACCAATTCGGCTTCAAAGATCAAAATTTTTACACGCTGGGTGGTGTAGTAGGTAGAGCCTTTCAACCGAATCAATGTTTTATGGATGTTTCGACTTGGTCCAGTACCCTGTTGTCATTGAAATAAAATAAATGACTAAAAATGATTAACTTGTTAATGATTGAGGATTGGAGAAAGAAAAATGTCCCTTTGATCAGTGAATAGATTTGTTAATAATACTTAAAATTTTGTAAATTGTACGTAAGTATATTTTTGCATTGGAGAAACATCTTTGTTGAAATAATCACTTTACGTTCGAGAAAATTTTACTACAAATTTTACCACCCAGAAATTTGCACTGAGTAGGTGTATGCATTTTACACCTCTCTTGTTCCTCGGCGAAACAATGTTTAAGAGGTAGTATTAGGGTTTTATTTCGTTTCTAATTGATCTAAAACAAATATCCCTCTTCAATCTAAACTTATCTAGAAGTATTGAAGAATATTGAAGAACGTTGCGTAATAGTATTTTTAAAAGGTATTTTTATAGAAAAAAAGTATAAAATAGGTGTATATATTTTTTTGTTAAGATGTTGATATCTAAGTTCTAAAATATAGATATTTTTCACAATGTATAAAATTCTATGGTAAAATTTGTGTTTTAGTAAAATTTTGAGTAATTTGTTTTCTTACGAATAATACAAACATTTTTCAAAAATGTTCAACTTTGAACAACAATGTCTCTAAATCGACAGCACTTATCATCATCAAATGAATATAAAATATTTTTTACTTACGTTCTATCTTACCGAATATATTATATATCTTAAGGACCAACAGCTATAATGGTTTAAACATTAATACAACAAGAAAACTTTCAAATGTCCTTTTCGTCCTTAAAGAGTAAGATGCGCCATTACAGATATATATTTTTGTAAAGCTGGAGGCAGCAAGTATCTTTAAGATAGATTCATTTGGTCCTACTCGAGTATTACATTATTTCAGAATCCCCAAACAATTATTATTAATTTTATCATATCCGATAATAAATGGGATGGTGATTACTAACAGAGTTAAATTTTGATTATTATATTAATTCGAAACTAGTTGTAAGTCAACCAGATTTGTAAATAAACCAAATTCAAGGTTATAATGATTAGTGGTTATTATTACAATAAGACGCCAGCCTCTTTAATATTAAATGTAGAAAACCTTGTAAAATATAAATTTTATTTTGTTTAAACAAATTAACTGATACAAAAAAAATGTGTTTATATTCGACAAAAATAAGTAAAACTGCACTGAACGATTACAACATGATCATCAATTAAAATTGATACTTAAAAAAAAAGTGAAAGACAAACAATTATCTTTTGAGTAGCTATATAATTTAATAAAGGGTCATTCGCTAATCATCTATAATGCAAATTCAATTACTCACTTTTAATTCTTTTTTTATTATTTTATAAAATGATCATAGGAAATAATACAATTTTCTAAACTATTTTCTTCAAGAAAATAATAATAAAAATGAAAAAAAAAAAAACTGAATGTTGATAAAAATAATTAATTTTCTTTTTTAATTAAGAGTAATCGAATCACATTAATACAAAAGTCCATTAAAACTTTGGTTGTCTTTAATAATTGTATCTCTCTCTTCTTATCTAATTAACTTTATAATTCCCTTTATTGAAATTATTTAATTAAAAAATATAAAAATCTAAAAAAAAAAAATAGAATAATAATAAAATTAAGAACAATAACTCTCTATATAAATGCAATACAATATTACAAAAAAAAAAAAATAGCAAAAAAAAAACGTCATTTAAAATAGAATAATTGTAGAGGAGATCTTTCTGCAATAAAATGAATTTTCATGCGATAAAAAACACTTACAACAACAATAATACTACGTTTTCTTGTTTGTTTTTATTTTTTTTTTTTTTTCAAATCTTAATTAGAAATCTTCCAAGTTTTTTTTTACTTTTTCTATTGTCAATTTGAAGTTCATTTTTTTTTCAGTTCAATTTTCATTCGTTGATAGCAAATTATTAACTCACACCTTTTCAATTTCCTTAAGTTGTTTTCAACTCAATTTTCTTATTTTAAAATTTGTTTTGTTTTTATTTTGTTTTTGTTTTTATTTTTATTTTTTTTGTAAAAATTAAATGAGTGTATCAAGAAATAAAGTATGTCAAATTAAAAATTAGTTTGTCTTTTAAAAATATTGTAAACCCCCATTTATAATAGTTATACATATACGTAAGTATCTATAGAATCAGAGATAAATTTTGAATGAAAATGGAGAATTTTACTATATAAGATAGTTACCACTATGATTGAAATATATACCGTGGATGGTAAAAACTGTAATTTAGACCTAAATAAAAATTTTCTTACCAAACTTGAATGAAAAAAAATTGTATTGAAATCAAAAACAAAATTGCGCTTAAAATAAAAATAAATTATTTTGTATTGCCTGCGAGGCAAAAAATTTCCAACTTAAATTGCAGTACGTACACAGTAATCTACTGAGCTTCAATCTGGTTATTTGTTTGGACGTCAACTAACAATATTAAATTTATCAAAGCAGAAATAATTATAAGATGGCCTGTAAAATATAATATCGTCGGTTGAGTATTGCTTTGTCGTATACGCCATTTTTGACTTTTATGACTTTATCTATAGGTTTTTGTGTGTTCTCGTTACTGATCAGTCTAATTTTTGTTGTATATCCCTAAAAATTTGCTAGTTATTAATTATGGAATATCATACTCGCCAAATTAGTTTCAACACCTACTATTCTACCGTAAGTTTTGTAGTTTTATAAAATAAAATTATTTAAAAAACTTAAAGTTCTCTATATTTTTAAAATTATAAATGAAATATCATAATCCGAAGACGACAAATTTAAAAACGGCTCTCTAAATTTTAAGGATGTAGATTTTGCTATTTTGCCGTAAACATTAAAAAATAAAATTGCAAAAGTATCAAAGATTTTTGTTTACAGATTCTGACGAGAAGATAGTAAAGAAGCGCTAAACTTTGTTTTGGAAATAAAAAATGTTTGTTCTATGACCAAACAGATTTGTTTAAGCTACAATACAATCTGAAAATTATAAAAGCAGATCACTAAAAAATGCATCAAAGAAAACTTTGCCTACACGGAATGATTTGTTTTCATAAAAATTAAACGTAATTTCTAACAGGCTAAAGACTATTTCAAATGAAAACATTGCCGATTTAAAAAGCTTATTAGTCTATTTGTCAGATATAAATAAATAATATTTCAGAGCAATTTACAAAAATGATAATTCACTATCGTAACATCGTCAGGAAAAATGGCAGTAGAATTCAAATTTAATCAAATTTCATTTTCAAAAGTGAAGTTTTTGAATTATAGTAAAAAAAACTTGTATGAAATTAAATATAAAACTTCAGCGCAGGAAATAAATTTTAAAACCGGTAATTTGCAAAAACCCGGTAGATTCCTGAAAGATCATTATAATGTTCAATTAACAGTTATAGCCCCAAAAACCTTGTTATTAGATAAGAAAAATGATACACTATTTGGATGAAGCCGATAAAGTCTTTTTTGATGCTATTTTAAAATAATTTCACTAATTTATACGAAACATAAACATAGGTATTGTAAAAACTGAATTAAAGGTGAAATAGTGATGAAAGCTTTTTTAAATGTTGATTTATTTTTTTCTAATTTGAGAAAAAACGAGGTAAACTTAGTTTTATGTTACAAAAATAAAAATATAGTGATGGTGTTTGTAATGAGAGAGTACAAATTTATTTTCTTCATCGTTTAAATAATTTAATAATATTTATCTAAATTTATTTAGTTTTAAAATATTATTTTTCTTTAGTATTGGTACAAAAATACTGAAGCAAAAATGAATTTAAAGGGATAGAAATGTTTCTAAATGTCTTACTTTGGCTGCACAAATGAGTCAGTACGTAAGTGCTAATAATCTCTTATACGAATTCCAATCAGGTTTCAGAAAGCAGCACAGCACTACCTCAGCACTCCTAGAATTAACAGATAACATATACTGTGAAATCGATAAGAAACATGCTGTATTATTGCTTCTTCTTGATTTCACAAAAGCTTTTGATTGTGTTAATCATAACTTATTATGTTTAAAACTTAGAGCAACTTTTAATTTTGAATCTTCTGCTACTACTCTCTTTCAAAGTTACTTAGATAATAGAAGTCAATTTGTGTTTCTAAATGGTGTTAAGTCTAATAATCTACCTGTTGAATGCGGGGTACCCCAAAGATCCATACTAGGTCCCTTACTCTTTAGTCTATTTATTAATGACTTACCCCGTTGTTTGTCTGAATCTCATTGTCGATTGTATGCAGACGATGTTCAACTCTACATCAGTGGTCCTGTAGCTGATATTAACCGCTCTATTGCTAAATTGAATGATGATCTTGATGCTGTTGGTTTCTGGTTTCTAAATAATGGTCTTCGGTTAAATCCGTCAAAATCCAACATTATGTTTATTTACGTTCGTAATATTGATACAACTAATCTCCCTTATATCAAATTTAATAGTTCTGTGGTAAAATTTGTCAGTAGAGCTAAAAACTTGGGTGTTGCATTCAATAAAACTCTAACCTGGAATGATCACATTAACTTTATTTCTAGAAATGTTTTTTGTAAGTTACGAAAACTCTGGAAGTTCTCCTACAATATTAACGAGTGGTTAAAAAAGAACCTAGTTATGTCTTTAATCTTTCCACATTTCACTTATTGTGAAGTAGTTTATGCTATGATGAGTATGGGCGAGTTTTCCAGGCTCAAGGTTATTTTCAATGCTTGCACTCGATTTGTAACTAACCGTCGTAGACTCGATAGCATCAGAGATGTTTCTAAAGTTATGCTTGACTGTACTTTCGAAAACTATATAAACTATAAGTACATCTGTTTTATGAAAAAAAATCCAACCTAAAAATACGTCGATATATCTTTTTAAGAAAATAGCCCCTGGACGATCATTAAGAAGTGCGAATTTAACTATTCCTAGGCACTCTGGTAGATTAAGACATCTATCCTTTTTTGTAAGGACTGTCGTGTTGTGTAATTCTTTGACGAACGAGGTTCGGTGGGAGTTCTCTATTTCTAAATTCCTTTAGCTTTGTTGGGTATATTTTAAGGAAAAAGTGTAGTCATTAATTAAGAAGAATAAAAATTTTGTAGAATAATGTTTGTTAGGTGTGTGACGTCTGAGAGATAGTTTTTTTTTTTGTTTTTTTGTGGAGGAGAGACTTTTGAACATTTTTTTAATTTTATAACCTTATCTCTGTATTTTATCGTTTTAACTTTAATTTATTCTTGCTTTTTTTCTATTTTTTTATATTATTTTACTTTTTATTTTTTTTTTCTTTCTTTCGCTTTATAAATTTTCTATTATAAATTTCTTTTCTTTATAAATTTATTTTCATTATTGTTAATTTCTATAGGTTAAGGATTAATTTAATTTAATTTAAAAATTATGAATTTGCTACACATTATACTTTATATACTCCTGTATAGACTTAACGTCTCATGTATATGTACGAAATAAAATGAATAAATAAATAATTAAAAATATTTAAGAAATTAATTTTGTATTACAAAAAAATAAATAAAGATTGCCATATTATATGATGTTGTTATTACTCTAGCATAGATAATTGATGACTCCAAAAATAATTTAAAATATAAAATTTTTAATTTTCAGACAATATTTTTTAAATTTTAATTTTAATATTATAACGTAAAATGATAAAAATGTGCCTTGTTTTTCGTAATACAAAAAATTTATAAAAAAATCAATGAGTTTATTTTATTCAAATAAATGTTTTCAAAAAAATTACTTTGGTATATTTTATTTTTTGATTGGTCTTAAATTATGAGCCAAATGAAATTGAAATAAAATAGTTTTATGATGTCTTCAACTTACTTACAATAAAGATATTTTAGTAGAATTTTGTCGTATGTCCAAGGGCTGAGAATAATTTTGCTCAAAACATACCTAACATACTATAAAATTTTACTAAATATTTTAATAAATCTTTGGTCACAAGGAATAACAGCCAAAGTCTATTTTATCAAATGTTCGGTAGAGCAATTCGATCCATTCTTCGATTTCAATTCGCTCCATGAAATCAGGTAACTAAGATAACCACATGCTTCTTTGATGAAATTATAAAGATTTAACTGGGCTTAAAATTGTGATGTTTAAAGTATTAAAAATTTATTTAATAAAGAGTAATAATTGAAAATTAAAGACTTTGGCTCTTACATCTTGTACAAAATTTTAAAATTTAGAGAAAAAAGTTTAGTTTGGCTCTTTTTTATCGTTTTAGTTTAAAAATTGTTAACTTGAGTTAAGGTGTTATTTCAACTGTAACAAATTTATAATAAAATTCCTATATCGAGTTTGGTTGTTATACCAAATTTTGAAAATAATTATTTGAAAAAAATGATTTTATTGAATCCTCACTTTGGCCTTTATTCCAATAAAATAGTAATTCTTAGGAAAAAGTATTAAAATTAATTTTTTCTTAGGAAAAAATATTAAAATTAATAAAACATATTTTATCAATAGCTATATTTTATTAATAACTTAATTGAGTATTTTAGATTCAATTCAAACAGTACAATTTTTTAAATTTAGATTGAAAAAATAACAGTAATTCAACAAAATTAATTTTAAACATAGTAATAAAAGTTATAAAACTAAAACAAAACAGTAAATTATTAGTATTAATAAGTAATAACATATATATTTTTTAATATTTATTAAGTATTAAATAAGTAAATATCTGGTTTCAGCGTGAATATTGGGTTCGTTGTTTTGCTCACTCAGATTTTCGTAGAAAGAATGAAATAAATTCTTTCATATCCAAAGGGTCTTTCTTCTTTTCTAACGATATTTGCGGTATATTTTGTATTACATTTACATCAGTTAGACGAATAAAGTTAACACCTCTTTTTCCAAATTTTAAAACTTTAAATTCTTCGTCTGACTTTAAAGAAGTTTTATATACAATGTCAGTTAAACATTTTGCAAAGCGTGATTACAGCCACAAAGCGTGATTACAGCCACGCTCCATATGAGTTTCCTGGTTCCAGAAATTTGTGATCTATATTATTCAATATGCCTATTGCTGTGCACGAAAGTTAACCAGTTACATAATTACCAGTTTATATTTTGCCCAGCGCAAGAATCGCTTTACAAGCAAATTCTATTAACATTTTGATTAATCATATTTAATTGATTGTAAACGCAAGAGACTATTTTATTCTCACCTCTATGTGCAGCAGGTTCGTGCCACATGAAACACTGAGACACATCATCTTCTTTTCAAAATTGATTTTATTAGTAAGTTCAGAATTTCCGCGAAGGTTTGTTAATGGAACTTTGTTAATTCGAGATAACTCATCTAAAACCGAAACTGTTGTCACAACAGCGAGAAGAAGATGTAAATGATGATCCGTGTAATTATTGCCACATTAATAACTTTGATTCGCGATTTACACTTATTGCACATACATATGCATATTATACAAATTAACGTCTACATGCCTACAAATTATATGCCTAAAAATAAATATACCTCCATGTACGTAATAAAATAAAATAAATTCTACAAGTCTGCAAAATGAATTTATTACAATTTTAATTTTAGCTAAACAACAAATTCAGTTCATAGTTTTGAGAAATAAAATAACATCAAGAACAAAAAATTTCAGCAGCCTTCAATCAAGAATTTTTTGAAATTGAAAAATTCAATATGGATTAACAGTTTTGTGTTTTTTTATACTGAGCAAACTCACCAAATTACTCAAACATGCACGCGACACAGTACAGCTACTCAAATCTGCGTATAATTTGTATTTGCAAATATGCAAGACTAGAGAATTGAAAACATTCTAGTGCAGAATTTTGAAATTATATTCGATTATAATAATAACTAGGGGCGCCTGTTGAGTAATTATATTTCAAGTTGAAGTCAAATTTAAAGTTTTTAAAAGAACAGTAATTTATGTACTGACATAGACTTCGCACGATATAGCAGAAACCACTCGTGTTTAATAATAAGTTTTGTGGTTAGTAAGTTTTATTTAGGACACATAAATACACGTCCCTCATATACTGCTTTGTTTCCGATATATTCCTTATAGTAAGAAGCATTTAGTGATAAAATTACTAAAAATAAAAAGTTTTGTTATTAAAGAGGTACGTATATATACACCTACATAATACATAATTTTAATAAAAACTATATTATTACTACAAATAACAAAAAATTAGAAATAGTTACTTAAAAAGATAAAAATGAAGAATTCAAGTGACCTACTATATCAAAATGAAGTACTCTAACTCTACTATATAAAAATAAATTTGTTCGTCATATGAACAATTCAACTGATTTTTTTTGTTTTTGCTTTTTTATATTTTTTATTTGAGATGAATTTGTTTCTTTGTTTTTTTTTGGCATATGTACATAGATTCATTCGCAAGTACATAATATAAAATATAATAACTGATTTGTTTACTTTTGTTTATTATTTTCATAATATCTCACTTATGCATAATGTATTTGCTGAATAATAAAATCATATGAGTACAAAATTTTCAACTGTGTGCGCATTTTTGTTTTATATACAATCTTATATATTATATATATTAGAAGTTCATTAAGGAGTACGAGAATCGAAATAAAATAAAAAGGTGTCTACTGCGCAGGACCTTAAATGCTTGTCAATTATAATTATAGATTAATTTTATGACAAAAATAAGATAAAATAATGTATTATAGATTTCGGCAGTGTTAATTATACACATATATTATATTTTTATTCATGAAGATGATGTATAATGTAACGATAATGAATGGTTTATAATAAACAAATCAATTTTGGCTTTGCTAATTATTATTTTTAAATGGAAGTGCTGATAATTGATTATTTTTGAATGTCACATTATTTTTATTGTACATAATATTATAAATATTTAGTTTAATTAAATAGTTTACCATTTTTTTTTAGTTTAGATCTTATCCATTTCTATTAAAAAATGTATATTGAAAAATTCCAAAAGTACTTATCTTCCCAGCTAATTCTAAAAATTTGTTTGCACGTTCAAACATTTTCAATACTTTTTCACTTCTTTTCACAATGAAAGTTTAACCAAAACTGAACTAAACTTCAGTTAAGAAATTTTTAATTGGAAAAAAATATTTAAAATACTAGCCAAACTGTACTTAATTACAGTTATTTTCTAGATTAAATATGGAATAACAACCAAACTGAATTTAGGAACACATTTCTATATTTAACAAGTTTAGAAAAACAACCAAAGATGCTATAAAATCGGTATTTTTCAAACTAGTGACATGAAATTTTGCGTGGTAAAGTAGTTTATTGAGGAGATCACAAATATATAAATAAGTCGATTTTGTCCTAACTCTACTTTGGCTGTTAATGTTTGTGACCACAGAAATGTTCATATGACTTGATACTTCTTTTAGGTAATTTAAAGAATTAATTATTTTACTGAATAACAGCCATTACATTCTGTCAGTATTGAATCAGCTGACGATATTACTGAAAACTATAATTAAATTTTGTGATCCTGTCAATATGAATGATTTTTTTTCCGTTCTTAATTATCTATTTTATTTTTGTAAATATGGAGAGGCAAGATTCGGACATCTCCACTTTTTCAACGTTTTTTAAGACAAAATTCGGACATATCCAATTTATATATAAAGAAATAATAATGGTAAGGGAATCATCATCATCACCGGCGTTGTCACCAACTCTCTTATGTTAAGTATTTTTATTCTTGAAATTAGTTACTTGTAAAATTTTTTATGTATGTTAAGTATGTAAGACGAGATTTGTAGCAATGTTGAGGAAGATAATTCACGCTCAAAAAAAGTCAGAAACACAGAAAGATATTACTCTTCTGATCCAGATTTTTCTTGTATATGTATATGCTTGTAGCTTGTATGATATTTTTAATTTTAATTACAATATGCGATTACTATTATATACTTTTTACAGCGATGATAAAGACAGAGACTCAAATTTTCAACGTGAAACCAATAACAGAGAAGATTTAAATTTAAATTTAAGGGGCAACAATATTTTTAAAACATTTTAAGATCAGTTTCATAAATTATTCTTTCTTCTTTAAATTTAGAAAATAGTTTTGATAATTCCAAAAAAGATGCAAGTGTACAATCTAGTTTAAGTTTATGGTAAATGAATATAAGCTTAGAACCTTTTTTTAAAATGATTAATTCAATCAAAATATTTAGACTCTGCAAACAATAGTCTTCATTGATCAAGAAAAAGATAAGAAAACCTCAATTATGGAAAAAAAATATTCAGAAGAAATTACGAAAGGCTGTTTTATGTTATAAAAATTATAAAAATTAAGCTTAACTTAACCGAAATATATTAAACCACCTTTTAAAAATATTTTAAGTTTTTCTGTATAAATTTTTTTTCAGAAAAAGATAGGCAGAATATTTTTGAAGCTTTTTGAGAATTATCGGGAAATGAAAAGACCAAATTTTACTTGAAATTTGTAAAGCAATGCAATGTTAGACATCGCCATTCATCTAAAAGCAAAAACGTAAAATCGTTTTCATTTAAATTAAAATTACTAAGCTTCATCACATATTCACAGAGAGTATGTCGACTTATTTTTTACGAAACAACAGATGTGAAAAAAACTGTTAATTTAAAAATTAATTTAAAAACGAATAAACATTACTACTGAAATACCGTTTTTCTCTTATTTTATTCAGTTTTAACCTTTTTTTTTATAGAATTATCTACTTTAGACCAGTTTAGTCGCAAATTGTGCTAGAATCGGACATATCCGAGGAAAATTCGGACACTTTATACAATGTTAACAAATTTCTTAACTCTCCATGGGATATAGCCAACAGCAAAAAAAGTGGGACTCGGTTTTTCAGATCTATCTCATCGAATCTTGGGCGCAAACATATAGTTTTTTTTTATAGCTTGAAAATATACAAAGCTATTACTCAAATTTAAAATAGACTTTTATCGGGCATTTTTTTTTTTATTAAACTTCAAACTTTAAATTTGATTTACTCGAAACTATTCTAAAACGTTTGTCCGAAAATAGAAACAAACCGACGATATAATGATTATAAATTCAGATTAAAAATTTGAAGGTCATTAGGGGCAAATCCTGTTCTAGTATTTCTAAACGAAATTCTGTTAGTAAAATGCCAATTAAAATATTTAAAAGAAGAAAAGGACGAAATTAGAATGTTAAAATAAGACCGCAACATGATTGATTGACTCTTTGATAATTGATGTTTATGCGTTGGCCTGTTTCGCCTCACATTCTATCTAGGTCATCTAGGTAAGAAGTGATTTGATTGGGAATTTGCGAATTTTAGAACTTAAAGCGATGTGAAATTATATTGTGATGTTTTCTATTAATAAGAGGTTGTTTTCCCTAAGATAGAACTTACGAAAGAATTAACTCTCAAACGAGATGTCATACTGAATTCACCTTTGACATTTATGATCAGTATATACTCTGGTAAATCATCATGAATATAATCCCGCGTGAACGACGTTACCAAATTATCCAAATTTACTTTAAAGGTAATCTGCGGATTCGTGTAATTTATAGATGACTTCGATATTTTTATGGCGCACATTGCGTACAATGCCAATCTATTTTTTTTTTTGTTTTTAGTTTATTTATTTAACTTTACAATTTATCTTATTTTTATCTAATAATAGTATGTTACTATTAGACGATATCGAGTAATTTGTTTTGGCTTCTTTTATTTAACAGGTGGTGGGCCCATTGGCTCATCTCCGAAGTTTTATATTTCTGGTCGATCTAGTGGGCATTTGTGGTTTGACTATTCATAAATTTGCTGCTTAGATCTATCGAATGAAACCTTTTCAACCTTCGCAAATGCTGGTCGGTACTCTGTAGTTGTGGGAATGTATTTCCAATCTCGCAAAGTATTTTGAGCTTCTTGTTACTATATGGCTTCTTTAACCGATTTGACTTTTAAGTCCTTTCCAATTTCCCCTTTTCTCACGAACCATGGTGCATTTACTATTGATCGGAGCACTTTGGATTGAAACCTTTCCAGTATTTCAACGTTGGAATTACTTTGTGATGGATTTCAAGACGGCCTTGTATAGTAGGATCTTGCACTCCATTGATAACTGTGAAACTTCAATCTAAGTTGCTTATTTTTGTTGAAAATATTCTCTCTCCAATTTAAATACCTAGATATCCAGATACATACCAAGATACTTTGCAGAGTTTGCATGTGTTAATGCTACATTATTTAGTGTTACAGCCGGGCAATCTTTTCTTCTGGTGGTGAAAGTAACATGCACTGATTTGCGTATATTGGCCTTGATTCTCCATATTTTTAGCCAATCTTCAATTTTTAATAAGTGTTCTTGCAATTGGTCTGAGGCAGCAGTTGGGCATGTGTTTGTTGCTAATACCACTGTGTCATCAGCAAACATTGCAGTAAATGTGTTTTCTGTTGTTGGCAAATCTCCAGTATATATTAAGTAAAGGTAGGTCCTAGCACACTACCCTGGACTCATGATTTTATTATTTTTTCTGATGTGTGTTCTTGTTGTTGTTTTATTATAAATTTACGACTGTCTAGGTATAATCTTATGAGTAGATATCTATGTCAATCTATGAATAGATTTCATGTCACATGCTCTCCAAATGTGATTTTAAAAAAAAAAATAAGTCATTTTGAATTTAATAATAAATAAAAATATGATGCAATTAACAAAAGAAGTCGAAGAATTGTGGGTACTGTTGATTAGTTAATTTCGGGTTCTTCAATAGGCTTCTAAGGTCGTGCAATTTGGCATTTTTCAATCATTTCCTTCAAGACCAAGTAAAATCACTGGTATATGCTGACTAATTAGCAACAGTTGACGCCTTAGAATTTATGCCAATATTGTTCGTATTATTCGTGACATACGTGAAGAAAGCACTAGAAAGCACTTCGTCAAGAACAGTCAAAAATCATTTGCTAATATCAATATTATAATGTACTGATCATAAAAAATTTGATTAAAATAAACTTTTTTTTTTGTTATTTTTTACAAATTTGAAATTTTATCGGGATTAAAATACACTCGATATTACTCAATATGTTTTTTTAAATTGGATTCCATCCTATTTATTTAATTCGAATCCCCAAACATATTTTTTAACGATGTTAATGATGGGGTTTTCGTTTTAAATTTTCATTAATAAGACGTAACGATTCAAAAAATATAACTAAAAATGCTCAGTAATATGAAATTATGTGCCAATACTTCAAATTTTCTGTACAATTTAGTTAAAATTTTGTATATTAACACCGATAATACATCTAGACGTCAATATAGTTGTGGACCACATAAAACCATCAAATTAAATTGATTATATCGTTAATTAAAGTTTTTTTTTTCTGTTTTGAAAAAGTAAAAAAAAAAAACTGAAATAAAATAAGGATAAAGTTTAAAGGATATAAACTGACATAATTTCACTAATAATTTATTGATGAAGTGAATTGCAGTTATGCTTTAGTTCAGCATCCGATCCGATTATGCTGCTGCTGAACTGTATGCTTTATGATTATTAAATTTAAATTTAATTATTATTATTATTATTTTTTTTTTTTAATTTAACAAAAGGAACAGAAAATATGAAAGAGATCGAGAGAAAACTACTTAAAACTTTGTCCCGAATAAAAAATTGGAATTGATTATATGGAAAATGTCATAGCGAAACGTAAGAGTGTGAACATTTTTTTTTTTTTAGCTTTTGTTGACTTCTTTTTAGTTTGTTTTTGTTTTTTTCTGCGTTTTTTTCTTTACTCAATGCAGCTTTATAATTGACATTTTTACATTACATTCTGATTTCGAGTATAAAAGAATTGTGATTTTTCTTTTTGTTCATGGTTATGAAAAATTGAAATGAAAATTCGTAAAGATTAACAAAAAAAAAAAAAAAAACTTTTTTAAAACTTAATACGAAAAAAAGCAGAAAAAAGCGAAATTTAAAAAAGCCGCATACTGTTTTAAAGTTTTCAATGGATTTTTCAAATCGAAGAATTGAAATTATTAATCGAGTCCTTTTTGAATTTTATTTTTCAATCAGTTTTTAGCAAAGGATAAAAATGTTATCTGTCAGCTTATGCGTTGCGTTGCATTTGATTTCTGTGAAGGAATCTATGTTTTTTATCAAAGAAAGTTAATTAAAAGTTTTTCTTTAATGTTAATTAATTTTTTTTGTTTTTTTTAGTTAAGATATCACACTATTGTCCAATAGCTACTCCTTACTTTGAGATGGTGTTCAAAGTTGATATAAAGTTCTTCTAAGAGTTTTGTGTGTTTAAATAATGATATTTTATGTGAATTAGAAATAATTTATTTGTTGTAAGTAATTTTATTTGTAATATTTTTGGTTTACAAGTTTTTTTTTTTAATTTTGGTTGTCATATAAAATTTAAGCAGGCGTAGAAAAATTTGAAAAACGTTAAATAAATATAGTTCCACAACTTCGCAGAAGCCATTTGAAGTTAGAATCCCAGAACGGAGAATGTAACATAACAGATGTAAAGCAATTTGAAAAACTTTAAATAGCCTTCCCCCCTACTGAATATTTGAAATTTAAGGGTGAATTGTGGAAGTCTATTGATAATCAAGAGAATTGACTTTATAAAAGTCTATAAAAAAATGTTTTGATATCACAGAAGTCTATTTAAACTAATAGACTTGTCAAAAAGGTTGTTGTGCATACATACTGGGCATACTTACTGATTATAACCACATGAATAAGCACATCTGTAGACTAGTTCTAAGTAACGACCCAACCTGTAGACACTATCTGGAAGAGGAAGCAACCTCCACTCATGTTGGAGGAGAATTCCTAACTTCTTCAAGGCTGCAATTTAGGTTATTGGAAACGTACCACATAACCTTAGAAAGCTTCTGCAGGATAATACTTTCAAACCTACTGACCTTTATGAAAAGGGTCGATTAAGTTGAGGGATCGAGGAGGACATAAAGAGCTAAAAGCCTACATGCCCGTCCTAACATATTATGGCCACCTTCGTAAAGAAATAAAAATAAAAATTCTGAAATTTGATGGCTTTTAGTTGCGTATTATGACAAAAAACAAATTTTTGCAGGCACCTTTTCAAACTTCTATACTATTTTCCATCAAAATTTACAATCTTCTCCAATTGACTTTTATTACTAAAATAACTTTTTCTTAAAATAAAAAACAATCTAAAAACATATTAAATAAAAATAAATTAAAAATTATAATGAAAAAAACATTTTAAAAATTCCCACCAAAGTTAATCAATAACTTGCCATCAACTTTAAAATTCTATTAATAGGAAAATTTTCTACCCAATTAGTTTCTGCAAGTTTTGTTTTTCCAATAGTCTTATTAATGACCCAAATTTGTTTTTCCAATAGTCTTACTAATAACTAACGTTAGTCTTATTAATGACCCGAAAGTATACTGTTCATCCAGGTCCTTCAGATTGTCGTATGGTTGAAGCTTTATCTTTATTTTGATATAATATTATCTTTATAAGACATCTTTCGGGATACATCCTCAAGCAAAATTAAGGCTGTACTGTCTCTAGATGGTAAAAAACAGGCTGTGGAAATTTGTATATAACTAGACCATCTGGAATATGAAACCGAATTCCATCCTATGTACTCCCCGGACTTGAACAACTCTTTACTTATGACCAATTCGATGCAAGACGAATATTAACAATTTCGTTCGTAATTGTCTTCATATCATATCACTTACGATTTCATTACCTTAACAAAATTTACCAACCGTCTTGAAAGGTTTTTCATCTAATGTTTTAGCTATATATAACAAAAAGACAAAAACAGTAAGAAAGTGGCCTTGCAAGCCGAGTGGTAAATCACTCGAGTATAGTAATGCGTATATTACACAGGAGCACGGGTATATTATAATAAAAGGCATGGTGCTGCTGCTGCGTTTGTGTGGCATTTTATCAATATTACAAAAACAAAAACAGAAATTTTATAGCAACATAAATATTAATCATTCCCATCACATACATTTTTTAAAAATAGTATACATAAAATTAATCTCTCTCTCTCGTGAAATTTCATGTTTTTATTTTTATTTTAAAATTGTTTTCAAGAGGTAATAATAATAATCATCAACATAATGGGAATGGGATGATGATATCGAAAGGAAATAACAAAAATATTTTGTTTTGAATCTAATTTTTTTTGTTCTGTTTGATTTAAGAAATGGGTACTCTATTCATGGATATGTGTATTTGTGTATCTGTAAAAAAAAAGAAGCACATAGAAGCATTATACAAGAAATTTTTGGAAATAGTCTGAATTTCTAAATGTAGATAGTTTTGCTGCCTATTCAAAAAAGTATAATATACTTTACTCTAAATATTCTAATATCGCTACAATTAACGAACAAGAATTACAACGAACAACATTTTACAGTGACATATTTATACTTA
Organism: Argyra leucocephala; assembly: GCA_963942445.1. Classification (NCBI taxonomy): domain Eukaryota; kingdom Metazoa; phylum Arthropoda; class Insecta; order Diptera; family Dolichopodidae; genus Argyra; species Argyra leucocephala. The sequence goes on along the minus strand of OZ012681.1, from coordinate 66,427,134 downwards.
TTTTAACACAGATTCTATTTACGATTGCGATGAAAATGAATAAAAAAAACCCGTGGATTTTTTAAATGGCTGCTATCCAAGTAGAATGCTTTCACATTGACTTTTGAAAGTGGGTAGTATAATACTTAGAAACATAAGTACCAAACGTGGTCTCTGCAATAAAGCTCGGTTAGCAGTAAAAAATTTTAAATCAAACTTAATAATAGCAGAAGTCCTAATCAGTAGAACTATAAGGGAAACTATATTTATTCCAGGAATAGATTTATCCCCAACTACAGAATTGCCATTTATTACAGACATTGACAAAAAATTCGAAACTCTGCTGGTTACAATTTTCAATACGCTGGGGTAAAAATGTATGTTTTTTTTTTTAATTTTTGTAAAGTTTTGCACTACACCAAAATGCTTATCTAATATTTGATTACGTTTAGTAATACCAATTTTTTTGTTGCAGTGTCACAGAAAAATATAGTTTTTTCATTTACCTAAAGATATAATAATTAATAAACTAAAAAAATAATATAATTGTGATATACAAAAATAAATACAAAATAATTACTATAATTTTAATAAAGGTTTACTTTACAATTACTAACTTCACTTCAAAATTAGTCTATTCCATAAATTATATCTCCTAATGGTAAGAAGATGAAATGAATTGATAAATATAATTTAAATACTCTAATGTATTGTATTGTGATGTTTTTTCTCTAGTGTTTCGGGATCTGTATATAGTATAAATGATTCATTTTTATTAAGTAACAGTCGAATTTTATTACTAACAATATTATTTTATTCACCAACTTACTTTCAATTTAAAATGTAATGAATGGTTAGACAACTGCGATGCTTAATAACATTGATACTTGATTGTGATAAAAAAAAATTGATTTCATTTTAATGAAACTTAATTGTATCACTGAATACAAATTCAATTATTAAAAAAAACCCCATGGGTCACTTTTATAATAACATTTTCTAGTATTAAAATAAACAAAACAGATTTTTTTTATACCAATAGCCAACATTTTGGTACAAGGCATTTTTATAGATTCTTATCATTAGACACCGAAGGCGGAAGGTAACGTAGCTAAATTAGGAACTATAGTTTCTTGGGAATACGTGCAACTGTATGTATTAACCCTAGATATTCTAACTATGACTAAATTTGGACAATTTGACCATCTCAGTATTTCCAAGGCCACCGTGAGTAAAGATTTAAGAGTACAGAAAAAGTACTTGCTGGTTTTCGCATTCTTGTAGGGAATTGCTGAAAAAGTGGAAAATTTGAATTTACTTTTTCAAACATGTGCCGATCTTGAACAATGTAACGATGGCCAAGTGAAGCAAATGTTGGTGTAAAATCACACACAACATCTGTGACACAGATGGCATCAACATTTAGCATGCACCTGAGGCAGCTATAGTATAAGATATTTTAAAGAAATATAATGCCACCAAAGCACCGACAACCGTCAAACTATTGTGGGTTATTCAAGAATATCAGTAATACCAATAAAAAAAAATTCTAGGAGAAAGAACAGATTCTTACGGAACACCAACACCAGCATTAATATGTGTAATCGATAAGACCAAAATCCCTTAACTGATACTCGAAGGTTCTATATCAGCCCGTTGGAAAACTTTCAACACATTTTCTGAAGATTCAACCCATTTTGTGAAGATTATGAAGATCTAGGTTGAGTGGAGTATTATGTTGAGCTGAATATTATTTGCTACAACGTTGTCTATTCTGTTTTACAGGGTATGGGGCATTTTCATTGTAATATAATAATAATATAGTATACATAAATTAATTTAAATTCCAAATTCCAATTTTTAAATATATATTTTTTATTATTCATCATATTTATTTATACAAAATGTAATAAATTGTTTGCTGTTGGTATGTTCGAAAATTTACTGCTACGTTTTAATTTGTTTTATGTCATTTGTAACTAATTTGCAACAATTGATGAAATGAAATTTCTGAATTTAGATACAGGATGTTTTTGTGTTGATTTATTACTCGATGAAACATCATCCCTAGAAAATAAGAATAAATATAAAGTTTTTAATAAAAATATATTTAAAAATACTAAAAATAAATTATTATTAGTTTCTAAAATGAGAAATTAAAAAATTAACATTAAAAAAATTAGAAAGCTTAGAAAAGTCATTATTGTAATTTATTAAGGACAGTAAAAACACCTCATATTATTATTTATAATTATAATTATTGACAAGCATTTAAGGACCTGCGAAGTAAACACCTTTTCATTTTATTTCGATTCTCTTTAATGAACTCCTAATGTATAAATAAATTGTACATAAAACAATAATGCGCACACAGTTGCAAAATGTTTCCTCATATTTTTTTATTATTCAGCAAATACATTATGCATATGTGAGTTCTTATTAAAATAAAAACAAATTATACATAACACATTATTTCTAATCATCACATTTTTCTTTAACCAACAAATTTTAAAATACATTTTATGTAATATTTTTTAGATAATTAAAGTACAAATTCTAAACTTTATTTTTATATTAAATTTATATTTTTTTATTTATATTTACTGCTCTAAAACTTTGTTTAATCATAAAATCATCTGCCAAATTTATAAAATTACTTCACAGCGCACTCAAATTGGTTGAAAAGAAATACAAAAAAAAAAAAATAGAACAAAATTGAAAATCTTAGGCAAATACATAGGCAAATGTCATTTTTCATTCTCATTTATTTGGAAGTATTGTTATGTACTGACGAATATTATCCTATTTTTTTCTCTTTTTTCACGTATACAGTCTCTGTAAGCGATGGTCATGACTTTGAATAAATGTGAGACTTATGGTGGATTTCCTCTTAATGGACAAACGTCCAGACAAAATTTTTAACCAATTAAAAATTTTTATTTTACCAACACATACAAAAACAATCATCTCCGGGCAATTTAATTCATACAATTTCTTAGTTAAAATATTTTTTTGGAGTATTATTCATGGAGTAATTTCAAGCATTTACCAAATATAAACCCGTTGAATATCCCAAACAGTAATATTAACAAAAACAACAATTATACTAATGGTAGTAGTACTAACATAAATGTAAATGTATTCTCTTTAAATGAAATTAATCAATAACTGACAGAATTACTCTCGAAATTAAATAATTGCTCTAACAAGCAACAACAATTTAATGTTATAACACAACTAGCGATTAAGTACTTATACAATAATAATGATAAATAATATCTTTAATCTAAATGTCATAACATGGAATGCACATGCATTTCGTAATAAATCAACTGATTTTTTTAACTTCATGACAGTAAATAATATTCATATGGGATTGATTAGTGAAACATGGTTATTACTGTCTGATGTTGCTTAGCACAAGCAAATCAGACGTCTATTATAGACGAAAACTTGCATCATGTTGCTAAGCGGTGAGATCATCATCCAGTGGGTTAGTATCCATCACCGTTAGTAACTAATGTTAGTAAGAGATATATTAGTACGAGAAACTAATGTTAGTAAGAGATAAAAATAAATAAACATGCTATAGTTAGAAGAAAAATAAATAGCTAACATGCCATAGTTAGTAGGAAGTTAAAAATATAAGAAAGAGAAAAAAAAACAAAACAAGTACTAAAAGAAAATGGAAAAAGACCAAATATTAATTCCATAACTATTTGTCGATTACACAGCTTTAATTTTAAGTTTCTTTTACTAAGGTTAGTATCAAAACAAGCTGCTCTCGAGTTAGATTCACGTAACATTCTAGAAACAGGCTCAAATTTACCGTAGTCAGTACTATGGTTAGCAATATTAAACAGGTCAACGGAACGTAGATTACGCGGATTCTCTCTAAAAGTTATCAAATCCATAATTTTAGGTGCCAGGATATTTCCAGCAATAATGTGGTGGATAAACGTAACATCAGCCACCAATCGAGGTTGTTGGAGAGATTTCAGGTTAATCAAAAGCAACCTATCTTCGTAAGGAGGAAGTTGAAAAGGGTCAGACCAAGAAAAAGCACGTAGTGCAAAGCGTAAAAATTTACGCTGAACTGCTTCAATACGTGAAATATCAACATTACGATATGAAGACCAAACTTGCGAAGCATATTCAAGTGTCGGTCTAACATATGTGATATATAAATGTTTCGTAATGTATGGATCTGTAAACTCTTTGGCCCAGCGCATTATAAATCCTAGCATAGAGTTAGCTTTATTAATAATGGAATTAAAATGTGCTTTGAAATTGAGCCTGTGATCCAGAATAACACCTAGATCACGAGTTAACTCAGAATGGTTTAAGGTTTGATTCCCAAGATGGTAATCAAATTTAATAATAGACCGGGGATTATTATATACCATTCGGGAAAATTGTTAAGATCATTTTGAAGTAGAGTACAATCATCAACAGACATAATGGTTTTACTAATTTTGGAGTCATCAGCAAAACAACTTAACTTAGCTGATACCATAAATTGTGAGGCATCATTGGTTGCAATAATAAAGAAAAGCCACTTGGGTCCAGCTACCCTGGGGTACCCCAGATGTGGCAACATAGGGATGAGGAAGTGAGGAGCGTAAACAGACCCGATATTCCCTATTAGATAAGTATGACCCCATCCATTTAAGACTGTGATCAGAAAAACCTATTGCTGTTTGCTTGATTAGTATTAAATCATGAGAAATTTTGTCAAATGTCTTGCTGATATCCGTAAATAGGACGTCAACTTGTTACCCAGATTCCATAGCATTAAGAGTTTCAGAAACGAATTCTACTAAATTGGTAACAGTTGACCTTCCTTTTTGAAAACCGTGTTGGTCTATAGAAATGAATGAATTAGAATAAGAATAAAAATGATTAATTAGGTTGCACTCAAGAAGCTTTGGAATGCATGAAATTTTAGCAATGGGCCTATAATTGGAAATCTCAGAACGTGACCCCTTTTTATAAACTAGAATAATATAAGATTTTTTCCAAAACTCAGGGAAGACACCAGTTTGTAAAGATAGATTGAACATTTTTTGAAGCGGATAAGCTAGGCTATAGGCGCAATTGCGCAAAACTATGGGAGGAATCCCGTCTGGCCCACAGGAATAATCCTCTTTGAGAGATAATAATTGTGACAATTGAGTCAATTAGTAATTCAATAATTTTGAAACTAGGGGGATAGGAGTATAACGAATTAATGTAAGAGTTGTTGATAGTAAAATTACTATTGTTAACAATTAAAATTACTATTGTTATATAGTAACACGACAGTAAACAATCCAAATTACTTCATACATAGAAATGATCGTACAATAAGTCGAGGGTGGAGTTGCCGTAATTGTTAGCAAAAATATAAAGCACACTCTGTTACCCATCCTAAAGACGTACGTAATAGAAAATATAGGAATTGAAATAATACTTAGCAATAATGAAAAAATTAAAATATTTTCAATTTATTTTCCTGATAATAGTGTAAAATGTGTCAGCCCTCAATGCAAAAAAAAATGTTTCTAATAATATAAATAAACTAAATCATATTAAAAAAATGTACAGAACAGATCTTCTAAAATTATCAAGATGTCGCGGAAAATATGTGATTGGTGGTGATTTTAATTCACGAAACCGTCTGTGGGGTTGCAATAGAGCAAATTGTTATGGTAATATATTAAAAGAACTCCTCGATACAGATAGATTCAAATTACTTTATCCAAATTATCCATCATATTGTCCAGCCAGTCCTAAATTAAACTGCTCGACCTTAGATATATTTTTAATTAATGCCGAGGAGTTTATCTCAGAACCGGTGACTTTAAATGAATTTTCCTCAGATCACTTTCCAGTAAAAATCAAAATAAACTCTACCGCTGAACGATTAGTTAACTTCCAATTAGATTTCCAGAAAGCCGAGCGGAAATTATTTCAAAACTACTTAAACGAAAATATTTCTAACCTGAATTTTTCGGACACTGTTAACTATACTTATGTTATAGATAATATGCTGTCTCTTCTATACAATAAAGTAAAGGAAGCTATTGAACTTTCGGTCCCTAGAACCTTTCAATAACCTTTTACCCAATTATATTTTGCAAATAATCAGTAAACGAAATACAATTAGAAGGAAATGGGTACGTACGCGAGCACTCATTTACAAGGCTCAAATCGAACAACTCAATTTTATTATTCAAATGGAAATAAGTAAATTCAGAAATAGAAAGTGAAACAATTTACTAAAAACATTTCACAATGGTTCTAAACCTTTTTGGAAAATATGTAAAATAATTAAAAATAAAAACCAAGTTATTCCTCCTTTAATAATAAATCATATCAAACATGTAACAAATACGAACAAAGCTAATATCATCGCCGAACACTTCGCTAGTAAACTTAAATACGAACGAAACAAAACTTAAATATGAACGACCCTTATACCACAGATACAGTGAGGCAGTCACTACAATTAATTAATAACATAGATAACTATCACACTGGTATAGATTATATCACTGTTCAAGAAATTACCAAAATAATACCTCAATCTTCTGGAATAGACAAAATACCAAACCTTTGTATTAAAGCTCTTCCTATAAGTGCCATTAAATTATTGGCCTTTATATTTAATTCTTGTCTAAAATTAAGTTATTTTCCAAATAAACGAAAGATAGCAAAAATTATACCTATATTAAAATCTAATAATAATTCCTCATGCCCTCAAAGTTATAGACCCATAAGTTTACTTAGTAATTTTTCAAAAATTTTTTGAGTTATACCGTTTTTAATATAATAATTAAATCACGTCTTTTAAAATTCACAGAACAAAATAGTATTCTGCCAAATGTTCAATTCGGTTTTAGACCAGAACATAGCACACTACATCCTCTGATGAGAATTAAAAAATTAATTAAAAGTAATCTTAATAATAAAAAAGCATTGGGATGATAACTTTGGATATAAATGTGGCATTTGACTGTGACTGGCATGAAGGATTAGTTCACAAACTAAATATATTTGGTTTTCCCATGTACCTTGCAAAAATAATTAATAATTTTTTATGTGATAGATATTTTACAGTTGACATAGGAACACAAAATCAGAATCTTTTCCGGTGCAAGCCCACAAGGCTTGGTATTAGGTGCCGGTGCAAGCCCAAGATTGCAGCCGGTGCAAGCCCACAAGGCTTGGTATTAGGACCTATATTATACAACATATTCACTTCGGATTTGCCAAATATCAACAATTGTCTTATATGCACGTTTGCGGATGATACAGCCTTATTGACGGCATGCATCATGGGCACTGAAATTGGTAATAATTTACAACACGGCATAAATGCAGTATTTGATTACTACAACAAATGGAAAATCTCCAGTTAACGTCGACAAAACAAATGCCATATTTTTTACAAGGAAGCGTAAAGCTTGTTTTAAACCTCAAGGTACACTTACCTGTAACTCAAAAATTATACCGTGGGCGGACTCTATAAAATATTTTGGTATTCCAAAACTTACTTTTAACGCTCATATCTTAATAATTATCGACAAAATAAACAAAACCATCCGTTGTCTTTATCCATTTATTAATATAAATTCCTCTTTATCTACTGAAAATAAATTTATCATCATGAAATCAATATTCCAACAGATCATGCTCTATGGTTCTCCAATTTGGGGGGACTGTGCCAATTCTCATATTGCCAAACTTCAAATAAAACAAAATAAAATTTTAAAAATGATGCTGAATTTGCCATTTTATTTTTCTACATGAAGACCTTATCAAAAGTCAAAAATTAATACTATTGTTTACAAAATCCTACAATTAAATAATAGTTTCAACCATAAATTGCAATTCTCTAAAAATAGTGTCATAAGAAATCTATATCAGCCGTAGAAGCATACAGCTTAGTTTTAAGTAGTTTTAAGTTTAAAATAATTAAAATTTACATGTAAGGTTTTTACCATTTTCCTTGCAAATTTAGAATTAATAAAATTAAATATTATACTCAGAACTACCATGTTTCAGTTGTAAAGGTAAATAGAAATAAAAATACCTAATCTCTGTAAAATATACTCTAAACTTGTCTAAAAACAATTATGTAAAATATTAAGGTTATAAATAAAATAAAAAAAAATAAAAATAATATCAACGCTTGTAAACAATTTTTCAAACGTCTACCTTTTTTGACTACATAACAAATGTCAGTCCTTCGCGCTTTGTCAGGAAATCATAAAATTTTCTTTAATAGTATTTCTGTTTCAATTATAGTGTAAAATCAAATTGTCCGGACGTTTCTCCATGAAGAGGAAATCCACCTTTAGATATTGTACATTATAATGTCAAATAAAAACAAAAAAAAACAAATTCATCTCAAATAAAAAATATAAAAACAACAAAACCAAAAAAAAATTAGTTGAATTGTTCATATGACCGGCAAACTCATCTTTACATAGAAAAGTTAGATTATCTATAATCATAATAGACAAGCATTTAAGGACTTAATAAACAAGGACTCTCCTTAATAAACTCTTAATATATAAATAAGTTGTATACACAACAGAAATGCGCATAGGGATTGAAAAAATTTATATTTTGTTTTATAATATTCAAACTTTGAAATAAGAGTTATATCCATTGTGTGTTATTATTTGTATATTTGTACATTATATTATATGTATACATAATTAAAGAAATTTATTCTATTAATTTTTTTAAGTAACTGTTTTTAATTATTGTTTCCTATATTTTGGTCATTTGTAGTAATAATATAGTTTTGGTTAAAAATATACCATTTTATTTACCACTTTAATTACAAAAATATTTTAGTTTTAGTAATTTTATCCATTAAATGCCACTGACTACTTATAGGGAACATATCGTAAACGAATCAGTATATAAGGCAGGAGTATTTTTGTGTCCAAAACAAAACTTACGAACCACAAAACTTTTTATTAAATACGAGTGGTTTTTGCTATATCGTGAGAAGTCTATGTCAGTACGTAAGTTACTGTTTTTTTTAAAAACTTTAAATTTGGCTTCAACTTGAATTATAATTACTCAACAAAGGCCCCTAGTATATTATATCGCTTGTTTAAAACAACAACGGTATAACTCAAAAAATTGGAGTTTTGAGTTATTAATGTAGAAAAATTTGTTATTTTATTCTCTATTATTATAACAAAGCAACTAAATTGTAGCTTTCAAATTGAAACCGTGAGAGTAAAATTATTGTTTTGGCATAACTTGAATCTCTCGGAAATTTTAGTGCGACATTGATTTATTTTTAGTTGTGCTAGTGAAATGGTTAAATATTTAAGTAAAAAGTGGTACATTTCAGGTTAGTTCTTCATTGCAGTCAACGTAAGTATTGCTTCTATTATATTTTTATTATACGTATAACGTTTTGAGTTATGACGCTGTTCATTTCAAAACTTTACTAATCACAAAAGTCTTTTTCTGAGTTATGCCGTTGTTACTTTAAAAAATATTATTTATTTGGGCATTATTTGGGGTAGTGCGTTATTGCAATTAACAGTTTGATAAATTTTAATGTTGAGAGTTGGCATATTTCTTAATTTGACGATATTGTTGTAAAAATTAGAATTTAGTGATGATTTTTTTTGGCTTGTGCCAATATTACTTTAAATTTTATGATAAAATTTATCATTATTTTTGGATTTATGTATTTATTTTAAAAGAAATAAGCACATTCCAAACAAATAATACAAGTAAAGTAAATTTTTCAATACAGAATTTAAATATTTTAAAATGCAGAATTTGAATATATGAAGTTTTAAAAAAAATTTGGGAATTAGGAAGTGTTGAAAAACACCCGCGACTTATAAACAATAGTATGAATCCCAACCAAAAAATCGTTATGTTCTTTTTGATCGAAAACTGCTACAAAGAAATTTAAATAATGCATTCTTTTTTCAACTAAACGGTGAGACCATTCAGGGATGCAAACTATCAAAATACACTTGACACCTGCAGCGATCGTTCAATCTGAACTGTTCTCCAAAAAAGAACAAAGTTGCAGATGGTTTACCTGAAATGGATCGTCGAGGTAAGCATTTCAATCATGTAAAATTTGATCCAATTTTGAAAGAAGGAGTTCGAAATTTTATAGAAAAAATTCCAAAAATTAAATGCCACTTTACCCGGGCTACCACATCAAAATATTTTATTGATGGTAGTCTATCTATTGCAGATATACACAGAGATTATGTTCAATACTGTAAAAATAAAAATAAAAATACCGAATTTGCAACCTATGATGTTTTCTATAAAATATTTACCATTGAATTTAATATTTAATTTTTATACCAAAAAGGATTTGAGTCCAACATGTACCACTTACGATAATGCAGTCCTAAAAGAAAAAGACACATTACAAAATGTATATGATAACCATTTATTAGAAAAAGAGTTTTCAAGAAAAGAAAAAAAAATTGATAAGGAAATTCCAAAGCATTAGTTGCAGTGTATGATTTACAGGTCGTGTTTCAAATAGCTAAAGGAAATGTTTCAACTTGTTACTAATTATGATTTGAAATCAAATGAATGCTATTTTAATGTTTGGGATCAATATCATGGAAATAGAGGTGTCAATGACCTTGGAAGCTGTATTTCAAATTTTATAAACCAAAAAACTATAGCTGCTGATGAAGATGTAGTGTCTTATTCAGATAATTGTACCGGATTCATGATCGCTCGTTATCGTTATGCTGTTGATCACCTAAATATAAGAAGTAATACTCATAAATATTTTATAAAGTGTCATACTCAAAATGAGGGTGACTCTGCTCATTCTTTAATCAAGAGACAAGCAAAACGTCAATTAAATGGGCGTCCCATGTATACACCTGAATCATTTGTTTCTTCTATCCGAGCGGCAAAAAAAAACGGAAAACCATTTAACGTGATTGAATTCTCTTATGAAGATTTTTTGAATATAAAATTACTAGCAAGCAAAATTGAACCTTTAAATATATGTCCAGTAAAAAGCTCAATGATGTAAAAGTACTACGAACTGAACATCAATGACCAACGCCGCTTTTTTTCAAAATTTCATATAAAGACGAATTTATTGCAAAAACTGTGATAAAAAGTAAAAAACAAAACTTGAAGAATAACATTATACTAAAGAAAGTTTCCAGACAAAACCTGGAATTTCCGAGAAAAAGAAAAAATTTCTTCTTGAACAGCTTGAAAAAAACCATCCAAAGGTTCCATTCTTTAAAAATTTATAGATAACCTCAAGTTTGACTTAATTCAGTTTTTGCGATTTAGTGTTAACTGGGGACTTCAGAATGAAACTAAGCCAACAAGGAAGAGGCAGAAGAAATAGAAAGAAGAAAATAAATATAAACAACTTAAAAAATTCGCAAGTAAGAGCTGACATGGTTAAGGCGTTACGAGAAAATATTAGAAGTAATAGAGAACACACATGGGAAGAGATTCTGGAAATTTACAACCAAACAAGCGAACAAAATCTTGGAATTTCACAACCACAAAGAAAATCTGGATAACCGATAACACATGGGCCTTGATTAAAAGAAGAGTTGAAATGAAGAAAATGATAAACAACAGGATGTCATCAAGAAGAGAATATGAAGAAATAGCGAAAACAGTAAAAAGAGCAGCAAGAAGAGATAAAAGGAAATTTCTACAAAATTTAGCCAGAGAAGCAGAAAAAGCAGCACAGCAACATAACCTGAGAGAATTGCATCGCATAATCAAGAACTTAACAAACCAGTCGGAACAACAAAACAAACCAATTAAAGATAAAAGTGGTGCGCTCCTCACAAACTTAGAGGACCAATTAAAGAGATGGAGAGAACATTTCCAAGAACTGAGCAACGAAGAAAGTACAAATAATGAAGCAGACATAAGAAATAGAGACAATGCAAATATCTACCCAACTGAGGGACTGCCAATATCTACTCAAGCTCCAAATATAGAAGAAATCAAAGCTACAATCAATACCCTGAACAAAGCAACAGGTGAAGATGGAATTCCAGCAGAAATAGCCAAACTAGACCCCGACCTATTCGCAAAAACAATTGAACCCCACATCGGAGCATGGATAGAAGAGAATTTACCACCATCATGGAAGAAAGAAATGATTGCAAAGATACCTAAAAAAGGAGACTTGGCAAATTGCAGCAATTGGAGAGGAATCACGGTTCTAAATACTATTCATAAGATAATAGCAATTATTATAAAGAAAAGATTAGAAGAAGTACTAGAGCCAATACTACGGAAAGAGCAGACAGGTTTCAGACCAAACCGAAGCTGTGTTCACCAGTCAAATACTTTACGGGTCATAGTTGAACAATCAGTAGAATGGAATGCCCCACTATATCTACTATTCATAGATTTTAAGAAAGCATTCGACACAGTCAAGAGATGCGCAATATGGAGAACACTTACAAAGAAGGGAGTTCCTGAAAAAATCATCAACATCATCAAAGCGATGTATAAAGATGCAGAGACAACAGTTCAACAGAGAGGTAAGATCAGTGATCCATTCTACACCAATATAGGAGTTAGACATGGATGTTCCCTATCTCCACTTCTCTTCAACACAATACTAGACGACATTCTAAGAGAAGTTTGCACTGGAATAAACGGAATAGAATGGGATCTCTTCGGAAACTTAGAAGACTTGGATTACGCAGATGATGTAGGCCTCATATCAAAAAATCAAAGGGACCTACAGAACAAAGTCAACAGATTACAGGAAGAAGCAAAGAAATCGGGACTGGAATTAAATATCGAGAAAACCAAGGCAATGAGGACAAACAACAGTTATAGTGAGCCAATAACAGTGAGTGCACAACAGATAGAATACGTAGAAGAATTCAACTACCTGGGGAGCATTATAACATCAAGAGGAGGTGCAACAGAAGATGTCAACAGCCGTATAAATAAGGCAAGAAGAACATTTGGGAGCCAAATATCGAGAACAACAAAGCTAACAATATTCAGAGCATGTGTTAAGTCAACATTAATATATGGCAGTGAAACATGGCTCACTTCGGTCAGAATCAAACAGAAGCTACAAGTATTCATCAACAAGTGCTTGAGAATTATATGCAGAATATTCTGGCAGGCAAGAATTAGCAACGAGGATTTATGGATGATAACTGGAGAAGATCCTATCAACAGACAGATAAATAGGAAAAAATGGAAATGGATAGGTCATACACTAAGGAAATCAGAAAGTGATATAGCAAGAAGAGCTCTAGAGTGGAATCCACAAGGACAAAGGAGACCCGGCAGACCATACAACACATGGAGACGCACAATCGATCAAGAATTAACAGGCAACAATTATACCTGGGACGATATTAAGGAAGTAGTACTCAACAGAGAGGAATGGAGGTTCACTGTCGAAGCCCTATGCTACCACGCGGAGTAATAGGAGAAAAAAAAAAAAAAAGTGTTAGCTTTAAGACCAAAATTAATTTTTGTTTTGCTCAAGAAGAGTATGTTAAAGTTATGTTAATTATTTTAATTTAAATCTAAAAATATTTTTATGATTTTTCGTTAACAGATTTATATTGAAGTATTATCTAAAATAAAATTAAAATGTAAATAGTATATTTTTTTATATCTCTTTAACTATCTAAATATTCTAAATGTTAAAAAAATATAAGCAATAAACCAAATTAAGAAGCATAAATCATTAAATTTTTAAAACAAGACTGACATAAGTAAAAATAATTCGTTATTTTTTTTCTTTTGTTAGGTGATGTAACGTCACAATTCTATTTAAGTCGTCGGAAAAAACAGATTCTGTGCAACAACGACAAATATTGGAACCCAGGTCCTTTTAAAGACTCTAAGTATTTTAAATAGCTACCTATCGAGTTCGTTGCACCTTTACTTTCTAGTTTAATGTTCTTAGAATACAAAATTTTAATTTGAAGGAGAAATATTATGTATTAGCCAGGATATAATAGTTTAAAACCTTAAAATGCGTGTAGCAAAAAACTATGTTTTTTGAGTTATGTCGTTGTTGTTTTAAACAAGCGATATAGTAATGAAATAATTATTGCTGTAAAATTATTTTAGAAATGGTAAAAAAATAGTGATGTTGTAAAATAATGTTTTAAAAGACATCATTATCTTCTTGTATGTCTCCTATAGGTATCTGTGTAATTCAGTGAAGGCAAAAATAAAGTCATACAAATATAGGACATGTTAAGATGCATTACAGTTTTAATTATTATAGCCAGGACTTTATTTTAAAAATATGCTAGGAAGTCTAATAAAATTTGTCTTAACCTCTCTTTTTCCAATTTGCTCCAATTCCGCCTCGATTTAGAAAAAAAATATTTTTATTTTTTTTTATGTATTTTACAAAAAAATTAAAATTTATTAATTTTCCTCAATTTGCTTTTTTTACAATTATTATCAAAATTTAATGGTTTCTTTGATAATTTTTCACTAATTGTATTTTGAATTATCAGAAAAAAACATTTTTTTTTTTTTCATCTTTTCTTTCTGTTCATCAATTTAATTTTTTTCTACAATTTTTCATTGCCACCATCCTTTATCTGATTTTTTATTTATATTTTGTTTTTCTTGTTAAGGTTTTAAAATTTCAAATGAAAAGTAATCTAATGGCATTTAATTACGCTTAAGTGCTTCTAATTCGAATTTGAATTAATTCGTTTGTAAATTAAAGAAAAAAGGACATCCAAAGAAATAAAAAAAATGAAAAAAAAAGCCCGAAAAAATTTAAGCTTAAAAACAAATGAAATATACAATGAATCAATAACGATTGAATTGAATAACTTTAGGAAAAAGTAAGGAAAGAGTACTCAATTCTAAAACGAATTGAAACAACAAAAAAAAATGCTTTTGAAAATTAGTATAGAAATTGTTTTTATTTTGAAATTAATAAAAAAAAAAATGTGACAAAAAACTTGAATAAAAAGATTTTTGAAGTTGAAATTGTGCTAGTACTTTATTTTGTTTTATTAGAAATTTATTTTGTTTTGCACAAATTAATATTAGATGTCCTGTCCTGTAAATGAGTATAATGAAAAGAAAACCATTTTCAATTACATATTATTATCTTAGTTTATTAACGATATTTCAAAAATAGAATTTTAGAATATTTTTCGATTCGATAGACCATGGTTTATATTATTTATTTTAGATGGAAAATTTAAACAGAGAAATTTTTTTTTGTCTCCACTTTTTCACGAAATAAAAAATTAACTTGACTCAAAATTGAGTTATTTGAAAACTAGCCCTAACGATTCACAATCGCTGAAAATATTTAATTGGATCATTTCAGAGCAATAAAACCAATCTTCGCAGATTTTAATTTGAATCTGAGATTAAAGTCGGGATTTGTTTTTGCAACGGTACAATCTCTGAGATATGAGATATTATATAATTCTGATGTCAAGATCCATTTTACTGCAGGTCATCATAAAACGAAAGAGAATGGTGGTCTTTATTAAACATGTAAGTCTGAAAATTATAATACTGCAAAGTATGATAGATGTCAATTGTTTGTAGTGCATCTATAAGGTCAGAATTTTTATTGATAAAAAAAATACCCTCTGTTCAAAATTTATTTCTAAAGAAATAATAGATTATACTTAGAGCAAGCATATCAGAAGTATATTATAGACGAAAGATTGCATCGGTTGATGAACATTATATCACCATTATTATCGTTAGAAAACTACGTTTGTAAAAGTAAATATAAAATAGCTAAAATAGCGTTGGTAGAATGTCCAAAATAGAAAAGGAATAAATTCAAATACGAGAAGAAAAAAGAGAAAAAAGTAATAAATTAAATATAGATGATGCAACAAATATTTACCAATTATATTTACTTCGTTTATAAACTTCTTATGCTAATATTAGTATCAAAACAAGCTAACCTCCAGTTTGTACGTAGCAGGTTCTAGACACGGAAAGTCTAGTCATGGATTAGCCATAATCTATATTAATAGTTAATAATAGTAAACAAGTCTTATTACATGGATTCTCTCTGAAAATCATTAGATCCATAATTTTAGGTGGAAGGAGGTTCCCTGCAGCAATTTGGTAGATAAAATTACGTACAATTCACATATAGAGACTGGCAAAACTACTGCTCAAATTTATGTTTCTGACAAAATCTAAAATGGCGTCCCACGTCTAATTTATGAATCTGTCGTTCAGGTAATACTTACACTTCTTAGTACAAGTCGGAACGTCGGAGTTCGCTCCATCTTTTATAGATATCTTGTTTGAAATGACATTTGTTCTATAGTGAAGTGGCTTCAAGAAGAGCACTTGAGCCGTTTTACAGCGTTGAAATACTCAGGTTGTCCAAAGCCGGCTTCGAGAGCTCATTTTGGTAAGAACTTCAAAAATTTGGAACATGCTTGCAGCTTATTTGTCTTCTCCGATACAATTGCTCTGTAGTTGTGTAAACAAAAAAATTATATCAGTCACCAATCGATTTTGTTGCAGGGATCTATAAAATTTATCAAAACAATCCTACTTGTGTAAGAAGCACAGCACTTAAAAAAAGCTGCTTTGATGTGTAAAATATCTCTACTTCGATTTTAGTATCGGTATCGTAATTTAGCTTGGGAAGCCCATTCAAGTGTTTGTATGGAGTATGTGATGTATAAGTAATTCATAAACGTGAAAGTAATGAAATATTTTGCACCAACGTCAAAGATAATCAATAATTATGTTGCAAAATCCCTTTAATAGATATAAAAACTACAACAACCAACAACCAGCTATAATTAAAGAATCTTACAAAGATGCAAGATGTTATGTTTTTCATCGAGGACAGGCTCATATTATTCTTAGTGGTAATGGATGACATAGTGACTACTACTGTGGGTGTAAATGTAAGCAACGGTATCCAGTGGTGTCCTTTCTTTAGATTATGCCGACGATGTGTATTTAGTGTCACATACGAATGAAGGTTTGAACGATATGTGCCAAAAGCTACATGAAACAGGAAAACGTGCAAGCCTTAAAGTCAATTCAGCTAAAACCAAAATCATGCGCACAACTCACACATCACAACATCCAATCCTCCATGAAGAAACGCGAATCAAATAGGTGAGTACATTCAATTACCTGGGCAGCACCGTGTCATCAGTTGGAGGTGCCGATTTGGATATTGAAGCCCGCATCAGCAAAGCCCGTAACGCTTTCGGGATACTTTCAAAAATATGGCAAGCAACATATCTCTGCGCACAGAAATAAGAATAGTGTAAAATCTGTTCTCTTGTATGCTTGCGAAACATGGAAAGTTTCAGTAAACATCACCAAGAAACACCAAGCGTACATCAATAGATGTCTCCAGTGCATCCTAAACATTCGTTGGCCACAAAACATTTCCAACAGAACGCTGTGGCAAAAAACGAAGCAAATACACAAATGGACGTGGAAATCCGGACATACTCTGAGGAAACCTGACAACAATATCGCGAAACAATGTTTCGAATTGAATCCTCAGGGCACACGTCGCGTCGGAAGGCCGAGAAAAAAGTGGAGAACAACTGTCTTACCCGAAGCAAGTACCCAGCAAAGAAGGTGGCCACAAGTGAAAAGGTTAGCCGCAGATAGAAGTCGATAGAAAGAATTTATTTCCGACCTATGCTCCACGGATATGCTTGCACGACATTGATGAATATAATGAGAAATTTAATATTTTGTGAAGAATTAGAATTGATCTAATCTTAAATTAATAGGGAAATTTAAAATTAAACGAAAAAAAAATAATAATAATGGAAGCCCGAAATTAAATAATAAAAATACTAAAAGTCGGTAACGAAATTAAATTATTGTAGTAAGAAAATAAATCATTTTAGCATTATCATTTATTTTCTTATATTTTAAAAATGGATAAATTATTAATAGTGAAATAGTGCTAAATAAGAATTCGAAAAGTAAAATCTTTAATATCTAAGTCCAAAATGCCCCCAAAAATCATTTATACTTGCATTACCTAAACAGCAGCTTGAAACTGTTAATTTTATTTCAAAAATAAAATTGCCCCACAGTAATGAGTATAAAAGAAAATACTTTTTTTGGATCATTGATTTTCAAACACTCTGTACAGAGTGTTAAAATTTTAATATTTCTACAAACAATCTAAATTTAACTTTTTATTATGAAAAATATTCTTCTTTTTCTTTACGCTGTTTAATTTCACCACAATACCAAAAAAAGAAATTTCCATTTTCTTTCTCTAGTTCATTCTTTATTCCTACACTCTTTAAAAATTGAAATTGGCACACAAAATATTGTTAAGTGAATGCATGAATATTCATGAAAGATGTTAACTGTATATTTTAACTAAAAATGCTATGAATAAGAGGTGGAGAGAGTTAGAGAGTGATAGAAATAAGGTAAACGATGAAAGGAGAAAATAATTTTTTTTTTACTTTAATCTTAGGGCAAAAAAGTAAGGGTAGTATAATTAAAAGGGTGATTCAAGTAAGGTAGAAATTTTTCATAATTAAATTATATTAATCTCAATAAAAGGTCTCATTGCTGCAAGAATCTTAGCCATGAATCGGAAATTATAGTGAGCCATAATTAGAATGATTTTAAAGCTTAAACCTTCAAAAATGGTTGAATGGTTATAAAAAAATAGTCCGGAAGAAAGTAGGTAATCCAACATAATTTATTTTCATAATTATGTTCCATTAAATACTGAAGAATTAAATGACCGAACTACGGACACAGTAAGTTAATTGTTTGATAACCAATCTAACCCTCTGTTTTCAATTTGACATAAGTTTAAACGTAATTTTTATGCAATCAATATGTCTCAAAATTGACGAGAGCGCCACTCTCGATATTTTCTTGAAAATATTTTATCAGAATCATTGCACTTTATAAATTGTATTTTATCTTTAATGGAAAAAAGAGCAAATATGGAGTTTGGCAAGTAAAGTAAATACAGAACGAGAAGCACATAGTCACACTAAACGAACTTCAGAAATAATTTGAAGAAAATATAAACTCAAGAATAAATTCTGGAGACTAATTTACTTCCCGACTAAATATTAAACAACTGCCGAAAAAAGGGTGCATGAAATTGACTAATATGGTAGTATAGTATGGTAGACTAACAGTATGGTAGTTGTGGTATGTTATACTAAACTGTATATTGCCATATTACGGTAAATGGACCCGTATTTTTAGAGAAAAACTTATTCTGTTGAAAAAATGAAAGAAAAATAGTGCCATAAGGGATTTTCGTCGGCCTTATTTGGTGCATTAAAAAAAGTGTACATAAGTTTAAGTTTTAAATACAGGAGAAATTAACACCATAATCCGATATTTATAGATCAAACTGAAATTTCCCATGCCATAACACGGCTAAATATCAAGTAGTTTAATTAAAATGTGTAGAGCTTGTAAAATAAGGTGAGTACAAATAATGAAATATGAAGAGCACTTGTTGTTGCTTAAGAAATCGATTTTTATATAAACAAGTAATAAAGTAATAAATTCAATATTCGAATGTATGGCATATGAGACTGTAAAAATTAAATCAACAATCAAATAATTAAAAAAGTTGAGAATAAAGGTTGCAATTTATTCTGAATATATTGTGGTTATTCATTCCATGCATTTACCGGAAGAAGCGAAGTTAAAGGAAAATTACAAAAGAAATTAAAAAATTTAACTACATAGAATTAATTATTGGGAAAAAAACCGTGCCAACCGCCATTATTATTGTTGTGTAAAATTTCAGTACCGTAGTTAATTAAGCACGAAAAAGTGATTCAATCTAAGTTACTGTCAAGACTGTACGAAACAAACGAAAAAGACTTGCCATAATATTTAACTTGATACTTGATAATGGAACTCAATAAAAAAAGTTCTCAGGAAAAAAACCAATTAAGTATGTAACAGTTATTCTTGGCTTAGTTGGTTTGATATTGCAATGGATTTGCGGTCTTCTTAATTTAATGTGGGAAGCGTCTAAATTTTTCAGTGGCCCCAGATCTATTGCCTCCATCACATTTAAGGACAATTATATTGATGACAAAAAAAAAATTTAAGGTCTTCGGTCCCGACACTTGGGACGCCGGACTTCTTGTTTGCATGGTGTTTATGAGTCATTGCCACATCGGACCTATTTTTGCTGGAGGCTGCTCGAGTCACCACCTAGAAGATGTAGTTCTGATACCCGTTGATTGATAAAAACTTGCTACATTAAATTTTTATTATGAATATTTGTCATATCCTGTCAAATGAAAAGCAGGCAAATGAAAATACAAACAAATGAAATACAAGCATATGACACGCTCCCCTATACCCTTTTATGACGTTGTGATTGTCCAATATAGTTAACTCAAATATTTTGATTCGATATCTATATTTCTGCGGTCTGAGATAACTTTACGGCCACATCTTCAGTTTTTAACCCAGTCTATTTCTACTCTCCTAACTACTTTTTTTTAAATAATTATGTTTCGCCACACATTCTTGATACTGTTCCACTTAAATTCACTAAAAATTAAAATTGAGTGCCCTTTTCCTGGTGGGCCAACACTATGCATTCATCTTATTTCTATTTTTTTTTTATGGGGAGCTCTATGTAAGTGCGACCTCTTAAAATCTATTCTACTTCACCGTTTATTATCTTAAATTAACGCTCTTATTACTTTTATATCAATTTCAGAATCAAACGATGTGTATTCTTGGAAATGTTTATTATAAGGTCTTTTACGAACTATCTAATCTCCCTGATTTCATTCGATATTGAATTTGAAAAAGGTTTTAGACTGCATAAATCCTTGACCAGAATCACTTATGTTTTGGGTTTCAGTAGTTTCTACTTATTCTACTGGAAACCTGCCCACCCTCTTTCGACAAAGGATCATTAGTATGGTATACTGATCGTTTCAAGAAAATAAATAGAGTAGGATCGGGAGTATTATGGACTCAAGAACCATATTTATAAAGGCCTCAAGCCTCAAGGCCTATATTCATTCAAGCTTAGACTCTACAAACACAGGTTTCCAAGCTGAATGCGAAGAGCTCATCCAGAAGAGCTCATAGCAGATTTCGCCACTTAGGATCAGCGTTCTCGAACAATGATAGCTAGCCAGCATACCATTGAAGAATATCCTGAGTGTAATCATAAAAACAGGTATCCATAAGGACTAATAGACTGAATAAAAAAAACCGGGTTATCACAATAATCTCATTTGTGGCTGCGATTATGTAGGAATAGGATCCATCTCGGAATAAATTAAATCTAATCTAATCTATTAGTGACTTACAATGTTGTTGCAATAATTTGGTGTTGTTTTGTATGTATGTGTTACAATTTATGTATGTCGGTCTAGTGGTTTTATCCAATAGGTATCGATGGCTTTTGTGCAGCTCAGCTGGATCCATAGTTAGTTTTACCTCAAGTTACATCATTACAGATACATCATTATTAATGTAATTAAATACATACATAAATATTATAAACATATTTTCATGCCACATGAAATAAAAATAATCAGTGTCCACATTATGGGTAACTATTGGATCACCCTTTTATTGAAAATATATTTTGAGTTTAACCATGATAAAAACATAGACAAGGTAATTTAGTTTAGAATTGGTTTTTTTTTCACAAATTCTGCTGACTTATAAGATCTAAATCTAAATATTCATAGGTTACTATAGATTGTGTATATATGTATAAGTACTTAAGACGTAAAAATTAGGTTAAAGGATATCCTTAAAAAAAAAATCCATTGTAGATTTACTTAGAATATTTTGCTTTTTGTTTATACTTCAAATGAAATTTTGTTTAAAGCAAACGTTTCTTATGACATAAGACAAAAATATTATTCCAACAATAAACTCAATTCTTTCATTGCTAAATGAGGAGGTTATTGTCTTGAATTACCTTGAATTTTTAATTAGGTTGATCGAAAGATTTAATTAAATTTTATAATTGAAATTTTTCTTTTCTTTTCTTTTCTCTCATAAGTTTATCTTACCAAGGAAATAGATTTTTTTTTAAAACTATTCTCTACACACAAACAAAAAAATAAATGCAAATTAGTTTCAGTGTATTATGTATTCTAATTTTAAGAAAATTGACCTCTATAATTATTATGCTAATTGCTGTTTATTTTCGAATAGAAATTGCAGTTCAGAAAATGATTTTTTTTTGTTTTAAATTTAAAGAATTAACGACATAAAGTATTGTCTTTGCATATTTCAATATGTTATTTTCTACTTTGGTCTAATTCGGATCATGTTCCTTAGACAATTTTTAAATAATCGAAAATGTTATTTTCTCGATCTAAAATGTACGAAGCAAAAAATAATCTTACTAAAGAAACTGCTTGAATAAAAGGAACTTTTTGAGGGGATTCTGAGGAGGGAGATGGTGTCACCGCGTAGAACATAATGACTATATCCCAAGGATACCTGATGGTGTTTCTAGCTTTCCAAAAATATAAAAATATATATCTTTAATGGCGCATCTTATGCTTTAAGGACGAAAAGGACATTTGCAAGTATCCTTGTTGTTTTGATGTTTTTGTGTATAAACTGTTATAACTGTTGATCTATTAGATATATATCTATATATTCAGCTACATTTTTTCACTTACTACAGTTACGCTTGATAACTTATATTGATTTATTAAATTCGTTTTATATAATTTTTATATTATTACCTAATTTATTTTATATACAACTTGTAATAAATGAATAAATAATGAAACTAGATGTTGAAAAATTTGAGGGTGGTGTTTTTCCGATTTGGTGTGGGAAGTGATCCAAAAAGAATAAAAAAGATCTCCTTTTCAAAGTAAAAGGAAACCTTTGAAAAATTCTTCTATTAACATCCATATTGACATTTGTCTAGTAAATATTCCGAACTTGTATGTGGCCATCTACGTGTCGAAATATAAAACAGTTGGAAGTTACACCAGGCAATCTATGAACATCAAACTAATATGTTGGTACACGTAACACTTGGCTTAAGCTTCTTGAGTAATTTATTTGTAAAACTTTATTGTTGAGATGAGTACAATTGGTTGAAGTTCTGCAGTACGACCCAAACGGATTTGTAATTGCTTTATTTTCAATTCTTTGTAGATAACTTATATGTTTCTTTCATATGTTTTTCGCTAAATTCCTACACCATAGCTTAACGTACTATGAAATAGGCTATGACTTCTGGACAGCTTAACCTCGTCTGGGAGTCTTTTTTTAAATATTCCTGTAAATATTCTTTTGTATTTTTTTATCAGTCCCGTTACATGACTATTCCAAATCATTCTAATTACGTGACAATTCATTTTGACGATATAAATAGAATCATGTCTATTCAAATTCATCATCGAACCAAATACCAATTAGGGATGGCATCCGGATAATATTCGGTAACTATCCGGATATTTTCTGATTTACGGATAATTCGAAATCCAGATATTTTGAATCAATTATCCGGATATTCGATTTTCGAGAAATTAAATTTTTATCATTTCAAAAATTGTAATTTTATACTGTAATTATTACATTTACTGTTGTATTGCAAAACCAGGTGGAACTCCTTGGTTCCTATAATTTAGCGACTCCTAAAGTTAAAAAAATGTATTAAATAATCTGACTTATTAGGAACGGAAAAAGAATATTACAATGAACAAAATTTCGTAGTCCTATTAAGTATGTTAAATATCTGAAAACCACTTAAATGAGATGTAAAAGCGTTGAGTAACGAACAATTAGCAACACTTTTATCTTAACGATATTAATTAAAAAATTAAACGATATTGATTCAGATTTGAGCAATGAAATCTTGACGTCATTAAAAACAGAAATTTTAAAACGAAATAAAGAAGTAGCATCTTTGATGAAATTTCTACAAGATTCATTAATCTCTCGAGATGATAATTTTGATGATATTATATAATATGCTTTGAAACCAGCAATCTATGCCTATGCAAAAGATATAATGAGTATTGATTGTATGCAATTCCAGGAGATGAAAATCATGTGTCTTCGTCCTGATCTGAGGATGAAATTTGCGAACGTAATACATTGGTTATATTTGATTACATTGGGATATTATCCGGATATTTCATGTTTAAGCTATTTGATATCCGGATACCAGAAAGTCCGGTTAATTGACATCTCTAATACCAAGGTATATGATAGTAGTAAAGCTTTGTCTATTTTAATATCTTTTATCTTTGTCGTATGAGTTTGTGTAGAGCCATACAATCCTGTATATTGAGTGTATCTCAATTCATTTCTAGCTCAAGATTTATGTAAGTAGGTATAGGGGGTCATTTCACTTGCTTCTGGAAAACCAATTAGCACTTAATTGTGCCTTTTTGATACCACGACTCGAGTTACCTACTTCTTGTTTATAAGATTTATGTAGTGATTTATGTCCACATAAATATATTCATCTGCACACAAGTAACGCTTTTCCTTATAACTGTATGTTACTAAAACTACTTACATAACAAGTTGGCCCTAACGATATGTTTTATATCTATATAAGTCTATACGTACTTAAATTGATAAGCATTTTAATATAAGCTCTTTTTGTTTAGAAGAGTACTCTGTACTCGTATAAGTGAATATCGAGAAATTTTATATGAAAAACTTTATCTTTAAATAATGTGTACTGTTCAAAAATACAAGGTTTTCTTTGACTTGTTGGTTTAAAAATTTCGTAGCAATTCAATTACAGTTAGTTCGGCATTTAGAACACAATTTTTCTGATATAAATAATTTTTTTCATTACATTTAAATTAGTTAGTTCATAATGATTGGCCCATCAATCTTCTGGGTTTTATCGGGCACAGAATTTACATTTCAATTTTTTTTTTTTTTTGCTGTAAAATTATATTGATTTTACTTAAAACTAGTTTAACAAAATTTAATAATTCATTTTCTGAATTTTCTGTTTCTAACCCATTATCAAAATTAGTATTTCCGTATTCTATGTTAATAACTATAACTTAAAAGAAAAAGGAGAATTTGATTAAAGGTACTATATTTGATCGATTATTTTAATTCTGCTCAAGAATTTAATGAATTTTCCTGCAGCCTCAGTTGCTTCTAGTTCAGAATTTCTATGTTATACGATTCTTACATTGTTGTTAAAAGGACAAGTCTCAAAAATATTGTGTATTTTGACGGTTGATCCTGTGGAATAACTATATGTATAGGTTGGTTTATTAGTGGACTATCAAAGAGGGAACTATATGTTAGCCTGCTGTGACCTATACGCAGTATACTAATTATTATAAGAGATATTTTACGGTTCACAAATCTTAAGTTTATTTATAAAAAGTTTATTTTGACATGTTAAAGATATTTTCCCTATATAATTTTATTGTACAGGTATTTGCAATCTCGGTAATATAATTTTTGTTCAGTAGCGAGTGGTTCCATTATAGATTCTTTTTAATACATCAACATCTTCCGGCAACATTTGCATGTCCAGGTAGTGAAAGAAAGTCTACTATACTTTGATTTTGATGCAATAGCTCCTGCGTTAATATTATTGCGGGATGTTTGGTAGTATGAGATAAGAGTGCCCGTAAGCTACTTAGGGTGTCATTACACAAGATGAACTTCCTCCTTTTGTAGTTTCGGCTCACATAATCAACTGCTTTTAATATAGCCTTCGCGTATTTCTAAACCTCTGCGTAACTTATTCCATTTGTCCTTTTCTTCAGGAACTTACCCGTCCTATTGAAAAGTTGCCCAAGTTTATCCTATTCCTAAAAAAGGTGACAAAAGCAATCCTTCAAACTATAGACCCATAGCTATTACTTCCATTATTTCAAAAACGATGGAAATCTTAATTAATAATAAGCTGAAGAAATATCTTGACAGTAGAGGTATAATTCATGATAGCTAATACTGCTTTCGAGCCCAACGTTCCACCACGGTGATCTCATGACATGCCTCTGCGAGAAGGTCAACATCAGCCTGCATCAATCTGGTGAAGCTACAGTTGTAGCTATGGATATATCTAAGGCTTTTGATCGATTTTGGCATTCTGCTCTTACACCAAAATGCAACGCTATAGGCCTTGGTTCTACCTTTTCTAAATGGATTGAAAATTTTCTTTTAAATCGATCTATCATAGTTTCAGTTGACGGTTCTTTTTCCGACCAACTTCAAATAAATGCTGGTGTTCCACAAGACTCTGTCCTTTCACCCACCCTATTTCTCATTTTCATTAATGACCTTCACAAATTAACTTTCAATTCAATCCATAGTTTTGCTGATGCTAGTAGCATCATTTGATTTTCTAAAACAAACTAATGCTACAGCTTCCGCAGTCACCTCCAAAAGAACAATGATGGCCGGCGCGCTCAATCACGACCTTGCCAAAATTGTCGACTGGGGTAAAGCTAACAGAGTCGAGTTTAACACTTCAAAAACTCAAAGCTGTCTTGTTAGTAACAAGCTAACAACATTCGAACCAATTCTCCGGTTTCAAAATGAAGGTATCCAGCGACTTAAAGATCTGAACATTCTCGGGATGCGAGTGAATCAAAATATGCACTGGAATGAACATATTTTCGATATTGAGAAAAGCGCCTCAAAATGTTTAGGCTTTTTGAGTCGCTGTAAAACTTATTTTTCAACTCGAGACCTTTTAACAATCTATAAATTATATATACGACCCAAGGTCGAGTATAACTCACATTTATGGGCAGGTGCACCAAAAACTGCTTTAAATTTTTTGGACAAAGTTCAAAACCGCGCCATTCGTCTTATAGCCGACATAAATGTGACCTCATCCCTTATACCACTTGGTCATCGTTGTGTTGTTGGAGCACTTACTCTATTTTATAGATATCTACTTGGTGTTGGCACTTGTTCCGAGGAATTAAAATCACTTCTTCCTCCTCTTAAGCAATTCCATCGAACAACACGAGAGGTATCAAGTGCCCACCTTTTCACAGTGGAAATTCCGAGATGGTTTAAGTCCGTTATGGAAATTATTTTATAGTAAGAACATCCCGATTGTGGAACCGCGTCCCAATCGAAGCATTCCCAATGAGAGAAGAATTTTTTATTTATGACTTACAGAGATTTAAGACGAATATTAACAACATTGTTCGCTCTTTCCCACAAAACTTTTCTTCTTCCTTTTTCTTTCCTTTCCTCTAACTATCCCTTTCTTTTTCAAATAGTCAACGGTACGCAAGTACTTAAAGGTTCATAACCTAAGTTTTGGCTATAATATAAAAAAAAAAAAAAAATAGCATACATTTCAGCCGAGTATACTGTTGTTTGGTCATTTAGTTTATGCTTGAATATATCTTGCGTACATTTAAGCCCACATCTTATTGAATTATTTATTTTTGATCCGTTCGTAAAGGTTGGTGTGTCGTTTTCGTATGTCATTTGAAGTTTTTCGTAAAAGACTTGTTGAAACTGTGTGCTGGTAGGTGTGGATTTGTTCTGTTTCGTCAAGTCTAGGTCGATATATGGTCTCTTGAGAGCCGGTTAGATTATTCTTATCGATAAAGTTATTATGCGCTGGGAGATTTAGTTCTTCCAGCATCTATCGGAGACTTATGTCAAATTGTTGTTTTTTTTTGTGTTAGTTTTTTTATATTTATCATGTCGTGATGTGACTTTAAAAAATTGACTTAGCGGATATCTTTTAGCGTAAACTACCTTAAATCCATAGTTTATCCATTGTTTATGTCTCCTCAATTCCAGAGAGAGTTGCCCTCCGTCACATATAATATTAGTTTTGGGGATTATGCGAAATACCATAGTTGTTATTCTTATACCCGGTCAAGGGTATTCAACCTGGTCTTGGTGGTCGTATTGTGTTAAATTATCCTTTACTGTCTCTATTAGAAATTTTTGCTCCACAATCATTAAAATATTGTTTTAAAGTTTTTAATTATCAAAAGTAATCAATCTTTGTTTTTTCATAATATGAAATTTAGATAGTAGTTTTAATATTGTAATCAATAATTTAACATCTTTAACAAAAAAAAAAATATACAAATTAAAAACACTTCCTACATACTCTTTTGTTCCTAAATTTTATTTCTTTTTTGCTATATTTAACGGAAATCATGAAAGAATTGAGAGAAATTAACATTTTTAATCATAATCATCACCTTCATTCTATTTTTTTTAATTAAATTGAGGCTTCCTGTTTTCATCAAAATCACAATCATCATTAACTGGAAATTTCTATACAATACCTTTTTGTATACAAAGAAAAACACAAACAAAAAAAAAAATAACGGAAATTGAATTGGATTTTTTTTTTTTTTCATAACCGGTATTTATTCTCTTTCGGTTACAAAACAAATTTTTGTTTTTCTCTTTCATCTTTTAAATATAGGAGTAAGTAGAGGTGCAGGTTAGAAAAAATGATCCTTTTTCATCTCTAATATCAATACTATAAAATATCAAAGAATAAAAAGAGAAAGTAAACAAATGTTTACTTTTTTTGTATTTGTTTTTGCTTTTGAAATTAAAATCTCTTATCTCACCTTTCGAAAGAAAGAATTTACGTTGGAACAAAAAAGAAAACTTGACTTCAGAACTAGGCGTGTTAAGAGTTACATTCAACATGTTGGTATTAAAATTAAATAAAAAAGAAAATGAGATAGAAAATGAGTTAAGATAATGATGGCTAAAAAAAAAATATAACTGTTTGCATAAGATGTCAAAGTAACGTCAATATTTATTTTTAGGTTTTCTTCTTTTTATTTTAATTTTTTTGATGGAATTTTGTAAAAAAAAAATAATAGTATAAAAATAAAAATTTGTTTTAACGGTGTCACTTAGCAAATGGACATTTCACAAAATCCACTTGAAAAAATAAACATTTGGCAAAAATATTTTTCGCTACTAAACATTGGACAAATGTACACTTGGAAACTCTATAATTTCAATATCTATTTATAAAGAAATATTTCCTTGAAGATCCAAATGGGGTATACGTAAGATTCTGAATTGATAGAAAGTTTAAAATTGGATTCAAAATCAGGGTATCCCCTTTATCGAGAATATTAGTTTTACTTGAAGTCTACAGAAACAAGTATATAGGCGTTTTACTTGAATAAACCACCAGATATTTAAAATTAAGATTTTAAGACACAAGGGTACTTTTTTGAAAGGTTTTGTGTTTTATCGCTTCGTTTTTATTTTCTACAAGAAACCAAGTTTTGAACTAAATGATCATTGCTCCTGAAACTTTGAAACACCCCGACAAAAGAGAAATATACTGTACTTAAATTTTTAGCAGTTTGGTAAAAAGTCTATCGTTCCAGAATTCACGGCAGAAGCCTTCGAATTCGGTATAAATGTCATGTATCTGAACCAACTCAATAACAATATTAAAAACAATTTTTTTGAAGGTCCAGCGTACCAGAAGTCGGGACAGAAGCCTCGAAAATCCCGTTCAAAAGATTTTAATGTTCAAATGTTAAATGCCCGTTATTACTAATCTTCCTTTTACTAAGTGACCATTTTGCCAAACGTTTGTTTGCCAAATAAGTTTTTTACGAAATATTCAAAAACCAAATGTCCATTTGCGAAGTGAAATTTGCTAAATTTACAGTACCCTTTTTGATTCAAGAGAGATAAAGTGCCAAAATTATATTTTAAAACAAAAAAAAAAGGTTTTAAAAAGGAAGTGTAACTGTTCTATAAGTTTCAGTATACTCTACACACTATAGCTTAACGTACAAAATATACAGTATAATAATAAAAACAGTGCAAGTTGATTTTACATTACACGAGTTTTTAAATTCTTGGAGAATATTACAGAAATATTCGACCTTCATTGACTAATAAATATTTCCAGTATATTTAAAAAAAGTGTGGGTGGAAAAGGATGGGACCCACGTTTGAAGATCGACCGAATCATAAAGAAAGATTAGTAAGTAATGATAGATACCTGATAGATAACAAACAAAAATGTTGGTCGTAAAAGTAAATTGTTGGATTCGGTATATAAAAATGTTACAACTGTAGGTATAACAAAATAAATAATAATTGATACATTTACCGATATAATTGTTCATTTGACTAATCTCAGAGTAAAAAAGTTTTAATATTGGAGAAGTCTAGATTGCTAACTGTAAAATTATTTGTTTAATGTAATGTATGTCCGCATGCTATGACGTAAAAAACACGGAAAATTTATTCATATAATATGTTAGTTATGAATCAATCAATTATTTATTATGTAATACTTTGTAAGTCATGGTGCCCAAGAAGAGTCTATTGTTCAAAATGTGTTGGAACCTTCTTTAATTGAAAGAAATAATGTTTTAACATATACGTTTTTAACATATACGTAAATAATTACCGAAGTCATATTGAAAAATATATTATTACGGCTTCCAAAACTTAGTAGCTACATTTAAGGTGTAGTAAATCTACAACTCGTTCCTACTATGATGACAGAATATTTTAATATTGATAGAATATTTAATTAAATGACCATTCAATACAATGAACCATACAATTTATTACAATACCAAGATAATTCAATAAACAACGATAGTTTAGATGGTACAACCAGTTCATTCTAAATTTTTAAGAAAATTTTTAAGAAAAAAACAAAAAAAAAAGAGTAATTAAAATTATTCAAAAATATAATTAACACTATATAACGCAAGATCTTTAAATTGTTCTATTTAATAAAAAAATATCAATCTTATTATTTACAGCTAAAAACTCATTAAGCAAAGCGGACACACCTTGAAACCGGTTCATTTCTACTATAATTTGTTCTATGAAATTGGGTATTCAACAAGTTCTGTGATCTAAGTAGTCTCGGTGGTTTAGCTAAACCGAAACTCTGTAATAAATTTGATGAATCAATATACGATGTCAAAATATCGCTATCAAACATAACACAGAAAACAGATCTTCTATTGGACAATTTGTTAAACCTAACAATTTACATCTTGCATCATATGAGGGTCTTCCTGTTGTGAGTTGAAATCTTCTGAGGGCGAAACGAGTAAAATTTTTTTGAATTTTTTCAATTCCTAATACGTGGATATTGTAATAAGGATTTCAAATAATTACACCGTATTCTAAAATTGGTCTTACTAGATATACATATAACGGTTAAAGCGTATATGGATCTCTAAAATCGATAGAGTTTCGCTTAATAAAACCAGCATTTTATAAGCCTTTGCGATTATGTAATTTACATGAGCTCAGATCAATTTAAAACTAAACCATTAATTAGACACCAGTCATAAAATGTATTCAAATCATCTTGCATTGCTATACAATCATGTAAAGATGATATTTTTGAGAAAATTTTCGCATCATCTGCAAAAAATGAGATATGAGCAAATTTAGTAATATATCACTTATAAAAAGAATGAATAGCGTGGGTCCCAAATGAGATCCCTGGGGTACTCCCGATTCTACAGGAAAATTGTTGATCTTTACATATTGCATTCTGTTCATATGATTCAAGCCAAAAAAGAATCGAAATTTTAATCTGTCATTTATGTCAGATTTCAATGCTTCAAATATTTTTGGAAAACAGGATAGTTTAGATATCGGTCTATAATTTTTTATATTATTTTTTGGGCCAGATTTGTGAATTAGTGTGATGCTGGATAATTATCAGCATTTTTTTAGTCTTAACAAAGTACAGTTGAACCATTTAGGATGATTTGACAATACAGTTTTTTTTTCGGAACAAACATTTCTATCGAATTGTTTATCACATTAATAAAAGGATTATATTTATCGAGTAAGCCAAGCGGTTCCAAGATGATGTCCCAGTTTAAACTTTCCAAAAATATATATATAATGAATTGCAATTAACATTGTATTCATGTTGAAAATTGTTAGAATTTATGTTCTTGCAAAAGTAATTAAAAAATCTTTGTTATTGCATTCTCCACACTACCAGTATTTGATTTAAATAAAGCCAAATTGCTTTAAAAAAAGTACAGTTCTAAAACCAGTTGTTCACTTTTTTTAAAGGTCAATCAAATTTGGCTTAATTTTATTTTTATATAGTAATTCGTCGATTCATAGACAAATTAATATATTGTAACTTTGCAAATAATTAACTTCACAATCTAAACTATTAAGAACTAGACTTTTAATGTAGTGACAAACATATTTGGTGGCCTTAATATAATCTAACCTATCTACTTGATAAAAATAATAGGGTAGTGCAGAAATAACCTGTTTATTATTTGAATTTCCCAACTTCATCTGGGTCAGTAATTTAGTGCATATTTGGATAGTCTAACAGTTGTTTTGTTAAACCTCGTATATTTTTTTATTTATCGTTTTTGGTTCTAATGGAACTTTGAAACTGCTTTTTGGTCATTCAATGTAAAAAGAATTATATTTTTGTTTTGTTTTCATTTGTGTTGGAACATCTTAACATTCTTTGTTATCGTTAAAAAATATTAGTTGATATTTTTTAAGGCTATTTTATTTCGTTCTGAAGTTTAAACTGTATTTTATAAGCTTTTACTAGAGAAGTTTGTTGTAGTAATTGGTATTTAATCATTATAACTGTTAATCCGAACATTCCTAGTGTTCGGGAAATTAGTTATAGTTACTTCGTTTATAGAAACATAGTGTCCAAAAATATAAACCAGAATCACACACTCATTTTCAGAAATATCAAATGCTCATATGTTCATATAGTCATAATTTTGAAGAAAACGGATTTTTGAAGCGCTGTTTCCAGATTGTTCTGGCTTGCACGCATTGACATAGGGACACCGAAATCTCGCTCTTTTTTAATTTTTTTAAGTTAAGCAAAATACATAGTTTGAAATGATATATTTATACACGAATGAACAGCTATAATTAGTTATGGATAGGGGGAAGAAAAATGTCCCTTTGATCAGTAGGGATATTTTGAATAAATCTTTTAATAATACTCCTTAACTTTTGTAGATTGTGTGTAGGTATATTTTTGCTTTTAAATAACACATTTGTTGGAATATGGTTCCACATTCGACAAAATTTTATCGCAAGCTAATTTCCATAACCAGTTTTGAAAAAATCCACCTAGAAATTTAGGCTACGTAGGAGTGGGATATTTTAAGGGTGTCATGTCATATCATGTTATCTCCCATTTTAGAGCCGGAAAATTTTTAAGATTTTAAATATTGGTCAATGAAGATATAGCTTTAGTATATAAACTAAAAAGACAAATAGTATGCAAGTAAATATTCTGAAACGTTGTCTTTTTTTGTTTATGAGTTGCTTACCGTTAAATTTTATTTCAATGACTTTATTAGATTACCATGTCAAATATTGATTTTTTTGTTTTTTTTAGAAGCAATAATTATATAAAAAAAAAATTTAGAGAAGAATAATAAATCAAAGAAAATTGATTCAATTAATATTTCATACTATGATTTCTTTGTTGTGCTATTTGAAATATCTGCTTAAAGTCTCTATATAAGTTCACTAGGCCTTTAAACTTCATTAAAATAACAACTAACATTTTTCTATTTGTAATTTTCACTTTTTATAAAATAATTATTGTGCTATTTTTAGCTATATATATTTATACAGTGTGTTGTCAAGGTACTTTAATTCAATTTTTGTTGTTGTTGTCGTTGTTATTATTATTGTTATTGCCACTGTTACAACAGTTACTATTGTTTTTGTTTTTTTTTTTTATTTTTTTAATGTACTTTATGCTTTACTCAGTCAGTCTCGTTGTGTACCATTACATTGCATTATAGTTATTATGACAAAAATAAATAGTAAATGACAGCAAAGAGTTAACATTTTTTTTTTTTTTAATTTTCAAACAGAAAAAGGATAATAACATCATTTCGTACTCAGTGAATTCATATATACGATAGCTACTGTATTTGTTTTATATACTACTGAATTATAGTTACATTATGTATAGTATGTTTAGTTTAACTGTGAATAAAATGTAATATATACATAATATATAGAAATATTTTTATAATATATATTATGTACTTTGTTTCTTCTCAACTAGGGTAAGTTGAGAACAAGAATCCTTTTTTTTTCATAACAAAATAAAAAAAAAATTAAAAACTTTAGCGTAAGGCTCGTTCCCCTTGTAACTATAGTAAGAATTAAATTTAGTACTCGAGAACTTTTTTTTTCTATATTAAAACAAAACAGAAGAAAAATATGAGAGGTAGAGAGTAAAAGAGAATAGAAATTAAGAAAACGAAAAACTAGGAGTTCATTATAGTGATATTCAGGTTAAAAAGTGCATGTTAAATAAACGTACATAAAACAAAGTTTTCCAGCACTTAATGCTATTATGTAGAAAAGAGAAAGAAAATTTGTTTTAGTTTTATTTCTATTTTTTTTTTTGTTTTTTTTTTTTTTTTTTGTGTAATGAAAACAGGTGCATATTCATTTAAGTTCATTTTCCCTCATCTTATTTATGTTTGTTTGTTTGTTTTTTTTTTTTTTGCTTTTGTTTTAGTTTTTCTTTAATAAATGATGGAATGAAGCAAGTAAAAAAAAAAAAAAAATAAATATGAAAATGTTAAAATTTAGGTCTCTAATGTAAGTAATAAATAACGCACTTTGTGTGTTATCATAACAAAATATTCAAAACTATTACATAGGTAGATAGATACCCTAACGATGTATAAAACGGTACAATGAAATATTTCTAAATGATAATTTCAGGTTGTAGAGAGAATAGTAGGAAAAAGAGAGGGAAAGATAAAACAATTTTTTTCCCTTTATTTTTATAAAAATACAATAAAACAATAATCTTTTTGCAAGAGAAAGAGATTTAATTGAAAAAAAGAAATATTTTTTACAATTTTTTTTTTACATGGCTCTTTAGCCAATGTGGATGTTTACAGAATAAGGCAAAAAAAAAATTTTTAAATTGTTTTTAAAAAACTAAATTAAATGCAAATTTATGAAAAATTTTATAGATTTAAATTAAGGTGAAGCTTTCAAAAACTATAAAATTTTTTTGTTATTATTTAATATCTTTAATACTTATCAAACGAAAAATTTCATTGACCATATTTTAGGAAGCAAAATACGGAAGAGACAAAAAAATTTATGTAAAGTGTACAAATTGTTTTTTTTTATTATTTAGTTAGCATAAATTACTAGTGTACAATTTGATAAAATATTATTATACTAAAATTAGACTTACCTTTCTTCTTATACAATAAGAACGGCTAAATGTTTTTCTCGTTAAGAACAAATTGAATACAATTTTACTTGTGTGTTCGAATTATTACGCACATAAAATACAAAAATTCAAATTCAAATTATTCTATTTTAGTATAATTACTTATAATCAACAATACATAGCAAGGCAATTCACAATATTAAAGTTATTCAACAACCATATCAAAGTACAAATATTACTTGGAAGTATCCTCGTAACTTTTACGTAATTTCTATTAACCCACAGAAAAGAAAAAAAGTTTACTTATCTACTAATAAAGGAATATAATAATATGTATTGTTCCTGCTTCACTTACTTTGTGAGCATAGGGTTCCACAAAACTCTTTTATCTGTTTCGTGCTATGTATTAATTTCAATCCAACTGATACATGCGACACGTTTCCAGCGGTCTATCTATTCTTCTTTTGTCCTGTGGAACCCAATAATTGCCTTGCTATATTATTCGTTCGGTCGTGGGCCTATCCGGTTGATTATAAGTAATTATACTAAAATATAATAATTTGAATTTGAATTTTTGTATTTTATGTGCGTAAAAATTCGAACACACAAGTAAAATTGTATTCAATTTGTTCTTAACGAGAAAAACATTTAGCCGTTCTTATTGTATAAGAAGAAAGGTTAGTCTAATTTTAGTTGACTTGGAAATTATACAAATAGAATAAATAACTTATTGGATCGATTATGGAAGAAATAAACAAAAATAAAAAACAAATTATATGAATATGAAAGTTTAGTGATATGCAAGGAACGGATAGACACTAGATAAACTTAACACGGATTTAGTAAATGGGTTTCCTAATTTATTTAAACAAACTTTGCTGATCATTATAAAATAGAAAGGTAATAAATAATATAGTAGAAATATAAAGAAAAAATAATACCTCCTACTTTAATATAATATACTAGTGGGTCAGTGTGCAATTGCACAGTAGTAACTTTATTTAAAAAATCCTGAATAACAGCATCATCATTGATTCATATCAATAATTTATAAGAGTCTTATTTTTTTTTTTTCTGTAGGTATGTATGAATACTCTAAGGACACTAAGTGGTTTTAGTAACGCACGCACAAACCAACAATGGTAGAGCGAGGGCCTTAAACCCACTAAAACCACCTCTTTTTTGATTTTCATACATAACAAGTCCATGATAGATCGACTAATGAATTCTTACTCTCAAACAAAAAAAAATTATATATTTTTTTATATAATTTAAATTGCGGTTATGTTTCTGTATTATTAATTAAAAAATATTATTTGTTGTAAAATATTGAAGTAAAAAAGTTAATTTAAAATTAATTGAAAGATTTAAAAAAGCAATTTAAAAATGAAATAAAATACAAAAATGTAAAAAATTAATGTATTTTTCTATTTTTAGTATTATATATATATATTATTCTGCATTTATCTGGATGTTTGTAAGTTCGAAGGATTGCTCCAACACATATACAAATTGCATATGTATACAAATGCATATATATACAAATTGCTTTGGTGTTTTTTTTTAACCCCTGTCTACCATGCTGAACCTTTGCAAGTAAAATTGATTGAATGAACTATATTTTTTTAATTTAATGTTAGTCTTCTTCGCAAATAATAAGGAAAAATAAAAAATAATAATAATAATATAAATAAAACAAACAATTTTTTGATTTATAATAATAAGGACTAAGAGAAATTTAATCAATAGTTTAACATTTTATATGGTATAATAACCAAAAGGCAAACAGCATTTAACACAAAAAAAACATAATTCACTCAAAGGTTATTCTTATTACTTAAAATTATACACAATAATATACATGTGTATCAGCATATTTGTATTGTATAATATTATACATTATACTACTTTATTGCTTATACCTTTTATTTTTGTCATTATTGTAACTCACTTCACTCAAAAAAAATTATTTTTGTTTTTTTTTTGTTTTTTTTTATTATTTGCTGTATCTGTATTCTGTATGTTCTGTATGCTCCATTCCAAAAATATTATTTTATTTTCAGTGTTAAGTGTTCACTGTTCACTTCACTATTCAGGTTCACTGTTCAATCAATAGAACTTGATAGAAGTAGAGTAGGATAATAAACTCTACTTCTACGTCGGATAATAAAACATTGTTTTTTTTAAATTGAAAATTATTGATGAAAATGTTTTTGTATTTTTTGTAAATTTTACCAATTTAGATACAAAATTTTGAATATTTTTTTTAAAAATAACACAATACCATAATAACAGTTTATTCATATAGCAAAATAAGATCCCTATACAGTATACAAAAGACAAAATTTATATGAAAATAAGATCCCGTTTTTAAATTTGCTCTCCCAGAGGCCTCAATAACGCTAATACGGTATAATTTATACTAAATGGAACCCAACTAACGAATTATAACTAAATGGAAGTGAATATGAGTATACCATACAAAAATACAAACATTTTATACAAATTTGTTGGTATGGTACTTCTTTTTCTGTTATATAAAAAAAAAAAAGATTAGTGTTAGGCCAATATAAACATAAATAAAATTAAATAAAAAGTGATATAAACATAAGTACTGTAATTTCGGAATAAAAAATCTAATGAAAGAAAAAAAGAAACTAGGATTTATTTTGCTTCCGTCATTTATGACGGGTTACAAAGCTAGTTTTGTAATAGTTATTGCTTAACTTTTTTCTTCTATTAGCCTATCCTTATATCTCTTTAATCTTAATATGTACCACGAAAAAGAAATCTTATCTCTATCAATTTGACATTAATTGCAGTAAAAATTGGTCATGGTCACTACTGGTTATAGGCACAATTCACATTTAGCCAACAATTTTACTGTCATCTTTTTTAATATTTTTGTATGTATTTTAATTCGTTTATAGTCAAAAATGTTTGTAGTAACTAGTCACAATTCTGTTATGGTCAAACATTTTTTTGAACGAAAGTTATAAACTTAACCTAATAATCTTCATAAGTTCATACAATCGATGTCGTTTATAGTCACATTAAAATATAACACCAATTTTTTTCAATAAAACAAAAAAATAACTCAAAAGTGAATTATTTTTAAAAAACTGATTTATATATTGTCTTTTTCTGTTCTTTATTACAAATATGTATATTTTGTGATTACATAGCAGAATTATTGGTATTTATGAATAAAATAAAGTTGAAAATTATAACACGAAAGATATTTTATTGAATTTGATTTTATTTATAAAGATACAATTTTGTTTTACTGTGACTATAAAACGGTTATAGTCACAAATATAACTGAAATTTCGAAAATGACTATGATCGTGTTTTACTGTATATACTATTTTTAAATAGCAGAAGCAAATGAACTAACATTTATTATATAATTTTTGAAGAGTATGATCTGATTTTTGTTTTCAATTTTTGTTTGTGTTTTTGTTTTTGTAATTTATTCTATAAGTTTGTGTATTTATTTAAAATGACAGAATTTTTATGAAGACTTTTGAACTATTGTCTGTGATTGAAGTTTATTTTAGAGTATAGATATTTGATGTAATTATCTTAAATGTTTTAAGTATTCAACACCAAAAACTTACTAAAATTTTAATATTTTTTAATTTTAATATTTAATATTTTTTACTCCCCACGTCGTTCATCTTGTGTATTACATATAAGGGAAAGAAATAAGAAAGATAATTTTTAAGAAAATGCGTGTCGAGCACTATTATTTAAAAAAAAAAAATAATGATATTCGTATCTTCGTATTTTGCAAGTTTAGAAAGTGGATTTTGCATGCAGAAATATAGTATACTTTGCAACTATATTTGTTTATCTTTGAGATATGTAATTGAAACTTTTGTAATAAAATTTGATGTAATCGCAATAAAATTTGTAAATGTAATAAAAATAAGTAAAACAAGACTTTCATGAAAGAAAATCTGATGTCTAAACGCTCGCTAACCAATACTATTAATAGAGACGTGCATTTGAGCAAAATGTGGCGAACAGAGATGTCGCTGGCAGTATAGATATGAAATTAAATGCATTTAAACTAAATACATACCACACTCACATTAAAAACACATTAAAATAGTCATAGACACGTTTTTTGTGTTTTTTTTAGTATCATAATAGCCCTAACTATTTCAAAACTAAAAATAAGAAAACAAAACATTTATCTATAGAATTTATATTTGTATTTCATTTCTTTTAAATTTTGGTTTTGACGTTTTGGTATGATTAGATGTGACCATTATAGTGAAGGTTATGATTGATTATGGCTTTGTTAAATCATATCGAATCATATAGGCCATTTAACGAAGTATCATATGACATCATATGATGCCTTATGACTATTATAGTTAGGGGTAAAGCCAATAATTATGCTTTTTCTCTTGTTCTTCAGTTTTTATTGTTATATTGTTATCCTGCTAGGGTCTCTGATGTAGGTAAGGGCAGTCTGTGATTTTTCTTTTTAATTTTTATGTGTACTAAATTTGACGTGTATTGAATTGGAACTTGATAATAATGTCATAACATATTTTGTTTTTCTTGTTCTTAGCAGATCGTAAATTTCGGTTCATGATTCTCGATGTACAATATTATATTCATTCAATGCTACTGCGCATTTGAATTTATACTTTTGAATTATTTGTTAATAAAATAAATTAATTTCAATTATTGGAATTTCTGAACATGGGTGAGATAAAAAATATATTTTCTAAATTTACTATTTATTTTAACAAAGCTATTTTATCGATATAATAATTATATTCTGATAATTCGGTTTTTGTCTTTGCTTCTTTGTTTTTTTTTTTTAAATTAATTCACATAACCAGATAGAGTCAATGCTATTGCTCAATAGGTGAATTGTTTTTAGGTTAATTTTAATTTGATTTTGGTTTTATTTGGTTTTGTTGTTTTGTGGTTTATGTCTTTAAATTAAATTTTCCACGCTATCGTAATTCGTAATAGTTATAATAAAGTTGTTTAATCTAGTTTAAAAAAGCTTTGTGTTGTAAAAGCTTTGTGAAAAGTTTATCAGACATTTAAGCGTATTAATATATAAGTTTAATTATTACATGTACTGATGTTGCTTCCCAAATATTGATGTATGCAAAATATACAATAAAAAATTAGTGAAAGGATTAAAACATTAAATACAGCACCAATTATCATATAAAATAAGATCCGATTATCGAAAAACAATAATAAATGACGTTTAAGATATCCTGCTCTTAGATTAGTATTTTCTCAACATTAATAATATTTATTTTGCCAACTAAAAGAGAGACATGTTTTTCTGAGATTATTCTGATCATTCTAATTAATATTAAGCTGGTAAGGTGAAATTGTGAAATATTTCGATGGTAGACATCATATTATTAATATCAAAAAATTATTCGATAATTGGACGTAAGTCACAAGGCAGTCTATTTAAAATAAAGTAATGTGTACAGAGAAGTTTAGATGCTTCTTTAGAGTGTGAATAGAATTTGTAAGAAAGATTTTTAACGCATTTGGTACGGTAAATGTGAAAATATGGAAAAAGCAGATATAGAAAATTTAAATTAAAATTATAAAATTAAAGTAACAAAACATAGTATAAGAAATATATTATGTTATTTAAAAATTTAATTTCAACAAGAAAATGAAATCGTGAACATTTAATATGACAAAATTAAGATTATCAAAATAATTATAGTGTCTATAGTTTTTAAAATACTTAAAGCAGAGGCTATTAAATAATAATTGATATAGATTTGAGTATGCTTTACAACCACCTGAAGTGAATTTTGCAAACAGCTCATTCACTCGTATTAAAACAAAAACAAAATAAGAAATTCTGTGCAATAAAAAAAACTACCATAGTAATTAA
The DNA here is from genome assembly GCA_963942445.1 of Argyra leucocephala. Taxonomy (NCBI): domain Eukaryota; kingdom Metazoa; phylum Arthropoda; class Insecta; order Diptera; family Dolichopodidae; genus Argyra; species Argyra leucocephala. The sequence goes on along the minus strand of OZ012681.1, from coordinate 66,386,092 downwards.
AGATAACTACAATTGATTTAAATTGAAATTCAATAACAACAAAAAATTAAAAATTAAACTTAACGAAAAATGACATAACAATATATCAATTTATAAGATGACAACCTGGGATTATTGAAAGAGGTCTTAAGCATCTACCGGAATTAAAGTGTGGTATACTAAGAAAAAATCCCAGAAAATATTCATATTCATATTATTGCTAATCTATCTTAATAACGCTATAGGTACAATTATTTGTCTTATTTTAAAGAGCTTACCCTAATGCGCTTACATCTATATGACTATAATTTTTACTTAAACTACTCTGCAGTTTTTGTTGTGAATACAATTTCTTTTTAAATTAAAACACGATAAGTAAAATCTAACTAAACCATCGCATGGCAAGAGTAATATAAATATTTTTATTTTTATTTCAACAACTTCTTAATTTTTTTACCGATTTACAGAAACTTCACAACCAGTGATAACTTTTTTCAGCTCTATACCAATTTGGAAAAAAACTATTAGAAATCGTGTTTTCCTGGTTTTTTTTCGCAAATTTGTTTTTACTAGGTGGGAACTGAAGTACTTAATTTTTTTTTTCCATAAATTTTGTATGAAACAGTTAAAAAATTATTCAATTCAAAGTGAAAAATATTTTTTATTTATGTCAAATAAAATTAATCAAAAATTCTTAGATTTCAAAGTACCTATTTTGCAATTTTTGTTAGTATGTTAAAATGTTTTGATAATAAAATATCACCCCTTGTTATGTTTTGCTTTCTTTATAATTTTGAATTATTCACTTATTTTCTGGTAAATTTTATTTGATTTTAATTTTTAATTTGAAGTAAGTGGTAGACAGCCTTACCTTTGCACAATTGCTAGTGATGCTAAAATATATCCGCTACATGCAAATAACGATGGAGGCTATCAAAACCTGTAATACAGTTACCATTAACCAGCGCAAATATCATCCTGATAATCTGCATCATCAGGTTATTGAAACTTCTAATAAGTTAAAATAATGCATAAAGATACGAAGTAGTCTATGAGTGTACGACAATACGTGTGGGAGTTCTATAAGGATATGTGACAACAACTTTGACGGTGTAAGAGTAACTACCAATGGTATGAGAATTCGAATCGGACATCTAGTATCCACTGTATAAAGATGTGACAGCTATTATATAATACGGATGTAAAGCTTTATACTTCATTTTTATTATTATTATTGTCAGTTATTTTAAATTATACAACGCGCTACACTCTAGGTACTGAAATATAATTCTTTGTTAATACCCACAATCGTTTGAAATAGTTAATTTCATTTTATGAAGGTGGTACTTTTTAGGTGGTACTTTTTACAATCAAAATTATTTTTAGGAAATTATTTAGTTCATCATAACACTATTAGAACTCATCAGTACGTATTTATAGTATTAGACTACCTATATACAACTCCTATTTTCATTTTGATGGATTTTATAACTTATTAGATACTTAATAGTACATCTGTGAGTTATAAAAATCGACCAAAATTTCAATGTAAAATGCTACTTTTATAAAATAAATTTATGTGATTATAAATTTTTTAAATGTGAAATATTAAAATTTCCATGTCATTTTACTTTTAATAAAAAGAGCAAGTTCGAATTAATATAATTAATAAATAAACTAATTTTAAAACTAATTTTTGTTTTATATTGCAGCGATTATGTATTAAACCCGTATTTATTTTTCTTTTTTTAATTTCAATTATTTCATGAAGGTAACACTATTGTTAGAATTAATAATAGCCAACACTATTGTTCGGAACAACCTAAATATAGTGTAATGCCGCTACATATTTGTGATAATAAACCGTAATATAAATTCCATAATGTAAATTCTGTTGTTTTGACTATCATTTTTAAATGGCAACACTGTGCTACAGTATCAGGTTTTTTGGTGCGTGTATTCAAGTAAAAGTTATAGAATATTTCCGATTTCAATAAACCATTTCCATATAATATGTAAAAGTACTTCATAATTTAATAACTCTTTAAAAAAATTTTAATCCTATATATCCTTTATTTATTTAGACAATTCTTTCATATTCCATTTTGCACTTATTATTTTCATTTCAAATCATAATCCATGAAATTTTCCATCTAAAAAATCACACATTCATGCCTAAAAAAAATTATCAATTTCATATTCACAATCATTCGATTCACTTACTTTGTTCTTCCATTAAACCGGAGACTCAATCAAATTATTATACAATATAACAAATAGAGAGTAAAAAAAAACTGAAACTAGAAAGGACCTTTATAAGCACAATGCATTACGATATGAACAATAGAAGGCGTGATCAGTCATTTGAAAAGTGCAAAAAATCATAAAGAGTAAAAAAAAAATTGCGTTGCTTCCTTTCAATCAAAAATAAAAAAAAAAAAAATCTTTTATAGTAGTTTTAATGTTACCGGAAATATCATTTTAATTCAAGCCATATTATAGAGATTCCGTCTTTCATTTTTTACCCTTTTGGTTTTTTTTTTTGTTTTTTTTTGTTATCATAAAGCCATGTATTGTGTGTGGTCTATCGCAGAGGGATATGAAAATATAATCATTTTTTATATGATTTATCATACCGTTATATGATTGACTGTAGTGTTTTTCAGACCCATTTTTCAGTTTTTTTATTTTTTTTATTTTTTTTTTTTAATTTTGTAAAAGAAGGAAAAACTAATTTTTTTGTTGAATTTAGAAGTCTCTTGGAGTAAAACTAAACACTGTTGGTCGTTTTAGTTAAACTTTTTTACAAAATGATACCTAAACAATAGATTTATAGGACTTTTGAAAAATAAAGTATTAAATGGTGGACTAAGGAGGATCAAGAAAAATGAATACCTAATAAAAAGAGTGAAAAATTATATTGGGATATTGTGAACAGCGGTTTTTCAAAAGTTTTGAAATTTTTGTAAATAAAATTGAAACTTGTCTATTTCGATGAACACTTGTGGTGGAAAAAAAAAGTTATTAAAGAGTTAGTATTCTATGGAAATTTTACAGTTCAATGTAAGATTTCCATAAAACGTATCTATGTGGGATATTTTTCATGAAAGATATTTTTTTATCTAGGATTTTAATTATTGCACTGCAGACTGAATAAATAAATATCTAAGTAAACATTATTCATGTGTTCTAATTAAAATGTTTTTTTTCACATTTATTCAAGTCTAGTAAGATTATCAGAAAGATAATATTATAAAATAGGGTTAGTTGCAATAAAGTCATAATAAATAACATAATAATGACTTAATTTCGTTTTTATTGGGAAATAAAAACATATTGAATTAATTAATTTTGAAATAGCAGCTAAGCCATATCAATTTCCTAAAATTTAAAAAATAAAGTCATTGTGTTAAACCAAATTCTAGTGCATAATCTTTTTACCAATTTGTTTTGAAACAGAATATTTCTCTTTCCAGCAATATTGTTAATTAATAGAAAAGGGTGTGAAGATGAACTATCCCGACTAACCCAACTTTGGCAAAGCAGATATTGCCATTTTTCTATCCACGAGCATCATCAATGTCCTGCAACCCCATTCGTGGGGCATAGGGCGGAGCAACACGAAATAAATTTATTTCTGGAAATCCAATTAGCATTTAATTATGCCAGAACTCGAGAGACCTATTTTTGCCCCCCGCCACGATATATATATATTCTTAGAAAAAGCCTAACCCAAAATATAGAATTTCTAGCCAACATTATGCAATTACAAAATAAAGTGTTTACAACTTTTTATATCTTTTTCGATTTTACAGCTGCGACAAGTTACCCTTTCTATTCGCTACCAATGTTGTGTATATCTGTATGGAACCTAGCTAAAAATTGTTTATTTTTGCTGATATTTTGCAAGGGTAGTAAGATCAAAGTAGTTAGACCTATGCTACCTTTAGTTCAGTCCTGCCAGATGATACGAATGACGGCTTCCATTGAAGACTGAACCATAAGATTTTGATAATTATGATCTTCTGAGATCCTCCTGTATCTATCCGAGCTAAAGCTAGATTTACAATAAACTTTATCCTTAATTCAAAATTTTACTTATTGTGCCTTAAAAATACTTTTTCTAATTACATAACTTTCATTTTATTATTTTCCGTAATAGTTATTTCTCTATTAATCCATTGCCTTTCAAACTATTGTAAAAATAGATTACGTCAAATAAAATGAAAGTCTTAGATATGAATATCGAGAAGAGGTATATCCAGAAAATATTTTTGAAATTTACTTACTAAAAAATTTGATGTAATATTTTTACATTATGGAACACAATTTAAAACTTTCGGCGCTAATTATGTTTTCATTTTCTGTTATTACCAAAGTCTAGCAGAAACATTCAAGAATATGCCGAAAAATATCAAAAATATTGCAAATAATTATAATTAAAAAAAAATAAAAGTTCCAATAAATATATTTTTGGAACACGTATAAAAAAAGTTTATAAAAAGCATCGAAATTTCTTTCGATGCGTGCTCTGCTTTAATTTTGCGCATATGAAACTTATAGTAAACAATATAGAATAGATTACATTGTAAAAAAATTTTTGTGTACTTAAATTATGGTTCATTTAAGAAAAGGCATTTTTTTTTTAAAGTCTCGGAAATTTTTAAAAATGTTAGAATTACATGATTATGAGCCCATGTACCGGGAAAGTTAAAAAAAAAGTTAATGAAAAAACATAAATTAAAAGCTTAGATGAGCGTAAATGTACTCTGCACAATAAGAATGAAAACTAAACTGCGAATGGTATGATAACACCCTCTAAATGTTAGAATAAAATAATCCTATATCAAAATGGACACTAATTTGAAAGAAGAAATTCCTCAATGTCGTGATAATTATTTTCAAAATGAATAATTTAGAAAATGCAAAAGAAATTGAAAAAAATAATGGAAGCTTGTAAACAATAAAATAGGTCTGCTCATAATAATAGATTTTTTACATTGTCCAATAATGGTTCCTTAATCAATGACGATGCAGTAATTGCTAACTTATTCAATAACTACTTTACTTTAATAGCTGAGAGCACTTTCCAGGTGAGCTATCTATATTATGTGCTTGTTATGACAGTCTTAATCTTGTTAATGATGCTTATCATATAAAGAGTTTATATATCAGTTCGATTTTGCCCTCTAAATTTATGATTACTATTAATGACCTGAACAGTTCTAACTTTTGTGTTGAAGACATATTTCGAATGTATTTTTAAAAAATGTTGCGCTCAATATCATAAATATTTTATCACATATTTTTAATTTGAGCTAATATTCTAATATTGGTGTTTTATTTATTGATTTATTTATCGAAAGAACCACGACGAGGTGCACCATCGAAATTTAAGTTTACTTGGAACTTATTGCATACACCAGTAGCTGGTGAGTAATATTTCTATGAATGGCTCTTGGAAACTGATCATGATTTACAGTGTTCGATGTATAAAATAGACTCAAAACTATTTAAATGTTCTGTAGAAGAATTTTCACCATTAATTGGTTTAGACTTGATCATGGCTGATGTTTTTAATGATTTCGAAACTGGTGGAATGTGTTTTCTTGACCTAAAATATGTTTTTTGGGATTAATGAATATCACAAAAATAATATGCAAAATTTGAATGCAAACAGAGTCACAAAATCATTTCATTTTAAGTAGAATATGAAGGTAATAAAAAGTTGGTTTATGTTTATCTGAATTCCTATATAAATCGTTAACGAAAGCTATAAAAATTCGAAAACGAGTTTTAATAATTTTTTTTACAAAAATAAAAACAAAATATATTTTTTGAACTATTTTTTGTGAATAATTTTATGTTGTATTAACTTTCTTTATTTCTAATTATTATTTGATTTACAAATTTCAATTTCAATGTGCTATAATCGTGGATCCTTTAGTTAATATGATTTTTTTTTATTTTTCATATACATAATATTAACACATACTTTAAAAAAACTTATTTGGTTTTGGCGGAATTGTAATATGAACCATTGACCTTATACTTATAGTTCTGCTTACGTTGCCTTAGGCTATACGACTTGCATAACCTCTATCACATAATTACATATATTAAACTACTAATTTTATAACATACACACCGTCAAATTGCTTTATGTCAAAAATAGGTGATCAATATTATTTTGAAACGACATAATTTTAAAACGAAATTTTATTGATAATTAAAATTTAAAATATGTATCGGTGTAAAAATATAAAAAATATAAAGATCGTCCAAAACGAATAAAAAAGCAAAGAATCAATACTATTATACCTCATAAAATGGAATTATTATCTCGGGAACCTATACTAAAACACTCTATGGTACAAATGAAGAAGAAAAAAGTTCAGGATTCAAGATGTGAGAATAGTTCTGCTGATGAAATTCCATCATCAACAGATATTTCTTCTGATACTAATGATGATTATCAAATTTTGGATAGGCTGGAAAAACAAAAATGTTTGGATTCATTAACAAAAAAAATTAGCGTATGTATATACATAAATATTATACATAAGATTATATTTCATTCAAAATATTAGTTCAAAATATAATGTATTCCATTTTTTAGTCACAAGATATAGGTGTAGTCAATATTAACTTTCAATATAATTCAACTGAATGGGCAGTACATTGTATTAATTGAAGATGAAAATCATAAAGATTTACCAAAAGATGCTAGAACTTTGCTTGAAACACCAAGACATACGCCTATAAAGAAAATGGATAATGGTGAATATGTCCACCTTGGATTAAAAAAATTTTTCGATACAATTTTTTAATGCAACACAATAAATACAAATACAATTTGGCTATCCATAAGTGCAGATAGAAACCCAGTATCATTGAGCGAAATTAGTTTATTATGGCCCATATTTGGAGCTTTGTACTATACTATTTATAAAGTTTTTGAATTTAATTCACATTTTGTATTATTTAATTATAAAAGAATTGAAAAAAAACTGAGGCTAAAAACTAGCTTAAAAATTAGTTAAACAATATTTTTTTTTGTTGCATTAGATTAAGATTTGTGTCAAACAACATTTGATTTCGTTGTTCTTCTATCATCATCAATGTCCTGCAACTAAGTCATCCGTGGGGCATATTGCAGATAAGGTCATAGGGTGGATATGGGGATATGGCGGATAAGGGCATAGGGCGGAGATTTTTCGATATTGATCGTTCTTTAACGAAAACAAAATCTATAAATATCTTTAACAACATCTTTATATAGCTATATTGATAGTTATGTAGCTATATACAGGATCTTACATATATTTGTCGTTGCTTGTAGTTAAAAGCATTATAACGAAATATGTTTATAAAAAAATATTAAATTGTAATTCTATAACGAACGTGAAATTTCTATATTAGGGATTATTTACGTGAAAAAGCGTTATATTTATATCTAGATACATAAAGAATCTTGACGATGTGTTGCTGCCCGGTAAGATACTTTTTTTGATCCATATCAAAAACATTTTAATCCATGTGATACAATGTTACAAAGTAGTAAAAGAAAGTATATAATATGGACCAAAATAATAATTTTAATTTTTGATGAAAATGTCTATAAACTTGCGATACTCATTGATACAAACTCAATCAATAAATTAGCAAAAACAATCTATCGCACAGTTTTTGAAATATAGGTTCTTAAACTTTAAACTTGATATATATAAACTTGCGTATGGATCAAAATAGTACTCAGCCGACGATATGGAGCTTGTTTCATTTTTTTTATATAAATCAAGAGGTAATATTTCTAGCTTTGATGTATTTCATGTGTTGAAGTACGATGCTTAAGTTCATAAAGATTCTTTATAGCTCTTTTTTTGAATTTTTTGATTTAAATATCTTAAAAGGGGCTTCAAGCCCCAAGCAGTAATTATAAAAGTTATTAACTAAAGTAAATATTAAGAGATAAGTTTACCATACTATATTGTGGTACTCCTCTGCATATAATATCCATAGTACTATGGGTTTAATACTACATAGTATATAGTATAGTACTATGGTATTCTGCACTATGGGTATAACATTTATTATTTCGGCAAGTTTATATTGATGAAATAGATTGAGACCACGATGTTAGATTAAAATAATTCATAGGATCAATTTCTTATTACATTAAAATTTATTCGGCTTTTAAATTCTCATATGATCTGAGTTCAAACCGATATTCATGTTGCCTTGTTGTACTCTTGTTGTACGAAAAGTGACAATTTTGTATCTACACTTATTATTTAACTGGTTTACACTTTAATTTTATTTTAATTCTGCATCAATTGTATTATAATAATATATTATATTTCTTGAATTTTTTCCCAACCTTATATATAAGTCTGTTCTAATGACTTCTCGGTTCAGATAATGAGGCTGGAATGTTCTCTCGGTTTTTGATAGAATGATTCTGATTCTATTTCTAATTTTTTAGATCAAAATGAAAAATGAAAAAAAAAAAAACAAATTCTCAATTAAAGTATTGGTCAAAAGAAATTATTATTTTTTTGTATAAAAGTAAAGGAACTGGGTATGCTTTAATACTGAAAGAAATAATTTTTTTCTTGAATAAATACGAGTGTATTATTATGCAATCTAATTTGAAATTATTTTGAAAAACTTTTAATTATGTTGGATTTTGATTTTATTATTATAATATTTTGTTAGGTTATGTTTATCAAAGGAGTAAAATAATTATTATTTAAAGGATATTATTTGAGAAGAATTATTATTTTTTTAGTTGGTGGTGACTTCTGATTTCTGATTTTTATTTGACAAACAATATTAATTAAAATAACTTAAAAAGCCCAAGTTATCAAAAAAAATTTCTATTTATTTTAATTTAATAGTTTTTTTAATTAAAATTATTTATTATTATTTTTATTATTTAAAAATTTATAGTGAAAATTTAGAATTTAAAAATTGTAAAAAGAAATATAGGTAGGTACACAAAGTGATTTTATTTTAATTAATTTAATTGAAAAACAGATTTAGTTTTTTTGAATTACCATGTCCTAGTTAATAATATAAGGTCAATTGTAGGTACAGCTTTATTAACAAGGACGCAAAAAATTTGAACTGAAATATTTTAAAAATTAATCCAGGTTGTTTTTAGTTTCGAAGTAACTTTTTTTGTTATAAATTTGGAAAATAATGGTTTATTAAAAGAAATTTAAAAAAATATTTGTCATGTTTTACAATTAACAGATTTGAAAAATCAATTGTTTTTTTATTAAAACAGTCGATTCTCTTGCTAAAAATGGATTTTAAGTATTTTTTATGATAGGTTTATTAAATTTATAATTTTAGAATTGAATCGATATTGAATGCATCCAAAGATTATGCTGAAAATTATGGTCAATGCTCCTAGGTACATTAGAAATTATGAGGTATACTGTGATTTAAACATTTACAATATATGTGTCTGTAGTAAAACAAATAATTTGCAATAACACATGTGAAACTATATTGTTTTAACATATTACAACCAAGACGATATAATTCTTTGAAACCATCAACTTGACACGAAAAATGAGAAGATTGAAATTCTTTGAATTTGTGTCATAGAAAGAAAATATGATATAATATGAAATAAAATAAGGAAAAAAAATTTTTTTTTTAGAAATATTTGCCTTCAATTTAAGCGTACTAAAACTACAAAAATAAACTTTAGAATCGCAGCTTGATATAACGTTTTCATAGCAAGTTATGATTGTAATTACGGAAAAAGCAAATTAGCCGAAATTCTAGGAAGTCTTGAGATGAGATTAAGAGATTTGGTAAAAAGTCTAAAAAAAATCAAACTAAACAAAAAAAGAAAAATGTCGAGGTAATATCAAAAATTTAGATAGAAACAATAAAATTAACAGATAGTTAAAGTACCTACTATAAAAATAATAACTCACTATTTAATTTCTCTTTCAATAATTACAATAGAACTAAAAAAAAAAAGAAAAACACAAAATTAAAAATCCAGATATAGCAGAAACCACTCGTGTTTAATAAAAAGTTTTGTGGTTAGTAAGTTTTATTTAGGACACATAAATACACCCTATAGTAATATCCCTAAGTGGCATTTAGTGGATAAAATTACTAAAAATAAAAAATTTTGTCATTAAAGAGGTATGTATATAATATATACCTACATAATACATAATTTTAATAAAAACTATATTATTTCTACAAATAACCAAAATTTAGAAACAGTTACTTAAAAAAATAAAAATGAACAATTCAACTGATTTTTTTATTTTTGCTTTTTTATATTTTTTATTTGAGATGAATTTGTTTCTTTGTTTTTATTTGTCATATGTATATGGATTCATTTGCAAGTACATAATGTAAATTATAATAACTGTTTACTTTTGTTTATTATTTTAATAAGTTTTCATATAATAATGCATAATGTGTTTGTTGAATAATAAAATCATAATATTAGTAAAAAATTTTTAACTGTGTGCGCATTTTTGTTTGATATACAACTTTATTATATTAGAAGTTCATTAAGGAGTAGGAGAATCGAAATAAAGTGAAAAGGTGTCTACTGCGCAGGTCCCTAAATGCTTGTCAATTATAATTATAGATAAATTTTTATCGCCTTATTTTCTATTCTCTGTGTTTATATTTTTCATACACGTATTGCCCCCATATTCCTAGTCCGTAAGTCAGTGTGCTATGAAAAAGTCTGTATATTACAGAAGTTTTTTTTCATATGATATACGTTTCCCAAGATTTCTAAATATTCCCGCTATTCGGCTTGCTTTTGATTTCAATTCCTTGATATGTTCCTTCCAGTTAAGATTTTCGTCCATAACTACACCTAGATACTTGTACTTATTTACTTTTTCTATTATATGACCCTTATACTTTATTTTTATTGTTTTAGATTTACTCTTAATTAACATGTACTTAGTTTTTAGTGGATTTACATATAATTTATGTAAATCCATCCATTTCTCAATCATTAATAAATCTAATTTAATTATGTTTTGCAACTATTCATTGTTTTTTCCCTTATAAATCATAACTAGATCATCAGTATATAGATATGATTCATCTTTTAATTTCCTTGCTGATTTACTCCGTACTCCTTGCTGATTTACTTTGAATTACTCCGTATTCAATGTTTTTTATTTCACTTCATCACATTCGGTTTATTATCTTCTGTTTTCAAAGTAATTCCACATTTATATAGAATATTTAATAATCTTTCATCGAATACCTTTGTAAAATCAAAGAATACTAATTCAACTTTTTTTTAACGATGGAATTTTGAGTTTCAGCAACAACATCAAAAGATAACGCTGCGCTGGTGTTAAATCTTTTTGTAAAGCCATATTGTTTATCGCATAAAAGATTGTTACTTGTTAAATATTTTATTATCTGATTATTTACAAGTTTCTAATATTTTACTGAAAATAGTTGAAAGCGAGATTGGCCTATAATTATTAACATCCGTTTTATCACCAGATTTGTATATTGGAATGACCTTTGTAATTTTAAGAGCATTTGGTACAGTACTTTCACTAATTTATTTACTTATATATTTTATTTCGTACATATACATGAGACGGTAAGTCTCTATAGGAGTATATAAAGTATAATGTGTAGCAAATTCATAATTTTTAAATTAAATTAAATTAATCCTTAACCTAAAGAAATTAACAATGAAGAAAATAAATTTATAAAGAAATGGAAAAAAATAATATAAAAAAATGGAAAAACAAGAACAAATTAAAGTTAAAACTATAAAATACGGAGATAAAGTAATAAAATAACAAAAGTCCAAAAACAAAATGAAAAAAAAGTCACTGCTCCAAACAAAATAATCTTCAGACGTCACAGATCCAACAAACATTATTCTACAAAATTCTTATTCTTCTTAATTAATGACTACACTTTTTCCTTAAAATGTACCCAACAAAGGTCATGGAATTTAGAAATAGAGAACTCCCACCGGACTACGTTCCGCAAAGAATTCCACAACACGACAGTCCTTACAAAAAAGGGTAGATGTCTTAATCTACCAGAGTGCCTAGGAATAGTAAAATTCGCACTTCTTAATGATCGTCCAGGGGTTATTTTCTTAAAAAGATTGGATTTTTTTTCATAAAACAGCAAAACAAGCAAAACTTTAGAAACATCTCTGATGCTGCAAGCATTGAAAATAACCTCGAGCCTGGAAAACTCGCCCATACTCATCCCAGCATAAACTACTTCACAATAAGTGACATGTGGAAACATTAAAGATATAACTAGGTTCTTTTTTTGTTAATATTGTAAGAGAACTTCCAGAGTATTCGTAACTTACAAAAAAACATTTTTAGAAATAAAGTTAATGTGATTATTCCAGGTTAGAGTCTTATTGAATACAACACCCAAGTTTTTAGCTTTACTTACAAATTTGACCACAGAATTATTTAATTTGATATTAGGGAGATTAGTTGTATCAATATTACGAACATAAATTAACATAACGTTGGATTTTGACGGATTTAATCGAAGACCATTATTTAGAGACCAGAAACCAACAGCATCAAGATGATCATTCAATTTAGCAATAGAGCGGTTAATATCAGCTACAGGACCACTGATGTAGAGTTGAGCATCGTCTGCATACAATCGGCAATGAGATTCAGGCAAATAACGGGGTAAGTCATCAATAAATAGACTAAAGAGTAAGGGACCCAGTATGGATCCTTGGGGTACCCCGCATCCAACAGGCAGATTATTAGACTTTAACACCATTTAGAAACACAAATTTACATCTATTATCTAAGTAACTTTGAATGAGAGTGTTAACAGAAGATTCAAAATTAAAAGCTGCTCTAAGTTTTAAACATAATAAGTTATGATTAACACAATCAAAAGCTTTTGTGAAATTAAGAAGAAGCAATAATACAGCATGTTTCTTATCAATTTCACAATATATAATATTATCTGTTAATTCTAAGAGTGCTTAGGTAGTGTTATGCTGCTCTCTGAAACCTGATTGGAATTCGTATAAGAGATCATTAGCACTTACGTACTAACTCATTTGTGCATGCAATAGCCGTTCAAAAGATTTCGAAATACCGGATAGTATGCTAATGGATCTAAGGTCATCAATCGTTGGATTATTTTTTTTAGGAACTAATTCATATATTGATCAGCTTGGTGATTAATTTAGCCAGTTCTTCCTTACCATATTTGTACTTGCCAATGAATCAATTATTTGCAATGTTATTTTTTCAGTAATATATTCAAATTTAAATCTGCTCTTAGTTCTCATTTTGGGATAATACATAGTTGATTCAAACTTGTCTGCTTGTATGTATAATTGAATTATACACACATTTTGGCAAGTGTTATGTTAATCATTTTTTTCCACATAATTTGACTTATTGTTCGTACTTCTGAATTCATAACTATGACAGATGATTTCTTGATTAAACTCAGAATATTACTAAATGTATGTTTGACAAATTCGAATATTCAGAGAACCCTTTTCGCAGATAATGAAGTCTCCATCGATTGTAATCCTTGCTTTCACAGAGTATATGTTCATTCAATGAGCCTATTAGATTAGTTAGATTGTAGTTCATAACCAAAAGTCTTATGAAGAAAGTGTATAGTCTTATTAAACGTCTAGCACTTAATATAACTTATTAAGTGCATATCTTATTTATGCCCGTAGAATTTTGAAAATAGAATATCAAAAACGAATCTGTAGACAACGAGCAAACAAGGAAATAAATTAGATGCATGATTAAAAAAGACTCTAGTTAATAGAATAAAGTTACAAATATTGAAATTGTACCCGCAGGAGAATAGAAAACATGATCGATTAAAAATCGATTAAAAAACAATAGAGTAATAAACATTTAAAAAAAATTTGGAGACATAAAGCGTGTTGCGTTCAATCGTTCGTGCGAAATTATATGGAGAAATCTTACTGAGATAAAGAGAAATGAACTAATTTTTTTTGTAAACGGTTTTCCAATGGGATGATATGATTTTGAGGTGACGTTTCGTCCATTTGTCATGATCTCTAATTTTTTTTCTAATGAGGCTCACTTTCATGTGTGGCGCGGTAAATAACAAAACTGTCAAAACTGTCAATCCACAAATTATTCATGAAAAATCATTACATTCACCTAAATTGACATTTTGATGTAGTTTTCGGTCTGGTGGAATCATCGGTCCGTTGTTCTTTCGAAATGAAACTGGTAATACCGTTACTGTCAATGGAGAGCGGTATAGATCGATGATAACTAACTTTTATGGCCGAAATTGGAAGAAGGTGATCTTGACAACATTTGTTTCCAACAAGACGTAATACACAGCAAGTGCAACAATTGAATTATTGCGAGAAAAGTTTGGAGATTCGATTATTTCAAGAAATTGCGATATTGAATGGCCCCAAGAAGTTGTGATTTAACACCATTAGACTTTTTATTGTGGGGTATTTGAAATTATTGGTCTTTAACAATAAACCAGACTCTCTTCAAGCTTCACAAGTCAATATTGAACGTGCTATTCATGACGTGCGACTGGATTTAGTGGAAAAAGTGTTCGAATTTGGGTTCATTGAATTCGTTTATGCAGTCGTTTAAAAGTCGTGAAGGGCATTTGAATGACGTTTTATTCAGAACTTAATTGTATGATTGCACTTCACACCAAATAAAAAACATTTGAAATTCCTTAACAATTAGTGTGTTTTAATACAAAGAAATCATATCACTCTTATTGGAAAACCCCTTATAAACAATCACACTTTATTAGATAGGACTTCTAATACTTACATAACACTTGGTTTGAATAGTGAAGAAAAGGAAAGCCATCTCCTGTTTCTATCAAAAATACGTTATTCTGATGTTACTATTTCTGTTTTGAAAGTTCGATGATTTATACTCTATATGTTTGTGTATTATAATTTATATATTTTTGTGTTATGTATGAAAAACTATGTCAGTTAAGAATTTTAGATGGAATGAAAAACTTTGAAAATCTTAAAAAACTAAGAACCGTTTTAACGAAATTCTCAATTTTAAGGGCATTTTAATTTCAAAATTGCTTAAATTTTCATGAAAGCTCTCCTCATTTTTACTTGGTATGTTATTGTATTGTGTGTATTCGTTGTACGAATTTGCTTAGACTTAATTTATTCACATAAAATTATTATGAAAAATTTAACCATTATTTTATTTAATTCTAAATAATATAATCTGGACATATTATTATGTTACCATCAATTTATGGTCATCTGAATTTTAAAAACATTCAGAATTAAATCCAGTGTTCTGTGTTTTTCTTATTTTAGTTTCTGAAAAATTAAATTTTTCCAAAACCCAAAATTTCTTTTATTATTTTGCGTTCAATTTTGTTTAAAAAATTTCACTTTTTAGTTAGAAAATTTTTTTTTCTCTACCCTTAATTTGTCCTTTACAGTGATGCAATCCCATTCTATTTGGTCCTGTGACCTTCTATTATTTTTTGTTTTATGTTAAATTTCGTTTGGCATTGAAATGGAAACTTTATATGTTAACAAAACAACAAAAAAACAATTTTATTTTTTTAAGGGACGAAAATAAGAAAAAAAAAACAAATGGAGTGTTTTTTATTCTAATATTTTAAAAAGGATATAAGGGAATAAAAGTAACTTTTTAAAAAACAAAAAGTTTAGCTTATCTTAATATGAAAAATATTTTAATATGAATACACATTGAGAATTGCATAGATTTTCCTCTTTGTAACTTGTAACTTCAGTTAAGCTAGCAACGCTAAGAAAAGAACTAAATATTTTTAAGGTATGAAAAAACAACAAAAACAGAAAAAAGTAAATTTTCAAATTGAGAATGTAAAATCTGTCAGATTTTGTTTTATAAAGGTTTTGTAACTATTTCTGAACAAATATTTACATCATAGTTACATTGGAACCAACGGAAATTATATCTACTATAATTCAGTTTCCGATTATATGATTCATATTACATATTACATATATAGCAGTCTCCATCCTATTATGACGGATGTGTCATGGTCTTGTAATTTTGCTGAATTAAATTTTAATTATTAAAATTTCTAGACTATAAGATGCTTGTAAGCGATTAAAAAAAAATGAATTAAATTACTAAATAAAGACTTAATAGTTTTAAGACCTTGAATGAATAATTAAGTAATATGAAATAAATAAAGACATGTTTTTAATATTATTTAATTAAAATAGTATATATTTATTTACAAAATCAATGGTCAAGACTGATAGAGCACTTCGTAAGATGCTGTACATATTAGTCCATCTGATCTAGTTATTTGTTCAATTATTGATTAAATTCGTACCTATTACTGTGTTAGTCAGAAGAGTATTGTGGTATTGTGTGGTTTGAATGTAAATTTCAACAGTCCTACAATTGTTGTGGTTTACATTCTTGTATGCATCATCGGTTTTTATACTTTAAATATGAGGCCGGAACAAATCTTACTATCAACGTTGGTCATATGTGATAGATACAACATAAAAGTACAAGAGAGTAAAGATTAAAAATTTAATATATATTTTAGTGATCATCAGAAGACTGATGATTGATAATTACACTTGTGGTAATTTTTATAGTATTTTTTACATAATATTACAATATACATTTATTACAGTTACAAGGGTTTAATTAGTTTTAAGTGTTTATATTTTAGGTCTATCTGATCGTTCATTAGATTTTTATGCTGAGCTAATCAAATTGCATATTCCTCTAGGTATGTTATCCGCTTATCCTTTGCTGTACAGTGTAAAATTTTTATATTATTTACTGTGCAATCTGTGTAGTCTTGGCACCTAAGTATTTTTTATTTTTGTACTCTTTACTTCTCTTGGGAGCATAGGGCTCCACTTGAAATTTCCATCGTACTCGTAGCATTTACTATTTCCGAGGCAATGTCTTATTTCATTTTTAATCTGTTTATACTGTCTAACTAGGGATTGGCCTACTGCAGAATACCACTTTGATAACTCTGTCTGCGCCTACGTGGTAAGACGACGTCATATTTTCTGCAAGATATCGCTGCGATTTTATCCATCTTTCATGTTAAGATGCCTGACGTTACTATGTTTACTGGGTACGTCATGTCACATACTTTTGTCAGTTGCTCACAATTGTGTAATCATTATTAGTGTATGAATAATAGTGTATTATTCGGTTATTATGTTGCATGATATATATGAGTATTGATATAGATATTGATATAGGTAATATTTTTAGTTATAAAGTATTAATTATTAATTATTTTTTTTACTTATAAATTTTATATATAAGCTTTTGCTATTTTTTTTAGTTATATTTTACACCCCCTCTGGAATCTAACCCGAGACTACCACATCGTAATTGAAACAGATTTCTGTGCTCCAATCGATTAGGCCACGGAAGGGTTCTTTTGACCTGAAGAAAAATCTTCCAAGTGAATTTTACAAAATTTTAAAAAGTTATTTACAAAATAGATTTTTTTATGTTAAAATGCGTATTCTGAATTGCCAGTTCGTTCTGGTGGATGCCGAAGAATGCCAATGCACTCTGCAGTTCCTCAAGGTAGTGTTCTTGGACCTACGTTGTATCTACTATACGCAGCTGACCTGCGATATAATAATGAAGTTAAATTAGCAGCTTTTGTAGGCGACACTGTGATTATGGTTTCCGACAATGATCCATGTTTAGCTACCTACATATTGCTGCAACATTTAAGTGGTATTAAGTGGAAAACCATATATTGGAAGAAAATCACAACTATTCTTAGAAAATAAAATATTTTTGTACAATTCCATACTCAAACCAATCTGAACTTATGGCATTCAAATATGGGGAGTTGCGGCCAAAAGCAATGTGCAAATCATCCAACGATTTGAAAACAAAGTGATAAGATGTATCGTTAATACTGCATGGTTCATGCGAAATCAAATAATTGAAAATGATTTACCCATACCCAGATTCCGCAATGAATTAATCCAATATACTATAACAACAGATTGGAACAACATCCAATTATTTTAATCCACACGCTGATGAACACGTCTTGAATTAAGAGACTCAAAAAAATTTTACCTGGAGATATTTTAAGGTGAAATTAATTAAGTATGTGGTTGCACCATTGGGTGCACTACTTCAAGACAAAATTCTCAGACAAAAATATTTGCTTATTGTATTTTAGTAAACAGATTGTAAATGAAATGAAGAAGTAAAAAAAAAAAAATTGTGTTGGAACTGAATGAAAGATGAACATGGCGAAATTAAATTCTCAAATCAGGTAAAAAATCAAAATCAATATTACAATAATATTTCCAGCTTTCGATAAAAGTATCTATTGTATGTATAGAATATATACATAATTACATAATATAATTAAAAAAAGAATTGATTTAGTGAAAAATATATGAGAAAAAAATTGGAAAGAAAAATTTAATTTAATTCGAAATTTTTTATACGTAAATGTTCAACCTACGAGCTTGGAATCCTATTCCTTACAGAGTGTTAAAGAATATGAATGTGTGAGTGCAAGATTAATATTCTAACAAAAATAATATTGTTTTTCTTGTGATTTATAATAGCTCTACCCATTCATTTCTATATCTACATTATTATTTGATGAATCTCATCTTATATATTAATACGCTTAAACGTCTGTTAAACTTTTCACAAAGCTTTTACAGCACGAAGCTTTTTTCAACTAGATTAGACAACTTTATTAGAACTATTAAGAATTACGATAGTGTGAAAAATTTTAAATTTTTAAAATTAATATTTTAAAATTTTGAAAGGCATAAACCACAAAACGATAAAATCAAATAAATCCAAAAACAAATTGAAATTAACCTAAAAACAATTCACCTATTGAGCAATAGCATTGACTATCTGATTATATGAATTAATTAAAAAAAAAAAAAGTAGCAAAGACAAGAACCGAATTATCAGAATATTATTATTATATCAATTTATAAATAATTAAAATAGCTTTGTAAAAATATTACGATATTACAGCAAAAAAACTTACCGGTAAAACAAATAGTAAATTAAGAAAATAATTTTTACCTCACCTAGAAAATGTTTAGAAATTCCAATAATTTAAATTAATTTATTTTATTAACAAATAATTCAAAAGTATAAATTCAAATGCGCAGTAGCATTGAGTAAATATTATATTGTACATGGAGAATCATAAACCGAAATTTACGATCTGCTAAGAACAAGAAAAACAAAATATGTTATGACATTATTATCAAGTTCCAATTCAATACACGGCAAATTTAGAAAACATAAAAATTAAAAAAACTTTAAAAAGAAAAATCACAGACTAACTTTACCTACATCAGAGACCCTAGCGGGATAACAATATAACAATAAAAACTGAAGTATAAGAGATAAAGCATAATTATTGGCTTTATCCGTAACTATAATAGTCATAAGGCGTCATATGATGTCATATGATACTTCGTTAAATGGTCTATATGGTTTGATATGATTTAAAAAAGTCATAACCAATCATAACCTTTACTATAATGGTCATACCTCTTCACACCAAAACGTCAAAACCAAAATTTAAAAGAAGTGAAATAAAAATATAAATTCTATAAATAAATGTTTTGTTTTTTTATTTTTAGTTTTGAAATAGTTAGGGCTATTATGATACTAAAAAAAAACACCAAAAACATGTCTATGATTATTTTAATGTGTTTTTAATGTGAGTGTTTAGTTTAAATGCATTTAATTTCATATCTATACTGCCAGCGACATCTCTGTTCGCCACATTTTGTTGAAATGTACGTCTCTATTAATAGTATTTGTTAAGAAGCGTTTAGACATCAGATTTTATTTCATGAAAGTTTTGTTTTACTTAATTTTTTTACATTTACAAATTTTATTGCAATTACATCAAATTTTATTTCAAAAGTTTTAATTACATATCTCAAAGATAAACAAAAATAGTTGCAAAGTATACTATATTTCTTCATGCAAAATCCACTTTCTAAACTTGCAAAATACGAAGATACGAATATGCGTGACGAGTACTAATAATAAATACTTATAAACAAATATAAATATTCAGTGTAATTTCAGAACATTTATGAAATATAAATATTTAAAAAATAAATAAATCAATTATTCTAAGTATTATTTGTATTGATGAATAATAATAATATTTAATATACATTTTTTGTATTTTTTAATGTATATCTTTCAATATATGGGCATAACACAATTAGAAGTTGCTAAATACCTTTTCCCGCAAAATTCACTTTTTCAACTAGCGAAATACGAAAATGCGTGTCGAGCACTATTATTTAAAAAAAAAGTTTATGATATTCTATAACAAAGTCGGATGTCAAACTTTAATGAACACCATTTATACGTTATAAACACAATTCAAAAACGTATAAACCCTGCCTTATAAAAGTTTTTCTTCACAAATATTAGCGGTCAAAATTTTCAATTTGATTCTATGAAAGATAAATAAAATTATTATTTA
This sequence comes from Argyra leucocephala, assembly GCA_963942445.1. Classification (NCBI taxonomy): domain Eukaryota; kingdom Metazoa; phylum Arthropoda; class Insecta; order Diptera; family Dolichopodidae; genus Argyra; species Argyra leucocephala. The sequence continues at coordinate 66,365,575 of OZ012681.1, read as the reverse complement.
TTATATTATACATTATTATGAAGTATATTATAAATATTGTAAATTATAATTTTATCAATTTTTTTATTCATTTTATTATTATTATTTAAATAACAATAATAATTACAAGAATAATAATTTATGATACCGTACGTATTATATAAGACCTACCTACCTGTTGTGAAAATAAAATTTTAATACATACAGTGAAAAGGGCTTTCAAAATAAAACAAGAAAAATATAAACCTGAAGTAGGCCTGCGAATTTATCCACAGGTCCACTGTTTAATAAATAAATAAATACCTAAACAAAAAATATAAAAAAATAGTTATAGATACATCAAACAATATCGTAAATTACTAGCTATTCCCAGCGTAACATTCGCCGGTCTAGCATTAGCATTATAAATGAAACAATTTATTTTATTTGTTTATTTTCTTTATTTTCTTAAACAAAATCAATGTTTTAAATATTTTTTATTTATTAAAAATAGTTTAACATTTTAATATTTATTCAAATATTTCCCTAAAAACACAATTCTCTTCTTCAGAGTTGTATGTTGTTTTGTCTAGAGTACGATCTTTTGATAGAGTTAGTGTAGTATGAAATATTATGAAATGTTTGAATAAGTATTAAAATGTGAAACTATTTTTAAGATATTAAATAAAGTGAATTTTAGTTTTAAGTTTTTCAATTTAACTTATTTATTATGTAATAAAAAAATATGTAAAAATTGATTCTTTTTAAGAAAATAAAGAAAATAAACAAATAAAATAAATTGTTTCATTTATAATGCTAATGCTAGACTGGCGAATGTTACGTAAGTAATGTTAAGTAATAAATATAACTATAATAAAATAATTTATTTTGATGGTGAAAATTTAATTGTTGGTTCAGAAAACAAATCGAAATTTAAAAAATATACCTAATTCATAGAATTTAGGTTGACACATAAATTGTATAATGATTGATTTTCGTTTCTAAATACTTTAATTATAGCAAAAACCAGGCTACATTTTTAAAAAACTTCAAGTTAAATATTCGATGATTTTAAAAATAAAAATTAGCTGATTAAAGTTATTTCTTTAATACGTATATAATAAAGTATTTCATTTATAATATTATTAATAACAATAAATTTCATCACAACACTACTTGAATTCATCAGTAGGTAATTGTAGTATTAGACTACCTATACAACTCCTGATTTTGTTTTGGTTTATTTTATAACTTACTAGCAGACCCGGTGCGCTTTGATACACCCAGTTGATAGAAAATGTTCGTATTACACACAGAACATTGATACCTTCATGTAGGAAGTGGATTAAAGTAAACTTTATTTGTTAATACAAAAATCGCACGCTTTAATTCTAGTTCATTATTAAAACATATAATAATAACTTTATATTTTGAATTTTAAATTATTAAATATATTTTAAAAATATAAATTATTTTAAATATAATAATATTGCAATTCTCTTTGGTAAATAACATTTTTTGTTTTTCCTTCGTGTGCAAATATAAATGATACCGAAGGTTTTCCATCACGTGAACATCCTACGCAAAATTGGCCATGTGAAAAACAGTAATTTTAAAGATTTAACCCACATACTTGTAGCGATTGACCTTGCGATTTTTTTTTATGTCATTGCATACAAAATGCTAAACGAACTGGAAATTTAATACGTTCAAATTGTTTAATGTCAGATCTGACGGACTGATTAATGGTATTCGTGGAATGAATACAATTTCTCCTTTGTATTTGCCAATATAATTGCTTAGATTCTTGCCAATATAATTGCTTAGATAATTGCTTAGAATCTTTTATTAATTTTTTCACTGATAATCTTGTGCAATTATTATAGCAGTGGTTGATTTAAATTGTGTAACATAATTATGGTCATACCAATTTTTCATTGAAGAATATGTGGTGGAGTTTATAATATGTGTTGATTAAGGATATCTGAAAGAAAATTCGATTTTTAATTCATAAAATAAATTATATCTGTATAATTCACATGACTTAATTTTACACCTAGCGGGACTTTTTTTTTTATCTAGAAATACAAATCCCTTCGGTTGAATGAATTCTGTATCCATAATGACTTCCAGTGGTTTTCGTACCAAAGCGGCTTAATTCTACTCCGTTGGATATGATTTCGTATGAGACGAATAATAAAATTATCCACTCTTATAACATTGGCCTTTGAATAAACTTCCTTATTATGTTGCTCTTGGGTTACGTTCAAATACTTTGACTTTTTCCACCATGGTAGAGTTTATGTTAAGTAGAAGTACAAATAATGTGTTACAGGGAATTTTTTAATGAAAAAGTTTTCGTCATGTTCATAAATTTGATTTTTCTTATTTGATTTTTTACGTGATCTTTGAAGTTGGAGTATTATGGTTGCATAAAATACCAAAGTATTTGATATTACTCGAATTTTTGATTTTTGCATAGTAATATTTATATGGAGATCTCTCCCGTGCTTTTTAATATTATAATTGACCAAGCTAGTGTTATGGAAAATAACACTCGCATTTTTGGTAATTAATTTTAAATTTCGACCTAACACTATTATACTCAATTACTTTTTTAAATTGCTTCTGTAAATCGTATTGAGCCATTTTTATGTTGTAATTTACTGTTTATATTGTTAAATCATAAGCGAAAGCTATGCTGTACCTTATATTTTGTTTAGAGAGTACAGAAGCTCATTAATACATATTGAATAATATCATGAACTCTAAAAGTTTCGTCCCGTATCATGGTTTCAAACAAGAAAATTAATGTTATTTGTTGAACTAGATACTTGTATTTTAACAGCTTGTACATAATACAATCAAGCCAGATTGTATCAATGCTTTTTCAAAATCAATGAAGTAAGTTGTTATACACGTCTTTTATCATTTATCTGTCTCCAGATATCAGAAGAGAGTTCTGTCAGTGCATGTAAGGTGCTATACACATAACGAAAACCAAACTGGTTTGATGGTTTTACTCCTCTTGTAGTGGTTTTATTTACTAGGATTTTATTAATAATAACTTCCAGGACTTTACTAATCTTGGGTAATAAACTGATAGACCTATAGCTATTTGGAATTCTTACATCTTAATAAGATAATAATGGTATATTAGCGAAAACCTGAATTGAATATGTTTTTCTTATACTTAAAGTATTATGTATTATTATACACATTTATATCAATTTGAAAATTAAGTTAGTAGCTATTTCCCAAAATTTAATTTTCAGTGACAATAAAATACAATTTTTGTGTTGTAAGTAGAATACTTTAAAATTTCAACATTAACCACAACCTTTTTTTAATAACATTTACATTTTAATATTTTAAATAATGTATTAATTTATTACTTTATTATTTATTATTGTTATTTTTACTAATCCTCTGGTATTAGTCTTTAAAAAATATGGTAAACTTATTCATGTGGAATAAATAATAAAAAAAAAAAACGATTTTCTTATTCTAATTTGAGATCATAATTTTCTTTTTTTGCTACTTGTTTTTCTAGATTTGGGATTTTATGTCCTTACATTTTTAATATATATTTTTTTTATTTTTGTTATTACATGGTCGCAGTTTAACAAAAATTGTGTTCCGTTATATATTTTGCTTGGTGAAAAATATCATAGATTTAGAATTCCTAAATAGACAAACCTAACCTAGCTGTTACTTTTTTCTTTAAGTATAGTACATTTTTTTTTTAAATTTATGACCCCTTAAATCTGGAAAATTTTATCATTTAATGAAAAATTACAAATTATCATGAGAACTAAAAACGGTAGATACAAAGTTTCAGGGGAAATGTGAAGGCTGTAATGTGTTATGAAATTTTGATGAGTATGGTTGAATATTTTTTTTGTTTTGAGAAATTTGATTTGCGCTGTTAAACCGATTAAGTTTAAGTTGACAGAGATTATTAATATGAGAAGTTTGTATGAATTTTCCGGAAAATCAATTTTTGTTAGTAAATATTTTTTTTTCTTTTTTGGGATTTCACAAACTCATACTATGACTATGAAATAGTTTTAAGATAAGGTCATTATTAGTAGGTACGTTATTGGGGAATAGGTATTGAGTCGTTCCGTAGTTAAAATACCCATTATCAAACTACCATAAAACGACCAAATTAGAAGAAGACAGACAATGAATAATATGCAGTGTAGTTATTTTTTTATTAACACAAAAAAACTTTTATTTTTAATTAATAATAATGTTGTCTCCTTTTTTCTGCAATTGAGATTAGATTATAAATGCTTGTATTTTAAGTAGGTAATATAATTTTATAAATATAATTTATAATAAACATTTAATTGAATTAAAAATTTATGGGCCCTAAAATTTTTTTAAATATAAAAAAAAAACATGCTTTTTAAGTTATATTTAATTATTTACTTATATTCATTTAGAAATTAAAAGTAAAATACTATGGAAATTTTAATAATTTCTAATTAAAAAAATTTTTTTTATAGTTATAATACATTTAACGGTGAAATTTTTGCCGATTTTTATAACTCACTGACGTACTAATGACATCTTATAATAAGTTATAAAATCAATCAAAATAAAAATCAGTTGTATAGGTAGTCTATCACTATAAATGCCTACTGATGAGTTCTAGTAGTGTTCTTATGAACGAAACAATTTCTAAAAATACTTTTTTTATATTAATCTGTTTTGAAATGTTCCAAATTGTAAAATCAAAAATTCCTATTGCAGCAAAATACATGTTCAATATTTTTTCAAAACGTATTCAACAGCTTTTATAATAGATAAATTTATAATAGAAACCAGTTTTGGACAACCTGGCCTAACACAAATAATATTACAGCTTGCTATAAATTATTTTATTTGCCTGCATTTCATTTTACAGAGATCAGACCTTTTTATAGTTAGTTTAACCAACTTATATTAATTATTCCTTTTATAATTCTAAAGTATTTTTATTGTTGCTCTAATTGCTGTTTTGAAATAAAATCCGACAGTAAAAGTATGTCCAACTAGCTCTGCGGAACCGCATTCCATTAGATTAATTTTGGACCACTTTTGCAAGTAACGTAGGCCTTACATCATTAGTAAATCAGAATATGTTGGGTTCATAAGCTCTTTAATGACTTGACACTACCTCAAACAAAAATATCCAGTAGCGTTAGGTCACATGATATTGGAAGAAAGATCAAAATAGACCTTTTCTCGAAATAATATTGTCATAAAATTTTTATTATAATAAATCAACTGCTGCGGTATCAGTATGAGGTATGGCACCATTTTGTTGAAAGGAAAACATTTTCGAGTCAATACAATTCAAATTTTGAAACAAAAATCGTTGATCATCGATCTCAAAATTTAAAAAACTAATAATTCGATAACACACCTTTCACAGTAACATTACCTCCACCATCGTTTTTAAAGAAATATGGACCGATGATGTCTCCACCGTGTAAACCACACCATACGGTACATTTTTCAGGATGCAATGAAACGAGCTGAATTTATTGCGAATTTTTATATTTTATACATGGAAATTTTTGCTTTTGAAATGCTTTTTTACGTAGTCGTTCACCCGAAAATGACCTTCATCGCTAAACAATAATTTTTCGATAAAACAAAGTGGATCAACTTTAATTTGTTCTCCGGCACAATCAGCAAACAAACTACACTTATTATAGTTAAGTGATTGTAGTTCTTGAATCAATTAAATCTTGTATGGGTGTAGTCCAAGATCTTTGCGCTAAATTTGCGTTCAATATTAATTTAAATATATTTTATTTTAATTTAAAATTCAATTATTCTAAAAAAACAGAACTATTTCCAAAATATGGCTTATTATTTTTTTTTAAATTTTGAGGTAGCTATGAATAATTTATTTAGGTATTTTTTTTTCGAATTTCCAAATCAAAAATGAACAACTTTGTAATTTCAACTACAGATTCATGTTTTTATTTTTTGAATTATTTAAACAATCTTTTATTAATTTTCACAATAACTATTCATTTTCTGAAAATTTGAGTTCACAAAAACTAGAGCTAAATAAATTACTACTACTACACACACATACACAAACTTATATCAATTAAGTTTTATTTTACAATTTTGTATAGTAAAGTTTTAGAAAATACAAAACTTTTTTTTAAAAGTAAAATAAACGATTGTCAGTAGGACTGTCCTCTAAAAGCAAAAAAAAAAAAACAAAAAAAACGCCTTCTTATTGGATGTAATATATTTTTTTTGTGCAAATTCCGTACCAGAAACGAAAACCAATAATAAAACATTTTTTGGAAAACTAAACATTTTTCTGTTCAAAACTTTAATTTAATTTTTTGTTGTTGCTGTTTTTATTGTCTAGAGGAAAATTTATTATAAAATTTTTTTAGGAATTTTCTCTATACAAGTTATTGGTGGCTGATGGTTGCAATATAAAACGGAAAACTGACTGTATAAATTCTGTGAAATGTAAAAACATTTTTTTTTTACTAATAACCAAATGGTTTTTTGTTGTTGTTTTTTCAACAACCACTAAATTTAATTCAACAGTCTTTTCAAAATATAACCATGAAAAATTAAGAAAACATTTTTGTTTTTCGTAATAAAAAAAAATCTCTCATTTTTATTTTGTTCCAAATATTTTTCTTGATCAGAATTCAGCACCGTATTGTTTATAGCGAATTTAAATTAAAAAATTTTAGCATAACATAAACTTTTGTATTCGAGAGTGTAATAGTGAAGTAGATATTATAAACGAAACGAGAGACCCCATTTATTAATTATAATTCAAATTAAAGCCAAATTTAACTTTTTTAACAGAACAGAGGTTTAACCCATTACTGCTTATTGGGTATTTAAATACCCAAAAACCTTAGTGCATATAAATAGCTATATCTGCCGTTAGGTAATAGATATTGAGCTAGTTTTGATTTTATTAGAGAGAAAAAAGGCCGGACAATAATTCGTTCTCAGTGAGCTAATCAAAATTCTCAAGAACTGCCGTTGTTAGTGGGACTCAAAAACTAAGGATTTTTTAAGCCTCGAAAATTTCCATAAAAAATTATTTTTGAGAAATTAGAAAATGGAAAAGTCGGGAAAATTTCTAAAGATCATTTAGCCTTCAACTTTTTCAATATAATAAAACAAATATTTTTTTGGATTGGAGTACTTACGTCGTCTCTAGAGATGATTTACCCTTATGGGTATTTAAGTACCCAACCGTTTAAAGCATGAAAAAATTGTTATAAAAATTAGTGAAAAAAAAAATTATATTTTTATGAAAGTAAGGCACAATTCAAATTGTTTTTTTGAAGAAATCTAAAAAAGTAAAGTACATATTTAAATAATAATATTGTAAAATTGAATTTTAAAAATTATTTCGCTTTCTCGCTTTTTAATTTTAATTTTGTTTCGTGGTAAATCATTGTGATAGTGAAAAAAGCATTTGGGATGAAAAGTAGTCGAACACTTTTTTCAACCAAGCTTTAATACCGCATTGTCTACAACGACTGCGTTTAGGCGTTTTTCCACTATATGGTCGACACAATCTGTGCGTTTTGCCATTTGTTGGGCATAAACAAGGACACTCCCACATGGACGGCTGACTACTTCTGGTAGTGCTACTAGTGCTTTCACCACATTTAATTTAATCAAATATATCCATAGAAGTCACACCTTCATACCTGGCGCAGAAAACATGAAACTTCCATGCATTCACCATTGCGGCATCAAATGTATTTGTGAGCAATGGCCAATACTATTTTTTACCACGAACTTTAATTCGATAATTGTTCATAGCAATATCAAACAGATCAAAAACATCCATCCGTTCATACTCATGAATGACCAGTGGCTGGTCAATTGTTATCTTACGATTTTTTCGGTCGTACCTCTTTGTATGGAACATTGGCCATGTCTCAAAAAGTTGGACATTATAGTAATTTAAACAGAATTATATAAATCTTAGCCTACTAATTAGTTTTATATAACACTACATTTGAAACTGTATAACTTTATCAATTCACTTTTGAATTTCTAAGAGCTGAAAACACAACGTTCAAACTTCAAACCATGAGACAATGTGAAAAAGTTAAAAAACATTTTAAATCTTACAATACAGAACAATTATATATTTTCTTATATAATCCTCTATCCATCAATATATATCAGATGGATCTTTTATTTCATGTAGATTATACCTACTTGAAATAATATATCTATGAAATTTTAATGTTTTTTAAAAAATAAAACTAAAAAATTTATATAAAATGTAGTAGCGCTAACGCCAAATCTCAGGCATGGCAAAAGCTAGAGGTCTAAATTTCCAGGCAACTGCTATGACCTCTATGACCATTCTTAGAAAATTTCATAATGATTGTACGGCGGGATCTATTAGCCGGCTTTAATGGGTTAAATAGACTGATATTAGGGATTAAAATAGACTGGAAAATAGATCTTTATTTATCATAATTTCAATGTTTTACTTATACTAACAAAAGGTAAGTACATACATATTTTTTTAAATCAATGTACCATTGAATCAAAGATTAAAAATTTTTAGATAACTTTAATTAAAAAATTTTATTAAAAAAAAAAGATTTAATATAAAGATTATTTTTTTCTTTTTATATTTACCGGTGCATTTACTAAATCGGTTAATTGATAATATAACGAGCGTCGGTGCTAATTTTGTCAACGGGTGCACTTTTCCAGATAGCCGCCCTAGATAAGTTCCTTTCCATATCACCTTTGCGTAGAGCTTTTGATGTATTTTTTTTTAATGTGGTGTTCGACGGAGGAATAATCCTCAACAATAAATTCAAAAATTTAAAACGAATATAACAATAATTCAAAATTTATATTTTCAATTTAATTTAAAATATATATTCAATTCATTTAACTTTAATAACAAAACAGACTTCGTATATATGAAAAAAGAGATGGTTTTCTACGGCTTTTAAGTGGTAAAGACGGAGAAAAAGTTGGACTAATATCTAACTTTAAAGCAATTTCCTTAGCTTCACCAATAAAAACTTCAAAACTTTCATCTGTTCTCAAGCTTCCTAAAATTTTTTTAGCTGAAAGTAAAATATAGCAGCTGTCGATAAAGAGATTCCTGGACTTTGTAAATATTTACTTGCTTATTAATCTTTTCCAAGACTTTAACCCAAATTACTAAAAAACAAATAAACTCAAATTTTAAAATATTATTACCTACAGATTCTGCAGTATGTCTAATTAAAGTAGTATGTCGACTTTCACATCTGATTGTGCAAAGCGGTTTGAGAGTTAATTTAATTAAGTTGAATTCATTATTTTAGTTTTTTTTCACAACAACATTCTATATATTCAACTAATTCTGATTCAACATTTTAATGATGAATTAAGAAGGCATATACATATAACATATACAATATACATATATCTATTTTAAAACAGTAACTCACCACAAAAAATTTTTTCCTATTTTCTTTTAATCCCTTCTCTTCAAGATGAAGTTGTATTGTATTGGAAAATGAAGGCTGGCACAAAATAAAATTACTGTTCGTTAAATTTTAAAATCTTATCTTATAGAAAAATATTTTTTGTTTGTTTATCTCTTATTCTCTTTGTTTGATATTGATATGGCATGGCAGTGGCGTGGCAGTGGCGTAGTGATTAGCGAATAGCGATCGTATGGATGGCACAAAAAATAGTTGTTCCTTAAATTTTGAAATCTGATGGAAATTTTTTTTTTTTAAGTACCTATATATTGAACTTGCTTATGTATATGGTGCACTTTTTTGAAGTTGATAAAAAGTGTCACTTGGCTAGTGAAAGAGTAAATATGGATTGAATTATTTATTCTATATCAATATAGAATAGTGAATAGTGATTAGGGAATAGTATATAGAAAATATTAATGAACAGTAGACAATGTGTGTTCCATTAATTTAGAAGTTTTATATAGAGAAGTTTTTTTTTTAGGTATACAATATGTATTTATAAGTTTGCTTGATGTATATGTGTACTTTTTTTTAAGCTGATAAAAATTATAGTAATGTATAATAGCAATGCGTTACTATTAACTTATACTCTATAGATTTGAGTCTCTTCTATTTTGTTTGAAAACTATTCAAACTTTGAAATTTTGCGCAATACCAATAATGTTACATAATATTAGAGAATTAATGAGTACTTCAATGCAATGCAACGAAACAATAATATTTTTGATAATGATTCAAATTACGAAAGTTAGAAATAGGATGGGTGTGGTGTGATTAATTAGGAAGGCATATGCTGTGTTCTCTTTCTATCTCATTTTAATTTTCCTGTACAACGTTCTTAAATAAAGTATAGTAGTTTTTATTTGTTTTTATTAATGGAAATATTTTATTGTGGTATATATGAAAAATTGCATTAGGTATAAAGTAGGAAGGTGTGGGTGTGGTAGTTTTTGTTTGTTAAACTTTTTATTTTCTCTCATTTATGGTGAATAGATTGAATAATTCCGCCTAAATCTCGGAATTGTTAGGAATTATCTTTCCTAAATCTAACACCATTTTAAGAGTACAATAATTTCATAAGAATATCAATCTAATTATAAAATAAAAACTTGTCTGCAAAAACAGACCATAATCACAGAATATGTAAATGTTTTATTATTAGTACGGTATTTCAACTTTTTACTACATATTTTACTATAATGTTTATCGAATATTTATTTATCGAATTTCTGGCTTATCAAATCTTTAAATGTGAAAAACTATTAAGTACTATAATACACTAGAATACCTCCATTGTATTTAAACTGTTATCAAATTATACTCTCAATTATTTTTTGTCATTTATTTTATCTCAGACAAAGAGTACTTGGTCCAGGTAGAAAAACTCATAAAGCATTTTATTTGGTTCGTCGGGAATCGAGCTTGGATCCTTTCAGTTGGGTCCAACTACTCTACCCACCGTGTGATTATACATATAATACTGCAATAATACGTCTTTAATAACTGTCGAAATTGTCTTTAATAAGCCTGACCAAAATGACAAAAACAGAAGAAGGCACGATGTTTGTAAGAAATAGGGTATGTAACTGATAATATTCATTAGCAACACAATATATTATTTATTCTAAGAAATCGAGCCATGAAAGCTCTTTTCCCCCCAATAAATTATTATTAAACATTATACGAAATTGTAAGAAATATCAAGATAGTGGAGAAGGTAAAGCAATAGTGCCACTAATCTGCAACGAAAAAAACAAAAATAAAAGTGCTGGAAGAGTTCGGACTGTTATGTTACAGTTATAGTATATTATTTAAGTTATAGCACAAAGCAACATACGGTGCAAACCAAGGTATAGTAAATAATAGATCTAGGTTCAAATCGGTAGATACTTTATTTTTGAGTGTCAACTGTGACACCATTCAATCAATAAGAAATTGCAACTTTCTTAATTTTATGATCAATTGCATACCTAAACATTTAAAACAAAAGAAATAATCATTTTTAGAAAAATGTCCTAATTTCATAGAGGTACTGAAAAATTAATAATTCTAAGAAAAATGACAATAACCTGAGAACTGTTTTGGAGGGTTAAGTCTATTCATAAAACAACAAGTTACTGGTATTAAAATTTTTTTTAGGTTTTTGCTAAATTATCTACTTAATTGTTCAAATTGGTAAATTTGATACAGATTGAGGCAGATTCTGCTTACGATAAGATGAATCCTTCTAACATCTTCTATTTGAATAATCTTTAAATATTAAAATTTTTTATAATCAACCAAGGTACATACTGCTTGATTGGGTATTGAAAAAAAAACTGGAAAGGAAAGAGGGTATGAGATAGCTTAAGGAAGTTGTAAAATAAAAGTATTAATATTTTAGGTGAACTAAAGAAGTTAAACAGATGCACTCATCTGAAATGCAATGAAAAAAATTAGATTTTGAAGGAAAAAAGAATTACTGGAACAGTTAGAGATATGGACGATATATTTCCAAATCAAGTTTTTTTTAGCTTCAAACATAACTCAAATTGAAAGAGAAACCACCTTTGTTAATAGACACTTAATCTTAGTGAAAAAAAGTAGTGTGTTGTCTCCCAAACCAAGTGGTGTAGGGGTACACTAAATTTACCATTTGTATTCATAAATGTTAATTTTTTTTAATTAGACAAACCGTTATGACGCAATTAGAATAATTATATTACCTATATTATAACTTAGTTGATATCTTATGATTAATACGGAATATTGTAAGTATTGTCAAGTAAGGGAGTGCCATTTACAAGGAATTTTACTCAAAAATATATTTGCGAAGGGACACATTATGCCAAATTTCAATAATCACCTAATTGGCATTGTTGAAACATTATTCATAAAAATTTCAAATTTATAATTAGCAATTTAAAAAATTCAGCTTTAATTTTGAAAATTTTAAAAGTACAACAGCAAAAAAAAAATTACTAATGCAATATAATATAATATAAAAAATTAAAAAGAAACGTAAGAAAATTACCCAATTAAGCTTTTGTTAAGATGATGATGCAATTCAAATAATCGAAAATAAATAGCCAGGTGCCAATAAATATTCGTTCAATTCCTTTTTGAAGGAATTAATGTTTGCTAAATCTTTTATTTTTCTTGGTAATGCACTATATAATTTTGAAGGTATAGAATCTATGGTTAAGTCACTGTATAGAAGTAATATTAGTGTGATCAACATTACTTATGATTCTATAAATTTTTACAATTTGCTAATACTGAGCAATACCTTTAATAGGCAAAATTCTATTTTCTGAGTACAATGTGTAAGTGTTATGTAGCAACGGCAAGTTCAAAACATTTTTTAGTAACGTATTTTGAGATACTTGCATGTTGCGAACTATGCCCCATATGCTTGTACCATAGGATAATAAAGAATGGCCAAGGGCAAAATACATTTTTAATTTTACTTCTGGAGGCATTTTATTTTTAAATTTAAATAAAATTACATTTAGCGAGCTTAACCTTTTTTCTAAGCTGTTGACATGGGCTTGCCAACTCAAATTACTGTCCAATACAATTCCTAAAAACTTTATTTCATTAATTTCTTCTATATAATTGTTGCCGATTTTAATTATTATTTTTTCAACTTTACTTTTTGAAGACTAAAAATTAATTACTTTAGTTTTCGTGGAGTTCAAATCAATTTTATTGAGTCGAAGAAACTCTTCAATAATGGCTAAATCATGTTCTATCATGTTTTTAATGTCCCTTACTATATTTCCCGGATAAAATATGCTACAATCATCCGCGAAAATAAATAGTTTACCATGCAGAGGCAATTTATGTATATCATTAATATTAATCAAGATATCATAATAAAAAAGTATATCATTAATAAAGCAATGGGCCTAGTGATGACCCTTGCGGAACTGCTATATTAAAATTTTTTCTTGTACTACTTTTATTTTTATAGCATACATACTGCACTCTGTTTTCCAAGTTTTTCCATAACTCTCAAAGATTGCTCTGAAAACCCTAATGAATTCAATTTTTTAAGAAGAAGCGAGTGATCAATTGAATCAAAGGCTTTCTTTAGATCCAAGAACACTCCTACCACAATTTAAAAATCATCTAATTTCTCACATATGGTATCAATAACATCTGTTAAAGCATTATGAGTATCAATACCTTTCTGAAATTCATATTGGTAGCGGTACAAAAATCGGTGATTGGTTAAATGATTCTCAATTCTTTTATATAACAATTTTTCTATTATTTTAGAAAATACAAAGGGTATTGTAATAGGCCTATAATTATATACTTCAGACTTATCTCCACCTTTCCATATTGAAACTACCTTTTGAATTTTTAGAGCTGAAGAAAAAGTACCATTAGTAATTACTTTGTTAAACAATTTCACAAAACTAGAAACAGAATTTTTAGCTATTTTCGTTGGAATATTGTCGTGTCCAACCGATTTCTTATCTGTAAGATTTACAATCACATTTAGTACTTCTGCTTCATTTGTGAAAGTAAAACTAAAAATAGCGTATATTCACCATTTAGCGTTCCGAAAAAGTTTATGTTATCTTACGGTGTTGTTATTATGGAGCTAGATATTGATTCACCAACACTAATAAAATAGTTATTAAGTTCTTCCGCGATCAGTAGAGGTTCTTCTATATAGTTCAGTTGTTTGAACTAACTAAATACTTTACACCTAATTCATTACTTCTGCCTGTTATAGTGTTTAGAAAATTCCATAATTTAGCTTGATCAGATTCAAACAATTTTACTAAACAATATAAAGCTTTGACTTTTGTAATTCAGGAGTCGGGTGAAAGCAAACTTTTTAATAGTTTTTATGAACACAAAGATATTCAGCATGTTCCTTGCAACTGCTAGATGGTTAGGTAGAGATCGAATATTTTAAGGTATTCGGAGTTATATACATATTGGCTTAGTCATAGAAAATGGTTAACGATCCGGTTGTTTTTTTGTTTGTTGAACATAGACATCTGTTATTTGTGTGCCTTGATGCTGTCCAAACTAATAATTAAAAATGACTTTAATGCAACTGTCATGTTGATTTAGAGAAGCCGGCAATTCAACCAATTAAATTGAAGTTTTGTAAGCTTTTTTACGTAAAATAACATTTTTTTTGAAAATTTGTATTTAAATTTTGATATCTAACTAACAATTTTTTAATAATATAAGAATCATAGTAAATTTAGAAAATTTGTTTATTGGGTCACAATGGATAATAAAATTCATAATTACCAGGTAGAGTAAGTGCTCTAGTAAGATTTACTCAAAATAGTTAATATTATTATTTGTGTTAAAATGATATGTATCTACATATTTTCCTCACTTATTAGTCTGTGTGCTAACTTAAATTTTAAGTTTTATATAGCAGGCATCAACACCTTTTCAAATTATTTGTTCGCAAAGTTATTCTTCACAAATTTATCATTTTATTTATTTAATCGAATTATCTAGTTTTCTTAAGCTTAACTTAACTAAAACTTACTTTAAGCCTATAAGAATATTGAAATTAAAATGTCAAAATTTAAAGGAAGGTTCTGAAAGTGATAAGAAGTGTAAAATACAATTTTCAGAGAACTACTTAGGCGTTCCTATTACATTTATATTTTTACCCTTTTTTCAGTGGCCTTGGAAAATTTTATGAATGACCTAGTAAATATTTTGACCAGATTGTCATGTTGGTATTACCTCTAACCTTTACATTCGTTGAATAAAATACAAATTTTCTTAAAATTTATTATTCCTAAGTTACTATGTGCTTCGGTTAAGCAAGATAGATTCAAATCACAAAATTTTGTCTATATACAACATAATTAATTCTTAACTGTTTATATTCTTTCTGCGTAGTTAAAACCTGTTACTGCCTATTAGGTATTTAAATACCCAAAAACCTTATTGCATTAAAATAGCTATATCTGCCGTTAGGTAATATATATTGAGCTCGTTTTGATTTTATTAGATAGAAAAAAGCCGAACCATAATTCGTTCTCAGTGAGCTAATCAAAATTCTTAAAAACTGCCGTTGTTAGTGGGACTCAAAAACTAAGGATTGTTTAAGCCCTGAAAATTTCCATAAATAATTGTTTTTGGGAAATTGGAAAATGGAAAAGTCGGAAAAATTGCTAAAGATCATTTAGCCTTAAGCTTTTTCAATATAATAAAACAAATATTTTTTGGATTGGAGTACTTACGTCGTCTCTAGAGATGATTTACCCTTATGGGTATTTAAGTACCCAACCGTCTAAAGCATGAAAAAATTGTTATAAAAATTAGTGAAAAAAAAATTTGTATTTTTATGAAAGTAAGGCACAATTCACAGTGTTTTTTTGAAGAAATCTAAAAAAGTAAAGTACATATTTAAATAATAATATTGTAAAATTAAATTTTAAAAATTATTTCGCTTTCTCGCTTTTTAATTTTAATTTTGTTTCGTGGTAAATCATTGTGATAGTGAAAAAAGCATTTGGGATGAAAAGTAGTCGAACACTTTTTTCAACCAAACTGTGTCTTAATACCGCATTGTCTACAACGATTGCGTTGAGTCATTTTTTCCACTATATGGTCGCCACAATCTGTGCGTTTTGCCATTTGTTGGGCATTAACAAGTACACTTCCACCTGGATCGCTGCCTATTTGTGGTAGTATTACTAGTTCTTCCACCACATTTATTCTGAAATCAAATATACCCATAGAGTCACACATTCATACCTTGCGTAGAAAACATCCAACTTCCATGCATTCACAATTGCGGCATAAAATACATTTGTGAGCAATGGCCAATACCATTTTTTACAATAAACTTTGATTCGATAATTGTTCATAGCAATATCAAACAGATCAACAGCAGCCATTCGTTTATTATACTCATGAATGAGCAATCGCTGGTCAATTGTTATCATTACGATTTCTTTGGTTGTACCGTTTTGTATGGAACATTGGGCCATATCTCAAAAAGTTAGACATCATAGCCTATCATAGCCTATTAATTAATTTTACATAACATTACATTGGAAACTGTATAACTTTATCAATTTACTTTTGAATTTCTAAAACCTGAAAACACAATGGTCAAACTTGAAACCATGAAATAATGTGAAAAAGTTAAAAAAACAAATTTAAATCTTACAATACAGAACAATTATATATTTTGTCATATAATCCACCATCCATCAATATATTATATCAGATAGAGCATGAAATAATAAATCCATGAAATTTAAATTTTTTTTTCAAAAAAAACTAAAAAATTTATTTAAAATACAGTAGCGCTAACGCCGATTGGGTATTTATATACCCATTTCAAATCTGAGGCGTGACAAAAGCTGGAGGTCTAAATTTTTACTAGGCAGCTTTTATGACCTCTATGATCATCCTTAAAATTTTTCATAATGATTGTTCAACGCGGTCTATATGCCGGCTTTAATGGGTTTTAAAGCAGTATGCAAGCATTTTGAATTTATTTATATTGTATTTAGAATATATAATATCATACTAAGATGTCATATATTATATAATTAATAGGTTAAAACATTGACTTAAGATGTGTTCTTACTCCAAAAATAATAGCCTCAGTATATGCTAACTTTGTAAATTAATTAACAATTTAAAATATGGGAGATTCATAAATTATAAATAAAATATTTTTAATAAAAATTTTCAAATAGCTGGATAATAAATCATATTAAAATTCAATTAATAAAATAATTTCATTGTTAAGAATAATTCATTTAAAGTTTCAAAAAATTAATTTAAAAAAAAAAACAAAAAACAAAAAATAAAATCTGTTAAAACTTACCCATAAATTTATTGGTGTTAGGTAAATAAAAGTACAAAAAAAATTAATATGCTTTTTAGTTCGCCTTTAGTAATTATTATCCTTGACCTCAGATAATTTAAAAATTGTTGGTGTGTTATAAAAGATTTTTAGCCACCATCACAATAATAAATTTTAATTTTCAATTAAATTTCATTTCCTTTTTATTGTTTTCCTTCTTTTTTTTTATTTATTTTGTTTTCTTATTATTTTGAATTTAGAAAATAGAAATTAATGATTTATTTTTTCAGTAATAAAACATTCACACACGCATACGTACATAGGTTGTTTCTTGTTTTTTTTTTTTTGTATTAAGTCTGTACTATTTATTATCACTATATATATATATATATATACAAATATATATATGTATATCGAAGACTGAATTAAAGAAGAAAATTTTGGAAAATAAATTGTTTCTTGAAAATTGTTGCTACTCTACAAGTATATATTCTATAAAATACTGGCTGCTGTTACTGCTGCTCCTATTGTTTATTCTTATTCTATAGCTAGCTATGGCGAACGTGTCAAAATTTCGAGAACATAAATTTTAATACGGCCACAATTCCCATTACTGAAGTAATAACATTTTTAAATTTATATTTGGAGGAATATGATATTCTATATATAAAATATATGTATATAAATATATATAATATTTTAATTAACTTTCTTATTCAGTTAAACAATAATATTATAATGTAGATATATTATATACACGTCATGCAATATGTTTGTTTATATAAGAAATTTATGTATTTCATTACATTATATTGTACATAATAATATTTATTTACTATTTTAACAGAGGATTGAACAGTTATAATTGGGAAAATATTATTATTGTATATAAATCTATTTATATATACATAATATATAATATATATATTTTTAAATATATTTTAATTTATAAATATTATCAATTTATTTACTTTTAAACAAAATAATTAAAAAAAGAAAAAAAAAAATTAGAACAATTCAACCGTATCCGTAGGATATTTATATTGCACTGAAAAAATTTCATCACTATTTATGTTGTCATTCGAATCGAATACAATAATCTAACCAACTCAGATGTTCGTTAAACAATATTTTTATTTTCTTTGCAGTTATTTTGACATCCTTTCCGACTCTATTCTTATATAGAAAATTTCATTCTGTGAAATTTCAGATTCTGAATAAAATCTTTTCGTTTTTAATCAATTTCTTTTTAGAACTTTACAGTGAATAAAAAAAACAGAAATAATATGCAGTCATATTTTAAAAAGTATTAAAATATTAGTTAGAAATTTACAGAAATAAGAGGAATCCAAAAATGTATCTATTTAAAAATTTTCACAACAATGAAGATAATAATAATGTAGTGTATGCAGACGACGACACAATAATTGCTGCATGTGTTATAAAATGGTAATGGATATAGAAAATAAAGATTTCAGTATTACAGGAACATAATATTATTATCTTTCAGAAATAAATTGTATACAGATAATGTTTATAAACATTATATAAATTTGTTGCTAAAAAAATTTTGATATGTTGATAAAGAAGAAAAAATTTTTCTCTTAAAATTGTTAAAATCTTGCAGATTTAAAATAATACAAAGTATGTACCTACAGACAGATATCCAGTAAATAGTAATGAATAATTTTCAAATTATCAAAAAAAATATTCATTTGTAGGTTAATATAACAAGTTTAACAGATTTTTAGTTAAATCTGCATAGGTTTATATTTAAATTTTATAATTTTTATTTTTTAGGAAGAAAAAATTCAATTCGTTCAAATTGTTGTTGTTTTTGTTTTCTTAAGCATGACGTAGAAACATCTTTTTTTATCCTAGTTATTATTTTTGTTATTGTGCATTATTATTATGTTTTATTATTATTACAATTTTTTGTAGTTTATTATATTGAATATCGTTTAGAACATAGCATAATAATCGAATATTCAAAATGAGTTAGAAATAGTTACATGCAGAATTAAAATTCAAAATTTTAACTTATCTGAATTTATTTTCCTTATATTGATAAATTTACTGGAATGATTCTTGATATTTTGTTAATCAGTTTTATTTTTCATAAGTGACGCAGTTAAAATAATTAGATAATTAGAGTATTTAGAGTAATTCTCGTGATATTTCTGATATATTCAGTTATCTTTTTTATAACATGGTAGACTGCTTACTTATGCAATAGTTATAGTATAGATTATGTGTTATATAGTAAAAATCTTCAGCATACGGTACAAATTAAGTAATATTGGACAGTAATATTTTCTTTAAAAAAAAAACATTGTAAAAAAGTAATTTTTGTGTGCCATCTGTGACAACGTGCCATCAATAAGAAAATATTTATCTTTTATTTATTTCATTATTTTACTCAATGCGGACCAATTAAAATGTATAAAGAAAAAGCAAGTGGGGCAATCTCAATAATTGTTAATAAATCCATTAGTGAAGGTACTGTTCCAACTTTACTTAAAGTCGGAAATTTAATCCCTATCTACAAAGGGATAAAGAAAATTACAGGCCAATATGTCTGGAACCTATTTTGGCTAAAATTATTGAAAAAGTAATTCATCAACAAATGCATGCTTTTTTGATGAAACATAATGTATTAAGCGGTAGACAATATGGCTTCAGAACCAAGTCAAGTACTGAAACTAGTCAAGTACTGTCACACATGCTCAAAACTTAAAGAAAATAAAAAAATGGTATCATTAATTTGATTTGTCAAAAGCATTTGATACTGTTGATCATAAGATTATACAGCTTGTATAATAAATTTTTTTTTTCTAAATGTATAGGATATACTTAAGACATAGCAATTATTATAAAAAAATTTTCTTCTTCGCTTTTTATTTTTTATTCTTTCACTAAACAAATTTTAATTTCCGTAAATGTTTTGCAATTTTTTTCATTATGCCTGTTGCATTCATTTTTAAATTTTTATTTTTGTAGTTTTATAGTTTTAATTTTTCATTATCATATTATTTGCAACTATATTTTTATAATTTTAATTATCACATTGTTATATTAAAAACCTAAATGTAAACTAAAATAGTCTGTAATGAGATAACTCTCTTCAGACATTGTTTTTGAAATAAATAAAATAAATAAGTAAATAGCTCGTACAGAGTATTACATTTAGATACAACGGTTTTTTATTTAAGTCACTGCACCATAATTCATTAAAATAACTTTAACAAAATAATATCAGTAATCTTATATATTATAATAATAATAATAATTTTTATAAATAAATTTTTTTTTCATGTTATCATATTTTTTATCTCAGTTTTGGGTTCCTACAAAGTTTAAACAAAAAAAGAAAAAAAAAAAAAAAAATTTACTTAACAAAAGTTTCTTATTTTTTGACGTAGAATCCGAATTTCCATAAAAAAGTCCCCTTCCTATTTGAAAATCTCGATTTCGCCCAATTTCGGCGATTTTTGGTCTGAAAAAACCGATTTCCCTTCCTTCCCGGAAGTTGAAAATATCACCAATCGATAGAGCACTCTCAATTTAGTGAACAATAACGGCTCCTTCCCCTCTTAAAAAGCTGATACGCATGGTCTGGAACACCCGGTATACTTGTCTTCATTTTATATTCTATTGAATACTTTTTCAATTTTAGTTTTCTATCAACATACCTAATGTTTAGGTATATTACCTAAACATTTAACGTAAATTGAAACCAAAGTAAATAATCATTTAAAGAAAAATGGTCACGTAGTCATGTGTAGATACTGAATATTTAAATAATTCTAAAAATGACCATAACTTAAGAACTTCTTTGGAGGGTTAAGTATATTCGTAAAACTGATCGCAAGCTACTGGTGAACAAAAACTGAGACTTTTGCAAAATTACTTAAATTTACAAATGGACAAATCTAATTCAAATTCATGCAGATTCTACTTAAGACAAGAGGTAATCCTCCGCTTATTTTATATTTGAATGTCACAGCTTGCAAGATAAGTATATATATATTATATCTATAAATAATTGATATTAACTAAATAATAGCGTTCGCCAGGGAACCTACAATTTTGAATTATCAATCGGGGAAGTACAATATATCTTAGAAAAAAATGCGTCTACATAGAAGACATCATGGATAATACACATTGATATCGAAGAATTTATGTGGAACCGCTATATCACATTTAACTCCAATTATAGAAACTTTATTAAATTGTCCTTACAGTCTTATTTCATCTACGAGATTGCAAGTTGACTCAAAAATATAATACAATAAGTACAAGACAAAACTAAAACATTCATACTTTAAGCGACGACTTTTGTATTACCAGTTAGATGATGTCATAGCACTATATCCTAATAGTCGCCTTCCACGGTATGGATATTTTAGGTATTGTAGATTCAAAATTATATAAGTATATGTAAATTTTAATTCTTTAAACTATAATTTTTTTAATTCTTTAAACTATAACTTATCAAGCCAGTTTGTGGTAAATTTGAATGTTGAGCAATATATAAAAGACTGGGATAGTTGTAGGAAGCCATAATTGCCGTGTCGTGAACATAAATTGCTATACAGATAAAAAAAAATTATACTAATATTTACATAAAATGAATTTTATAAAATTTTGAAAATTGTTAATCTCTTTATGATAATTTACTCTTGATTCATTGTTTTGCTATGTTTTTAAATTTTTTGATTTTTTTTTTATTCTTTTTTTTTTCTTATTAATTATGTTAAAATTATATTTTTAAGAATCTTGTAATTTGTTTGATTTAATCGAAGTAAATAAATAAATAAATAAATAAAATTTTGTATAACTCGCTTTGGAGATTTTTCCGTGGGTTCATACAAAAAACCTATGTGTTATACCTTGTCAAAAATCTGACTAATATCCCGAAAGGCTGCATTTAAATTTTTTGCTTTTCATAGAGTTATTTAGTTTCACAAACGATGCGATTAACCCGCTATGGGGAAAATAAAAATTGCTATTATGATATTGCAGCTATAAAATGAATTGTACATGCAACAAAATAGTATAAGTTCAAATTCATTTATTCCTTTCGAGTTCATACTATGAAATTGGGCATTCGAGCCTTTTCAAGAATAATCACTTACTGTACAAATTATTGAATACATATAAATAATTTTCGGTAGTAACTAAGTGAAGATTTCTAAAACCAGTTAAAATAATATTGGTTTTCCATTCTATAGTAGACAACATGTTACGGTTCGTTTGCTTTTAAATAATGTTGTTTTACAATAATTGTAATACATAATTATTATTTTTTTTTCGAAGTTTCAAACGTCATTTTGATTTTTTTTTTTTTTTTGTTTTATGTTAATATAAATAATGTAATATAGAAACTTTGTATTATTTGTAATTGAATTGAATGCCATAAATTTTTTATAATAATTGTGGTTGCACATTTTTGGTTTATAGACATAAAAAAATTATATTCATTTTATATTCTATTATTTTATTAACTATCCTAATATTATGTAGGTATATACAAGTGCATATGTGTGCATGTTTGTATATTTACTAACTTCTATTAATTAATAATTAATTTTCTATTTAAAATTATGATGTTGAAAATGGCTGATTAGTTAGAGTCATGTGGTTTTATTATATTCTAAAATAATGTTGTACCATGTACAGTTAAGATACATACTCTACCCAATGTAGATGCATGCATATTATGGTATGAAATACATTATGAAATTTACTAAACAATCAATCAAAATAGTTTCCACAAATAATTAAGAGAACAACAAAAAAAAAAAAAAAATTTCTAAAATTAAATTTATACAAAAACCAAATGCATTAGGATATAAATTAAAATTTTTAAATTAAGTTATAGGAGAACCGAATACGGAATAAAATGGAAATCGTATTTTGAATTGTCTATAATTTTTTTTGTTGCGTAGTGAACACCAATACTACTATACTCTAGAGATGATATTGTTACAAGTAAAGAGATGGGGTTGATATTGATATCAGCCTATTTATAATCCACCAATTCCAGTACTCATTACAGATGTTTATAATGATGTTGATTAGATAAAAAGAAGGTGGATATAAGCTCCAGCTGGCAGAAGATGAGGTCTGAAGAAGAATGAGATGAATCAGAGAGAAAGTATGAAACGATGATGTTTTTGTTTAATTGAAAAAAAAACTTATAATAAACGATGGTGGGAGTGTAATGACTGGTTCTGTTTGGCCAATGAGCAGGAAAACATTTGAAACTCGTCAGTAATAATAAATTTCGAATTTCGCAAAAATGTTTAACCTGAGAAAGATGTCAAACATATTTTCTGCAATTCCCACAGTTGATGAAATTTAGATTCAGGATGGTTAGACGAGTATATATTTAAAGCTAGGAGATATCTAAGATAATAACTATTTTATATTAGTTCATTGTGAACATTTGTCATTTTCGTTTACTTGATTTGGCACAAACTATATCCAGTATTTAGGTACTATAATTATCTTATAACTTTATTTTGAAAACGTTCGATCATTCATACGTCAAATAGTTGTAATGCTATCGAATTGTAACAGCTATGACTAATTTCATTCTTAACATAATTCGTCTCTAATTTCATTCTCCAACTAGTTCTTTCTGTTATTTCCATTTGTTCAAAAAGTATTATTGTGTTATGATGTACCAAAGAATAATAATATTATAAGAAGAAATTGGGGGATTCAGAGTTAGACTAACAAAATGAAATATCATCAACGAATGATTTATAGAACGTTCGAGAGAGTTCTTTAGTATTAAAGAGAGATCAAAAAAGAATGTAAAGAATGACAAGCTTAATATCAAAAATATCAAGACAATTTTAATTTTTTAATAGATTTTGTAAATGTTTCTGTCAATGAAAAAAAATATATATGTATTAATAGTTAGTTAAAGTTTTACACACTTAAATTATTTAAATTAAAAGTAAAATTTTCTAAATTTATTGATTTTTGTCTCTTTATTACGATATTGTTTTTTTTGTTACTTTTTCGGAATATACCATAATAAATGGGTTTTCGCGTGTTAGTTATTGAAAATAAATAAATTTTATTGGTATTATTTATTATAATAATATTAATAATAATAACAGAAAATAACAATAATAACAAATGTTAATTATAATAATAATTGATAAAAATTAACTTATTCCTACCGATTCGTATAAATTTTATTGAATTTCGGTAGAATAAATTTTGGAACAATTTTATTTATTTCTTGTTGTTTTGTTCCATTTTTTTTTGTGGTAATGTTATTAGTTATTTTTCAAATAATAATTCTTTATTTTATTTTATTTCAATTTCAATCAAATGGAAATTAAAATATAATTATTATATACAGGGTATATGATAATATTACTATATGAAGTACTAAATCGAAGTGACCATAGTATTGTCTAATAATTTTTGCTGGTATTTTGTTTAACATTGATAGTAACTATAATCTAGGTAAAAATAATGCGTGTTATTATTGTTAGATATTATTGACTAAATACTGTAATATATGCCATCTACTGCAATTTATTTTACATTTAAATATGTTATTTTATATCATAGAAAGATTAACTAATTTTAATATCAAAATTATCCGTGGTATCACAATGAACTTCACCGGTATAAGTGTGTCGGCGTACTGTCGGCAGCCACTACTACCTACCTACCTACCTACCTACCTACCTAATATCAAAATTACTTATTTTTAGTAACTTATAGGGAATGGGTGACATCAAAAATGCAGTATTAAATTTTTAGTTTTAATCTAGTATAGATAGATAGATAGATATATTTATAATTAATTTATTTCCTATGTAGCTACTATAAAGAACTATAAAAAGTATAGACAGTTTTAAAATGCCTGCATCCTGCATTTACAGTATGCAGAAAGATACAGTATGTGATATTTGGAATTAATTATGTAATACGTTATAGGACATACTAGATTGCAGCTAAAACTCTAAAACTACATTTTCGATATCACGATATATAATAGTATTGCTTTCTATGTTTTATTTTAGTAATTAATTACTTAATTTTAGTTTTTATTAATTTAATTAAATCTTTATTTCAATCTTATGCATTCAATTATAAACTTAACAGTAACAAGTAATTTAAGAATAAGAAGCATTATCATTATAATATACAAGAAGAAATAATTATAATCGTTATGTTGTCAAAATTACACGTAACGAACGATTAGTCCTAAATTTAGTATAGTTATAATAATTAATCAATATTGGTGGGAAAACATAATAAGAAATATTTAAGAATTTTAATAATTTTTAAAATCAAATTACAAAGTTAACAAAAGATAAATTTAAAGGCTAAAATTAAAAGTTAAATCTTAAAGACAAAATGAAAAAAGAAAATACACGAAATTTTTTTTTGCAAATAAAATAAAAGAATAATAACTAGGATTCACTTTAAACGTGTAAATTAAATAATTACGAAATAATTTTCATAATTGTATTAACCAGATTTTAATATTTTTTAGAAAAGTTGATATTAAATGAACATTCCTAATATACTCAGGCAGTTGATTATAAATTCTTGGTGCTATCACATTATAAAAGTTACAAAAATGAGATTTGTTGCATCTGGAAATGCATCAGTAACGAGTCGACGAGAATTAGCTGTCAACTTATAGTCACTAGAATATCTAATATTAAGATTCCAAGATTTAATAAAAAAAACCTTTAACGTTTTAACTCATAGATCCCGTCGTACAATCATTATGAAATTTTCTAAGGATGGCCATAGAGGTCATAGAAGTTGCCTGGAAAAAATTTAGACCATTAGCTTTTGCTACGCCTAAGATTTGGAATGGGTATTTAAATACCCAATCGGCGTTACCGTTCCTACATTTTATATAAATTTATTAGTTTTATTTTTTTTAAAAAATTAAAATTTCATAGATATATTATTTCAAGTAGGAATAATCTACATGAAATAAAAGATCCATCTGATATCTATTGATGGATAGTGAGTGGATTATAAGACAAAATATATAATTTTTCTGTATTGTAAGATTTAAAATGTTTTTTAACTTTTTCACATTATCTCATGGTTTGAAGTTTGACCGTTGTGTTTTCAGATTTTAGAAATTCAAAAGTGAATTGATACAGTTTCAAATGTAGTGTTATGTAAAACTAATTAGTAGGCTTTATATAATTCTGTTTAAATTACTTTAATTTCCAACTTTTTGAGACATGGCCCAATGTTCCATATAAAGCGGTACGACCGAAAAAATTGTAAGATAATAATTGACCAGCCACTGGTCATTCATGAGTATAAACGGATTGATGCTGTTGATCTGTTTGATATTGCTATGAACAATTATCGAATTAAAGTTCGTGGTAAAAAATGGTATTGGCCATTGCTCACAAATGCATTTGATGCCACAATTGTGAATGCATGGAAGTTTCATGTTTTCTGCGCAAGGTATGAAGGTGTGACTTCTATGGGTATATTTGATTAAATTAAATGTGGTGGAAGCACTAGTAACACTACCACAAGTAGTCAGCGGGGAAAATTAAAATTAAAAAGCGAAAAAGCGAAATAATTTTTAAAATTTAATTATACAATATTATTATTTAAATATGAACTTTAGATTTCTTCAAAAAAACACTGTGAATTGTGCCTTACTTTCAAAAAATACAAATTTTTTTTTCACTAATTTTTATAACAATTTTTTCATGCTTTAGACGGTTGGGTATTTAAATACCAATAAAGGTAAATCATCTCTAGAGACGACGTAAGTACTCCAATCCAAAAAATATTTGTTTTATTATATTAAAAAAATTTAAGGCTAAATGATCTTTAGAAATTTTTCTGACTTTTCCATTTTTTAATTTCCCAAAAACAATTTTTTATGGAAATTTTCGGGGCTTAAAAAATTCTTAGTTTTTGAGTCCCACTAACAATGGCAGTGTTTAAGAATTTTGATTAGCTCACTGAGAACGAATTATGGTCCGGCCTTTTTTCTCTCTAATAAAGTAAAAACTAGTTCAATATCTATTAGCCAACGGCAGATATAGCTATTTTAATACACTAAGGTTTTTGGGTATTTAAATACCCAATAGGCAGTAATGGGTTAAAAAAGTAAAGATTCCTTAATTGAAGTATCCTCCTTTCTTTAAATAGTTTAAAGCTTGGAGTTAGTCGGTGTTTTTTGCAAGTTAACCGAACACGATGTTTTTGGCTTACCATAAAAGTGGTTGCAATTTATTAAAATAAGAGCCTCTCCAACATACAATTCCATATTGCAGTTTTGAGTGAGAAAGAGCGTAATAAACCATTGATGTAATGTTACACGAGCTGTGTAAAAACTAACATGGTACACAGTTGCTTAATAACAGTATTAAAATAACTCTTAAGATAGCAAGTATGAGCCGAAAAGTTAAATTTCGAATCAATCAATAGCCTTAGATACTTGAAAGAATCAACCCTTTCAATCTTGAAACAATTAGAGTCACAAGTTGACCATTTATGTGTACCATTTAACCATTTTATTGTTATAATTTTCAAATGTGGTATGCTCTATGAGACTCTCCATGAGGATTTACTATTCTGAGTGGCTACACAATTATTTGAAAATTTTAATTCTTTTTACTGAATGGAATAATCAGCTTAGAAATTTATTTAATTTTATAAAATTTGAGTTTTTGAAAATATTAAGTAAGTTGTGTGATTGTTGCTCAAAGCATATAGAATTTTTAAATGAATTTTATATACATAGTTTTCGATTTTTCTATATTATTAATGAATTCCTAAACTGGACTAAACTAAACTGCAGTATATAAAATGATAATACATACTTTAAGCATGTCCATTTCGGAAGCCATTCGGAAGAACATAGGTTTTGGTCATGGTATAATATTTTAAAATTTCATACAAAGTTCATACTGTTTTGTATTTTTTTGCCTTACAAATTCCTAACGTAATTACGCTATCGGTATGTATAAATAGCGAACCAAATACTTATTACCATGAACTATAATTATTTGTTTAATAATTTATTTTGTACATGTACTGTTAAAATGTGCATTCAAAAATTAATTAAACAGTCCCACAAAATATCCCCAAATAATTAGGAGAGCAACAAAAACAAAAATAAAATTCATAGAAACCAAATGCATTAGAATACAAAGTACGATGTTCGTATTAAGCCATTACTGCCTATTGGGTATTTAAATACCCAAAAACCTTAGTGCATAAAAATAGCTATATCTGCCGTTGGCTAATAGATATTGAACTAGTTTTGACTTTATTAGAGAGAAAAAAGGCCGGACCATAATTCGTTCTCAGTGAGCTAATCACAATTCTCAAGAACTGCCGTTGTTAGTGGGACTCAAAAACTAAGGATTTTTTAAGCCCCGAAAATTTCCATAAAAATTGGTTTTTGGGAAATTAAAAAATGGAAAAGTCGGGAAAATTTCTAATGGTCACTTAGCCTCAAACTTTCTCAATATAATAAAACTAATATTTTTTGGATTGGAGTACTTACGTCGTCTCTAGAGATGATTTACCTTTATGGGTATTTAAATACCTAACCGTCTAAAGCATGAAAAAATTGTTATAAAAATTAGTGAAAAAAAAAATTATATTTTTATGAAAGTAAGGCACAATTCACAGTGTTTTTTTGAAGAAATCTAAAAAAGTAAAGTACATATTTAAATAATAATATTGTAAAATTAAATTTTAAAAATTATTTCGCTTTCTCGCTTTTTATTTTAATTTTGTTTCGTGGTACATCATTGTGATAGTAAAAAAAGCATTTGGGATGCAAAGTAGTCGAACACTTTTTGCAACCGAGCTTTAATACCTCATTGTCTACAACGACTGCGTTTAGGCATTTTTCCACTATATGGTCGACACAATCTGTGCGTTTTGCCATTTGTTGAGCATTAACAAGGACACTCCTACATGGACGGCTGACTACTTGTGGTAGTGCTACTAGTGCTTTCACCACATTTAATTTAATCAAATATACCCATAGAAGTCACACCTTCAGAATTCACAATTGCGGCATCAAATGTATTTGTGAGCAATGGCCAATACCATTTTTTAATTCGATAATTGTTTATAGCAATATCAAACAGATCAACAGCATCCATCCGTTTATATTCATGAATGACCAGTGGCTGGTCAATTGTTATCTTACGATTTTTTCGGTCGTACTGCTTTGTATGGAACATTGGGCCATGTCTCAAAAAGTTGGACATTATAGTAATTTAAACAGAATTATATAAATCTTACCCTACTAATTAGTTTTACACAACACTGCATTTGAAACTGTATAACTTTATCAATTCACTTTTGAATTTCTAAGACCTGAGAACACAACGGTCAAACTTCAAACCATGAGATAATGTGAAAAGTTAAAAAACATTTTAAATCTTACAATACAGAACAATTATATATTTTGTCGTGTCATGTTACTATCCATCAATAGATATCAGATGTATCTTTTATTTCATGTAGATTATTCCTACTTGAAATAATATATCTATGAAATTTTAATTTTTTTTCAAAAATAAAATTAAAAAATTTATATAAAATGTAGTAGCGCTAACGTCGATTGGGTATTTAAATACCCATTCCAAATGTCAGGCGTGACAAAAGCTAGAGGTCTAAATTTTTACTAGGCAACTTTTATGACCTCTATGACCATCCTTAGAAAATTTCATAATGATTGTACAACGGGGTCTATGAGTCGGCTTTAATGGGTTAAGTTGTAGGAGATTTAGAAAAATTAGAAAGCTTAGAAAAGTCCTTATTATAATTAAGGACAGTAAAGAAGTCTCATATTATTAAGAGAACAGAAACGAATGTACCGAATTCAACTATTTTTTATGATGAGATAATTGTTTACAATTACAGAAGTAAAATAAGTCAATTATATTTTTTAGAATGTATTGCAGTACAATATTGAAGTAGAACAATTGTTAACTTCAACAGAAAAACCAGCAGTGAACATGAGGGCACAAAACAAATTCTCTTTTTACAGTTACTGTGTCACATAAACGGTTTTAAAATGTTGATTTTTATAGTTACTGTGTCACATAAACGGTTTTAAAATATATGTTGTTTTATCAGATTTGATAAAACCGTTAATGATAATAGATCTATGTTCATTTAATTCCAACATAATGTATCTATTTTTGTTTTAACACCTTTTACACCAAATGCCAGAAACCTGTAACAATTCCTAAAATTGGTTTATATAATTAACATTCATCATTTTAACATTCATCAGCAAAATGAACTGCTCAATGACGTTTGGCTCGTATAATAAAATAAAAAAGGGAACTTAACGACTTTATATCTATAGATGCATTAATACGGATAATGACAATAAGTCCATTTGCAGTTACGGTGATAACCGTTCTAAACTAGGTTATTGAAAGTTTTACAAAGAAGTTGTTATAAATTGAAACTTCAAAACGATAAAAAATTTTATGATCAAAATCACCCTGTTATTTTTTCTAATTATATATCTTTATTAAAGTTATTATTATTTTTATATTAGATGTATACTTACTAATTTTATGCATTTCATTTCGAATCAAAAAAAAAAAAAAACAAAAATAAAATCAAATGAATTTGGAAATTATGTGGAAAATTTTTTAACAATTAAATAATGTTTCGCCTAATTTTCACAAACTTTTAAATTTAAAAATATTTTAAATAACAAAATAAATTAGTTCAATAGTTTTTTTTTGTGAAAAATTAATTGGAAAATTAATTCATGTGTCACAGAACAAAAAAGTAAAAAAAAATTATTCTGTATTTAATGCTGCACCATATTATTATTGGACATTTTTTTTTATAAATTCGATTAAATTTTGAAATGAGTACACATTTTCTTTTATTTATTTGCTTATTTAGAGTTGTCCACAATAGTGAGGAATTTTCTTTTCACAATTTTTTGTAAATGATTTTAAATGGCGAAATACTGGCTATACTAGTGTATTTTTGTTTTAGTGATATAGATTAATCATACTGGCTAATGGTGCTCAGTTCAAAAATTTTGCTTGCAAATTTTGAGTAGTAAATTGTTCAGTTTAACTTTTTTTTTAACTTAACAGAAAACAAAAAAATTGAGTTTGGTTTGTTTTTGAAGGCCTTAATTTTTATTTGTTGATTGAAAAATCAGTAAGATAACTCCAATACCTTAACATACCGGATATTATTGATGTAAACATTTTTAGACTAAGGAAAGATGCCAAACGAACATTAGACACAATACTGTACAGTACCAGAGCAAGAGGTAGACCAAAATCAAGATGGGTGGATGAAATCGTGGCTAAATGTCAAAATATCTAACGGATGAAGAGCAGTGCACAAGATAGACCAGAATGAAGTAAACTTGAAAATGAGGTTAAAGCTTAGCTTTCCATTTGGAATTTAGAAATTTTAAATTATTTTTCAGTTTTTATTAATATAATCAAAATAAAATAATGTCTCGCTTAATGAGAAATTAATAGATTACCAGATATTTTTGAAAGCATAAGGTTTACACAAAGATCTTCTATCTGACTCTGGTTCTGCGCTCGGTGTTTAATTTGACTCCATTTCCTATTGTTATTTTTCGTTTCTTTATGGACTGATCTACGCCATGTTTCCTACGGTCTATCTCTCCCTCTTTTACCCTAATGATTCCAATCCAATGCTTAATGCCTCGCTATATTGTTCTCTAAGGTAGGTCTTCTAAGTGTATGGTCTGCTTTATTTACTTTATTGTGTGTTTATATGTTATTGTTTGGTCATTTCCCAAAATTAATTGTTTCTAATAAATGGTTCTGGGCCAGAATATTTTACAAATTATGCGTAAGCATTTTTTAGTTAATTTTCGTAAGCATTTTGTTTTTATAATACTAGTTTATCAGCCATGTCTGGCTAACATACAAAGGGTTAATTTCACGCAAGCATCATATATTTGTGTGCGTCTGGTGATGTGAGGTTGCCTCCACATGACTGTGGTCTTTTAATATTTATTCTGATTAATTTTAATCTATTTTCAATTTCTTCCGTATTGCATGCGCTTGTTGTAATTATACTACCGATGCAATAAAATTCGGTGAAAACTTGCATTATTTCTTGCGTTAATTTTTAGACATTTAGTTTTGTTGGTGTTGATTTTGAGACCAACTTCTAATGCATAAGCTTCTCAAACTATTTACTAGTTATTAATATTTTCTTATTTAATTTTATAATTCAAAATTTTTTTAAATTTATTGTGTATTTTGCATTTTCTATCGCAATAATTGTGTTAGCAAAGGATCAAAGACCATATTATATTTTGTACCGTATAGGTATTTATTTTTTTTATCAGTATCAGCGCTTTTGTGTTTAATTTTTTATAATATATAATAATAATGTCCCAACGACCAATTACCCCTCCCGTGCCGCGCACGTGGGGATTCACCATTCTTATTATTATTATCATTTAGCATATGACTAGGAGTGTCGTATACAAGGTCATCACAGTGCTTGGAAGAGTAAAATTCTTCGTATTAAAAGTATAGAAAGATTTTAATAAATTAAATTATTCAGTATGTAATACTGTGACGAGCATACACTCAATGAACTTTCATTAATTAAACTTTAATATTTATTATTATATTTTAATTTTATTCAAATAAGAATACAAGCACGTGATAACCCTTAATGAAGAATGTGTTAGTAAGGAGAGAATTGGGTCAGGAAACGCTTAAAACAAGCATGCAAAACAAAAAATAAACAAAAAAAAGGGGGAAATTAAGTAAACACGATTAAGGAAATTAGTAATTAGTAATAAATTGATAGAATACTAAAATTAAACAAAAATAAAATCCATTAACGGAAAAAACAATTAAAAATCTAGTAACTTTGATTTGCCTTCCAAGCATTAGTCAATTTATTTAGGTATAAACTAAAGAAATTAAAAAAAAAAGAAAAAAATAATAAAAATATATATCCATACTTATATAAAAATACAACACATGCAAAACGCAATTAGTCAAAGACACAAAAATAAAAAGAATAATAATAAAAATTAACCTAATTTATACACACTTATGTATACATGTTAAAAGTATGAAGTACTACTGATTCAACGTGAACAACTACGTATACTACATATATTACATGTCCTTCAAAAACTTATGACCTGTTTGAATAAAGCAGATTCTTTAATTTGGACTTACTAATGTGAAAATCGAAGACATTAGAGTTATTGTTTACGTAACACAACATTCTTCTAATTGGCTCATTCTTTCCATAATCCATGCGATGACGGAACTTAAACGAAAGAGGGCAGAATGCCTAAGAGAACGAAAGTTGATATTGAAGTTAATGTGTTCTAAAATACCAACCGAGTCAATTGCACCTGAGAGAATTTGGTGTACAAATATAATATCAGCTACTTCACGACGAGTAAAGAGACTTTGCAGACCTAGAAGTTTAAGGCGGTCTCTGTAAGGGGGTAAGTTATATGGATCTGTCCATCAAAGACCACGAAATGAACGAATCTACGTTGAACAGATTCAATCCTGTCTATGTGAACTTGATGAAAAGGTGACCATACCTGAGACGCGTATTCGAGGTCTTACCATAGTCAAATATAAAGCTCTGGTGACATATGGGTCGGAAAATTCTTTGACCATCTTTTGATAAACCCAAGAGCTGAATTAGCTCTACTGACAATATTATCTACATGAGATCTGAAATTTAGCTCGGTGTCTAATAGAATACCTAAGTCTTTAGTGGATGTTACATTAGAGACAATAACGCCGTTAATACTATAATAACGGGCTGATATTGCCGCTTTACGGGAAAAGGTGATGTTTTGGCATTTGCTAGCGTTAAGTGCTAGGTTATTATTACAACACTAAATAGCGAAATTATTAACGTCACTCTGAAGAAGATGAGATTAACGCGGAGACGAGATTTGTTTAAATATTTTTATATCGTCAGCGTACACAAGAATGTAAGAATTTTTTATAATATTATGTACATCGTTTGTGGTTAAGATAAAGATCAGAGGGCCTAAGTGGCTACCTTGTGGGACACCCGATTTAGCAGTGAAGGAATCTGAAATATTAAACCTAAAACGGACGTGATACACTCTGTTGCATAAGTATGAACTCATCCAATCTACATATCCAATCATATACATAGGTGGGTGATCTTGAACGACATAATTATACATAATTCGTGTGTGGAAATCAATTATGGTAATGAAGGCATTTAATTCACTTAAACATGCTCCACATTCTATACTATACATTCTATATCGAGAGATTATTATTCCATAATTTGTATATCGAGAAATTATTATAGTAAAATTTCGGTGGAAGATGTCATTATAACTGTAATTCTCACCAGGTGGAAATTTTTATCTTAAGCATATTTTTTCACGAAAGAAAATAATTATTCTAGCTTGGCTCTATTAGTTTGTTACCATTTTATAAGTTTTTTTGTTGAGATTACAAATATGTTCGTCAGTAGGTTAAATATTTGTCGTATGGTAAGTGGTCTCAGTTTTGGGGAAGTAGAATTTAAAGTTCAAATTGCAATGTTCTACGGTAGATTTCCTCGAAACTTCGATAGAATGTAATGAATGTTATTCATTATAAAAATTAATTCTTCAAGTTATGAATATTAATTAGAATGCTT
Organism: Argyra leucocephala; assembly: GCA_963942445.1. Classification (NCBI taxonomy): domain Eukaryota; kingdom Metazoa; phylum Arthropoda; class Insecta; order Diptera; family Dolichopodidae; genus Argyra; species Argyra leucocephala. Next base: position 66,330,601 of record OZ012681.1, on the reverse strand, counting down.
AAAGCATTCAAAAAGGCTTTATCGGCTTCATCCAAATAAGACATAATGCTTTTCAAATCATTTTTCTTATCTAATGACAAGATTTTGGGGGCTATAACTGGTAATTGAGCCTTAAAAGGATCTTTTGTGAATTTGCCAAACTTTTGCAAATCACTGTTTTTAAAATTTATTTCCTGCGCTGAAGTTTTGAATTTAGTTTCATAATAAGTTTTTTTTACTATAATTTCAAAACTTCCACTTTTGAAAATGGAATTTGATTGAATTTGATTTCTCCTGCCAATTTTCCTTTATGACTTAAAATCTTGTGGTAACATTTGTCATATTTTAATTCATCTTCTTTAAATTCCTATTCAATGACAGCGGACTCCCAATTTCAACGTTATATACTCTACACACGATAAAAAGAGATTATCGCCAATTTATGTTGGAAATTTGTCTTATGTCCGTTTGTTATAACATACGACAAAAGTTTTTGTTTTACTGTGGGCATACGACAAAATAGATTCTCAACATCTCGAGAATTAAAAGATTTTTTGCAAAACGGATTGGCGCATGTTAAAGAGTTTATCGAAAAACCCGTTAATCATTTTGTACATAAAAACTGACAAAAACTAGACAAGTATTTATCCACCTACCGAATTATCTAGATTCTAGAACAATTGAAGTTAGAAAGTGGGTTTTTTTATATTTTTTATAATTTTACCAAATGTGTTGTTCCTTTACACGTAATTTTTAATTGTCTACACTTTGAAATAGACTTTAATGTAAAACAAGCAATTTACTGTAAACAATGTAAACTACACTGCATAGAATAAAAACAATTCCAACTATGATGTAAACAATAATTATTTTTCCAGTGGATTCGCTTAATTTCAAGAACTTTATTAAAAAAAAATCGGCCAACGTATTTTATGAAGTATTAAAGTTTTATATTTTATTAGTGTATTAAATAAAGTTCCTAAAGTAGGAAAACATTGTCATCAACTTGGCTTGATAAAGCATTTACAAATGAATTATGTCAGCTAAGGTTATTATGAGTTTAGAATCAATTTTATTTATTGATGGGTGGAAAAATTGTTCGATCAATGATAAAACGATTTTTTCAATGTTGCATATACACTGCTATCAGAGATCAAGCCTTTTTTTTACATGCTAAACAGTATATGCGAAACAGCTGCAAAATTGTCTGAAATTGTTGTGGAGTCTGTTGATATTGCAAAGGATCTGAATTCATACTGTTGTTTAAGCTATTGTATTCGACAGTAGCATAAATAGATGGGAAAATTGTCTAAGCACTTCATAGTAGTGGTATAGTAACGGGAACACGCTACGCCGGCAATCTATTTACAAAATTTAAGCTAGACATCTATTTTAAAAGAATTTAAGCAAGTTGATTATAAAAATTTTGTTGGTCGATTAAGGTAGAATTGGGCTTAAGCCATGTGATCCTGGAATGATCAAATCAATATATAAAAAATTTGGAAAAGAAAACTTTTTTTACCAATTATGTGAATGGATTAATGCTTGCCAACCGTAGGAGTGTTTTAAGAAACAGAGGATCTGCATGACTCGGATTAAATTTATGTTACACATTTTATAATAAATATATAAAACTAGACTTGTAATCCGCCATAAATGAAGGGAAGCAAAATAAATTCTAGCTTTTTCTTTCTTTCATTAAAGTTTTCATTTCAAATTTATGTTATTGTGGGTCCTACTGGTCCAACAATATTCATTTGATCTTCTTTGTTTACTTTTATTTATTTTTAATAATTAATGCACTTTCGGTAGCGAAATTTATTTATCTTAAGTTAAAAAAACAGATCAAAGGAATTTGTATATGTATTGGAGCGTTCCGTCGAATCGACAGATATATGTAGGAAACTATAAATTATATAATAATATAATTTTGCTTTTTTTTGTAAAAAAACCAGTATTTTCATTTAACTTAATTGTAATTCATTATTATTTAATTGTAAATATTGTCTACGCAATGAATTAGACATAATTATATTGTCTACAAAGTATTGTCGACGTCTAGAAAATAACGTAATCTACTAAATGTAGTTTACGCGGCACAACACTGATAGTTAGTAATTTAGGGTAGTTCGAACATTTAAAGTACCACAAATTATTAAATAGTAGTAGTAGTTTTTTTTTTTTAAATTTTTGATACATCTACTAAAGAAGTTTAGTGGAAAAACGATTTAGCATTAGAAACTAAGCTTTCTTTTGGCATAGTTTGTTATATTTTATATTATTAATAAAATGATATTCCCAACAAAATTTATAAAATTTCAATATTTTATACTTCTGATTAGTGCTGCGATCACATGAACACAATATGTTGGTTGTAGAAAATATTATAATGTTATGGAAAACAGCTGCAGTAATTTAAGGTGAAATAGAATAATTAGGTCTCTTTGCTCAAACTATTTCTCTTCTACTCATTTTCAAAACTATTTTACATAAAGTTAATTTACATACAAGATGATAAAGCAATCTTGAGTCTTAACTATTCATACTATATTATAGATATCATGTTGAATGCCATAATAATTATTGACTAAAGAAAATACAAGGAAATTGTTATGCATAATTATTTTAAAGTTTATTTGTAAATATAAAACACAACAATGAATAAAAATCTTGTCCTTCATCTAATTCACTCATTTGGAATATATCCTTAACACAAAACAAAATAAAAACTATAAATAAATTCATATTCTATGTAAACATGTTATTTTCATATCCTACCTAGGGGGATATGAAATTTACCTCTTTTCAAAATTGAATAATAAACACATAAGTTTTAATGTTGTTATATCGAGCGAAGGCGAACAATTGCACAATCTAAAATTCTTTTTCAATTTGCTCGCAAATAAATTTTCTTCTTCAATAATCCTTTGAAGGATTATTCTAATATTTTTTTTCTAACTTTTATTATTGTGCTATTTTTTCTTCTTCTTTTAATAAAATATATAATTTTCAATATAATAAATAAATATATAATATGATATATAAATATTATATAATAATATTATGTGTTGCTGTATTAAAATAAATAGGGTGTTTCGATTATGACGCTTTTAGAGTAGTTTAGAAAAAAAGAAACAACGAATTGTCGAATATTGAATACCTTCAGTTGAGGCAGATAACTTTTTAGTTTTTATTTTCTTACTAATATTTATGGAACAACACTATCTTGCAACAATTTGGTACTGATTTACAGATATTTTCGAATTTTTTTCAACGATGTCAAATTGATTAGTTTTAGATATTTAGGAGCTGCATTTGCAGTACTGGGCATTTGCGTCTTTTGAAACAGTGTGTTGTTTCTGAGTACAATAAAACAGTTTATTCATTTCGATTTTCATAATCTGATCAATTCTGCAAACAATCGATCTAAAATAATTTTTGTGTGGTAATTTAAAAAATTAAGATAATTTTATCAAATGAGTTTTATTCAAGACAATAAAAATTGAAAAAAGAATTACCTTTCGAATTACCGATCGCTACATATATACAAAAAAACATTTAATTGCCTTTTCATAAAAATATAAGATTGATTAATTTGTGGAAAAAGCATAAAATTGAAATTTGGTTTCACATTGGGGATGGGTTGGTTATAAATGAATTTCCATAACTTTTCTTCTGCCATCTAGACATTTCTACGTGACTTCCAGATATCTATAGAGAATGGATAGAGCTCCAACTATATGACGATAACCAAGAGAAGCAAAATGAGCGTTAATAAGGCAAATAACCTTGTTTTGAGTTTTATACAAATATTTAAATGTTTTAACGCATTACTAGAAGCGTCAGTCTATATGTGGAAATTATACTCTATTTTGGGTCACATGAAAGCTGTATCGTTTTTCAAGAGGTAGCAGTAGGAGAAGTAAACCATCACAAACTAACAAAACCTAAATATTTGTCTCCTTTTTTAGCAACCTGGAATATAAATATGATCATTCCAGATCATTTTCACATTTAAGTGAATTCCTAATATGTTTTTTTTGTAAATTGGGGAGTTCTAAGTAACCGCGACCTCTTAAGATCTATTGTACTTCCCCGTCAATTTCAGAATTACAGGTTTATGTCCTTGATAAACGTTATTATTGCTTTGATGTCAAATTCAGAATCTGGAAGTGTTTGTATCTTTTGTGAGCAACAACGTCAATGAAATAGAATATGGGAGGAGGATTCATCCTGTTCTTAACAGAATTTGCATCTGTTTATGCTCTATCTACCAATCTTGAAGAGTGAGCCATGACCTGTGGTAAACCATGTCAGCATTCTGACATTACATCTAGTCTCCCTGATTATCTGATTCAATCTATGAATACTTAGTCTTAAAAAGAATTTAGACTGCGTAAGTCCTTGGCAGCTATTCCATATGTTTTGGGTTTTTGTGGCTTCTCACTTAGAAACAATTCCTTGTAGGAAGGCGCTTGAACGAGCAATACTTGGCAAGACTTTTCGCAACTGTTTTTGCAAGGACATCTGCCTCTTCATTGCCTTGTATTCCTTCATTGGTCAGGAGTCCACATAAGAGTAACTTTGTTTCGTCCGACTAGCTTTATTAAGCTTCTGTTGCAGCTATAGATAAGCTTTCATTTAAAAATGATCGAAGCGAGAACTTTTAATGCAGCTTGGCTATCCGAAATTATGTGTGTGTTGACCATTTTGTGCCCCCTTTTACTGCACTGTAATGCCGAGACCTCGATGGTATAGGTTTCAGTTTGAAAGACAGTGAGATATGTGGCACCGATTTTCTCCCCGATTTTTGAGTCATCAGCATACCATACTGAAGCCCTTGTTGCTGTCATTCCTGACGTCCTTATAAAGTATAGAGGAATCGATGGGAGTTCCCGAATTTTTTTCCAGGTCTAAAGTAGTGCATGTTCTGAGTCCTCCAGTAGCCGCAAGGCTTGCTATTCTTTGTATTTTTGTAAGCACATGCTTTCGTCTTTTCTATTTTTGGATACCATACAAATGTCGCGTAAGATATTATAGGTCTTATTATAGGCTTGTAGAGCTATACAGTCAACTGTGGAGATAATCGCCATGTTTTTCCAAACCAATTTTGACATGCAAAAAACGCCCTGTTAGCTTTTTTGTTTTATTTAATCTATGTGATGATTCCATGACAGTTTGTTGTCAAGTATTATTCCTAGGTGTTTTGTTTACTTTACCATTTTGATAGCAATTCCATCCAATGTGGGTAGTGTTTGGTAGTTTACTTTTTTTCTTTTGATAAAAGTTATGTTTACGATTTTAAATACTCAGAACCACGTTTTTGCAGCATTTATGCACCATGCTTATAGCAAATTACATTCGTTCCGCAATTGTGTTTTCAAATTTGCCTCTGACTAGTAAGACTAGATCGTCAGCGTAACTCATACAGGAGAAACCTTCCTTGTTTAGAATGTCCAGTAGTTCGTCCATGACTTTTTCTGAAGTTAGTACAGCTATGTATAGTTTTAAAGTATTAAACTCGACTCCGTTTTTTAAATCCGTTTAATTGAGTCCCGAATTAAAATCATAAAACCCAAAATTTCATGTCACGATTAAGATCCGGAATTAATTGGGAAAAAACAGAGGAAGAGATATCAATAGCTATGACGTACTGATATGAATAATTCAAATTGTGAACTAAAATATGAAAATTTTATTTTCCCAATTGGCAATAATTATAGACAAACAGAAGAAATTCAAATTTTTATTCAAAACTAAATTTTATTCCACCATGTAGGTAGTTAGGTGGGTATGGTATAGCTACTTGTTGTCTTTTATTTTTTCTTATTTATATTGAGTAAAATGTATGCACACACTTCTTCATAATTTTTTTAAATTCTCAAGGATTTCAAATTGAGAACTCTATATTTCGCATGTACCTACACTAGGTACATAAGTAAATATATTACAACATTTGCATGATACATTATCATCAAAAAAATTAAAAAAAAAAAAAAACAAAAAACAACGTAGCAATTTTTATAGTTAGCTGGTTAATGGTGTTGTTGTCGTTGTTGATTTTGAAGTACATAGATTTTAAAAAAAATATTGAAGAGAAGAAAAACAATATTTATGTGTGTACATAAAGAAAAGAAATAGAGCGATTATTTTACACAAGGTATCTACTATCATGGAGTATGAGACATTTTGAAGTGAGTCTAATAAAAATAAAAGAACAAAATAAAAAAAATGAATACGAAAATTTAAATTTCAAATGTTATGAAAAATTGAGATTTTTTTTCCAGTATTCTCTTGTTTTCCAATTTATTAAAACATCTCGGATTTAAACCAACAGGTGCCTTTTTATATTATTGTTTTGATTTTATTTTTTTAATATTTGAATATACGATGTATATATTGTGTGTATATATGTCTGTATGTTTAGCTTATGTAGTTGTAAGCTTATATGAATTAGACTTGAAATGCTCTTCTTAACATTACGTGAAACCAGAGTGAATTGTCATAATTTGTAATTTTTCTATAATAAATTGACTATTTTATTTTAAGTTTAGAATACCCTGAAAAAATAATTGTGATTAATTTTAAAAATTTAGTTTGTATGTTAATTTAGCTAGAGTTAACAGTTAAATAGTTAAGACTGAACTATAATTGACTTAAGTTGACTTAATAGAACATACGATGCTATTGAATACAACATAACTGACCATAATCAATTTTTGGAGAATGAAGACCTTATGTTATACTTCGTTCGTTGACTTTGGGTTGTTCCACGATAGCTATCATGGAAAATTAAGATTTTCAAAATATTTCAAAGAACCAGATGAAATACAGTATCACTTGTGTTTTTGTTTTGATTGTTTATTGTTTATGTCAGCTGTGGTCAAATTCGAATTATGACCGCTGAAAAGCTAAAAATTAGAATGCAAGATCGACTAGAAATTAAAGTAAATTTTTCGGAATATTTATAATGTTTTCAGTTCATAATCATAAATATTAAATAATATCTAATTTTTAATATGAATTTAATATTTGTCCTTAGATGTTGATGCATGACATTGCATGTCGTCAGTAAGATAGTCAAACGATGGCACGTAACTGGTCACTGATAAGTGTAGAGACATTTTTAAATGTTCATCTGTAAGTGTGCTACTGTATTTCGTTTTTATTATTATCATAATATGAGAAAATGACGATTAACATAGATAGATGGAACCAAAGTACGCGGTCAATTGCAAAGCAATTCCTCTTAAACATGGATATTTATATTCATGTAGCAATGACCAATAACTATTTTCAGAAGCTCTTGCTATTATAAAAATATCAGAATTAAGAGCTATAATTTCATTTTCTATTGTTGAAGAATCAATATCATTAGTGTAGTCTTATATAATAGTATGATACGCATTAGGTACCGAACTATTCTTATTTTATATTTTGATGATAAGACATCTTCTGGGTACCCGAGTGCCGTTAGAATTATTATTTTTTTCATGTACCTACTGACGATGATGTACATTTCAGATCCACAAAAATTTTATTTTATTTCTATGACATAATTATCATTAGGTACGAACTATTAAAAATACTCAAAAAAACCCACATCTTGAATTTCCTCTGATGGTTTCAAGTTTTGATAAAATTGGTGGTAAACTGGCGGTAAAAAGTCAAAAATAAAAAAAATTATTTTTTTAATTTTTACTACGCCAATCGACTGAAAAAAATCGAAAGATCGACTGGTCAATTGCGATTAACCGCTTGGGCGATCCTAGTATAAATTATTACCAACTGCTTTGATATTTTTGTTTGAGACATTGTAAGCTTTAAAACTGAAATGGTATCTTTGATGGTAATAGTGGAATCCTATAGACTACAGGTTGCAATATTTATTAATCGAATTCAATTATTGTGTACTTTTTTTGCTTTAAATTTTTTAAAAACGTTATTGGATCACCTAATTTAAGTTCCAGTTGATGAATATGGAACATTGTTAGATCCAACGAATTTCGAAATTTCGTTGGATCGGTAACAATAATTTCGTTTTTATTTTCATTTTTTTTTGCTATACATAACCAAAACATTACGGTGTACGAATGAGCATGTGCCGGCCATTATGTTTCCTTTCTGTCCACCTTTTATATTGATTGGCATGTTTGGCTAGGATGGAGAAGGAAAATTTGGGAATGAGGTATCAATGTTCATCTTAAATTTATTTATGTCGTAAATATAGAATTTAACATGTTTTGGGAACACATAAGATGGAATTTAGTTGAATTTGGGATGTTGAGGTTATAATCGAATTTCTATAACTTGTCCCTGCCTGCGTTTTCAGATCAATTTTCGAGTTAGGTGCATATCTAATGTACTTAAGTTTTCAAAACTCTGAAGTTTATCTTCCTGAAACAGAAGAGTAGGACGGAAAAGAGAAATTTTTCGATAGATTGTACAGGTCTGACTTTTAGAAGTGTTAAAATCGATTCTGTGTTTTAAGTCCCAATTAGCTATTACGACCAAATCATAGCTGAGAGAACTATCCCTGATGTCTCTTTTGGTTGATACAGCGAATGATGCAGTTTCAGATTTTTTAAGAAAAATGTAGGAGGGTACTACAGAGTGCTGCAAAGCTTTGGATTGGATTGAAAGCAAATATTTAGATTCTCGTTAAGGTATGTCATGAAATCACTGGTAGACCGATGGGATCTAAATTAATATTGCTTGTGGTGGTCAATACCTTGCCCTTGGCTAGATATTTGGTTAGCTTTTTATTTATTAAGATGTCCATCCTTTTGAAGAAGATCGATATTATAGCTATAACCTATATAGTTTGATGGATCACTTTTGTCGTCTTTTTTGGGAATTGGATTAATATGCGCAATCTTCCACTGAGTTAAGTATACTCCTGTATCCTAACACAGTTCGAACGGTTTCGTCCGTCTAAGTCTTTTAACAAAGTTTTGACAGTCAGTTAAACGTGAATATTCAACATTGTCATGTTGAGATAGACGACTTTTATGGCGTACAGTCTTTTATGAGAGGAACCCTGAGATCCCTATTAATATCAGCATTCCTCACAAATCATGGTGGGCATTAACAATATTTCGCAATACTATATTTTTGAACGTTTGGATAGTTTGAATATGTAGTTGTTTAGCGCAACCCCATATTTGAATACCGTATGATCAGACTGGCTTTAATATCTGTTATCAATTAATATCAATTAATATAAGTTTAAATTGTTTGTATTTTAGATCTAGTTCTAGTTTTTTTTTCTTGACGTGTTCTGTGCAGCTAAGCTTGGTGTCAAGCGTCATACCAAGATGTCAAACCCAGAGTTTTGATATGGTATGATGACATTGTTTAATCTTACTAGAATGTACGACAAAGTTTTTTTTTTGTAAAGTGAACGTGCGTGAATTTTACTTCATTCAGGTTAATTCTCGACCTTTTGTATCAAATGGATATTTTGTTATTGGCTTGTAGCAATTTATTTGAAACTTCATTTCTATTTTTACCGACTGCTAATATAGCCGTATCATCGGTAAAAGTAGCTATCGTCGCATTTTCTAACTCTGGGATATCACTAGTGTATAGCAAATATAGAATGGGGCCCAGTATACTACCTTATGGTATTCCTGCGTTAATATTTTGTAGAGCAGAGTAATTTTCTCCTTCCTTAATTTGAATTACTTGTTTTGATAAATATGACGAGTCAGTTCGACATATTATGTTTCAGGGAGCAAGCGACGAATATAAAATAAATGAAACGAAACTGTAGTAGATGTCGATGAGATCGCAAAATTTCCACTGCAGTTCTTGTACGCTCTTTTAGTCTCACTTACTAAAACGGAAATAATAATTTTTTATTTGAATGTTATGGAACAAGAGTTGAACTATCAAATAATTAAAGAATTAAAATGTTAACTACATATATCTAGCATAAGTTTAATGCCAAGATAGAAATAAGAATTTAGTATATTTGAATGTAATAGATTCAATATAATTTATTAGAATGCCATGGCAAAATGTTATTAAATTATATTTTCCTTTAAAATTCAAAACAAATACACCTTCAAGCTACCTCGGGCAACGACCTATTATTTTTCTAGTAATATAATAAAATGTCACTTTATAATTATGTTCTAAAAGTTAACAAACTATCCAAATTACGATTTATTGAAAAAAAAAAAATAATTGGGTGGCGGTAATAACTTACTAAAATGTTCAATGATTATGAATCATCTTTTGGTGTGGTACAAGTCTATGTGCACTTATGTGTTTGCGTATAATAACACGATTTTTATTTCAAAGATACATTTTTATTCAGTGTAATTATATAAGTAACGTGGAATTTAATAAATCCAAAACTTCAGTAGATATTTTGAAAATTAGATATTGGAATATCTATAAGATACAAGAAAATAAAAATTCTGGTAGATTTTATTCTTAAAAATTCTTATTGGAGTTTGAGAGATTTTATTTTTTTATTGAATTTGTTCCAGAAGGACATTATTTGATGTTGAATAGCTTAAAAGAAATGAGAAGGAATATCATAATGTAAATAAAAAGAGTATTAAAGGAGTATGTTACGACTATAATCTTGAGAAATCAATGGAATTCAGAATATTTTTATATTAATTTTATTTTTTTTTAGAAATTGAAATTTTAGAATATGTTGTGTTTGTGTTTTACATGGAACCAAAAATCCTTATTTTATTTAGAATTGAAATTTTAGTTTTTATTTATTTCCAGTATAAGGGTAGATAGATATCTTACATTACATAAAAGCTCATACAAAAGCATGGAACTAAATTAAATATCAAAATTCAAAATAAACTAGATAGGGAGGGAGAATGGAATTTTTCAATTGGAAAAATATTTGTATATACTCGTACAATAATAATACTCCTCCTTCTGTCTCCTATTCTTATTAAAATATCTATGTAGTTACTTGGAAAGAAGATCCCTAAAAACTATCCTAAAGAAAAATATTATAATGTAAAAATTTAAAATTAAAATTGTTTCAGTATGAGAGCTTAAATTAAAAAAATTATTTAAAGTTTTGTTGGAATATAAGTACTAGATCGGATAGTGACGAAATCTTATTTCTGAAAATCTATCCTACCTATTTATAATCTAATTAATATTAATACGCTAATAATGTCCGAAATTACAAGTACAAGAACCAAATAACATAATGAAATAATAGCCAGCCAGATATCAAAAAATATAAATTTAAAACTTTAAATTAGAAGTATTTTTTTAAAGTCATCAAACAATTCATTAAAATTACCGACTAAAACACTTTAAAATTTAAAAAAAATATTCTTATACGCTCACAGCCAACGATAATGTTGAGATTTAATTTCATTTACAAGCAAAACTAAAATAGCCATACAAATTAAATTTGTATTTATAAAAAAATTAAAAAGAATTTTGTTGAAATTAGTTTATCATCACATTTGTGTACAATATTTTGTTCATGTCTGTTGATGTTTAGACGTATCGTATAAGAGTCATTACATTGTATTAGTTATAAGAATTGAATGTAAGCTGTACTTGAATTATTTCTTTTCTTATTCTTTCTTCTTAATAAAACTTGTGAACTGAACGGACGTGGTTTTAATTTAATAATTCAATAGGTTATGGACCCAGTCACGTTTTAAATATTTTTACTAATAAGTTTTTTTTACGGAAAATTAGCGCGTTTAAAATTATTTAATTTTGGAAAAACGCAGAAGCAATTGCTTAAAAAAAAATTGTATAAAATATTTTGGAATTAATTATTAATTAATCGGTTCGGTATTAATTTTCGTTTCGGTTACTTTTATTTTGAAGCAAAAAAAAATAAAAGCACGCGGTTGAAACATGGAAAAGGATTTTAAGATTGAAAAACTTAGAAATGTTGATGATTGGTCAACATGGAAGTTTCAAGTCAAAATCATGCTCAATGCTGAGGATTATTGGCGCGTAGTTGACGGGACGTTTGCTCAACCTGAAAATGAAGAACAGCAAGCAGTGTGGAGCAGAATAGATGCTAAGGCACAAAGAATAATAGCTACAAATGTAGGGCAGCAACCATTAATTCATTTAATGAGCTGTACAACTTCTGCTCAAATGTGGGAAAAATTGGAAGGTATTTATGAACAGAAATCCAAAACAACCATACAACTTCTGCTCAAAGGTGGGAAAAATTGGAAGGTATTTATGAACAGAAATCCAAAACAATCATACATCTGCTGCAACAAAGGTTTTACAGTTTCAAAAAATTACCTGACGATAATATTTCAGTGCATATTTAAAAGCTGGAGAAGTTAGTTCAACAACTAAAAGATTTAGGTGAGTCAGATGTCAGATTCAATGGTCATAACAAAAATATTAATGACATTGCCATCAAATTACAACCACTTTTATACGGCATGGGAGTCTACATCCATAAAACAACAAACATTAGCAAACCTAACCTCAAGGTTAATAATGGAGGAATCGCGTATGGAGGCACAAAGTTCGAGTGAATTAAGTGTATCGAGTAATGTAACAGACAATTGGACTTAGTTTTTACATCCAATTGGTCTAATTTGTATTTTAATAATATTCTTATGCCTCTTTCAATTATTGATCATTATCATCCCCCATTCTGCTTCTCCTATTGTTTTAATAGTCCTCTTATATCTAGTTCTGAAATCTCTTATAAATATAATTTTATAAAAACTAATTACGTTTCACTCAATAACTATTTTTTGTCTTTTAATTTTGAAACAATACTATCTCAAGTAGATCTCGATCTTGCAATTAACAATTTCTATGAGATCTTATTAGCTGGATTTAATTTATTTGTTCCTTTAATTCGTGAGAGGAATATTAAATCAAGTCCCACTTAGATTAACCAGGAATTAAAAAAACTAAAGAATAAAAGGAACAGGTAATGGATTTTATATATGAAAAATAGGAGTGATTCAAATTATAATAATTTTGTTAGTCTTTTTAATTCATATAAAAGTCTTCTGAATTTTAACTACAGAAATTATTTATCCGGTATATCTACCCAGATAAAGCGTGATCCTAAAATATTTTGGAAATTTGTAAATTCCAAATGCAAATCAGATCAGTTTCCGGCGTCAATGTCTTATAATAATAATTCATCCAATGATGCGACAGTCATTGCAGATTTCTTTAAAACCTTTTTTTCAAGTTGTTTTGAAGACAACACTTGTGAGCCGGACAGCTATGATTCATTAATGGCTGTTAATTCTCATATTATTGAGTTACCTGAAGCTGACTTTTCAAGCTTAAAAATTAAATCCTACTTAGATCGATTAAATAATGATTCTTTTCCCGGGCCAGATAATGTGCCTGAAATCGTGTTAAAAAATTGTTCTGAATCAATTGTTCTGCCATTGTCAATTCTTTTCACTCGTTCTTTTGCATCTGGCATATTCCCAAACTACTGGAAAAAGTCGTTTATCAGACCAGTGCACAAAAAAGAGTTCAGAAACATGATTACTAACTACAGACCTATTGCTAAATTATCTTGTAATCCAAAAGTTTTCGAAAATATAGTTTATGATTCTATATATGAAACCTGTTCAAACTTTTTATCTTCTTGCCAACATGGTTTTATGAAAAATAGGTCAACAGTTACTAACTTAGTAGAATGTTGCTCTTCTTTTTGCAACACAATGGAAGCTGGTTTTCAAACTGATGTAATACACACTGATATGAGTAAAGCGTTTGATATTCTACCACACAATTTTATTACTAAGAAGCTTGCTAACCTTAATTTTCCACCAACATTCATAAATTGGATTCAATCGTACCTATTTAGATCAATTATTTCTGATCCATACAATGCTAATTCTGGAGTTCCGCAGGGCAGTCACTTAGGACCACTACTGTTCATTTTATCTATTAATGGTGTAACAACAATTTTGAGAAATAGCAGCGTATCCATATATGCTGATGATGTCAAAATCTTTAAGGCAATTAATGAAGTTACTTTACTTCAAGAAGATCTTAATTTGTTCTTAAACTGATGGTGTGACGTCAATGGATTAAAATTGAACGTGGAGAAATGTGCTCAAATCAGTTACACTCGTCGGACTTCTCCGATAATTTCGAATTATACCCTTGATAACAAGGTTATCAAGAGAGTTAGTTGTTTTAATGATCTCGGGGTCATGTTTGATGATAAATTATCATTTAAACAACATTTCAACATTATCGTCAATAAAGCAAATTCAATATTAGGCTTTATTAAAAGATGGTCAAAAGAATTTAATGACCCTTATGTAATTAAATCTCTATTCACTTCTTTAGTTCGCTCAAATCTAGAATATGCTAGCCCAGTATGGTCACGTAACTACGTCGACCATATCAATAGGATTGAAGCTATTCAAAAGCATTTCCTTAGATTCGCTTTAAGAAACCTTCCTTGGTCTGATCCTATACGTTTGCCACCTTACAGAGACAGACTAAAACTTTTACACTTAAACACTCTTGAATCCAGAAGAATAGTTGCTGACGTCGTATTTATTTTAATGATTAATTCTGGAAAAATTGATTCACTAATTATCAAAGATAAGATCAATCATCATCGTAATATTAGTACACGTTTTCGTTCTGAAAATATATTCAATGTTGTTCATCATCGTAAAAATTATGGTAAGTTCAAACCCATTAACAGAATGTTTTCCTTAGTTAACAGGTACAGAGACAACATTAATCTTTCTATGAATAAGGAACAACTTAAAATTAACTTGTTTTCTTTGTTACGATAACCTCATATTTTCGTCATAAATAAGTAAAAGTTATTGAATATATATTTAAAAATTAATGATAGTCTAATTTCTTTTTTCTTTTTTTATATTTAAATTAAAAATTATGTTTGTTGTTTTAATATTAAGTTTTATTCTAATTTTAAGAAATATTTTTGTAATATGCTTGTGTTAAGTATAATAAAATGAAAATAAATAAATATTAAAGTTGTTAAAAGTGAAAATTGTGACGTATCAGCAAATTTATCAATAAAAATTAAACAAACAAAGTCACTCAAAATGTGGCATGAACGCTTAGGTCACCAAAACATTACATATATTAAAAGTTTTTTAAATAAAACGAATATCAAGTTTAATGATTCAGATAATTTTTTTTGTGAAGCTTGTGTTATGGGTAAACACTATAGATCACCATTTGAAAGCAGCAAAAATAAATCAACGAAGCAGGATGAACTTGTACATACAGATGTTTGCGGACCTATGCAAGAAACTTCTTTTGGAGGAGCAAGGTATTTCATTTTGTTTAAAGATGATTTTTCTCACTGTCGTACAGTGTATTGTATAAAAGAAAAAGTTGAAGTAGGAAATTTAATAGAACATTTTTTAAATGAAGTAAAAATAGACACGAACAATACTGTAAAAATTCTTAGGTCAGACAATGGTACAGAATATGTTAACACATATGTAAGGCAAATTTTACAAAAACATGGCGTTCGACACCAAACTACAATAGCGTATACTCCAGAGCAAAACGGTAAAGCTGAAAGAGAAATGAGGACAATTATGGAAGCAGCTAGGACAATGATACATGCTAAGAACATCAGTTTAAAATTTTGGGCAGAAGCAGTTAACCCAGCGGTTGAATCGCTCTGGTCCAAGTCCAGTGGAAGGAAAGATACCGTTTCAATTATGGTTCAACAAAGAACCGACCATTCAAAATTTTAAAAGTTTTGAATGTGAAGTTTATATACACATTCCGAAAGAAAAGCGTCGAAAGTTAAATAAAAAGGCAATTAAAGGAAAGTTTGTGGGATATGGTGAAAATACAAAAGGGTATCGTGTTTGGATACCAGAAACAAGGAAAGTTGAATTTTCGCGTGATGTTGTTTTCAAGGAAATGAATGATGATTTACAATCACCTGCTGAAAAATAAAATGAGAATTCAAATGATGTTTACTTCGGGCATAATATGAAATCATCAAATTTATTTAAAAACTCAACTGTGAATAAAAAAATTGAAAATGTGGTAAGACAAAATAATACTAAAGAAAATTATGTTGAAGTTAATAAAAATAATAAAAATTTAATTGAAAAAGAGAATTATGTAAATTTATTTGAAGAAGATAATAGTGACAATTTAATTGAAATGAAAGATTGTGAAGATATAGAGCAACATGATAATCAACCTGGTAAATATTTAGTGGAAGACTTTTGTGATGAAGATGTAGAAATGGTAGATCATAGTTCATCTATAAAATTAGCAAAGAAGAGAAAACATAGTACTGTTTCTAACTACAGCATTGTATCGGAAAGGCTGATTGTGTTGAACCAAACAATTTCGATGAAGCTGTTGTGTCATCTAATGCATTGGAGTGGAAAAAGGCAATGTATGACGAAATAATGTCTTTACATAAGAACAATACTTGGAATTTAATTACTCTTCCTGACAAACGTAAGATTATTGATAATAGATGGATATATAAAATTAAATTTTCAGCAGATGGAAGAATAGATAGGTTCAAAGCCAGATTAGTGGTACGAGGTTTCACACAAGAATTTGAAATTGATTCGGGCAATTTTAGCTATTGCCGCTAATAAGAATTTTTAAATAATGCAGTTTGATGTGAAAACAGCTTTTCTGTATGGTGATTTAGATGAGGATATCTTCATGAAACAACCAGTAGGATATGATGATGGAAATGGTAGAGTCTGCCACCTTCAAAAGAGTCTTCATGGCTAAAAGCAAGCTTCGAAGTGCTGAAACAAAAAATTTACGAAATTTCTAAAAAGATTTAATTTAACAGCATCAACAGCTGATCCATGTGTTTTACTGGAGTTCAAAATGGAAATATTATTTTGTTGGCCATATATATTGATGATGGACTTGTAGCTGCAGCAGAAGGTGCCGATATAAATGCATTGATAAATTATTTGCAATGTGAATTTGAAATGAAAGTTTCAACTGCTAATTATTTTCTTGGATTGGAAATAATACAAATGGAAAATGGTTCAATTCATGTTCATCAAAATTCTTATGTATAAATATAGTGTTGAGGAGATTTAATATGTTTGAGGCGAAGCCTGTTACAACTCCTGCAGATTCATCACTGTGTTTATATGCTGAATCATCGAGGAAAGAAGACTTTCCTTTTAGGGAAGCTGTTGGCTGTCTTATGTTTTTAGCAGTAGCAACAAGACCGGATATTGCTTTTGCTGTAAACAATGTTAGCAGGTTTCTTGAAAGTCAAAACACAGTACATGTAAATGTTGTCAAAAGAATATTGAAATACTTGAAAGGATCACCAAATAAATTCTGTAATTAAAGCGCTTAATTACAGAACTACTAGATTACGAAGTATCGACGACCCTGTTTATGGACAACCAAAGTGCAATAAAGTTAGTGAAGAATCCGGAATTTCATAAAAGAACAAAACATATTGATGTCAAGTATCATTTCATACGTGAAAAGTTTGAAAACAATCTGTTTACTCTAACTTATGTACCAACAAATGATCAAGTCGCTGATATTCTTACTAAGCCTTTGACCAAAGAAAAATTTACTAGATTTAGGAATATGATGAACATTTGTTAGTTCAAAAATTAAATTTAAGCTTTAATTATAAAATGTACATATATGAATGTGAAAATATTAAAGAATTAGTTATTTTGATTAAAATTAGTTTTGTTAAAAACAAAAGGATATCTGGTAACCCTAAAATTTTTGTTTACGCAAATAAACTATTGATAATAAATAATAAAAAAAATTAATCAAATTGCTTTATACATATGTACATACATATTACTTGAATGTAGAAATTTAAAAAAAAATATATTTTAATTTAAATTAGTTGTTTGTTATATTGAAGCAGATGTTTTTGTAAGTTTCTTAAATAATTAATTTTGAAATTTTATGTAAAATTAAAGTTTTAGAAAAATTAATGTTAAAGGTATCTAATTTAAAAAAAAAACATAATGAAAATTGTTAATATTTAAAAAAAAATAATAATTTAGATTTTTGAAGTATGTATTGAATTTAAAAAAAAAAAAAGGGGAAACAAAACAAATATGATTGATAAAAGTGGAAGTGTTGACATTAGTTTATCATCACATTTGTGTACAATATTTTGTTCATGTCTGTTGATGTTTAGACGTATCGTATAAGAGTAATTACGTGGTTTTAATTTAATAATTCAATAAATTTAATTTTAATGTCGCCAGCAGTTAACGGAAAATGTGGGAAATTTAATATCAAGAAATTTCAAAAAGTAAAATGTCAAATACTAGCTACGTTTTTGGGCAGCGTTTATAAATCAGATTTTGTTTAATCAAAGGTTTAATGTTTACACCTATTTTATTTCATTTATAAATTTTATTACAAATAGCTACATCAAATTTTGTTTCAAAAGTTTTAATTACATTATGTTAAAGGTGTAAATAATTACGTAAAAAAATATTAACATTGCGTCAAAATATACGCACCCGAGAAAATGAACACGAGTTTGTGAAATGGTTACTGGATATTGGTAATGAAATAACCGGCAACACGGTAACATTACCTCTACAATGCTTTCCAGCAAATCAGGACCCAGTTTCACAACTATACGATAACATAAGTTTAGCTACAATAGATCCGGAAAGTATTAAGGACAGATCAATATAAAACAGTAACCAATGAAACGACTACTCATTGGAAATAAATAATAAAGTTTTGAAACGTTTAGATGGCATAGAAATAGTTTTTAAAAATGTCGATACAGTGGTCAGTGATGAATGGAATGATCAACTAACATATCCAAAATAATTTTTAGATAGCCTCACTCCAATTGGAATGCCTCCACATATATTAAAATTAAAAGTAGGAGCTGTCATTATGGCACAAGCCTAATCATTACAAGTATTAAAAATCACTATATCGAAGCCAAGATTGTAAATAGTAATAACTCAGATACAGATTTTATTGCACATATTCCTCTAATTCCGTCCGATACAAATTTTTCCTTTATTTTCAAACGGAAACAATTTCCAATTCGACTAGCATATTCAATGACAATTAATGAGTTACAAGTCCAAACTTTTAACAAAATATGTCTCTCTCTTCTTAAGTCGGTGTTCATTCATGGACAATTATATGTTGCTTTCTCCATACAATTACAATGGTCTTACTGTCATCTAAAAAAAAAGACAAATAGAAAATTATGTTTTCACAAGAAAGTGTTTTAATAAAAACTATTTCTTTAATGCTAGACCAGCGAATGTTACGCCGTGAGTAGATAGTAATTTATATAATGTAGGTGTTGGTATATATTATCATTGATTAATAATACTATAAAGATAGACATTTTCATACAACAGAAAATGTTCAGCTCAATTTTTCCAAATTCTCTTCATTATATATATTTTCTGGGGTATATTCAATGTGTTGGTGTATTTTCTATATTCAATTTGAATTTTTAAATTTTTGAGCGTTTTATACGACTTTATTCTCTAAATAATTTGTATACGTGTTTAGTTTCTCTATACTGTTCTTGAATATTATTGTTTTTAACTTTTTGTTATTTGAATTTGTATAGGTAATTTGAATTTTTTTTGAATTGATAGGTACAAAAATTTCAAATTGGATAGCATTTTTATCGAGTAGTCTTTTAAGAATATTTTTTATTTTTCTCTCAATATACATTGTAATAAAAGGATTTTTATAATTGTTGATATTGTGCATGTATATTATTTGTAATAATAAATTATAAAATTATAATATAATTTTATAATGTTTAGAAAACAAAAATAATTTTCTTTTTTTAATTGAATAATTTTCAAAAATAAAACAATTTCAAAAAATTCAAATAATAGTGAACATTCATTCACGTTAGGATTTCTAATATATATTCATACATACATATGCATATATGTATAAATTTACAAATAAAATCAAATTTTTATTTTTAAAAGGCTTTCTATTTGGTTTTTTCAATATGTGAATATGTATGTACGCATGGGTTTTAAAATTATAACAGAATTTAAAAATATTTGAAAAACTCAACATTAATTTTTGTAAAATTTATAAAAAATCTTAACGGTAGAGTAAATTGAAAAGTATATTTAATATGCTTTTTTGTTGCAGTAAGCACACAATTTATTTTTAAGATAATTAAAGCTTGCAACGTACAATTTTACAATAGTATTTTTCAAATTCGGAATTTTCTACTTTGTCATTATTTTCATAACGAGAGCATTAAATATCAATATCCAAAGGCTTGTCATGATTTAGGTCAGCTATGAAAATATATTGTTGTTGTAAATGAAATTCATCAAATTCGTAATATATTTGTAAAAATCTTATTGTGCAGGTGGATTTGTTTAGAACTTTTAATTTTTTAAGATAATCTAACATTTTCTCTACGAACAAATATGGACAATTTTTAATAGTTGTTTGTACGTATTTTTAGTATAAATATTTGAAGAATTTAAAGAAAGACCAGCAGTTTACATATTACTCACAACAGCAGGTTTACTTTATTACTCATTATTATATGGAAAAATTAAAATTATAATTATTTTGTTTTCGTAGCTGCATATTTGCATATGTAATTAATTGAAAAGCTAAAACAGCTAAGATTTTATTATATATCAGCTAATAAGTTCATAAAATGTACCAGTTACCAAAATCATTTTTTATATAAATGAATTTCTAAAGGAAATAATTTACAAAGAAAAAGAAACATCTTACAGTATAAAAAGGGATTGTATAGATGGTGTGAAAGATTTAGATGGGGATAGAAAACAAAAACTAGCAATAGAAGCACATTTCTTTATGATTCAAGGTTTACATGAAAATTATAAGTACGCATAGGGTTACAATTTATCCAAAAATAATTTGAAAAGAGAAACTTTAAAAACTTTAATTTTTTTATCTATTTACTATTAAAATATCTTAAAGAACTAACAAAGATTGGTTCTAAAACTGTTTCACCTGCTTGTGACTAATGCAGTACAAATCGAAATACTTATGAATTACTTGGTGTTAATAAGGTAGACACTTTTTTTATGATTGGAATGGAAATAAAATTTATGCTTTGTTTGATATGGCATCTTATAAAATCTGTCAGAAATTCTTTTATAAAACCCGATTTTAAAAACTGGAATAATGATATTATTAGCTTTTAACAATTTTACCTAAAGTTCGTAGCACCCATATTAAATCTAACACATTTGAAAAAATGTCAGTAAAATCAGCTTTTCAATTATTTAGTCATAGTACTTATGCAGCCATAAAAGCAATAAATAACACTGATCGAAATTTTTTTAATTTATTGAGTAATAAAGATAATGTGACTGTTTATTTTCTTTTAAGAATTAACTAGTTAATTGATTACTCAAATTCTTCAAATTTTAACACAAAAAATTAAAAATTTTGAATTCACAACCGTTAAAAATTCTCCGTTTTTATTCTTAGAGGAAAGGCTAGAATATCTTAAAAAATCAAAAATTAAAAGTACCAAAAAAAATGTTTCCATTAATGGAATGGCCCAAACAATAACTGCTGTATTATCTTTATCGAAAGATCAAATTGATAGAATATTAATTTCTTGATGACGCGCAGACTGAACCAAGATCCGTTAGAAAATATGTTTTCTCATATAAGATCTGGTGATTATTGCAGAAATCCATCTGCACAACAAATTGGGAATATTTTTGCTAAGACGAGGCGAGTATTTATAACGAAAATATATCCTCAAATTGTGAAGCAGATCACAACAATTATTTGGACATTGATGCCAATGATTTGGCTCATGAAGATTTTATTATTGAAAATTGTCCTGAAGAAATGAGAAGGAAAATGTTTTAGCTTCAACTTCAAATACAGTTCAATCACATAGTAAATCATTTAGTAATTTTGAAGAATTAGCAATTAGATATTTTGCTGGATTTTGCACATAAAAAGTGTCAAACTGCCATACATGTGGATTATACTATTTTTAAAAAATTAACACAAAATTTGAAAACGAAATTTAAATAGCTATTCATAATGAAATATTAGAGATGAAATAATTGAACGTAGGTATATAAGTACGTATGTACCTAAAAACCGATTTGAATTGAATTTAAAATTTGGAATTGTATTTTAAACAACTTTAACAAAAATTTGATTCTATTTGTAAATTTATACATATATGTATATGTAAGTATGAATATATATTAGAAATCAATACGTAAATGAATGTTCACTATTATTTGAATTTTTTGAAATTGTTTTATTTTTGAAAATTATTCAATTAAAACAAGAAAAATATTTTCGTTTCCTAAACATAATATAATTTTAAAATTTATTATTACAAATAATATACATGCACAATATCAACAATTATAAAAATCCTTTTATTACAATGTATATTGAGAGAAAAATAAAAAAAAAATATTCTTAAAAGACTACTCGATAAAAATGCTATCCAATTTGAAATGTTTGTACCTATCAATTCAAAAAAAATTCAAATTACCTATACAAATTCAAATAACAAAAAGTTAAAAACAATAATATTCAAGAACAGTATAGAGAAACTAAACACATACAAATTATTTAGAGAATAAAGTCGTATAAAACGTTCAAAAATTTAAAAATTCAAATTGAATATTGAAAATGCACCAACACATTGATTATCTTCCGGAAAATATATTTATAATGAAGAGAATTTGGAAAAAGTGAGCTGAACATTTTCTGTTGTATGAAAATGTCTATCTTTATAGTATTATTAATCAATGATATTATATATATTTACTCATATATTCATAATTTTTTCACAATTTTAAATTCTAATTTTTTACACCTATGACTTAATTATTCAATCAGACTTACACCTGATCTTAATATTATATTATTAGGACTAGCTGACTAATTAATTTGTTATTGAAACGAAAAATGGCGACCAAAAACCTTTTTGAATATTATATTATATTAATATTTTATATTATGAATCAATATTATTTATTGCAAGGATATGTCAGAATTGAATATTCAAAAATGTGACTGTGT
The DNA here is from genome assembly GCA_963942445.1 of Argyra leucocephala. NCBI lineage: Eukaryota > Metazoa > Arthropoda > Insecta > Diptera > Dolichopodidae > Argyra > Argyra leucocephala. The sequence goes on along the minus strand of OZ012681.1, from coordinate 66,307,606 downwards.
ATAATCGAAACCTCTTCAATTATTATATTTTTCTACACAATAGTTTTTTTTTTTAATATAAATCACTTTCTTGTTGCTTTTTTAACACCTGATGCTCATCCGTTTTATTTTAATGTTTACGGTAAATTATTCAAAAATTAATTTATTACTTATTTGAATTTTGTATCTTAGAATGTAATCTAATGGCACCCTTTAGTTTTCAACTTATTTTACCTGAAGTTTCAACTGTAATAATTCTTATAGTTAACTGATTAAATTAATTAATTAATTTAAAAAAAAAAAATGTTAAGTTAGGTGTGTATGCTTCTTTTACACATCTATGTAATCATAAATCATAATAAATAATATTATTATGTAAATTTACTACCTAGATACATTCTTCATCCTTTCCAGCTAAAGCTAACAAAAATTTAACGAAATGCTTTTAAATTCTTAAATATTCTACGTAACTGTAATTGAGAGGAAAATTTAAATAAAATTACATAGTTTGATTCAATTTACATTTCAGTGGTTTTTGATTAGATTTATTAAGATAATTTCACGTTAAAGATAACAATCTACTCTTACTTATACATTTCCATAATATGTATGTGTGTATTTTATTTGCACGTAGGTGCGTATATTTTTAATATGATGAGGGAAATTTATTTAAAAATGATTTTCTAATGATGCAAATTTGTATTGGGATTTAAAATAATTTTGTAGGAATAATTATGGTGATTAAAAAATCATGATTTATTTAAATTGTCATTTTAATGTCGCTTAAGAATTTAGATTAGCAAACGAGAAGGAGGAAAAGAATGAGACGGTTAAAAAGAGAGATAAAATTTGTTAATACAGTTTTTGAAAGAAGTAAACATTATTATTTAAGAGTAATTTTTTTAATTATTCTTATTAATTTTTGATAATGAATTTTTTTGTTACATATTAGGAAAATTGGGTTATACGGAATAGAGACTTACTCGATACATCTTATAACGTACCTAATGGAAATGCAAAGCGATAGTAAACGAAATATATTTAGATCAATATATCGGTGATCTCTTTACAATGTATTTTCACTTATAGCTCGAATTGACACTGTTTTTTAACAATAGAGAAAGTTTGAATGTGTGTGTATAAATTTCTTTTTAAAGTTGTTTTCAAGAGGTAAGCATAAGCGGAAAATATATTTTTATATGGAAATAAATTTGAAATATACAAATAAATAAATAAATAAATTAAATAATGTTATAGATGTCTTAGAGCAAGGTCTCCTGAATCTAATCGTATCATTTGTATATTGTTCAACATACAGCTACGTTGAGGTAAGAGAGCTCTGCCAACAAGTGTAAAGGATAAAGTTTAATTTTTTGTGACTTTACGATTTTATAATATTAAGAAGATGCGCGCAGTTTAAATGAGCAATGGTTGTTGAAGTGGTTGAGATTTAGAACTTAAGGCTTGTAGTATTATATTATTACTGTTTATTACAGTATGCAACTTACGCACTATGTATGAATTTTTTTAACTGGAATACATTGTTAATTGAATATTATATGGAAGTCGCTTTAAATATTTGTGAAGAATTGGGATTAGACTTCTTCAGCTACCGTTTGTGACGTAATTTTGAAACGTAAATGTTGAATAATAATTATTTTTGTCACTGAATCAATAATTGTTTGTGATGCAAGTAGTTTTTATTTATTTCTAATTAAAATTGCTAAAAAAAATCGGGATAACGTTAATAGAGAAATAATAACTTGTGCGATATAACCAATTTTTGAGTCGATGCGTCGACGTAGATGATTGTATCTATTTACAATTATGTTTCGATATTATATATCTTATATTTACAGTTCATATCTTAAATTTTAGTAACACATTTATTTATCTTTGATTTAAAATTTTATTTGAATTATAACATTTATTTATCTGTTTAAATTTAGTTGATTGTATATTAAACATTTAGATAGATAGATCACATATGCATTAGCAAGAAATGGAAACAATCAATGTTAGATGTGAGAAATGGAAGGGGAGCAGATAAACACAGCGATCATGAATTACTAACTGGGGACTTCAGAATGAAACTAAGTCAACAAGGAAGAGGCAGAAGAAGTAGAAAGAAGAAAATAAATATAAACAACTTAAAAAATCCGCAAGTAAGAGCTGACTTAGTTACGGCGTTACGAGAAAATATTAGAAATAATAGAGAACACACTTGGGAAGAGATTCTGGAAATTTACAACCAAACAAGCGAACAAAATCTTGGAATTTCACAACCACAAACAAAAATCTGGATAACTGATAACCCATGGGCCTTGATTAAAAGAAGAGGTGAAATGAAGAAAATGATAAACAAAAGGACGGCATCAAGAAGAGAATATGAAGAAATAGCGAAAACAGTGAAAAGAGCAGCAAGAAGAGATAAAAGGAAATTTCTGCAAAATTAAGCCGGAGAAGCAGAGAGAGCAGCACAGCAACATAACCTGAGTGAATTGCATCGCATAGTCAAGAACTTAACAAACCAGTCGGAACAACAAAACAAACCAATTAAAGATAAAAGTGGTGCGCTCCTCACAAACTTAGAGGACCAATTAAAGAGATGGAGAGAATATTTCCAAGAACTGAGCAACGAAGAAAGTACAAATAATTAAGCAGACATAAGACACAGAGACAATGCAAATATCCACCCAACTGAGGGACTGCCAATATCTACTCAAGCTCCAAATATAGAAGAAATCAAAGCTACAATCAATATCCTGAAACACAACAAAGCAACAGGTGAAGATGGAATTCCAGCAGAAATAGCCAAACTGGACCCCGACCTATTCGCAAAAACAATTGAACCCCACATCAGAAAAGCATGGATAGAAGAGAATATACCACCATCATGGAAGAAAGGAATGATTGTCAAGATACTTAAGAAAGGAGATTTGGCAAATTGCAGCAACTGGAGAGGAATCAAGGTTCTAAATACTATTCATAAGATAATAACAATTATTATAAAGAAAAGATTAGATGAAGTACTAGAGTCAATACTACGGAAAGAGCAGGCAGGTTTCAGACCAAACCGAAGCTGTGTTGACCAGTCAAATACTTTACGGGTCATAGTTGAACAATCAGTAGAATGGAATGCCCCACTATATCTACTATTCATAGATTTTAAGAAAGCATTCGACACAGTCAAGAGATGCGCAATATGGAGAACACTTACAAAGAAGGGAGTTCCTGAACAAATTATCAACATCATCAAAGCGATATATAAAGATGCAGATACAACAGTTCAACACAGAGGTAACATCAGTGATCCATTCTACACCAATATAGGAGTTAGACAAGGATGTCCACTTTCACCACTTCTCTTCAACACAATACTAGACGACATTCTAAGAAAAGTTTGCACTGGAATAAACGGAATAGAATGGGATCTCTTCGGCAACTAAGAAGACGTAGATTACGCAGGTGATGTATGTCTCATATCAAGGAATCAAAGGGACCTACAGAACAAAGTCAACAGATTACAGGAAGAAGCAAAGAAATCGGGACTGGAATTGAATATCGAGAAAACCAAAGCAATGAGGACGAACAACAGTGATAGTGAGCCAATAACAGTGAGTGGACAACAAATAGAATACGTAGAAGAATTCAACTACCTGGGGAGCATCATAACATCAAGAGGAGGTACAACAGAAGATGTCAACAGTCGTATAAATAAGGCAAGAAGAACATTTGGGAGCCTAATGAAGATATGGCGGAGCAACCAAATATCTAGAACAACAAAGCTAACAATATTCAGAGCATGTGTTAAGTCGCCATTAATATATGGCAGTGAAACATGGCTCACTTTGGTCAGAAGCAAACAGAAGCTACAAGTATTCATCAACAAGTGCTTGAGAATTATATGCAGAATATTCTGGCCGGCAAGAATTAGCAACGAGGATTTATGGATGATAACTAGAGAAGAACCGATCAACAGGCAGATAAATAGGATAAAATGGAAATGTATAGGTCATACACTAAGGAAATCAGAAAGTGATATAGTACGAAGAACTCTAGAGTGGAATCCACAAGGACAAAGGAGACGCGGCAGACCATACAACACATGGAGATAATCGCATAATCGATCAAGAATTAACAATCAACAATTATACGTGGGACGATATTAAGGAAGTAGTACTCAACAGAGAGGAATGGAGGTTCACTATCGAAGCCCTATGCTACCCCGCGGGGTAATAGGAGAATGAAAAAAATATTAAACATTTATTTTTAAATTGTTTTGAATGTTTAAATTTTAATTGGTTGATCTGAATGATCTTAATAAAATTTCACCTTTGTTAGAATTAAAATGTATTCTTGTATCTTACTCACGCTTCAAGTCCCTTTGAAAAGTAACAACAGAGTGCCTAGATTTTTAATTTAAACGGTAATTTCTAATAAAAAGAAAATCGATTTACTATGTATGTGAAAATATAACATTCATATGAAGATATAACATTTGTATGGAATATAATATGACCATTGACCTTGACGGAACATTAAAACCTTTACCTACGGATTTAATTTGGTTTTATTTCTATAATGTAAAACTTGACGAAAACATGATTTATTACAGAAAAGTATCTATCATCTGTAGCTGTAGATACAAATTATATATGTTCTAAATTCTGATAATGCCCCTTTCTCTTTCTAATACATTGTTTGATCATTCATTTTAAGTCTGAGTAGTATAGACATTAATTTTGGTTAAGTAATGTCAAAATATTAAATAAAATAAAGTCAACAAGGGAATTCACCCACTGCAGAGTGTAGAATAATAATTAATAATTATTTATTATATATAAATAAATGATTATGAAGAAGAAAGAAAGGCAAATCGACAGAGATTACATGAACGGAGGAACTATGAGCGATGGAAGAAAAAGGAATTACAACAAAAAAAAGGTAATTTTTTGAAATTTTTTTGTGTTAATTGAATTTTTGCATGTCTATTTTAGGACATGCAGATTGGTGTCAACATACCGGCCCCCTTGAAAGAACATAACTTTCAACGAAGAAAAAATGAATAATTAAAATTAAGTCTTAACCTTCGCTTGGGCGGCAAATGAAATATACGTAAGCGGGAGTTATGTTCGTGACATGAACGGTAACATAAAAAAAAAAAAAAAGTTTAATTATATAATTCAAGTTTATTCGCACTTTCTTACTTCTAAGTCAGAATATTAATTAATTATTTATTATCTTTTCATTTCTTAAATACAATTTTGATTAGTTCAAAAATGCTTACTTAATGTTTACAATAAGTTCATAATTTGGAGAAACAGGAAATTGCATTAGTTAATATTATTTAAATTATTAAAGTATCATATTACATTAAATTGATGGGAAAATAATTATGCAATATTATAAATTTATTGTGAGAAAATGATTATGCAATAATAATTGTAAAGTTCATTGGAATATTATATTACGTTAATTTTATGAAAAATAATTGTTAACAAAATTTAATAAAAAAAATGTAATTTGGATATAAGTTTATTATTTTTTTTTTATTTAAAATTTTGTTTATTTATTGCCAATTTTTTTCAAATAAAAATACAATAAATATACAATTTCACAAATAAACAAATAAATTCTAATATAATTCTTAATTCAACCTACTGACAATTTTATGTACTCTATCTAGGCTTATAAACTAAATTAAATAAAAATGAAAAGTGCAATATAAATTGTTAAATTTTTATATATTATTTGTTGATTATTATTTTATGTAGGAAAGGTAAAACAAAACATATATATATATGTAAATTATTCAAGTTAAAAGAAAGTCAAAAAGTAAAAGTTAAAATTAAATGTAGCAAAAAAAGGTTGACTGAAGAATGAAGACTGAAGACAGAGAGTGAAGACTTGAAGAGAAGATTTGAAGTTGATAAATGATAGAGTAGTAAAGATGAGAAGAGAAGTAATAAAGAAGTAAAAGTAGAGAAATACTACAGGCACCAATAATAGACGTTGTTTTTTCCTTGTAATCTGCTACAATCTGTTTCATCTTTCAAAGATAGTGATTGACTGTACATAAAATTTATTTCGTTGTTGTTGTTTTCGTTGCTTATGGTTTTGTTTGTTGCCCGTCTTTTTATATGATAGAACAGAGGCGTATTAGACGCAGATTTTTGTAGAATTTGTTTTGAATCTAAATATGTGAAACTTTTCGGCGGCAGACAACCCGTCTGCATTGCTTCTACGTAGTATGCGGCATTTGGATAATAATATCCCCTTATCAGATCGTTATTTATGACTGATGCCTTTGCATGGTAGTTTCGACATATTTTTATAATACTACAATCTATTCTGTTTATATTAGCAGCATCGTATACTGTTTTGTTTGAAATATATTTAATAGATCCGTCTGACTTCACTTCTTTGAACATTTTTAAACATGTTCTTAGTATATTTCTTTCTAAAACTCTTATTTTTCCATATATGAATGGTTTATGTTGAACCAGCTGGGACACCCATACATCAATAGAGGTTTAAACAGTGTTTGATATGCTAATATTTTCACACCATGGTCAAGATGACTTGAACAAAACAACCGACTGAGTGTTCGGAATCGTTTATTACATTTATCTATTTGTACTTTAATATGCTCATGAAAATAACAGAACTTATCTAAATTTAAGCTTAAATATTTTACTGTGGATTTTTCCAATTTCTTTTGATATCATAACCGCATTTGTTTACAGGAAGTCTGAATAAAATTGATTTGCATTTTTCGTAATTAATGGTCATTGCCCATATTTTAGTGTATTCTATTAAGTACTTCAATGTATTTGACAGTTCACTATTTAAATCGCTTATCCTATTACTCGCGTTATATGTGAGTAGACCATCAGCAAATACTAAAAGGTTGTTTTTACCTTTTATCATGTCTGATGTGTACATTGAGAAAAGAGTGGGAGCATTCATGGTGCACTGCTGTAAACCATTTTGAAGCGTGAAAATGTTGCTTTTGTATAAAAATCCCTCAATCACATTTTCTATATAAAATTTTTTGTTTTTAAGCATATTCCATAAGATTTTTATGATATAAATTGGGAATTTTTAATTATATAATTTGAAAAATAAGCCATCCAACCATACATTATCAAAAGCTGATTTGAAATCTACTAGTAGAGCTTCTACTGCTCTTCCATTAAATGCCCCAAATATATCAGATAAAAGTTTATTGATTGCATGATATGTTGTATGACTTTTTCTGAAACCAAACTGATTGTTTGGTATAATATCATGTGAATCACAAGAATTTGTTAAGGATTGATTTATAATAGAATCAAAGACTTTGCTAATATTTGGGAGCAGGCTTATGGGACGATAGCTTGTAACCTCATTTGGTGGTTTTCTTGGTTTTAATAACGGAAAAACTTTAGCTATTTTCCAATATTCAGGAAAATAACAATTATTTAACATATTGTTAAAGATTTTGCAATATTGTAATATAATTGTTTTAGGTAATTTTTTCAAGATTATATTTGGTACGCCGTCCGGCCCTGATGATTTTTTATTATTTATTGTTTTGAAAATAGTTTCTAACATTTCATTGTTTATAAAATACTCTGTGCTGTTAGGAGAGTCTGACTTATTATCGGAAGAGAAAAATGTAATATTATTGAATCTTTAATTTAATGCACATCGATGAAAGCAGGATGATAGCATTATTTTGCGGGACGCTAGGCTAAGCATATAAATATTTTGTAATCTATCATTATATGATGGGAGATTATGAAAATCTCTTGGGCCGTAGAGATTCCTTAACCTTCGCTTGGGCGGCAAATGAAATATATGTAAACGAGAAAGATTAACATATGTTAATATTTTTGGTTTTTCCATATATTTTGTGTGGAGAAGATTTTGACAAAAATAAGTGATTTTTATGTTTTTATGATTATTTTTGTATTTGCATTACTGTTACTTTTATGTTTACTTTTATTACCAGCAAATATCTATCCTATATTTTTTTTGCTACTGGGCACTTCCGTTTGTTACAAGGTACAGGGATAGCAGTTCCGACAACAACAGTGTATCTATTTCAGTTAAATAAAAAAAAATAAATAAAATATTTTGGTAAGATTAATTACTGAATTTTAAATATTTTCAATAATATGGAGGAGTTTAAAATTTGATCTGCCGTTCAGGTAGGAAGGTAAGTAAATTTTGTAATTTTTAGTAAAAGTGCAAAAAACACAAAAAATTAGTGTTTTTCTTCAAAAACCCATTTTTTAAATTTCCTATATTTTGGTGTAAATATTAATAAATTTCTTCGAAATCAAGCAAAACTATTAAAAACATATGAAATTTAAAAAAAAATTCCGTTATAGGTATATGGCACTTTTTTTTCATTGAATTTTACCATAAGAAACCCAAAAAATCAAAAAAAAAAAATGCACACAAAAGATACAAAAAACTTATTTTTACAGGTCATCGTTTGAGGAATAACAAGCATATTTCTCTAGATTGGTGGAATATGAGCTAGATGATGAATATGCTGATGTAGGACCACCCGAAGAAATAATATTTGAACCAGTTGCCGGTCCCTCAAGAGTCGAAGGTAATAATAATGATGAAAATGAAGATTATTGTATTACGCAAAATGAAAATGAAGAATCAGATGCTCAAAGAATGCATCTTAGACCTATGTGATGGTCATGATTCTGGGGATGAGCCACTAGATGATGAATAAGAAGTAAAAGAAAAAAATAATCACATTGTTGATTCAAATCAATATTTTATTGGAAAGAATGGCATAAAGTGGAATAAAACTCCATCAACATATTATCAAAGAGCCAGACAACAAAATATTTTCGGAGAAAAATCGATAGGTCCACATCCATCAACAAAAAATGTAACTGATTGTGAAACATTCACCCCAATTTTCAACACATCAATGGTTGATATACATTTTTAATTAAACTTCGTAACAGAATTTTTCTTTTTTCAAACATACCAAAAATAAAATTCAAAACAAAATTTTTTTTCAAAAAACCTTTGATGTTTTATTTGCTTTAAAATATATTAATTTTAGTATATTTCTATTTCAATTTAAAATATTTCAGAACTTTTTATTTATTTTTCAACTTTTATTGAAACTAGTTAAATACCCGTTACTACGTAACTTTTTGCTACCATTATATATAGTGAAAAATCAAAATTAGAGCATTCTAGGTTGTACTGCATTATAAATTATCAAAATCAAAAATTCCCCTATCAACAATATTTTAGTAATAATGCTTTAGTTAAATTAATAGATTAGCAGACAGACTATGTAATTGGCTTGATGTAGATTGAAATATTTAATCAACTAATATTTCATTAAAAATTATATTTCTAACAGTTCTATTCTCTTCGGTTACAATTTTCAAATGATTTCTATTTTCAGTGCGCGACATATCGACAGTCGCCCATGTGAAAAACCTGGTGTATCAATTAAAATACCAACCTTATTGGGAGTTTGACCTTGCGCTTTGTTGATGGTCATTGCAAAGGCAGCTCGGACGGGAAACTGGCTTCTTAATGTTTATTTTTTTTAGAAATTAGGAAAACCAAAAAATTAAAAACTACTGTTTTTTTATTTTAAAATACAAAAGACTACAATATAAAAATATCAATAGACAGATATAGGATATATTCATATATTACATAGGTACATTTATTATTTATCTATACTTACTGTTTATTTTTTTTCTTAAATAAAAAACACTGAAATATTAAAACTAAAGTAAACTAATATAGCTATTGTTTTTTATTTAAAAAATTAGGTACTCACTATTAGGTACCGTTCAGACATCAAGATTTTGTTTATACTGTTGAAAGTTTGACTGTCCTGTAAACGTTGTTCTACAAATTTTGACATCCGACTTTATTTAATGAAAAAATTATCCTATTATCATCCTATCCTATCTTATCCTATTATAATCCTATTATCATCCTATTATCCTATAATATTATTCTATTATCATCAAACATTTTTGAAACAAAAAATGCTGGAAACTAATTTTTCCCTTTAAATCGAAATCGACTCTTGTCATTTGTTAAACTTTTTGTTTAATGTTTGTTGTGTTTGATTATTTTTGTTGTTATATTGATTGTTAAAAATAATAGTATTGATAATAACAATTAGTAGATACTAAACTACCTACATTTATAAGATTTTTTCAACTTTTTCTTAATTGTATTTTTTATTTATTTAAAAATTTAATAGGTAATTTTTTTTTTTCATTTTGTTGTATTTTTTATTTTTTATTTTATTTGTTTATAATTTTTAATTTCTATATATTTAAAATCATTGTTTTTTATTTGAGCCAAACAAACCTTAAATAAATAAATAAGTAACTTTTATCAAATAAAATCTTATGTGTAAACGTTGCTCTAAATGCTAACACTTATGCCAACACTTATGTAGTTGATTACATAAATTGATTAAAGTTTTTTTGATTATTTTTCGTAAAAAAATACGTAATAACTTACGCTAATCAATGTGGTCAAAAAATTATTTTAATATATATTTTTCAAGTAAATAAGAATGTATTCAATAACTTTGAAATTATTATTCTAAATATTTTTAATCCATTTTGTTTTAGCAGGGGAGGAAACAGAAAAAATTACGTGCTAATTCGACATTTATTTGATTTTTTTGTTGTTATCTTTTCTTTTCTCTTTCGTTTGGATTACAGAAATGTATCCATAAAACAAAAACAATTTCTCTTTAAGGAAAACAGTTCTCAGTAGATTGAAATAAAAAGGGGAAAGATTATGTACATAAACTATTATATAATATAAAACCGCACACGCATCTACTATCAAAGGATAGTAGGTAAAGGATCCATTAATAAGAAAATGCACTGGAATAAAATTTTATAATTTGTTAATGATTGGTTACAATTTTTCTAGTCGATTTCCAAAATTGTAAGAAATAGAAAGTAATAAGAATTTAATTTGTGTGAGAGAGAGAGAGATAAAAATTCAAAACACAAAGTGGGAAAAAAATTACCGAAGAAATATCGAGATGTGTTACATTTAGAAATGCATAGTAATAAGAAACATTATTTATTCACATTATTAATATTCAAATTTCCTTCCTATTTTTAAATTCTAATATTATTAATAATTAATAAATTATCATTGATTATTACATGGCAAAATTTAATTTTGAAGGAAATAAAAATGCATCAAGTCATTCATAAAAAAAACGATTGGTTCTTGTTATTAACTACCTGGCTCAAAACCTGCAAAAATTTATATATTGAAAATACATCAATTATAATCTGTTTGAAATAAAAAAAAATTTTACTTCCCTTATAAGATAATAAAAGAAAATAATATGATGTTTAAGAAATAAGATATGTTTTTGAAACCAATATTATGTTATGTAGGTACCTGTAAAAAATCAATCATTCAAAATTTCTTTACTCTCATACCCTAATAAATTTAATACGTTGATTTCAGACGACCATGTACATTAGAAATCTCTTCTCAATAAATTTCAAAAATTAAATGGTTTTTTAAATCATTTGTATCGCACTCTTTCTTTCACACAACTTATTACATAAGAAAAACAATAGTTTTTTGCTTCTTTAACTAATGGAGTTCTTTTGTAAATTTAATCTTGACTTTCCTAGTGCATATCTTCTTATTAAAGAAGATTCTTTTCTACTATGATGTATTAAGAAGAAAAACAACAAAAGAAAATAACAAAAAATGTGTACAGTAAGTATATTCCGTTTAATTTAAATCAATTTGAGTAAAGTTTGATTTTTCTTCTCCTATATTAAAGGCATTCTTGATGAGGTGTAAGAAAGAAAGAAAAAAATTTCTTTCAATTTGATTGCAAATAAATTCACTTCTTCATTTATGTTAAAAACAAAATGTATGCATGAAACAGAAACAATATTTCTCTTTCAAACAAAAAATTATAACGGTACATGCTGACCCCGGCGAAGAATTATATATAGATAATTACAAAAATTTTATAGAATACCATACATTTTGTATGAATAAAATAAATATTAACATATGTTAATCTTGCCCAACAACGAAGAAATAAATTAAATTGCCGAAAAATTGGGCATAGATATGTTTTTCCAAACTTTTCTTTATATATTCGATATCTACAAAAAAAATTAGGCACTGATCTCTGATTTCATTAAAATCGGCGAAACAATGAAGTTTTTATGTAGAAAGTAAAAAAGTCAATATTAACATACGTTAATCCTGCCCAAGTGAAGGTTAAGAATTTCATACGATATAGCAGATGAAAATAGATTATAAGTATTTCGTCGAGTTTAAAGATAAAGATAGGTTAGGGATCAATCGGATGTTTACAGACCTTTGAAAGACCTCGCGTGATGACAACCTTCCTTGTTTTTATTTTTAATATACGAACATTATTATCCGGTCCCATTGTTATTTCTTTCACAACACCCATTAGCCATTGTGTGGGAGGAAAATTTTCATCCACTGTCAAGACTACATCGCCCAATTTTTAAGTTTTTAATTTCTTGTTTCCGCGGATTTCTTCAGTTCAAGATAAATTTCATGATGATACGTAGTTAGATCGTAGTGGCTGCCGAAAATACACATTTATTCAGGCCCATTGTGATACCACGGAACTTTCCTCGCATATAAAAACTTACTCCTTAAACCAATATAAGCTTTTTACATACGGTGAAAGTTCTGGATTTTAGCGCCTTCAAAGTCAGGCAGCGAATTCTGAAGGAAAGCTCCTAGATGGGTTTTCCCTTTTTAGTAAAGACAGAGGAATGCACTGGAAAAGTGTTGTACAATTTCGTCGACACCATCCATTTTAAAATAAATTGAAAAATCGTAATGTGGTGTGAGGTTATCGTCTTAATACATGTATAATAATGGATACATCATTATTTTATTAAAATGTTTTGGTTTGTCTTGTATTGCTTGAATGGAATGGATTGTATCTTTACTCCTCACTCTGTACATTTTCTTTTACTCCTTAACATAGGACCGCATTTACTCTTTAGATACCAATTTTCTACAGTCTCTCGTAGTTTAGAACTTCCGTAGAAAAAAATCCGCAAATTACCTTTTATATCTTTAATTTATTCTTTCTAGCGTTTACTTGACTTCCAGAACTTGAGAAAAAAAGAAAAAAGTAAGAAAATCTGATTTTATTTTAATTAAAGATAATTTCTGTATTATTATATCCGATATATAAAATTATATCGATTTCTGCTCTACATACTGCGACACCCATACTGCGTGTTTGTATTAATTATTTTCGTCAAATTTTTCATTCGCAAGCACTGCATAAAAATGTACATTACTTGCTAAATATGAATATTTTCCAAAAAAACAATTTCATTTAAAATGTTATTTTAAAATCATCATAATATTCAAATGCATTATTTAGGCTTAGTTTTAGGTCTTCAATTTAAATCTTCCTGTTCCACCGTTGGCTTTTTATTTATTTTTTTGACTAAAACTTTTTATTAAACTACTCCTCAGCTACTGTTTTACAAATCTGTATAGAAAACATTCAAAAATTTAATTGTTCACAAATAACAGGATATTAAAGGATAAAATTGTAAAAAATTTAAAAATATATCCTTAATCAAAATAAACTCACTTTTTATCATTCTAAATCTACCGTTAAAGTTTTATAACTTCGTCGTCAGAACAATTTACTTAAATTTCAAATCAGAAACAGAATTCGTGACAAGGAATCCAATTTTATTTAAAAAAAAAAAAATTTTTTTTTGTGTAATCTACAAAATTTGATTGTATATAAGTAAGTAAAATACATGTTAGTATGGGTGCTACAATTAATTTGTGTAAAAAATCATGTAAAATAATATAAAGTATAACAATGTTGCCAAAAAAAAACAGCAATGGGGGTGGATTTTAATTTTTTTTTTATATATATATTTTTTTAAATTTAAAACTAAAAAAAAATAAATTTTTGTTTGTTTGATATTTAATTTCGAAAAAAAAGTTATATTAGTATAATATAAACATATATGTATGTATCTTTGTCCAATTGACTGGTAACCATTAATTGTATAACATCTAAGCTTTGTTTGTCAAAAGTTTACCTCTATTTTTATTTGAAAAATTTCGCTTTTAAACTCTTTAACTTTTTGTTATTGTAATAAAAATACTGCAATATTAACTTTACTGTCAAGTGAATAAATTAGAATGTGATAGTGTAAAATAAAACTGGAACATAAGCCATTCATGTTGTGATTGAGAAAACGATTTAATTTTAAAGGTTAAAATATTTAAATTTTCTTGAGGATATGTCAAATTAATATCATAATTGAAACTAGGTAATACTTACCAAACTAACTGTTTTATAAGTAACATCAATTATGAATCATCTTGGCATGACTAAAACTTCTTTATAACATCTCGCCGGGTGATTTCTTAAGTGTCCAATATACCGAAAAATGAAATGGGAAAAAATCGTATTTTAAGTTTCAAAGCAATTTTTACATATTTTTTTGTGACAGAATCTGTAATTTGTTAGCTTTGAAATACTATGTTTAGATTTCTTAAAAAAATTATATATTTCTCTTGATATTCGAAATTTGATAAAATAGCCCAAATGTATATTGGACAAAAACGTATGGGTGAAAAATATTTTGAAAAAAAAAATTATTTCAATGTCCAATATCTTATGGGGAATTAACTCAGTTAATAAAACTTCATATGATATTGGACACTTAAGAACTTAAACTAAACATTTTTCTCAAGTTTTGGGAACAAAAAATAAAACTAACAAAGACTTTCAATATTAAGGAGAAACATTATTTTATTCATTCAAACACATTTAATTAAGTAATATAAAAATAAAGCAAAACAGTCTAAACTAAAGCGCTAAAACTAAAAAACAAATCACAATGTGTATAAAAAAAATTATAAATCATAAAAAATAAAACTAAACAGACTTTCTTGCTTTATGTTATGACAAAGTTACAAAAATTATTAAATAAATCATAAAAAATAAACCTAAAGTAAGTTATTTCATTGAGATAGTATGCTTGTTATTATTTGTTCTAAGGAAAGCGTTTCGGACTATGAGAAAAAAAGTAATAAATATTTCGAACCAGTTTTTCTAAATTATTCGGCAGTTTTTTTGAAGCAGCAACAGAACACAAATTGATTGAGTAACAAATACTTCCCATAGAATAAAGATTAGGATTATGTTTTTTAAATAATACTTTAACTGCAGTTTTAGCTCCCATCATGACAGACGTATTATTAGCAGCGAAGCCTATCATATTTTCTTCATTTATACCATTTTTTTTTAAATTCAAATTTTAAATACCAATCAAAATAACAATCAAAATTATTGTTAGTTGAATTAAAGCTAGAAATTTGTCTTTAATTTTACCTATTGTGTAATAAAAAAATTTACACAAAATTACTAAACATTTAGTATACAAAAAATAAAATAAAATTAATAATTTAAAAAAATTATTTAATTAAGTATTGCAGTACTTCCTTGATATTTAGGTTGCAGTACGGAGTACAGCTGCTAAGATTGCAGTACAAATACTGCAATTGCAGTACTTCGACAGCACTGCTCTCCGATTATTCTCATTCACATTCAAACTGATAAAACTCTCTCAAGAAAAACAATCCTTTGCCTTGATCTATACAAAAACTTCATTTGAAATAGAACACTTAAGCACAAAATTTTAATTACTCACTCAAACGTAAAATATTTTTTGACATTTTTTGTCCGATAGCATATTAATTGCAGATTGGACACTTAAGCACTACAAATGTAAAAAAAAATTCACTTTGTATGATATTGAACAAAAGCAAAATGAAATATCTCAAAAACTATTATAGATAGAACAAAACTGATTAAAAATTTAGAAAGAGCGCGTCAAGTTTAGTTTAGATCAATCAAAAAATCAAAAAGTGCTTAATGTATGATATTGGACACTTAAGAACTCACCCGGCGATCTAGTTACTATTAACGTGCTTCTTTTGTAGCTAAATGCACCGAATATAGAAAATGTTGTGTTGCCTGCTAATACAAAATTACGTGTATTTAACATAAAAACATAAAATTTTGATTTATAAATAAATTTTAAAAAAGGACATAGGTACCGAAATTAATTATGTGATTGTTTTATAGATTTATACAAATTGTGTATAGATTAGAAAATTCGTAAAATTCTTTAATGTCTGTTTACATACGAAAGTGACATGTATACCTAATAATTTAGATGTAAATCGTGTCTTCACAGAGGTTTAAAATTATGCGATTAGACACTATTATTTGATCGCAAAACCCACAAAAAGAAAAAAATTTAAATTATAATCCTTGGTATTGATAATAGCACTCATCGGTAGAACCACATGAATTAATTATTTAAAACTGAACTACAAAATTTCTTATATTCTAAACGGGTTATTAATTTACGATAAAACAACTATTAGTCGGTCTACGTTAGACATAGTGTTCATAACTAGTGAATACTTTTTAACCGAGTATCAAAATTAAAAAAAAAAAAAATTGGTGGAAATATATTAGGTATTAAGTGAAACTTTCTACGTTACAATATCTCAAGCTACAGAATTAATTTTGAAGTTTTTGAATAACCCGCATGCTAAAATTTAAATAAGTAAACTTCGCTAAGTTTTAAATGGGTATGTATAAAACTAGTGAAGCAATATTTTAATTTGTTGCAAATGAAATTTGTATATAATGTCTGAAAATACAAAACTGTATAATACTATTAATACCTACTTACTTGTGGGGCGCTACAGACCTTAATGGTCCTGGGCCTGACGCAAAATTGGCAAAAAACTGACTTCCAATCTCTCCAGTTGGGGATTTGAAGTTTTGTTCTTATCTGCCGATACTTCATCTCTCCAACGAAGGTGTGACGACGCGTTCTTCGGCGCTGCGATTCGAAGAGTTTCCTAGCTGGAGCATTTTCATCTATACGCTCTACGTGGCCTAATCAAGGGAGACGTCTAATTCTAACTTTTTTTGGCTAAATTCATGTTGTTAAGCATCTGGTATATGTATTGTATCAATGTTCGGCATTGTATCTTCTTCTCAATACCCCTTGGTCAGACACAGGATCATAGATACGACGAAACATTTTTCCCTCAAAGATATCAAGTTTATGCTCGCTTGTTGTTGGTAGTGTCCACGATTTAGAATGATTTAGCAGCACCGGAAGTATCAGTATTTTGTATAATTGTGCCTTTGTATTATGGGATATGGGATGGGAGCTTTGATTGGTCAAACCGAAGTAACAACAGTTTGCAAGGGTAATTGTTCGCCTTATTTTAACATAGATGTTATTGGAGGAGCTGATGATGGTTTCAAGGCAGATAAACTGTGAACTACTACAAAATTATATGATCCAACAGTGATGTTGTGAGGACATTTTATTTGTCGACAGAATATTTTGTAAACTCAAAATTTTAGTATTATCCAAATTTAAACACTTAAAGGAGAGGGAAAATGATGGATCAATTTAAAAAAAAAAATATAAAATATTCTTTATTAAACTATTTTCGTCAAATTTTTCATGTAAATATTTATATAATATATTTCGTTTTATTTTCATTTACGAGAAAACCCATTTTACCAGCTTCCTTTTCAATCTGTGTAAAGGCTTCGATGACTGCTAGTCGTGATGTTCCAATAATAACGTCGTCATCAGCGAAACCCAGGAATTGTTACCGATTTGTAAAATATAGTGCCATGTGTGTTCACACCGAAACATTGCACAATATGCTGCAAGACCAGAATAAAGAAATCACATGACAGCGTATCTCTTTGTCGGAATCCGGAGTACGGTCGAAATGAATCACCAATGTGTGTCCAAACCACCATAGCGCATTAGGTGTTTTCCAAAGTAATTTTTCACAAACGAATAAACTTTACTGAGAAACCAAATTTCGACATTGCTTCGTAAAGCACGTATCGATGTATGCTGTCATAGGCAGATTTAAAATCGATAAAATGATGGTGCATTTCGATTTAAAATTCGAGGATTTTTTTCAGGATCTGCCTTCATGCGAAGACCTATGAAGCTGTAACGATAGTTTCTTATCTTTGCATTACAATGGTTTTCATTGTTTGCACAGATTATTGGACCGAATTTTATACGCAACGTTTCATTGGGATATACCTCTACAGTTGGCGCAGGAATATCACCACTAATCGAAAAAAATTTCCATTTACAGAATCCCGGGCACAGTAATTAGATTTTATATTTTTCGAAAATTAATTTCGAACTACTTCGATATTGGATGTTATCCAATACTAAAATCATTTTCAGGTTATCCATTACTAAACCAATTGTGTTAATTGGTTTTATTTTAATATTATCTGTGCAGAATCCATCATTTGTATAATATAGGTGATGATCATATCTATATGTTGCTTTCCGAATAAGTGTACCGTGGGGTAAAAATCCAATCAGAGTACCTGGGTATACCAATTGAATTTATTATTTTCCAGAATATTGGCATTTTCCAATTAGAGTACCTGGGTATTATATTCAGAAACTTAAGGTACTACTTTCTTCTTGTCTCTTCTTTTCACTTTATACTGTCTTGCTGAGCTGCTCTTGTTTTGCGTTGCAGCGCTTTCATAGCACGTAAGTTATTTCAAAACCCATGGTATATAGTAATATTTATATGGTTCGAAATTATTATTTGCTGGGCAGCTGTTATTTATCTGCTGTGTTGCTGTTAAAAGTTGAGTAGCTTAAAATTTAATTAAGAATGCCCAATCGAGGTGGCGAATGTCTGAATGCATTAAATAGCGACAAATTTATTAAAACTTATTGGAGCAGAAATTCATAGATATGAAGTTACCCAGACAAAACTTTTAATTTAAACAAATGGTGAATGAGATCCTAAAATATTTATAATTACTAAGTTTATTATTTTGCAATATACATCGAAGAAAAATTTAAGCAATCACGATTTCTATTTACCCTGAATTGATTTGGATCAGTAATGTCTACCTATTTTCAATTCATCATTTCATCAAATTCATGCAATTACAAACAGTTAAATCTAACAACTTGTAGTTTTCTTCTTATCATCAATTATACTACATAATTTTATTCACTTATATGACTAAAGATTCTCTATATTATACAATTGTAGTGGGTGTTTTTTATACTTCCCACAATCTATTTATTTTTCTCTTATATCATAACTCTATATATAATTATATATACTGTGGTATAATATACTCGCATCAACATCTAAATGAAGACATGTGTATGAAAGAGTAAAAATAATTTTCTTTAATAACTACTCTCTATATTTAGGTTTTGTCAAATATTCTGGAACATTTCATATCACATAAACACACAAGAACATGTACCACTATTAAGTAAGATTGTGGTTGAAAATGAAAGAGTGTAAAATGTTAACATTCATGTAGATTTCTTATAAAATCGTTAAAAGGATTTCAAGAAAAGGATAATAATTATTTGTAATCTTGTGGTAAAGAATAAAAAAAAAAAAAAAAAAAACAAATTATAACAATGTAATTTTCATTTCGACTTAGAATGCATTGTTTTGCTCCATTACTTACATTCACAATTAGTGAATTCTAATCCTGTATATTTCAAATAGACGAGACTGTATAAATTATCATTAGAATTGTCTATCGTATATATATTCTTGGTAAGACTTTTAATTTAAGTAAAATTTGAAAATTGTTCTCTTGATAAGAAAAAGGAAAACTAAAAAGTTTTTAATTTAAAAATTGTTTGTAAGTTGCAAATTGAAATAAATTTGTAAAATTTTCAGAGTACATCGATTTTGTTTTACGAAATTTTTCATTAAACTTTGGTTAAGATATCTTACTATTAGAAGGTGGTTTCCAATATTATGTACATTAGAAATAATTTATGTAAGAAATTAATTTAGAATATGTTTTTATATTTTCAAAGAGGTTAATGGTCTTTTAGATTTTGTTTGATTTTAAATTATCCTATTTTATTAAGTATTTTTGACAATTTATTGTACCAATTTGAAGTTTTAAAATTATTTTGATATTTTTATTTAATATTTTAATTATAATACAGACATTAACTCTTCGGCTTATGTTTTATTATAATGGTACTTGTCCATTGCAGTATACTGGGTAGATTACTGGAACATCGTGAGGACAAGGCTGTAACATGTAGGTGTGTTTATTCATTTATTTCTATGCAATTGTACGTAAGCCGGTCATTTTACTGTGCACATTACAAAACTTAAATACTTAAGAACTGATTTTAAAACTTAGAAACTAAAGATTTAAAAACTTGTATTAAATAAATTTTATTTAGAATTTAATGAGAAAAATAATTTTAATTTAATTTAAATTTAATTTGGATTTAATATGAATTCGGTTTTTGTAATTTTCTACATTTTTCCTTGTATCAATTAAAAAAATTGTAAATAAAACAGAAAACAGGGCCGTACCTTTTGACCTTTTACTAAGTCGTTAATAAGAACTTCATATTCTGCTGAAAAAAGAGGTAGGTACCAATGACATATTTAAAGTTGATAATTTCGTTAGCTACAACTAAAAATTTAATGGTAGCAACAGCTGCAATTAAGGCTCTACTTTTTTAGTATTTTTTGGCACATAAAACTTTTTTAATTGCTTTAACTTAGCTTGCAATATTATTTATTTTTTTATTTATTCTTAGTATTGTGGGGATAAAAATAAATTTTCTTCTTCTGTAGGTATGTATTTTATATATGATGGTATATTGGTGAAAATGTTTGGACTTTTAGTAGGAAACAAAATTAATTAGTAGGATAACATTAATATAGGTTTTAAAGAAAAAATTATTAAAGATGAAGTGTTTCCTTTTCAGATACACAAAATTTATAGGAATTTATATAATTTCACAGATAACACAATATGTTAAAGAAAGTCAACAAAATCAATTCAACAAAGAGATAACTGGAATGATGTGATAATTTATTGTGTTTATCGAACCTATATTAAAATGTTATTGTTCAAATTTATTTTACAAATCTTATAATAGTTAGTTTTAACAAAAAATAATAGTTTTTTAATTTATGACAAAAAGTAAATAATAAAAAAAAAAGATTAAAAAGAAACTTGCCTTTTCCAAGGGTTACACAATTGTGGATCGCAATATTAAATGCACTAAAAAGGAAAAAATAAATTAGGTAATTTGAGCTCTGTTAAAAGATGCTATGCGTGTATTTCTAACATTTATACAAATTATAATGTATACATGTGGTATCAATGCAAAACACAAAACTTGAGAAAAAAATATATTGAGTAAAGTATAACATAACATAGGTCTGAGTAAGTTTACTTTTTACTACCGAACTTCTACCAGTAGCTATAACATGAAAAATAATTACTGAATACACAGTAATATGTGGTACAGTGAATTAATTTAATAGCAATGTGTCCTGAAATTTAATGGACGGATATGAACAATGGCAAAAACCAACTAGCCAACTGGTTAAAAATAATCTGGTATTTATTTAATTCATTATAATGATTATCATAAAAAATATGATGTAATGTGTACCTACGAACAATATCAAAACTAGTAGAAGTTGAAAAAAAAACGAGTATTAAGTAAAATTTTCGTAAAACAAAACCAAGAAACAAACTTACATATATTTGTTATTATTTTTTGATGTAGACCTTGAATCAATAATAATCAGTTATTGATAAAATGTTTAGTAATGAAATTAATTTACTTTTATTTAGAATATAACATTTCGAACGTAAATGGCTATAAAATATACTGGTACACAGACTTTCCAAGACATTATTATAAAAAAAAATAAATAAATAAGGTATGCTACATAGAATATACAAGTTACCTATTTTAACTACACAATACGAATACAGGATTAAAGTTTTTGTCAACAAACAAATTTATAACCTCAGTTCTAACAGAGAAGCAAATCATAATAGTTTAGATTAAAGTGATGTATTTGTACATCAATACAATTTATTTATGTTTATTCCCGTTCTATAATAATTAGCATTGTATTTTTCTTCAACAATGCAATACAGATGAAAGCAATAAAGATGATATTTTACTTATGTTATATCCTATATTTAAAAGTATTTTCGGCTCTTCTGAGGGAGATGTCGTATTGACGTAGGATCTAACGAACATACCAGCTGGAATTGCCAGCTTTCCAAAGATATATATCTTTAGTGGCGCATCTTATCCTTTAAGGACGAAAATGACATTTGAAAGCATCTTTGAGTTTTGTTGTTTTGTATAAAATTCATTATAGCTGTTGATCCATTAAATATATATAAATTCAGTTACATATTCTATATAACGGTCTAGAGCATATTTTATTATTTATTTGATGATGATTGGTGCTGCCGTTATGGAGATATTGTAGTTCAAAGTACAAAATTTTGAAAAAAAAAAAAAAATCTTTATTTTCTTTCTTGAAAAACCAAATACCTCAAGACTTTACCACAAAACTACCCCAATATTTACATACTCTTGGAAAGATATCCTTTTTGTCTACGTCGAATGGTTCAGAAGATATAAACACTTAAAAACACTTTTTTTTTCTCTTTTTCTATATAAAACTAGGAATGTGCCTTTTATGAAGTAACAATCTTCTGAAGTAAATTGCAACATATCTTTGCGCACTTAATTTTGAATTACAAAATACCGTATAACAAAAATTATAGATTACAAAATTCAAATTACAAAATTCTGAGTTATAATTTTATTTCCTGGAAAAATGGACAATATATTTTTTATAAAATTCATAAATTTTATAACTCAGAATTTGTTAATCTGAAAATTGTGATAAAATTTAATCAAATTTACCTTCATGTTAATGTACCTTCAATAACAATTTTTGGAATTATGGGTAATTTTGACATGCTATTTTCAGTTTTTTCTTTTTAATCGGGAAGGAATCCTGTGAAAACGTGGTATTTTTATGCTTGTTGTACTTCCTCGCCTGATTGTCTAAAATTATCTCTTTTCGCTCTCTTTATACTCTATTCATTACCTTATTACTTACTTGCTTGTATAGTCTATACATAAACTATTTTATCTATTTGTACTCAATGTCCACAAAACTCTAAATTAGTTTTTTATAGTAATTATATTCAATGTATTTTTGCGCGTCCATGAAATCGAGCTGTTACCTGTCCTAATTTATTTCACAAAAACAAAGTTGCGATGATGTTGTCTATACTGATTTAAATAAAACATTTGATCTCCTGCTTCATAGTTTTGTTTTACTACACAACTTCACAAACTAGGATTCCCAACATTCCTATTAAAATGGATAGAAATCTACCTATCGAATAGATTTTACAATGTCCTCTTTGTCGTACGACATGCCATTTCCAGTACGTTTCATGCGAATTCTGGTGTCCCGCAAGGCAGCCATCTGGATCCATATCATTTCCGTCAATGATATACCCTCGTTAATTTAAAACAGCAGCGCTATAATTTATGCGAATGGCATGAAAATATTTAAAGAAGTTGTCACATCAAATGACACAGTTTTGCTTCAAAACGACTTGAATACCTTCATGAAATGGTGCAAAGTTAACAATTTAAGACTAAGCATCGGTAAAAGTAATGTCATCTCTTTTAGTCGTCGCTTAGCACCAGTTGCTGCTAACTATACTAGTGTTATTAAAAGGGTATCTCACTTTGAGGACCTGGGAGTAAAGTTTGACGAGAAACTGTCTTTAAATAAGCATCTCAACGAAAATATTAATAAAGTTAATTCTATGTTGTGTTTCACTAAGAGATTGGCTAGGGAATTCGACGACCCATATGTTACCTGATCATTGTATATGTGACTAATTCGTCCCAATCTTGAATTTGCTAGTCAAATGTGGTCACCACACTATAATACTCATATTGATAGAATAGAGGCAATTCAGAATTTTTTTTTGATGTATGCGTTACGTAATCTGTCATGGGCTGACCCTCTTATTATACTCCCTCATAAAAATCGCCTAGAGTTACTTAACTTAATCTCTTTGGGACCTAGAAGGGAAATTTCAGATATTTTCTTCATACTACAAGTTATGAAAGACAAAATCTATTCACGGTACATTAAAAGTATGGTGAATGCCCATGCCAATACTAGTACACGATTTACATCAGTGTACATTTTGAATGCCCTTTATCATCGAACAAATTACTAGAAATATGAACCCGTTAATAGGATGTTTATGTTGTGCAATAAATATAAAAGCTACATTGATCTTTCATTAAGTGAAAGTCAAATTAAAAAGGATTTATTGCTACAATTCTCTTGGAATCGAATATTTGAGTTCGAGCTTTAATAGAACAAAAAAAAAAACACATTTTCTTACCATCACTTAATAACCATTTGTTAATACGTAGTTCTAGCTTTCCCATTTCCTTCTATTTTTCTTTTATAAATTGTAGAGTACTTTAGCTTAGAATAATTTTGTTAAATATTAATTACTTTTCTTTCATTTTTTTTTTGTAGTTTAAGACTTAATTATAATATGTTTGATCTAAACAAGAAATAAATAAATACTCGAACATATCCAGTAACATTATAAAAACAATATTTTGTGTAAAACGTAAGGTAATAATAGTAAGTCAAGGTTATTTAATTTTGCTTACCCAACCTCACAACAAAAAGTTGGAACTATAAAAAAATGTTACAACACAATGTTAAAATCAACTTAAGACTTTTGACATATAATTTTATCAATTAATTCGGTTACCATATATCAGAGGTGTCAATAACGTTGATCGCGATCTACCGGTCGATCGCGTAATGATTTTAGGTTGATCGGCAATAAATATTCATATTTCAGATATTTATTTCATTTCAAATTGCCATTTTCAATTTCAAGAGCCAAAAACTATTTGTACTAAATACGTACAAAAAATCACAATAAGCAACTATTAAATAAGAGATGGCTCTACTATATTTTATTCATTTTGTAGGATTGGATATTTGCTAAGTAGATTTAGAATGGATTTGAAAATATTTCATATTTTTGAATTTTTTTTTAATAAGAAAATAAGTTCTGGAAATATTTAGTAGAAGATAAATATCCGAATCTAAAAAAATGTGCTGAAAATTTTTACGCCTGTTTTGGTTCGACATATTTGTGTGAATCAGCATTTTCACAAATGAAAATAATAAAGTCGAAATACCGAACTAATTTAACGGACGAATATTTAGAATCCTGCTTGAGAAACAGTCTGAGTAATTATTCACCAAATTATGTGCAAATTATAGACACGATGCAATGTAGAATAAGTAATTCAAATATTGTACCATCAGGAAGTTCAAAATGATTTTTTGCCTATTCTTATGTAAATCACTTTAGTTGTAAAGATAATATAATTATATTTTTTTATTTTTCAGTTTCCTTCTTAACAGACGACATTATTATAATTAATAAAAATAAAATTATATTTTTTAAAAAAATATGTAAAGCTTGCGAATGTTTTTAATTATTACTATTAATAAATATTATCGACATATAATTTTTATATTATTTATTTCAAATAAGTATATAAAATTTTAAAAATCGTGAAATTTGGATCCCTAAATATTGCCTTCTCCTATCACTTTATTTTTAGAAAAAGTAGATCGCAGAGGATTTTTACTGCGCGAAGTAGATCTTATAGGAAAATTAATTAATACCCCTGTTATTTATGGAGCTATATATGGAGCTATATATTAAGCCTATTTTTGTGCATATCAAATTAAACGGATTACATTATGTGTTCATGAGTTGAGGGCAAAATTAAATTTAATTCTGGCGAGAAAAAAGATATACCTACTCTGCACATTGGTGAGTTGCTGCAATTTGATTAATTGAAATTTTTGTATGTTAAGATGTATGTGCATGCTTATTCCTACATTGATAAAATTTTAAATTATAATTTTTAATTGAACATTAAAAAAAAATTATAAATATATTTAGTTTAGCTATGTTTCATTTTAAAATACTTGTCATTTAAAATAATAATAATAAAAATCGGTTGCAGAGTGGTTCAGATATTTGTATCGTAATTTTTTCAATTTACAAACTAAATAGAATGATTACTTAACTCAATGAGTGGCAGCAATTTGTTCAAATATCATGCAGGAAATTCGATGCAAAAATATTCTGGTAGATATTTGAAAGTTTCTAATGGCTTTATTTACTCCAAGCAATCGAAATCATCTATTGAAGTGGTTAGCATGTGACAAAAAATGTTTTGTTCGGTTTAATTAGAAGAAAAAAAGCAATTAATATCATTCATAAAATTTTACTTTACTCATAGAATTAGTAATTGTTTCTAATTTTTTCAATTTCATTTAACTATTCGCCATTTTTAAAAACAATTCGTTAAATATTCTATATAAATAAAATAATTTCATACTCTGATTTTCAATAAATTATTAATATTAATTTTTTATAAAAGTTAATTTAAAAATTTCCTAAAATGTCATAATATTGAATCAGAAATCATAAATTAAAGAACAGTGTACAACAACTTTTAAATTTTATACTCTTCAATTTTGAATAATTTTATTTTTTTTTTCAATAAAAAGGGTTATGCACAAAATCACGCATAAATAATTCACTTAAATATTCTGAAACCATAGCAAATTCATTTGGTTCTGAAAAATTCAAAACGAAAAAACAAAACAAAATATTAAATAAAATACAAAAATAAAAAAAAAAAAAAACAAACCAGAAAAGAAAAATTGGAAATTATGATGTGCAACATTAAAACTTTACACGAAAAAAGCATATTTTCGCAGTCAATAAAAATCAAGGATTCCATTTTTTCTATATGTTCGTATATTATTAAATATAAAGTCAAAAGTCACCACAAAATGGAGTTTTTTTTTCTCTTTTTTTTATATATATTTTTTTTAGAATCCCTCTTTATTATTACTACTATAGTACACTGTTATTACTATTATTATTATTATTATTACTATTATTTTTCTTATTTTTTTTTCGATTATATTTTATTGTATTCCGTTTATTGTCACGTTAACCACGAAACGGTACACAATTCTTTTTAGTATGTATGTGAGTATGTATGTACACATAATAATATATGTGTACGTATTAATTTATGATATAAATACTTGTACATAATATTATGTATAAAAGTAGAGATTTTTACTGTAGAGAAATTTACTGATACAGTGTTAAATACCGTGACGGTAATTTGAAATCATACACGGTACATTAGAAAATATCATTTTGTTATATTATTATTAGGTATATAATATTAAACAGATGTTATGATTCAAGTAATTTCAGATCGAAATATGAGAGGTCAATAGTTACCACCTTCTCTGCAGTTGGTTTTTAATATAGTCAAAACCTTGGGAATGTGAAACAGAATTCTAAAATAAGTTCTAAATTACCACTACTGAAATTGAAAAAAATTTAATTTCTGAAGGTAACTTTGAAACATTGAAACTACACATCAATCAATTTTAAATGGAAATACATTTTATTTTAATTGAGAATGAAAATCAATTTTAAGCCAGAAAATGTACTTTATAGTGTATTGTACCATTTCGTATCTACATACGATTTGAAATTTGACATTAATTTTACAGAAATCAATTTTAATCCGATTGCTACTCTCTACGTTTGTATTTCACTTATATTATATTTGTTTTCTTGTTTGTACTTTCTGAGACAATGGACTACTTTATCAACTCATTTACGTCGCATATGGAAATGTAAGACAGCAAGTGTTTTAATTTGTATTGGCACTTTTGTTTATAATTTCCGACATAATCGTTTTTTAATTATAACTTAGAGCTAGGTAGAATTTTGATCATAATTAAATCACTATTATTATGTGTAATACATGAAAATCGCCAACTGCTTTCACATATTGATTTCCATGAATAATAATAATGTTGGTTGAGTTGAGATGATGGTATTTATGTGTAAAGTAAAAAGTCGTACGATGTTGTCCACCCGGGTCCAACACAAAATTTATAAAATTTTATTTATCAATCGACTTTAAAAAAATTATTTCGAAAAAATATTCTAAAGTAGTTGCATAATAGATATTTGAACATATTAGGAGTATGAATTTCTTTTTCAATGCAATACTTTTATATTTTTGCTTTTGTTATTGATTTAAATAATTATCGTTGGTTGATTGAAATATCGTAGAAACATAACTGCAGCCTTGAACAAACCTTGTCAAATACAACAAATTTATAGATTGCGTTGGGTAGATAATGCGCTAAATTATCTGTATCATCGCTGTATCTTCGGTTAAGTAAATTCCGAGGTATTATAAGAATTACTTTCACTACAACACCTTTCGAACTAGCCGGTCAGAGTTTTGGGAAATAATAAAAAACATTGTTTGAGGAAGTATACCAGAGGTATATTATTCGATTGGTAGTTCAGTGAAATAACCACTATGCTATTATTATAACATACGTTTAATTGGAATATTTTAGGTATTTAATTTATTTACATTTTTTTATTTAAATATTTAGTAGGAATATTATACTGTAATACGATTAAACAGATGAACACACAATAAACTCATTTTGAAAAATGAAGATTGCTGGGTAGCCTGATACAAATCCGCAAACATACATCCAATTCTTTTATAGTAGATAGATTAAAAAAATTGATATATGGGTCTATCTATTAGATTGATTTATCAATCTTCAGAAGAAATAATGTAGATTTTTCTAAATACGGAATTTATTTGAAATAGCTAGCTATATTAGTAAATTATTAATTTATATTTTTTTTTGTTCGTACATTAAAATTTGTACAATTTTTGAGATTTGAATTGTTACAGTTTGAAACATAATCTCAATACTTATAGAATTAATATATATTTCCGTTTTCTAGAAATTTCATATAGTATAAAAATATTGTTACGATATTCTGTGGCAATTGGTAGGTAGGAAGGTAAAAGTGGCCATACCAGTTGCTCCTGTAATTATCACTTAATTGTGCCTTTTTAATACCACGACTCGAGTGATCTATTTGTTGTTATTAGTTGTTATTTGGGATAATTCTCACATTTTTTACTCTCCCCAGAGACTCAGTATTTTAATTTTCACGATAAAACCTATACTATTTTGCTTTCCGCGATAAACTTATATTGCTTTGGAAAGCCTCGCCTAATTTCTGGCTCTAGCTAATACTGTAAAGGAAATGTTCAAGAGTTTCATTCTCATATTTGCAGCTGCAACAATTGAAATTGAATGGAATACCTAACTTGGCAGCTTGATGGCTTCCTATCGGCCCATGATCTCTACTGATGGCTACAACTCTTGATACATCAGTACGGGACATGGCTAAGAGTTGGTTGTTTTGATTGATGTTGTACGAGGGCCATGTTTACATCGAGGTCGCACAGATATTATAGTCTATGCCACCATCAGAAGCGCTCCGTGTAGGTCTTCATTATAGTGTGATAAAAAGCCCGATTAATTCTGAAATAGATGTTTCGAGTAAAATCAATCTTAAAATTTACATATGAGTTTAAAAAATAGTAGAGGGACGGTACCAGTTTTTCGATTTTAAAATTGTTTGAGTTATCTAAGCCTTTCAAATTCAACAAAAACTTTATTTTGTAAACGCTAGGTGGCGCAGTAGCGCCTGCTTTTCCATCAAAAGGTTCTTTTCGATATTCGATGAAGCAAGTGCTTTATGGGTTTTTCGACCTGGTCCAGTACCATTTGCCATTGGGATAAAATAATTGAGAGTATAATCTGGTAACATACTAAATAATATGAAGCTATTCTATTGAAGAAGGCTTAGTTGCTGGAAATAGCGGTATGTTTCCACATTTAATCAGTAAGCCAGTAATTTGTTAAATACATACTTGAATTGTTGTAGATATTGTAGTATAAACTTGCAGTGCCGTACTTAATTAACCACGAAAAGTTTATTCTACCTAAGTTAATAAATAAAATTTTATAAAAATCACCTAAGCAAAACGTTTAAACGCTCAAAAAATTTGAAATTTTTGGCCAAAACTCTACGATATTCCAAATTTGCAATTCTTTTTATAGGTTTTTATGGCTAATTTCAGGAATATATTTAAAATATTTTAAGGTGATTAACCCTTTCGAACCGGATTTCGAATCGCAAAGCTAGGATCAAATTTGTTTGGAGAATATCTTATGTACATACTCTAAAATATATTTATTTGTGCAAAATGTGTCTATAAAGGGGCGGTCCACCGGGGCGGGCTGGTACAACATTGTACCACCCGGAATTTTAGGTGGTACAAATCTGTACCAACAGTCCTGTAAAACATATGTAATAAAATATTTGAATTTTTTTATAATGTAGTAAAAATTAAATAATTCATTTTTATTAACATAATACAAAAAATAAATAAAAAACTAAAATAAAATTAAATAACTAAAAAAATATATTACATATGCATTTTATATTTATGAATGGTATGGTGCAAAGCACGTCTTGTATAATGGAATTACACATTCTCTGCAAATCATCTTTGTGTGTGTCTGTTTTTTTGTTTACTACAATTTATGCAACGGCGTCTTGTATTCCCTTCAATTGGTAAATGGTAGATCCGTGTTCTTAAGTTTTCTGGTACGGGTTCTGGACCTGGATTTCCTGATCTTTTGTAGACTGCAGATTTTGAACCTTCCTCGATCAAAGTCACAGCCAAGTCTACCAGAAACTATTTGAAAGGGATCTTCTCTCGACGAAAGTCAATTCGAATGACCCATGCGTTTGACACTGCTGCCATCATTATCAAGCGGTAAAATACCTTTTTCCACCACTTATTCGATTTTCGATCGTATTCATAAAGCCACTCATCTGGTCTGTCAAATCAACACCTCCGATAATTTTGCGATAAAATTTTATTTGCTCTGGACAGTTCACTTCAATTTTTTCACCTGTTTTTTGAGTTTTTGTAACTGTGGCAATCTTTGGCTCGGGGTAATTACTTATCACTAATACTTCTTTGGTATCTTGCCATCTGGCACATAATAGCCCGGCTACCGTACACCTGAACTCGCATTCACCCCTTTGCATTTTTCTGCCACCAAATTGAGGCATCCCTTTTCTGTTACTCATTATAGTGCCAAGAGCTGGATATGAAATTGTATTCAATAAATTTATGGATGAAAAGAAACGGTCAAAACATAATGTAATGTGCAACATACTGTTGGTACACATATGTACCACTTATCTAGACGGCTGGTACATATATGTACCATCTGTAGCAATATATAAAAATAAACAATATTTATAAAAAAAATCTTACCTTCTGTAATTATAACGGTAATATTTGTTTTATTTTAATTAATTTTAAATATATAATATAAAATTTTATGTACTTATTCAATGAGAATCAGTCACAAACTAAACAAAAACTATTTCGCACTCCACTCTTTGATTCATTCTCTTCGTAAAATAACGGTAAAAAGCCAACAATAATACACGAAATTGAACATGTCTGTTCAGGAATTATAAAAAAGCACTTTAAAAACGATTTGGTATAGATTCAAAACAACTTATATGAAATTTTTTAGTTTTAGGAATGTTTAAACTTTTGATGGTACATATGTGTACCAGCCGGATCGAAAGGTTTAAGCGATTATTATAAACATAATTTGAAGTGATAACGACATAAGCGGATATTGCAAAAATTGTGCTTTATAGTTTGCTGAATCTTTGGAAAGATATATTTATCAAATTGCTAAATATCCTGGTAATTGTATCTCAATTTGTTCTTATATTGACTTAAGGAGTTATGATTTTTTGGCAGAGAATTTAGGATCAAAAATATGTGCTGGTAAAGGCTTTTGAAATTCTATTCCACAAGTATTCGACTTTCTTCTTATTTAACTTTATTATTTAATATTATTTTTTTTTATTTTTTACTGACAATTTTTATTATTTTGAACCCTTGAAAGACCGACCTAGTATTTTTTAACCAAAAAAATTTTTTTGTTTGAAGGTTCATCAAAAAATTATTATATATTCTGGGATTTTCTAATTTCACGATTTTGTGCCAGAGAATTAATGATTTCAAGGATAGTATCAAACTTGATACAAAATGGGTTTCAGAGAAGAAAAAATTACATAATATTAAAAATTTCTTATTAAAAAAATCTTTAATTTTATTATTTTAATTTTTAATTTATCTATATTTTAACAAAAAATATTTTAACAATTCATTTAAAAATTT
Source organism: Argyra leucocephala (assembly GCA_963942445.1). Classification (NCBI taxonomy): domain Eukaryota; kingdom Metazoa; phylum Arthropoda; class Insecta; order Diptera; family Dolichopodidae; genus Argyra; species Argyra leucocephala. The sequence continues at coordinate 66,275,375 of OZ012681.1, read as the reverse complement.
AATAAAAAAAACTCACTTATTGAAAAACAAAACTTATACTAAGACAACACTTGTTTTAAATAAATGTATGATAAAAAGAAAATAAAAGAGATTATAAACTATTAACATAAAACATAAATTAACATAAAAATATCACATAGTTAAATAGTTTTTTTTATACGTTTTTAAAATAAGTAATTTTTAGTTGTTATGAAAAACGTAAGAGCAGTTATTGTACAAAAAGTTGTTAAGGTATAAAAATAAGCCACACTTTGAGCATTTTGTTCTGCTGAATCTTGGACATTTCGGCATTTTACATCTTTGTCGCTGATCTTCTATAATTGCCCAATGTCCACTTTGATCTTGGCGCACTTCTTTTGGAGGAACAAATGCTCCTCCTCCTCAAAAATAGATTAAATACATTAAAAAATGTGAAAGTTTCAATGGTTTGTATAAAATTTGATACACGAGACGCTTAAGAGGATTGTTATTAGATTTATTTAGAAGATAATCATAGAAATGTGCTATCAATCAAGAAACAAAAAATTTAATAAATGCCTAACAATATTCATATTTTACTATTTAATTTATATTGATGTACCTTTTTAAATTGTAGTTAGTGTACTCCATACTCCATATTGAATTTTAAATTGAAATTACACTGTACCAAAAACTAAAGTAAATTCATTAAAAAAAAAAAAATTTACAACTCCAATCTATGTAGGTAGAATTGAAAATTAAAATCTGTTAAGTTTCAAAGTGCCAGATTTAAAATTGTCAATAAAACCTCTATATATATGATTGCGGTCAGAAAAAAGAGGATAGGAAAATTTATTATTTTGTATAACTATTATTCATCAATTAAACCACAAAATTTTAATTTCGAAGTAAAAACAATTTTTTTGTTTTGTGTGTTGTTTTTTTTATAACTTTTTAACACAGAAATTATAATTAATCAGGAAAATTTTCAATCAAAATTGACACTTACAACTACTTATATGATAGTACAGGTAACAAATACGTATATTATTCTTTCCGGTTGTCATAATATGATATTCCATTATTATAAAGTTATGTAGATTGAAAAAAATATTCCGGAAAAGGTGGAAATTAATAGGACTCGATCAGTTTTTTTTTTAAATTTCAATTAACTATTTAATGTCACTACTGGGTGGACACCACTATAATATCGAAGGGCTAGACAACTATTAAAAATGTAGCAGAACTCAAATTGTTGCAATGTAAATTCAATGAATAACTATAAATATTTATAACTGTAATAGAGTTATATCTGGAAATACCAACTATATAATTTAAAATAATATTTTCAGTTAATTTGTTCAAGATATACATATACTAACTGTTTGGATATTTCAAATCTACTGTGATATTTAGAAGAACTGATCATAAAATGTAATTAGTGTAAAATAAAATTTCTACATTTTTAATATATTATCTTACGTGGACATAATCAGAAACGTCTATAGCTTTTCACAATGATAAATGGCTTTTACAGTGATGGATAACTACTATAAGTTATTAAACCCAGAAAGCCAAGTTTATTTTGGATATATAACGAGGTATAAAACGTACAAACTGCTCCAATTAGTTTTGACTTAGACTGGAAAAAGGACTATAATAAATAAAAGAATTGGTTCGCACAGCTTAACGCTCTGGAAAAAGTCTTAGAATATTAGTCAATTCATGACGTTTGAAAGAAAAGGAGACGTACAAAAACATTCAAGTTGTCGCTTAGTTTCCCACAAGCAGAAGCTGCAACAGAACAAAAAGATATAGCGTTATTTAAACTTTAAAGGTATTAGAAATCGAACTTCAAATATATTGTTGTGATAATATATATATTATAATTTTGGAAGATCTGTTAATTGAATTTAATACAATAGAATTACGTTCGTCTGGAAAGTGTTGAAAAATTGAAAAGAAAACATCTATTTATAATAATTGAAGTGTCAGAAAAACTAGATTATATTATCAGTATTGTAGAAATATATAAATGTATTGACAGCTTGAATTCATTTTTTAATATAAATATTGTTTCACTGCAAATCTATAACAAATTGGATGTCATTTTTCAATTTCAGTATTGACGTATTTTATTTCAATGCTGTCTATATAATCTAGTTCTTCTATATAAAAAAACACTCACTTATATTAGTAGTAAATAGTAGTTGTGTTAATTAATCTGTGCTGGTCTTCTATTCTTAGTTTTATAGTTTGAAGTAAATTATTTTAATGAGAACAAAAATAATTAATCAAGGGAGTCTATAAAGAGTATGTGTAAGATAAATTGGGACTTTAAAAATATTCAATTTCTTCTTTTTTTATTAGAATAAACTAAAACTAATGGTTTTACAAAAAGAAGGAAATCTTGTTTTTTGCCTAACAGAACCCCATCATGTGAAAATTTCGAAATAGTTTGGGAAAACGATAATATGAAATACCTGGGCATACACCTAGATAAAAAACTATTTTTCAAAACACATCTAATGAAAACCGTCAATAAAATAGACCTCTATATGAAAACGTTATATCCAGTCATAAATAAAAAATCTAATTTAACTGTTAAATAAATTATTAATATTTAAATCCATTTTTCGAAGCATTTTGTTATACGGGTTCCCCGTATGGATCAGTGCTGCCAAAATTAATTTAAATTTGCTGCAGAGAAAACAAAACGCTGTTCTTAAATTAATTCTAATCAAACCTTATTATTTTTCTACAAGTAGATTGCACTCATTAGCAAGCACTAATACTATTTTATAAAAAATTAAAAAAACAGCACCTGCCATTTTTGAAAGCTGTTGAAATTCCGAAAATCCGCTTGTAAAAGCGATATAGTAGATTAAGATTTAGTATTAAGATCATTTTAGTTAATAGACGTTAGTTAAGATTTAGGTTAGGTTTACATTAAGTTTTATATTAGCATAAAATAATTAATTAAAGGTTTTTACTTGCCATTTTGTCCTTTGCAAAATTAAATTTATTCTAAATATTTAAGTCAGGTTAGTCTAAAAAATTACAAATCAAAACTGTAACTAGTAATATAAGCTCTTGAAATATTGAATAAAAATATATGAAAATAACATACTGTACAAATACATTAAGGCAATAAGTAAAATAATAATAATAATGGTTATAGTTTTGATGGTACAATAATATGTTTGTTAATCCGCTATTCATGTTCATTATAACTCTTCCAGGTGATCTAAAGTACTTCAAAATTAAGCAAATTATCGTCTTTCCAATAAAGATTCGATCTATATTTTTTTAATTTGCTGTTGGGCTGAACATTTTTTTAAGTTAAACATTCTGAGCTAGTAACTTTTGTTTTATTTCGGCTATTAAATGTAATATTGGAAGCTTAAAATATTTCTTTTTAGAATTGGTTGAATCAAAATTGACTAGTGTCTTGCCTGTAGATGTTATTATTTTCGAATTCCAATAGAATAAATTTAAAACATTAACGCAAGTTTCTTCATTTTGAGCAACTATTTAATAATTTTTATAATATAACAGCGTTTTTCTAAGGATGTGAATGAAGCATTATTTTAAGTTTAAGTTGGACAGTCAAAACTTTGTAAGGCCGCTTAAACGAACGGTACCGTTTCTATGCTATGTTAGAATTAAATCTCTTAAAATAATTCCTAATACCCAATTGACCAAATTGGTTGGAATTCCAATTGGATTTCCAAATAGTTTTTCCAAATTTGTACCTCGTACCAATGGTACAGAATGGTACATATTTTTGGAAAAGCTGAATGAAAATTAATTGGAATTCCAATGTTTTTTCCTATGAAAGTGGTCACTTTTTTAAAATGTACCAATGTCGGAATTTTGATTTGAACATGTACCTTAAATGTACCTAATAAAAATTAATGACGTCATAGTTTTCTTACTATTTTTCGTTAATAAATTCTTATTATTATTTCTAAAGGAATTCTATCCTTTTTTCCAACAATGTTTCCACACTTTGTACCAAGTATTATTCCTATATTTTCATATGGTTTTTCCTATAAATTTTCCTACGTTTTTCCAATGTTATTTCACCCTCTTTTCCTTATATTATTCCTATAGTTTCTCTTAAGTTTTAAGTTTTTTTCACACATTGTACATAAGAGTTTTATAACCGTAGCCGAAGTTGTCCGGTCTTATAATTTATTAATAATATAAAAATTCAATTATTTGACAATAGTTTTTTTTTTCTTTTAATATAAAATAAATACAATCAGTTAGAAATTCAATAAAAATTTACATTAATTCAAATATATTTAAAAATTGCACATTTAAACATTAAGAAGTTGGACTATTTTTTTTTTTGTATTGACAGAAACAGAAATATTACCAGGTAGATCATTAAAAAATTTTAAACAATTGTAGAGACAGTTTGTCTTTTGACGGTTTATTTTAAACAGTGATAGATAAAAATTGCATTTGTTTCGGGTGTTATAATTATGTACATCTACATATTTTTGCAAAATAAAATATTGCTTAATTTTAATTATTTATAATTTTAAAGCCCAGAATGTACAATTCACGCTTACATATATTATCGAAACTAAGGTACTTATCAGAATAAATCATACTCGTTGGGTGCAATATTGGGTAATTATGAATTATTTCAATAGATTTTTTCATTAGTAATTCGATTTTTTTTAAAACTAATTTTGGTGCTCCACTCCATATATAGGGTTGACATAAACAACATTTGACAAAATATATGAGTCTGCATAGAATAAAAACATAAGGAGAAATTTTTTTGCAGACAAGATCAATATGATCTTCCCATTTAATTGTAGAATGTACTACGAAACCTAGATAGTTATGACTTTTCTCTACATCAATACGTGAGTTGTTGTGTAGAAATGTTGAATCAGAAAATAATTTATTTTCAAATAACAGGATTTTTGTTCGATTGTTCAGGAAAGAAAGTGTTCGATTAATACCAGGTCTTCCAACATCGCAATCTTCAAATCACATTCACTGCTTAAAGAGTACTTTATGACTGAATCATCTGCAAAAAGCGAAGCAGAGCCATTGAGATTAAGCAGCAAAAGATCGTCAATGTATATTTTAAAAAGGTCAGAACCTAGTATAGAGCCTTGTGGTAAATCTTTCTTTATTGTTGTTGTTTCACTTAAGCAATTAGCAATGCGGACACATTGTGATCTTTCTGTAAATATGTTTTAAAAAAGTCAATTTGATCGTTTGTAAACTTTAAGCAGGTTAGTTTATGTAAAACGACATCATGATCAACACAATCGAATGCTTTTTGCAAATCTATAAAAATACAAACCAGTATATTTACCACTATCTGTGCTTTTAGTTATATGCTCATTTAAAGATAAGCATGCGGACGTTGTACTTGAATTTTTTTCAAAACCGTATTGCTCTGAGTGCATGATTTTATTACATTTTATAAAAGAAGTCAGTCTTTCTTTTATGATTTTCTCAAATATTTTGGAAAATTCTTATCAAGTTCTTATAAGAGTTTGTTTTGATTATAGATATCTGAATAGAACCAAAATAGTTTTAGTCTGAAATACTAGTATTAATATTATAACAAAATAGTAAGAGTTTTTTTTACAGTAACTTAAGCAGAATTAAGTTTCGTGCATTAAGAATGATACTGCAATATTTACTACGTTATTATGTTTTAAGCCGAATGTTTTCGCTACTATTATTATTTAACAAATTCTAATATATATACTCAGATACAACATCAAAATTTTATTAATATTTTAAAAAATATTATTAATAACATAAAAATTCAATTATTTGACAATAGTTTTTTTTTTCTTTTAATATAAAATAAATACAATCAGTTAGAAATTCAATAAAAATTTACATTAATTCAAATATATTTAAAAATTGCACATTTAAACATTAAGAAGTTACAAAGGGTACTAGACTGAGTCGAAAAAATCTATAAAACTTGCTTATGCGTTAATTTCGAATCTAATCTACCTACAGCGTCACCCAACGTTCGTCAAAGTCTGGCACAGTTTTTCACTTCATTATCTTTTGATGATTTCTTTCTATCCGAAGAAAAATTTCATATTTTGGCTTGGTTAAAATTATAAAGATAAGAAAATTCTAAATTATGTTGAAATGCAATTATGGAGATGGTGTATTTTACAATTGCAATTTAATATACTTTAATAAAAAATAACAAAATCAAAATGTTTTTTAGAATGTGATTCAGACCATTTGTTTTTATTATCAGCATAGTTATAATTTTTTTTTTTAAATATCTCCTAACCTTATATCTAAATATCACTTTTAGTGATGAATTCAAGTTTGTTCTGAGTGTTTGACTGTTTCTTTGAACACGAAAAAAAACCATTGAATTTCATTGAAGACAATTCAATACGAAAAATTGTCACATCTGGGTGATGTACCTTTTCTTTTCTTTTCTATTCTATATATATACATATATTTTTAAATTGGTAATACCAAGATGAAAATATAGAAAAACAAAATAAAATTTGTTGCAATTGTTGCAAATATGAAAAATAAAGAACAACAATATGAAATTTCATATTTCACCAATAAAAATTGATGAAGGAATCATGACAATAAATAAAATATTTATTTTTCTATCGTTTTTTATTTTATTGTACTTTAACACTATAAAATGTTGTAAAATTTACTGCCATAACAACATGGAATCGCACATAACAATTGAAGAATATTAAAAATTATTTTCATATTATTGTCCATATGGGTATCATATTATTTTTTTTTATTTTTAGTCAATGATAGCATGATGCAATCAGTGCGAAAAAACATTTATGGTTATTTGACAACAATTGAAAAATTAAATTTTTTTTTTTCATTTTATTTTCAATATTTTTTAGATAGAACTACCTTTTTGTAATTCGTTACGTTCCACAATAATAATTTTGTTAATTTGTATAAAGTTTTAGGACGATAGTTCGTATTTTTTTTTATATTTTAAGTTATAGTAAAATTGTAAATTATATAAATTTCATTAAATGTGTAATGAACGTAAGACAAAAACTCACTGGTATTCAAATCTGTGAAATTCGGATTAGAAATCAGATGACATTATATATAAGTTTTTTGGAGCTAAATATAATATTTAGTCCTGTTTCAATTGTTTTGAATATGAATGCGAAGTATCTGTTAATTATTATAACTACGATGAGCACTACATTATTATTTATTATGAATTATTTTTTACGTCTTTTTTTAACATCAATTTAAATTTTTAAAATATTTCACTCTTTATTTGCTTTTTTCACATACCATAATAATCTATACTTATAAAAGGGAAAGGGGTTGCTGCCGTACAACTCCTAGCAAGTCTCGGGAATATTTCAAAAACCAATTGTATTACAGGCATGAAAATTTATTCATAGGTACTCTATGAAAAATAAAAAAAATGTGTATTGTCCTGAAAAATTATTTTAGAATTTTAGGAATTAGTATAAAATTTGTACTATGTAAATTAGCCACAAAAATGTGACAATTCATTTTATTAATCAGAAAATACTGCAGAGTGTTCCTTGAGGTCCATGCATACAAATCGATAGATACAGTTATCGATTAAAATGAAGTTCCTCCTCCTCATCAATTGCAATTAAATGTAGTAGCTTCAATATTCAATGTCTACGAAACTCGAAGCAGCCAAAACGATTGTATTAGATTAAGAATAAGAATTTGGCATCTTCATTTCATTTAAGCAGAAATTCAAATTGATTGTGGAAAAGGCGAACATATCTTTATTTCAAGAATACTGCAATAACAAGGAACGTATTTGCTTATACTTCATCAGAAAAGATCGAAATATTGTTTACAAAGAAATAATTTTAATATAAGTATATTTTAAGTTGTAGTATTGTTTATTTTGTTATCGTAGTGAAAAAAAAAATATTAGAATATTTTTGATAAACCAATTTTTTTTTTCATTTCGATTCATAAATCAAAGTTCCATTGAAGTAAATTCGATACATTTTGTGGTCAACCCGCACAACGTTGGGTAACTTTGCCAGTATAATCTAATCTAAACAATTGAAAAAATAGTAAAATATAAATAAATTCGTTATGTTAATGCCAAAGGCACGAATTTGACACTATTTTGATCTAATAATATAATGCAAAACGGTTAAAAAGCATATATTTTTCCTGTAAAATTCACGAAGAAATATCTCTAATACTTATTTTGTGATTAAAGTTTTTCGTTTTCGCGAATCAACTAAAGTATTCAAAATTTTTTTTTTTTTTTTTTTTTTCCTTTTACTATTCGTGGGAGCATAGGGCATCAACTTGCCTCCTCCATTGTTCTCTGTTGTACGCAATGGTCTTTATCTCCTCCCAAGTTCGTCCATATCTTGTTATCTCAGAAGTCGCAGTTCGACGCCAGGGTCTTCCTCGCCTTCTGCTCCCTTGGGAATTTCATTCTAGGGCCATTCTTGTTATACTATTTGATGGTTTTCTTAGAGTGTGTACTATCCATCTCCATTTTCTGCGCTTAATTTGATGCATTATCGGTTCTTCACCTGTTATCTGCCATAAGTCCTTATTGCTGATGGTGTTTGGCCAGAATATTCTGCATATTATTCTTTGGAATTTGTTCGCAAATACTTGAAGTTTTTGACTGATGTTATTTGTCGTCATCCAAGTTTCAATGCCATACATAAGTGTTGACATTACACATGCTTTGAATATTCTAATCTTTGTTTTTCTAGTTATTTGGCCATTCTTCCATATTGGACTTAGTTCACCGAACGCAGCTCTGGCCTTACGTAGTCTGTTGTTGACATCTGCTTCTGTACCTCCGTTTGTTGTTAGAATGTTACCTAGGTAAGAGAAGCTTTCCACATATTCGACTATTTGACCTTCTATGGTTATGGTGTTTGTGTTGGTGTTATTTATCCTCATGGCCTTGGTTTTGTCTATGTTAATTTCTAGCCCGACTCTGCGCGCTGCTTGCTGAAGCAGGTCTGCCTTATGTTGAATGTCGCAGAATCTATGCGCTAGCAGGCATATATCATCCGCATAGTCAAGGTCCTCAAGTGTCCTTGAGAGATCCCACCTTATACCTCTTCCAGAAGAACCCGTTTCTTTCATTATCTCATCTATTACAAGCGTGAATAGAAGTGGTGACAGTGTACATCCTTGCCTTACTCCAGAATTTGTGGTGAATGTGTCGTTTATTTGTCCGCAATGGAGAACTGCTAATTCTGCATCTTCATACAAAGCTTCTGACATTCATTCAAAATCTAAAGTCTCGAAACTTTTTTTTGTCATTATAGCATAACAAATTTTTGTATATTCGGGTAAATTCATAACTTTTTAAATTCTAATTTAAATATAGATTCTAGACCAACTACCTTTGGAAGTGTAACAAGTATGCAAAATTTGATTGATATAGAAGAGCCTCAGCTAAATTATTCAAGAAATCTGAATATGATAATGTTAGTAACACTTCAGATTTTCAAGATTTTGTTCCTTTACAAAGTTCCTATAAGCCGAGTAAACATTCTAGATCAAATACTTCAGAGAGTGAAAGCGGGACGTTAAATTCTTTTAAACATTAAACGTTTCTTACAATCTATGTATTTTATTATTATTTTTACGTTAGACAACGTAAACAAAAAAAGTAATACAATTGAAAATATACCCATAATAAAAAAATTAAATAAAAAAGGCGAAATAAAAACACACGTAAATTGGAAAGGATAAAAGGAGAATCTTCCATAGACTCCAAATGCCATCAATATACTGCTAGGGCTATATGTTACAATTTCTTTGCATCGAAAGACTACATCATTGATTCTGTTATAAAATTAGTCTGCAAAAAAAAAATGCTTTATGGATTTTTCGACCTGGTCCAGTACCCTTTGTCATTGGGATATAATAAATGGCAAAAAATAATTGAGAGTATAATCTGGTAACAAATTAAATAAATGAAACTATTCTATTTAAGAAGGCTTAGTTCCTGACAATAGCAGTAGTTTTCCACATTTAATGAGTTGATAAGCCAGTAATTTGTTAAATAAATACTCGAAATATTGTAGATTGTAGTGTAAAATTGCAGTACCGTACTTAATTAAGCACGAAAAGGTGATTCTACCTAAGTTACTGTAGAGTGTAAAAAAAAAAAAAAAAGGAAAAAATTTAATTAAGAATTTAGAAAATTAACAGATATAGATTCCCAGCGTCAATACCTACATCATCATATTATATTGATCAAAGTCCTAAGGCTCGAACAACAACTCTTGATATTTCACGTAGAAAATTTACATGTAATTATAATTTTACCATTGATGATGAAAAAATGTCTGTTTGTCTAGAGTTTATGGCTACTTTAAATGTTACCGATGCTATGATTAGAAGCTTTAAGAGCAAAATTAACAAATATAGAATGCTTGAAAAAGGTCAACGAGGCGAAACAAATGAAGCGATGCAGATGAAATTGACTTTAAAACTCACTTCCAAAATTTTCCTACTGTTGAAAGCCATTACTGCAGAAAGTATAGTACGAAAAGATATTTAGACGCAACTTTAAATCTAAATATAATGTACAAAGTGTGTAAGTGTTAGTGTACTGACCAGCAAATTAAGCCAGCAGTTCTGGGTAAAAATTACAAATTTTTAAAAACTTCAACATAGGATTTCTCAAACCCAAGAAAGTGTAAGCATTATTTGGGTTACAAATTCATGAGTATCGAAGAGAAAGAAAGAAGATATCAAAAGAGATATACATGAACAACATATTAAAAACAAGATAATGAACCGGACAAGGGCAAAATAGAAGCTCAAAGCAATTTACAAGTTTTTCAGTTCAATTTGGATTTGCAGGCAGTTTTAAACTACGCCAAAAGAACCAGCGGGTCAAGTAATTTATCTCAGAAAGTTAGCAGTCTGGAACTTAACTTTGTATAATCTGCAATATCAAGATGCCGTGTGCTACTTATGGAACGAAAATTAATATTATGAACAAAATCATTTTAAGCTACAAAATATAGTTTATAAAAACATTTGAATTTCTAGTTGAAAAATATTAAAATTTTCAAACTCATTTATCTCAAAGCTACAATTTGGTAGTTTCGTGACTCTGGCAACCCTACGAGTCCAAAAATTATGCAATAGATGTAATTTATACAATTTAAAGGAGAGTTAATATGAATGTGACAAGTTATTTATCATTGCAAATAATTGTACAAAATTAGCTATAATTTTATTCTAAATTTATTTACATCTAAATTTTTAATTTTCTGATAGTTCATTGATGCTGGAATCGACGTCTTATCGATACATAGAGTTTTTTTCAACTCGAAACTGTTCTACACAGATTGATATTTTTTCGCGCAGCTATAATCTGGTGTTATACTGTTATAATATTTGGTGGTTGAGGGTTAAATCATGAATTTGAAATTGTTATTTTTCATGACGTTATGAATGTGCTCATTGTGTACCTTGATTTTTAGTGTAGTATAATTTTCAGTATTTTATACTTCTTTTGAATTAAGTAGGTTGATAAGAGATAGGGTTACTTGTGCCGGCCCTTATGACTTTACATTAAGTTTTTTGAAAACTATTGATATTTTGTTGTTATGTATTGCTGTATACCACTATGCAGCGAACTCCATAACAAATGTAGTAGATTAAGGTTTTAGTTTTAAATGAAATATGCTGTAAAATTTTTCTGAATGTTCCAGTATTTTTTCGACAGATTTTTTTTTTAATAAATTATATATTTATATTAGAGTTTAGGTTTCAATCTATTATATACGTGCAGCTATTTTGTAATAGTTCACTTAGTAAATTTTTTCCATTGTATGTTATATTTATTGACTGATTTGGTTGTGTTTTAACACTTACGCATATTTATGGCGCCACTGTGGCTATATTTCCAATTGTAAATTAATGCGATTCCTTTATTATTCCTTCCTTATTATTTTATAAGTATATATTTAAAAAATTATATAAAAGGAACTTCCTAAGAAAAAATCAAAATGTGGACAATGACATCTCTGCAATATCAAAAGGCATTACTTCAGTTGTGCAATAAATGTAATGAAACAACATGTACTGACTATGCAAAAATTCTTTGCAATTCTTGTGTCAATTAAAAAATTAAAAATTAATTAGATATTTAATTTTATTATTTAAAAACAAAATTTAATTTTATGCTTGTTATTTATGAGAATAAATGACTTCAAAACAAGTTATTGATTGCATTTCATTTATTTATATAAAATTTACATAAGAGCCGCTGCGGCGTTCAAACAGTGTTTGTGTGACTGATTTTACAACAGTGATTAAGGACTGATTTTACAATAGTATTTTGTTTTTGACGAGTTCTCTGTTAATTTACGGAGTGACATCCAGATCCGTATTTTGTTAGTTTTAATTATCTGAACTAATTAGATCTTGGAATATATAGTATATATTATTATAGTATATAATGTTATAAAAACTACATAAATAATTTTGTATTTTATTATTTTTTAAGGAGTCTTATTAAGATTTTTGATTACAATTAAAGTAGAATTTAGAGTAAAATTGTTGTATCTAAGTAAAATGTCTTGCACACATAATTTTACGAGTATAATAAATCATGTGTTTTCAATAATGCCTTTGCAAAACAAATAATTATAAACAAACAATCTTAGCACTTTTAATTGACATTTGAATGTGTTCTATTGTGTCTCCAGTATTTCTTGTGACTTTTAACGTAATACGCTACACTTTTTATCAAATTTTTAAAATTTAGGCAAAATATTTTTATCAAAATTAAATAATACCGACGTGAAACAAGAATAAGTGTCCACTCCTGCACTGTCATAATTTCAAGAAGATTGCATAAAACTGGTTACAAAAATGCCGTTCATAGTTGGAACTTCAAGAATATGGAATCATATTCCCTCGATTGTACTTCCACTTTCAACGTACAATGCACAGAGGTTTACCAAAAACATTAATAAATTTATCCTACAACTGCCTATTAATCTCACTCATATATTCCTTCATTTCTATACTATCCCAACCAAGAAATACGTAAGTGCAAACGCTTTGGCTGATTATAAAAAAAAAATATTTAAGTCACTGAAGTATTTTCAGAACAACGAAGCATTAAAGAATCTACGTTACAAAGTAATTTGTATACAAACACATTCCTTCTGTTCATAAAAATAACAATAATTGTGACAGTAGTAATGTTTAATAACTGACTGAGACACTTGTTAGATTATACATACATTTCCACTTTTTTATTTCTTATCTGAGCATTAAAATAATCTAAATTATATTTTAAGTCCTAAGACAATTAAATTTAATGCTCAATAAAATGAACTTTAAATATATTTTTAGACAATTCAACTACTCTATTCGTTATACTTGTAGTTGATTTACTTATCTAGAGTGAACTTACCACAAAAATTTAATCATAGAATAGAATAGAATAAAAAAAATATGTTTAATTTTATAAATGATGCGTTTTTATATCACCTGTCACCTACAACAACTGGGCCCGCCACACTATAATTTAACTTAAATACAGCGAATCTAATACTATAAAATGAATTAAAAAAACAAACAAAAGAAAAATCACATAAAAAAAAAAAACGAAATAAGAATTCAGAACTGAAAGAGAAATACGAAAATGAAAAAAATAAACAAAAAATTTTCCAAGGTGTTTCAATTCAACTTAACACTGACATGTAAGAGGTGGATGGAACAATTTGAGACAATAATAATAGAAAATATTACATAAAATGAATGAAAATAAGAAAGAGATAATAAAACGAACAGTAGATTTTATTTTCTCTCTGTTTTTATTTCTGTTTTTAGATATTTATATTATAGGATATTAAAGTTCTTCTTAGGTGGAGATTAGTGTTGCCATTTTTATAAGATATTAACTTCAAATTTAATATTCATTTTAGCATTCGAATTGAATTAAAAAATTTATTACTGGTTCGCAAAATAAAAGTATTACACGTGTCTTATAATATAGATATATATATGTATATATATATATACGTGTATATATTTTATTATAATATTTACGTAATTTTTAGATTCAAAGATCAAGAGAATCATCAAGAATTAAATACTAGAATTATCAATTTTATAATATGGAACCAAAGACTTATTATAGGAAAATAGTGTTAAGCTTTATAACAGATATCACGGACTACTCGCCAAATCAATATTTGTTTGTATAAGATAATAATATTGTTGCAGTAACTTATTGTATAGTAAAGTTTGAACTGAAGTTAATTGAATTAATGCCATAACGATTCCAAGTAGTAGCGCTTTACATGAATGATATTGATCGTAAATTGAAAATTGAACACTATGTTGATGACACCAGATTATTTTCTATCATTAGATCAATAATGATGATTGCCTTGCATTACAACAATATTTAGATTCATTTAATTCCTGGTGCATTGAGAATGGTTTAGACTTAAACACCAAAAAATGTAAATTTATGTTCTTTTATGAGAGTCAAATGGGTTTGTGATGCGTTTTATGCCCGTTGTTTCCAACTTACGCTACGTAGCCTCTCCCACCTGTACTTTTCTACACTCAACTTCACGTGGGGACTCCTGTTAACTCTAGAAACCCATACGAACGATCGCGGTTCCAACCTCGTTGTTGTAGAATGAATAGGGAACAAAAGCGAGGGGAAGCATGGCGTGTATCGGACAATAGAGGAGGTAGCAACCAAATGCAGAAGTTTCATGTCCGGAATTAAGCCATTTTCGCATTTTGAATTTAAGGGTTTCTTCAGTAACCAAGTATGGAGTAGCATCTACATCTCCTCGTTTTAGCGGCTGCAAAAGGCATCTGTACTCACAATGAGTGGCGTGTAAGAAGATGTAGCTGACCATCCAAGGGGTGGGCGTCCCTGTCAGGTTTGAACTTATGGTCTTATTACCCATATCTCAGACAATGTCAAAGGGTTAACTGATAACATTTTCATGAAACATGACAACAAACAGTAGATCCCCAAGAGGATACCACGATCAAATCAATGTGGATCTTCCTACTGCCTTGGTTGTAGTAAACTGCACATCGAATTTGGGGGTCCGGCACATTTTATGTGGTGATGTCGGTCGGAACACCGAGATAACATAATCGGAAAGAAATTGTCGAAATCGTCCCGTAGGCGCTGAAAATACTTTCGGTTATAGGACACGAACAATTTTCGAAGTTTAGAACGTTAGATCCCTGTAAGGTACAGGTCGATACGAGCAAGTTGAATGTGAAATGATAGGACATAAGCTGGAAATATTATGAAACCAAATGGAGAGGACAAGGAGATTATATATCAACCAGCAAGTTAACATCTCTGGTGTACTCAGGAGAGGATGAAGCAAACGGTGACATAAGGAAGGGAGTGGTTTTATGTTAAGTCGTTATACTGGACGTAATTTGATCACCTGAAGAATTATCGCTGCCAGATTGAAATCTCGATTAAGAAATAATTACCATCATCCAGTGTTATGCTCCAACTGAAGACGCAGATGAAAAATCTACACGCAGCTAAGTACAATTTTAGACAATCATCAAAAACCTGACATCAAGATCATTCTCGGCAGATCTTAATGCTAAAGTCGGGTGTGCAAATGCTGGTCTAGAGAGAGTCATGGGAAAACATGGAATAGGTTTAAAAAATGACAACTTACTATAGGTGGAGGCATATTCCCTCACAAAACCTGCCACAAAAAGTCATGGATATTCGTGGATGGTCGTACAGAAAACCGGATTGACCATATAATGGTGCAACAGAGATGGAGGAAATTGCTCAGCGATGTAAGAAAAAAAGGAGCGCGGATGTCGGTAGTGGCAACCATTTGGGCGTCGTGAACGTCAGCTGTCAATCGGCAGATAATGAGACCCGAAAGAAGACCTCATTTCAATGTCGAAGCGTTCATGACAAGCATCCAACATCAACGACAAAGTAACAACTTGGATGTTTGAAAATGTGCAAGATGTGTTAATAGATGTTATGTGGGATAATACCAAAAAAGCATTTATAGAATTCCTTTGCGTTTTATTTCAGCCGTACGCCTCACGGATGGGATTACAGTAAATTGATGATATTCTTTTATAGAAGCAAACATTTTATTCAATATAAGCATAAATTTCATGATTCTGTGATAGAACATGGTAGCGAAATTAGAGTTCTGAAAATAATTATCGACGAAATGTGGCCGTTGTCTTCAGCTAAAATAAACTGTCCTTTTATTTTAGATTTCTATAATATCTATATGTACCGTTCTATACTATTTGTAATATAAATTTTCTATACTTAAATTGTCATAACACAAACTTTGGATTTTCAGAACCAGACAAAATTTTAAGGGAAAATCACCATATTTTTCTCATCATAAAATGTTACAATTTTAATTTGCTATTTAGTAATAATTACCAGTTTAAAATTGTACTTGGTAAACAAAATTTTCGTTGGTATTTCTGTAGATTGAAACGGAATAAATAAATAAAAAAAAACAATGGAACCGAAACCACATATTTTGCCAAATAATTTTTAAAGTCATATTTATTTGACATAATTTAATAAGTATCGAGGTTTAATTATTGGTTGGAGCCCACTATAATATTCGTTTTGTATGCTCATAAAACTGCTTCCAGAACGATCCAAGTAACTTTTGAATTGAGTGTGTAGCACTGAATTTTTCTATGAAATGGTGGCTGGAAGAGAAGGTAAAGCGTCTACGTTTAACCAAAAGGTCGCAAGCTAGATTCCCGATTAAGGTTAAATTCCCGAATCAAACAATTCTTTATAAATTAAATGAAACTAATCTATTTAAGAAAGTTCAGGTGACAATGTAGCAGAAGTGGTCCACATTTGAATCACTTGCCAGACATTTAAAATACCAGAAAAATAGATAAATAAATACTCGAACAACGTGTTATTGCTTTACGAATATATTATAAAAATTACAGTACGTAAAAAAAAAGTTAATTTCAGCTAAATTACTGTCAAGAACATAAAACCACGAACAAAAATTAAAATTTTAACTTTTTGTGGAGTGGTTTTTACAATAATTAACCAGTATTTATGAATGTTTATTGCTGTAAAAATTAACTGCATTCATCATATTTTCCTTTAAGCTGAAGCTGTCTTCAATTTTTGTTTTTGTTGCACTCTATTTGGGTGTATGGAACTTTCTGGCGTAGCTGACATCCATGATAGATGAGAGGATGTATTTTCGGTTCTTTTAACCATTAATTTTTGAAAAAGTACATAAGTAGTTTACTGTTGTTATTCTACCTAGTTTCATAAACGGAAGGTAAGTTATAGTAGTGAAGGTGATTTTTTAATTCTCACCATAATAGACAGTTCTCTCTATGTTACTGTTTGGAGAAAATCTGGTCATTTCAAAGGTAACATGAGAATAATAAACAAATCTAAATAATATCTAGATTATGGCATCCTTCGTTTATGAATTATTTTTGGTAACATTTTTGGAGTCAGTACCGTAACTAGTAGATCAACTAAATCTCAAAACGACACATTTATAACAATATACAGAAGAATTAAAGCGTAAAATAAAAAAATTAAAAAAAAAAACAAATAATAAAACAGAATAACACAATATTATAATCTAAGCAATACGTAAGTTACATTAATTTTACATATATACATCTACCCACATAAATACGTACATAGAAAATTTTCTGTTACACTCTTTTACTCTTCTGGATAAGAAAAACTTGTTTATTTCCACCCCTGTTGTGTTGTAATAATTATTTGTCTTTAAGCAATTAAACGATAACCCTCAAAAGAGAATGGCATTAAAAAAAAAAATAAAAATAATAAAAATAAAAACAAATACAAATATAAGGTAATAATGGTGTCGCTTGAAAATGTCACGAAATTTATTATGTAGTTACAAGTGCTGCCATCTATTATCTCTTCTTTATATTTTTGTTATGTTTATTGTTTTTTTCGTTGTTTTTGTTTTATTTCTTCTTAAATTTTCTGTTTATATTTTCTTGGTAATGTTATTATTGTTATTGTTGTGGAATGTGGCAAGGTAATGAAAATAAATATACAAGAATTATATTATTAGGTTGATGCTATAAAATATATAGACAAGACAAGGTGTATATAATAATAAAAATTTATTATTAAATTGTACTTAAAATTATTGTATATATCTACCTACGACATTATTATTGTATATATACAGAGTGATTAAAGAATTAAAAAAACACGGTAAATTAATTTGCAAATGAAATTTGTTCAAAGTTCAAAAATAAAATTAATCAAATTATATTGTCTAAATACATAATGTACATGATGGTAGTATGATATTTAAGTTACATTGATGATGGGAATAAAAATTCTAATATACATTATATATGCATACATTGAACCTTAGTTGAATTTTTGTTTAACAATTTTCTTTTGGTTCTGTAAAATATTCATGATGTGAATCAAATTTTATTAAACTGGCATAATTTTTTTTAAGGAAGATATTCGGATCAAATATATATGAATAATATTAAACTATCTTTGGTCCGCAAGGCGACTATATAAGTCAGTTATTATTATTTATTATTTTCATTAATGTAATCGCAATCTTCATCAAGAATATGGTAACGTAGTTATACCGATTAGATGAAAATTAAGAAAAAAAAAAATTTCCTCATTCAATGTCTTTCAAACACTTCTTAATTTTCTGGAGCAATTTGTCGATTTCTGTATCTTTAATATGCTACTTATAAATATTGATTAATGTGCTCTGATAACATAATTTTTCATATCACTCTTTTGGTGATCAACTATAGTTTTTATTTGAAACAAATCAATAGAATTCATCATTTTAAGGACTTAGACATCTCTATGTTAACCTCACATTAAAATCACACTTTAATATACTATAGTACAAGTAACAAATAAAATTCTGATTAGATTTGATCGAGAGACGGCTTAAAGAATTTAATATTCCATATATTATTAAATAATAATTTACTTACTTAAGTTGTGCACTAAAGAACTTGAAGGTCCTGGGATTTTTTTTTTTTTTTTTTATACGCAGGCTGATGGGAATCTTTAAAAGACACAATGAGCCCCGTAGCTTGACATTTTGTGTGGGTTTCTTACCCACTAAACCACAGCCTTCCTATTTCTAGTCTTACTCCGACCTAGTCCTACATGACTAATGAGTAATTTTTTCTTGGCTTTATTTTATTTTTCAATGTAGACTACATCCAGCGATGTCTATCTAACTTTTCTTTGGCGTATTCATCCATAACCTTGAAGACCCATCGCATCAGCGACGAAAAGCCAACCAGCTCTCCGAACGAATTTATAATATTGGAAGACTTGTGAAAAACCTCGTTTCGTTGGCAGTCAACATAACGAAATCCTTCACCAATCCCGTAAAAACAAATCTATCTAAACGTGGGAGTGGGTCAACCTCCAATCACCAGCGCGACGAGTCCTCAAGAATGTGGGTGATTATTGCTGCACTAACTCGCTCTGGTTTTACTCTTTTGAGTCGTCTGGCTATATTTCTACTATCCGGGAGCTCGACTATCTCCACATTTACATGGTGCTGAAGCGTGTTTTCTCTAACGTCATACCAAGATATTTGGCAGTATTTGAATGGGGTATTTCTTGACCATTTATATATACTGCTTTATGGTAATTTTTTTTATTTGTGAAATCCACATGTACTGACTTAGCTTCATTTAATTTTAGCCTCCATCTTTTTGTATAATCTTGGATTTTTGTTATAACTCTCTGCAGCTTTTCTATGGATTCTTTATTATTTTCCCCAACAGCCAGAACCGTTGTATCATCTGCAAACGTCGCAATAAGCTAGTGCAGGAAAATCACAAGTGTACTGCAGGTACAGTACCGGACCAAGTACACTTCCTTGAGGAAGCCCGGCATTAATTTCTTTAAGATCGGAATATGCTCCTTCCTGTTTTATGTAAAAACAGTTCTATTTCTAAAATGTTCTAGAAATCAATTAAAACAATGTTCCACTGTTTCGTTTATTCTAGGTTAGCTAATCTCAAAAAGAAAATGTTCAATGTTAGATAACAGGAGATTGCTATATCTTTGGATATGCTTCAAAGTATTTTGAATTTTTATTTCAAAAGTATTTTATTACGAAAGAACTGTACAAAATTTAATTTCTTTAACTGTGAACAGAAAAAGTCCACACATGTGCACTAGTAATAATTTGATATTTTTTTTATATATTATTTTTATTTATTTTTAATAGTTTAAGTATTTATTGAATCTTGGCATTAGAAATTGACAATATTTGACTTAAATATCTGACTTTTGCTTATCGAAGTTTACTCAAATCCGGCATACTAAAGTTATGTGACCTATAATCTTCAGATATGTCTATAAGACATATAATCCAGTTATTAAACATCAATTCAGGCTTACACTATTAGTACTACTGGCTGAAGGTATGCAAAAGAGATTCCGCGTTAGATAGCTTGGATAGTTTGACAATCTGCCAGCATAGTTTCTTGTTAGTCTTTGGAGCTCATCCGGAACCATAGGTTTGCTCAGATCATTGTGTATGTTGCCATTTTTACGTACCAAGGAGCTTTGATAATGATTCTTAATACTTTTGATTGTAGTCTTTGTATAATATAATCATATGAATGATTGTATACCCCCACATTACTTTTAGAGGTATTTTGCCTTAATTAACCATAATTAACAGTCATATGACCAGATTGGTTTCGAGAACTGTATAAAAGTACTTTGTGGTCAATATCGGAAGGAAAGTTTTTGGCAATTAGCCAGTACATACTATTACTTAGCTTCATTTTCAGCCATTTCATATCTGTATGCTTTAACCAAGTGAGCCTTCTATCGAGATGGACTTCGAGATACCTTACTTCTTTTCTCTGTGCAAAAGGCAGAAAGTATCTCGATAAGTTTACTTATAGTTTGTACTGAGCCCTATACCATACTTTATTGAAACAGAATTATTTGAAACACATTCACGTCCAGAAGCAATGGCGATGGGTAGCTTATCATCTTGTGATTGTGTAATTTTGTAATTGGAATGGCGTTTCCAAGCTTACAATCAGCATGGGATGCCTTCATTTTTTTGCTTTTCTTTTTAACTTGTGTGTTATTGTTCGTCCTAACGAACTATTATCTTCCTAAAAGAAGAGGATGACATGTGTCGGAAACAGCTCAATTAGTGTCCCAAGGTTTTCGATCGAAACCTACTGAACAAGACTTTTAAATTATTTATTAAATTTAAAATTTTATATTTCGAACTTTGTATATTACATAAAATATTATAATACAAAAAAAAAATTCAATACCAAGAAAAGTTGAGAAAAAATTTGATAAAACTTTTATATTTGCTTCAAGTTCTGAAATTTTTTTTTGGGCCGAGTATTTACCCTGGGGTTTCTTTTAATAATAGATATATTTCATAAGTTTTGTTTTTAAGCACTATCTGTAAGGACTAATAAACAAGATAAATAAAAAGTTAGAAATGTAAATAGCTAACTATCTCAGACTTTTCGTTTAAGATTTTAAAATTTTTAGTTATTTTAATTTTAAATTATTAATCTTCGCTTAGGCGCCAAATGAAATATACGTAAGCGGGCAAGATTAACATAATTATGTTAATATTTTTGGTTTTTCCATAAATTTTGTATGGAGAATTTTTTGATAAAAATAAGTGATTTTTATGTTTTTATGATTATTTTTGTATTTACATTACTGTTACTTTTATGTTTACTTTTATTACCAGCGAATATCTATCATCTAAGATATTTTTTTGGAAATACCGGTATTTTAGAAAAAGGAAGTGCTACTGGGGACTTCCGTTTGTTACAAGGTACTTATTACAGAGTTAGTAGTTCCGACAACAACAGTGTATCTATTTCAGTGAAATAAAAAAAAAATTAAATAAAATATATATATATTTTGGAAAAATTATTTATTGAACTTTCAATATTTGGAATAATATGAAGGAGTTTAAAACTTTATGTGCCATTCAGGTAGGGAGGTAAGTAAATTTTGTAATTTTTAGTAAAAGGGCATAAAACACAAAAAATTAGTGTTTTTCTTCAAAAAAACCCATTTTTTGAGTTTCCTATATTTTGGTATAAATATTAATAAATTTCTTCGAAATCAAGCAAAACTATTCAAAATATATGAAATTTAAAAAAAAATGCCGTTATAGGTATATGACACTCTTTTTTATTATTATTATTATTATTATTATTTACTCAATAGTTTTACTAGGAGAAACACAAAAAATCAAAAAAAAAAAAAATGCGCACAAAAGACTCAAAAAACTTATTTTTACAAGTTATCGTTTGAGACAGAACAAGCATATTTCTCTAGATTGGTAGAACATAGAAGGAAGAAATAGTATTTGAACCAGTTTCCGGTCCCTCAAGAATCGAAAGTGATGATAATGATGACAAAGATGAAAATGAAGATTTCGCAAAATGAAAATGAAGAACCAGATGCTTAAAAAATGCATTTGAGACCTAGGTGATGGTCATGATTCTGAGGATGAGTCATTAGACGATAAATCAAAAGTAAAAGAAGAAAATAATCACATTGTTGATTCAATATTTTATAATAGAATATTTTATTGGAAAGGATGACACAAAGTGGAATAAAGTTCCATCAACATATCAAAGGGCTAGACAACAAAATGTTTTCCGACAAAAATCGATAGGTCCCCGGATCCATCAACAAAAAATGTAACTTATTGTGAAACTTTCGCCGCAATTTTCAATACATCAATGGTTGACATAAATTTTTAATTTAACTTCGTAAGAGAATTTTTCTTAAAAATAAAATTCAAAACAAATTTTTTTTCATAAAACCATTAATATTTTATTTATTTTGTGTTTTAAAATATATTAATTATAGTATATTTCTATTTCAATTTAAAATATTTCAGAACCTTTTATCTTATTTTTCAACTCTTATCGAAATAATTACAAAAATTTTATAAAATACCATACATTTTGTATGAATAAAAAAAATATTAAGTATTAACATATGTTAATCCTGCCCAACAACAAAGAAAAAAAACTAAATTGTCGAAAAATTGGGTTTAGACACATCTTTCTGAACTTTTCTTTATATATTCAATATCTACTAAAAAAATTAGGCACTGATCTCTGATTCCATTAAGATCGGCCAAATAATGAAGTTTTTATAAAAAAGTAAAAAAGTAAATATTAACATACGTTAGTCCTGCCCAAGTGAAGGTTAAAGGTAGTTTTGAATTTTCATACAACGATTTGTGAATCGGGTAAACTTTAAATAATTTTTGTTTATTTTGTTAGTATGTTAATCTGGAAAATATTATATAATATATCAGTTTAGGTCTTCCATACTAAATGGTTAGCAGAAATATGATTATATTTGCGCAATAGGGTGAATTAAAAATTAAAGCTCGGTACATAATATAAAGAAATATACTTTATATACTTCAAATTGTGGTTTTCCATATTAATTAGGTCATGATAGGTAATAAATATATTATAATATGATAAACTGTAAATTTTAATGCAAAAAACATTACTCAGTGCGTTTTTAAGGTACAAGAACTGTAGTCACCTAAAATTAGTAACGGTATATTTTTATACGTGAATTCACATGAATTTACATAATAATAAAATATATAAAATATTTTAGTCAAGTAAAATTATTATACTCTTAAATTTTGTTAATATTAACTTTTGTTAAATATATAATAACATTATGGTATATCTACAATTCCATTAATAAATTTATCTTTTATAATAATTCAAAAAAAAAAAAAAAAATTTTTTTAATCTTGTTATATAAAGCAATAAAATTATTGAACTGGAATAGCTAATTTTCATAAAATGAACTCAACAAGAAAAGAACAAAAACAGAATAAATTGTATAAAATATACTGTATTCAATATGAAAGAGAGAAAACCACAAATAATTTTACACAAAATTAATTTATACCCTTCAATAAACTGATTTTTGTCCTCAAAAACTTTACCAATTCCTTCTGCACCTTTAAAAAACATTATCGAAATGAAAACAAAAACAAAACAGTTACAAAAAAAAAACCAATACAAAACACAAAAACAAAAAAAAAAACAAAAACTCTTTAAAAGTTTTCTTCACTTAAAATAAGTTTCAATGTTTGTTGGTTTCTTAGCTCACGAGTGGATCTTGTTACTGAAAATAACAAAAAAAAATGAAAATCAATAAGAAGAAAACAAACAAAATGATAATAGCCCCATCTTAATAACAAGAAAAGATACATTTTTATTTTCGAAAATAAGGGCGAAAAGTCATTCAAAGTTTTCGAAAAGAAAAATGTAAATTAAAAAACTTATACTCTTATTAAATAAATAAATACGAACGTAACGTAGTAAATGTACATGGTAAAGAAATAAATACATAACAAAAACAAAACAAAAGGACAAAAGCGAATGAATAAAAAAAAAAATGAAACAATTTTTTTCTGCTTCCGGTCAAACGTGCCTAGAATAATGGAGTATACTGGGGAAAAAAATAAAATAATAATATCAATGATTTATTACAGGATTTGAAGGTTTTCGTTAAAAAAATATCGCGATGTAACAGTATTAAGGTAAAGATTTAAATCAAATACGGACATCAATGCAATGGTTGAGAGAATTCCATAAATATATATATATATTATACATACATATATATTTTAAGTGTGTAGTACCTAGGTAAATAAATACCTGATTACCTTTGAAATAAATGGAAGAAAAAAGTACATATATAATATTATTTTAAAGTTAAAAATAAAAATTTAATATTTTAGGTGGTACTTAAATCCTTAAAAAAGTGAAAAGCTCTCAGAAATAAAATCTTCACAAAATAAATTTTTACTGAATTTCTAAATCATAATATATAGATTATAATATTATTGTATTAGTGTCTTCGTATTCATAAATTCTGTATTGAACAAAGTAGTGATAACACTAAATGGACATGACAATATTCCAACAAAAATACTTTAAAACTCTGCTAATACTTTTTCTAATTTTCTAGATTTTGTCCTTATTTAATAAAATAATTACAAGCTGTACGTTTGATTCGGCTTTAAAAATTCAAAAGGTTATTTCAATATGGAAGAATGGTGATAAGTCTGTAGTTTCTAATTATAGACCTATTACTATACCCTCTGTATTGTCCAAAATTATAGAAAAACTGCTATATAAAATAATAGAAAATCATTTAACTAAAAACCGATTTCTGTATCCTTACCAATATGGTTTTCAAAAAGGTATATATTGGTAAACAAAATGCTCTAACATATGTAATTTAATCACTATGTCAAAATTTAGATAAATTTAAAATGGTAGCAGGCGTTTTCCTGGATCTAAAGAAAGCCTGTGACTCTGTTGTTCACAAAATTCTTTTAAAAAAATTTTGGATATAATCGGGTTTTCAGAACAATTTTTGAGTGCAGTATATTTGTAACAAAAATAAAAATAGTACAATGAAAAATATTAGTATGGGTGTTTCACAAGGGTCTTCGCTGGGTCCATTACTCTTTTTAATTTTTATAAACTACATTTATAAATTACCTCTACATGGCAAATTATTTATTTTTGCGGCTGATTGTAGTATTTTTTAAAAAGGTAATGAAGTAAAACATATTGAAAGTATGATTAAACATGATTTAATCATTATAGAAGTTCCTTCGACTCAATAAAACTGCTCTAATTTCTTCGAAAACTAAGATAATTAATTTTAAGTCCTCTAAAATGAAAGTTGGAAAAATAAAAATCAAAATAGGTAATAATTTTATAGAACAAATTAATGAAATTAAGCTTTTGTAATGTAATAACAATGTAATAATAATGTTCCCAGTTTGTAATAATATTTGGAGCTTGCCATTGCTACATAGTACTTATAGATTATACTTAGATAATCGAATTCTACCTATTAAAGGAATATCTCAGTATCAGCAGATTTTTAAAATATATAAAATTATAATGTTGATCACTCTAATATTACTTCTATACAGCGTCATGGTCATAGTTTTAACACCAGGAACAGAAATGATATTAGGATTGTGGGTGGTCAATCTTTACTATCGTCTGAGAGAATATCCGTATCTGGTTCAAGATTATACAACTCTCTGCCACGAAGAATTAAAGATTTGTCAAATATAATGTTTTTGATAAGGAAATTAAAACAATATTTATTGGAGCCTGGGGATTTGGATTTTATTACTTGAATTGTATGTTCAACGTTTTTTTTAGTGAATTTAAAGGTTATTTTATTTTATTTGATCTTGATTATATATCTGAATTTAAATTTTGTAATTATCTATCTAAATTTTTATAAATTTTATTTTTAGTTTATTTGTGAATCTTATCAAATTTTTGTAGTATTTCAATTTCATAAACAGTAGTATACTTAATTCTGTAGGTATACATATGTACATTAATTTTACTATAAATGTTACCCTGAATTTATTGTGAAATAAGAATTAAATTTGAAGTCGATTGTATAATAATGTTTCAATAATGCCAATCAGGCGATGAAACAATACTAAAATGTATAATAATAAATTAATAAAAATGAAAAACAAAGCTATTTAGACAATTAAAAACCCATACATATCCAGATTGTAATGGTATATGATGCTACTGGTATACTGCTACTTGTATCGGGTTAAATTCAATATAAAACTGCCTATAAATTCAATTTATTTTATTATACAACACATTGCTTCAAGTCAGTTTCGGTATTTTACTTACTTTTCAGAAGTGACTTAATAGATTAGGAAACATAGTTTCCATTGCAGTTCCAGATGAAAATAGTACAAAATTTCAGAATAAATAAGCCAACAAACGTACTAAACACATGATAAAATTACATATGGAAAAAATTTCATAAGACAAAATTACATAGGTATCTAAATTTTAATAAAAATTTTAAATTATTTGGTTTTGTAATGATAAATTACAATTTTATATTTTTAAATTTTTATTACATTTTAAATATGTAATTTTTTAAATATGAAATTTTGTCCATATGTAATTTTGGTCTTGTGTAATTTTGTCCCATGTTCATATGTAATTTTGTCATGTACCCCTTATAAATATGGATACTGTAAATAATAATGCAGTACAACTCATTTATGAACGTCATATCAACGAAATTTCTTAACCAAAATCTAAAGATACATAATATATCGTAAATATTTTTTTCTTATAATTTAAAAATGTTTAAAATGCTTATATACAAAATAGTTACTACTCGAAAAGTTACCCGACGTTGTCCGGGTCGAACACAAAATATATAGAAGAATTTACTTCAATAAGGTTTTGCTTATGAGCAAATTAAAAAAAATGGTGTATCAAAAATATTCTAACATATTTCTTTTTCTCTACGATAACAAAATCAACAATACTACAACAACCTAAACTATACTTATAGTAAAATTATTTCTTTGTAAACAATATTTCAGGGTTTTTCTGTTTTGAGTATAAACAAACACGTTCCTTGTTGCTCCTACCCGTGATCATCCAATATAATAGTATTTGAAATAATATCTTATTTAAAAAAAAAAAGAAAAGTTTTGGAGTTTGTTTCTGCAATTTGTTAAAACTTAACAGAAATTGTTAGTCTTTAAGCTCAAACGGTATTTCTAATAATATAAGCGGTATTCTAAAAATAAAGATATGTTTGGCTATTTCATACCCAGTTAGAATTTATACTTCAATGAAACGAGGATGCAAAGTTCTTATTATTAATTCAGTATTTACCATAGTTTTGACTGCTTCAAATTTCGTAAAATCACTATTAGAACTGCTACTTTTCATTCCAATTGGTGACTTGTCAAATCTATCTATCTATCGATTTGTAAATACATGGACACCCTGGAATAATCTGCAGTAGTTTCTGACTAATGAAATGCACTGTCATATTTTTGGGAGTTAATTCAAGTAGCCGTTTTACATAGATAGTGTAAATTTTTATACTGATTCCTAAAATACGGAAATACTTTTTCAGTTAACTGTTCAATACTTGGTATATGGTAATACTGATTGTTGCTATTGCAATTTGACATTTAAGTACTATGAATTTTTTCCTTGACCGATCTATATTCAATTTATTAGCTTATTGCAAATGATATTTTCGAATTCGGTAACAGTCGTATTTCTTTATTTTTGATAACCGATGTGTAAATTTTCAGATCAGTACCACTTTTGGTTTTAGAAGTATTCTTGATAGGCGTTACAAGTTGTAAGACATCTACCCGAATTAGCCCAAAATTTTAGAAACTGAGAAAATACGTGTTTGTATATTTTTAAGAGAGTAGTACCGATGTATAATTTTTGAAATCGGTAGAAGTTGTATTTCTTTATTTTTGTAGGAGAATCTAAGTGTAAATTTTCATGTCTGTTACACAGGTGATTTTTGAAATATTCCTGGTAGTTGCTAAAAGTGTTGTATGGCAGCGAGCCAAACCAATCCAAATTTTTGAAATCGGTATTAGTCGTATTGTTTTGTTTTTGTAATAGTATACGTTAGTGTACATTTTCAGATTTGTAAAATTTTATTTTTTTGAAATATTCTTGATAATGGTGTCAGGAGTTGTATGGCAAATAGTTGAACCTGCCATTCGATAGGTTTGTAAAGCATCGAGTTTGGTTCCTTTTATGATTATAAATAACTGTTAAAAATTTCAGAACTCTATCTTTAAAACTATTGTCATGGTGTAGCGAACAAACATACTAACGAACAAACACTAAGAAACTTTACCTTTTATAATTATAGATTACTAAAAATTAATCCACATTAATTTAAATTAAAATAAAAATAAAATAATTATTGGTGACATCCATAAATTTCCGTTTTAAATTAAATTTTTATCAAAATCAATTTCATTAAATTTCACAATATTTAACGAATTTCACAATATTAAAACAATTTCACAATACATATTGGAGGAATTTCACAATATTGAATGAATTTCACCATAATATTATGGAAGAACTAGAATAAGACAAGGAAAAGACTAGATTCATGATTTGAATTTATTTAAATTATTGTAATAGATTTTTCGTTATTGTAATAGATTTTTCTGTTATTTTGTGCATTGTGAAATAAAAAAATTTCTAATAGTTTAGTAGAAGAAAACTAAATATCGTAGATCTAAACCAATAAAACTGACTTTATTAAAATAGAGAGTGTGTTTCTTTCCCATTTTCGTCTCCAAATAAATTAATATTTCAGTCTTGTTGTGTAGACTGATTAGTATAAGATCCGATCTCTGTAAAATTAATTAAATGTAAGTACTTGATATAATATATGTGAATATACCGGGTTGTCCAGAGCATGCGTATTAGCTTTTTAAGAGGTGAAGGTACCGTTATAATAAAATTTTAAAAAAATTATTAACTAAATCGTGGCATCTCTCGTAACTTTTGACGTAGAATCCGAATTTTCATATTAAAATACCACTTCCCATTTGAAAAGATCTATTTAGACTAGTTTCGGTCACTACTCAATAGAGCACCTTCGATTTAGGTAATATTTGTTTTTATATTTAAAAAACGACTCCTTCCTCTCTTAAAAAGCTGATACGGATAGTATAGAAAGCCCGGTATATTTAAATAAATGAGTTGAATTGAAACAAAAAAACTTGAACGATTGTCTGTTAAACTTTGAATAAAGGTCTATCTATAATTATAATTGACAAGCATTTAAGGTCCTGCGCAGTAGACACCTTTCTATTTTATTTCGATTCTCCTACTCCTTAATGAATTTCTTATATATATAATATATAAGATTGTATATAAAACAAAAATGCGCACACAGTTGAAAATTTTGTACTCATATGATTTTATTATTCAGCAAATACATTATGCATAAGTGAGATCTTATGAAAATAAGAAACAAAAGTAAACAAATCAGTTATTATATTTTATATTATGTACTTGCGAATGAATCTATGTACATATGCCAAAAAAAAACAAAGAAACAAATTCATCTCAAATAAAAAATATAAAAAAGCAAAAACAAAAAAAAAATCAGTTTAATTGTTCATATGACTAGCAAATTTATTTTTATATAGTAGAGTTAGAGTACTTCATTTTGATATAGTAGGTCACTTGAATTCTTCATTTTTATCTTTTTAAGTAACTGTTTATAAATTTTGGTTATTTGTAGTAATAATATAGTTTTTATTAAAACTATGTATTATGTAGGTGTATATATACATACCTCTTTAATAACAAAACTTTTTATTTTTAGTAATTTTATCACTAAATGCTTCTTACTATAGGGAATATATCGGAAACGAAGCAGTATATGAGGGACGTGTATTTATGTGTCCTAAATAAAACTTACTAACCACAAAACTTTTTATTAAACACTAGTGGTTTCTGCTATATCGTGCGAAGTCTATGTCAGTACGTAAATTACTGTTTTTTTAAAACCTTTAAATTTGACTTCAACTTGAAATATAATTACTCAACAGGGGCCCCTAGTAGTTTTATAATTTATATCCTAAGTCCCGATTCAAATTTAATAACACAACAAAAGAACACAGTCTTATCTAATACAAGATACTATGTTAACACGACCCATTTAAAAATATAAAACAATTATTATTGAAAATTTACAAAGCAAATAACTGGAAATGGGTGGTAGTATGGGTGGTATTGTATTGAAAAATATGAATAGTTGTATATACAAGTATTTATTTTAGATATAATTTGTTTCATTGTTTTAACAAAAGATTCAACAAAATTTAACAAAGTTCATAAATTAAAATTATATTGTTGCAAGCAAATGCCAAACTAGATTGTAAATTAATTTTCTCTACCAAAACCCATTATACTTTTTGTATTAAAACGAAATAAATAAAACTAAGATTTTTTCTTGAAATACTTCAAAAACAAAAAGTTCAATAAGATGTACAAGTTGCTGGTCTAATAGCATTTTGGCCATGTAATCCAAATTACTGAAATCTTCAGAAGGAAGATAAGTGTTTGAGTGTACCGCTATGACACAGAATTGCTAAAATCATATTCCTCTTGATCTCTCAATAGCTTATTTTGTTATAATTTAAGTGTGTTCCGCAAAAATTCAACTTTTTTTTTATGTTCACATTGTAGTAGTATTATAAAATAATATTTAAATTACTTTTAAAATATTAAAGTTTAAAAAAAAAAATATTCATCAAAATTTTCTTTAAATTTATTTAAAAGTTTAGTATTTTTGTAAGACAAAATCCATAAAGTGATTCAACGCGTCATGTCAAAATCAAATAAGTATACCTACCTCAATCTATAACATTTTTCAATGTATAGTTTTCTTTAACCATATCGAATATTCTATCCTGGTTTTTCGGTAGTTATTTAAAGTGTAGAACGATAATACCTTTGAGAATTTCCTTCATACATAATTTTTTTTTATTTGGAGTAAACATACTAAAAACCTAAACAACTAATTTATATGTGGATTATTTTTGATTTTTTTTTTGTCAGAAACATCCCTGATATGTGCCTTATGTGTCTTTATGTTATATTCTCATATTATAATATTCAAAAAAGCTCTACTGCATTTCAATTCCGCGCTTGGCATAACATAATATTTTAAACGTAATGCATGTAATATCGTTAAGAAAAAAAAACCAAATAAAAAGTTCTTTGAGTAAAATCCAAGATTCCAAACAAAGTCTCCTTAAGGATGAAAAACTATTTCCACACAGATTTAAAAAAAAAAAAAATAAAAAATTTCATAAGACTCTTTTGAGTTTTTTGGGTTTAGTTTTGAGCAGATTTTAGAATATTCAAAAATTTATTTTTTTAGCGATTTAATTTTTCAATATTTGATTAGTTTGAAAATGCAGGGGTATTACAATGTGTTTGTCAGATATGTTTTTCTTGTATTCAATTAAAATTCTGATTTTTGGTTATTTGAAAGTCTGTACACAGTATTATTATTTAATTTGCTATTGTCTAAAAATAGCATGAAAATAGATAAGTGTCCAATCTCAAGAATTTGACTCTTCTCTACTAGAGTAGTTGCTGTTGCTTAGATTTTAATTGTTTGTTGTTTTAATTGTCCCTGGCTATCGCTATGATTTTGAATGGAATTGAATATATTGTACTTATTTTTTCTGTTATATCTTTGATCCTCACAGAAGACTTATTTTCCATAATGTTCACCGTTTTTGGATCCATCTGTATATTTTTTATATTTTTACAATTATGATTTTATGATTACTACGTCAAAAATGTGACTCCGTTCTGCGTTAAGTAGTATTTAAAAATGTTGAATTGGAAGTCAGGACATTGTTTTACATTTTGTTTTAAATATTTTTTCACAAAGTCATCAAAAAAGACTACAAAAACATATCAATGCCGAGGCTATCCAACTCTTGGGCACTGATGATACAACACGAAGATAAAAACGAGTAAAACGAGTTTGAATTGTGGTAAAATTAAAATTATAATATGCGTATATAAAATTTTATAAACAAAAAGAAAGTGTCATAAGATACGACTTTGATGTATTCTAAAAACGTACAAAAATTAAGATTTAAAGGAAAATAGTTTATTAGTATGTATTTTACTTGTTGTATACAGTTAAGTATTATTATGTATTACATATTAATATGTATTAATATGTATTAATATGTATTACATTATCTGGCAACTCCCTAACTAGAATATAATGTAACACACTGATGACAACGTCAGTCTGGCACTGAACCTCACTTAATAAACACGTATATAGAATATAAAACAACCCTATTTTATTATAAATATGTAATACATATAATATAGCCACACCGAGATATAACATGGCGCAGTCGAATTAATAAGTGGATATAAATATAAACATAGTTAATAATAAATTTTGATAAAAATTGAATGATAAATTTTGATTAAACATAGTTAATAATAAATTTTGATAAAACATAGTTAATAATAATTATAATTAATTGAGATCATGGACGTAAATGTACCAAAACCACTTCTAATGGAAGGTAATCTTACCGTAAACTTTTCACTTTTCAAGAGAGATTTTGAAAATAATATGGTGGCATCGGAAAAAAATAAAAAAGCAAAGGATGTTCAAAAAGCTGTTTTATTAAATTTTATTGGTGACGAGGTTCGAGAGAAATAATATTATACATGGGATATTGCAAGCGACAGTAGTAAAGAGTTATCAAATTTACTAAAGGAATACTGTAATCCAAAAAAAAATTCTGTCTATGAACGTATGAGATTTTATCAAACTGCACAAAAACAAAATGAACCGTTTGAAATTTTTTTGACCTCTCTAAGAAATATAACAGATGGTTGTGAATTTACTGAGAAAGACAATATGATACGTGATTTTATAGTTATTGGTTTAAGTGATGAAAAGCTAAAAAACAAATTAATGAATACCGCAAAATTAACGTTGGAACTTGCAATTAATGAATGCCGCATTAGTGAATTAAAAAAAAATAGGTGTCAAGAATTACAAAATGATAAGCATATTATATCTTGCAAGTGTAAAAAGTAAAAATTTTCATTATATTACAGGAGATAATAACAAAAATTATAATCAAAAAAGTTTTAATCATAATAATAAAAAAATTTCCATTGTAGAAAATAACATAAATTGTAAAAGATGTTGTACGTCTCATCCAAAAAATAGATGTCCAGCATATGGTAAATTATGTAAGTACTGGAAGCTTCATCCCTATCGAGCCTGTTATTTTGGTTGTTATTAATACTTACACTTTTATCATTTCCGGAGCTACCAGCTGGTTCTGTGTTACGGCGATTGCTAAAACTCTTATTTTTGATTTACTTATCACCAACTTCACCTTCAATAATAAAGGATCGCAGTGCATCCATTTCTTCAACAATTATACCCGGATACCATAACTTATTAGGTTTCCGAAAATAAATATCATCTCCCTTTTGAAAATTTGAACGATTTTTAGCCGTTTTCATTATATTGTTTCCGTACTTTTTCTTGGTAAGATTTATTTTTTTCTGGTATATTATTAATTGTATTTGGTTCAAGTTTTCGTTTATGTAGTGGTAACAAGGTTCTACATCTTCTACTGAAAAGTATTTGGGCCGGCGACACTCCTAAACTACGAATAGGTGTATTTCTATATTCCAATAAAGCTAAAAATAATTCTTGTTTACTGTCCATTGACTTTTTTTAGTAACATTTTCGCAATATCTACACATTTTTCTGCAAAGCCGTTTGACTGAACGTAGTACGGACTTGTAAACGTTAATTTAATGTTTAAAACTTCAGAAATTTCTTTAAATTTATAAGAATTAAAAGGATTATTGTCACACACAATTTCTTCTGGAATACCATGAGTGGAAAAGATTTATTTAAGGATTTTAATTACCTCGTCAATTGATTTATTTTTCATTTCTACCATTTCTATCCATTTAGAAAAATAGTCCCCTATGACTAAATATAAATGTTTATTATATTCCATTGTATCTATACCTATTTTATTAAATCTTAAGCTCGAAATTTCGTGTAAAATAATTTCTTCTTTACAATTTTTACGCATAAATTTTTGGCATGTTTCACATTTTTGTATCATATTTTCTATGTCTCTATTCATAAATGGCCAAAATAGTAATTCCTTAGCACGATCTTTTGTTTTTTAATTCCAAAATGAGCTTGGTGAAGTAATTTTAAAGCTTCATATATCATTGATTCAGGAATTATAACACGATCTTGGAAGAATAACAAATTGTTTTCAAAATATATATCATTTTTTATTTTATAATAAATTTTCAATTTATCACGCACTTTACTAATGTAGTTAGGCC
Organism: Argyra leucocephala; assembly: GCA_963942445.1. Classification (NCBI taxonomy): domain Eukaryota; kingdom Metazoa; phylum Arthropoda; class Insecta; order Diptera; family Dolichopodidae; genus Argyra; species Argyra leucocephala. The sequence goes on along the minus strand of OZ012681.1, from coordinate 66,240,545 downwards.
ACTCATTTTTACAAAAGTTAATAATTTGGAACAAAATTGAATCATTCTTTATAGCTATAGATTTCTATCAATAAATTCACCATTGTAATATGATTTTTTTAAAAAAAAAAAAACAAATATATTTTTTCAGTTTTCCCAGTTCAAAGTCTATCGTCGTGATCGGGATTCTTGGAAAATCTGCTAGATCATAAAAGTTATTAATTTTATAATGCAAAAGAATATTAAAGTATAAGAGCTTGAAATTTTTGGAAATGTAACTTCAATATTGTTTTTTATTCAATTTATATTAGTAGAAAATATAAGAGAGACTTCCCTTATTTTATTTTACTTATTCCGAGTTGAAATCAAACAAAGTTACAATACATATTTATTTATTAACAGTTTAGGTTAAGCTAAATTTATTAAAGATTACAAGTTAAGACTATTTTGAATCCAACTCTAAAGTCTCTCCTAGTTCAGGATCTTGCATATACACTTGCATAAATAGTCTGGAAAAAGGGCATATTTTTATTACATTATACAGTTCGCCAAACTTCCGCTAAACATTGTTTTTGAATTTCTTATGTTCTTTATTTACACATTTCGTTATTGATGATAAAGTGTAGCAAAGAATAAAACAGATAAAGACCTTTATGAAACAAATTATTGTGGATGTTGTTTCTTCTAAAAGCACAAGTCTGAATAAATGTGGTGATCGTAGATTATAACTATTGTATTTAGATTATTGTAAACATTATTTATTCGATATAAAAGTAGCTATATGTGTCGAGCCAATGACACGTTTGAAAGTTCGATTAATCGAGTTACAAGATCCTAAATAACATAAACTTCAATATAGTTTACGGAGTATCTACTAACAGAATTTAACTCCAGTATACTTAAAATTATATAAGAGCAATTTTTTTTCTTTTATAATTTCTAGGTCTATGAAATGATCGAAATGCTTTTACATTAATCTATAACGTAAATGTACCTATCACCGCCCTAGTACATTATGCCGCCCGAACCCTTTTTTTGTAAATCCAATACTCCCATGCTTTATATTTCAAATTTATTTTTGAAATAAAAAAAGAATATTATTTCCTCGTTGTAATGCAAAATAATGCACATTTGTATTCATATTAATAAATAAGTTATTAATAGAAAACTAAACTAGGTAGACATTTTAGTGAAAATATTGGTTCAAACGTTTAAATTTTTTTTTATTTTGTTAAGACCATAATAATTAAACTATGATGTCCACTTATTTATTTTATTGAAATAATTTTAAAAGAATTTTTAATTAGTCTTGAGCGGGAATTAGGGATACGTAAATTTATGTTGTACGCATTTACGATCGTCCGGGCGGAATTATGAAAATGATATATCGAAATAATTAATGAAGTTATTCACCTATTTTTGATTATACAAGGATGCAACTGGAAAATTTTAAATGGAAATTGAACAAACTAAGTTGGACCTAATTACGACCTATAAATTTAATTTCGCTATGTGTTTTTTGTTAAAACTAAATTTTGAGTTTTTATTAAAAATTGTACGAAAAAGCGGGTCGGTAATACGTGCAATATGTCCTAATTCCGAACTAAATATGCAGGTGTAAGCTATTTTCACTAAATTCATACTAAGTCTTATATTTAAAGAAAAAACTATATTTTAATTGTTGAAAATAAGCGAATATTTTCCTTTTATTAGTAGACGAAATACACGTATCCTGTATGATAAGCATATTTAGTAAAATTAAAAGGAAAATATTCGACTATTTTTGACAATTAGATAAATTTTACTCTAACGCTAACCCTAAAGAATAAGTTTTTCAAAGACTATGTTTTACTTATATTATATTTTGTATAATTTAAAAAATCTCTGGAATTATCTTGCCTTGCCACCAAATTTTATTTAGGCGTCAATTATAAATTATCAAAATAATTTCTTTGTACACATTTCACAATAAGTTAAATAGAACAGTGAAAGCCATGACTATGTCTGGCACATTTTGGAGATGGTCTGTAAAAGAAGATATTCTAACATATTTAGATAGTGACATAGTCTGCAAAATCGAGCCTCCAGTTTTAATGAACAGCAGATGACAATATAATGTACCTGAAATCATACAAATAAAAAATGCCAAAACTAAGAAGTAGTAAATGTGACTTTTACTTTGTATGTATATGAAATATTTTGTATTTTTATTTATTTATTTTAATTATGTGCATTGTTATAATATTTAAGTTAAATATGTTATATTGAATTATTTTTTTTTGTTTGAAATACTGAATTGTTACATTGTTTAATTTTTTTTTAATTTTCGTATTGAAATAAATGTATATATATATATTTATGTCAAATAATTTTTCTTACATTATAACTAAGTATTTATTTTTTTTTTTTCAAATTACTTATAGTAATATTGATTTTCTATTATAAAAAAATATTTTTTTTATAATTTAACTAAGTACTAGTTAATTATTTAAAAAATTAATTATTTATTAATTTTACTCTTAACAATTATTTTAAATAGCTTTTTTGAATAAAATCGTAAATACGTACTGTGAAGCGCAAATAGGTTCAAAAAGCGGAATTGAATTCATATAAGGGCGCAATTAGTTCAGATTGAAATTGTCGAGTGGAAATACGTACAATCAAACTTTTTTTGGCAGTTAAAATATTTTATTATTTATTTAGAAAAAATTAAATAAAAATTATATGAAAATATTTTTTTTTAATTAAAAAATACTAATTATTGTAATTTGAAAAAACAAAATTAAAAAAAGCTTATATTTTGCTTATTTTTTCAACTTAAACTAATTTTTCCTTAAGGGGGCGGAAATTGGTACATTTACGTTACTAAAATATCTACTAATTTAAGTTTGGAAAATTATATCTATTGTAAAGTAACTTCGCCTTCATAATAGCATAGTTTCATATTATTTTTAAGTGACAATCAAATTATATTTCAGGTATTTTTTAGTATTTATTTTATGCCAATGACAAAGGGAATAGGTCAAAAATGAAAGAATAGAGAATGTTTTTTTGCTTTCGTCGAAATCGAATTCGTCGGTAAGGGCTCTATCTACAGCGCTACCCAGCGTCTTGATAATTAAAAAATAAATTAATGTACGTGCATATAAATGAGGGGCCATATTTTATTGTACAATAATTGCTCATCATATTTGTATGGATTTTATCATTTCTCCCTACCTCCTTTATAGAAATGTAAAATAAATGAGTACTTTCCAAAGATGGATTTAAAAATAAGACCTAATTAAAAATATAACAAGCTTTTAACGAAATCTAATTATTTTAAATTTTTGTTAAATTTTCCGAAGTTATAAAATTTAATTAATTTCTAATCAATGTTGGAAATAGATAGAAAATATACATGAGAAGTTATTTATGTTTTCTTTTAACAAAACATACTTTCAAAGATTTTTGTTAAAGCATAAAAAGTGTTTTCTGCTTTGCAATAAAAAAATTATGACAGTCTATACAAATCCTCGTTCTGGCTTGAACTACAATTACCCAACAAGGGCCACTAGTCTCATATATTAAACGACGATTCATTTCAATAATTACAGACTATAACAATTATTAATTTATCAGTTATTTTGAGCACAAAAATGTAGACAATATATATTATTAAACTGTCATATAGCATACATTTTGTTTTCTGTTTTATCAGTTTCAAAAATCTAAAATTAAAAAAAGAATTATTAGAAACCTTAAAACTTAATGAAGCTTTAAATTTGCATATTATTATTATTATATTTTTTTTAAATTTAACTAAACATCCGTGTTGTCGTTTCTAATTCCAATTAATATTTTGTATAAATTTCAATCATATTATAAGTATTCAATTTCCAAAAAAAAAAAAAAAAAAAAAAAAACAATTGGGTGCGCTTTCATCTCATTGTCAAAACTCATAAAATATGTTTTTAATTTTCAGAGAATTTTCTGGAAATTCAATTATAAAGGTGATTTATATCCTTCAAATATTTTTTTATTCAATATTACGCTTGAATTTATCATCATCATATTTCATTCTCATAGCAAAAATGTTTCATTCTCATAACCACAAAATGAAATCAAATAGAAATTCATCATTAAATGCATTCAGAATTGTATCAGGACTTTAGGACATATAACCGCTAAAAATAGTTTTTAATTTCAATTTTTTTTGTTTTATGTTGATTTAATATTGGTACTCAATTCATATATACTTGTACGAGTATATATCTATCTACATATATATAAATATAATGTGATGTATGAGAGAAATGAAGGACTCAATTCGAATATAAAAATTAAAAAAATATCACTCTTTTTTAGTTTACTCTGACATAAATCGAATAAATATTATTGGTCTTGTCTATTCGTTTGTCACTTTATTTATTTTTATTTTACTATGGATTATAATATTAACGAATGCTGTTCTAATGCTGTGTCAATATTGAAACAAATTTATAAGACAAAATGGGTTTTTTTTTATATATATCTTACGTCGTTTTTGTACTAGTGTATACTAAAATGGAAAAAGATTGTGAATGGAAAACAGGAAAAGTCGAACTAATTGTCCTGAAGAAAGATGCTTTAATTTTTTTCTAGAATTTCTGGAAGTTCTAAGTAAGCATTTCTCCACTCACTGGTTGACCTTGAAGGCGATAAAATTAAACAGCTCCACCGCTTTGTAATAATAATGTTAAAATGGTTCAATGAGCAGATTATTAAGCGAGAAATTTTCCTGTGGTATCATAATGGACCTTACTGGTGTAAGTGGGTAGACGTATTGCTGGCACCAACTGCTGTTAGCCTCTAGTATACTGCTGAACTTTAACTTACTACACGGTTCCAGTAATACACGGTTCACAATAAAAACTAGTTAAATATGACTGACTATTAATTTTGTTATAACCCTTATTCTAATAAGCGAATCTTTAATTCAAGAATAATACAGTGTTCAAATGTGGTTTCATTCATTTGAAACGTTTAACATGATTTTGTTTTTCAACTAAATGTAAAGCTTCAATATTGATATGTAAGAGATCCCAAGATCTAATACTAATACTCTATCAGTATTAGTATTTAGCATATCTCGGGGGCCGTTAATTATGTCACGCAATATATATTTTTAAAAGTTTGGATACTTTGGATATGGATGCTTAGCACAACCGAATAATTGAATTCCATAAATCCAGAATATCTTAAACGTTTGATTATAGTATATTAAAGTGCACATCTCTGTGTTTCTGTTCAGAGGTTAAGTAAACTTAAATAATTCGACAATTTTCAAAATTAATATAACTAAAAAATTTGATATTTAAATCTGCGTTACGAATATTTCAATCAAAGGTTTGCAGCTAATTCTCTAGCTTTTGAGAGATGTATGTTCATTAATATCTTTTAAGACCCAATTTATGTGATAGCTGTAATTTGCTCAACATTGGTAGAGTTTGGTTCTGAAAATGGATTTCGAAATGTTATATGAAAAAAGGTAGGTATGGTTGTAAGATGTGGTGCAATATATCTGTTCATGGGTTCTTTTTTACCATAAATGGCACGATGTGTATCGTAATCAATGTCTGTCGAAATTAACAAAAAAGGCTAGCAATATTTTGTGCGCCTCGTTACTTAGTATGCTTACTGCATTAATGGCAAATGGTTTATAATTCAAATTATTATAATTCTATCATTTTACTATGAATCAGAGAGCAGGAATTACAAATAATAGTGCGACATTCAAGAAGCGATTGTACAAGGGAACAGAATAAGTGATCGTGATCGTGATCCACACATTATTAAATTACTTGTCTATCATTTTAACAAAACCGAGCATCTTACCGGCTTTGAAAAATATATTGTGAAAGTATACATAGTATATATTTTAATTTGCTATCTAAGAGAATGTCCACGTCTACAATTTGCTTAACTCGTTCTAATTGAGAATTATTGAGCTAAACATTATGTAAGGTAGTTATAGAATTTTTACAGGAGAAGCGGTTAGCATACCAATTTTTTTAATGTCAAAATCCAGTTTATTTGAGGAGCACCAAGTATCAAAATTCAGCAGCTTGGATAAGCTTACCATATGCATCGTTTTTTCATAACTTGATACATTTTTAAATCGCTTACAGAGTTATAAGGTGTAGTGAGACTAGTAAGATGGCTTATTCTTATCCAATAACTCAGATATAAGAATATTAAACAAAAGTGGTTTTATTTGACTGTCGTTAATAGCTGTTATTATTGTGTTTGATTATTCCATCTGTTGGAAGGATTCAATCCAGATTTTTTTTTTATAAATTAGCCAAACATTAGGTTTTAAATGATACTTTTGTACACGAATGCACAGCTTGGACAAATTGAGTATTGGGGATAGAAAAGTATCGCTTTGATCAGTAGGTTGTAGACAGTGTGTAGATATATTTATGCATGGAGAAAACACGTTTGATGGAATATCTTTCCACATTTTGAGAAAATTTTAAACAGGTGCTAGTTCAATTCTAAATGTCAGAGCTTAATAATTTTTCCAATAAGTGTGTTGTATCAAATTATTTTGATAGAAAACGAAATTTATCCCTTAAAATCCACAATTTTTTTATTTTTATTACCTGTGACTGTTGGGTGCAATATTTTCTCTCCTATAAAATATTTGAAATGAACTAATAAATTGGTCTGTTATTGTTTGCATGTAAATTAACATAATTCAAAATACATTATTGGTGGTATGCAAATTTTTCTACACTTATATAAAGTGCTTTTGCAGAAACGGTATAATTTTCAACAGCTTTACTCCATTTTTATGTTTTTCTTGATTTGCTTTTTAAGTACCTACTCTCTTTAAACACGATCAAATTTAAAATTGACAGTAGTTAAAATTTTCTAAAGAAATATGAGTATAGATGACATAACTTACCCACATTTTAAAAATTAAATTATACTGGTGGGTGCAATAGTAGACAAAGAGTCACTACATAGTTTACTTAATGAACGGAACAGGTAAATTAATACCGTATCGTAAAAAAAAAAAAAAATTGAAAAAAGAAAATAGGAAAAACAAAAACGGTTATTTAAATAAAAACTGTTGGCTTGGCATTCGTGCAACTTTGGGTGATGGTCGTGATGAGGATATCATGGGAAATTAAAAAAAAAAAATATAACAAGAAAAATAGATAAAAATTTCAGTATCAGAGTGTTTGATTGTATTGTCATGAATTTCTGAAATATTGGATTATTTGTCATGCCACAAGATTGATGATAGTTTTTTTTTTTTGATTCATTTATTGTGGTAGTATTGCTGCTATTTTGAATTATGTTGCAATATTGCAATGTTTTTTAGTTTGTTTTATTTTTATCATTTCTCATGCGTTTTCAGATTTTCTTCTTTTATTGTTTTATTAATTTTCTAGTCATAGTATAGCATGAAGGTAATTTCACTGCTATACATAACTTACAAATTACGTGATGGTTTTGAGTATAGGATATGATCCACACAATATTGATGATGATTATTAAAAACAAAAAAAAAATAACAAAAAGAGAATAGAAAAATAAAAGTAATTATAATATATAGGTATTGAATAAATATCTGGAACCATCAAAGGATTGCAATTTTATATTAATGTGTAATATAAAAGCTCAATTTAAGCACAAAAAAAAGAGAAAAATAAATTAAGATAGGATTGGAAAAAAATTTTGATTGTAAATATATTATTGAGCTGTGAGTATATATTACCAATATATGCATATATGTGGTAATTTACCGTTTTGTTTTTTGTTGTGTTGGGTTTACTTAATTTAAGAGTAATGAGAAAAAAGTAAAAGTAAAAATACAAAAACGGAATTATTTACAAAAAAATATATTTTTTTTTATATAAACTTTAAAATTAGTATTTTTTTTTTGTTTTAATTGAAAGGATATCGTTTTAGTAGAAATTTATTTTTTAGTTGGATTAATGATATAGAATCTCTATGTTGGGCATAATTATTGTAGCTCTGTATTTTAAAGAATATAGCACATTTATATAATAGCACAAAAATAAATATATGAAGGAGCTTAAGTAATGTTTTGTGCGATTTTTGATTTTAAGAAAACTACGCTTAGACTTTTTTGATATTACATAAAATAAGCTATAGGTTTAGGTTCAATACACATAATATTATTGTTGTTTTGTTGAACAACTAGAAGTGATAGATATTTCTCACTAACAGCTGTTGGTAAATTTTCATTGATGTAAATTTGGGTCCAGTATTGGTACATCCCTATTTAAAAGCATCAATACTGAAAATTTTCTTAGAGTACTTGTTTGCTGTTTTGTAATTGGTATTAGCTTCTGTGTATTGAAAAAAGTGAAAAGTTTTATGCCCAATCCAAAGTTTTGAAAGTGAATATTTTTTAATTTTATTTGACACTTTAAACTGAAAAAAAAACCTAACTGTACTGGAGTTTACAATTTTTAATTACGATTTAGTATAGGCAAATATCAGTAAGTTAGAGTTATTTACCCAAAAACAATATCCATATATCGACCTATCCAAGGTAAAGTATGACAACTATGAAAAGTCAATTTTACAGGAGGAGCAATTTAAAATTTTATCATATTTGGAATCTATTTTAAAAGCGTAATATGATCCAAATTTTTGTCAGCATATTATTTTAAGGTATATTATTAATTTGTGCACTAAGTTTAATTTCAAAATTAGTTTAGTTCGAGATATTGGAATTGTACTAGTTTTATTTTTACCCTTGTTTTTTATTAACATAATAACATCTTGAGATGTAATACTTTAACATGGAATAATTGGAAAATAAAAGTTTGACAAAGCGTAGATGTCATAGTCTTGATGGGAAAATTAATTCCGTACTATGTTATATCTCTCAATGCAGTAAAGTTAAATGGATAATTATACGGGATTTTTATTACATCTCTTAATATAATAGTTATTCTAGCTACCTGGTTTTACATTAATAATTCAACAAAATGCTACAAAGTAATATATAAAAGTTTTAAATTGTAGTGTTATTGTTAAGTCAATATAAAAAAGTTTAGGTACATTTTAAGAAAAATAAATTTTATTATATTAGCAAAAAAAATTAATAACATTAAATTAACAGAAATCCATTTCTTCGAAAAGTAAAACTAAAAATATCTATTTCAATCATACTTAAAGTTTGCATACTTTTGTACTAACTTTGATTTTTTTTATCACATGCTTCATTTTAATTTTGGTTACATATAGGTAGTTAATTTTATTACATTATTAACTTTGATACAAAATTTAGTTTCATCAATTTAATTTTCACATTTTAATTTTCCTTTTCTATTTCTGAATCCTGTGTGTCCTCGAATTTAACTTTACTCGAATTGGTAAAACTGATGTATATAATTTTTTCATTACAAATGATTTTTTTTTTTTGGCTAGTTTTTTATTGTTTAAATTTATAACGTTGTATTCATCTTTTAAATCATATTTGCTTACTTGGCTCCATAAAACTTTTGCTGAATTGATGTCGTTATCCGTAAACATTGAGTTAAATTCTTAAAATTATAAATTTCGTCTTGGACCATTTCTATAATCATGTATGGTTTTTGAGTTGTTTTTTAACATTGTATTAGCATAAACCATTGACTAGGTACATATATTTGCTTCCCTTTTTTTCTCTTTCTATATTGGCATGAGCACTATCAGCTTCGTTTTAATAATGGCCTTGCTCTAAAAAACGGTGTTTTTAATTTATATAACACGGTTTTGCAATCTCATTGACCTCATTTACAGTTCTTTTTTATGTCTTCCTCTTGAATCAGGTAATAAATTTCCAAGATTATTCTCAAGTTTCTTGGAAACTGTTGTTATTCACTGCTTATTAGTATTCAAAGTATTCATAAACATTAACTGGCAAACATGAATCTCCTCTATGATTTCACTATTTCTCTTTTTTTAAAAAAATGTTTCTTTAAAATAAGAATTTTTGAATTTAGTGTGCAGGTCTTTTTGTCAAATGTTTTTGTACGCTCTTAAATAAATTGCCACTACATCATCTTACTACCTAATTTCCAAAAACTATCAAAAATCTTAAGACATTCATCAAATTCACATTTTTTATTACACTTCAATTAGCAAGAACAGCTATCCTTTAAGAGTCGAGCAGCTCTAATTTTTCCCTCAGTTCACTTATATTCTAAACCAAAATTTAACGCTTTCTTAGACTTATTTCTTTCTCATTGATCTGGAAAAGCTTTATTTACTTGTGAGAATTGTTTATGACAAGTGCAATTCGCGCCAAAATATCCATGTAAAAAAGAGACAACCCGAATTTGACGTAAAAAAAAATGTCTCCACAATCAGTAAAAAAAATACAAGCGGTAAATATAATAGAAGAATTGAAACATGGGTTACAAATAAAAGTATGACAAATCGAAATGTATTACTAAAAAAAAAAAAAAATTTGCCTTAAATTATTATTCTTTAATTTAACGAGAATTAATACAACTGGACTTAGATTACTTTTGCTCGGAAGATTTTTCAGTTTTTAGATTTTGTTAAAATGTGTCTATGAGCATAACTTCCTTAATTTTAGGGCGATCGCTGTGAAATTTTAACAGGTTATAGATTGGAATATGGGCAATCAGATGTATACCATAACTCAATTGCAGATAAGTCGAGTTGTCATACTTTATTTTGGATAGGGTCGATATGGGCAACAGAAGAATAAGTAATTAAAGATTTTAAATCTGTTTGGTGTAAACAAATTAGTCTAAAGTTACATAATTTACAATGACTTCATATGATAATCGTATTGATAACCTGCATACAGGTTGTAGGAACTTTTATAGAATCTCATGTTTTTTTTTCTTTATTTATCTGTATTTATCACTTACAATTTTATTAATTCAAAAATAGATACAAATTAATTCAATATAATAAATAAATTGAATAACAATATTAAAGTTGTAATTTGACCCACATAAGAATATCATGACCATAGCCGAAATATTCTTACTTCGACAGAATATACTAAAATTGGAACAATACAGAAAAGATTATCATAGCCCCTGCGCAAGAATAACACGCAAAATCGTGAAGCGTTCCACATTTTTAACTTTTTGATCAAAAAGTTCCTCGCAAATGTCATGAAGTTCCTAACAATAATTTTTAATAATTGGTTAAACAACTACTATTTTTCCAAAGCATGGAAAATAGCACACTTAATCCTCATTATTAAAAATAAGAACTCTTATGAAGTGAAGAACTATAGGTCCATATCTCTATTGTCAAATATTGGGAAGCTATTGGAAAGACTAGTTGTCGAGAAGCTGGGGGTTTTCTGCGAAAATGAAACTTCAATCTTACAATATCAAGTAGGGTTTAGAAGCGGTCATTCAACAACAGATGCGCTACCAAAACTTCATAACGATTGTACTCACAATTTTAATGAGAAAAGGTGCACCTTGATGCTATCATTAAATTTTTTTTTTTTGTTTTTTTTATATTATAGCCAAAACTTAGGTTTTGAACCTTTTAGTACTTGCGTACCGTTGACCATTTGAAAAAGGAAAGGATAGCTAAAGGAAAGGAAAGAAAAAGGAAGAAGAATAGTTTTGTGGGAAAGAGCGAACAATGTTGTTAATATTCGTCTTAAATTTCTGTAAATCATAAATAAAAAAATCCTTCTCTCATTGGGAATGCTTCGATTGGGACGCGATTCCACAATCGAGATGTTCTTACTATAAAAGAATTTCCATAGCCGGACTTAAACCATCTCGGAATTTCCACTGTGAAAGGGTGTGCACTTGATGCCTCTCGTGTTATGCGACAGAATTGCTTGAGAGGAGGAAGAAGTGACTTTAGTTCCTCGGAACAAGTGCCAACACCAAGTAGATATCTATAAAATAGAGAAAGTGCTCCAACAATACGACGATGACCAAGTGGTATAAGGGATGAGGTCACATTTATGTCGCCTATAAGACGAATGGCGCGGTTTTGAACTTTGTCCAAAAAATTTAAAGCAGCTTTTGGTGCACCTGCCCATAAATGTGAGTTATACTCGAGCTTGGGTCGTATATATGCTTTATAGATTTTTAAGAGGTCTGGAGATGAAAAATAAGCTTTGCAGCGACTTAAAAAGCCCAAACATTTGGCGGCGCTTTTCGCAATATCGAAAATATGCTCATTCCAGTGCATATTTTGATTCACTCGCATCCCGAGAATGTTCAAGTCTTTGAGTCGCTGAATAACTTCATTTTGAAGTCGGAGAATTGGTTCGAATGTTGTTAGCTTGTTACTAACAAGACAGCTTTGAGTTTTTGAAGTGTTAAACTCGACTCTGTTTGCTCTACCCCAGTCGACAATTTTGGCTAGGTCGTGATTGAGTGCACCAGCCATCATTGTTCTTTTGGAGTTGACTGCTGAAGTTGTAGCATTATTTGTTTTAAGAAAATCATATGATGCTACTAGAGTGCTGTCATCAGCAAAACTATGGATTGGATTGAAAGTTAATTTGAGAAGGTCATTAATGAAAATGAGAAATAGGGTGGGTGAAAGGACGGAGCCTTGTGGAACACCAGCATTGATTTGAAGTTGGTCGGAAAAACTACCGTCAACTGAAACTATGATAGATCGATTTAGGAGAAAGCTTTCAATCCATTTAGAAAAGGTTGGACCGAGGCCTACAGCATTGCATTTTGCTATAAGAGCAGAATGCCAGACTCGATCAAAAGCCTTAGATATATCCAGAGCTACAACAGCAGCTTCACCAGATTGATGAAGACTGGTGTTAAGCTTTTCGCAGAGGCATGTCATGAGATCACCGGTGGAACGCTGAGCTCGAAAGCCGTATTGACTATCATGAATTATACCTCTACTATCAAGATATTTCTTCAACTTTTGATTGACTAAGATTTCCATCGTTTTGGAAATAATGGAAGTAATAGCTATGGGCCTATAGTTCGAAAGATTGCTTTTGTCACCTTTTTTAGGAATAGGATAAACTTGGGCAACTTTCCAATTGGACGGGTAAGTTCCTGAAGAAAAGGACAAATAGAATAAGTTGCGCAGAGGTTTAGAAATGGCGAGGGCAATGTGTCGCAGCACAATCGCAGGTATACCATCGGAACCGGTAGATTTTCTTATATCAAGATTCTTCAAGACTTTTACTACAGCTCTTGTTCTGAAGTATATCCTTCCAAGCGAAGAATTAACAACAGGGATTGTTGGCGGAACTTGGGCTGTATTAGGGAGTGTGGAATTGGCTGCAAATAATTTTGCAAAAAGGTTAGCTTTTCCAACAGAGTCTGATATAATTGTACTATTATCAATCATAGGTGGAAATGAAGATTGGCAAAAATTTTGCCCAACGCTTTTAGCAAACGTCCAGAAGGACCTGCTGTTGTTAGGGAGATTAAAGATTTCTCGTCTCAACCTTTGGTTGTGCAGGAATTTTTGCTGATTGATAATTTTTTTACATTTATTCCTAAACACTTTATAACTCTCATATGTGTTGACAGTTTTATTATTCTTGTATTTTTTATAGGCTTCTTCTTTGGATTTCAGAGCTTTGCTGCAGATATCATTAAACCAAGCTGAGGGATTTCGTTTTATACTTTTAAGGCTATTTGGAATGAAGGTTTTCATTCCTAATAGAATCCTTTTGGTAATCACCTCTGCAGCAAAGTTGACATTTTTATATTGGAAACACAACGACCAGTTCGATGCATTTAAAAAGTTGTTGAAGCCTTCCCAGTCAGCTTGGTGATAATGCCAGACTAGTCTTTTGGGAGACTTACAAGAACTGGTTGTTGTGCCTACTTCGAAGCTTGTGCTTACAAGACAGTGGTCGGAACCACCTAGCGGAGAGTTAACAGATATTGAATATTTCTCTGGATGGGTAGTTAGGAATAAATCCAGGAGATGTCCGTTCTGGTCGCGTCGGTCTGGTATCCTCGTAGGGCTTTTGACAAGTTGAGAAAGGTTGAAAAAGTTGGAAAAAAGTTCAACTTGTTTGCCTTCGGGACTGTTGTGACTAGAAAAGTGAAGCCAGTCCCTGTTATGAATATTAAAGTCTCCCGCCAAAACAATTTCAGATTCGGGAGTGGTTTCCAGAACTGAGTTTATCTGATTAGATAGACTTTCTATAAGCATATCAGTTTCTAGCTGGTTCGCTTGAGGCGATCTGTAAATAAAACAGAAGTGAATGATGCGCTTATCGACGTGTATTTTCATCCAATTATATTGATAAATTGGGTTAGAGCACTCAAAATTTTGAAGTGTCTTATAAGCTACATCATTTCGTATATACAAAGCAATCCCTCTATGGGGTATAAAAAGTGGCACAAGCGAATAATTATTGATATTAAAATTAATATCATTATTCACAACTTGTGTTTCACTTAGTGCTAAAATTGCTGGATTTTGAAGCCGTAGATGGCTTTCGACGGAATGGAAATTCGTTGATAGACCGCGGATGTTACAAAAATCTATCTTAAACATTATAGAGAACAATTTACAAGAGAGAAGGTAAATAAATTAAATTTGACAGAAGTAATCCAAAAATTCCCTTTAAATTTTTAAATTTTTTTTTCCTTCTTTTTGGCCCACATTACCACTTACTTATACCACCCCTGTAATGAATGTAACTGAGACAAATATCTACACACAACAGTTTTTAATACCTTATTGAGTGTAGAAATATTCTCAGAGACATTCACTGCAGGTTAGAACACTGAGAAAATTACGGAATAAAAACAAAAATAAAAATAAAAATTATAATGAATTAATGAGAGATTTACAAAAAAAAAGAAATTTATTAAAGAAAAACAAATAAAATAAAAAAATTTTTTGTGGCTTAAGATAATGTATTTGGGTACGGTTTGAATTTAAACAAGAAAGAGTATGTTATGTACGTGTGCGTCATGATTTAACTATTGTCAGCTAAGACGAAGAGTTAACAACATTTATAATATAATAAAATAATAATAGGAGAGAATGGAAGAAAATTTAAGTTTTGGCTATTGTTAATTTTAGTTAAATATTTTGATTAATGAAATTATTATAATTTAATTTTCCGTTTTAATAATTATATTGTTATTGACACTGATTAGATATTTAATATTTTTTTTTTGTTTTTTTTTTTCTCTTGTTGTTTATTTAAAGCACTATTTCAATTTATTTTGTTTATCTCTTTTTTTTTATTTTAATTTTATAATTTTAAATTTTAAATTTTTTCTTTTTGTATTGATTACACCGCACAAATTCACGTGCACTTAGGTTGAAGTACAGTGGTAAACTGTTTTTGATTCCGTATGGACAAATGCCTTAATCTATAAGTTACAGAGCAAAGGGGTTCCCAATCTTCTATATAGAATTCTATGTAGCTTTTTAAGTGACAGACATCTTAACATCGATATTGATGGGAAAAAATCCAAAATAAAATTGAGCAGTGGTGTGCCCCAAGGCTCGATCATGTGACCTAAGCTTTTTAATATTTTTTTGTACGATATTCCCCACCAAAACACAAGTCAACAAGATCAAGTAATGTGCACTGCAATGGCTTTATGCAGATGACATAGCAAAAAATAGTCATGGGAAAGACGTACGCAAACCTATTAGCAAAATATTATGCAAAATGGGGAATTAAAATAAACATTGAACAATTGTCACATTATAGACAATTTGCCAAATAATAGCTTTAACGATAAATACTATTTATCAACTTGCACAATTAACAGCGAAGACTTGCAATTTGAGGACACACAAAATAGGAAACCGAACTTTTACATTTGTAGCACCGTGGATGATCTTATACTATCTCGGGAAAAAGGCAAAAAAAAAATTTTTGTTATCAAAAGATCTTTTTTCTCTCTCTTTCATTTCCTTCTAAAATTTTTTTTTTTAAAACTTTAAAATTAGTATTAAGTTAGAATAAGTTATAGTTAAGAACAAAACTACATTACAAAACCGGATGCAAGTTTTCGCTAAAAAAAAAGCATAAAAAAATAAATAAATAAAACCAAACAAATAATTCATATTGTTAGGAGTATTGAAAACCTCTAAATGACCTAGTAAGCCATACATTATAGTTTAATATAATTTAGTTCATAGTGAAACACAAGTTGTGAATAATGATATTAATTTTAATATCAATAATTATTCGCTTGTGCCACTTTTTATACCCCATAGAGGGATTGCTTTGTATATACGAAATGATGTAGCTTATAAGACACTTCAAAATTTTGAGTGCTCTAACCCAATTTATCAATATAATTGGATGAAAATACACGTCGATAAGCGCATCATTCACTTCTGTTTTATTTACAGATCGCCTCAAGCGAACCAGCTAGAAACTGATATGCTTATAGAAAGTCTATCTAATCAGATAAACTCAGTTCTGGAAACCACTCCCGAATCTGAAATTGTTTTGGCGGGAGACTTTAATATTCATAACAGGGACTGGCTTCACTTTTCTAGTCACAACAGTCCCGAAGGCAAACAAGTTGAACTTTTTTCCAACTTTTTCAACCTTTCTCAACTTGTCAAAAGCCCTACGAGGATACCAGACCGACGCGACCAGAACGGACATCTCCTGGATTTATTCCTAACTACCCATCCAGAGAAATATTCAATATCTGTTAACTCTCCGCTAGGTGGTTCCGACCACTGTCTTGTAAGCACAAGCTTCGAAGTAGGCACAACAACCAGTTCTTGTAAGTCTCCCAAAAGACTAGTCTGGCATTATCACCAAGCTGACTGGGAAGGCTTCAACAACTTTTTAAATGCATCGAACTGGTCGTTGTGTTTCCAATATAAAAATGTCAACTTTGCTGCAGAGGTGATTACCAAAAGGATTCTATTAGGAATGAAAACCTTCATTCCAAATAGCCTTAAAAGTATAAAACGAAATCCCTCAGCTTGGTTTAATGATATCTGCAGCAAAGCTCTGAAATCCAAAGAAGAAGCCTATAAAAAATACAAGAATAATAAAACTGTCAACACATATGAGAGTTATAAAGTGTTTAGGAATAAATGTAAAAAAATTATCAATCAGCAAAAATTCCTGCACAACCAAAGGTTGAGACGAGAAATCTTTAATCTCCCTAACAACAGCAGGTCCTTCTGGACGTTTGCTAAAAGCGTTGGGCAAAATTTTTGCCAATCTTCATTTCCACCTATGATTGATAATAGTACAATTATATCAGATTCTGTTGGAAAAGCTAACCTTTTTGCAAAATTATTTGCAGCCAATTCCACACTCCCTAATACAGCCCAAGTTCCGCCAACAATCCCTGTTGTTAATTCTTCGCTTGGAAGGATATACTTCAGAACAAGAG
Organism: Argyra leucocephala; assembly: GCA_963942445.1. Lineage (NCBI taxonomy): Eukaryota > Metazoa > Arthropoda > Insecta > Diptera > Dolichopodidae > Argyra > Argyra leucocephala. The sequence goes on along the minus strand of OZ012681.1, from coordinate 66,223,227 downwards.
CTGTAGTAAAAGTCTTGAAGAATCTTGATATAAGAAAATCTACCGGTTCCGATGGTATACCTGCGATTGTGCTGCGACACATTGCCCTCGCCATTTCTAAACCTCTGCGCAACTTATTCTATTTGTCCTTTTCTTCAGGAACTTACCCGTCCAATTGGAAAGTTGCCCAAGTTTATCCTATTCCTAAAAAAGGTGACAAAAGCAATCCTTCGAACTATAGGCCCATAGCTATTACTTCCATTATTTCCAAAACGATGGAAATCTTAGTCAATCAAAAGTTGAAGAAATATCTTGATAGTAGAGGTATAATTCATGATAGTCAATACGGCTTTCGAGCTCAGCGTTCCACCGGTGATCTCATGACATGCCTCTGCGAAAAGCTTAACACCAGTCTTCATCAATCTGGTGAAGCTGCTGTTGTAGCTCTGGATATATCTAAGGCTTTTGATCGAGTCTGGCATTCTGCTCTTATAGCAAAATGCAATGCTGTAGGCCTCGGTCCAACCTTTTCTAAATGGATTGAAAGCTTTCTCCTAAATCGATCTATCATAGTTTCAGTTGACGGTAGTTTTTCCGACCAACTTCAAATCAATGCTGGTGTTCCACAAGGCTCCGTCCTTTCACCCACCCTATTTCTCATTTTCATTAATGACCTTCTCAAATTAACTTTCAATCCAATCCATAGTTTTGCTGATGACAGCACTCTAGTAGCATCATATGATTTTCTTAAAACAAATAATGCTACAACTTCAGCAGTCAACTCCAAAAGAACAATGATGGCTGGTGCACTCAATCACGACCTAGCCAAAATTGTCGACTGGGGTAGAGCAAACAGAGTCGAGTTTAACACTTCAAAAACTCAAAGCTGTCTTGTTAGTAACAAGCTAACAACATTCGAACCAATTCTCCGACTTCAAAATGAAGTTATTCAGCGACTCAAAGACTTGAACATTCTCGGGATACGAGTGAATCAAAATATGCACTGGAATGAGCATATTTTCGATATTGCGAAAAGCGCCGCCAAATGTTTGGGCTTTTTAAGTCGCTGCAAAGCTTATTTTTCATCTCCAGACCTCTTAAAAATCTATAAAGCATATATACGACCCAAGCTCGAGTATAACTCACATTTATGGGCAGGTGCACCAAAAGCTGCTTTAAATTTTTTGGACAAAGTTCAAAACCGCGCCATTCGTCTTATAGGCGACATAAATGTGACCTCATCCCTTATACCACTTGGTCATCGTCGTATTGTTGGAGCACTTTCTCTATTTTATAGATATCTACTTGGTGTTGGCACTTGTTCCGAGGAACTAAAGTCACTTCTTCCTCCTCTCAAGCAATTCTGTCGCATAACACGAGAGGCATCAAGTGCACACCCTTTCACAGTGGAAATTCCGAGATGGTTTAAGTCCGGCTATGGAAATTCTTTTATAGTAAGAACATCTCGATTGTGGAATCGCGTCCCAATCGAAGCATTCCCAATGAGAGAAGGATTTTTTATTTATGATTTACAGAAATTTAAGACGAATATTAACAACATTGTTCGCTCTTTCCCACAAAACTATTCTTCTTCCTTTTTCTTTCCTTTCCTTTAGCTATCCTTTCCTTTTTCAAATGGTCAACGGTACGCAAGTACTAAAAGGTTCAAAACCTAAGTTTTGGCTATAATATAAAAAAAAAAAAAAAAAAAAAAAAAGTAATAAGTAATTGTAAAATATTTAAAATAGAATAAATTAAACAAGCCAGTAGTTGGCCTGCCGATTAATCTGTAGGTCCACTGTTCAATAAATAAATAAATTCATTAAGCTTAAACTTAAACTTAAACCGTAACCGAAGCGGTCTAGTCTTATAATTTATTAATAATATAAAAATTCAATTGTTTGACAATAGTTTTTTTTTTGCTCTTAATATAAAATAAATACAATCAGTTAGAAATTCATTAAAACTTTAAATTAATTCAAATATATTTAAAAATTGTACATTTAAACATTAAGAAGTTGGACGATTTTTGTATTTGTATAAAAGGAAATTATCAATTGACTTAATATTATCAGGCAGATCGTTAAATTTTTTTAAACAATTGTAGAGACAATTTGTCTGTTGGCGGTTTGTTTTGAACAGCGATAGATACAAATTGCATTTGTTTCGGGTGTTATAATTATGCACATCTACATATTTTTGCAAAATAAAATATTGCTTAATTTGATTATTTATAATTTTAAAGCCCATAATGTACAATTCAGGGGTCTGGTTTGGGATCGACAGGGAAACATTTGATCGGTCGCTGACCCAGATGCGCAACTGTCGAGTTCCTATTCAAGTGCTTACACTACCTCCACGTGGTGACCCCTGGGAACTGTTTTACATAGCATCCGCTAGTAAGCAGGCCAAAATTGTAAGTGCGCCAAAATCCTCAAATTTTGAGGTTGGCGTAAGGCTGACTCCCTTACCCGTAAAAATTACATAGTTTTGAGAGACGCAATTGAAGCCTCGGATACGATCGAAATTATTGGTAACAGACCCGGCAAACGTTTAAAGGACTCCGATTTAAGAATTTGCAGTTGGAATGTAAGAACACTCTATCATCCAGCTGCATCTAACAAAATTGAAAATATTCTCTCGCAGTATAAATCAGACATTACTGCGATACAGGAAATCCGATGGAAAGGATCTGGCATGTTAAAAAAACGAACATGCGATATATATTACAGCTGCCACGAAAAACATCACATATTTGGATGCGGATTCGTAGTGGGAAAACGGCTTAGAGGAAACGTCATTGATTTTACACCGGTTAATGAACGTCTAGCCGTCATCCGTATCAAAGGCAAATTCTTCAACATCAGCTTAATATGTGTGCACGCACCAACCGACGAAGCGGAGGACTCAATGAAGGATGAATTCTACGACATCTTAGATAAAACATATGGGTCCTGTCCTGAGTACGATGCGAAAATCGTGCTTGGAGACTTCAATGCTAAAATCGGTAAGGAAGGAATTTTCGGCAAAACTGTTGGTAACCATAGTCTTCACCCCACCACCACAGATAATGGATACCGAACAATCGATTTTGCAGCAGCTCGTAATATGGTTATAAGTAGCACAAATTTCCCCCATAAAAATATCCACAAAGCTACCTGGCTATCTCCGGATGGACGTACAGCGAATCAAATTGACCACATTATGATTGACGCCCGACATGCTACCAGTGTGTCGGATGTACGTACCTATCGAGGAGCTAGCATCGACTCTGACCACTTCCTAGTTGTCGCCCAGTTCAGAGCACGAATTTCCAATGTTAAAAAAGGACGCACCAGCCATAATAGGAAGTTTAACATTGGAAGACTCCAAACACCTGAGATAGCCTTAGCATACAAGGAGCGATTAAGTAATATACTCAATACCACACCTCTACAACATAATCTCTCCGTCAACGGAAAATGGAAACAATGCGCAAACATCATCACGATGGCTGCTACACATACCGTGGGTTTTGAAACACCTCGCGTGAGAAACCCATGGTACGACGATGAATGTTTAGCAAAGACGGTAGAGAAAAATGAGGCCTACAGGAAAGCGCTGCAACGTAAAACAAGAGCAGCTCAAGAAGAGTATAGAGCGAAAAGAAGAGACGAGAAGAAAATTTTAAGGCGCAAAAAACGTTTATTCGAAAAGTCTCAACTTTTGGATATAGAATCAAACCGAGACAGAGGCGAAGTACGGAGCTTTTATAAAAAAGCCAAGCAGCTTGCAGCTGGTTTCAAGCCCCGTACACACGCGCTGAGGGATGATTCGGGAAATTTGGTAACCGATACGCAAGGGATATTAGAGACATGGAAACAGCATTTTAAGAACCTGCTGAATGGCGCAAACATAGAAAACACAGATACGCCTCGCCCTAACCCAGTCAACTCCGAAGATACAGATATACCCAGTCCTGCAGAAGTGGAAGCAGCCATCCGAAAATTAAAGAACAACAAAGCTGCTGGACAAGATAACCTGCCAGCTGAACTTTTTAAGGCAGGAGGTGAAGTGATGATTGAATTCATGCACCAAATCATCAAACAAATCTGGATCGAGGAGAGCATGCCTGATGACTGGAATTTAAGTTCAATATCTCCTATATTCAAAAAGGGCGATTCCATGTCCTGCGCCAACTATAGAGGAATATCCCTATTAAACGTTGCGTATAAGATCCTTTCCAATATTCTGTGCGAACGTTTGAAGCCCCATTGTAACGCTGTGATAGGAAACTATCAGTGCGGCTTCCGTCCTGGTAAATCAACCACCGACCAGGTGTTCGCATTAAGGCAGATCCTGGAGAAGGCCCTCGAATTTCAAATCGATACGCACCATCTTTTTATCGATTTTAAATCTGCCTATGACAGCATACATCGATCAGTGCTTTACGAATCAATGTCGGAATTTGGTTTCCCAGCCAAGCTTATCCGTTTGTCAAAAATGACCTTGGAAAACACCCGGTGTGCTGTGGTGATTGGGAGGCACATTTCTGATTCATTTCGAACGTGCTCCGGATTTCGACAAGGCGATGCGCTGTCATGTAATTTCTTTAATCTGGTGTTGGAGCATATAGTGCGACGTTCCGGTGTGAACACGCAGGGCACTATATTTTACAAATCGGTGCAGCTCCTGGGTTTCGCTGATGACGTCGATATTATCGGAACATCACGACGAGCAGTCATCGAAGCCTTTACACAGATTGAAGAGGAAGCAGGTAAAGCGGGTCTTCTCATAAATGAGAGCAAAACAAAATATATGCTGTCGACAAATAAAATGTCCTCACAACATCATATAGGACACAACATCACTGTCGGCTCATATAATTTTGAGGTAGTTCAGGAGTTTATCTACCTTGGAACCAACATCAACTCCATCAATAACATCGATGTTGAAGTAAGGCGAAGAATTACCCTTGCAAACCGTTGCTACTTCGGTTTGTCGAAACAACTGGGTTCAAAGCTCCTATCCCAAAATACCAAGGCACAATTATACAAAACGCTCATCCTTCCGGTGCTGCTATATGGTTCTGAATCGTGGACATTACCAAAAGCAAGCGAGCATGCACTTGGTATCTTTGAGAGAAAAATTCTTCGTCGCATTTATGGTCCTGTGTCTGACGAAGGGGTTTGGAGAAGAAGATACAATGCCGAACTATACCAGCTGTACAACGACATGGACCTAGCTAAAAAAGTCAGAATAAGACGGCTTCATTGGCTAGGCCATGTAGAGCGTATGGATGAAAATGCTCCGGCTAGGAAACTCTTCGAATCCAAACCCCAGGGAACGCGTCGTCGAGGGAGGCCACACCTTCGTTGGAGAGATGAAGTATCGGCAGATGTGAAAAAACTACAAATCACCAACTGGAGAGATTCCGCTCGTGACCGAAATCAGTGGAGGACAATTTTGCGCCAGGCCCAGGACCTTCAAGGTCTGTAGCGCCCAACAAGTAAGTAAGTAATGTACAATTCACGCGATATATTCTCGAAATATAATTATATTCTTATTTTGTTCGATTGTCAAAATAATGCATAAAGGTACCAGGCCTGTTAATATAGATATGGGGGGTCTATGATGTGACAACCACTTTATGAGTTTGTAAGATCAATACTGGAGCTGTTGTTGGAAATATAATTGCAATTAAATAAAGGCGAGCTATTATCTATTTATATTGATTTTTTATTTATTTTTATTATTATGGTTTATTTTAAAATTAAGAATAATACAAGAATTTCTTATAAAAATACCATCCGTTATTGATCTAGATATCGATCCATTCGGCTGCGGAATGGTTTTATTATTGTCATCAAAATTGAAACTTAAATGGAAGTTAAAAGAAATGATGACAACGGCTTTTACCGACTTTGTATTGCAGCCGAGTTATACATAATTTATTTCAGAGATACAATCAAGCAAACGATTAAATTCTAGTTTTAAATGTAGTAAATGATTTTGATTTATTTCAATTATTGCAATATACAGCTGTGAGAAGCGTGAGCTGCATCAGGAGCAGATGTGCACAACTCAAAGGTGAATATAATGATTCATTTTAGTTAAATTATGGTAAATACATATTATATATTGGAATATGAAAATATCGTATTTCATATAAAATTGTATTCTTTTTATTTTGAAAAGTTTAAATGACCATTGTATCTGTAAATATTGATCTTAGGGCTTAAATCCAATTTTTTCATATAAAATTGTATTTTTTTTATTGCGATAGGTCAACAAAGAAGCAAAACGAACTAAGTTTGTCGTAGTGCACCACTAATTACCTATCCAAAATGGAATAAGGCTACAATGAAGATTCATTATAAAAATATAAAAATGAAGTGGAAGATGAGCTTGCTTCCTAACAGTATATTAATATATGTAAATGTAAAACGTAAATTTTAAAACGTAGGGCTATTGTTTTGAAGAATATTTTTTCTTTCAATTAGAGTACGCTACTTACGGTTATATCCAATAATTAGTGATGTAAGTGACATTTGTAATAAACAGTGATAGCTTTAAGAATTATGATGATATTTGAAAAAAATATATTCTAACAAAATATTTTTAAGGACCTCTATTTATATGAGATATTGTTTTTCCTTAAATAGCTACTCTGAAGATTTTCAAATTTCAGACTTAATTTTATTAGATAGTAGAAACATTCATCATGAAAGTTTATGTTCTTCACAGTATAACTTAAGTTAGAATTACCATTTCTTACTTTAATAGTACAGCAATTCTTAGTTATTAAATAATATTTTACGTATAAAATACTTCTCCGGTAAGCGAACTTGGACTTACAAATTCTAAATATATCTCTCTTCTTTAGCCCTTTACTATGATGGAGTTATTCCCTATAGTTAGTTTGTTCAAAATGTAGGAGGCCCTCTCTTCACGGTCTTCCTCCGTTACTTCTACTTTCAATTATCAGTTTTCTTCTTTTTCTGTCCAGGGCTTTGTGACGATATTTTTATCTATAACGTCAGGATTTTTACATGCTATTTCCAAGTTGACTATTTTGTGCTATATCTGTTTGAGTCTACGGCAGTTATTCCCTATAGTTAGTTTGTCCAAAATGTAGGAGGCCCTCTCTTCACGGTCTTCCTCCGTTACTTCTACTTTCAATTATCAGCTTTCTTCTTTTTATTCTACCGTCCATTAGTATGCCCAAAATATGTCAGATAGTCGTTTACCAAATTTTTGCAACAGTCTGAATTCCACTTTTTAGATGGTTTAATATTGAAAATTTGGTACGATGTTGTATCTATACAATTCTCATTGTTCTCCTATAATACCCATATAAGTAACTCTATTTGTTTCTATCTACCTATCTTATTGTTCCCGTTTCAGCTGCTACTGATCAGCTATTTTCTAATTTTAATTTTGTATTTTTTAGATTAGATTAAGTAATTTTGGCAGGAGATCTGTCTTCTATATCACCGCAGACGCAAGTGGGCTTATTGTGATTATCCAGGTTAGTTAGTGCTCATTAATCCTCTGAATGGTATGCAATTTTGTATTTTTACTAAAGCTCTTATATCTTTCTATAATGTTTGTTATTTTGGCCGTTTGCATTTTTTTCATTATCATTCTCATTTTTCATTCTCATCAGTGCAGCTTTCTTACTTCAATACCGAGGAATTTATAATTGTTTACTGTTTGATAACCAGCAAGCAATTTAATGTTCTGCTGCTTATTATTCCGCTTCTCAATTATCAATATCTACCTTTGTTTTGCTTGCATTTATTTCAAGGTTGTATTTTTTTCTGGCGCGTGTTAATTTTTCCATGGTGCTGATGAGCAGCAAATATTAGGAATAATGTTATATGAAAATCTAATGTTATTAATTTTTGGATTTGCAGGTGTGCACTATGCAATAATAAAAAAAAATTAAAAAACAAATTAATGAACATAAAATGATCTGTTGAAGAATAATAATTTTGTGAGACTGTTGTATATTATTTAATTCAAAACAGATCTAAAGCCTCCACATATAAGTAGAAACCTTTAGCTACACCAATAAATTGAAGGGTTCTAATGCAAATGAAAAAGTCAATTATATTCTTCAAATTATGCTGTTTTCGAAGTCAAATTTATTTAAAATTGAAATAAATTCGAAAACTTTTTTTTTTTTTTTTGTTAGATAATTCTTTGGGTAACTGCGAGTACTTGACTGTCTTATTTTAAAGTTTTTTCCAATGACATTTAAAATTTTTACAAAAAGTTAAAAAACAAAAAAAAAAATAATAAAAAATCTATATACTTTTAAAACTGTACATTATACTGTACATATCAGTTTTGAGTCTTATTAAGTGTATCCTGTTTTGCAAAGGGTTTTCCGTTTTTTTTTTTTTTTTTTTTGTTGTTTTATTAACACCAGTAAACAATATCAGTTGTAAACTAAGTAAATATTTCCATTTATGTTTTTCTATCTTTATAAATATATTCATGAATTGTAAATTTATTTTTTTTTTATTGAGAAAATAAGACCGCAATAACAAAAAATAAGCACAAAGAAAAAAAATTGTTTTAGAAAATATTCTTGAATCCTTTTTTTTCTCTTTTGTTTTTTTTTTATTATTTTAATATTTAAGGTTGTTGCATTTGCATGCATGAATAACAAAAAAAGCACTACTATAAAGTGATAATCGTGCTATTGCTATGAATTTCTTCTATCAAACTTTTCTAAATTTGCAAATATTTCCTTGAAATTTAGTTCTTAAAAATAAGTAGTGAAGGGTTGAAAAGAAGAAAAAAAAAATATTTGTAAAAAATATAAAAAAAAAAAAATAAATAAATAATGAAGAATAGAAAATACTTGAATTTTTATTCACTAACACAGAATAGATCGTGATGAAAATACAATAAATTTTTGGTTTTTAGTCCTCAATTTTTTATTTTCTTTTTTGTTTGTACTTTTTTTTAAAAATAAAATATTCGGATATTTAAATAATTTAAAAGGGATAAGAGGTTCCGTATTCTTATTACGATAGTGTGATTCAAATGAATGTCTTAGAGAAAATGGTTTGGTTGAATATAGTTTTTATTTTCTAAAAAATAATAAAAAATTCAGATTTTCCTCCTTGCTTAGATTATTGTATATGTTCATTAAAATTCACTGAATATATTTGAAAGAAACCAAAAGGACACTGTCAGAGGATATTATTAAAATTTATTATTGAATTAACTATTCTTAATCTTAGTTTATGAACTCTGGTTAAAAATTTTTTTAAATTTTTTTTTTAGGCTAATGACTATATTTTTGTTCATTTTTGTTGTTGTGAATAATTCGTTTTTATTTCATTCTCTCTGCTGCTATTTGTCAGTCGTACAAATGTTCTTTTGCAAATTTCTATACATTTTATTATAGAAATTTAAAACTATGAAGTGTTATTATTATTAATATTATTTATTAGTTTAACAAAATACAATCATTTGCTAAAGGAGCTCCCACTAAAGAAACTTCGACTCTTCATTATATTGTGGAATGCAGTTTTGAGATTATCGTACTCCTCTGCCCACTAAAAAATTGCTAAAACTGAAATGATCATCAAACCGGGGAAAGATTAAAGTCTTGTAACTTTCTACAGGCCAATAAGGTCTCCTAGCTATCTGTGTTTTTAATGGATACATACAAAATAATAAAAAATTGTTATTAAAATATCCACTATTTTTGTAAGAATTTTTAATTTAGCAAACCCACACGTCGTGGGTGTTCTGCAAAAACCTTAAAACAATGTTCCGAGATATTCACATTTTAAAGTTTAAAACCCTTGGAAAAATAAAAAAATTAAATATATTTTTATGCTGATACGAAAGTTTTTTTTTTGGTTTAATTCTAAATACATTATGTTGATAAAAATATTAAAAAATTTTAAATTAACATACAATTTTAATTAATGAAAAAATGTTGCTGAACTTGAGTTATTTTTGCTGTAAACAATTCGTTCGTAGTGGCATTTGAGTGATAATTATATGTAAATCAATCAAAGGTTTATTAAATTTTTTGTTATCAATTTATTGATATTTTTTTTTATATTTTTTTTTATTGCAGAATATTTTATTCAAAGTTCAGAAATAAATAAATTAATTAATTAACAAAAATTAACTCAAATATAAAATAAATTAAAAGTAAATTTAACAGTAGTTCGATCCAAACAGAGACACACCTAAAATATTCAAATTATATGAAAGATTTATATTATTATTCTTCAACAAATATTTCACAATTTGATCCATTAGCTGGAATCACATTTTTAATTGTTGTACTACTTCGTAGAGACTTATACCATGGATGAAATTCTTCCGGTATGGCTCCAGATTTACAAAGTCGTAGCAAATCTTTGTTTTTTTCACAGCTTATCGCAAATCTACATTTGTAAGCTTTATTAATCTTATCACACCTTAATAATTTTAAATTAATAGGATGCCCTTTTTGAAACACTTGTATTTCTTTATAGTTCTGTGTGATTATAACAATACTTGATAATACCTGGATTTGATTTTTGATACCCGAAACACTTTACCTTGTAATTGACTTTAGATCCATTCAGATCCATATATTTTTCTTCAATAAAATCAGATAATGATGACAAATCAAGGAACTCGTTGTATCGAATTTGCATAACCTTATAGGCCTTAGCTTTACTTTTTAACCGTTTTGATTATTAATTTTCAATGAGATCCTTAATTTTTATTGTTTCATCTGGAGTTTTATTTGCAGCTGATGTCTTATCTCTTACATCTGTTTTAGAAAATGTTCCTAATTTTCGGTTAAATTTGAAAGCGGTTTTTATCATTTCATTTAAAATATTTAGGGTTGTACACAAATAATCACGGCAAATGCGTATGTTCGATTTATTATATATATATTATTCTGCATTTATCTGGATATTTGTAAGTTCGAGGGAATACTCCAACCCATATAAAAATTACAATATGTATACAAATTGGTTTGGTACTCTTTTTTAACCCCTGTGTACCATGCTGAACCTTTGCAGGAAAAAATACCATGGCATGAAATATATTTTTTTAATTTAATGTTAGTCTTCTTCCCAAATAATAAGGAAAAATAAAAAATAATAATAATTTATAAATAAAACAAACAATTTTTTTGATTTATTATATTTGCCTTAATTAACTTGCCTTGGACTTTATATGTTTGTTTCAATTTGCTTCAATTCAACAAAATACCCATTTCAATAACCATTTAACCAAAGTATATCCATAAAAAGAGTATGAACTCATGTATGTATTCATTTGTTTGCACACAAATTCATATGCAAATTTGATAAACATTGTCGGAAATTGACGAAAATAAGAATTTTACGTGTAAGAAAAAGAAAAAATATAGTAAACAAAAGAGAGTAACAAAAAAAGGTGGCTGAAATTAAATAAATAAAGTTTATAATTTTGAAAAAAATTTTCGACAAAAATTTCGTTGAAATATTTAACAATATTATTTTCTAAATTGTATCAACTATGCATAAGATTTTATACTATTGTGATGTAATTATAATTTAATATTTTTAATAGGTATATACGAAAATAATAATGTTTAAAACGAAAATATTAAAATAATAAAAGATCAGAATTAATTCTCGTATAAGGGAACAAACTAAATTAGAACTAACATTTTTTGCCACCCTGCCTCATATAAATAATGGGATGAAACGTAAACAAATCCAACGGAGAATAATGAGAACGCAAAATTATTTTACAGTATAAAGCAAAAGGCAAACATCTGTTTTGTACCTTTTCTCTCTCATAATAAATTTGGTATACAATAAGTAAATGTAAATTTTACCTCTTTTAACTAATGATATTTTGCTCGGTTTGGGATTTCTTAAAAATTAGGTTTACGTAAAATGGGAGTGTATATTCTTGTTAATATAGATAGATTATAGATATTCTTTGCATTCAACTAAGGTGAAATTTACATATGTATGTGTACTAATAATGGAATATGGATATTGATAAAGTTAAAATTTGATTTCTCTTTAAATTCACTATATTTATTGACATTTCTTTGGTAAAGAAGCAAAAAAAAAACAAAAAAGGAATACAAAATAAATGTGTGCAATACAAATCATTATCATTATATTTGAATCATTTTCTATTATTATTCAATTTTAATTATTTTCAATCATCATTTTCATTATATTTTTTTTGTGTTTTTAATTTGGTTTCTTTTATTAATCTCTTTCTTTTATTATTTCTCATTCTCTCACTAAGTATATGTAAATGTACGTACATGTGTCATATAGGGCTTGCATTTGTTACATACATAATCATATGGCTTAGTTTAATTGAAAATAAAATGCAAACATTATTTATGGAAGAAAACAAAATTTGAACCTATCAAGTATCAGTTATCTATCACTCAGTAAGAAATTACTCTTCTCGAATGTAAAAAAAGTTTAATTTCGATTTATGCATGTATATATTATACTTTTATATGCCAATTTATGCTTAGGCAGCGTTTACACGTCGGACAAAATCGAATTTTATCGTAGATAAAGTCGGATGAGTGTTTACATTTGAGACTTTTTCTCAGATTTTATCTACGATTTTACGTCAAATATTTTTTGTATTTAACAGGGTTTCTTTTTATAAAGTGCGTATTTTTTATTGGTGAAAATTTTTTAATACGTAAATTAAAAAATTCAAAGGTATCTAATCAAAAATCTCCCAAAAATTTTTAAAAATATAATTTTTATAAAATTTGTTACAGTAATATAAAATATAATTACACATTTGAAGTATGAGCAATAATAACCAAATTGCGTTAGAGTGAATTTTAGTGCCATTTGATTATATGTGTTGTTCTTTGAAAATATATTATTTTTCATTAAAAAAATATTTTCACTAAAAAGTCGAAAATAAAATAAGGAAAAAAAAATTTTTTTTCTTAGAAATATTTGCCTTCAATTTAAGCGTACTAAAACTACAAAAATAAACTTTAGAATCGCAGCTTGATATAATGTTTTCATACCAAGTTATGATTGTAATTACGGAAAAAGCAAATTAGCCGAACTTTTTACCAAATCTCTTAATCTCATCTCAAGACTTCCTAGAATTTCGGCTAATTTGCTTTTTCCGTATTCAAGGTTACATTGCATTATTACAAGGTTATTCTTATTACTTAAAATTATACACAATATGTGTCTACATATTTTTATTTTTTTTTGTTGTTATGATAATGATTATAGCATCATAGTTTTGATACCGTATGCATTGCCTGTACTATAGTACTTTAGGTATATATACTCTAGTCAGAAATGTGATACGATGGTGAGTTAAAATTGTTATTTATTTTTTTTTGTTTTTTTTTGTTGTTGTTGTTATGATAATAATCATAGCATCATAGTTTTGCCATACCGTATACATAGCCTGTATAGTACTATAGGTATATATATATATATATATATACTCTAGCCAGAAATGTGATGCGATGATGAGTTAAAATGGTTATTTATTTTTATTTTTTTTTGTTTATTTTTTTTTTTTTAATATACATATATATATATATATATCTATATGATATATAAATTTATGATCGTATATATCGAATATTTAGTATGTATTATGGGGTTAGGTTTTGGTTCTGCTGATTTACACATAAAAACAATAACAACCTATACATTTTTAAAGAAATTAAATGAAATTTTGTACTATTATTTTTTATTTCTTATCTTCGTAAATTTATAATTTTAAGGTATATTTGTTTTCTTCAAGTGTGTAGAAATGCATGTTGTAGGGACATAGAGAGTGATGATTTTTTTTTAATAAAGTAAGTAGGTATATATATAGGTATTGGTTAAAACATATTGATTGTTGTTCTTCTTTTTAATGTATATGTATGCATTTTCTATAATAATTATGTATGCATTTTAACATGAACAGTTCGATAATGAATTTTTTGAAATGAAATGAAATTTTAAATAACCGATCAATGGTTCACAAGTTATGAACAGTTTTGTAAATACCTATTTATTTGAAGGAAATTTTTTTTCCTGAACATAACAACGAGCTTTGAACTTAGAATATGTGCGTAATTTATAAAGTTAGAGCTTGGAATGTTTTTGCAGATTGAACAACACAATTTTTGAATTTTTCTGTGTTAGTAACTCCATTTGACAAAAAAAAGTGGACTTGAATTGTTTTTGCAGAACACCTACAATGTTATATAATTCAGTTTTTAATATTTAACGAACTGATTTTTTATTTTTTTAAATATTTTCTATTTTTGATTTATTTAATATTATTAACGAACTAGTTCTACCCCTTGTTCTTCTCTTGTTAAATCACATTTATAATTCTATTTTGACTACTGGCATTTACCCCGAAGTGTAGAAGTGTGCTAAAATCATTCCGGTACCCAAAAATAAGTCTAAGCCAACAACAGTTGGTTATAGACCTATTAGCATTCTTTTGTGTCAATCTAAAATCTTTTAGAAATTGCTAAATACACAAATGAATGCTTTCCTTAGTGCTAACAGTCTTTTATTTAAATTTCCATCTTGTTGCAGAAGGCATCATCTGCACTTCTGGAAATTAGTGATTACATTTACCATATGAGACATGCAGTAATTGTTTTAATGTTAGATTTCACAAAAGCCTTCGATTGCGTTAAACATGATCTTCTGTGGAATAAATTCAGACTATCTTACAGCTTTGACGCTTCCGCCATAAAATTAATTAATAATTATTATTTCTAAAATAACTCAATTTGTATCTTATTAAATCTGATTGTCTATCAATTATGTGGTGTATCACAAGAATCAATTATGGGTCCATTGTTGTTTAGTTTGTTTATTAATGATCTTCCCAAATGCTTATCTAAAGCTTCTTGTAGATTGTATGCCGATGATGATCAACTTTACATTAGTGATTACACCCAGTGGTTACATCTTCTAATATTCACAATTATATAGCAAAAATTAATGATTAACTTGATGCAGTTGCTTTCTGGGTTAAAGATAACGGATTAAAACCTTATTCTTCTAAATCTAAAGCTATGGTAATTTACGTACGAAATATTGACACTACTTTTCTTCCTAAAGTCAAACATAACTATTCTGTAGTGAATTATATCAATATGACTGAAAACTTGGGTAATATTTTCAATAAAACATTCACTTGGTTTGACCACATTAATTTTATTTCTCAACGTGTGTCTTCAATACTTCGTAAACTATGGAAGTTCTCTCTGTCTCTCTCTATATCGATGAATATATTATAAAAAAGATTGTGCTGTCTTTGGTTCTTCCAATCTTCATGTATTATCCTTCATATGTCAAATGCCCTTCATATGTGACTTGTCCTTCATCTTTCCATGATAAAGCAACTATTGGAAGATCACCAAGAAGTACTAACTTAGTAATCCCACGTCATAATGGCGAACTCTGGCATTTATCTTTATTTGTAAAAACTGCCGTGCTTTGGAATACTTTTCCGAACGCCACTAGGTCTGCAGCTTCTCATAGTAAACTTCTTGAACTTTGTTGTGATAATTTCAAGGAAAACTCGTGGTTATTTAATTATTTACCTTCTTTTATTTTTATTTAATTTTTTTTTTTTATATGGATTTTAATTATTTATTTGTTTTTATTTATATAAGTTTATAAATTTTTATTTTTTTATTTTTCAGTTACTTTTGAAAATTTACTGTTAAAAAAAACACTTACTTGTTACTTTTGAAAATTGACTGTTAAAAAAAAAAGGATATCATCCAAATTTCGCTACACAAATCATCTTACAGTAGTGAAGATACTGCCGACTAATATTACCCTCTGGATGTGATCAATAGATTTTAATAGTCAGTAATATAATTAAGTGTAAAAGATTTTGAGATACTGATTAAAATTTGAACAAGTTAATAAACACTGTTAAAAGTTTAACTCATATGTTCTATTAAGAGCATATTGTTGAAATAAATGGAGTAAAAAAAAAAATTAGTTAATTTAAATTAGCTCAAAGATCATAAATACATAATAGAGATTTGCAATTAAAACAATCGAGATTTACAATTAAAACGAAAAAATTATTCAAACTCAAAACGCAAAAACTCAAAATCTTTTTATAAGACATCAAGAAGAAAAATATAAGATTATCTGCTCATCATGATCCAAATTTGAACATTCAATTAAATAATCAAATCCTAATAAATGTTTCTGAATATAAATATCTTGGACTGTGGATTCGTTCTCATTTAAAATGGATTAGTCACACACTTAAAATATCAAAGAAGCTATCTCCGCTAGCAAATGTTCATCAAAGTCAATTCTACTTGTTACTAAAAATTTTTTATTTTACGCACTATTTATACGCAGTCATATAAGTTGTGGAATTAAATTATGGTCAATAACAATAGTAAACAAATTATATATGAGATTCAAATCATACAAAATAGATCAATTTAAAATGTATTCAATTATAATCAGCAACAAAAAACAGATTTTATTTATTCGAAAAACAAAATATTATTGATAAATGATCCAGTCGAACTCAAAGTTATATATCATATTTATGTTGTCCATAATTGTCCATAATTGTACATATATAAGGACCGTACTGCAAAAAGAAATTAAATACATCAAGTGAACACTGGAAGTAAAAACTTTCTTCATATAGTTCGAAAAGATACGTCTCATTTTGGTTCGGCAGAAAATGGTATAACAGTTCGGAAAATATTTTAAAGGTAGTAACTATATAGCCATAAAAATATTTTAACTTTCAAAAACTTAATTTTGTTATTTTCTGTAAAGTTATTTCTTTAGATAATTTATTATAGTTTTTATTGAAGTCCTAGTAATTTCACTTATTCTATATAGCTATAAAAATATTTTAACTTTCAAAAACTTAATTTTGTTATTTTCTGTAAAGTTATTTCTTTAGATAATTTATTATAGTTTTTATTGAAGTCCTAGTAATTTCACTTATTCTATTGGAATATGGCTGATACAACAACTAATAGCTGTTTTGGTTTTATTCTACAAATAGTATAGTATGAGTAATAGTCTAGTAGTAGAACAAAATCATGTTCGTTAATTCCATCTTTAAAATAATATCCTATTTATTTATTTATCACCTTAATATTTTACATAATCGTTTTTTTGACAGAGTTTTTTTTTACAGAGATCAGGTACTTTTATTTCTATTTACCTTTACAACTGAAATATGGTAGTTTTGAATATAATATTTTATTAATTCTAAATTTGCAACGAAAATGGTAGAAACCTTACATGTAAATGATGGAATAAAAGTCGAGTTTTCTATCACTAACCATTTTCGTTTATTTTGCAAATATCGATATTTCGGAAGCAATTTACTTCCTTCATCAGTGCTTGCGACTAATAACAAAAATCAATAAAACAAATCTGCCTAGTCGGAAATCGAGAAGTGATTGGTTACTCAGAACTAGTTCTAGAATTAATTCAAAGGAACTAGTTACAGAACTAATGCAGAAATCATTAGAAATTGTTATATATTTTTTCTATTAAGTACTACTTCCTTACACGATTACTTTTTTGAAAAAAAGTAATGCAAAGGGGAATGAGTTTATTTACTGTCGGTACCAGAATTTTTGTATCGTCTAGCGGTATTATGTTTCAAATTTGAAATTTTTGAGTTTAATCAGTATTATTTAAAAATGAATACTATATAGAGCTACTATTAAAAATATAAGTGAATTTATAATAAGTAAATAAATGCTTAAATACACGCGGGTGGCGCAGCAGGCCTACCTTTCAACCGAAAATGCGTCATTGGTTTTTCGAGCTGGTCTAGTACCCTTTGTCATTGGGATGTAATAAATGACAAAAACTAATTAAGAGTATATAATATCTTTATTTATTTATTTATTTATTGCCATGATACATATTCATAATTTTTACAATATTAAATGTTTTAGAGCTTATACTATTGTATTTACACCTATAACTATTCTTAATTATTACTTAGACTAGCTGACTAATTTATTTATTAATTAATTTATTATTTAAAGGAAAAATGGCGACAAAAAACCTTTTTGAATATTTATGTTTTCTCATAAAACTTACCACTACTTACATACTAAGAAATAAACCTAAATTAAAACCTATTCTAAAATTGCTCTTATGAGCGGATTATTTGTGTTGTTGCAACTTTCCAGGAAAGCAGGAGTCAGCTTTTTAATTTGTTGCAATATGGTGTTTATATTAGCTAATTCATGCAATTTCTTGGTTGAAAAATGTCTAGGTTTTGCAAGAATTAATTTCAATATTGCATTTTGTTTTCTTTGCAAAACTTGCATATGTGTTTTGGCAGTATCTTTCCATACGATAAATCCATATAGAAATACACTACGCAAAATTGTTTTGTATATTAGGAGTTTGTTTTCCGAATTTAAAAAAGACTTACGATTTATTATGGGATACAAAAGTTTAACAAAGAAATTACATTTTTCAATAGCTTTGTTGATGTGAGTCTTAAACAATAATTTTTTATCGAGGTGAATTCCAAGATAAGTGATGTATTCTCTCTCCCAGACAATCTCTATATTATTAACACAAATGTTTCTGTTTGGCAGAAAACTGGATTTCCTTCTTCCTTCTTCCTTCTCTCTCCCAGACAATCTCTATATTATTAACACAAATGTTTCTGTTTGGCAGAAAACTGGATTTCCTTCTTCTGGTAAAGAAAATCGCTTTGGTTTTTTCGCCATTAATTTTTATTTTCCATTTGTAGTAATAATCTTGAATATCTTTAAATGCATTTTCAATATTGCTTGTAATTTCAATTGGGCAGTTAGATGTTGTTAAGATAACGATGTCATCTGCATATAACCCAAGAGTGCAGTTGTTGGGCATAGGCAAGTCTGCTATGAAAATACTATATAACATGGGGGATAATGTTGAGCCTTGTGGGACTCCTGAGGTAATTGCCACAGAATGCGATACATCCGATCCTATTTTAACCAGAAATGATCTATTTTTTAAGAAACTTTGAATAATTTTTATGATATAGGTAGGACATTGAGAAATAAATAATTTATGAACTAATCCATTGTGCCAGACCGAATCGAAAGCTTTTTCAATGTCGAGTGTCATCATCCCTACATATTTTTTATTTTTCAATTTATTTTTGATGATATTTGTTATCCTACGAGCTTGATGAGAAGTTGAGTGTTTACTTATGAATCCGAATTGCTCATTAGGAAGTATATTTTTATCTTGTATAAAGTTGTCAAGCCTTTTCTTGATTAATTTCTCAAAAAGTTTTCCAATAGTATTTAAAAGACTAATTGGACGGTAACTTTCTACGTTTACAGGATTTTTTCCTTGTTTTGGAATGCAAGTTACTAAGGCTATTTTCCATTTTTCGGGAAAGTAACCTAGTCGCAAACATTTATTAAAAATTGTACTTAAGGTTTGATAACTTGTCTTTGACAAGTTTTTAAGCACTATATTTGGGATGTTATCTCGGCCCGGAGCTTTCCTAACTTTTAATTCTTTAACTGTGGCTTTAATTTCGTTTGAAGTTATTTGCACGATGTTTTCAATATTTTGGAAATTAAGCCTCTCTATAGAATTTTATACAGCAGTTTCGGTTAAGATGTCGCTATAATTATTAGTTAGATTGTTTTGATTTGCAAAATAATCTGCTAATATATTAGCTTTTTCTATATCTGTGGTTAGAAATGAATTGTTATGGCTTAATGCTGGCATTTTTGTTTTTTTCTTTTTTAAAACTTTACATAGATTCCAGAACGGTTTAGTTGCCTTATTTAAAGAAGACAAAAAACTGTTCCATTTAACATTATTTTGATCAGAAATTTGTTTTTTTATTAATTTATTATAGTAACTATATAAAATTTTGTGGCTAGAGTTCCTTGAACGTTGCCATCGACGACGTTCTGTATTTCTCAATGCAATAAGATGTTTTGTATGTTCTGCTAGTTTTGGTAAACAATCGTTACTTACCAAGGTTTTCCGCGGAACAGTTTCAATAATAGTTTCTTGTAAGCTTCTATGAAAGTATTCTACAGAACTTTCAATGTTTTCAATTGAGTTTGTATTCTGAAAGTTATACTGGGAAATTAACAAATCCAGCGTTTTACCAAATTTTTTCCAGTCTGTCTTTTTATACAAGAACATTTTAGGTAACTCCCTAGGAGTAGGAGTTCGATTAATATGACAAACTACAGGCAGATGATCGGAGTTGAGTTCATTAATAGTTATTGGATCTGTTAAATAATCGCACATATTTGACAAAATTATGTCCAAAGTAGAAGGTTTCTGCCTGGCAGACGCAGGAATATATGTTGGGGATGCTGGGAAAAGAAGATTGAAATTACTGTGACATAATTTTTGATTTAATAAATTTTCCCATATATTATTTTTAAGGCAGTTCCAAGTTGTGTGTCTGCAGTTAAAATCACCCGCTATAATATATTCACCAGATAGGTTATTGAAAAGATTTATATCGTGTTTAAAATTGTATTTTTTTAATTTATCGCTATTCCCACCTTCGAAATACGCCCCTGTAATTTTAATTTCTTTGGAATTGCATTCAATTTCAATTGAAACCGTTTCAAAAATTTTTGTTTTTAAGTTTGGAAGGAGAGTATGTTTTATATTTTTTTTAATAAATATTGCTACACCACCGGCTCTCCTGGAAATTCTGTTGCAGACATAGACGTTATATAAATTGTCATTGATGGTTTTTTCTTTTAACCATGTTTCTGTTACGATTGCTATACCCACATCGTATGTTCTTAACATGGTTAAAAACTCTATTTTTTTATTTGTGATGCTTCTAGCATTCCAATACAAAATCTTCATACCATTTTTATTTACTAACATTATTAAACAGATATTTAAGTGTTATTTCCGTTAGAATATTAAATTGCTCTATTTTTGTACGACAGTCTTTTAAACGAGTTAACAACTCTTGGGAGATGGAGAGTAACTCTTCGTATGAGAATAAATCATTCTCAATATTAGTGTTGTTAGTGTTACTGTTAATTGAGTTATTGTTAAAATTAATATAATTATTAGTACTTAAATTATTCCTATTTACAGGTTGTTGACTTAGCTTAAGTATACTTGCATATGAGTTGGTATTATTTCTTTCCTTTGCATTGTACGAATGAAAATTTTGAGATGAGAGATTTGGAAACTGGTTCTTATCATTTGTATTGTATTTAGTTTGATTATGGCGTGATATTTGTTTTTTTGATATAATTTTGTTGTTGTTTTTTTCTCTAATTGCTTGCATTATTTTTTGGTATTTTAACCTTTCTGGGCAATTAAAGAAATTTGATTTATGGTTTCCTTTACAATTGGCACATTTAATTTTCTGTTCTTCAGTTGGTTTATTTTATCTCTAGACAGTCGGTCGTTTTGTGGGAACCGGAACAAATTCCACAAATTGTGTTCAAATGACAATTTTCGGCACCGTGGCCAATCGTTTGGCAGTTAAAACACATGACTCGTCCGCGTGTTTTTTGCTGATAGTAGTCCCACTTGACTATTCTGTGAAATAAAGCTTTTATTTTTTATCGTATTTCATTTAATTTTATGGTGTTAGGCTTAATATAAATCAAAAAGTTTTGTTGCTCGAAGTAACGTACGACTTTGATGTTCATTGGTTTTACATTCAAGACTTCGATTTTGAAACCTTTTAATTCGTTCATCAGCTCTTCCTGTTTGATAGATGCATCCAAACCATAGAGTACAAATTTAAGAGGTTTATCTCCACGAACTAGGTGAGTGAAAAATTTCCATTTTTGATTTTCATCCAGTGTACTGTTGTGTGTCACCAGTGCATTAAAAATAGCGTTGAATTCATCCAAAGTGTTTGTAATAATTTTTGTTCCGATACTAGTATTTTTGATGTGAAAATTTGTAATTTTGAGTAAGTCCATATGATTGCGAATTTGGTTATTGGTTTTTTCAATGATATTAATTGGTGGTGGTTTAATAGTTTTTATATTTGCACACACAGTGCTTTCATCATCAGCATCATTTTGCTGGCTTAAAGGTGCAAATTTATTGATATAATTATCATGCTGTCGATCATCATCCATCGAAGAGATCGACGAGCATCTCCGCACCCGTTTGTTACCTATATTGACGAATTTATTTTATTGTTGTTGATAGTAATGTTGAATATAGTCGATTTTTATTTAACTGAAGTGAATTTTCTTTTTGCTTGAAATTTTCTATTAAATTTAGTGTTTACTCTTTTGTGAATAAATGAACACTGGTATATAATATAATCTGGTAACAAATTAAATAAAATGAAACTACTCTATTTAAAGCTTAGTTCCTGACAATAGTAGTAGTTTTCCACATTTAATGAGAAGTAATTTGTTAAAAAATAAATACTCAAATTATTGTAGATATTGTAGTATAAAATTGCAGTACCGTACTTAATTAAGCACGAAAAGGTGATTCTACCTAAGTTACTGTCAAG
Source organism: Argyra leucocephala (assembly GCA_963942445.1). NCBI lineage: Eukaryota > Metazoa > Arthropoda > Insecta > Diptera > Dolichopodidae > Argyra > Argyra leucocephala. The sequence goes on along the minus strand of OZ012681.1, from coordinate 66,200,751 downwards.
ATCATAAAAAAAAAAAATAAATTAAAACAAATAAATAAAGAAAATAAAAACTTATTAAAATAAAATTAAAAAAGTGAAATAAAAGTGAAATTATAAATAAAAACACTTTTATTTGCTATATTTTGTATATTTGGACAATTTTTGCAGAAAAAAAAAATTTAAGGTATGAATGAAAAAAGTATTAATTTTTTATTTATATTAATTTATTATATAAAAATAATAAATTAGTTTACCTACCGACATTCTTTCATTTTCTTAGAAAGAATTCAACATAATAAGGAAGTGGAGACCACTACAACATTAAAATTAGAAAAGCTTTTAGATTAGCAAAAAATAAATATTTCAAAAAACATAATAAAAATTTGCATGTAATATAAATTTAAACTTTATATTTTTAAAAAAATTAAATATTTGAATACAAATATATTTTCTTAAAAACTAGAATAAATTGTACTTATTTTATTTAAAAAAAAGTTGTTACTTTCAGATTCCTATTTCAGAACCTATTTCAAGATTGAATAGTTCCTTCTCACCCGTAATGAGTTCGGGAAGTAGTTCCTTCTAACCAGTTCTGTAACTACATGTTAATGATGAGTCCGGGAAGTAGTTCCTTCTCACTGATTCTGTAACTACTTCTTAGTAGTGAATTCGGAACTAGTTCCTTCCACCCAGTTCTGTAACTACTTATTAGTAATGACTTCTGGAAGTAAATCATTCTCACTAGTTACATAATTACTTCTCAGTCATGCTTGGAGGAAGCAGCCCTAGGATATCGTGTGTAAAAGGTAAAGCTGGGTTTACATTAGGAGAAATCAAAATAGAAGTACTTACTGCTGCTCGGATAACTACTTCAGAAGCTGGTGCGGAAGTACTTCCATTTCCATTTACTGCACCGAAAAAATTTTTCCTAGTAAGATTGACAAAGTAGTTTTGTAAACTGTTAGCAAAAATTTTTTATTCATACAACAATTTTTTTTCTATTTTATCAACATTTTTGACAACATGTTTGCTCAACAATTTTTGTTAATTTGTGAATATTTTTTTATAATTTTTCCAAAATTTATAATTTGTAAAGTGGAAAATAAGTTTGTAAAATTGACAAAAAAAAAATAATAATTTTTATCCAAGTGAATAATATTTTGTTATATTGACAAAAAACTGTTTTAAATCAATATTTGTATATTTGACAAAATTTATCTTAATTTGACAAAAAATTTTACAATGCAGTTCATTGCAATTAATAAATTTTTGTGAATTCTACAAAATCTATTTTGTCAATAAGAAAATTATTATTATAATTTTAGATGCTGTCATAGTCAGATTAACAAAAGGATTTTGTAAACAGTTCACAAACAATTTTTTTTTCTATTTTAGTTGAAAATATAAAAGTAACTTCACAAAAAAATTGAAAAATGAAATAAAAAAAGATTTTTTGAAGAATTAAATTAAAAAAAAATATTAGAATTAAGTTAAAAAACTAAATACATAATGTGAAATATTTAAAGCAAAAGTTTATTTACTTATGTATTTTAACATAACTAGTGAATTATTTAATTTTATATAATTTAAATTTAGTTAATAAATTTGGTTAGTTTTAATTGAATCTTGCAATTTAAAGATTTATTAAAAATAATAGTAAATAATTTGAAGAAGGAAAAAGATAAATTTTACTATTTTATTAAATAAATAATTTGAAGAAACAGTACGAACCAAAGACCTGGAACAATCAGAAACTGAAGCCTGAACATTTTTTAAATATTTTGAACTTTATTTGTATAATTTTGAAAAATGTAATGTGATGAAAACAACTTTATTTATTAACTTTATTTTAAATTTTTTGAATGTAATAATGAATTTAATTTTTTTTCTTTTGTTTTCAAATAATAGAAATGCTATAAAATAAATTAATTGTTAACAAGACTATTATTGTTTTATTTCTAACTGTAATAATATCATGCATTTATTTTTCAGACCCATATATTACATATATTATGTAGTGCTTATAAGGACTGCCTTGTTTTGCTAATATAAGATATGGTTCCACATTTAACTTGTAGAGTACGGTATGCATACAAATAAATAACTTACAGATTAGTTTATCATCAAAATGTGTTAAAACAAAAATAAAGTTATTTATTTGTATATGCATACAATACCCTATTAACAAAATAACTCTGTTAAATCGACAACTAAATAGATCTTATTTTGACAAAACAAAATTGTTGATTTAATAAAAACTTTATTTAAATTGATATATTTTTTTCTCTAATCAACAAAATATTATTTTCATTTCAACATATTATTTTATTACATTGATAAAATATTTTAGCATAATGAAAATTCATTTCGTCATATTAAGAAATTTAGTTTTGTCATTTCTTCATATTTAAATTGTTACATAGACAGCTGTTTGCCATATTTACAGAATGAAAAAAAATTTGTATTTTTTTGTCATATTGACTCATCATTTTTGTTGACGCTATGCTTACCTAGTTTTTGTCATTTTAACCAAGATTTTTGTCAATATTACCTAGTGTTTTTTTCAGTATGGATGATTATCAAAAACACTTACATGTAAAGTGTAATTATTTTAAAGCCTTAAAATAATATCTATTAAAAATATTAATTTTGTACATAAATAAATCTTAAAATTATACTTTTAATTATGTTCTGGGCTATAATATTATAAGACCCAATAAGGTGTGTTTTATTTAAATTTTGATGACATTTAATTTTGATTTTATTTATAAATAATTTTATTTTTTTCATTACAATATTGGACATAATAATTATGTAGATTTATCAAATAAAAGTAACATCATTAGAAGTTATGGTCCATATACATTATAACCATCAATATTGATTTTATTTTTCTAAATTTTTATATTTGTTAAAATCACGAAATCTGTTTCCAGCAATAGTAATATTGGGTTGCTCTGCTCTTAAATATGAATAATTAAGTAATTGTCACTTCCTGTTCTTTCTACAGAATATTTTTATATAAAGTTGTAGTGTTCTGAAACTCACTTTTATTTGCTAATTCTTGAAATATTTCCTCCATGTCATGGTACTGAATACTGTTGCAATACATACATTTTAGTTCGTCTTAAAAATTCATCTCACTTTTCAAATATAAATTAATAAACACATTAAGAAGTCTCGTTGAATTTTTATTTAATTGCTTTACTGCAGTTGCTAGTGATGACCCGACATCTAATCATTTTTTTTATAAAATTGATCTATGCATATTATATTTTTTGGGTTTTTAATATTTAGGTACCTACTTTGTTTTATGAAATTTTTCCGGTATTGACAATAATTTGGCATTTTGACTTTTTCAAAAAGAACAAAATAATTAAAATCCTACAAACTAAATTTTTACGTGTAGATATGGTCTATTTATTAGGCATAATAATATTCTTCCCTAAAATTTCTTGTTGACCCAATCCAGTTAAAAAACCTTATTTGAAGGAATTGTTTTGAGCTTTTAGCATGCTCAAGCGTAGTTATATTTATTTATTAAATTACTAGTTTTAACAAAGATAAATACTCAAGGTTAAGTTTAGTTTTTCAAGGATAAATAATCAAAACAACAAGTTTGTTTTATTCATGAACAATTTGTGGAACAATAAAAAACCATACAAAAAAAAAATAAAACGGTAAAAAACTCGAAAAACGTAATTCATATATTTTTTTTGCATTTTAATATTCACTGAATCTCCTCTTTTAAGTACAATTTAATAAAATAAAAATAAGTTTTGACAAAGCTTAACAATATCATACACACTTCATGTCACAACTGTATTGTTTTCTGTCTGACTATACATATTTTTTTTCAACATAATCATCGCAACATTCTTTTACGTAAACAAGTGTGTAATTTTATTTGAAATTTTATTAGCTGTAAATCTATTCAATAAAAAACTATTAACTGACCAACGGCTAAAAATACAGACCTTATATTATACATTTTATAGCAACCTCTTTACCCAGTCTATACAAATACAATTTTTCTATATTTTCGGTTATTTCGGGGTATAAAGTAATGAGAAGTTAAAGAAAACAAGTATAATAATAATAATAATAAAAATAATAAAAAAATAAAAAAACAAACAAAAACGAAAAATTTATGAAAGAAAAATATTTTTAGTTTTGTTACTATCAGAAATTTACAGACTCATTCTGTAAATTATATCTTAAGAATTTTTGTATGGGATTTGTTTATTTTTTGTTTTTTTTTTTTTTCTTTTAATAGAATAAAAAGTAACTAAAGATTGAGATATCCAGCTGTTTTTACAGTAATTTTCTTAAAGATACACTATCCATCCATCTATCTATTCAATTTTGCTATAATTTCTGTAGGAATAGTCTTGCAATCCTTCTAAAGATTATTGAATAGGAAACCCTTTTGGCCCTTCTTATATCACTGATGTAATTTTTTGTATTTTCTTTTATTTTTTGAATATCTTTTACTATTTGGTTTTATTACTTTAACACCCACATTAACATCCTTCACGATTTATTTAAAAAAAAAAAAAAAAAAAAAAAAAACAATTGAAAGGAAAAATCAAAACAACAAAAAAAAAATGTGAATATAAAGAAACAACAGGATAAAAACTACCAAAAAAACGTTTTTGGGTTATCTACTCAAAATGTGAATAAAAATGGTTGATATTTAGGGATTTTTTTTTTTGAAATTCCTAAATATGGACAGAGTTACCAGACTTATTAAATTTCATCTCATAATAAACTGTTCTGCAACCTCGTCAGGTGGGTTATAGGGTGAGATTTTTGAATTCGATTATGTCCGTCTTCCGCTTTACAACAAAAATATGCAATATGCATATGCAATCCAATTTACGGTTTACTACAGCCGAACTTGTAGAAAGATTCGATCACGATTATCTCTTCCGGACATAACGTTTGTTGTCATTGTTTCATAAAATGTTATCAATTTTCAATTCTTTGGCATTTTCTGGTATATGTTGGAAAAATCAGAAGCTCATATTTGACACACGTCTGCTTGTTGAATGTTCAGATTTATTTTCTTATGTCACTCATTGTGCAGTTCCAAAGAGGAAATATAGACGTTGCATACATTGTTAATCAAAAGACACTGAAATTCAAATTTGCACGTAACTCAGTTCCAAGAATTAATTCTGCACCTCTGATTGCTGATTCCCCTTTTGCCCAATGAACTCTGTCCTTTCTTAGTGATACTGCTACACAGACGTTGCAACACGATAGTTCGTGAGTATAATTTTTGATTTTTATTCATATGTAGAGTATATTATTAATCGGTCTTAAACCTTAAAACAAACGTTTTAAATAAAATCAAGAATTTGAAAATTCTATGAGGTATAGATTATTGTCTGCAATGTTGAAATTCTTGGTGGTAAAAGTAATGAAAATAATGAGTTATAAAACATAAAAGAAGTACAAAAAGAATGTTCCAGACATGTATTTATTTGTACAATAATATTTGGAAGACACCAAAAATCATACTATGAAGTTAATACACTTTGCCGGCCGATATGGTATCAGTAGACGTGGGGCCATCTGATTAATAATCGCATAAGCCCCGGTTTGAATTCCACTCAGTGCTTGGATGTTGTAAACTTTGTTATTACTAAAATTACCTAGTATTATGAAGGACGAATTTACTCTATAATAGATGATTATCCAATTATTTTGGCCTAATATATAAAAAAAAAAAATATCTTCATGATATTCAAATCCTATTAGTTGATGTTCCACGAATTCAAATGAAAAAGAAAGACATATTGTATTTGATTGTTAGTGACACGAAATTCTGTGTAAAAAGTGGTTAATGTGCTCAGGTACATTCTCTTGAAATTAAAATTTAAAAACAAATATATGAAAAATACAGACTGACACATTGTGTTCGAAGGCAAAAGCAAGGTTAGTAGAAATCATACATCTCGGTTATACATTATTAGCAAATACACGGATGTATCAAATATTGATGATTTAATGTACGTACAGTAATGAACTGTAATAAGTGAATATAGTAAAAAATTTACTAGTAAAAAATATAAAAGGCAATATAACAATATAAGTAATAATATCCACTACCTAGTTGTAAGGTTGTTGATTGGTAATAAAAGATAAATAATTGACAGGCTCTGATGGCAATCCTAAATAAATTTCTTTTCACAATAATATTTTATAACAATTTTATAAAACTACATTACAACATTCTTTAAAATATCTATACAAAAGGATGATTCTGAAATGATTATAGGATAACACTATGTAAGAATACAAAAAAAAAAAAAGAACAAAAAAAAAATCGAAAAAAAAATATTTTTGATATGATGGGCAGTAATTTTGATTTTATTGCAATAAAAATCCTTTATTTTTTTCTCTTTCTTATTTTTATCCTTCTCAATTTTTTATTCTTATAATTTTTTATTTTATTCTGCCCCTAAGTGGATAACCATACTGAGTGTAAATGAATGTACCCAAAAGGTTTTTTTGTTATTGGTTTTTTTTTTTTGTTTTTCTTTATTTCATTTATGTACAAATAAAGGATTTCAGAGAGAATCCTTTTTTAAACAAATAACATAAAGAAATATAGCTATTTATTTTAAATACAGTGTTGAATATATAGTTTAAGAATATGAAAATGATAATAAAAACCAAAATAAGAATAAAATATTACAAAAAAAAAAAAAAAAAAAATAAAAAATAGAAAAATAGAATAGCTATGAAATAGTTTTGATTACAGGAAAATTTATATATAGCTAGCTATATAATATTATTATGTATATTATGTATATGTATATAAATATATTTTTAATATCCATATTAAAAAATTATATAGAGAAGTTTTTGTAAACAACATTTAATATCCTTAAATTTTTATTTTTATTTTGTTTTAGTATGAGAATTATTTCATTTGTGTATATAGAAAATGAAAAGGAGCACATATTTTTAATGACGTTTGAATTTATGTTATTTAAGCAATTTAATTTTTGGTTTTTTATATGTTACGATCTTTTAAAATTAATGATTTTTTTCAAATGTTCACAGAAGATGGCAGTGGCGACTAACTAAAATTATAATTAAAATTGATAAATTTATAACACCATTTTAAATCCGATATCAAATAAAAGTAGTTGTAGGTACTACAAAATCATAAGGTTGTGTTCTGAGAATCAACTTTTAGTTGGATTTGAAATTTGGTAGCAATTTGTGTTAGTTTTTTCAATTTTTGCAGCCAACCATATTTTTGTAGTTGTCTTTTGATTTGGTGTGTATGATAAGATCGATTTAAAAACAAAAATAAAATTAAAAAATGAATGATATTCAATTAAATTCAGCAAAACTCTTCTTATTGTTTCACTAATTAAAAAATTATTAAAATTTTTTTATATATTTTATTTTAACATTTTAATCATTTTATTTTGCCGTTTTATTTTGTTATCAATTTTTCCCATTTTATTTTATTATCAATTTTATCGTTTTTCTGATGCAGTTATTCCTTTGTCATCAAATTATTATTGGTCAACAAAAATGTAATCATTCCATAATTTAATATTCCGATTAATTAGCATACCATTAACCATATAACGATAAATTTAGAAAGAAGCTTAGTATTATAATTATTGACATTGCAAGATATAATGGATATAAAAAAGACTTGGTTTACAAAATTTTAAAATCCAAATCTAGATAGTACATTTTTAATTTGATATCTCCAAAAACTGGCGATGATAAGGAAATAATTAATTATAGAAAAATCCGTATATCAAAAACATTTGCGAATATTTAAAGAAACCACTTAGGGCTGCTAATATACAACCGATATTTTTTAATATTTACACTTTAAAAAATGTTTTTGTTAATAATAAAATAAGAAAACCAAGAGAAGCCAGAAAATATTTTAACAAAAAGTGAAGTTAATAAAATTCAATGTGGAGTATATGTTGGCAAAACAAAACGAACCCTCCAAACTAGATTTACCGATATAAACATCTTCTCCTTATCCGTCATCAGGCTTAGCTCAATATTTAAAATCTTTAAACCACCGATACCGATATAGACAAATTAGAATTGGTAAAGCAATTAACAGGTAGCAGAGTTTAGGATAATAATGAAATTTTACATATTAATAAATTAAAAAAAGCCAACTTATTAAATAACCAGTTAGACTTAACTAATGAGAGCCCGCTACTTAATAGTAAATTTTGTACATCTTAAATCAAATACTGTCTGTATTTTGTCGCTAACATGTCAATCTTGGTTAATATAAAAATCATATGTGTGTGTTTTTAATAAATGCATAATAATTTTACTAGTAATTAACCCATCAGTTACTATTTTTTATACTGGTATATTATATATATATAATTTTCTGCATTTATCTGGATGTTTGTAAGTTCGACGGAATACTCCAACAAATATACAAATTGAAATATATATATACAAATTGTAACATCACATAATTGTCATAAACAGCCATCTGTTACCTGTGTCATTTGCCCATCATTTCATAATGATTGTCATGTCATTCAAGTGTTAAATTTAGATGGGGCCATAGAACTTTTTACTTTTATTATGTCTTAATTAATTTCATTTTACAATTTGAATTTTACAGTAGAACGCTGCTATGATTCTAAAAATATAAAATTATTGTAAGTTTATATTATATAGTTAGGTTTTGTTTTCATTAAAAATATTATTTGAATTTAGTATTTCTATATTAATTTAAATTGAAATTATCTTTTTGACTAACTTATATTATAATTAATTGAATACAATAGAATGTCTAAGAATATTGACTTTTTAGAATTATTGAGGTCTTAGGATAATATATGTTTAAATTTCCAATGATGACAAATAAATAAGATGTCGTTAAAATGTTCGAGTAAATAACCCTTAGGGAATTGAAAATTTAGCACCTTACTACAAATATTCTGTTTATATGGTAATTAAAAGCGTTATAATACAAAAATAAAGGTATGATAATTTGATCGTATTACTTTAGTCTTCATAATGTCTTAGAAGGACGAAACATGTTGACTCAAATTTTATTTTTGTTTTTTTTTTTTTATTAAAATGTTAAAATAAAATATGTAAAAAAATTTTAGTAATTTCTTAATTAGTGAAACAACAACAAGTGTTTTATTTAATTTAATTAAATATTGTATTCATTTCTAAAAATTATGTTTCACCAAGTGCCAACCAAAAAATCTTTAAATTTTTTAATGAATAATATTCAGAAACAAGGTACGAAAAATATGTATATTGGTGGAATATTCTTATTTTATTTGTAATAACAAACAATTGGAAAATTAGTACATTTTTTTTCGGAATCCAATCCAATGATAGGTAAAAATATAATTATGTCAATAAAAAGCTGCTAAAAAATGTAAATTATTTACGGAAGTTTTAAAATTATTAAGGTTTAAACTAAAATCTAAAATATTATTTGTATCTTAAAAAATAAAATTAAAGAATTACTTAATCTATCATAAATATTAGGGTTTTTAAGAATGTGCAGTCATTTCTTTGATCACTCTGTATTTTATTTATTTTTAAATTTTTTTGTTTTATTTTTCTTTTTCTTACTCATTAACTTAACATTATTTTTTGTAAATTTAATTTTAGAATTGAAAAATATCTAAATGGGATAAAGTGAGTTGTAAAGATCGCAGTTTAAACATCTTTTAAAATACAATTGGGATTACTGTTAGCCGTGTTAATGGCAATGTCATCTGGAAAAATTTATATGTTTGTACAATCCAAAATATACAGTATATAAGTTGTATAAAATTGGCCATAGTACTAAATAGATAATAAATTTACAAAATATTTCTTAATAAGTTATTAAGTGCCTAAGTCAACCCAGTAAAAATTTCTATGTAGCTCAAAACTGACTATGGAAATTTGTTTGTGGTAAAATTTTTTTGATAATCAATTTTGTTTTTACTGATTATGTTAATTTACACAATTGAACGTCGAATTTTCACAACTAAATTCATTTTTAATTCCTTGTATCATTCCGAATCTAGTTCAAGGTGTGCACTCATATAATAAATACATAAATATACCATTCAAAGTTTGGCTAAATTTTAGAAACATTTCTACGCATTCTAAAAAATATTTAATTAACAAAATACGTCCCTGTAATCAGAATAAAAATAGACTATTACTGTGCACATCAATTTAGAAGTGTTTAATGTTCTATTTATTTACACACCCACATACATTATATTGTATATGGAAATATAAGTATGTAGAATATTAACAAAAAAAAAATAATTATTTAAATAAAAAAATATACTTGAAATGATCCAATAGAAAAACTAAAATAAAATGGCATAGAAAACTAAATTAAATGAATCGGTTGTTCTGTTTGACTCGGCAATTTTAAGAAAGAAATTAGAAAAAAAAAAAATTAAAAATATAATAAAAAAAAGCAGATAGATTAAAATAACAAATTCAAACTCTCCATATATCCTTCTGTGATAAATTTCTGTATTCGAAATTTTTTATTTTTTTTTTTTGTATCTAGTATATTCGAGTAAATTTATTTTTATCACTTTTAAGTTTTAACTATACAGTTTTTAATAACAGATAAGAAAAAGTTTTAGTTTTTTATACGAAAAGTTTATTACAAAGGTTATGTATATTATAATTGTAAAATTCGTTTATAATCTTTTAACAGGTAAGCTATTTTTAATAACCCATTTTTATTGTATTGACAATTCTTATTATATTGTATATGAGCTTAAAAAAATATTCAAATAAAGCCAAAAAAAAATGTACACTGTATATTAGATATTTGTAGAACAAGAGTGGTGTACATTAAAACATAATATGGGCTATTTGCAAAGAACTTACACAGTCTAAGGCGTTTTTCCAAATTTAATATTAACCGACTATGTCAGGTAATGAAGAAGACTAAATCCAATGTAAAAACACTAACATGGCTTATCACTGGTCATAGTATATTCAACCGACATTATTTGTTTAACATTGTTAAGTCCAACCAACTAAGCCCTCAAGATTGTTAAGTCCAACAACTAAATTCTGCTTAGAAACAGAGAAACTTCTCTCTCACATTCTATTTATTTGCAACACCATAATTCGCAAAAGACAAACATTTCAAGGAATGCAAGTCGCCAAATTTTGAAATTGGCATTAAAACAATAATTTGCTATTGCATTCACAAAGAACGTAGACCTTCCTAAAAAGGTCGCTTCTACATAGTATTACTCATCGAAAAAAATAATTGTGACATTCTGTTATTATATTAAGGTTATATTTTAGAATCAATAAACCGTATTGTATATAATTTGACCGATTTTATTTGTTGAGCTGCTTGTTACTCAGTACATAAATATGGTTTTGAATTAGTCATGATTTCACATAGCCTAGGTCAAGGGAGAATTGAATAGATTGTTTTAAATTATTTATAAAATTAATTTTTTTCAACGCTTGTATGCAATTTGTCAGTTTGATGATTATGATTATGGCTTCGCATTATGTTTGGCGTTACCTCACGGCATCATGACCATATTAGTGATGTATCTAAAAATACTTGTATTCACATTTGAAAATTTTCTTAAATTCATATTACGTGCTTTATGGATAAAACCATTTGTAAATTTATGCCGTCATATCTAGCTGATAATATCGCTTTCCGAAGGACCCTGAGTGGCTTGAATTTTGTAATTCCTTGGCGCAATGGTCGATTAAGGCATCTGAAATATTTGTTTTAAAAACTATCCGTTTAAAAAATATCCGTAATGAAAATAATATTATAAAAAAAATTTATTATTAAAAATATTAATGAAAATAATGTCAACCCACAGAAAAAAATTTTAGACACTTACAGTACGTTGGAATTATAGAAAATTTTCCAATTCTACTTATTTATTTTTAGAAAAATTTATATAGTATTTATATTCTACATTAGATTTAGATCCTTAAATTATATTTCATTTTTATTTATAATTATTTTAACATATTGTTAAAAAGTTAATATTACAGCCTATTACAAGTTAGAAATTTATTCAGTCGGATTTAATAAAAATAAAAATAGAATTAAAAAAAAAAAAAAAAAAACAATAAAAAGTTTTTTAAATGAATCGATGAAATTTTGTTATTTCTATTTATTTATTTTTTTATATAGAATTGTAAGTGAGTGTGATAAGAACTATTAAAAGTGAAAGCTTATAGGTAAATAAAAGGTAATAAAAAACAGTTATTTTTGGGAAATTTTATTTGAAAACTTTTGAATTAAATTGTAATTATTTTACAAATTATGTGAAAAATTTTATAAATTACATTTATTTTGAAATATTATTGTTGAAAAAATTATATCCTTTTTTCATGATATTTCCCTTGGGCGAAAATAATTACCTAAATATTGTAATTGAAAGTTTTTAAATAAATGGAATGGTAATAACACTATGGGTTATATTAATTTGTATTTTAACTGTGTGTTAGTAATATTAAATTTTTCAAATTGTTCAACAAAATTAGTAAAATGTTCCGAAAAGAGGGTTGTAAAACCGATAGAATTTACAAAATAGGTTGCGTAGAATTGACAAGAATTTCTTGGCACGTAATTCAACATTGATAAATAAAAAAACCTATGAAATTTTAAATTACTGCATCAATGATATAGTTAATTTTTAAGGTTTGATACTTATTTCGTTAATCAAAAATTAGTCGCAGTAATTTTATTATTTATATTTGTACTATATAAGAATTATAATATTTCCGAAGGCACGTAGGACTAGCGAAGACACAGAAAATATTTTTTAATAACTTTAGATAATACAATTATATTATTAAGTAAATATTATACATTATTTATTCAAATTTATAAAGGCATATCATTACTAGATATATGTAGATACAAATTTATAGAACAGTACTATTTTTCCCAAAATTTCCGCATATGAACGTTTTAAAAAAAAGAAATTTTAAAAATAAAGTTTAAAAAAATTTAATAAGTTAGGGCTAAAGCTACTAAATTAAGGTCAAATAATAAACTTATGCGTGAAAATTAATGTTAATGATCAATCGTAAAAATATCGTTATTCAAAAAAGAAACCTTGAAAAATTTAAAAATTTATATGTTATCAATCGAACGAATGTCTAGTTTAAAATATTTAGATTGTTGGTTTGATAAAGATTGGAATTCGGATGAGATCAGATATGAAGTAGAAATGGTAAAAAGTTCATTTCGGAAATAAGCGTTGACGGACAAGCAACACGCATGAACTGCTTCAATTAATAAATTATTGATGTAAGAATCGAAGGCAAGCGAAAAATCGAAAGACATCCATCCTGGTGGTTGAGAAAAATAAAAAACTGCACAGGACTAGATACAACAATTTGAGAATGTTTTATACAACCCGATTTCGTAAGTAATTTATAGTAGACAATAGTAGCCAATTTATAATGAGTAAAAAAAAATTAAGTGATCGCTTAGTTTAGTGGTCGCCGAAGTACGGCGAGCGGGCCAAATCCGGCCCGTTATAACAATCCATCCGGCCATTATTAAATCCAAATTTAATTTTTTGTAATATTATTATTAAATTTTCTAATATTAAAAATTTTTATACTTCCTTAATTACATATTTCGACTCTCTATAAAAAATTTAAATTGTAAATCCTGCATATGTATATAACGGCACTAAAAACCTTATTAAAACTCATCCTATCAAAAAAATATAAAATACCATTATTCGTGAAAATCTCATACTAATTTAAGTAGGCCATGAAGTTAATTACTATGAACTATGTTTAGTTTTTTTTTCGTATATGTTAGTGTTTGTTAAATCGTAAATAGTGAAGTTTGTTTTTGCGTAATAATTTAAATATATTTGTTCGTACTAATGTCGTCATCCAAAATAAGATCCAAAATAAGAAAAATTGATAGCGAGTGTCGATTGTTTAACGAAAAATGCACAATAAAATATTTTGTTGTACAATTTAAAGATAAAATAATGTGTCTTATTTGCAAAGACACAATTGCAGTTTTTAAAGAATATAATGTGAATAGGCATTACACTTCAAAGCATTTCGAGAAGTACTCAAAATATGATAGAGAATTAGGTAAAAAAGAAGTTGAAACTCTCAAAAAAACACTTTCAAATCAGCAAAATATATTTAAACAAATGTCGAATCAAAATATTTCTTCAGTACGAGCAAGTTATCATGTTGCTAAGTATATTGCTGACGCAGGGCGGCCATTTACAGACGGCGAATTTGTGTAGCAGAAGAAGTATGTCCAGAAAAATTGAGTGCATTTAAAAATGTAAGTTTATCTGCAAATACAATAAGGAGAAGAATTGAAGATATTGGTACCAGCGTTTTTTCACAGCTAAAAGAAAAAGCAAAAAAATTTATATTTTGCTCAATTGCACTCGATGAAAGTACAGATGTGTCCGATACCGCTCAGCTTCTTATTTTTATTCGAGGAATAAATGATGCTTTTCAGATAACTGAAGAATTAGCTGCTCTCAAGGGTCTTAAGGGAACAACCACTGGAGAGCATATTTTTCTTAAAGTTTCCGAAATAATGACAGAACTACAATTAAATTATAAACAGTTGATGTGTGTAAATACAGATGGTGCAAAAAATATGATTGGAGCAAAGATAGGTCTCATTAGACGGATTAATAAGGAGTGTGAAACACTGGGAATAAAAAAAACCTATGCACCTACATTGTGTTATACATCAGCAAGCATTGTGTGGAAAAATATTAAATGTAAAATCTATTATGTCAGTGGTTATTTCAACAATTAATTTTATTCGGAGACATGGCTTGAATCATCGTCAATTCCAAGAATTTCTAACATCAATTAATGCTGAACATGCCGACGTTCTTTATCATAGCGGAGTTCGCTGGTTGAGTATAGGGAAAGTATTAAAACGTTTTTTGATCTTCGTCATGAAATTGACATTTTTATGCACGAAAAACAAAAGCCTATTGCTGAATTATCAGATGATGCATGGTTATGTAAATTAGCTTTTTTAACCGACATTACTGCACATATTAACGATCTGAATTATAAGCTCCAAGGTAAAGGAAAATTAGCATATTCATTACTTTATGATGTAAAATCTCTTGAAGTTAAATTGGGGTTATTTAGAAACCAGCTCGTCAATAAAAATACAGCACATTTTCAGTGTTGTTCAAAATTGTTGGAAACTCATCAATATACAAATGTTTTCCATTATATAGAATTTTCAATCATATCAATAGAATCACTGCAAAATGAATTTATTGTTAGATTTAGTGCCTTTAAAAAAAGCGAAAAAAAATTTAATTTATTTCGAAATCCATTTGATGTAGAGGTGAATACTGTTGAAGAAAATATGCAACTAGAATTGATTGATTTGCAGAGTAACGACATTTTGAAGGATGTACATAAGGAAGGAAATTTGACTGAATTCTACCAAAATTGAGATGCCACTATATTTCAAAATATTAAAAAATTTGCAAGTGAACACATATCAATATTTGGAAGCACTTATATTTGCGAACAAACATTTTTTCGTATGAAATATAATAAAAATTAATTTCGTGAAATATTGACTGATTCTCATTTGGCGGAAATTCTAAGGATATCAGTTTCTCAAGAAAATATAAACATTTATGATATTGTAAATGCAACTAAATCCCAGTTGCATAAATCTCATTAATGCCTTTTTTTAATTACTTTTTCAATAAAAATAAAAAAAATATATAACTTATTAGTGTTATTAATTTATTTAAAAAATCTTGCATACAAAAACTTTTTATATTAGTGCTTTTATTTTTGGCCCAGTTCATATTTTTTAAAACTCTATTTGGCCCTTCGTTCAAAAAGTTTGGCGATCACTGCGAGTTGATAGGAAATAGCTGGAGAAGAAAAATAGATAGCTATTGAATGTAGAAGGTTGATTTTCGATATACATTCAGTTTTAAGAGTGCGTTTCGTAAATTTATGAATGTGTAACCTGACTCTGGAAGAATTATGTTTAAGGTGATTTAAATCGAATATACTATATCAATATACGTTGGTTTATCGTAAATACCACGTATTTCATTTTTATAAATTTTCAGGAGAGTGTTAAAGCCAGCACGATGGTTCATCTACTTTATGTACCTAAAAAGAAATTAAAAAAAAATTTGGATTAGTATTTGAAGTAAATAAAAACACTGTAAATATCATTATTTTTCTTTCTGAAGATTAATTAAAATACAATAAATTGAATTTGAATATAATCTACATAGTATAATATTAGTAGCAACAATATTACAGTCGTACATAATAATATGTCGGTTTGGTAATATTATGTTGGTAATTAAATTTACATTAAATAAATTAATGAAATTTGATACTTACATATTATTGTTTGTGTCCTAAAAAAAACCTTTACTGTTCCATACTTTGCATATCCAATGCCTAAAACGAAAAGAAAGAGAAATAATTTATTGTAAATTTCATTTAGATTAAATCATTTTTTTTAATACAAAATTATAGTATTTATATTTTATATAAATATTATTATTTTGGTTTACCCAACTTACCTAATATGTAAACAAGCATTCATCATATTTTGTTGACGTTTGCAAACTAATATTAATGAATGATAAAATAACTAATGATGGAAACACTTGTCATTTTCACTTTGATTTAGTTTAAGAACTGGCCACTATTATTATTAATAATCGAGTATCGAAAATCTAGTTTAATTATAATTGTATGAACATAAAATAAGTCAAGCAAAACATATTGTTATTTTATCATACATTAAAAATATTATGTATAGTCATTATATATGGCTATAGTAGTTTTAGTTGTAAGTCATATCAAAGACAAAAGGTAATGAACTTTGTCAATTACTTGTGACGTTGTAAAGTTGTAATAATGAGGAAAATGAGTTGCAACTTCCTCTTTTGATCGCAAAATTTAAAAGTGAAAGGTTGTGATATAATAATTAATAATAATTAGTCTTATAATTAATTAGTAGTAAAGTAAATAAAAAGTAAATTAAATAAGTTTGTTTTTTTTAATATTTAATATATAAATATTTTATTTAAGTACATGAAAGTCTTTTTATTCTTGCTTTTTTATTTATTTTTTCTTATATTTTATTTTTTGATTTTTTAAGCAATTTATTTCTATTTTTGTCAGTAGAAACAAATATAAAAAAAAATAACATCTTGGAGAAAAAGAGAGAGAAAAAATTAATTACATTATTAACATTATTTGGAAATATTAACAATATTTAATTTTTAATTATTTAATTTTAATAATTAATTAATATTATTTGGAAAATATTTTTTTAGATAATATAAAGACTACAAGTTTTATCTAACATACTTATTAGTTATTAAAATATTTGATAGAGTTAAGATACGTGTTATTATATCAAAAATATTTTTTCAAAAGTAATTTAATTATTTGTTAACCCATATAAAGCCAGAGTGTCGAAAAGGAAACATATGACGTTTTCCGGCATAGTGGTCACCCGGTGTGAATTTTAAATTAAACTAAAATTTATTATTTAATTTAAAACAAATATCTAAGTTACCTTTTTTTTTTGTTTTTTTTTTAAATGTGACAAAAAGCATGTTTACCGATGGCTTGAAAAGCCCGAATTTCCAGTTTTTTTGCATTCTCGTTAAAATAAAAAAGAAAATACAAAAAAAAAACAATAAAAATAAAATCTTTAAAATAAATGAATTCAAATTTATAGTAATAATTTAATCACTATATAAAACTAATCCAACAAAATTTGTAGCTACAGGGTGACTTTTTCAAGCAGTGTATCGAAAACGAAACATCAGGCTTAAACGATATCTAAAAAAATTTCATATAAAAAAAAAATGCTAGATTTTTTTTCTCTGTTGTTTCCTCTTCCAAGCTATAATTATACCAATACTGTATTTTTTTTTACGGACCACGTATTTTGCGATAGACTACTTGGAAATAAAATAACAAGTTATGCTAAAGCGGCGTCAATAGCTTGATGATAAGAGATACCTGAGTTTGAAATCTTACAAACATAATAGCAAGACACGCTAAAATCGGCGTCAGTAGGTAGTTTACAAGCCAAGAATTTAATGCCTGTTTTTTAATTCTTGGAAATATAATAGCAAAAACACCTTTGAACGAATTTATGAACAAACGGTTTATGCAATTTGGAATATTTTCTCACAATTTATCTATAGATAAGCAAATGATTGCTTATTTTGGACACCATTCCTGCAAAATATTCAACAAATCTAAGCCTATTCGATTTGGCGTCAAGTACTGGTCTTTTTATTCGGCCGAAGGCTAGTTGTTCTCATGTATACCTTATGGAGGAGCTTCAGAGGAAAATGTTAGCTTATATGGACCTAATGATAGGCTATATGGAGGAGAAAACATAGTTTTGCGTTTATTAGCAAATATATAAAATCGAAACCAACATACCGTTACTTTCAATAATTTCTTTACATTACACAAACTTATGTGCTGCCTTTCATCACTTGGTTATTTTGCAACTGGTAAGGTTTTTGTTTTCATAAAATAGTTATAAATACCATATGTTACATATAAAATTGATTATTGTTATTTCTAAAAGGAACTGTTCGAGATGATAGTACAAATAAAGCAAAACTTTGTGATGTAAAAGAAATGAAGAGAAAATATCGTGGAGGAGCGACTTGTGTTTTGATCCTGCAAATCGGATTCTTACTTTGCGATGGAATAATAATTCTGTCGTAACTGTTTTGTGAAATTTTTTAAAACATGAGCCAATGCAAGCTGCTAAACGGTCCGACCGTAAAAGCAAAAAAATTCTAAAGATAAACATGCCAAACCCGATTTTTGAATAGAACCGTACAATGGGTGGAGTTGATCTATTTGATAACGCTATGAATAATTATCGAATATGCATTCGAGGCAAAAAATGGTATTGGTCTCGGCTTACTAATGCTTTAGATGCTGCTATGGTCAACACATGGAAACTTCATTGTATGCTAAGATATGTTGAAAAAAAGCATTATACACCAACTTGAATTCCGAGTTTTTTTTGTTGAGTGCTTGCTGAAATTCGTGAAAATACCTTTAAGAAAAGTATTATCACTAAAATAGAGCGGACAAAGCTCAGGTACTTCAATTAGATATGACCGTGTGGATCACAATATCATCCATAGTGAGAAACCAGCTCGATGCCGTCACTGCAAAAATCAACACCACCAAATTGCCATTTCATGCACCAAATGAGGCGTTAATTTGTATCCGCAATGCTCTTTACCATATCACACCTTGCCTAAGATCTGACAATTTTTTAAGATTACAATTTGTTAAAACAATCAAATCCTTTTTTTTATAAAATAAATTGTTACTTTTTTTTGTAAGGAATTTATTCACTTCAGGAATTTCTTATAATAGATTTTTGAATAAATATTTTTTTGGAAAATTTATATCGTTTGATCCTGAGGTTTCGTTTTCGAAACATGTAATATCTCATTTCCCGGATGTGATATCAAATACTTTATTTTTTTATTTTCTTAATTAAGTTAAAAGTACTTTATGTATAAATTTTTATGACTCTGGGTGAACTGGATCTAGGTCCGGGACTATATGGGTTAATAATAAAAGTTAAAAAAAATTCAACTAGCAAAAACAAAAAAAAAATTAATTTAACATACAATAAGTTTCAATCAGTTCAACCAAATACCAAAAACCAAAAATAAATCAACACAAATTATAAATAATTCAATTCGGTATCTATATATAAAAACATTAATAATGTTAAAATATGATTAAAGTTTATTTTATTCTTTTGGTAAATTATTGTCATAAAAACAATGATTATTTTCAGAAATTACTGATTTTAATTCCTGTAAATGTTTACACTTTGGCTTAATAATTTTCGCGTAATTATCTTCCTGACAATCTTGGTTGTAATTGATTTGTTTTATCAATTTGCTTATCCAATAGCCTCATATAGCTATTCTTTGACCAATTTTGAACCATCCGTTCTTTTAATCCAAGAGTATTGAGAAATATTGTTTTACAAACAGTCTTTTTTGCACTATTTATAGCTTACTTATATTTACACGAAAAACTGCGTCTTGATTTTGAGTCTGTGGTCGATTGAGACTTCATTGTGTTCATATAACTTACATATGGAAATACAAAAGTTTAATAGATCTTACCTTAATACACCAGGAGTTTTATAAAACTATGTCATACAAAAAATCCTCCAACAAAAATAGCTAAAAGGAAAAATATACAAAGTAAAACAATGCCTTAGGATGAGGAAGAAGAAGCTAATGAAAGTTAAAGAATAGTTTTAGAATCAGAACATGAATAAAATTATGACTGTAAAAAAAAATTAATAAAATAAAAAACATTAAAAAAAAAATTCTGATTTATTATTTTTGGTAGTAAAAAGTTTGGTAGCAAAAGGGTATACGTACATTTTTTCCTACCATCCCATACCATTTTGATCACATAGCACAAAAGCAGGTTAAGGTTTTTTTAGAACCTACATTCGGTTTACATAAAACACCTACCAAATACATTTTGCAATTATCCTTCAGATTTACTGAAAGCATGTCAACTTTGATATGATATTCTGAACAAATTTATTTTAAGCACTTACACCCTTTTGATTCTAATCTCTTCAAATAAAAATATAAAAAGTATGTGTATCTCACTTATTCTGATGGGTTTGATTTTGCTTTGTGTTTTAGTATGTAGATTATTTTCACGAACTGAGGTCATTGGACTTGTCCTTTTATGAATTTCATAATATTAGATTATTATTGAGTCTAATACTCTGAGTCTCTAATGAAATTTTGTAGTAATTTGATTTCATTATCATTTCAAAGATATTAATAATAGATATTCCTGTAAGCCATACAAAGTTGTTATTTTCAACATATTTTTTAATATTCTACCAGTACAATACTCTACCATATATTATTTTCTACTAAATTTCTAATAC
Source organism: Argyra leucocephala (assembly GCA_963942445.1). Lineage (NCBI taxonomy): Eukaryota > Metazoa > Arthropoda > Insecta > Diptera > Dolichopodidae > Argyra > Argyra leucocephala. The sequence goes on along the minus strand of OZ012681.1, from coordinate 66,179,765 downwards.
ATTACTTACTTTGATTGTGCACTCTGTTGAACATAAGAATAAAAAAAAATTAAAGAACAACTAAAATCGATTTATTTTTTAATTCACCATAACAACAACAACAAAAAAAAACCTAAAAAAATTGTATGCCAGGTTGTATTCTATTTAACATTAATTATTATAATATAATATAACTACAGTTTTATATATCTGAAAGGATAAAGTTCTGGTATATTGTGCCAAAAGAGAAGTCAAATTGATATTTTTAACAATTTAATTTCTTACCTTATATTATTTTGGTAAAAAATTTCCCAATTATCATTATTTTCTTTTTAACAATTTTTTCTTTTCAGGGTTCTTAAAATAAAACAGTTTTGTTGGATTTAATTCAACAATAGGTGATAATTGGGTCATGTGAAAAACAATCAACTAACAGTTCATTGCTGAGATAGTAAATTTTCATTATGTTCTAAGGTGAAAAACCAAAACATAAACAAAGAGGAAAATAACACTAGCTATAATAAACAAAATTAAATCGATTTGTTGTCCTTTTCTATAGTTACTTTTGTTCTTATTGATTTTTTGTTTTTTATTATATTTCCAAATTATTTTCTCTAGTACTTATTTTCAGTGATATCAAGAGGATAAAAATTTATTATTTTTAATACTTGGTATGTAAAATGAATTACATAGTATAGTAGAAATTAACAGCATGATGTTGTATTGATTATGTATTAAAATATCAAGTAAAAGATTATGGATTAAAGATCCTGCTGGTCATGAATGTTTTGATAGAATTTTTTTCGTTTTCAATATATACCTACGTGATGCTAGTTGAATTAAAGTATTTGGCAATTGCTTATATATTATATTAAAATTATTTGATTTGGGTATGATTCTAAGTAATTTGTTTTTAACATTATTATCGTTAAGAATATTTTATATTGATATGTAGTGTAAACAACCACTATAGGGATTAGAATAAAATAATTAAAACTTTATCATATCAGCTAAATTAAGTTTAGTAAGTTTTAAGTTAAATTCAATATTGAAAGGTTCTTCAAGGTAGTCTAACATTTTCCTATTAAATCATCTTAGTCTTATTTTAATATTTCCATCAATGATGTTACTTCTATAATTAATAACAGGCCCATTAACATAACAGGCACGTTAAATTTATGCTGATATGAAAATTTATAAATTTGCCCTACAAGCTGACCATTCCAAAAGTTGTATCGATAAAAGATTTGGTTGTATTTTTTGATAGTAAGCTATTATTTCATCTTCTTTATACTCACATATTGAATAGAGCTAACTCTTTACTTGGTTTTATTAAACTTTAGGCTAAAGAGTTTTATTATCCTTATTTAGATCCATGTAATCTCTTTACACCTGCTTAGTAACACCTAATTTGGAATATCCCAGCCAGGTATGGAGTCTCTTTTACAACGTCCATATAAACAGAATTGAATTAGTCCATAAGAAATTTTTCAGATTTACTTTACGCAATCTTCCATTGGAAAAACCAATATTAGCTTCGTATGAGCACAGATTGAATTTACTATATATCAATATACGCTTGAAAAACGTAGAACTGTCTGATATAGTATTTTTAACTGAATTAATCAAAGGGAACATTTGTTCTACCCAATTACTCGTTAAGCTCAACAAAATAAGTCTAGATTACGATCTAAACAAAATGATTCTAGATTACGATCTAATATAATTTTTACCTTTAAGTTTTATCGAACTAATTATGGGAAATACGAACCATTAAATAGAATGATGTTTTCATGTAACACATATAATTCCCATATTAACCTACTACTATAACAAAGCAATCTTTAAAAAAAATTATATTTATGTCAATGAATATAATATATCTTATGATATCCGTTTGCCTGAGTATATTTTTATAAATTACATTATTATCGTAGCTCAAATTATATTATATTAACCAATTTTCGGCCAGAAAAAATACATATCTCGATTATTAATTAATCCATTTGTTATATTTATGCCCATATTTATGCCCAAAAAATTCAAACTCGTTGTCAGATTGGGGCTACCACGCTTCAGAGCCTGGGAAAAGGCTTTTCGAAAAATCGAACACTGACTGCTATTTGACATTTTTTTTTTTGTTCATGAAAATCAAAAATTAAATTTACATTTTTAGTAATTTGACTCAATTTCAGCGAAATTAGGGCTAAACAAAGAATGAAAACATAAAGTAGAGTTAAACTAAAACTTTATTGAGATAATTAATGAAAAATTTATTAATACAAAGTATTATAAATTATGAAATTTTAATATAAAAACTATTTTTCATGATATTTTTCAAAGCATTTAGTGTGTAAATGAGCGTTGCACTTCCTGCACATAAATTTCGTTGGCTTGCTGCATTTTTTCAATTGACATCGACAATATTTTGCTTCTGATTTGAAAACAACAACATGTCTGCCTGATACTTTTGGTAAATTATGAGGCTGATATTCTTCTTGACATGATTCATATTCAAATCCCAATAATAATTTTTCAGCACCAAAAACACAAAAAACAATTTTTTTTTGGCATAGGTTTTTCATTTTTATATTTCGCTACAAAACAGTGTAGCTTTGAGGCATTTAATATTGAAGAACTCAAACCAGAAATCCACAATGCCCAATACTATTTTTTGCTCTGATATTAATGCGTTAATTTGCAACTCCATTATAATGCAAATCGACACCTCCCATGCTATACTTGTGATTATGTGGTAGTAATGGTTGCTGATAGCATTTAACTGTATTCATTGGTTCGATTTGGTCAAAGGTAAAACAAACTGTAACGTTTTTATTCACCAAAATAATAATTTGTTTGTTACTTCAAATATGTAATCATGTAATATGTAATCATGCTCACCACGCTGTCATTTTTTATGTTTCATATGATGCGTTTGCTACTCGATTTTTTCGTACTGTTCCAGTGCAATGGAAACATTTTTAACCTAGCAACCACATCAAATAGCATGATGTGAAAAAGTTATCAAAATACACTTTGTTGTCGATTTGGATGTTGAATATTTTTAAGTAATCAAATGACGACATCGTCATCTAAACAAATTTGCTTATTACAGTTGTCGCTTGATCCAGCATGAGAACAAGTATGCATGAGAACAAGTATCCATTAGAAGAATATAGGCATCATATTTTATAACCGAAACGAATTAGTTTATTTCTAATATACTTTTTACAAGAGTGATGACCAAAATAAGGCACCATATTTTCGTCTATTGAAAGATTCTCAGACCAAAGATCAAATTGATCTATTTCTGGCAAAATTTTTAATATTTTCAAATTTTTTATTTAAGTTTATTTATTTACCTGATTATTTAAGGTAAATAATTACAAGTTTTTGATTATAAAAGATATTTTATAGTTACTTTTTTTTCTTATCTGGATTTTATATTACTATAATAAATTATTATGTTGGTAATGTTATAGACTTTATTTTAAATTTTTATTATACAAAATTATCATATTTTTTCTTACAAATTATTTCATATCATTTTTATTATACATTGCACATATTAGAAACCTTATTTTAAAAATTTATAAATACAGTATTTACGATTAAAAAAAATTGTTTTGGATTGAAAAAATTTAACAATAATTATAAATAAATAGAAAGTAGGAAAAAATATCAAAATATAAGTCGTAAAAAAAATGTCAAATAACAGCCAGTGTTCGACTTTTCAAACAGCTATATTTATACGTATATGACACATACTGGTGTGGTAAAATCGACCAAAAATATAAGAATATGTAAAATATGACTCTTATAACCTCATCATTGGTTTTTTGAATTAAAAATTTAAATTTGTTTCGTTTTCATTTCCAAAAAATCGTTATAATTAAGAGTTTTTTCATACCCCCCCTTTCTTGAGAACGAGTGAGTCAATTTTAAATCTAAAACATTTATTTGAGAGCCAAGAGTCCAAAATTTATTGATGTATTTTTATTGATGTATTTTTATTGATGTAATTCTAGTCAAAAATATACAGCTATAACATAAAAAAACTGTAATGAAAATAGGTAATTTTGCTTTTCGAAAAATCGAACACCTGCCGAAAATGGGTTAAGCTCAACTTTTGTTCTGATTCTAGATTAATAATATATTTACGTTACAGTTTCATAGAACTAATTATGGGAAATATGTACCATTAAATATAATGATGTCTTCATGTAACTCATATAATTCCCATATTAACCTACTACTATAACAAAGCAATCTTTAAAAAAAATTATATTTATGTTAATGAATATAATATATCTTATGATATCCGTTTGCCTGAGTATATTTTTATAAATTACATTATTATCGTAGCTCAAATTATATTATACTCATTTTTATTTTTTTTTACTATTAATTTCTAACTCAATTATTTTTTGATATCAACTAAAATTTAACTAGATGTTTCATATCAATTATTCTATCATTATCTTTGCATATTAGATTTAGTTTTAGCTTTATTTATTTTTATTTTTGTTTTTTTTTTGTTTTTTTGAATTAGAATAAGTTTTTATTTTTACTTTTTGCATTCATTTTTTTTTGTTCTTTTTCTCATTTTATTTATTTTTTTTTTTCTTATTTTATGTTTATATAATTATTATTCTTTATATTTCTTTTATTAATTTAACTCCTAAATTGTAATACATAAATATATATTGTAACTGGACATCAAAGCTTGGAATAAGTAAATAAATAAAATCAAAAAATTCTACAATATTATTCCTTCGTATTTTCATTCTGATATGTATTGGAAACTGTTGATTTTATCAGATTTTTGCAAATAGGTACTTCAATGCCTTTTTTATTCTTTTCATTATTTTGATTTTCGTTTATTCAAGTCTTTGATACAGTTTAATCAAACTAAATTCATTGATGCGATTTTCAAAGATTGATTTCTGAGCTGTTAGGTCCTAAGGATTTTTTTTTTTTAATTTGACAACTAATATAGTCTGATGGTAATGTCATCTGACTATTAATAAGAATGGTCCGAATTAGATTCTATCTCAGAGGTATATGTATCGTATAAATCGATTTAGAATTAAACCTGTTTATTAAAATAAAATGAACCTTGAGTACTAATTTACCCTGCATAAGCTCAAGGTTATATTATTTACATATCATAGATATATAATTACTTTATAAATGTTCGAAAATCATTGTTTGAAAATTATTTAGTTTTTAAATCAAATAATTTTAATACCGTAAATATTAGAAATAGTTCTTCTAATACAGGCCTTGACTTTTGGTGGAAAAAATTTGTGGAAAATTTTCACTTTTCTATTAAAATATAAAATGGTTTTAGGTATTAGATATATTGAATAAACTGAGCCTAACTTATACAACAACAGCATTCAAATGGTATTCAAAACGGTTATCATTCAGACACAGAGTTGCCTCAAAATATCGTTGACTTTCTGACTGGATACTCTAACCCAATTTTTTTTCGTATTTTAGATTTTAATTTGAAACCATATATTTTATATTAATTTTTTACTGCTAAAAACATTTTGTGTTAGTATAAACGTATGCAAATGAGCGCTTGAAAATGGCAAAGAGAATTTTTTTTTAATTCCGACCGAGATTGTATACTCGTTGTATATTCTGCCATTAATTAGAAGCTACCGAATTCTAATATCGTCCATTGCGTATTAAAGGTTAATCATCACGTTTTGTCTGTTGTACATATTTTTAACAAATAATAAATTTTTTTTAATAATTTCATATATAAGAAATTGACGTTACTAATTTTTTTTTAAATTTTTCAATACCCTACATGCATCAAATATGATCCAAATTCTTTAGACTAAGTTATTCATAGATAAAAAAAAACAAAAAGTTTTAGATTTATACAAACTTTAGATAAAAGGGTGATGACTGACAATTTTCAATTCCAAGAATCATCAGATTTTAATCGATTTCCCAAAAGACTGTAAATTTGAAGATTTAATTTATTCAAAATCCCGTTCTGATAAATTTACTCTGCATAGAGTCCCAGTGATATAATATTAAAAATATTATAGTCTATAAAAAATTGAATTAGAGACTTCGAAATATGCAGAGATAAAGAAGTATACTCATATAGTTTTCAAATATTAAACCAATTAGGACATCTATAATAAATTTATGGGTCTGATTAAAATCGTATAATTAAAAATGCGCCGTAATTTTTGATTTCTCTATAACAGCGGTCGGCAAACTTTTTTGGTCATGGGTAAAATTCGTCTAAGATGAGATTTTTTGAACTCGTAGTGGGTCAGTGGCAATTTTATATGGAAGTAATTTAAAAAAAATAGTTAAACCAAAAGTGAATTCATTTATTATCAAGCAAAAAAAATTTTATATAAATATAAATTGGATAAATTCAGTACACAATAGTAAAAATAAATAAATAAACAACAAAAATAACATTTAATATTTTAACTGCTATCAGTAGGCAAAATCAATGGCTTCCATGATGCTGTACTTTTGAAGTTAATTTGGATAAGTTTGGTTCATATTTTGTCATTTTAAGCCGAACACATTCATCAGAATGCTCAATAGTCAAACTGGTCCTGTTTTTATTCAAAATATATTTCATTTGTGAAAATGTTTGTTCACAATTATAGCTTGACCCAAACACAGATAAAAGAGCAAATGCAACTTTTTTGATGCATGTGCATTTTGTTGGAAAAGATGCCCAGCACGTAAATATCATATCAAGATGATTTTCTTCTTTTCTCTAAATCTCCACGTAAAGTTTTAAATTTATCAGTCCATAAAGTTGAACTTCTTAAATCAATCAGCTCTAGGCTAAAATTGGTGATTTCAAGGAATTCAAAACATTGTAAATCTAAAACAGTTTCATCAATTACACCCACCTTCGTTATAAATGCAAACATTGGACCGTGCTTTTTCAAAGTTTCAAATCTATTTTCAAATTCGTCTTTCTTGCTATTAATATAAGACTCAAATTTTTTTTACGTCGAAATCATCAACATTTCGTTTTTCTTTTTGAGTTTTTATATGTGGGAAATAGTTAAATTTACGCTTTTTTATATCAATTTCAAATAAAACTAATTTTGAGCAAAAACTATTCCATTCTTCATATAATCTTAAAATTCTTAAAATAAATTTACCCTGAAGTCGTTTGTTAAATTCATTATAATGGTTCATTATATCAGTTAAGAACTGAAGTTTTAAGAACCATTTTTTATCATCAAGCTCGGTTTTTAAACGAAGCTTATGTAACCGTAAAATGTATTCATATTCAAATGCTGTGTTCTTCTTGGCTGTTATTTGTTATGCTATGTTATGTTAAAAACTTAAAAAGAACATTTTATATTTATTGATTTGAAATCAATTTTACATTTTCGAAGCGGGTAACATGAAATGATGATTTGGGTCATACTTTGTCGGGTGCTGCTCTATAATTTGAAGTTTATTCAGTTCCGTAATAAAATCTTAATTTATTGATTAACTAGCATTTTAGCCTGCTATGATGAGTTGTTATAAATAAGCTGGTATCTAATTTATTTCAACATAACATCAGATTTGTTTTTTTTACGTAACACTAGAAACTGTACAGGTCTATCAGGTATCGGTGTTTCACTGGACATAACCCTAAATGAAGTCAAAACAACTATAGCAAGTATATAACACCTAAGACTTTTGACAGCTAACATCTTGTATTTAATAGGCATCAGAGAAAGATATACATCTAGTGTTTTGTTAAAAGAAAAAATACCAACGTTGTTTCTTAAAACACAATTTTAGCCTGTAAAGGTTGATGACCGCTAAAAAACAGTATTTAATTTAAGCGTCACAGAGAGAGACTTAGTGTTTTTTATATGATGTAAAAATATAATGAACTTTGGTCCTTAGGCCATTTTTCCTCATTTCGTACCTACACTAGTGCGCTTACAATTCATACTAACACTCCTGAGACCGTAATATGTTCAAACTGGTACTAGAATCGTTTAGTTTATATAACAGAATGTTATTTTCGAAAGATAGCTGGAACAATTTTACAGTTAAAAATTAAAATAGTAAAAATAAAATGCTTATAAAATAATTTCTGCTGAAGTAGATAAACCAAAGAGAATTCATTAACAAATTTAATTGTACTTGACATAGTCTATACTACATAATATACATTGACAAAAAAAAAACAAAAAAAAAAATATTTAAATTAACTCGGTTTATTTCTTATTTCGAAATTATTTAAATTATACAAAATGTTTTTTGTTTTTTTTTTTGAACAAGATAAAAATTTACGATTTTACTATTCATTAAAATTTTAGTGCAATTCTCTTGTGAATATAAAATTATATAAATACAAAGTGATTCAAAGTAAAATGTCTCATTTGCGTTTTTTGTTTTTATTGTTTTTTTACTTTTAAGTAATGGGTATTTTTATTTACAAAAGAATTACTTTATTTTTTTACAACTTAATTTAGCAAAAAAAAATATATATATATAATAATATATATTTTTTTTAAAAAATAAAAAGAAATATATTATTCAGGTAAAAGAAATAGACTTTAACACTCACATACGAAACAAAGTACCTAAACAATGAAAGGAATGAAAATATATAAAAAAAAACAACAGAATTACAAAATTTTTCCTTTTGTTAAGAAAGAAAAATAAATTTCCATACATTTGCTCTTTAATATTATATGCTCCTATGAACACATTTACATAAATTCTCTTTTATTTTATAATATTTATTTTTTTTTTTTGGGAAAATACATGACAACAGAATTGTGGTACGCGCTATAAAATAAACAATAAAAAAGGCAACAACAACAAAAACAAAAAATAGAATGCAAAAAAAGAATATTCCACCTAATTTTCCGCTTTTTAAATTTTCTCGTTTTTCTACATTGCAAATTGAAATGAACACAACACAAACATAAAAAAACAAAAAAAATAACGGATAAAAATAAAAGCAATATAAATTTAATGAGATAGAAAGAGAAAGAAATAGAAAATAGATGAGAATAACAGGAATTCAACGATTAAATTTACGTATCTAATCCTTGGAAAATTTTTATTATTGTTTGCAAAAATTTAGGCGTTTTATTTTCTTGGTTTGTTTTTTATTGTATTTATGATGCTATTTAAAATATACACAACGCCATCTATAAGTTCCATTTTGATCATGTATGGTACTATGCGTTACTTAAATTGGTGTTTTTTGATAGAAAAAAGTAAGGATAAAAAATAAAAACAAATAAAAGAAAGTATTTTACTGGTATCAGTCATTTTTAGCAAACTATACTTAGCAAATGGACGTTTCGCAATATCGACTTACAAAAATAAATTTTTTTTTTATTTTTATTTTTAAACCAAAAAATGCCTTTAGAGGGTTTTAGGCTATCTTATATATTAATACGCTTAAACGTCTGTTAAACTTTTCACAAAGCTTTTACAACACAAAGCTTTTTTCAACTAGATTAGACAACTTTATTACTACTATTACGAATTACGATAGTGTGCAAAATTGAATTTAAAGACATAAACCACAAAACAATAAAACCAAATAAAACCAAAAACAAATTAAAATTAACCTAAAAACAATTCACCTATTGAGCAATAGCATTGATTATATCTGATTATATGAATTAATTTAAAAAAAAAAAAAACAAAGTAGCAAAGACAAAAACCGAATTATCAGAATATAATTATTATATCGAATTATAAAAATAGCTTTGTTAAAATATTACGATATTACGATATTACAGCAAAAAAACCGGTAAAAAAAATAGTAAATTTAGAAAATATATTCACCCAGACCCTGTTCACAAATTCCAATAATTGAAATTTATTTATTTTATAAACAAATAATTCAAAAGTATAAATTCAAATGCGCAGTAACATTGAATAAATATTATATTGTACATGGAGAATCATAAACCGAAATTTACGATCTGCTGAGAACAAGAAAAACAAAATATGTTATGACATTATTATCAAGTTCCAATTCAATACACGGCAAATTTAGTAAACAGGAATATTAAAAAAACTTTAAAAAGAAAAATGACAGACTACCCTTACCTACATCAGAGACCCTATCGGGATAACAATATAACAATAAAAACTGAAGAGTAAGAGAAAAAGCATAATTACCTATTGGCTTTACCCGTAACCATAATAGTCATAAGGCGTCAATAAAAACCGAACAATAAGAGAAAAAGCATAATTATTGGCTTTACTTCTAACTATAATAGTCATAAGGCGTCATATGATGTCATATGATACTTCGTTAAATGGCCTATATGATTCGATATGATTTAACAAAGTCATAACCAATCATAACCTTTACTATAATGGTCATACCTAATCATACCAAAACGTCAAAACCAAAATTTAAAAGAAGTGAAATAAAAATATAAATTCTATAAATAAATGCTTTTGTTTTTTTATTTTGAGTTTTGAAATAGTTAGGGCTATTATGATAATAAGAAAAAACACAAAAAACGTATCCACGGCTATTTTAATGTGTTTTTAATGTGGGTGTGGTATGTATTTAGTTTAAATGCATTTAATTTCATATCTATACTGCCAGCGACATCTCTGTTTGCCACATTTTGTTGGAATGTACGTCTCTATTAATATTATTTGTTAGATAGCTTTTAGACATCAGATTTTATTTCATGAAAGTTTTGTTTTACTTATTTTTATTACATTTACAAATTTTATTTCAATTACGTCAAATTTTATTTCAAATATTTTAATTACAAATCTCAAAGATAAACAAATATAGTTGCAAAGTATACTATATTTCTTCAAGCAAAATCCACTTTTTAAATTTGAAAAATACGAAGATACGAATATGCGTGACGAGTACTAATAATAAATACTTATAAACAAATATAAATATTCAGTGTAATTTCAGAACATTTATGAAATATAAATATTTAAATAGTAAATCAATTATTCAATTATTATTTGTATTGATGAATAATAATAATATTTAATACACATTTTTTGTATTTTTTAATGTATATCTTTCAACATATTGGCATAACACAATTAGAAGCTTATAAATACCTTCTCTCGCAAAATCACTTTTTCAACTTGCGAAATAGAAAAATGCGTGTCGAGCACTATTATTTAAAAAAAAAATAATGATATTCTATAACAAAGTCGGATGTCAAACTTTAATGAACATCATTATTATACGTTATAAACAAAATTCTAAAACGTATAAACGCAGCCTTACATAAAAGTTTTCTTCAAAACTATTAGCAGTCAAAATTAATTTATAGTAAAAAAAATAGTTATAGATAGATCAAACAATATTGTAAATTGCTAACTATTCCCAGCGTAACATTCGCCGGTCTAGCATTAGCATTATAAATGAAACAATTTTTATTTATTGATTTTCTTTATTTTCTTAAAAAAAATCAATGTTTTACAATTATAGTTTTAAGTTTTTCAATTTAACTTATTTATTATGTAATAAAAAAATATGTAAAATATTGATTTTTTTTAAGAAAATAAAGACAATAAACAAATAAAATAAATTGTTTCATTTATGATGCTAATGCTAGACCGTCGAATGTTACGCCGGGAATAGCTAGTATACAATTATTATAATTAAATTTACTTAAAGTTAATAAAATATTGATATAGCAACAAAGTGAAAGTAAGTGTGTAAGTCCAATAAGAAAAAATTTGTAACTAGAATACATTAAAACAAAAGAACAAATGGACAAAAATATTTGACAGTAGAGATTTAGAGAATTTTAAATTATTAACTGACAGTTGATTTAAATAACAAAAAGTAAACAATGTAAACTGGAACGGCATACAAATTCTAAAACCTTTTGAAACGTATAAAAAAATTCAAAATATATATCAGAAATTATACCTAAAGATTATTTATTGTCCACTGATAAATGAAAAGCTAATGTTATAACAGAGCACTTTGATAATCAAAATTCTCTGTCCAATAATTATAGCGACACAATCATCATTAATACGGTTAACGATTCAGTTGAATCTATCTAAAATATCAAACAATAGGTCATCCTGAATTTACTTCTGTTAAACCAATTGCTATGTTAAATAAGCAGTGAAAAATTAAAAAAGCTCCCGGTCAGGACAAAATACCCAATATTATACAGGGTGGTCCGGTTTGGAGCAAAAAGTGTTAAGGGGTGATTCCTTGGAGTATTTTAGGAAAAAAATTGTTCTAGGAGAGGGGTCTATCTTTAAATTTACCTGGGCTACAGAGGGTTAAAGAAAATCGGATTATAAAAATTATGCCTAAAGAATATCAACTACAGCTCAGACGAAATTGAAACTAGAGCAACATCTTCTTTATAGCTTTTTTTTAGAATTAATGCACCTAATTAACGGTATATGTTGAATGAGTATCAGACTTACTGTTTTTGAATAATAACTGAATAAACTTAAAATTTTGCTTTTAAAAACTGAAAATTTTGTAAAAAAACGTTGATTATCTCGAAAAAAATCGATATTTTTTTTTTTTTTATTGTGTTGATGCGCTACATCATCCCTTACAACTTTTTGATTCATAACTTTCATATCAGACTTGCCGTTTTTCAGGTAAAGTCATATTTAATATTTTGGTAACTCATGTTTTAGTAAGAAAAATAATAACTGAGAGTTGAATATTGTAAAAATTTTATTTTTTAGTCAAAATTAGTTAAAATTACTAAAATTAGTTAGGGTTATTGAAATTTTATATGACTTTACATGAAAAACGCCAAGTCTGATATGAAAGTTGTGTATGAAAAAGTTGTAGGGGATGATGTAGCGCATCAAAATTGTTACAATATTAAACTCTCAGTTATTATTTTTCTTACTAAAACATGAGTTACCCAAATATTAAATATGACCTTACCTGAAAAACGGCAAGTCTGATATGAAAGTTGTGTATGAAAAAGTGGTAGGGGATGATGTAGCGCATCAACACAATAATAAAAAAAAAATTATTATTCAAAAACGGTAAATCTGATACTCATTCAACATATGCCGTTAATTAGGTGTATTAATTCTAAAAAAAATCTATGAAGAAGATGTTCCTCTAGTTTCAATTTGTTCTGAGCTGTAGTTGATATTCTTTAGACATAATTTTTCTAATCCGATTTTCTTTAACCCTCTGTAGCCCAGGTAAATTTAAAGATAGTCCCCTTTTCTAGAACAATTTTTTTCCTAAAATACTCCAAGGAATCACCCCTTAAAAACTTTTTGCTCTAAACCGGACCACCCTGTATACATACTTAAAAACTTACCAAAGACAAACTATAAAATATTAAGTAAATTTTTTAACAAGTGAACTAAACTATTTTCCAGAAATACGGAAAGGAGCATTAGTTACAAGCATTCCTAAACAAGGAAAATATCTCTAATTGATTGGAAGCTATCGTCCAATAAGCTTAATCAATTTCTTCGGAAATTTTTTTTAAATAATTTGAAAAACTCTCTTGTTTTAAAAATTTCCTGCTAGATAAAAATATTCTGCCGAACGAATTATTTGGATTTGGAAATAAGCACATCAAGTCTACAGAATCAAAAATATTGTTAAAAATAGTCTAAATAACAAAAAGTCAGTGGATTTGATCACCCTTTGATTTCAAAAAATCATTCGATTCTGTATGGCATCTAGTTTTGATTCACAAAATGATTAATTACGAATTTCCAAGTTACCTTGTTAACTTAATCCACAGTTTTCATATTGATCGATCTTTCATAGTCAAAATCGATATAATACAATCAAATAAAATAAATATCACAGAAGGTATGCCACAAAGTTCGTCACTGTCTCCCATTTTATACAACATATTCATAGCAGATTTATCGATATCTCCAAATTGCTATAATAGTTTATATGCAGACGATACTGCCCTATTATCATCTTCCATATTATGTCCAATCGAAACAACAATAATAATCTTGAAAATCGTTTGCAAATGGAAAATTAAAATCAATGGCGAAAAACAAAATAAGAACATCATGTTACTTGCCCAACAGAAACTTTTTTTTAAATAACACTGAAAGAATATGGCAATGAGAGAAGCACATAATATAACGAAGACATTGAATAAAACAGATTTATATATTATAAAAAATTTATATGCAACATATTGGATTGCATAACATAGCAAATATTAATACTGTTTCCGAACAAGTAGCAAAGATATTATAGATAAAGGCAGACGTTTTTAGAGAATTGTCTAAATTCAGAAAATCCACTAAAAAGAGCGATTGTAGATTAAGTTTTTATCAATTAGTTTTTTTTCTTTCCTTTGTTTTCTTATTTATAATCAAGTTAGTTTTTAGGATAAAAACAAATTAATTAAAAAGGTTCTTACTTGCCATTTTTCCTTATAAAATGTATATATTATATGTATATAATGTATAATTTCCTTATAAAATGTATATATAATAATAAACAATAAATAAAGAACAAAAAAAAAAACATGAATTTAGATTTAAATTTAAAGCCAAATGTCCATGTTCAACATAAATTATTTTTGTAGATATCCCAAACTATGTTGTACTACTGCTTGGGTGAATTAATGATGAATACATAAAAATGAGCCTATAGAAAGCCTATGAGCCTATATTGTGTTTTCCCAGAGATCTCTTTATTTATCTAGATAAGAATGGTTATCAAAACCAAAAGGATGTGCCAATGTTATTTTATTATATTAGACGGTCTTACATGTGGTCTTACTGGTGATCGAAGAAAGGTCCAATAAATAGCTTAGTATTGTTTAACTATAAAAAGTAGTTTTAAGCTTTGGTTAGGATATGTCAAGTTATAATGTTTTTTTGTTTTTAAATGTATTAAAATTTTACCAAAAAATAATTAATAATGATCATAATTAATAATGATCAAATACATAAGGTAAGATTGTAACTTGGTATAGTTAATTGAATAAGAAAATATCCACCGTTTTTATAAAAAAAAATGTTTTTCGGTGTAAAACTTAATGCTAGAAAAATAACAAAAGATAATAAATAAATAAAAACAAAATGGTAAAATCTTGAAAACTCGAGGTCATGAATGAGTATCACTCTCTCTCCAATTGTAATTCTAAATATTTTGTATATAATTTTATTTGAAGGTGAACCCCAAAATTTTTATATCATAGTTTCAATTACTACTGAACAGCGCATAGTACATATAATTTTTATTATACGCTATACATAATTATGTTTACAAAACAGACCAGCAGTTATTACAGTTCTTTCTAAAGAAAAATGGTATGAGAATCTCATTTCATTTTTATTAAAATTCGAAGTTATTTTAAACTCCGTAAATTGTTCTAATTCATATTGCTACAAATTTTGAGGTTGAGTTCTGGTGCTGATGTACTTATGTACAAAAGCAAAACGATGTTCCATTGACCAACGATAAATATGATAATTTTTGAGTTTTCGCCCATTTCTGGATTTTGTCTAAATTTAAATTTAAATTATGTGCTAATTCGCCATAATAGTAGCCATATTTATAATACAAAATAAATATCATCCGCAAACAAGAACATTTTTATTCTCAATCTAATTTGTTGAATGGCCTCTACAGATAACGTTAATAATAATAATTTATATTTATCCCTTACTATAGAACCAATTGTGTGATTTGTTTACGATCACTTAAATATGACCTGAACCATTTATGTGCATTTTCTTTTATTCCAAAACTTTTATTAATTAAATTTCATGGTCAACATCAATGTCCATAAATAAAAGATATACACATCTTTTAAATATTGCACATGGTATGGTGTAACCATATCGACTAGTGCCTTCTTTGTCTTAGATTTTTTTTTTTTTAAATCCATACTGATGTTTAATAATAGAAGATTATGTTTTTCAACATATCTGATCATTTATAATTTTTTCAATTATTTTCGATAGCACTGTAGAAGTGGAAATTCACCTATACTATTGTTTAAATACGATTTATTGCCAGTTCATTTGTGTTATTCTGTCAATTTTTAGTAATTCTGATATTATTCCGTATCGAAAAATGATTTATTTACTATAATTATTATTGAGATAAATTCATAAAAAACATTTATTGCAACCTTTTAATAATAGTAGTCGACATGTAAAGGAATTTTTAGCAAAGAAGGCTTTTCAAAAGCAAAACAAAATTTCGCAAATAAACACTTGAAAATAATGGACCACTGCGTAAATCTATAATTTCAATATCTATTCATAATATTGTGAAATACAAGGGCACTGTAAAGAGTTTTTTGTTCTTTTCTTTTTTATAGTAGAAGCCAAGTTGTCAATTATATGAGTGTGGTCTTTGAACCATTATCGTTGTCGCTCCCAAAAATTTGAAACAATCATTATACTGAAAACAAAAAAAAAACATTTACTGTACTTGATTTATTTTTGTTTTATCGTCTGGTTTTCTAGATTTCGGGACTGAGGCTTTTATATTCTGTATAAATGTAATATACCCGACACCAACTTAAGAATAATATTTGCATAAAAAAAAATGTTAAAACCCGACGTAACAAAACGTTTGGCCGAAGCTTCAAATATCCCGTGTAAAAGCTTTTAGGTCGCCAGATATATGTTTTTTTGATGTTAAATGTCCATTTACTAATCTTCGCTTTTTTTGCGATCCAAAGACCAAATATCCATTTGCGAAGTAAAATTTGCCAAATGTACTTTAACTATTTTGCATCATATATGCTCTGAACGCTATTCCATAGGTACACCTTCTTTTTATATTTTATGTACATTATTTTCTAGTTTTTTAAAGGTAGATGGGGGTTAATAATATTCAGTAAAATTTTTCCGCGATTTTATTTTATTTTATTTTTCTTTATTTGTAGTAATAGAATTTACATTGTTTGTTGTATATTTGAATAATGTCTCGTTCATGGTTTTTGTTTTTTATGTTGCTCTTTTCTATTGAAGTAATTTACAGAAAAGGAAAACTAAATGTTAAGGAATAATTTCTTGTTTTAGAATTATAAGGATTTTAAGTTGAATTTTTGTTTTAATTTTTTTTTTTTTTTTTTTTTGTGATAATTTTTTATAATGTTGTTTCTTAAATAGAATATAAATAATTTTTATTATCATTGTTATTATGTGCCTAAATATTTTTTTTTTGTTTTATATTTTTGAGTAGAAAAAAAAAATATTAAGAAAATAATAAAAGTTCCAATTTCATTGTATTTTCTGTTTTTTTTTTTTTTAATTCTTATACTTTTAATTTTTATTTAAAATCATGCGATCATTCAAAGAGGTTTACGTTGCCATATATTGTGTTAAATATAATATAAAGAAAAATATGAAATCTAGTAAATTTTTGCTGTTTTTTTTTTTTTTTAAGAAACAAATTTAAAATGGTAAAAGAAAATAAATAGAAGAAGTTAAATTATACGAAAGAAAAAAAAATATATAGTCTGAGGACCAAATTTTTAGAATTTTGTGAAATATTTGAGAACAAGTGCTTTATGTAGTAGTGTTACAACAGATATTAATTGTTTCTTTTAATAAATTCTTAATCAGCTTCCGATTATGGAGAATTAAAAAAAAGGAAAATATAGTACTTATATTATCTAGTTCGGTAGATTAAACGATTAAACGAATTATTTCAAGATTAATTGAACGTAACGACTGATATGGTTTAGTGATTATGTCATCTGACTATTAAGTCATTTCCTTCTGCTAATGGTTCCCGTTATGTGGTCGTTATGAATTTGTAGCGGTTGGATAATTTTCGTCCAAGTACTGCTAATTGGATTTTAATGGAAATCCTGAGAAGAGTATCCAGAGTTATGACCCGTACTACACATATAAACAACTTGCGGATATATGGGCTCGAAAGTAAAAATGGAATTATATTAATATTTTTATTTAAATCCACTTAACCCACTTTCGCTAATTGTAAGTGAAATATTCATGAGTAATATTTTAGAAGTGATAGAGAAAGTGGAACTTATGCCGAGAAATTGAATGCGTACGTAGATAATATGATTGTAGTAGTAACAAAAGATTATATAAACATCATAATAGATTAACTGAACAAAATACATTGAAATAACATTCACTATGGGCAGGAAAAAAAATAACGAAATACCGTTTCTTGACGATGAAAAATTATATATAAAGATGGAAAAATAAAATTTGATATCTATAGAAAAAACCCAACAACCCAACGCACAATCCCCATTGAGTCAAATCAACCATATGGATAAAAAATGGCAGAATACAGTGCAATGATCAACAGATTAGTACTACATTTTCAAAGGTTAACTTTGAAAAGACGCTACTTAAAAAACTCGACAAGAAAAATGGAAATAATGCAGAAATAACATCCCTATATGGAAGAAACTGCATCGTATCGAATTGAATAATATGACGAGATTTATCAAACAAAATAAGGGTGTGGAAACATAGAAGAATTTGCGCATTCAACATTCACTGAAAAATTAAAAAAAATAGTTCAAACAACTTTATTTGGAATTAGTAACGCAAGTATGCTGTATACAGTTGTAACAACTAGCGAAGTCAAAAAATGAACAGTATACTTGGATTAGAAAATGATAAAATTAACATGCTTCCAAGTTAAACAAATGTACAAAATATCGTGTCAAAATTATTCAAAATTATCAAAGTAGAAAGGTTAATACGAGATTCCAGGAACGTGCAAGGGAATTCAAATTAGTAAGAATAAGAGGTGCTACCAATTTTAAGTCGACAGTTACTAAACATAATATAATCGAAGAACATCATAAAATTGATAAAGCTTAATTTATCATCAATAAAAGAGGTACATAATATCACATACGAAAATTTTGCAATTTCGTTGGAGGAGGTAGATAATAGAGTGAACAGTGATTTAGGAAATGAATACTCACCGCTATTTAAATTGGTAAAAACTAATATGCAGAATTACAGGTAAAATTTGTAACTGTTAGGGATACGAATATAATATGGATAAAATAATAAAAAAGTAAGAAGACCTGATGAATGAAATATGTTGCGTCCGAAATATCCACATTTGCAATAAATTATTAAAAATTATTGGTGAACGGGAAACTGGCGGTAATTAAATTATTTAATTTAAATTATCAATAAAAATAAATTAAAAAATAATACATTAAATTAATTAGAAATCATAATATTTAATCTGGAAATGAAAAAAATACAAATTTAAGAGCCATTTCTCAACCTATTATCTCTATTTTTTTTTTTAAATGATAGATTCGTCTCCGCAATGACAAACTAATAAATCTGCAAAATCAGCGAATTTGAGCTGACATCGTAGTTTTACATGTTTATGTAAGTTCTTTACTGTCTCTAAATCGATGTAACTGCCTGTTGTAATTTGGTTAAAGTACATATCTAACATTTATCACTAAAACAAACTGTCGAATGTCTTTTTGCGTTAATTTACTTTTGTCATTATTTTTTAAAATGCTAATGTTCACTTTGAAAAACTAGCGAAAGTGTCAGATTAGTGTTTTTGTCGTTGTGAATTTTTAATTTGAACTTAAAATTTACTTAATATACCCTCAGTAAAATTACAAATCTTTCAATAATTATAATATTTCTACAATAATCCCTTTTTATGCATAAGAAATAGCTATTATTATCTCTTTCATCTTATTTATGTATTTAAAAATTGTTTTAAAACGTTTAGTTGATTTTAAATAGAGAACCAGAATGAAAAAAATTTGTTACAGCATGAAAAATGCCACGTTAAAAATTTTGATTTGCAAAGAGTAATGATAACATTTAAATAGGTGTTGTGGGTGTTCTTTCGGTATTCAGTTTATAAAATTGAATTGTGATCGATTGTGATCGAGTTATAATTAAATGTGAAGCGAAAATTTATAAATTTTAAAAGTTTGAGTGAAATTTATTCCGATTAAAAATTTTAGAAATTTTCATTCATTAAGTTTACCAATTTCAGGTAATGAAAAAATTATTATTAATTAAAAATCGAAAGCCCTGTAAGGTTGTAATAAATGATATGTAACATATATAATGAAAAACAAAAAAACAGGTGAATTATCAGCTAAAGAAAAATACCAACTTGACATTCACATAAAAGAAAAGAAGCTGCTCGTAATTTAAAAAAATATTCAAAAGAAATGGCTCAAAAAGATAATACACTTTTGACGTTTGAATTTGATTTACAAGCCGTTTTGAGTACCCCTAAGGGAGCTACTAGTCCATTTTTCTACGTTAGAAAGCTAGCAGTATATAAGTTAACAATATACAATTTAGAGGATGCTTCAGTAGAATGCTTTTTCTTGGATGAGACCGAAGGAAATAGTGGAAGCATTGAAATTTCTATTAGCATATATAAATATATTATGCAGTATCGTGAAGTAGAAATTGTATTTATGATGTCTGATAATTGTGGAGGACAACAGAATAATATTTGTGTGTATGTGTTTAGAGTTAGTTAATTAGAGACACCGGGTATATTACATTAAAATAATAAATCACATATATTTTGAATCAGGACATAGCTTCACACAATGCGATTCAATACATAAAAAAAAATTTATGACGGCAAAATGACTTCCGGTGTATGCTCAAGAAGATTATAATGCTGTGTGTATAGCGTTTCTTCGCTAATACACACAGATTTTATAGACTACGTATAATTCAGAAAATTTTTTTTATAGGAGATGAAAACAACACATTCCCTTTCAAAATTTTTGTTTGGGTTCAGTATTTGAAGTTCACCCCCGGATAAATTGCATTTAAAAACTGATTATGAGCAAGTTTTTAAACAATACAGTTTAAAGCAAAGGAGAGGTTATACTTCAAACTTACAATAAATACCAGCCTATTCGATAAGATTTTCAATATCAATGGGATTTAGAAAAACTGTGCGATGAATTGCAAATTTCTGGAGCCTATCACGCATGTTATGAGAATTTGACGTCCTCTGGTTCAGTAAGAGATGCTTTTGCAATACCAGATATTTCTTAAGAATCTGATTATGAACAGCTTCAAAATTGAAGCCCTTTCATAAATAAACTTATTTAACTTGTATACTTAATAAAATGAATTGTTATGTTTTGTTTATTATTCGTTATTAGAGGTAGAAGTTTGAATTGTTTTATTTATTTTTATTTAAAATGTTTTGGAATAAAATTTATTTTGTATTTTCCTTTTTTGCTACATTTTTTAAATATTAATTTCAAGCTTTTCGAAAAAAAACAAAATGCAAAAAATTTTACTTGAAATTTTTAGAAGCTCTGACAAACTCACTACAGCAAACTAACGAAACTGCAATTTTTTTGTTTTACCCAAATATTTTTCACACTTCAACAATAAATTAATAAACAACTATTAATAATGAAGCCTATGCCGAAAAAATTAAAGCGAAAAGTATAAAACCTGATTTTACACGAAAGGCTAAAGCTTGTTTTTGTCCTCCTGAAAATTGTAAAATTTACACATTCGCGAGTTTGCCATTGAGGAGACGAAGTTAACAGAATTCGTAGCTAAATTAAATATTTCCAATTTCAATTTAAAATTTTACCCATATAAAAGTATATTACATACATCTTAACAAAATTCAAAACAAAAGTAAAGTAGAAGCAGACATTTTAATTAACATATTTATAATCCAAATAAGTCCACCGATAGATGTCGCACTATTTTATTAGTAGATAGAATATTGAATGAAGAAATGAACTAATGAAGAAATTAAATATATCAATTCCAATTGTTGCCAAATAATAAAATGGTAAAAAAGAAACAGAAATAAGAGGGTCTGTAATTGGCCTGCAGATTAATCTGTAGGTCTACTGTTAAATAAATAAATAAATAGAAACAGAAATGATTATTTCAATAATTGTTTCAGAAAAATAAATCCACCGATCCGTAAAATAATGGTTAAAATGCTCGCTGTTTTTCAACAGCTGATAATTTTCTACAAAAATATCATAGGCTATAACTCTTTTAAAAGTTTTATTAAAAAAATCACATTGAAAGAGTTATTCTTTGACTTTTTTTCATATCGATTATTTGTAACTAGTTTTGTAACCCGCCATAAATTACGGAAACAAAATCAATTCTAGCATTTCTTTCCTTCATTAGAGTTTTCATTTGAAGTTTAAGAAAAATACGTATTTGCTTACTAATTTATCATTCCTTTATTTTTGTATTATAACGCTTTTAATTACCATATAAACAGAATATTTCTAGTAAGATGCAAAATTTTCTATTCCCTAAGGGTCGTTTATTCGATCATTTTAGCGACATTCTTTTTGCCAACATTGAAAATTTATCGTATAATTCAGAATCCTGTTAACATTCAATAACATTCGCTGCGTAAGTTTAGCGTCAAAGTTTATAGCGAACAAATAATATTTTATAATGAGCCACAACTTTGAACGAAAACAATTTTAAAAACAAAAATAAATTGTAAATATAAAAAAAACAATAATATTGTAGGAATACATAATATTTATTTTGATGAATAAAATAAAAACTCGTGTTGGAGAAAAAATTAAAATAAAAAAATTTACTGCAAATAAATAGGCATTTACAAAACTGTTCATAACTTGTGAAACATTGATCGATCGGTTATTTCAAATTTCAATTATATATAATAATATAAAAATTATAAATTTACAAAGTAAAAAAATAAAAAATAATAGTACAAAATTTCATTTAATTTCTTTAAAAATGTATAGGTTGTTATTGTTTTTATGTGTAAATCAGCAGAACCAAAACCTAACCCCATAATACATACTAAATAATATTATATACGATCATAAATTTATATATCATATAGATATATATATATATATATATTAAAAAAAAAACAAACAAAAAAATAAAAATAAATAACAAATTTTAACTCTTCATCGCATCACATCTCTACCTATAGTACTATAGTACAGGCAATGCATACGGTAGCAAAACTATGATGCTATGATCATTATCCTAACAACAACAAAAAATCAAAAAAAACAAAAAAAAAATATGTAGGCACATATTCTATTGTGTATAGTTTTAAGTAATAAGAATAACCTGTAAGTGCATTATTATGTTTTTTTTTTTGTTAAATGCTGTTTGCCTTTTGGTTATTATACCATATTAAACTATTGATAAAATTTCTATTAGTCCTTGTTATTGTAAATCAAAAAAATTGTTTGTTTTATTTATATTATTATTATTATTTTTTATTTGTCCTTGTTATTTGCGAAGAAGACTAACATTAAATTAAAAAAATATATTTCATACCATGGTATTTTTTCCTGCAAAGGTTCAGCATAGTAGATAGCCCAAGTATCATTTTGTGCTCTATTACAGCTCTATAATAGTTTACACAGCTAAAATTGAACAACAAATTTTCTCTAATATAACTGCGGAAGCTCCTATAGAACGGTTGTAGAGCTCTAATAGAGCTAAGTGGCGCACATTTAGAACTATTTTAGAACAAATTAGCTACCATATAATCAGTTATAGAGCAGTTATAGAGCAAGAAATTTCAGTTTATTTTTATCAACTACGTTGCTAATTCGCTCTATACAAGTGTTTAATTAGCATTTGGTTACTCTTATGGAGGTAATATGTTGTTGAAATTGAAAAAAAAAACTACATTTTAATTCCAACTGTCAAAATATTATTATGTTATTTCTCTATAAGAGTTTAATGACATTTAATTTAATCTTTTCAGTATACCAAATTATTATTTGTTTATCTATGGAGATTTTGTTTCTCGAATTTCAGGCTTAAATAATATTTTAGTTTTTAGAATTTTAACATTTTTTGTTCAATTAGGTATTTTTCTAAGAAAAGATGGCCGAGCTTCCTGCGAGCTACTATGAGAGCTATATAGAGCACTTTAATTATAGTTTTGTAAAATATTAAAATATTAGGGTGGATCATATTTATATTAGGAATTTCCTTTGAAATAAAATACAAAACGATATTAAGTGCCATATTTTGAGTTGTTACGATATTTCGGATGATTCAATATTTAATATGACGAATCTCAATAAGAAAAAATAGATTCTTAAATCATAACCTCAAAAAATTAATAACTTCCCCAAAAAAAAAACATTTCCAATTGTCTTGTAAAGATATGCAATAGTTAGGTAAAAACTAACTATTTAGCTTAAAGGCTTTCTTAAATAATTAGCTGAAACCGAGTTCCATAAATTACCCCCGGACTCATAAATTACACTCGGACTGCATAAAAGTTTTAAAAATACAGTTGGTAACTCTTGATACCAGGCATCTGAATTTATTAAACGTCTGTTTTAAAAAAAACGACAGATAAATGTAAACAGCAAAGGTATAAGTTAAAATATTTTTCAAAAAGTTCTTCAAAGCATAAGTTGAAATTTATATACTATTGAATATATATGTAATATACATGTTGAAATACTTCGTACTTGACAGTTCATTTCATTTCACTTTTTTATAAAATTGTTTTCGGTTTTTAGGTACAATATAGTTTACCATTTCCACGTGGTTCTTAAATAAAGTAATCTAAAATATAAAAAACAATTTTGAGTGAACTCGATAAAATCAATTAAAAGGCTTAAATTAAATATTCAATTAAAAATATAAATATAATTGAAAAGGAACTGAATATAAACGGCTGGCATGTTTTTTATTTGACATAAAACATTCAAGTGAGGAAAACAAAGGTTTAAAAAGTTAATTTTAATCAGATGGTAAATAATATTTTGGCTAAAAACTGTCGAAGAAAAATTAATTTATTTTACAATATAAAGTCATCAAAAGAAAAGTAAGAAATAAGAAAATAATAGCTATGGGAACAATCCCCTAAATATGTAAATAGTTTTTAATTTTAAAATCCCATTTTGTTTTTTCAATATCTTTTCACACGTAATATTAAATATTCTATAAGATCGTTTGTTTGACAAAAATGTTTATACTTACAAATACATAGCTATGTATCTATAAAACTAAATTTATCTGTCAAATTCAAAATTTTGCCAAAAGTATTTTTAAATTTTTTTTATGTACATTATGTTTACATTACTTTAAATTAGTTTAAATTACTATTATTGTGTTTTTATTTTTTTTAATTTATTCTAATTCCAATTTATTAAAATAATATAATACTTGAAATGGAAAAATTGACATTTCTGAACTGAAATTTTCATATCACCGATTTAATGTCAGATACAATAGAAAATTATCTTGTTTCTGTTGCCCACTCTAACAAATAACAACATGAAGTTAGCTACATAATAATTCAATTTGTTTTTGTAATTTATTTTGACATAATTTTGGCGGTTGCAAATTTGCTGTGTAACTGTTGCATTGGAGCACTTATGGAAAGCTTATAGAGCAATTTTGTTGTTGTGTCATTTTTGTTTTGTTTTTCATATTCAAATGTCAGATGTTATATTTATATTTTGTTTAAGGTTGAAGGTATGTGCATAATTATTAATATATTTAAAAGAATCCAAGTAAAAACAAATGATAAAAAAATTACGCCAATTTGCCATCACAAAATTAATAAATTTGGAAAATTCGTATTTGTAATGTATATGTACCTATATTATTATTGAATAATCAACATTTATTAATAATATATTAGATAGAAGAAACAAGAAGCTTAAGTATTTATTTGGTTAATTTTTGTTTTTTATTTTGTATTATTTGAATTGTTACATTATTTTATGATTTGAACAAAAAAATATTTTACATAAAGTACAATTTAAACAAAAATGAAGTTATCAATTGAACAAAAACTTAATTTTTATATTTTATTTTGAACATTTTACACACACTATACATTTGATACTGAAAAATTGTGGCTCCATTTTCTCGCAATCCGAAAAATATATCCTATTTAAGTAAGATAATTTAATTGGCATTTCAAACATTTCTTTTATACTTTTAATGAACCATGTATAAAAACTTCTCCAATTATTGTTTTTTCGACTGCTTTGTTTCTACAATGTTATTATTTTTTGCTGTGACAAACATCCATGCTGAGAATTTAAATTAGACATTACCCGAATTTTCGTTTTCATAGAACTAATGCTTTATTTTCATTTTTCACATAAAGTAATTATTTTTTATCTGTAATAATTATGTCCTCTTGATTTTTTAAAAATTTTTATTTAAAATTAATATTTTTTACATTTATTTTTTTTTAGATGCGCGTTTTGCATCTAGTTCTCATAAAAATATTTAAAGAACTGAAGAAAAAAAATTATGACATAATTATGTGTGTGATATGAGCGTCATATTATGCTCTATAAGTTATGTTAAAGAAACAAATTAGTTGTCGAGTTTCTTCGGATTTATATTCGTGCTGCTCTATAAGAGTGATCGGTTAAAATTAAAAAGTGCTAATAGAGCTATACTAATTCCGAAGTTGAAGCTCTATAAATGTTGTTCTATAGAGCTATAATAGAGCTAATAACCTCCATTAGTTATTTTATTGCAACTCTTAAAGAGTAAAAAAAAAATCTCACAAAAAATGCTAATCAGCTGCTCATGCAGCTCTTATAGAGCAGATCATTTTACAAAGAAATTTTAAATGCTAATTTGTTGTCAAAATGTTAGTTTATAGAGCAAATTTGCTTCAGAGAATGGTTAAAGAACAGTACTAGAGCAAATTAGCTTTTTCGAGACAAATTAGCTGCAAAAATTGTTACTTGGGAGGGGTTAAAAAAAGAGTACCAAAGCAATTTGTATACATATTGCAATTTGTATACATATGCAATTTGTATATGTGTTGGAGTATTCCATCGGACTTACAAACATCCAGATAAATGAAGAATAATATATATAAAATAATTAGTCTTAATCAAAAAAATTTTCTCTCATATCAAATAGTGAATTCTCAATTTTTATCTTTCTCTTTTATTTTAAATATTACGAAATAATTTTTATTTTTTCTATTACCGATAATAGTTAC
This sequence comes from Argyra leucocephala, assembly GCA_963942445.1. Taxonomy (NCBI): domain Eukaryota; kingdom Metazoa; phylum Arthropoda; class Insecta; order Diptera; family Dolichopodidae; genus Argyra; species Argyra leucocephala. The sequence continues at coordinate 66,152,854 of OZ012681.1, read as the reverse complement.
ATATCAATTTTAATTTTTTTCGATTAAAAATAATTCTTATGAGCAATTTTTATTTTTTTTCGCTTGGAATAAAAATCATTTTCTAATTGTGAAGCTATTTCAAAACATATCAACTTGAAAATTTGCATGGAAGTAGCTTTAAGTATCTGTTTTCATACAAATGCCCATGTCCCATGTTAATAGGTTTTATAGTTTTTGAGAAATTATTTCTTTAATTTTAATAACTTCGGGTGGTCATCTAGCCTTCGTTTAGTAGAGTAGAGTTCTTGGGACTTGATTTGTATTAAAATAGATATTTAGTGCTATTTCGATGCAAATATGTAAGTAGATAATATGTTTTGAAATAGCTTCACAATAGAAATTGATTTTTATTTTTTGTTGATTAAAATAAAAATTGTTTGTTTTGTGTTTTTGACTGATAGGAAAAAATAAAAATCATCAAAATAATTGAGAATTTTAACCAAAGATGAATTTGAAAAGCTATATCTTTTAAAGTACTTGATGCACTTACATGGACCAACAGGTGAATTAATATGTGGGGATTGGTGTTCAAAATGAGACTATATATTGGAATGGTAATAGGTTATGTAGTTTTCGAGAAATGGGTAATTTAATTTTAATAATTTCGGGTGGCCATCTAGCCCCTGTTTAGTAGAGTAGAGTACTGGGACTTGATTTGTATGCAAATAGATACTTAGAGCTACTTCGATGGAAATTTTCAAAAATATATGATTTCAAATAGCTTCTAAATTAGAAAATGATTTTTATTTCAATCGAAAAAAATAAAAATTGCTATGTAACTATTGTCGATAATAGAAAAAGTAAAAATAATTTCGTAACTATTAAAATAAGAGAAAAAGATAAAAATTGAGAATTAACTATTTTACATGAGCGAAAAATTTATTGCTTAATCTTACTGGAATTTGCGACTGAATTTTTTTATTTGTAAAGTTAACATGCGTGGATTTTGCTTCATTCAGTTTAATTCTCTACCTTTTGGACCAAATGGAGATTTTGTTATTTGCTTATTGAAATTTAATTGTAGCTTCATTTATATTTTTATCGACTGCTAATATAGCCGTATCATCTGCAAAAGTAGCTACCGTAGCATTATCTATCTCTGGAATATCACTAGTGTATAGTAAATATGGGGCCCAGTATACTTGTGGTTCTTCTGCGTTAATATTTTGTAGAGCAGAGTAATTTCTCCTTTTTTAATTTGAAATAATCGCTTTGATAAATATGACGAAATAAGTTCGACATATGTTTCAGAGAGCAAGCGATGTATCTTGTAGATAAGCTCTTCTCGCCATACTTTGTTAAAGGCTTGCGCAACATCAAGAAACACTGAAGAGCAGATTCATTTGCCTTCCAATGCTTTTTCAATGACGTCAGTTATTAATAAAATTATAATATAAATTATTAATAAAATTATAATTTTATTAATTCATAATAAAATAAAATATTTTTGTATTACAAGTCTAACTACTCTACACTACTCTAAGTTTATAACATGCTAATTATTATTAATTTATGAAAATAACAGTACAAAATGTAGTATTTTGCTCTTTTATATCACTATACACCCACACAATATGAATTTTTAGTTTAAAAATTGATTGAAAAACAAAACTTTTCATATTTATTTTCATTTGTAGGTAAAATACCAGTAGTATAGATCTGATTTAATTAGAATTTTTATCCCAAAAAAAAAAATAAATTCAGTTCACCAAATCCGCATTAAATATCTTTTTGTTTACCATATGCTGGCTTATATTTTGCTTTGCTTTTAATGTTAAGAAAAAAAGCCAAAACAAAAATAATTTCTAATAAAAAATTATTAAAATTTAAAGATTTTTAACAGGAAAATTGGATAAAAACTTTCAATTTTTATGACTTTTCTATTTTCTTATAAGAATTTTGAATTTAAAATAAACTAAGGATTACCTACTACTATGTTGCGTTAACATTAAAACCACAAATCAGAATAATAAATGAAAATGTTTTTTGATTGGAATAAAAAAGAAAATGTGAAAATTTTTGAAGAAAATCATAAAATTAAATTCTTAACTTTTCATGTTTATTTTAGTGTTTTTGTGATGATATTTTTGCGAAAATCTCTAATAAAATTTAATAATCCTTTTTGACGTGTATATGGAAAATAAAAGATAAATTTGGTTAATAGTTTGTTGTTTTTTGTTTAATTATTGCAATAGTATAATATATTATCTCAACAATACATAGATAATAATATTGCAATAGTATTTGAATTATTATGGGGTACCAAAATTTTTGAAGAAAAAATTGAAAAGAAAATAATATAATAGGTGCCTAGGTAGTAGTAGGATATGTGTGTATAAAATTATTGTTTTAGTTATATTTCAAAATGCAAACTATATTAAATACCGTTATGGTAAATGGTAAATTTAATCTAGACACACACGTGGTTTTGGTGGTTTTTCTTTTATGCGGTATCAAAAAAATTAAAACCATCATCATTATTATTATTATCATCATCATCATCGTCATTATAATCATCATCACTATCATCATTATCATCATAACATTAATCTCTTATCCTTTTTTTTTTTTGTTGCTCATCATAATAATTTTGTTGGTATCCTTTTTTTTCTGTTGTTGTTGTTTGTTCTTTTTATTAATTTTTCCTTATTTTGACTTGATTTAATCTTCGTGTTTTTCTGGTTATTGGGGTTTTTCTTAATTTTTCTCTTTTATATTGTTTTTAATTTTCTAAGTTGAATGATGATGTGTATTTTGTTTTTGAATAAGATCAAAACAAAAATATTTCCATATTTGTAGATGAGGAAATTAAGAAATCTTTTAGAATAATTTCAATTTATGCTGGCATATTATTTGAAAAGAAAATTTTATGTTGGTTTAAGGTTTGTATTTTCGTGGTGTATTTAATTTTGTCAAGTGAATGGTCTTAGAAAGGTGATTAATAAGTGTTTTTAAATTTCAAAAGTTAAGGTTAGGCAAATTAAAAATAGTCGTTTTTTGAAAGCAAAATTTAGAAAGTGATTTAAAGTTAATATTTAATTGTATTTTTTTAAAATATTAAATTTAGTTTTTGATGTTTCGTTGAATTATTTCTAAGTAATCATGAATGTTGAATTTAGATTTTTAAATAGTTTTTTCGACAATTAATCTATTAATACCAGGCTATATCTCTTATATTATATGAATTTTTTGTAAGGAAATTATTTAAAAACAAAACAAATATATTTTCATAAAAAATCCAATTTTCGCTTTATTGTAAGCAATTTAAGAGGGCTGGAACAAATGTTTAATTGGTTATGAAAAACAAAAAACAGATTTATTCGTAATTTTGTGTCAAGACAATTAATAATCTAAGCGTATTTCGAGTAAATGAGTGATCTAGAAGTAAACCATAATTTGAGTGTTACTAACACGTTTCTAATGTATTGAACTTAAAAAAAACACTACGGACTTTTAAATAAGATGCAAGAACATAAAACCTATTGTTACAAAAACAGTTGTTATTAATGTAAACTGTGCAGTGTAGAGAAGAGTTTGACCCTGCATTACTATAGCTATTTTTTTTTTTTTGTTTACATAGTTACTGTTCAGAACTTTAAATTCATGCAAAAGACGAACCACAAAAGTATTAAGTAAAAAGTATTAATTTTTATTACATGCATTATAATGTACATAAGGTAAAATAAAATTGAAGAAAATCCTAAGAATTTATGGAATGTATACAAAAAAATGATTTTAACAAAGGCTTTAATACAGACAATCAAATAAAATCCTATAATTTCAATAATAAATCTTTTAATGAACTGCAAAAGATTTCAAATTTGATGAATGAATATTTCACCACAGTTACCGATAATCTAAACTTTCCCTCAAACAATATTAATCGGAATATTTTCAGAAATTTCTCGCAAAACACCTTCTAAAATTCTGATTTATCTCCTACAAATTCAGATGAGATCATTCTGCCGATTAACTCATTAAAATCTTCAGCTGCTACGGAATATGAATTTCAACGAAATTTGTAAAAAAAATTTGCTCCTATCTTATCTAAATTTAGAAACATATTTTTCGCGACATGTTATTTTCCAGACTGTTTGTAAATGAATCTTGTACACCCATCTACAAATCAGGTGATAGAACTGATCCATCTAATTACAGACCAATTTCCGTACTCCCAGTATTCTCTACAATATTTGCAACTAAACTAACAAAAAATAGGTTAACTAGCTTCCTAAGAAGTAATAATATTCTTCATCCAGAGCAATATGGTTTCGAGCATTATTCAAATACCACGGCATCTTGCCTAACACTAACAGATTTCATCATCAAAAGTATGGTTGTGTTGTTATTGATCTAAGATAGTCCTTTGACTGTGTATATCCTAAGGTGTTATTACGTAAGCCTTAACTTTAATAGTAGCCAAAAAATGTTTCTCGAATCATACTTAACAGAAATTAAGATAATTTTCAACTACTTTACCTGTATTTGAAAAAATCAAGTCAAATAATTTTATTTAAAGAAGTACTTGAAAATAGGATCTATTTAAAATTTTTGTACTTAAATAATTTTACTCAAATACTTTTATGTCAGCAAAACCTGAGAAATATTGTATAAACATTTTCTGGGCTTGTAATGCTGATACTTTTTACCAGTTAAGAGGATTGATTTATACATGGAAAACCAGCAGTGGAGAGCGTCAAACGAATGTTGGTGCAAAAACAGTATTGGATCTCGTGGAAAAATATAAAGGTTCTGGAAGAAATGTAACAATGGACAATTTCTTTACATCATTACAATTGATCCATATGCCCACATAATATGGCACTGATTGGAACCATCCGTAAAAATAAGCTATCCAACAAATATGCAACCACTTAAAGACAGAAGAGTTTTTCCAACAAATTGGGCATTTAGAAAGGACACAATATTGTGTCCTTATATCTCCGATGCACAACAAACCAGAGGTAGAAGTAGGAACTAAGGCTAAGCCCAAGATCATCACATAGATATTACAAAACAAAGGAGGTGTTGACAATATGGAAAAATTATTGGGTGAATATTCTTTAAACCGAGGAAGCAATCGTTGGTCACTGGCATTGTTTTACAATATGGTTGATATTGCTGGGATGGTAGCATACATTTTTTACATAGATAATTATTTAAGATTTTGCACCACTGATCATTGCACAAGGTTCCAAAAAGATTTGAACTGTGCAAATTAAATATCCAACCTCGTAAATTAAATCTCATCGTCGTTGGCAAACCATTTATACTTTCAGCAATGCAAGATGTTCTTGGAAGACAAATTCAGCCTTTGCATAACAATCAACCAACAAAAGAGAGACTATACTGGTAGACTGTGGTTTTAAAATGCAAAAAATTAATCCGGGTTCCTTGTCACTCACTTCATAAGGATTAATAGAGCGGTCTCCAAAACCCAAAACGTCATTATTAGTTTGAAAACATAAACATTTGCGATTGGCACGATATAATAATCAAGCGACGAAGGCATCAACGGAAGAACCAGAAATCGCCACATTTTTGAATTGTTGGGAAATTAAAAAAAAACTGCTTTTTAAGAAACCGGTGACGCGAACCTGGAAAATTAGAATTAAAAGTAGCAAAATAAATAGAAATACATGTAATTTAATAAAAAAAAGTCAATAATTAAAATTTATGCAAGTCAAAAATACATGACAAAAAACTGGCGATATCTTATTATTACTCTTAAATTTCAAAATATCAATATTTCTAATCAAAATCTTCATTGCTACTGCTTTCCATTGCGTTTTCGTAACATTTTAAATTTTCATAAAATTGCATATCTATTCGTGGGACATTCTTCTTGGCTAATCCCATAACATCATTGTATTTTTTTTTTATTTATATCGAGTTTACTGTTGTGCTTTTCTATAAGTTGATTTTTTTCTAGATCTGTTCCTTTTTTGGAGGTTAGTGAATAAAACGTACCTACAGCTAATGTGTAATTTTTGGTAGCCGAAACTCCAAGAGAAGTAGTTTTTTCATAAAGAAACATTCTATATTTTGGATATTTGCCATTTTTCTTTATTGGATGCTTTGACTGTTTTCAAATATAACGGATCTAAACTTAATCCAAAGCTTAGAATCATACTTTGTTGAACATCAACAACATTGAATTTTCAAAAAATATTCTCTGTAAATGTTGTAGGAACATTTCGGCTCTTCGTTCGAAGTTTCTGAAAAGTTCGTGAAAATTACTGGTTCATATTTTTCTAAGTAAAGCTCGTGCATTTTTTTGATATTCAGTTCCGGCGGTAAGTATATACACTCCGAGCCAGAATAATGCGCATGTCTGGCAGGAAAGTTTTTTTTGTGTTTATCTACATTTTTCAGTACATTTTCTGGAACTTTGTTTGGTCTGTTAGAATGCTTTCCTCGTTTGTCTTTAGGATAAATTATATTGTTTGACAAATAATCTGTTGTGAGTCTTTCCGCACGGCTTTTATTAATTCCATGGACGGCACAAAACGTTTTTTTTACATATATTGGATAGTTTCTGATTAATGTTGATGAAATAATTGTAAACATTTTTTTCGCTCGCGATTAGTTTTTGAACGATTTCTTTTGGTTTGTGCTTTTGCAGATATTATTAACCCGTAAAGATTTTTTTTTATAAATTTGGTAAAAATACGAAGAAGAACAAAAGCAACATGAAAAAAATTTCAAACAAAACTGAACATGAAAAAAGTTTCATTCTTTTTGCAGTGAATTAAAACAAAAGACGTATTTAATGCAACAACAAGATATCGACAGGCGATATCTTCTTTTTGCCCTAAAATGTAGTTCAAAATATCGCCACAAAATCAAAATCTAGTGAAAGGAGTGTAGTTAGGGAATTGATTTGATTTTACACAGATCGATAGAGCATATTTTTTTATACATTATACGATGAAAAAGTCGATTTCGTCAAAATGTGGCGATATCTGGTTCTTCCGTTGATTCCTTCATATTGGTTAAATTATTTTGTAGAAAAAATACCTTTAATTTATTTATTTTTTTGACCATGGTATAATATCTAACTAAATACTTGTGCTCTTTTCTATTCATCAGACGCATTAATAGAAATGTCCTGCCATTGAGAAATGTATTTATATAATGATTTCAATGTACACTTTTAAATAAAATCCAGTAAGATCAACAATATTATCTAATTAATTTATAGTACCTATCTTAAACCTTTAAATTTTAAGAGTACAAAGAAGCTGTTGGAGACTACTAATTTAAAATATAAGTGGCAGATAATTTTGTTCAAGAAAGATTCTTCTATCACCCTGGATCTCTTTTTAATTTATATTTATGAGCCAGTCTCTTTCAGACTTTTATTTTTCTCTAAAAAGTGAAGAACAAGGAAGAGATTTATTTTCACTAAAAATTTGTATACAAAAATTTCGTTATCAATACATTTTGTTTTTATTTTTGCATTATTATTGTTAACATATTGTGCTGTAGGCAATATAAAAACTATCAAATATCTTTTCTCACCGTATTTAAAATGTTGGTTTTTTGTTTCTGGTTTTATCCAGGGATATTATATAATATCCTATTAAATATGGGATTGGAAAGACTTTTCAATGAATATCTTTTTGCAAAAACCAAAGGGAGAGTATTATTTAAATATTTTTTTATTATGTCGAAAATTATTTCATAAAAGTAGTAAAAAAAAAAAACACAAACTAAATAAATTTTATTTTCATATTTTTAGATAATATTTTTATATTTACATAATTTTTGGGTAGTAAAATAATAAAAAAGAGTCCTTTAGAATGATATATTGCTGAAATGTTTTAGGAAGACATTTGTTTCTTGTTTCAATGTCTACCAGATAGTTAAAAATCAGCCCTGATTTGTTATAATTGTTTGATTGTATTGGTTTTCTCTAGATTTTATATTACACCAAAAAGGATTAGAGATGCTAACTTGAAGTATAATATAGACTAATATTATTTAGATTAATAAAGCCAGCAAAATATATAAGATCATAATAAAAAGACATCATAAAAGTAATAAAAGAAAATTTTTATGGATAAGGATTCATCAGGATTCTATTCTCTTGTTATTTTTCGATTTTTTTTTTTTTATGAAAATGCTCACGCAAGAAATAAATTATAAATTAAACTGCAAAACAAAAAAAAAAACAAAAAAAAAAAACGGGTGTTTTTGCAATGTAAGACAAAAAAATAAAAGCACCAAAAAACAAAACAAATTTTGATATGACCCTAGCGATAAAAAAATATAATTCTTTTTTTTTTGCTTATTCTATTGTTTAAGTACTTTTTTATTCTTTGTATGTGCAATAAAAAAAAAAAGGAAATATGAATTATTAGATTTTTGCAAGAATCAGCTCAGCTGCCCCAAATGAAATTATTTTGTTTTTTTTTCTTTTTTAAATAATAATATTATAATATTTATTTTTATAACTAATTCTGATGAATCTTCAAAATAAATAAAGGATATTTTTGAAAAAGAGGACACTTATTATTATTAACGTTTTATTAGGACCATCTTGTAAATTTTATTATATCAAATTTCATTAAGTAAAACTACGTATTTGCAAACTTAAAACAAATATACTACTTTAATGGGTATTATAGTCCGTATCGCAAAAAAACGTATGACATACAAGATTATGTTATTGAAATTAACTACTCTAAGCTAAATGTTTATTTTACACAAGTGTTATTAAACAGATTTGGGAACAACTTCACTTGAACAAAAAAATCAAATAAAAGTGTTGGAATTTGTTATGCATTTTAAGATACCTAGTTAAGCTAAATGTTAGACTAGAACTGAATCGGCCATTTTGAGAAGGCCACATTTACACATTTTCGTCATAATAACTTTTTTGCACCAAAAGAAGGTTCATAAAGAAACACATCTTTCCTGTGAAAATGGCATATCTAAATAGTTTGGGTGTGCTAAAAACTGAAGTGAATTTTTTTTTCAGTCCATTCGAAAAAACATATTTCCGGAAATATGGCCTTTGGCAAAGTATTGAGCAGGAATTTCTATTAAAAATTACATGTTTACAGCAATGAAATATGAATTAAATAAAACGTTATAGATTTAAAAATAACGTATGTATAATATGTATTGGGCATTGCAACAGACTACATACATAACCTTCCTTTGCCCAATATTCCAATTTAGGAGATTTTTCACTACAGACAATTATGAATTTTTGTATTTGCAATATTAAAAATAGAAAAGCTTCGTTTTTTTCAGATCACGGAGGTGAAGCTCTTACAGGACCAAATGAGATATGCTATTTTCTCTGTCAATATTTCAACACTAGAATACCAGAAAATGTTGTTGATATACATAGATATTTTCTTTAATGGGTGTCCAGGACAAAACAAAAATAATACCGTAGTAAGATCTTTATTGGCCATAGTCTCCAGCGGAAGATATAAAAATATTCTTCAATATTTTCCGATTCGTGGGCATTCGTTTCTTCCCTGCGATCGGGCGTTTGGTACAGCAAAACGACTTATCCGAAAAAATGATTAAATTTATACGTTAGAAGAATGCAATAATCTTATATTAAAAGCTAGTCCGAGTTTAGAATTCATAAAAGTAAAGACGAGAGTTGAGATGATATCATTTATTTTAAGAAATGGTGGCCAATACATTATAAAATGAATATTTTATCCATAAGATCTCATGCTAAGATTCCAATGAATCAAATTAGTATCGTTTCATGTATCTGTATATATGCAATTTAAATACAACAAAAGTACTCCTGGAGTTTCAAAAGTACACAAATTTATTGATGGATTACAAAGTGAGGAATTTTCATTTGAAAAGTCTGCAGGATCGATTCACTAACAATATTCCTTTAGTTACAATAATAATATTCCTCTAAATTTTAAAAAAGTTTAGGGCAAAAAAAATTGAATACAATACATATCACAAGAGAAAACAAATTTTTATGATGAAATATTAGTTTGGCCTACAAAATGATAAAGACTTACAACCAGAAAAGGATATCTAAGAATTTATATAATTGTAAATAAAACCTCTTTGGTTTTGAGTTGTTCTTAAACTAAAGCTTTATTTCTATTTTCTTTTTAATTACAAAAACTTAATAACTAATTATTACGTTGCTTATTATGATTGAGCAACGTATTTATGCTGACATTCATTTATTACATTTATTAATTACATTTATGAACTAAGTCATTCAAGTTCGATATTTGATACTTGTTTACTTAATTCTGTTATGTTACGAAACAGAATAATGCTTATGAAATAAATAAAGGGTCAGTGAACAGAGTTATATTAAGAATTGAATATAACACTTCCCCCTTTAGTTTTTTCCGTCTCGGAAAATATTTTAACATCAGCTATTTTTTCTGTTAATTTAACTGAATTTTTTCTTTTAATTATAAAATTTCTTATTAAAATAATTGATACTATGATAGTTGAAAGTAAAAAAATAAATGAAAAAGTATAAGTTGTTACATTATGTTTAAATTCAATAAACTCAATACTTTCTCGGTTTTTAACATTATGAAAGTGTATGTTTTCTAAAGATACATTATTAATAATTTTAGTAAAGTTAAGGTTTGATTGAGGCATAATAAAATGGCTTTCAAATTTTTCGATTTTGTTAAAAAATTTAAAATTTCCAATGCTGATTTCCCGATTAGAAAACTGAATTAAATTATTTTTTTTTAAGAGAAATTTCTCGATTTGTTGTAATATCTTTCAAATAAGTTAATTTTATATTTTTGGTTATTATTATGCCTTTATCAATTTCTTCAATAGTTTCTTCTGAATTTATAATGTAATTGCATGTATTATTTATTTTCAAAATATTATGTACACAAAGATTTTTATGATTTCTTAATTCTATTTTTGTTTTTACATTATTGTATTCAAATACAAAATTATCGTTCAAAATTACTTTTTCATTTTCACAATCAAGTTGTTCGTTTTTTGAATTAGGAAATGGAATAATAAATGCATCGAAAAATTTATCTTTGGAAAATTGGGGTATTGAGATTACAAAAATGATGGTGTCTTCTTCCTTTAAAATAACATTACTTTTAATAAATGGCAAAGTGTTTACTGAAACGTTGAATTTTTGTATTTTGTACTATTTTTTGCTATTTGTCTATTTTTTACTATGTTTTCTGTAAGTTTAAAATTTTTGTTTCTATTTTTATTAATTTTTTCTAAATGCTTTAATTTTTTTTCTTTAAATTTTAGTTCCAGATTTTGAATTTCGTTACTATCAAAATTTTTGTTTAACAAGTCCATCGGTTTTAACTTTGTAAAACTGTGGATTGTGTTATTGTAAAAGTTTACAATTTTAAAGATACGATTGTCAAGATCATCGTTATCATGTTCGGCATTCATCACTCTTAAATGCTCGTTAAGAGTACCATGAAGCCTTTCGATGTCACTGTTTCCGGTTTTTGATCCGGCTGTCGTTTGATGGAATTCGATACTATTTTCTTTTAAAAATAGTTCGACGGCATTATGGATTATACATCGTTCGCCATCTGAAACTAATTTATTCATTTTGCCTAAGAATTGAATTCTTTGTTTGATACACTCTAAAACTGAAATCCAATTTCTATCATTTAATTTTTGGACGGTAGCATATTTTGAAAATTTATCTATTGTGGTTAAATAAAGCTTATTTCTCTCTGGGTACCATATATCCATGTGAACGATATCGTTGAAATTTTTTGGAGTATCAGTAAGCTTAAAAGGTATTTTAATAGGTTTCCTATCGTGTTTAGCAATACTACAAGGGTCGCAGTTATTAATTATTTTAGTTATTTGCAGTAAAAGATTAGGAAAGTAGTATTTATTTTTTAGTTCATCGAACACTTCTGTGATACCTCAATGATTTTTACTTAAGTGCTCTTTCTTTATAATTTCTAACATTTCATTTCTATCCGTAATGTCTGTAAGGTTATTGGAGGATTTAAGAATTCTCAAGTTTTTATTATTGCTGAAATATTGAACATAAAGTTCTTGAAATTTCACAAAGAGAGGGATGTCATTACAAAAAATGCAAAATAAACCTTTATCTTTTAACACTCTTTTCATTAGACTTAATAAATTGCTATTTTCTGTAACAGTAATATGATTTTGAATTTTCTTATGAATAATTTTAATTACATATCTCTCATTTTCACCTTTTTGTAAATGGATTTGATTCTTGAACAAGTTTATTGGTTTTTCCGTTATGTAAATGTAACTGGTTTCGTCTTCACGAGCACTGTTAATTGTAGCATCAGTTGACATTACATCTACATCAACGGGAGTGGCATTTTCGTTGTTCTCATTATTAAGCAATTCATTTGAAATGTAACAATTTTCCTTTGAGTGATTTAAATCTAGTTGAAATGCATTTTGATCAGAATTACATTCTTTTGCGTTATTAGAAATTTCTATTCTTGATAGGTAGTCCGCTACTTGATTTTCTTTACCTTTTACGTACTCGATATTAAAATTGAATTCGCTTAACTTTATTTTCCATCTCTGCAATTTGCAGTTTGGTTCTTTCAATCCATTTAGCCACACAAGTGGTCTATGGTCTGTTTTTATTATAAACTTACGTCCGTATATGTAAGGTCTAAATTATTGAGTTGCCCACACAATAGCTAAGAGCTCTTTCTCTATCGTTGCATAATGGGTCTCATGTTTGTTTAATGTTCTTGATATAAATGAAACAGGATGATTATTCTGTGACAGCACAGCGCCTATTGCCACGTTTGAAGCATCTGTCGTAATTACAAAAGTTTTTTCGAAATTTGGATGTATGAGAATTGGATCGGTTGTTAAAAGATTTTTAAGCATTTTAAAAGCAGATATATATTCTCTATCATTTACGTTAATTTTTGCACCTTTTTTCAGATACCTAGTCATAGGGTATGCGATTTTAGCATAATATTTTATAAATTTACGGTAATAACCGGTTAAACCAAGAAAACTTTTAATCTGTTTTTGCGTTGAAGGTAGTTTAATACTTTGAATGGATTCAACTTTTTTGGGATTTGGTTTAATACCTTTTGGAGTAATTATATGGCCTAGAAATTCGGTTTGTTTAGTAAGAAATGAACATTTGTCTATCTGTATTTTCAAATTGACCTCTGCAAGTCTATTGAATATTTTTTGAATGGAATCTAAATGTTCCTGAATTGAGCTTGAAAATACTAGAATGTCATCCATGTAGACAACGCATATTTTATTGATAAATTCCTTCAAAACATCATTTATAAGCCTTTGAAATGTCGCTGGTGCATTCTTTAGACCAAATGGCATTCTTAAGAACTCATAATGACCAGTAGAAGTTGAAAAAGCTGTTTTATGGCGATCTTTTGGGCTCACTTCGATTTGGTGAAATCCTTTTGCCAAATCAAGTGTAGTGAAATAATTAGCTTTACCTAATTTTTCAAAAGCATCGTCTATATTCGGTATAGGGAATCTGTCATCGACTGTGGCTTCGTTCAGCTTTCTATAGTCGATAACAACTCTCCATTTCCGTTTTCCACTCATGTCCATTTTCTTAGGTACAACCCATACAGGTGCGTTGTATGGTGAACTGGAGTGTTGAATTATTTTACTACGAAGCATTTCTTCTATTTGGCTTTCAACTTCTGTTTTATGGATTTCTGGGTACCGATACATTTTGCTGTATATTGGTATATCGTGTTTTGTTCTAATCTGATGTTTAATGTGATTGGTAAACGATAAGTCATCACCGTCTTTGTAAAATGCTTTTCTATTATTTAAAATTAATTTGTGCAAAAATTTTAACTCTTCGTTATTTAAATGAGATGTTACAATGTGATCTATTAAATTATATTTGTTTATTTGATTTGAAAAAAGTTCGATTGAATTTTCTTTAAAACTATTTTGATTATAGTGTTCCTCACTTTCATTTAAAAAAAATGGAATAAATGCATTTCTTGTTTGCAATACCCGATTTTTGTAATTTACAATGGCATTAAGAGGAGCTAATATGTTATTACCAATTAAGCCATCGAACTTATCATGAAAATTGATTTCTAAAAATGAGGCCATAAATTTTTTTTCATTAAAGACTTCAAATATTGGAAATTTGCATTGTATACTTGTGAAAATATTATTATTAAGAGTTTTAAGACATTGTGTTTTAATAAACCTTTTCCACTTTGGTTGACACAAATTTGGGTTTATGATACTGGATTCTGCTCCTGTATCAATTATAAATTTAAGGGTTTTTACCGGGCTTTCTATTACTATATAGGGAAGATTTTTTTTCCTGTAATTTGAAAATTTAGTTTCTCATTTTTATTGGTATCCATAGGTTCGCTGTCGTTTTTATTGTTTTGTCTACTGTTATTTTTGTAGCTTATTTGAGATGGTTGCTTATTAAAATTGGAGTTAGTTACTCTATTTGAATTAGATGATTTATTATTATAACTATTATGTTGATAATTATTTGTGTTGTTGTGAGAACCTCTATAAGTGTTCCTATTACTATAGTTACTATTATTGTTTTTGTTATTGTAACTGTTGTTATAATTACTATTACTACTGTTATTATAATTATTATTACCATTGTTATTATTACCATTCTGTTTGTGAAATTTAGTGTGAGATTGATTGAAATTATTATTATTGTATTGATTATAGTTATTATTTCGTTTACTTTTTAAATTTTGATAATTACAATCTAAAATAATCCCATAAGCTGTGTCCAGCGTATCAGGATTTCTACTTAGGACAACGCTTCTTGCTGGTTCCGGTAAATTATTTTTAAAAGTTTCTAAAGCTATTCTCTGATTGCTGTTAATAGCTGTAACGTCTATTGGACCATTTAGTTGATAATAGTTGTTAATTCTACATAAAAGTTTTCTAGTTTGATTATAAAAGTTTTCTACGGTAGTTTCTACTCTACATGATCTTATTTTATCAATCAATTTATCTGATGGTAATTTTTCACCGTGATTTGCTATTAGGAGATTCTTTATGTCAGACCACTCCACGGCGCTTCCATGTTGCCTCAGAGTTGCCCTGGCATCACCCGTAATTTTGTCCCTAATGTACCCTTGTACGATCATTTTGTCAAAACTTTGAAATGGGAGGCTAAGGTTGATATAGGCCCTAGGCAGAGTGTACCCCTAACGTATAGCTCTGATAAAACCTAGGAAAAGCCTTCTGGTTTAACAACTACAGCTCTGTCAACAAATCCGACTCTCACCTCCCCGAAGGTAGGTAACATAGTTATCTGTCGGGTGCCTCCTGGAAACTTACTTTGTAAGGCGGACGAGAGCGGGTGAATGCGTGAACTTAGCGCAATAACTAAGTAAACCGGTTAGGCTGGATCAATCCGCGCAAACGAGGACGTATGTTTTCGACGGGCGCGAACAATCGGTTAGTTAGGCGGAGACGGAAACTCCGTCGTCAAATGACCTGGCCCTCCTGGTAGGGGGTTTGTGTGTAGTTTTATCTGCCCTACCACAATAAAATTAATGCAGTAATCAAAAATGTAATGGACAAAACAAAATATTCTATTACCCCAGGTGGCAGACCAGTTGCACTGGAAATCCACCCTTTTCGGAGGTCGGTCCCACGGATTCTGGGGGGGACCAACTATTACATACAAAAGGAAATTTCAACAGGAGTTCGTTAACATCAAGAACTCCCCCTAAATCAATAAACAAAGAGAGTAAAACAACAAGAACTCCTTTGAAAAACGTGCCAGTAGAAAAGCAAACAAGAGTCGAAAGCGTTGGCGATAACAAGATCCAACTAGACTCTGTAGGTGTAAATTTCTACAACGAATGGAAAAAAGAAGTAAAGGCACGGAAAGAAATGGAACAGATAGTGATCAGTCTACAGGATCACATTAAAGAACTAGAAAAAAAGGTTACCTTATTAGATAGAGGTAATTCACCAGCGCCAAGTAATTGCAACATCTTCAATTACTTCACGGATGAAGAAGAACTCACGAGAGAAACGGATTGGATTCTTAAAAAAACAAAAAGACCATCCAAAAAAAGGAAAGCAGAGGGTAGCCCCGAAACTGCCCAACAGAAAAAAGAATCACCAAAAACAAAACAAGCAGCACTTGGAAACAATACTGCGGATAAAAAAGCTGAAAAAGAGGAACATAAACCACCACCTATTATGGTTCATGGGTTAGGTACCTTTGGTGAGCTAAATAATTTAATAAAGCAAACCACTAAAAATGAATGCAAGTACACATCTTACAATAATAACGTCTGGAAGATCAATGTTACTGATAGTGACACATACAGATGTATAACAAACGATTTAACATCGAAGAAAGTTCAGTGGCACTCCTATGAGGACAAATCTACCAGACCAACAAAAGTTATGGCCAGGGGATTACATCCTTCATGCGATGAAAATGAAATAGTTCAAGACCTGAGAGATAACGGTTTCCAGATACTAGAAGCCAAAAACATAATTATTAAAGATAAAATCGAAAAGAACGATGGTAGCTTTATCACTCAAAGAAGAGGATTACCATTGTTTATGTTAACATTCGATAATAGAGAAAATATAGAAAAAAATTTTTCTATTAAAACAATAATGAAAATAGTCGTTAAAATTGAACCACTAAGAAAAAACAAAAACAAAAAGTTAATCCCACAGTGCAAGAGATGCCAAGCTTTTGGGCATACACAAAGTTTTTGTAATAGAGACTGTGCTTGCGTTAAGTGTGGCGGTAAGCATTTCACAAAAAGCTGCATTTTAAAGTTGGGAGAAAAAGCCAAATGTATTAATTGTCGTGGTGATCATCCGGCAAACTACAGAGGATGCCCAATTGCAAAAGAACAGCAAGCCAGAAGAAACAAACAAGCAAAACTACCCCAAATTCAAAAGATTAATACTTTTAAAAATGAAAAATTTGTTGACACGAATAGAAAACCTACAGTAATAAATGCTAAATCATATGCCCAAATTGTGAAAAACTCCCGTAAGGAAGATGATTACTCAGTCAAGGATATATTAAGTCTTATCCTACAGAGACTAACAAACCAAGACGAATTTATTAAAACATTATCTGACGAGATTACAACGATAAAAATCCATAGCAGAAAACCACCGCAGTCACATAAAAAATAAGCCACACCCTTAGAGTTGCTACATGGAACGCAAAAGGACTCTTCCAACACATTTTAGAACTCGAAATTTTTCTGAAGGATCATAACATAGATATATGTCTAATTTCTGAAACACACTTCACAAAGAAATTCAGTATTAAAATTCCTAATTATGTTTGTTATCATACTTCCCATCCAGATGACAAAGCAAGAGGAGGAACAGCAATACTGATAAAAGGCAACATTCAACACCATGAGGAGCAGAAAATAGAAAATGCAATGATGCAAGTTACAACAATTAACATTAAGGTCAAAAATAAGGACTTCAAAATCTCGGCTATCTATTGCCCACCAAGACACTCACCTACTAGAGTCGACTTCATAAATCTCTTTAAAATACTTGGAAACAATTTTATCATCGGAGGAGATTTCAATGCGAAACATACCCACTGGGGTTCAAGATTAACCACAACAAAAGGGAGAGAGCTATATCAAGCTGGAAGAAATCATAAGTGTGAATTTATTTCTTCCGGTGCCCCAACCTATTGGCCCACTGACCCAGCGAAAATACCTGATTTGATTGATTTCTTTATAACAAAGGGAATAAATAGAAACCACACATATGCCGTGAGCAATGATGACCTATCGTCTGACCATACTCCAGTGATCATGGTTCTAAGTGAAAAAGTTGAACACAAAAATTGCCTCCCAAGACTTACAAACAAGAAAACTGATTGGGATATGTTTAGAGAAAAACTTGAGCAATTCATTACTCTAGGATCCGTGGAATCAAGGAACCAAATTGATGCAGAAGTCGAGCAATTCATTGTAGACGTGCAGCAAGCAGCAAAGGAGAGCACGCCATGTTTTGACTCGAAACATCACTCGAGAGTGAGCTATCCTCCAGAAATAAGAGCACTGGTTATGGAGAAGAGAAGGGCACGACGAAAATGGCAATCAACGAGGTACCCAGGTGATAAAATTATATTCAATCGCTTAAATAATCAACTAAAACAGCAAATCAGAAATATAAAAAATAACTCATTTAATAAATTCTTAAACAATTTATCAGCCGATGCTTATACTGACTACTCGCTTTGGAAAGCAGCTAAACGAATAAATTGACCACAGGTGCAAGATCCACCTTTGAAAACACAGGCTGGAAGCTGGGTCGGTAACCCAAAAGAAAAAGCTAAGATTTTTGCTGACCACTTGGCAGAGGTCTTCACAGCACCAACACCAAATCTTGCAAATGAAAATATAACTCTCGAAGTTAAAATAGATGAAGCGGAAATTTCGCATGTCACTCTAAGAGAAATTAAACAAATATGCAGACACAACCTGAGTGTCAAAAAAGCACCAGGTTACGATCTCATCAATGGCCAAATCATGCGGGAACTACCAGATCTAGCTTTGTTAAAGCTACAACATATATTTAATGCATGTTTTAAGTTCACATATGTTCCGAGACAATGGAAAATTGCAGAAGTAATTGTAATACCGAAGCCAGGAAAACCGCCTTCAGAGGTAACATCATATCGACCAATATCGTTGTTACCTATTATATCAAAAATATTTGAGAAACTGCTCCCCAAAAGACTTGCCCCGATTATTGAAGAAAGAGATCTGATCCCGAACCATCAATTTGGATTCAGAAACAAACATTCTACAATTGATCAAGTGCATCGGATCACAAATATAGTGGAAAAAGCGTTCGAAGAAAAAAAAGTCTGCTCAGCAATCTTCTTAGATGTTGCTCAGGCTTTCGACAAATTGTGGCACCAAGGCCTTGAATTTAAACTACATCGTGATTTACCAAGACAATTCTATGAAATATTAAAATCATATATGAATAATAGATGCTTTCGTGTACGTTATGCCAAAGAATATTCAGAAGTAAAAGAAATATCTGCTGGAGTCCCACAGGGAAGTGTTCTTGGTCCAATACTTTACCTGCTATATACAAGAGATATCCCACAAATTGACAACATTTTTATGGCTACCTTTGCAGACGACACTGCGATTCTTGCAGTTGACGTATCTGTCGAAAACTCCACAGCAAAACTTCAAAATGCAATGAATAAAATAAGATTATGGACCCAACGTTGGCGCATTAAACTTAATGAAAGCAAATCAACTCATATAAATTTTACATACAAAAAGATTGCAACCATTCCTATCTCAATCAATAACAAAATAGTACCATATGCCAATACAGCAAAGTATCTGGGAATGACACTCGATGCTAAGCTAAGATGGAAGGAACATATAAGAAAGAAAAAAGAAGAGCTAAACATTAGACTCAAAAAAATTTACTGGTTACTTGGGCGTGGTTCTGAATTATCAGTACAGAACAAAATATTAATATATAAGCAGATATTAAAACCTGTGTGGACGTACGGTATCCAATTATGGGGCTGTGCAAAGAAAACCAACATTGAAATGTTGCAAAAATTTCAAAATAAAGTGCTCCGTGGTATAGTAAATGCACCATGGTACATACGTAACAAAGATCTCCACCGTGACCTGCGCATTGAAACAGTCACGGAAGAGATCAAGAAACATGCAGTCAAACACGAGCAGAGACTGCAAACTCATGTGAACTCGGAAATGGCAGCAGTTCTTCATATCGACAGCAGTATCCGTCGACTCAAGAGACCGAAACCCCACGAGCTGGTCACGACCTAAAATGGAAAATTCTACGATAATAGTTTCCTTTACGGAAATTTTTATTTCAATAATTTTCCTTTGCGAAAAAATCTAAAAAATCTTCCCACGCGGAGCTATTGCTGTGACTATCTCCTTCACGGGAAATATCATAGTGATAAAGTTCCTACACGGTAATTATTATGATGTTAGCGATCCTCCACGGAAACTATCACTATAATAACTTCCTAAAGACGCGACCGAAAATTTACGAAAAAAAAAGTCATTAGTCGATCTTACGTAGATTGGTTATAACGGAAAAAGATAGGTGGGCTTTAGTGGGTTCGATTCCTACACTATCAAGATGCACACGCGGCTGGAGCTCTTGATGTCCTTCGGGGATTACCTCCTATCTTTCGCAAAAAAAAAAAAAAAAAAAAAAAAAACAAAAAAAACTTTGAAATGTTTCTATAGTTGGCATTAATTTATCTATTCGCTCGATAAATTCAGGTAGATAATTTTCGTCTCTACCATCGAAAGGTGTTATTTTGGAGACAAAGTCAAGAGTAAGTTTTATTTTTTCTACTAGTTCTGTCATCTTACTTTTTGAATTTTGAACGAAAATTTTTACAATTAATTATAACTTCTTATTTATTATTTTTGTTAATTTAGTTACAAGATTGTATGTCTTTTCTTTTTTTTTTTTTTTGAAAATTTATTTTTATTTATTGTTATTTTATTTTCATCAATAATTTTAACAAAAAATTACATCTTAAACCTTAATTAAACTTAAAAATAAAATGTACCTACTTGATGTTATTCCTGAATGGTTGATTTTAAAGGTGATTATTGATTTATGATATTTTGATTGCTGATTATTGATTGTTGATTCGACTTTGGATTGCTGATTACTGATTGGTGATTTGATTTTTGATTGCTGTGACGTGAAACTTTTTTTTTTATTATTTTTCTTTTGTTTTAAAGACAAATAAATTGAATCTCTTTTTTATTTTTTTTTTTGTTTAAAACTTGAACTGTTTAGTTTTAGTTAAAGTTTAATTATTATTGGACTGGCTTGTTTTTTATTAGTTTATCGTGTTTTTTTTTTTTTTTTTTTTGCAAAGTACTCCAATTTCCACTTTTAAGAAAATAATTCTAATTTACACTTCTATTTTTTTGTGGTTTTTGTTTTTGTTTTATTTATTTACTTATTATAATTGTTAAAAAGTTAGATTAATTTTTCTTTTAAAAAAAAACAGAATTTATTGTTTTTTATTTTTTTATTTTTTTTTTTTTTATTTATTATTTATTATTTATTATAATTTTCGACAGGTTAGATGAATTTTTTTTTTGCAAAGTACTCCAATTTCCACTTTTAAGAAAATAATTCTAATTTACACTTCTATTATTTTGTGGTTTTTTTTTTTTTTTTTTTTTTATTTATTTACTTAAACAGTTTTGGTTCTTCCGTGTTTTCTTTTTCTTCTTCGAAAAATTAAAACACTTACGACTGCGCCAATTGTAAATAAAACCTCTTTGGTTTTGAGTTGTTCTTAAGCTAAAGCTTTATTTCTATTTTCTTTTTAATTACAAAAACTTAATAACTAATTATTACGTTGCTTATTATGATTGAGCAACGTATTTATGCTGACATTCATTTATTACATTTATTAATTACATTTATGAACTAAGTCATTCAAGTTCGATATTTGATACTTGTTTACTTAATTCATAAATGTCTCACACGCATTTCCTGTTTACTAAATTCTGTTATGTTACGAAACAGAATAATGCTTATGAAATAAATAAAGGGTCAGTGAACAGAGTTATATTAAGAATTGAATATAGCAATATGAATATTTTTTATTTAAATTTTTGTAATGAAGTTATTACAATATTTTTTTATTTAATTTTACATTTCAAATGATTTTTATTCAAATATTTTCAGATAATTCCAAATATTAACTATATTCCGTTCCAAAGAGCATAATTTCATTTTACATTTTGGCCAATAAAACAAAATCTGGTTTACCTACCTACAATCTGTAAAAGCCAAAAAGTTTTAAAATATGACGTGTAAACATAACTCACCCTGGCGAACAAAAGCACATAAATCATTTTACGCAATTTTACAAGAGAGCGTTTTTTTTATTTTTTAAATTAATTCTTTCGATTAGAAGAAATTGTGGTATGCAGTTTAATTTCTATTTGCTATAGTTTTCAACGCACAAAGATAAAATTTAAAATTTTGCAATAATTTAGAAAATAATTGACTTAAGTGCTTTTGTTCGAAAAAGATATGTGACTTATGTTCTATTTCTTAAAGTTCTATTTCTAAAAGAATAAAAATATGGTAATAAACAAAACATTTTATTATTTCAGTCTCAAAAAAGGTAAAAAACACAAATAAAAACAAATTAAATACTTTCTTATATTAAAAGTAAATTTAAAAAACAAAAATATCAACAAATTAAACATTTCTTTTGTTCAAAATAAGATGAAAACAAAAAATTAAAAAATAATCACAAATAAAACATTTTCCTTCTATCAAAATTAATATTAAAAAGAGAAAACTGTAAGTTTCCTATTCACTTCAAACTTGATCCTCATCGATTTCCATCAAATCAGGATCGATATCAAGTTTAGTATTGGCTGCATCAGGTAGAGAAGTATAAAATTGATGAAAAATTAATTGAATAAAGTTAAGCAATGATATTAGGTCTTTTTTTATCAGCACTTATAGATATCAAATTGTTTGAAAGAACAGGAATCACGCTTGTAGTTTTGTTTCTTCCCCTTCTGGTTAAATCAAGTTTTAAAAAGTTTTCTTCCTCTCTGTATAAATTATTTTTATACAATATTTCCCCAAATTTGTTCTTAATATCATATCGAAACCATTTCACATCATGCCATTTAAAAAGGTCACCCAAAGTATTTCTGTTTCGAATGACCAAAGGCCCTTTTAAAATTGGAGCAAAATTTAAGAAATCATAATATAATAACCTCAATATTGGTTGATTTGTCTTCTAAGAGCATAGAGAGCATTGCAGTAAAATGCGAATTTTATTCTGCCCACCACTAGTATCAGAATAAAGAATCACATGTTTTACTTCGGCTGTCAAATTTTTTAAATGCTTGTACAAACAAGAGGCTATTTGATTCGCTCCTCTGCCTGAAATACACTCGTGCCACATATAATGAGTTAAGTTGCCATTTGCGTTGTCGTGAACCGTTAAATTAAAAGTCCAGAGTTTCCTTTTGTAAAATGCGAAAGGTGCCGTCAGCGATGGTGTTGGCAAACATTGCTGAAGATCAAAGGTGAAACATTTGATTTGGTTGTTTGATTCTTTCGATAGTTCTTTATCAACGCGCTTTTCGCTATAGGCTAATTCAACTTCAATATGGTATTGATACAACTTCAATATGGTACTCTTTTATTTTCGATTTGGATTTTCTCCTGTGAGTCTTGTAATAGTTGAAGTTTAATTTTATATTTGTCACACGTGCTGCAGGTGTCAAAAGAACTTTTTTTTAAAAGAAAGTTTCAATTTATGAAATTCGTTATAATAAATTTTGGACCCAACAGGGTTACTTGCTGATTTACAATACAAATTATACATTTTAGATACTATTAAATCAGAACTTAGATATCTAGTGTTGTTATCCTTACAAGAGAAAGATAGTATATGTAAACGTACTTCTTCTATTGATTTTGCTGATTTTTTATGTTTTGGAGATTGTGTGCCTCTCATATCTGGTTGAATAAGTCCGATAAAAGTTTCTTTTTTTTTAATGCTACAGTTTTAATGAAATTTTCGCTTTCATTCAAAGTTTTTAAAAAGCAAGTTCTACATATCGGAAGCCTTTCGCCATTATATTCGAGGTAATAGTTATAGGTTTTCATTCTGAACTTATCTCCTGTACGTGGGCGATTTGATTTCTTATCTGAAACTGTCATCATAGCAGAAATGAAATGAACCGCACGGTTATTGTAGTTACCCATGTTCCAGTATTCATCGAAAATTGCTTTTTGCATTTCAAACGAAAATCTGCTATTACATTTTAAACGACAGTTTTCTAATGAAGAAACCTTCTTCGATGCTTTTATTTTACCAGTAATTGTAATGTATTCCTTGCCGCAATTTCTATTTTCCTTTCTTATCCTTTTATCATTTTTGCTCTTTAGGAAAGTTGTCGCTACATTTGATGTACTGGGACCAACCAGCATGCTTAAATCTGATTCCGCATCAGTTGTATTAGTATTAGCTAGAATATTTGATTATACTTCTTTTTCAATATTATCGGGAACATAAGATGGATCTGCAATATAATCGTCGTCTAAAAATGGTTCTTCAATAATATTCTCATCCTCTTGCACTGCAGTGGAAATGATATGCTACGCAACATATTTTTTCTGTTAAAATCACATAAGTCGACTTTTACGTTGATTATTATTTTTGTAATTTTCAAGACGAAACATGTATATTTTGACTTAGGTGTTTTTGAGAGAAAATGGATATTGAGAATATCATGCGATTGAGTCAATAAAAAAAAATCGGATTTTTTTGACTTATGTACTTTTGTCTGCCAGGTTGTTCATTATAACTGTATGTAATTCTATGATTTGAGTATAATTTTCATAAAATAGTTTTTTCTTCCCCCTGAACAATTTAGTTTTTCGTAAATGTGGCCTTTTCGAAATGACCGATTCATTATTGTTCATTGTATTTTTAATATTTAATACAAATGGAATGACAACTATTTATATTATGTGTAGAGTTGTAGAATAAGAGATAATGACTGATAATTAAATATATAAGAATATCACAATATATAACGGAATAAAGTGTCTATTCTAATACAAAGCGTGTAATTGGTATAATTTATTTGATTCTAGTATTCCGGATATCTAGATTTTCAACTATGTCATGTTGTATACCTGGTACGTATAAGATGCAATACTACAATCAGACGGAGACAATAATTCTAATACCATGAATTAGGCATAGAATGTCACTGAAATATAAAAATAATGTTAAAATATATAATAATATTAATTTAAGACAGTGTACATAAACATTTCGTTCTAAATTTACAAAAAAACATATTAAATAGACTCCCTCAGATTGATAGTTGGCGTTAGGTTAACTACCTAACCCCTAAAAAAAACATAGCTATGAAAGACCTAATACAAGCCTCGGACATGGATGGATTAATTGGAAACAGACCCGGAACTCGTAAGGATTTCAGAATTTGCACCTGGAACGCTCGAACACTATACAGCCCAGATATTGGAAAATGTCTTCACGCAGTATAAAGCTGACATCACTGCATTACAGGAGTTGCGTTGGACAGGATACCGAATAATAAAGAAACAAAAATGCGATATATACTATAGCTGTCACGAAAAACACCACATATTTGGATGCGGTTTTGCAATAGGAGACAGGCTGAGACGAAATGTTATTGATTTCAAACCAATTGACGAGCGTCTAGCCATAATCCGCATTA
The DNA here is from genome assembly GCA_963942445.1 of Argyra leucocephala. NCBI lineage: Eukaryota > Metazoa > Arthropoda > Insecta > Diptera > Dolichopodidae > Argyra > Argyra leucocephala. The sequence goes on along the minus strand of OZ012681.1, from coordinate 66,127,556 downwards.
AAGGCACCTTCTACAACATCAGCCTAATATGTGTGCATGCTCCTACTGATGAAAAAGAAGAAGCAAAGAAAGAAGACTTCTATGACGCGTTAGACAAAGTATATGAAGCTTGCCCGCAACATGATGCAAAAGTTGTGCTAGGGGATTTCAACCCTAAACTTGGTAGAGAGCAAATTTTCGGCAGAACAATTGGTAAACATAGTCTCATAAACATCAACACACCACCGATAATGGTTACCGATTGATCCGTTTTGCAGCAGCGCATAATACGGTTATTAGCAGCACCAAATTTTGCCATAGAGATATTCATATTGCCACCTGGCTATCTCCAGATGGCCGTACAACCAATCAAATTGATCACCTTAAGATTGGCGCACGCCACTCATCGTGCGTGCTGGACGTACGATCATATCGAGGGGCTAAAATCGACTCTGATAATTTTTTGGTTATAGAACTTTTCAGAGCCAGAATATCTAATGTTAAAATAGTGCATATCAAATAGAGGTAAAAATTAGTATCTATTTTGATAATCATTAGTTGATATTTTTTGGAAAAAAAATTGGTTAAACATTTCACTAATATTCTATTTTGCAACGAAATGTTCTCTTTTTGCAGCGGTAATTTATTACCAAATTTAGTGTGTACCAAATTGTATTTAAACGAAAATTCAATTTAATTTTCTTCGCTTCACAAAAATTATTTCAAATAAAAATAGAGACGTATAAATTTGTTACAAAAAATGTAACATTATTAAATTAATTTATTCTTTTTCACAGCTATACGAAATTTGGTTACTAAACATTTTTTTCTAATCAACCAGTCTTTATAATGTGCCACAACAATACAATTACAATGTTAAGTGTCACGGGGAAAATAAGGCAAAAGATTGATAAACAGAGAATCTCACTATTTTTATTATTTGCTTGTGGCCAAGCTTTTAGTTCCATAATACTATCATAATATTCCATATATTCCAAGCCTTTGATAAGGTGTGGTATGTAGGCTTATTATGTAAGCTCAAAAAAAACCTGCCGTGCGATTTCTACGAACTGCTGAGAAGTTATACAGAAAATCGTACGTTTTATGTCAGACAGCAAAGTTTTTACACAAAACTTTTCGACGTTCAATCTACAAACAATCTTATGAGGGACCCAGGCCCTAGAAGATTAAAACGTTAAATTCAATGAGACATATAAAATAATATTATAATAAATAATATTATAACTAATATAATTTAATAATAAATAGTGAAGTGCTATCATAGTATACTTCTCTTCAAGCCAGTGTAAAACACAAAGTTATTGTAAATTATTCAGATTGTAAATATTAGATGGAAGAAAAAAATTAAATAATATTCCATGTTACAAGCTTAAAATAATATCAGTTTTATTTTATAGATTTGATTTCTTTTAATCTAATATTTTCATTCAGCCTAACTGAATCACTCCAATGTATCACCATTGATGAAAAGCAATCTACCTCCCGTGAAGTAATAAAAGGTGTACCCCAGCCCCAGGCCTGTTCTTGACCTAATTCACATCATTGATATCTATTAGTTATACTGCTCGGGGTGAGCCTTAATCTCATTTACAATTTTCCTCCATTCTCTTCTATCTTGTGCAACTGTCCTCTATCTATTGATTTCAATCCTTCAATAGTTGACCTAAATTTCGTTCAGTCATTTTGATCTTGGCCTATCTCTGCTTTTAATACTGTACGGTACTGCATCTAATATTATTGTTGTCCTTATTTGTTTATTCATTCTTACCCCATGTTCTGCCCATCTTCGTCTTTAATAATTTTTTTAATATTGTGTCCATCACCTAGTGTTCCTGCCTCCGCTTTTGATCTTATTTGGTATTCACCATCGTCATTTGCCAAACATTTTTCTCTATATTCGTCTTTCGAATGCTTTTAACTTATTTTCATCACCAATTATTGTCATTGCCATAATTTAAGACCGGTTGTCTTTATATTTTAATACGTTCTTACTGTAATTGTCATGTCCAAAGTTTTAAACCTGAAATGGTGCTTTTATGAGTAGAGGATTTTTGTGCTGCTTTCGCCGCTTGATTCTATTATTAAATGTCAAATGAATGTAATTTTTACTATGAAAAAAGGCACCTACACAAAGCTTTTTACTCCTTCAAAATTGTAGTCATTTATTGCTATTTTTTGGGCGGATCGTCTTGTTTCTGTGCGCGTCATTCTCATATATTTAGTCTTATTCTTGTTAATTTTTAATCCTACAGTACCAACTTATTTTTCTAGAGTTACAAATATGTTTTTTAATTCATCAAATGATGACGCTACAATTGCAATATCGTCAGCATACGTGCTTATATTATGAATGATCTTATAAATATGCCTAAATCTTTTATTGCGTGGTGAAGACTAAGTTTGAAAATTGTTGTTGACATCATCTTGCTTAAATACTGTTTTTATATCGAATTCTTGCGTTATTTTGTCTTACACTGCTATCTTGCATTTGGTGTGCTCTAGTGTAAGAATAGTTAAATTTTACAATTTTCGTGAGATTCCCATACAATGAAAAATAGTTTTCACCATATTTCTTTTTATTGAGTCGGAAGCCTGGTGGATATCAATCAGTAATAGATGGGGCCATTTTTTTTTTCTTATGCTCTTGACAGTAACTTAGGTAGATACACCTATTAGTGCTTAATTAAGCAAGGTACTGCAAGTTTATACTACAATATCTACAATATAATTTATTTATCAAATTATTGGCTCATCAACTCATTAAATGTGGAAAACTACTGCTATTGTCAGGTTTCAGTTGATCAAAAGATATATTTAATCGATAATAGATATTATATTTGATTTAAATCCACTTTGGTATTTTCGTAGGATGATTTCAGCTTTTCGTCTCAGTCTATTATTTATAATATCCGAGAGAGTTTTGTACGCCGTGCTTAATAGTGTAATACCTCTATAGTTGGCGCTATCAAGCTTATTGCCTTTTTCATGATGGTGATAACAATGCCTTCTTCCCACTTGATTGGTAGGGTTTCTATATCCCATACTCTATTATTATATTAAGTAATTCGATGTCTCTGATATAAACTGACCGTCAATGTAAGAAAAAACAAAATGATATTGATAAAGAGTAAGAAAACTGATATTTCAATCCATTATGATAAAAATAAAATTGATATAGTAAATAACTACAGATATCTGGGAATAATTATTGACTCTGATTTAAATTGGAACACTCACATCAATCAGTTACTTAAAAGAACAAGAAGGGTAGCTGGCATGTTGAAGAAGGTTGCTCACAGAGTTCCTGATAATATCAAATCATCAATATATTATAGTTTATTTCACAGTGTTCTTACATTACAATTTAGGAAAATACTTTTGCTAAAAATCTGAACACGCTACAAAATTACAAAATAAAGCAATAAAAAATCTTTATGCCCTGAACAAAAGAACACCTACAAATGAAATACACTATAAGTACAAAATATTGAAGCTTGAAGATTATAAGAAATTGATCCAGGTAATACATCTATAAAGTATAGAAAACAGAAAAATAAAATCTAACACTGAAATAACAAGAAATTGTGACATACACAGCTACAACACAAGATCATCTAATCAAATTAGATATTGTTCTGGAAATGGACTTAGTGGTCTTGATCCAGTTATGATTTCAAGTTCATCGTTTTACAATAGACTTCCTTTGGAGCTAAAAAATCAAAACAAAAGTATATTTAAAAAGAAAGTGAAAGAAATGTTATTAGAAGATTATTGAAATTAAGAATGTACCTTAATTATGTTATTTTTATTTCTAAAATGTTAACTTTTTCTCTTAATCTATTAAGCCAATTTGTAATAATAATCTAAGTTTAAATATGTTGAGTTGTAATTTAGCTTTTAGTTTATTTGAATATTTTTTTAATTGTACTGAATTGTCGAATTTTAATATCTTTGTTTTAAGTTATACAATATGTACGAGCTTACTAATAGCTCTTTTTGAGAATGAAAGAAATAAATAAATAAATAAATAAACAAAACCTGGAGATAAAAATCTTACCTGTACTTTTAAGTATTTCTGCTATATATTTAAAATATTTTAAGTTAAATAAGTGGTTATGACAAATTTTACGTTATACTGACATAACCAATTATGTAACCTAGCTAAAATGTGACTTATATAGTTGTCAGAATCAAATAAAATTTGGACAAAAACTTTCGAAAATTCTAAATATAACTACCATGTTTTTGCCTCCATTATTTCTTATATTGACATACGTAGTTATAATTTGTAGGCACAGAATTAACATGGAACTTCCAAAGAAATTTGAGCCTCATTAGATAACGAATTTGTTTTATTCTGCACCATCATTTTATGCAATTAACTTTTCGATTTTAATTATCCGTACAATTTGATACATTTTGCCACATATTATGTTAGAGTTGTGAAATGTCCATAAAATATGTTACATATTATAAATTCATTTTTTTTTTTTCAAATAAATAATTTGTCCGCTTTTGCAAATGGATAGCAATGTTGTATAAAATAAGTTTTTGATCTAAGTATTAAATAGTTAGTTTACTTGGTCGGTTGCTTTGGCTGTGAAACCACTTTAAATTCCATACAAAATTCATTACTTATCAAATCCATCATCAAAACGTAAATTATTTTATGGGTATAAGGTTCGCTAGGATAATAATAATTATGAAAAAAAAAATCGTAGCGCAATTATTATTAGTAACTTTATTCATTCATGGTTTATGTATCCTTAACTCATATAAGATAGCAGATTTACACTTTTATTTCCATGTCATTTAGTGGTTCTATTTAAAAAAAAAATTATTCTTTTTATTCGACCATAAACTGACGGATGATTAAACCAAAAATAAGAAGAATATTAAATTATAGAAATAGTTGTAATAAGGTTTTTATATGACTAAAATAACGGTACATAAATATTATACTGATTAGCTATATGGTAAATTCCCTGTAGAAGTAAAAAGAGAAATTAAATCCTGCAATTAAATTTCAATTGAGACATAGACAAAACAAACAACTGAAATACGAAAAATTCAGATAGATTAGAAAAATTTCACTTTATGTTTGACTATAAGGATATGATGATGATGATGATATAATCTAATAAGAAATAAAATAGTAGTTTAATTTTTTAGTTTGTTTTTTCTTTTTTGTTTTATCGTTAATCATAAAAGTGCAATAAAGGTGGTTTGGTAAAAATAAAACTTTTGAGTCTGTGGCTCTGGTAAATTTTTTTTGCAATTCAAATTAAGGATATACGTACCTAGGTAATAATGTTTAGATCATGTTTTGGAATATTTTTACTCTCTCAACTACTGGACTTAGACTCTGTATATTTTGATTCTAGATTCAAATTTTAAGTGCAAGGTTAATAAATTAAAGGCAATTATGTATAAATTTCGATCAAACTCATTGGTTAGTTTGATAATAATATTGAAAATATGGTCCAACGGCATACGGTTTTTGCTGTGAAAGGCCTACTATTTGTATGATTGCTGTGGAAGGCACATATTTGTATGATTAGAAAATTTGTGAAAACTAATTAGACATACTATAATATGAATTTATAATCAAAAAGTGAAGGCGTAGTAGACTCTTATGGATAGATCCATGCCGTTAAATATGTGATATATAATAGAAATATAAATTATTATTTAGAAATAACCAGCCTTAGTTTTACACTATACTTAATAGAATATATTTTTTTTTAGCAATTCCTACATGGTTGTCATCTTAGAAAAAAAATAATTCGCTGGCAGCAAAAGAGCAGGAAAAAATTTCTGGTCATTTGTTAAAATTGTAAAACAAAATTTTTCATCAACAGCAACATCTCCGTTGTTATAACAGATCCGGAACTAAAGGCAGATCTGCTTACAAAAATGTTCTCTAAAAATTCTACATTACCAGCAACAACAATCCCTTCAACTGAATATGAACCTAAAACTTGCTAATTTAAAAGAGTTTATTTTCGTCCACGAGTTGTTTCATAAGTTCTAAAGGATCTGAGTTCAAACAAATCTATTGGGCCAGACAATATATTACCCCTATATCCTTAAAAATTGTGCAAATACCGTAGCTAGACCACTGAGTAAACTTTTTCACATATCATACGTTTTTGGTATTTACCCGTCCTCATGTAAAAAAAACTCACAGCTAGTCAATCCCAAAAAAATATGCTCCAAGTAATCCCTCTCTGATTACCGCCCAATTGTTTTGACTTCCGCATTATCAAAAGTTATGGTAACGATAACTAACTTATATATAAGATAACTTTCAACTCAAAAACTATCTAGAGAGCAACTTATAACCATTAATCTTTTGACCTTAATGACGGAAAAATGACACAAATGCATAGAAAAATACGGTAAAGCCTATATAGCTTTGTTTATTATATTCAAAGCTATAACCTAAGCTATAGCCTTAGATATATCAAAAGTTTCTGATCGCATCTGGCATGCTTCATTACTAAAAAAACTAAAACCAATTGAACTGGGAAACATTTTCAACACATGGAATGAAAATTTCCTTTCAAACTGTTCAATACAAGTTGTATTGGATATATTTTCATATCTCAAAAATTCACTATCAATGCTGGTGTCACTCCAGAGTCAGTTTTTTCTACAACACTATCTGCAGTATTTATAAATAATCTCCTACCCACGACTTCAAACCAGATTTACAGTTTTACTTATGATAGTACCCTTGGTTCCTTGTATTTCTTTGAAAAAACTGTTGAAGTGGCCCAGACTTCAGTTCACAGAGAACGAAATAATATATCTTGTTCTCTAAACAGCGACCTTCAAAAAATACATGACTGTAAATAGGGTAAAATTTAATGCTTCAAAAACCCACAGTTGCCTCATATCCACAATGCAAAACCCATTAATACCAAATATTCTATTCGGAAAAGTAAATATTGAAAATTTTGAAACTTTAAGACTTCTTGGAAATAAGCAGTAAACTTTCGTGCAGCGATTACATTTTTTCTGCGAAACGTTTCAGATTCTTAAGCAGAATATATTTCACATCTTCCAACCTCCTATTAATAATATAAGGTATACATTCAGCTTCGACTAGAATATAACTCGCATATTATTGTTAAGGTGAATCTAGTACCAGCCTATACAGTACCTATATAAGGTACAAAAGAGATGTTACACAACACCTAACATCATTGAGTCATCGCAGTGATTTAGGAGCCACTCTGTTTTATAAATATCTGTTGGGTAATTGCTCTGACGAAATTAAAAATACATCACCCGAACCATTAAACTATGAACTAAAATTAACACCTTACCATCTTTTGTGTTTCCACAAACATATAACTTAGAAGTTTTCAAGAGAAGGGTAAATAAATGTGTTTTAACCTGTCCGTAAACTTTTGTACTAATTATTATATTCTATTCTATTCTATTTTATTCTATTCTATTCTATTCTATTCTATTCTATTCTATTCTATTCTATTCTATTCTATTCTATTCTCTATTCTATTCTATTCTATTCTATTCTATTTTATTCTATTCTATTCTCTATTCTATTCTATTCTATTCTATTCTATTCTATTCTATTCTATTCTATTCTATTCTATTCTATTCTATTCTATTCTATTCTATTCTATTCTATTCTATTCTATTCTATTCTATTCTATTCTATTCTATTCTATTCTATTCTATTCTATTCTATTCTATTCTATTCTTCTCTATTCTTCTCTATTCTATTCTATTCTATTCTATTCTATTCTATTCTATTCTATTCTATTCTATTCTATTCTATTCTATTCTATTATATTCTATTATATTCTATTATATTCTATTCTATAATATTCTATTCTATTGTATTCTATTGTATTCTATTGTATTCTATTCTATTCTATTCTATTATATTCTATTCTATTCTATGCTATTCTATTCTATTCTATTCTATTCTATTCTATTATATTCTATTCTATTCTATTCTATTCTATTCTATTCTATTCTATTTTTTTTATTTACCACCCTTTTTTGTCTTTCCTTCATCTTAATATGCCTTAAGTCTGCGAAGTTAGTTAGAATGCTTATCCCATTATTTTGACCTAAAATAAATAATATATTTTTATTTAATTACCTTAAATTTGTAGTATTAAATATATTCAAAAATACAAAAAGTGCAACGCATGGAGTTCCAATATTCTTTATTTATTTAAAGATTTTTGATACGATGTATTTAAAAAAAAATTTGCCGTCTCAAGGAACACTATATATCTGGTTTGATTTTCATATACAGGAAGATCAGAAAGTATACACATTTTGAAAACAATTAATAGCTGCAACGTATCCCTCTTTAGTAGAAATTTCTGCCGCAATCACAGTTCCTATTGCAATTACAATTCAACCTATCTCTGGGTATTTCCAAATCTGTATTACCTATATTCACTAATGTATAGAAAATATACTTTTAACTATTGATAGAATAAAAACTGTAAATTTCAGAATATTTGAGGACGCATCATATACATTTTATTATATTATATTGTCCTTTTTATGTGTTAAGTCTACTTTCAAGGTTTTAAAAACTCACCTTAAATTTTTTAAGTGATTTCAATTACAGTGTTGAATGAAATTATTGGTTCTGAAAATTTATGTTTTTTAGGATTCAAGTGAAAATCTTGCCAAAAAAACTTTTGTTTTTATTTTTTGTATACTTTAGTATTAAGCGGTCAAGTTTATTTTAGATCCTTTCTCAATATTTTAATTTAAAATTTTTATTTATTTATTTTCTTTTTGTTTCAACTTTATATAAAAATATCATTTTTTTTTACCATTTCTAAAAAACTTGAAACCAAAGCTTATGTTTTTATCGGTATTTTTAAGGAGTTTATTTACCTTAACATAACATCCTTTTGTATCCATAAAGGTAAAAAGAGTAAATGAAGAAAACGAAAAATAAAAAAAAAACACAAAAACAATAAAACTCATTTTGTTTTAATGGCCAAGTTAAGTAGTAAGAAAAAGAGCTTATGATGCACATCATTTACTAATGGCGGTCTCTGAATGTTCATAAAATAGAAAATTATTCAATATTGACACAAATAAAATGAGAAAACCATAAAGAAAAAAGGTTAAAAATAAAAACAAAATAACCGGTTTTTTTTAACGGTTGGTTATGTAAAAAGGTCATTAAGAATTAGAAAAAAAAGGTAATGGTAGATTAGTAATTTTGCTTTCTTGTTGTTGTTATTTTTGATTTTTCTTCCAATGAATTTGTTTAAAATTTTGCTTTAAGAAAAGGATATATCGAAAAAGATTCTGCTTAGAACTATTGCAAAAAAAAGAAATAAAAAATTATATTAATAAAAAAAAAAAAAATAAACAAAAAAACTTAAAGAAGTTAATTTAGAAGATAAAAACAATTTTTAAATATGAGATTTTAAAGAGAAGTCATTAAACTTTTAATTGGAAATGTCTCAGCAATAGAAACAATTGATTGAGGAAAATTGAAATTTAGATTGTGTTGAGTTAACAAGTAGACAATAGTTAACAAATCAGATAGGTATAATAATTATCTCATATTGAATTGTTTTGATGAGCTTAAGTAATTAAAGAAAATAAAAAACTAATTATTGAGAATGACAATAACGGTTTTTTTTATCTCTGTTAACTGTATTTATTGAATCTTTCTAAGTGAAAATAACTTTATAATAGTTGTGACGTTCGTGGTGTATTTAAGGGCCAATTTCAATGTGGGAGCTTAAATATAGGATAAGATAAGCATCGATTGAAGCTTTAGCTCAAAAATATTTAGAATGAGTTTCACAGTTGACATTTTAAGTAAGCTTAAGTGCATGTCATATTATTTATTTATTTATTTCAATCTACTGAGTAGTCCCTTACAGGTTTTGCTTATAAAATATTTAAAACTAAAATTTTTTTTCCAGATAGTAGTAAATCATCGAAAGAGGCTTCAGGGACTACCTATTACCGGGGAAGGCAGTTTGAAGGACTGTGGGACTTTAACCCACTAAAAACTCCTATCATTATTGCAACATTAAAACTAGTCTTATAGACTAACCATTAATTTACATTTAACTGAAAGAAACATAGATACCTTTGATCTAACAAAATCCAATAAGGTTTTAATAGATAAAAGGTTTTAACCTAATTCAAGTGGTCTTGTTCGTTTTAGTCGCTTCACAAAGTTTTGATTGTCAATTAAGCTAGAAGCTTCGGTATTGACATGTTGGATCAGACGAGTTTTATGCCGTGCAGCGCATTTAATTATTTCGTCTTTTATAGATGAGATCTTCAGATCTCGATGAATATCGGCATTGCGAACATACCATGGAGCATTGACTATGTTGCGCAGTACCTTATTTTGGAACGTTTGGATAGTTTGAATATGGATTTGTTTAGCACATCCCCATATTTGAATACCGTATGCCCAAACTGGCTTCAATATTTGATTATACATCAAAACTTTGTTATAGGTCGAGACCGTAGAAATCCGCCCAATCAGCCAGTATATTTCTCTATATTTGAACTGGAGTTCTTGTTTTTTGATTTTCACATGCTCTTTCCATTTCAGTTTTGCATCCAAGGTCATGCCAAGATATTTAGCTTTATTCTCGTATGGAATCACGACATAATTAATTTTAACTGAGAGAGGAGTTACTATGTTTTTGTAGGTGAACTTTACATGACTACATTTGGCTTCATTTAATTTAATTTTCCATTTTTTGCAACAGTTGGAAATTTTGTCATTAGGTTTTTGCAGTTTGTTTGTAGCTTCTTCTATAGTTGAACCAACTGCCATCAACGCTGTGTCATCTGCAAAGGTTGCTATTTTTATATGTTCTACTTCGGGTATATCACAGGTGTATAACAAATATAAAATTGGACCCAGTATACTACCTTGCGGTACTCCAGCTTTTATATCTATTAGAGAGGAGTATTCATTCTCATTTTTAACTCGAAAAACTCTATTTGAGAGATATGATGAAAATAATTCAACATAATTTTTAGAGAGCAAACCACTTAGCTTTTTGATGAGTCCTTCATGCCAAACTTTATCAAAAGCTTGGGCTACATCTAGAAATACTGAAGAACAAATTTGTTTATTTTCCAGTTTTCTATAATGTCTGTTATTCGATGTACTTGATCTATTGTTCAGTGTTTTTGCCTAAACCCAAATTTGTGATTAGGTATTATATTCCTGTTTTCTATCAGGGGGGTTGAATCCTTCTCAATAGTAATTTTTCAAACAACTTTGATATTGTAGGGAGCAAAGATATCGGCCTGTAGGATTTGGTGTCGTTAGCAGGCTTTCCTGGTTTTTGGATCATTATTATCTCGGCAACTTTCCATATACTAGGTACGTGTTTAAGCTTAATACAGGCATTCATTATATATACCAAGAGTGTGAGAACTTTGTTGGGTATATTTTTTAGCACATTTGAAGTTATTAAATCAAATCCTGGGGCTTTATTTAATTTTAGGTTTTTAATTTCCTTAATTACTTCTTTTCGACTTATTAAGGGAATATTTATGTCTTCATGGTTATATATTTCAGTTAGATCAATAACAGTGTTCATTTCATTGGGCTTAAAAATTTCAGCGAGATGATCTGCAAAAGTGTCAGCTTTTTCTTTATCGCTCCTTGCCCATGAGCCATCATTTTTCCTCAGTGGTGCAGAATGCACAATAGACTTCTTCATTTTACTCGTAGCTTTCCATAAAGAATAATTTGTTTCTTTAGTAGCTGTTAAATTTTCTAGGTAATAATTCAGAGATCTATCATTTAATTTCTTTATTTCTCTCTTTAGCTCCTGACTTTTATTATTAAGATCCGTTTTGCTGGATGGGTCACGCGTTTGTTGCCACCTCCTTCTCGCTTTTCGTTTCTCTTTTACCATGTTAAGGATGTACACCGGATATGTAGGGCTGATTTTTTTTGATTTTTTTGTCTTAGTACTACTCCAAGCTGCAAACTGGACAGCTTGCATAGGTTTTTCAGTAGTAGTTTCTAGTTGTTCCTCATTGTCTAATGTTACTCTTAAGTTAATTTTTTCTAGCAGAATCTTTTTGAAGCTTAACCAATCTGTAGATGAGTTGGTTAAAAATGGTTTACAAGATTTTTTCACTATTGTTGTATTTAATTTTAGGATGACAGCAGAATGGTCGGAATTGAGGTCATAGTTATCTTCTATAGATGTGAAATTAGTTGATACTTTTTTCATTATAAAAAAGTCTAACAGATCAGGAGTTTTGTTTATATCTGCAGGCCAATATGTTGGTTTTCCTGTTGAAAGAAATAAGCAACCTGTTTCTCTCAGCGCCTCTCTCAGTTCTTTACCTCGGTCATCCTGGAGCCTCATTCTAGATGTTTAGCATTGTAGTCACCTCCAAGAATAAATCTTTCACCTAATTTCATTAATAAGCTCTGGAACATATGTTTTTTAATAGCGTGATTGGGCGGGCAGTACAGCGCTCCTACGTTGATATTTTGCTTTGTGCACCTTATTTGTACGGCTGTGAGTTGCATTTCTGTACTTTGTATGTTACAATGTTTATGATGAGTAATAAGATCATTTACTATGACCGCACTACCTCCTTTTGGTAGATTGTCAAGGTGCGTTGTATGATATACTTTGTATCCACGAATTACTAAATTGTGCCCCTTTGTTAGATGGGTTTCTGACACGAGACAGACATCTATGTTTCGTAAGTTTAGGAACATTTCCAATTCTTGTTTTTTGTTGTTAATGCCATTCGCATTCCAAGTACATATAGTGATTTTGTCCTTATTCATTATCTAATTGAGTTATGTGGCATATCAGGATACTTAACAGTATACCTACTTTCCAAGTTATCTAATCTTAGTGAGATTCTATCTACCAGACTCATTAGTTTTTCCATTGTTTTTAATATAGTTCCGTGCTGTTCTTTTTCTGGAATCAATTTCGTATTTGTTGAACGAGCTCTTCTCGGCATTTGATTGTTTGACGAACGAGTTCTTCTCGGCGTTTGATTATTTGCATTTGATGAATAAGCTATTCGAGGTGTTTCATCAGCAGTGAAATCTCGATTTTTTTTCATATTTTTATTGCTTTAGTAGACATCCTCATTGTTTTTCTTTGATATAAATTTTCTTGGTTGTTGCCTTTGAACTAATTTTGGGTAAACAGAGTTTCTCCTTTTCTGAAGTTCTTTGGCAATAAGACATCCTCTGTAATTTGCTGGATGAGACTCTTGGCAGTTGGAGCATTTTGGCTGTGAAGTTTTCAGCTTATCGCATTCTGCTGTTAAATGTTTACCAGCACATTTCACACATATAGGCTTCCTATTACAAAATTTCTGCGTATGATTATAACGCTGACATCTTTTGCACTGAGGAATATCTTTGCTTTTTCTCAGAGGTTCAATATAAACTATCATGTTTTGAATATGATTGATTTCGTAAATTTTTTCATGTCTTCCTTACTATCAAAGGTAAGCATGAAAATTGGGAGTTTAACAGTTGCCTGTTTATCATTTTCCTTGACTTTCTTTATCATATTTACTGAAAAGCATATTCGAGGTGAGGACGAACGAGTGCAGTATATAAATTTTTGAATGTATAAGGATCAGAAAATTGCTGTGAGTTACGCTTAATGAAACCTAACACGGAAAAAGCTTTAGAAATAATTCGATCTATGTGAGCATTAAAAGTTAATTTATTATCGAGAATGATACCCAGTTCTTTTGTTTCACAGACATGTTCAATAATAGTTCAATTATAATATATATTCAATTAGAGTTTGCTTCATAGAAAATGACATGTAACTGCACTTATTAATATTTATGGTAAGTTCATTAATGTTACACCAAGAGTAAAAATTGTCAAGATCCTGCTGCAAGAGATGGCAATCTTCGTTCGACTTATTAACCGCAAAAATTTTAGTAACGTCAGCAAATGATAAGATCAAAGACTTAATATCGATGTCGATATCGTTCATAAACAATAAAAATAATAGTGGCTTCATATGAGTTCCTTGTGGAAAACCAAACGTAGCTTCGTAGGTATATGACGTGCAATTTTGTATTTTAACGCACAGTTTACGATCAATCAAATAAGATTGAACCCATAGAAGGAAGGTACCATGAATACCAAGAGCCTGAAGTTTATAGAGTAGTAAAGAATGGTCTACTTTGTCAAAAGCTTTAGAAATATCCGTGAACGATATTCATCTACTTGATAGCGTTTTTCATTTGCATGCAACTGTGTGAAGAAAAACTGCTAACTTAGTGAATGTAGATTTTCCATCCATAAAACCATGCGGATTTAAAGATACGTGTTCTTTAACCAAGAAATACATTTTATCTGTGACAATAGCTTCGAAAAGTTTAGAAATAGAAGATAATTTAGCGATAGGTCTATAATTTTCAACGACAATTTTAGACCCTAATTTGAAAATTTCCAGTTATCTAAGAAAATTCCTCCATTTAATGATCTGTTAAAAATTAAGTAAAGAGGATAAGTCAAACTATAAATGCAGTTCTTCAATACTAAATTAGAGATACCATTTGGACCAGAACTCATATTAATATCTAAGGTATTAATTTTATTGAAAATATCACAATATGATAATTGCATGTATCCTAATTCAGCAAAAGATTGTAGGTGACTTTCCGAATTTATTCTTGATTGCGGTCTTATAAAAACTGATTCAAAATACTTATTGAATAAATTTAAAGTTGAGACAGGATTTTCTTCGGATATTTATAAATATCCAAAAGTTATTGGAATTTGATTTTATATTAGACTCATAGGTAAGAATGAAATTATTACAAATATATTTGCTCAAAAAATCAACTTCCTTGCGTAGTCTCTGAAATACAATTTTGTCTGCTAAAGAAGAACTAATTATATACTTTATATGTGCTTTATTTCTAGCATTTTTCATTCTATTAATAATAGTACTAAATTAAAAACTTGGAAGGCTTTTGAAACTGATTTCAAGTCAAAAAATTTAATTTATTGGAATTCGAAAGTTTTAAAAAAGAAGTATGAAAACATAAAAAGCAAACATTTATTGAATTTCTTTTTTAAAAAAAATAAATGTTTTTTATTGTCAAATTGTCAAAAAAGATCATCTGATCTTTGGTTTTAATTTAAGTGCAGTTTAAGCCCCTGATGTCCGTTGTTTAATTATTCGCTTAAATATCAACTGTGAAACAGAATTTTCAATTTAAACCTCTTTTAACCGAAAAGCTTAGTTTAAGGTTTGACTGTGAAATTGGGCATAAATCTTACAATCTATATAAAGTTGGAAGGTCTTATACATTGATCTGACACTTAAATATTAGCTCCTTCCCATTCTTGCCAAAGTATTTTAAAAAATTATAATACACAAAATGATGCCAAATATAAAAAGTAAGGAAATTCATCCTTTTGAATTCCAAGCATTTACTAGTACCATTGAACAGGCTCATCGAACTACAGTACATATCAGAAAAGATTTTGAAAATAAAAAATTTTACTCACCATTTACTGATACCATATCTCTCGAGTAGACGCTTCAAAGTTAAATTCAATGAAAACATTAAAATAAATGTCAGAGTACGACGAGATATAGCGTCCTTAGTCCGCTTTTGTACTTAATTTACACATCTGATATTTTTATTTCCCAATGAAACATTACAATCTGTCTCTGAAGGATACATTCAGTAGTTTATATATGACATTTTTATGCAGGTAAATTGGACAGACTAGCGGATGAGAAAACCCGGTAGTCAACCATCAATAATGTCAAAATTGTATTTCTTGGCCTCCATTTGATTGTTTCTATTATCCACTGGGTAAGTGAAGGATGCTAGGACGCTTAAGGGGACTTGCAGCCAACAAACTGCTGGCCAGTCTGTTTGGATGTGCAGCTAATCTTATCTGGTATTTTCAGCTTAATCTTCCAATCGCCTCCTTAATGGTTCTCACCTGCAAATCACAATGTATGACATCATTATTGAGAAACCAAGGCGCGCCAACTATCAATCTTAATAGCTTTGACAGGAAACGCAATAATACTGCAATATTATAACAATCTGCAAAAACAGGTAATACTGCAATATTTGAGTTGCTGGCTGCGCCCGCAGTTTGATTCCGCAGATCCAAATCGGTTTCAAGACAGCTTTATAAATCAGCAGCTTGTTTTCCAGTGACAACGGCGAGTTGCGCCCAATCATTCAAAACAATTTGCTTAGCTTCAAGCCCAGTTGTTTTCTTTTGTTATGATTATGGATTTTTCATGTCAGTCTCCGTGTCCAAATACTTTACAGCCTCTTTTTGAGTTATTACTCTTTTTGAAATACTACTTAGTTATTAAGTACAACCACCTGACAAGTTTTTCTCTTTAGTGTGTACTTTTATGATTCTCCACTTTTTTAGCCATTGTGTATGAAGAACTTTGTGTATGCTGTGTTGCAGAATCTCTCTGCACTGAGTTACTATGTGAGGCGAGTATGGCCGTATCACCAGCGAAAGTGGCGATGGTTGTTTCATTTGTTGTTGGTAAGTCTGCCGTGTAATTGAGATATACCGGAAAATTATCAACTGGTAATTTCTTTATTTGCAAATTAATTATACCGAAATTTTAAGCTCATACAAAAATCGTCAGGTTGCATCCAGAGATCTGAAATAGTATGTACAAAAAATGGAAAACTGGCTAAAAAAACGGAAAATTAAAATAAATGAGAGTACTTAAATGTGTTCATGTAACTTTTACACTTAAGAAAATAGCATTTCCTCCGATAATCATAAATAAAGTTGCGGTCCAGGTACAAATGATATTAAATATCTCGATTTTTATCATGATAGATGGTTGACTTGGAAAAAACATATTTGAATCGAATGAGATCAACTGCAAAGATGTAATATTAGACTACAATTCCATTTCAAAACTCATTTGGTCACATGGATGGATGCCAGATATGGAGAAGTACTTCTAACTCTAATGTGAATATAACACAAATAATGCAATTAAAAATCTTAAGAGTTATAACTAATGCCCTATGGCATATAGAAATTAGGAATTTATATAAAGACTCAAACATATCGACAGTAAAAGAAGGGCTGAAAAAGGTCACAAATAACTACACGACCAGACTTACATATCATCCAAATTCATTGGCAAGAAACTTATTGAATATCCCAACTGGCAGCAGACTGAAAAAGAAAACCTTAGTTGTTTTTTAAAAAATTGTCTAATCATAAAAGTTAAGTGCTTATTTTAATGCATTTTAATCCTTAATGAATTTTTCTTTTTAACGTTATGAAACATTATAGCTAATTTGAAACAGAAAGAAAGATTCAATAAATCCAAAGACAAACAAAAAAAAAATATTTGCTCGTTCATTGTAATGTTCTGCCTTACATGACTGCTAACGACTTTTGTTTGTAACCTGCGAGTTGCACAAATGTTTTATAAACCTCTTGCCAAACTGCTAGGATGTTTGGTTTGGTTGCATATCTGTTTTAACATTTTTCAAGTTCTTCGGCAACCACAGCTAATATTTCTAAGGGTCCAAGGGCCTTTGTTATACGTAAAATTGTTGATTGCATCCATTGAATATTGTTTTGACGTTACTATTATAATCTTGAAATTGTATCGAATTTCAAGTTAGGAACATTGTCAGAGCGGACGGTAAAGACCTCTCTGTAAAACTTTTAGAAATACAACCTGCTCATTATCCTGCGTGCTACTATCGTAAAAACTTTTACATGTAAAATTCACTCATTCCAAGAACCTCTAATTGCTCTTTAAGTTAATTTCTGTTTTAATTAAAAGAAAAATATTAAATCAAAATTCAAAAATCCATACGTCATTTATTTTTTTTTTATCTATGAAAGTTTCGTAGTTAAAGTCGTGGGTCCACAAATAATTATGTAAACGATATGTAATGACGTTTTTAAATTCGGGGCAGTGTTGGCATTTTACGCCTAAATTGACATTTTTTATGATTCTTTACCATATTTGACGTAAATAAGTGTAAAATACAAGTAAACAACTGTAAATAACTGCAAGGAACTGAAAACAACTGTAAACAACTGTAAAATTATTTGTTTTTGACAGTTCGACAAAAATTTTTAAAGTGTTTTGTTCTAATTTATTATAAAAGATTTTAATCTGGTTCGAATGGGTTATAAAAAGAAAAAGGGACTCAACGGTGGTTCTGATAACTTTTAACGTTATTTTAACAATTAGAATAATGTATTAATTTATGAACCAATAATCAATATTTGATCATTCTATTCATTAAAACTATTAAATATGTTCATTGTGTTAAAGAATTAGCTTCCTAATGTTATTTATAATACATATTAATAACTGCATTCATCAAATTATCAAACAGTTTAATTAATTAACTATATTATTTGTAAAGTAATAAATTGTTTTATAAATCTTAAATTTTTATTCAGAATATTGACGAATTAAATTTATTTTATATTTTAATTATGAAAACTTTTCATTAATTTATACATATTTTAATTAATCTACGAAAGAATTTCATTTGTAGTTTAATGACAAATATTCATTAACATGACGAACAATTAATTACAGATGAATGAAGGTTAGTATTAATCTATGGAAAAATTTTAGTTGTCTCAATGAACATAGCTAGCTATTCACCGGCTGAAAATTACTTAATATTTCGTTAATACAATATTCGTTAATATTTACGTACCAATTTTCTTAAGTGTGTTTACTTCCGTTCTCTTTTCATTGTTCTGTATCATCTACATAAGCTTTACTTTCTTTAATTATTTTTTTTACAGTATTCCAACATTAAATCAAAATAATCCGCTGTATATAAAAACATCAGGTTTAATTTCTAACATTTCCAAATGTTTTAGCAGACCTTCTTCGAATTCAACGATTTCTTTAGCTGGATTTTGGTATCATCGAAACGCATTATTAAATGTAAACTTCTAAAAAATATGTAAATACTGATTTAAAATTTTGCAAAGCATATTTTTGGCCGAAAATGACATAATAATTAATAAAATAATGTATTAGAAAGAAACCGAAAGCTATACTAAGCTGCCAATCTATATTTATTATGTCTATGCGCCGTACCAAAAATACTATAAAACTTTTGACAATGATTGATGTATAAAGAATATAGACTGTAAGGTTAGATTTTTGTGATTTTAATTATCTTTTGAACATCATATTCGTAAGTTTTCATTTATTAATACACAAGTGTTGCAGCTAAATAATCCATTTTGAGCTGTTTACGTTATTTACATTGTTTACACACTTACAACCAGAAAAAGTAAATTACTGAGTTCTTTACATGTATAGAACTGCGTAAAAAACTAGACGTAATTTACTTTGCCAACACTGATTCGGGGTCATAAATTCAGATTTTTATATCAAGGCTAACCCAAACTAATAATTATATGTTCTATAAATTCAATGAAAGATTAATTTGACAGAAGTATTCAGCTACCCATTTGAAGAGACAAATTATAAAGAAGAGTTATATTAGGCTAAGTAAGTTATTCGTGCATTTCTTGAATTTGTGGAATTTTTTCAAGTATCGTTTCAATTTGTTTTGAAATTTTAATATGTATAATAATAAGTCGGATTAAAAACAATATAGAAAGTGAAAAACACTTAAATTGCAGAAGAAAAATTTCATTTAAATATTTTTTGTCTTTTTTTTAGAGAAATTCCACGATAATTCCATATATTCCTACACTGTTATTATTATTAGTATTATTATTTTTATTATTATTATTATTATTATTATTATTATTATTATTATTAAACGAAAGCAAAAAATTAAATCTCAAACCAAAATAAAGAACAACCAGAGTATACACAGAGAAAATTTTAATAATACCTTCTCAAGATTTAGATATGTAAGCTTAAAAGGATCAAAAATTACATTCCTGAAAATTTAAACAAAACAAGAACTAAAATTTTCAAAATCCTTGAGATAAAAATACCAAAAAAGAGAGAAAATAAATGAAAAACAAAAAGAATAAAATATATGTATTTTAACATTATAATATAATGATAACTCTGTCTCTATATACCAAACGTTTTAAGAAGTATTTTGATGCACCTTTTTTTTAATGGTTTATGAGTTTTAATGTCGAACGAATAACACTGAAATGGTATCACATTAATTTATGAAAAAAAATGTATAAAGAATGCAAAGGTATTTAAGCGAAAAGGTGAATACAAAATTTTTAGATGAGTGAAATAAAGGTCGGTAGTTAGAAAAATAATAATTGTCTAACTATGTAGTCATATTAAAATTTTGGCAAAAGAATTTTTTTTTATAAATTTAAAAATATGCATCATAAAATTATAATAATTGTTTTTACAAAATCTTAAGCTATTTAGAAAATAAGTTAAATTTAACATTATTTACTTAGAATTAAAAATTTTGATTAGTAAATGTTTAATAAGCGATTTCCAGATGTGCTGGTATAGTTAAACAATTTTAATTCAATATAATTTAATTAATCTATGGTAATAATTGAAATGTTGGCTTAAAAATTTGTGGCAATAAGTAATAACAACTTTTTTGATAATTCTTAAGAAAAAGCAAAAGAAACTTTTTAATCATTTCTGAAAAAATTGTGACACTTTGAACGGGATTTTTGTCATACAAAATGAGCAATGGAATAATGTTAAACTAAAAACTAAAAACAGAATAAAATCTTTAAAAAGTAAAATAAAAAAATAAAAAAAATTAATTTAAATGAAATAAGTCCATAATAAGTGATTATTATAAAATTATTTTTTCATCATTTTGCAGTTAAGTTCAATATAAGTTCTTATGTAAAAATCATTTTGATACAAAAAACAAACATAAGTTGTTTTTCTCCACAAAAATTAAAGTAAAAATATAATTTTACTCCAAATAAATTGTTATTTTAAATTCATTTTTCAATTTATAATAATGAAATATAAAATTTAGAAGTATTTTGATGAAAAACACAAAAATTATTTCATGAAAATAACTAAAATTAAAATAAAATATAATGTACACATAATTTAAAAAAAAAAAATGGTAATTTCTCCATAAATTTTTGTTTTTTCAAATAGGTATAAAATAAATGTCAGGTTATTAAAATTATTAAAATTATTGTGTTCATTTATTTCTTAATCGTCGTTATTATCAGCAAAATCTGGATCTATATTTGAAGTGCTCTGATTCACTTCTAAAGTATGATAATCTTTGTCAATGTACGGGAGCATAGAAAGAAGATTATACTTTTTCGTGTAAAAAAACGTGTCTATGCCCCATTTTTTGGCATTCAAATTTTTTTTTTTCGTTGTTGGGCAGCATTAACATATGTTAATATTTTTTTTATTCATATAAAATGTATGGTATTTTATAAAATTTTTGTAATTATTTCGATAAAAGTTGGAAAATAAGATAAAAGGCTCTGAAATATTTTGAATTGAAATAGAAATATACTAAAATTAATATATTTTAAAACATAAAGTAAATAAAGCGCCACAGGTTTTTTGAAAAAAAATTTTGTTTTGAATTTTATTTTTGGTATTTTATAAAAATGAAAAATTCTGTTACGAAGTTAAACTAAAAATGTATGCCAACCATTGATGTATTGAAAATTGTGGCGAATGTTTCACAATCAGTTAAACTTCTTTGTTTAATGGATATCGAACCTATCGATTTTTGTCGGGAAATATTTTGTTGTCTATCCCTTTGATATGTTGATGGAATTTTATTCCATTTTGTGCCATCCTTTCCAATAAAATATTGATTTGAATCAACAATGTGATTATTTTCTTCTTGCAGGTACTTTTGATTCATCATCTAGTGACTCAGCCTCAGAGTCATGACCAACATTTACGTCTAAGATGCATTTTTTAAGCATCTGATTCTTCATTTTAATTTTACGAAATATGCATTTTCATCTTTATCATCATTATCATCACTTTCGACTCTTGACGGACCAGCAACTGGTTCAAATACTATTTCTTTCGGTGGTCCTATATCAGCATGTTCATCATCTAACACATGTTTCACCAATCTAGAGAATTAAGCTTGTTCTTTCTCAAACGATAACCTGTACAAATATTTTTTTGGTTATTAACATAACCATTACACCACAATAAAATTTTAAAAATGTATGTGCGCCTGCTACCTTTTATCCTTTTTGACGAATACATAGTTCTGATGGATGATCTGAATGATTTTTTTTTTGTATACTTTTCGTGAATCGTTCTTCTGGGTTTCTTATTTTTTTTTATTATTCAGCGATCGTTCTTCTGAATTTCAATTTTTTAAAATCACTTCGTAAATCAAAAAAATTGCGCGCGCACTTAATATTTAAAATTTATTCGTCTTTGATCAACGAATAACCATTTACTTACATAAATTAACAACATTTTTGATAAAAATATCAAAAAAAAAATTCAACTGCACACTGTCATTATTCTAAAAAAATTTTTTGGAAAAAACTAACGGTTTTGCATTTTGTAAAACCACTTAATATAATTTAAGTTTTGCATTTCGTTATTTAAAATATTCGAAAAGCCACTTAAGTGATTATAAGTTGTTTTAAAAAAATTATGTTTACTATTAAAAACGAAAGTTCAGTTTTTAAAAAAGACTTAATATCTTTTAAGTGATAACCGTTAAAAAATATAAATTTAAGTTGTTTTCCGAAAAGCAATTGTAGTTGAAATGACAGTTAAGTGGTTTTATACAGCTGTAACTATGTAACTCCCTAAATAATTGTCCGATTAGAACGAAATTTTGAAAGGAACTAAACCTTAGAAAGGGCTATTAATGCAAGTGCACTTAAGTGGTTATTACTTATTGCCACATAAATATATTAGATACAGTAAGTAAGTTTAAAAGTGAATGACAGTCATATCTATTAATCACTGTCACAGTACAGTTATACATACAAGCTTATAGCAATTCATTACAATACAACCTGCATCGCTAAATATAGTCCCAAAAGTCCCATTATATTCATTTTTGACATTAAAATAACTATTAATGATGTTACCCTTAGGTTATTAAACATAATCCTGCCAAATATTTGGGCATAGTTCTCACCCAGCACGAGAAATCGCACAGTATATTATTTTTGATATCTCTCAGTTTATCAAGCTATTTACAAATTCGAAAATTACCAATGCTGATAAATTACAGAGTCACCGTATGTTTATCATAAATATGTTTGTATATGTTAACATATTAAAAGAAGATAATAATATTTGAAACGATCACACTCAGTATTTGTTTAAAGATAGCTGCACTTGTCACAATTTCGACCTTCATTTTAAACTTGTTTTTAGATTTTTATTGTTGTTCTTGTTATTATAATTTGTTGAAAATATTCTAATTTTTACTTAAGTTCACTTTTTTTTCTATTCACTTTTTGACATTATTATTTGTTTCAACATATCTTTGCCAATACAAATCATAACCGCTTAAGATCAAATCGTAATAAAATAACCACAATATTCTAAGTTTATGAAAAGTAATTTTTTCATATTTGGTTTGATTCATACAACTTTAAGTCATGTTCTTGCTAGGGCACATAATCGCTTATGTCATTATGATATAAAAATATTTTTGTTATAATCGCTTATAATTTAACTTAAAATACTTTTAATATATTTCTTTATTTATTTTTATTTTTAATGGGGATTTCTATGGAAGCGGTGCCCCTTTAAATCAATTTTACTTCCCAGTTTATTATTTTATGATTATAAGTTTGCAAATATGCATCAGAAATTTATAATTTTTTTTACAAAATCTATGTCTATATCCTTGATGAAGGCTATTATTGTTTTGGTGCCACTTTCAGAATCAGGCGACTTGTATCCTGAAAATATTCATGTATTGTTATGACAAGCAAATAGAATAATAGAATACGAGAGGAGAATTCCTCTTCTTCTAAACAGAATCTGAACCGGTTTCTGTTCGATATACCAAACTGATTGTTAGATGGGCCATGACCTGTGATAAACCATGTCAGTGTTCTGACCTGGTTTACCTGATTTAATTGTTGGATATTTAATTTGAAAAAGTTTTTAGACTGCGTAAGTACTTGCCAATTATTCCACATAATTTGGGTTTCTATAGTATCCCACTCCGAAACAATTCTTTGCTGGTGGGCGTTTGAAAGAACAATATTTTGCTCTTCCTAATAACTAACTTTTTGCTCCTGTTTGTCCGAACATCTGCTTCTTGTATTCCTTCATGCCCAGGAGTTCACATAAGAGTAACTTTGTTGACTTGCGTTGGCTTTATTAAGCATTTATGATAGCTGTGAAGAATCTTGATTTAAAAATTGGGGAAATCAGAGCTTTTAAGGTAGCTTTGCTATTTGCATATATTTGCACCTTTGTGCCTTCCATCGAGGTGTTGGCATAGGTTTTAGCTTTAAAACTATTAAGATATATGCCAGGTATCGCGCTAAACTTGAAGATTGACTAAAATACGCCGGAAATGGTTTTCTGCACAATTTTCAAGGCGTCAGTATACCATTACGAAGGAAATAAAGCTCTAATCAAGCTTTCGACTTCTTCTCTTTTAGGAATTAGTACAGTGAAGTTCTTGGGGCAATCAATTCCTTTTGTCACATAGTATGACATCGCAACTGCTTCGGTTTTTAATTTAATTTTCTACAGGATCGTGATGTGTCCTGGTCTTTGTGTTTGCTATTATTTGTTAGATGCAGTTTTTTTCTCTAATTCCGGCCGTTTTTATCAGATATGGATCAATCGGTGGGAGTTCCAGATTTTTCTCTGGGACTAGAGTAGAGCACGCTTCAGTAGCCCCAAGGCATGATATTCTATGTATTTTAGTAAACTTGGCACATACTTTGATCTGTTCTATTTTTGGCCACCATACAAAAGTCGCGTAAGATATATTATAGTCTTGTAAAGCCATAAGCACTTGTTATAGTCTTATAGAGCCATATAGTCATCTGTGGAGATAATCCCAATATTTTTCTTCAAAAAAGCTAAAAGGGCATTTATTTACTTTGACATATAAAAAATGCCCTGTTAGCTTTTTGGCTTATGTTATCTATGAGAGGATTCCGTGAGAGTTTACCGTCAAGTAATATTCATAGGTGCTTTGTTTCCTTTACCAAGCCGATAGCAACTTCGTCTAATGAAGGTAGTTTACTTTTCTCTGATTGGTAAGAATGATGTTTTTTATTCTGTGGGAATTAATGCTCATTCCCCAGATTTTTGCATCACTTATGCACTATGTTTATAGCAAGTTGCATTCGTTCTGCAATTATGAATTCAGATTTGCTCTTACTTGTAGAACTAGATCGTCAGCGTAACTGATGCAGGAGATACTCTTATTATATAATGATTATAGTTATATTTCTAAACTCTTGCTTAAACTTTATAATAATTTTTACTCGAAACATCAATTTTAAATATACGCTCTTATGACTTGTTGTCTCAGCCTCTGTAAAAATAATACATCATCATCCCTTTTCCAAAAAAACAAAAAAAAATACTAATTGTAATAACTTTAATAATTGAGGTTATTAGCCGAAGAATAATATAAAAATAAAAAAAATAATCAGTTCACCATAATCAATTTACATTTTATTACAACAACACTAATTTATTTTCTTTATATTATTTTTATTACAAAATGCATATTTTTGGCTCCTGCAGGTCCACCCTATAATCAATGATTTAATTTTGAAATTTTTCAGTATAATCTCCTACTTGAATTAATTTTATAGCATGGTTTTAAAGTTTAAAAAATTCAATTCAAAAATAGTTTGATGTACAATATAATAAAATTTGATGGGAGTAACTGAAGTGGCTTAGTGGGTGGTATTTATAGAATTCCAACAAAACGGTACGAGATTTGTTTATATTATTATAAAAATAACAGTAAAAAGATTTAAAAATATTTTAAAAATAATAAACTGTGAAAAATTTTGAATGTTTTTATGGTTCACTGATGCAAAAATCTAAAAAAAATAGAAAAAAAAATCAAATACTGATTTAAAGATAGAAGGTGAAGAAAATAAAGAGTATGTAGGTTTTGTGGGTTATACAAAAAGCTCGAAAATACCAACGAATTCAAAATGAAAACATAAAATATATATATATTTTTTTTATTCTTTTGTCAATGATTTTGATTTGAAAAAATGAAAAAAAAATTTTTTTTTAAACAAAATAACAACTGTCATTCCTCTCTTTATAATATACAATTGCTGTTTCTGTTTTTTTCTTATTGTTTTTGTTATTACTATATTGAAAAAATTATTTTCAATTTGTTTCTATTCTATTTTATTTTATGTTTTCGCTTTAATGCCACCGCCAAATCATTATTTTAAAAATGTTTGCACAACAAATAGGGCGCGCAAAAAACTAAAACAAAACAAAAAAAAAAAAAACAAATGAACAAAAACTGATGAAATTGTAAAGTTTCACGCTACAATACACCCTGTATATGCTTTTTGAAAAAAAATATTTATAATAAAAATAAGTACAAAATTTTTGTCCTGTATTGTGTGTGTCATTGCTCTGGATATGTTATTTATAAAAAAAGAGTCGAGACCTTTTAGTGTCAAAGTTGATGTACACAAACGTATTTAGAAAAAAAAAAAATCAAAATGATTTATGTAATAGAAATTTTTGAGACAGGATATTTTCATATTAATAGAGGAATATTCTGTCCTTACACAAAATTTAATTCGCATTCGTTTCATTTTAATACGATATTTGTAATTCAGATATTTGAAATTTGTTTGACGACCCCTATTGGTCTGCAAATGTTAAAGGAAGTAAGTATAGGAAATAGTGGGCTGTAGTGTATGTAATTTAGACCTAATGGAATACATAATTTGATAGTATCTTTTATTTATAGATAAAGTAAAACAGTTTGATAAGTTATGGACAAAATTAATAAGCTTGTATTTAAATTAAAATTAAACTACACTTGATATTTGGTACTTCCTGTATGTCTGGATCTTAAAAGTTTATTAAAATGTAAAATATGATAGGTTATATTTTAGATCTTGTGATTTCGTGGACTGTGCTATGGGAAACAGAATAAGTATTGATAATAGCACTATGGTTGTAAGTCTTGTATCTGTGATGAAGTGCTTGTAACTGTACTATATTTGTATGTGAACTAGTTGAAATTCAAGTACAGATGCTATCCTAAAAGTGGGTGGACGATGACATGACAAGATTTATCTGATAATTTATTTTCAATAAGAACTTGAACTCTCACACAACTTCATTAACAAGTCCAAAGCTTAATTTAAAGGATACCACCATTGAAAGAAAAATAAGTAGAACTCGTTCTTTAATAATCAAACATACGACATTTTCCAAAATCAGTAAAATAAACCTATATTTTATCAAAAATTTTTTATATAAGATTTTCAAATTTTATTCAATTATTTAACTTTTAAATAACAAAATTTTTCGGCTGGTATGGTGTAATGATTATGTATACTAAATACTAATCAGAAAATCCTGAAATCCAATCTTTCTCAGTATAATTTAGTAATAACTTAAATTACCCGAAATTAATCTATTTCAGAAGTACTAGTTCCCGAAATAAGTGTATTTTGTTACATATTTTAGTTATAGTTAAAAAATTAATAAATAAGTGTAACTGACGAACGTAACATTTTATTGTTACAAAAAAAAATTAGGGCTATAAGACTCCTATATGACTCCGATAAACACTAAAGGTGTTATAATTGTGTGTTTATGGGAATAATGTGATTGATATTGCTATAAGAATGTTCTTATAGCAATTGCGGAAGTTTTTATAATGGGATTTTCACATAGTACTACAGAAATGTTATAAGTCTAAAAGTATATGTTGTTATAAGTCTCAAAATGCGTAAACCTATAATAAGAGCTAAAGTGTTGTTATAAAAAAATTGCTAGATTATTTAACATTTTAAAGATGCAATTTAAAAATATATTTTCTCTAATTTATTTAAAAATTGGTTATTTTTGAAGGCCTGAAGGGCAAATTTTGCGTTTTGGTGTGATAATTATAAATATTAATACAATTATTATTCTTAACCGTAAATAATTATTTGTTATTAAGACATTTTTTATATTATAAATCATAAATACACAAATATAAAAATATGTAATTGATATCTATCTCCCTTTCTTATGAAATAAATATAAGCTCAATAAAATTATTATTTAAAATAAAAAATAATACCTTTCTCACTCTCTTACAACATAAATAATTTCAAATGAATTTCAATTAAAAATTAAAAATATACACTAATGTATACTAATCCTAAAAATATTACAAGCAATTGCTCCGGTGCCTTATGGGATTCTCCGTTTTAATGCTATAACATATTTATAACCTTTCGCAAAAATTTCGGAGCACTCAAATTAACACTAACACTGTTATAAGAGTATTTATATTAGTGTTACAAGTCTAGTCTAGAGCGCGCACTAGTCTTATAGCAATAAAATTGTTACGTGGGATGATAATTCTGGTTAGTAAGGATGTGTTACTATTTAGAATAAGCTAGTTTTTATTATTTTTATAAATTCGCTGGCTGTATAAAATTAATTACAATATATCTATATTATATTGTAGTTATTCATTTACATTTTTTTTAAAAATACAATAAAAATGCTTTTCACTAAATCGTCGGCTCGGCTGGATTCTTATGTATCCAATCTACGAAAAGCAAATCTTGAGAAAATCGATTTTTTGAGTTTGACGGAAATTTTGACTGGAAAAATTTAAATTTAATCAAACAAAATTTGGAATTTATAAAAATTTTAACAATTTATCTTTTAAAATCTAGCATAAATATATTGTTTTATAATAAACTAGTTGTAAAGGCCGTCTCAAGACGATGTTCTAGATTTGGCAAAATAATAGCTAAATAATAGATCTATAGATTTAACATTTTGGGTTAACTTGGTTACTAAATTTTATGCGAGAGTTTATAACATCTGATTGGCTTTTATGGGGTGAGATGGGCGGAATGGTTAACGGAAGTCTTCACCTAGAATTTCACCTAGTCTTCACCAGTTAGTTATATTGCAATATATAGTTATATTGTTAGTTGTACTTTTTTTATTCTAGAATAATTCATTCACTCAACGAAGTTTCATAACATAATTATTTTGATTGAAAACCTTTAAAAAAATTAAATTGGAATCCAAAATTATTATTCATACTATTCATAACTTCTTACAGCATTTACAATAACAACAACTTATTCATATGAAATAATTAAAATATACTATATACATAATATATATATAAATAAACTACATATATACATATTATATTTATTAATATACATGTGCTCATAGTTTACAATATTCATATTAAACATCATTAGCTATATTTTGACCTGACTGAAAACTGAAAAAGAATAAAATATATATCACATACATTTTATTTACAATAACAACTTCTTTCTATAAAGTAAAAATAAAATACAGTTTTTTTTTTCTTTTGATTTTACGTTTTTATTAATTTGTTCTACTTGAATATTCTTTATTATTATTTCATTTCATTGGTAATGTAATCAATCCTACATAATTTCAAAATCAATTCTAGAATATACACATCTACATATCTATATCACAATTAGAATTATTTTTATTATGCATACACAGTACAATACACACTAAGTATTTTTTTTTATTTTTTTTTGTTTTTTTTTTTTATAAAGAGATAGGTCTAGGTACATAAACAAACTCAGCAGAGAAGAAAAATTATTGTTTACTTACGTTTTCTTTTGTTTACTATTTTGTTTTTGTTATTTTATTTTGTTGTAACAACGGTTGCTGCGGCACCTTGGCAGCAGGATTGTTACGTTTTATTATATAAGATAGTAAAGTTAGTAGAAAGTTATATAGAAGGTAAAGTAAGTTATATAGAAATTTATTGTCCAGTGTAAAGCTTCATATTATGTGTTTGGATATTTAGGAATACCCCTAAAAATACTTCTAAAAATTGTATGACCTATTAGTACAAGAACTGTATTTTGGATAAATATGCACAACTCGAAGGATTAAATAGCAGTAAAATATATCTAGCTTGTTTGGATAATTGAGAAAAAAATATTTCAAAAAATATACGTTTATTAGATACGGTTATTTTGACGGCAAATTCGAATACAGAATCGCCGAAAAGTTAATTTCGGAAAAAATAGTCTGTTGGACACATAGGAATGCAGCCGACGAAATATAAGAGAAAATTATAACATTAAAGAAAAAAGCCGCCATCCTATTTATAAAGAATATAAGAGAAATGCATAATATGAATTTAATTTTGTGTTTTATTTTCTTTATTTTATGTAGGTAGCAATGACAAGGCGGGGAATTTTCAACTGAGGAAGTACTATAAAAGAAAACATCAGCTTGCTTTGGATTTTTTTTTTTATTGAAATTCTTGCTAAATTCGACAATAAAATTGTTTACATACTTCTCAAATTAGTTTTAATTCTGTTTCGGCAGACAAACGATCCCTCAACTGAAGTAGTTGATATAGGAGAAAGTGTCAATTTACAAAGTTTGGAATATTCATTAAATGAGTTGTTTAATTTTGTTTCAATTAAAAAATGTTAATAGTTCGCAAATAGTGTTTTTGTTATTCAAATTTTCATCAC
Source organism: Argyra leucocephala (assembly GCA_963942445.1). Taxonomy (NCBI): domain Eukaryota; kingdom Metazoa; phylum Arthropoda; class Insecta; order Diptera; family Dolichopodidae; genus Argyra; species Argyra leucocephala. Next base: position 66,096,895 of record OZ012681.1, on the reverse strand, counting down.
AAAATCTAACTTTAATTTAAGCTCTGACTTCAATAAAGCAATATAAAAAAAGTGTGGTTATGAATTTTCTATAATAATGTTTGTAAATACCACTTATACGAATATAAGATTTAATTGAAAAACGCCGATTACTAGCAATTTATTGTTATTAGTAGAGCAAGCATTGGTTTACCCTCTTTAACATTTAATAGTTTTTCCTCTAGCAGAAAACTATTTTTTCATTAAGCTTTCAATAACACAATTAAAATTATCTATTTTAATTATTAAATATCTATTTTAATTATTCCCTGAGAGACGCCAGTTTATATCCTGGCGGTAGGTAAGGCTGCCTAGATTGGCAGCGTGGCCTATACTGATCGCTTAGCCTGATGACCTATACTGATCGCTACTACTCTTATTACTGGATCTGGCTAAAATTTGTTTCTAGATCTGGCTAGATGTTGTACGAGGACAATGTTTTCTAAATGTCGCACAGGTATTTAGCTTATGCCACCTTTCATTCGCTGTGTGCGTATGTAAAAGTATGAATGAATGCGCTCCTTGGCAATTTTCATTGGAGTGTGAATGTCAAAGTTGGAATCTTTCCTGGCCAGTTCTCTCATTTCTTTCTATATTTTTGCTACCAGGACCCCAGAGTAGCGAGATCGAAAAACGGCTGCTTACGTCTCCAACTTCGTTTCGACATTTTTCTACGAGTTTAGAGCAGATAGTATCCAATACCAAAGCTTTGAATCCGTGAGATCCGTGAAAATTGTGACTTTGGTATTGGTTATATAAATATGATTAAGGGTTTTAAGTGCTTCTCTAATTGTAAGTAGCTCTGCTTGAAAGACACTAGCATATTTAGGGAGAGCATAAGACTTTGATATTTTTAGATCTACTAGGAAAATTCCTGCACCTACTCCGCTGTTCATTTTTGGTTCATTAGTAAGAAGTACTATATCATTTTCTCTTTTCTTCTTACAACGTTTCCAATGGAAAACCTACCGCGGGCTTTTTCAGGTCATGAGTGATATAATCGGTTGTATCTGGCAACAGTTCATTTTGAAATTACTATGTAATTACTCAGTGATACTATATATTATCTCCTATGAAACAACGGGTGAGTTCAGCGGAGTTTATCATTAGAATGGGGATTACAAATCCATGAATCCATGAATATGTCAATTGACCGTTGCGGTAAATCTAACGGCAAATTTAAATAAAATAAAAACCATATTTCTCTCTTCAATTAAATATTATTTTTTTTATATTAAATTCTCTAATACTTAAAACTTCGAGCAATAACAAATTTCTCATATCTGATTTAATAGTGCATTGATGTAAAACAATTTTAAGTATTGTTCACAAATGTAAAACATGCCAGCTGCCATACAACTGCAAGGTCCCAAATTGAATTCCCGAAGAGACCAAAAAGAAAATTCCGTTTCCAAAGTCATTAATGAGATGATGTAGTGTCAAAGTAGTGTCATTAATGAGATGAGACAAAATGGAGCCACACTATTTAAGAAGGTGGCTTGATTCCTGACAATAGTGGTAGTTTTTCACGCGTTAATAAGTTGATAAGTCAAAAATTTGATAAATAAATACTCGGAAAACATTGTAGGAAAAATATTTAGTAAAAAATTGCATTATCGTACTTACTTAAGCATGAAAAAGTAATTCAACCTAAGTTATTGTCACAAACATAAAAAAAAAAACAAAAAGATGAGCCCCAAAATAATATCGCTTTTATTCAGAAGAATGATAATATAACTTACGTTCTCGGTTTTTCTATTCATGTATAATATACAGGGAATCTCACGTAAAGCCCAATTTACATTGAAATCTTTCCAAATGTGTTATTGAGTGGTACAAAATTTTAATACCAGATATATATAATTATTCCAAGTTTAGAAGATACAACTTGAACCCAACCTAACTTATTTGAAAAACCATTTCCATATTTAATTCCTTCTATAAGAGGGTGTACACGTATTCCTCCTACACTATTAAAAATCGATTTAAATTTCGAAAAAAAAAATCAAATGTTTTTCTTCTTCACTTTGTATTTACTTTTCAAATTTATGTGTATTAGTATTAGTATTTCTTATTGAATAAAATTGAATACCATGTGTTTTCGGAAGATAATGTTTTAATATAAATTGTATTTATTTAAATTTGATCGGAAATTTCAAGGTCATATACATTACAAATATTATCATTGTAACATTGTGCCAATGTATAAAATACATAAAATAAAATAAAATAATTGACAATTTTCAAGTTAACAATTTTCAAAATGTTTTTCAATATAGATTTAAAATATTTTGAATTGAATATAAAATTTGTAATATTAGCTTTTTATTAAAATATTTAAATTTTAAAAAACTTAACATTATTTCCGCAAAAAAAAAAGGTATGTTTTTCGAATTTGGCAAATAAAAAATACATACATATAAATTTTAATTCATACTTCCTGCTTTACTTGTTTACTATGAGAAATATTGAAAATTTGTTTATAAAATATGGTTCACGTCCTTATGTTCTCCAAATCGGATGTTCAAGTAAAAAAAAAAAAAAAATGAAATATTCAGTTAAGAAAATCAATAAAAAAAAGTAAAAACAAAATTTAATGGAATAAAAATTAAAATTTTGTCTATTTTAGATTATCTATTACTCTATCGTATGTACATAGACTGAATTAATATAAAGTAAATATTATTACTTTGAAAACTCGTTTATAACATTTAATAATTAAATGAATAGTGTACAACATTTTGTTTTAATTCAACTTGAATTGCTTCCATATTGTCTAATTGATACTTTGATACTCTACCTTTTGTATCACAATATTCTATTAATTTATTATTTAAGTTATAAATTTTTACATAATAGGTATATCTATTTTAATTTCACATTTTTATTTGATTCACTATAATTATTTATGCTATCTCTCTACAGCTTAATCGGTTGGAAAATAATGGGAACATTGGAAGATAAAATTTGTTTCTGCTGCCGGACGATAGTGATGTAAATAACTATTATTTCTTAACGGATACAAACTAAAATACGTAAACCAACACAAATTTTTAGGAATGACCTTCGACACAAAACTAACATGGGAGGCACATATAAAAGATATTAAAATCAGGGCTACTAGAAGACTGAACATTCTTAAAATGCTCAGCAACACAACTTACGGGTCGGACCGAAAGATGTTGCTAAGAATCCTTCACACAATTGTACTACCAGTACTGGATTATGGAGCACAAATTTACGGTTCAGCGACTAAATCCAGACTTAAAACCTTAAACCCGGTATTAAATTCTGGTGTAAAGATTGCGACAGGAGCTTTTCGAACTAGCCCCACAAATAGCATTATCTGTGACGCAGGAATACTTCCACTTGAGCTGAGGCGGAAAAAATATTTGTTGATGTACGGACTTAAAGTATTATCACTTAGTGAACTAATAAAAGACATATCAATATATAATAAATACAAAAACAGGCCAATAAGATGTCAACCGTCTTTTGTAAGACTTAGATAGGCTCTGGAAGAATTGGACATCACACCAGATAAACTTTTTGATAAAACAAAAATACACAAAACCCCACCATGGATGCTTAGACTACCACGCGTTGATACAGATCTTAACACACACAAAAAAAACGAAACAAATAACACGCAATACCAACAACTATTCAAAAACAAACTAAATACTACCTATAAAGACTACATACCGATATACACAGATGGATCGAAACAAAATAACATAGCAGGATGCGCATTTAAATGTATGCAACATGAAAAAAAATACAGACTTAATAGTGTTCCAGATACCCCAATTAATATACAGCACATATTTGAGGTTTGCCCTTTATACACTCATGTAAGAGCCAGGCTTGGAATCACGGGACTTGATATACTCACACAGGATACTATAGAAGCAACAATTAATATCATGGCATTCCTTAGAGAAACTGACATTTTCAATAAAATATAATAAAATTCAATAAAAACCATTAAAAAAATTTAATTTTTCTAATATATGTAATATGAACTAGGCTAAAATCAAAATTGTAAACTTAAAGAGGAAAAAAAAAATGAATTTGAAATTACAATACAAAAAAAGAAACAAAAAGTAAATCAAAAATCTAAATTTAAAACAACATTATGTTAAAAAATAATAATGAAATAAACTTAAGATAATTATGTAAAAAACTTTAAAGAATGAGGGCTTGACAAAACCCACGTGGTTGATAAGCCTTATAAATAAATAAATAAATAACTATTGTTTTAAGATCTTATAAATAAATAAATAAATAACTATTATTTTATTAAATTATTAAAATAATCCATTTATTTCAAATATTATTTACACAATGTAGTACTTATAATTAATAAATTAACAAATTATTAGATTCCAAGAAATCATTTGAAATATGCATACTAATAAATTAATTATTTAAACGTTTTATATAATTACACTCAACCAAAATTTTTATTTTTATTAAATATAAGAATCAAGAATGTAAAGTATGTATTAGAAATAAGTTGAGATCATTCAGTTGCTACAAATAAGCAAGAGTTAAATGACCTTATATACAGTTCCAATGATCTTTAAAAAAATTTAAAGATAATTATATTCAAGTTTCACGACAATAGAAAAAAAAAAAAAAATATATATATATATATAAAAATACTTAACTTTAATTTAGTTTTTTTTTTTTTTTTTTTTGTTTTTATAAAGTAACAAAAATTTTACAGATTCTAAAATTAAATTTAACAAACAAATTAATGAAATAAAAATTGAAAGAAAAAAGTAAGCAAGAAGTTAGAAGTCTGCGAAAAATTAAAATTTAGTCAATAAATAATTCAATTCGGGAATTGTCAAATTGAAATAACCAATTCTTAAGATTTTTAGAAAAGGATGAAAAGCAACGTTCCAATCTTAAGCTTTCAGGGAGGCTGTTAAAAATTCTGGGAGCCAGAGAAGTATAGAAATGTTGAAAATGAGCGGTATGAGCTCTAGGTAACAATACTAAATTCTTGTTAATAATTCTAAGATTATAATTTAATACAAATCGCTGATTTGAATAGCCCGACCTAATAAAATATACTTTCAAAGACTTATAAAAATATAAATGGCAAAGGGGTAAAATTCCAAAGTTAACAAATAAAGGGAAGCTAGGAGTAAGTCGATTTTTCTTGAGAATAATCCTTACTACATGTTTTTGTGAAACAAGAAGTGGGGAAATTTTATTGAAATAAGCACCTCCCCAACAGGCGATACCATACTGAAGTTTTGAGTTAAAAAGAGCATAGTAAACCATTCTCAAAACTTTAGTTGAATAAAACAGACTTAGATGGTACATATATCTTGTAACCTTAGTACAATAATTCTTCAAATTACGTGAATGATTAGACAAGTTTAATCTATTATCTAGAACAATACCCAGATATTTAAACGATTCAACAAGTTCAAGCTCAAAACATTGTTTGTCACAGGCTATTGAGTCATTATAAGAATAAATATTATTATCATATATATTAAGAGAAAATTTACAGCAACTTGGAGAGTGATAGAATAATTTACAATCAAGTGGAATATTACCGCTTAAGTTGAATAAGATGTACTTAGTTTTGTGACTAACAACCAGGTTGTGACAAAAGAACCATTTCCTAATCAAATCTAAATCATAATTAAGATCTATAAAGGTATTTAGTAGGCTATTACTATTATAAGAAAAGGCGGTATCATCCGCAAATGCAGTCAAATTACCTTTAAAATTTTGGTGAAATAAAGAATTTATAAAAATGAGAAATAGAATAGGACCAAGAACCGAGCCTTGAGGAACCGAGCCTACTTTAATATTGTTAGAAGAACTGTTGGTGCCATTTATTCTAGCTAATTGATTTCTGTCTCTGAGAAAAGATTCAAACCAATTTAGAATGAATCCTCTAAAACCTGCATTAGAGAGCTTTTTCAGTAACAGTTCATGACTAACGGTATCGAACGATTTCGTAATGTCAATAAAAAGAGCCGCACTACACTTATTATTATTGAGACCACTCTAAATTTCAGAACAGAGTTTCAGTAGCACATCTTCTGTAGATTTCTTTTTTCTAAATCCAAATTGATTATTACTGAAAAAGTTAGAGAGATCGAGAAAACTTACAATTCGCACCTTAATTGCTTTCTCAAAAATTTTAGAAATAGGAGATAGTAGGGAAATGGGCCTGTAACTATTCGGGTCCAGAGGAAGACCTTTTTTGAAAAGAGGAATGACAATTGCAGTTTTTAGTTGGTCTGGAAAAACGCCTTTGAATATACTTAGATTGAAAATGAAACATAACACAGCAACAATGAATAAAGATATTTCTTTAAGAATATTATTAGAAAGAATTTGAGAAAAATCCGATTTCGAATTGGAATTTTTGAGACCCATAATAATTCTATGAATTTCAAGTGATGAGAATGGTTCAACGAAAAAACTTTGCCGTTGATAAACTTCATCATTAAGTTCCGAAGAAATAAATGAAATGTTTCTAGCACCAGTTTGGGTAGTAAGAGTGATTTCTTCGGCAATTCCTGAAAAAAAATTGTTAAAATGATTACCAACAATTGAAGGATCATTAACTAAGTTCCCATTTATTTCCAAAGAAATATTTGAAGACGTGGAAGAATTCCTGTTTAATATAGAATTGATGATTTTCCATTCAGCTTTCGTGTCTCCTCTGTTACTACTTAACCGTGAAATGTAAAAATTATCTTTACAGCTCTTAATTTTTAATTTAGTATCTTTACAAAGCTTGTTATAGAAATAGACCAACCTTGCATTGTTCGGATGTTATTTTTAAAGTTAATCTTAACTTATTTCGTTTATTGATCAAGTTAAGTAAATTATTAGACATCCAAGGTTTCAGTCTTTTCCTAATCTTTTTAAAATTTGGAGGATTAGAACAAACATTAATATATCCACACAACATTTTGAAAAAATTAGAATAAGCAGCCGAAGGACAATCAGATTCAAAAACGTTTTCCCAAGATTCAACCAGTAAATTTTGCCTTAAACGAATAAAATCTAAGGAAGCAATGTTAATAAAGTCATTATTATTATCTTTTAATTTATCAACAGAAAACGAAACACTTAGACTGGTCATACAATGATCAGATAAACGAAGGTCCCAAACATCACCCATATGCGTCAATTTATTGTCTTTATGTAGCCTTATAAAAATATGATCCAAACAAATACCAGAAGATGGACGAGTAGGCTTAGAAATAAGTGAATCAAAACCAAATGAGGACAGAACATAATATAATTTGTAATATCATGTGAATGAGAAAAACAGATCAATATTAAAGTCGCCAAGCAATATGAGGTTTTTAGATTTTTCTAAAGATAAAAAACTTGTAATCTATGAAACAAAATCAGTAACGCTACTTTTATGAAGTCTATACACACAAATACAACAATATTCAATACTCCCAATATTGAAGGAAACTTTGATCAAATCACAGGAATTAAGATTGTAATTACAAGAAATACATTTTAAGTCACTTCTATAATAAGCAGCTACTCCACCAGAACAATAAGAGGAATTGCAAGTTGCAATGAAAGAATAATTAGGAATATTGAAATCATCCATTTCATTTTCAAAAATCCAAATTTCACTAATAAAGATAATATCAGGCCAGACTGGCAAAGAGTTTAAATAAGCCAAAAGCGTTGAATAATTTTCTCTCAAACTTCTAATAACTCTACGTAGAATAGAAACGATAGATAAATCAAGTACTTTGTGAAAATAATAATTTCTTAAACCGAAGTATAATCACAGAACCCCAATATCTGACCTACATCGACGCTCTGTATTCCCAAGTGGAGTGAAAAAGGATTAAAAAAATTATATAGGTATTATTATGATATTGTTCTCTGAATCGTAACAGCATTGAAATTTACTCTTTTTAGGCATACTTTAAGCGTTTGTGAGATATGATGAAATGGTTCTATACTACGTATAGTAATTGATATTTTGATGTAAAACTCGGAAATATTTTATTTGTAAAAGACATGATTTAGTATCATGACGTCGATATAAATCGATATAAAGTAGCTGATTTATTTATTTATTTCTTCTATTCTCAAAAAGAGCATTAGCTCATACAGAGTGATTATTAGTACTTAAATTTTAATGTTAAATGTTAAATATACATCATAGTAAACAACAAGTATAAAGTATAAATAGCAATATGATATTACCAAAAAAAGAGAAAATATAGTAAGAAAATATATTGAATATTTACAAAATAGAAGAATGTAATAATTATTGATAAATTATATCATGTATATAAATTTAATTAGCTTACATTTAATTCATTAGTAAAGATGGTTAATTATTTTTTTTTTATGTATTTTTTAAAACTTTTATAATCCTTATTTTTAATTCTAGTTGGTATTTTATTAAATTCATTGACTGATGTACTATAAATGGTTTGAACCTTGTTGAAATGTTGTGTTGGTGATTATTTGTTGGTGTACTATTTTATATATATGACTCACTTATACTAATTTTACTTGATCCTATAGCATTAAGATCTTAAAGTTCTCATATAAACTGTTAGTAGACGTTCTAATATTTAAATTGTATAGGTTTTTTATAGCCTTATTTTTCAAGGTTTGGACTTCTTTTAAATTCTGTAACGAGCTTGTTCCCCATATTATTAACCCATACACTAAACTTATTTGATTATAATGTTTTTTGAATATTCCTGCTGCTCTTCTACATTTTTTCATAAATTCAATAACGTGTACATTCCATGAGATATCACTGTCAATTATCAAATTTCAACATATTTAAAGTTATCAACTTTCTGAATAATATTATTGTTATAGAATTGACCGATTGGTTTTTTCAATAACATGTATTTTCTTTTATTTGCGTTAACAGTTAATTTGTATTATTGTTGATTACTTTAAATAAGATTTCATTATCTAGGTTGATTTTACTTTCCAATTCCTCATTGTTATTTTCGGAATACACAATTCCTAAGTCATCAGCGTACATACATATTTTCCCATTGAGTTCTAGGTTAGCAATTTAATTTACGTAACACAGAAAAATTGTTGGACGTAGCGAGCTTCCTTATATTACACCGTAGTTAACATCTTCTTTTTTACTTTTAAGTTTTTGAAGCTCCTCGAATTGTGAACCAATTATATGAAGTTGTTCTGCCGCCCATATTGAACAGTACTCTTAACAGTATCCATCGATTCACAGAGTCAAAAGCTTTTGAGAGATCATAGAAGAAAACTCCCACCTTTTTTTTTATTTAGGTTTTGGTCAATTAATGTTACAAAATCAAAAAATGGTGCTTCCATATTTGAATTTTTTCTAAACCCATACTGCCTGCTACTAATAATTATATTATTTTGAATTAAATAATCAGGGAATTGTGCATTTACTAATGTTTGAATAATGTTGCTGAGGATTGAGGATTTTGCGATAGGTCTGAAATTGTTAATGTCATTTTCATCTCCATTTTTATACATTGGTGTAATAAAGTAGCTGATAAACAACCTACATTGACAGTATTTTGATTGGCTTATTCTTTAATTCCGTCTAATTATTTTTATTACATATTCTTTTCCAAAAAAAAATCACTTGTAACAGTGGGGGTTGTCATCTCAAGCCCCCTGTAAACATTATTATTGAATTTCTTATATTTCGTTAATAAAAAAAACTGATTTGTTTAGTTCTAAAATATACAACTTTTCCAAAAAAAAAATTTTTTTTTTACATATTCTTTTTCAAGGGTCGGTTTTTCAAAACTTTTTCCTATTCGACATTATTTTTGCAACATTTTTGTTTTCAACAAAAAGATCGCCTCCCGCTCCAATATAATTAGTTATTGTGAATATTGGAATGAAAAGTCATAAATCTGGTAGAAAATAAACTGCTAATCTATAAATAATAATTTGGAAATTAGTGTGAAATTATGGCCTACAAATTTGAAGCTGTGAAGCCAAATTGTATGCAAACATTTCTAAATTATTTTCTTCTTGTTTTACAGCATATTTCTTAAAGCTCGTTTGCCCAATTAGTTAAACCTATCATATCAAAAATAATTAAAAAATGCTTGACTAATAATATTAGTATTGGAAGATTGAAGTTTACATTTAAAGAAAAACAAAATATTGTTTTAGATGAAAGCACTTAATACTTAATAACATACTCATAAGACATATACCTAACAGTTATTTTCACCTATTCCTAATTCAATTTCAAATTCGAATCTAAGTACATTCGGCCAATTTTAATTAACTGTGTAAGTAGGTAATTAACAGTGATTGTAAGTCAAGCATTTATCAAGCGTTTATCACGGACATAGACTTGCGATTCTGAAATGGACGGGGAAGTACAAAATAGATCTTAAGAGATCGCGGTTACTTAGAACTCCTTAATTTACAAAAAAAAAGTCAAGCAATCTAAAACCAAATAGTTTAACACTATGACATTACATATAGTTTCTTCATCATAATAAGATCGAAAATTATTCTAAAATGGCTTTATTACACTCAAAGTATCCTAGAGTTGATTACAGACTTAATTGAAGACTTCAATTTTTATCCTATTTATCGTCGTTGTTTTCAATTGCAATTGATATTGATAATGATAATGTTTTCATATAATGATGGTTATTTTTTGATTGGTTAATATTAATATTATTATAATACGAAGATGTTTTATATTCTGAGATCCTTTTTAAATTTGAAAATCTAAATTTTTATTTTTTTTTTTTTGATAAAAAAAAAAACAATAAAAAAGAAGATGAAATCAACATAAAAAAAAAAAAAATAAGTAAGAAATATTACATAAATTTTCCATTATAGTAATGAAACAAATTGAAAAATAAGTTCGAAAAAAAAATAAAAAAAAAACAATAAAAATAAAAAAAAAATCGCGAAATAAAGGGGATGAAGGTGTGAGTGAGTTCTCAATAATTCGGGTTTTAATTTTTTTTTTTTTTTGTTTATTTTTGCAAGGAATCAAATCATTTGGGTATTTGATTTTCAATGAGATTTGATAGCATTTCAATATACAATAGCTGAGATGTACCCACATTATTCAAAAATAAAGAAGTGGTTTATATTAAATGGTCGACAAAAAGAAGTATAAAGCAAAAACAAAAACAAAAAAAAAAAAATTAAATGAAAAAGAAAAAGAAGAAAAATTTCTTTAAAAGGTCATTGTAATCACTCCACTCGATAAATTTATTATTCTTGATGGGTAGTATTTGGTTATATTCGCGATATTTTTATGCGTCTTGATATAATGAGGATATTCTTTTTTTTTATTATACAAAAATAAGGATAATAAGATACTTAAGTATTGTTGAAAGAAAAAATAATATAATGGCGAATAATGAAAATAGATTCTTTTGTATTAAATTGTAGACAAAATAAGATAGAGAGCAAAAAAAAAAACGTTTTTCAGTAATTGATGTTCATAAGAATTCATTGGTAAATTTGCATTGATACAATAAAACGATTTTGACATATTTTTTATACTTTTTTCTTTCTTGTTTCCTTTAACATTTATTGTTACATTTATATTTTTGCTCCTTCATTTATAAATTGTAATGAAGGAGCAATTATTTCTAATAAATACTCAAGATTCTGGGAAATAATACAAGAAGTGCCCAGATTTGCTTATTGCTTTGTTTATATTTTCTTACGAATACTACAATGAACGCAAGTTGAACCTGTAACAAGTTATTAAGATTGTTAAATAACATATTTTAATAAATGTATGAAAGGACTTTAATATTTGTCGTATTGGAATTGGAAACTGAGGACAAAAAGAGTTCATACCCGGGTATCATACTAGATTAATTAATATAGGTATTATATTTTTTCTGTTATATGTTATGTTTTTATATGATTTTTCATTTGTAACTACATTTGTAAATATAGCAGCATAAATGTCCAATAAATATTTTTATAACCAATAACTTAATTGATTTTAGTTTAAAGATTTTTCAAAATTCCAAAATTTCAATATTATAAGCTTGCATTTCTTTTAAATATCTAAATTTCTATTTATCATAAGCTTCCATAATTATAAATTCGTTTGGAGAACTGGTTGGTTTTTCGTCGCTGATGCGATGAGTCTTAAAGATTATGCATGAATACGTCAAAGGAAAAGTTAGATACACATCGCTGGATGTAGTCTACATTGAAAAATAAAATAAAGCCAAGAAAAAATTGCTCATTAGTCCTGTAGGACTCGATCGCAATATAGGAAGGGTGTGGTTTAGTGGATAAGAATCCCACACACAATGCCAAACTACCGGCCTCATTGTGTCTTTTGAATATTCCCACCAGCCTGCGTATAAAAAAAAAAACAAAAATAAAAAAAATAAGCTTTCATTTTATTTTATATAGATTTAAATAGCAGAATATTAAAATTGAAACGTATATTAAATGTTTATTATTATAACATATTAATTCGAAGCTTGCCTCAGAGATTTAGAAAAAGTTTTTGTATGGTTAGATCAATTGATATTATTATTAAAAGTAGAGTTCCGAAAACTTGTCATTAACTATGGACAAGTAAGTCAATAATAACGAATTTTATATAGCCAATTTTACAGACATAAAAAATCTGTTCTTCAAATTTAAAACGAACTCTATCAGGGAGTGCATCACTATTTTTTTTCTAATCTACTTAATAAAACTATTAAAATAGACAGAATAAAAGGAATAAATTATACATTAGCCTTTGGTGACAATATTTACTCAACAGCCAATTCTATAGAAAAATTAAACACAATAAAGTACAGAAAATGTTAAACCTAGCTGTAGATTACTGCAAAATGTGATTTTTAAAAGTCAGTTTTAATAAATGCGAAATAATCCTATGCCATACAATAAACTAACCACACCATCAAGAAGAACTGAAAAAGCTTTACAATAAAAACAGCAAATAACCGAATGAACAATTTTCGCTTCTTGAACGTTTACAATAAATTTACTTAGTAATCGTTAAGTTACAATGGTAAACGTAATTTAAACATAGAGTAAATGTTTAGTATATATTTTTGGAAACAATTCTGCGGTATTTTTTTTTTTCTCCTTCCGCGTGGTAGCATAGGGTTTCGATAGTGAACCTCCATTCCCCTCTGTTGAGTACTACTTCCTTAATATCGTCCCAGGTATAATTGTTGATTGTTAATTCTTGATCGATTGTGCGTCTTCATGTGTTGTGTGGTCTGCCGGGTCTTCTTTGTCCTTATGGATTCCACTCTAGAGCTCTTCTTGCTATATCACTTTCTGATTTCCTTAGTGTATGACCTATCCATTTCCATTTTTTCCTATTTATCTGTCTGTTGATAGGTTCTTCTCCAGTTATCATCCATAAATCCTCGTTGCTAATTCTTGCCGGCCAGAATATTCTGCATATAATTCTCAAGCACTTGTTGATGATTACTTGTAGCTTCTGTTTGATTCTGACCGAAGTGAGCCATGCTTCACTGCCATATATTAATGTTGACTTAACACATGCTCTGAATATTGTTAGCTTTGTTGTTCTAGATATTTGGTTGCTCCGCCATATCTTCATTAGGCTCCCAAATGTTCTTCTTGCCTTATTTATACGGCTGTTGACATCTTCTGTTGTACCTCCTCTTGAAGTTATGATGCTCCCCAGGTAATTGAATTCTTCTACGTATTCTATTTGTTGTCCACTCACCGTTATCGGCTCACTATCACTGTTGTTTGTCCTCATTGCCTTGGTTTTCTCGATATTCAATTCCCGTCCCGATTTCTTTGCTTCTTCCTGTAATCTGTTGACTTTGTTCTGTAGGTCCCTTTGATTTCTTGATATGAGGCATACATCATCTGCGTAATCTAAGTCTTCTAAATTGCCGAAGAGATCCCATTCTATTCCATTTATTCCAGTGCAAAATTTTCTTAGAATGTCGTCTAGTATTGTGTATAAAAGTGGTGATAGTGGACATCCTTGTCTAACTCCTATATTGGTGTAGAATGGATCACTGATGTTATCTCTGTGTTGAACTGTTGTCTCTGCATCTTTATACATCGCTTTGATGATGTTGATAATTTGTTCAGGAACTCCCTTCTTTGTAAGTGTTCTCCATATTGCGCATCTCTTGACTGTGTCGAATGCTTTCTTAAAATCTATGAATAGTACATATAGTGGGGCATTCCATTCTACTGATTGTTCAACTATGACCCGTAAAGTATTTGACTGGTCAACACAGCTTCGGTTTGGTCTGAAATCTGTCTGCTCTTTCCGTAGTATTGGCTCTAGTACTTCTTCTAATCTTTTCTTTATAATAATTGCTATTATCTTATGAAATGGAATTGGAACCGTGGTTCCTCTCCAGTTGCTGCAATTTGCCAAGTCTCCTTTCTTAGGTATCTTGACAATCATTCCTTTCTTCCATGATGGTGGTATATTCTCTTCTATCCATGCTTCTCTGATGTGGGGTTCAATTGTTTTTGCGAAGAGGTCGGGGTCCAGTTTGGCTTTTTCTGCTGGAATTCCATCTTCACCTGTTGCTTTGTTCAGGATATTGATTGTGGCTTTGATTTTTTCTATATTTGGAGCTTGAGTAGATATTGGCAGTCCCTCATTTTTGGTAGATATTTGCATCGTATCTGTTTCTTATGTCTGCTTCATTATTTGTACTTTCTTCGTTGCTCAGTTCTTGGAAATGTTCTCTCCATCTCTTTAATTTGTCGTTTAAGTTTGTGAGGACCGCACCATTTTTATGTTTAATTGGTTTGTTTTGTTGTTGTTCTCCGGTATACGAAATATTAACGGTAATGTAAATCATTTCTGTTAATTCTGATAATTTAAAATCGTAAATATTTTGTAACGAAGTCATAAAATCACATATAAATCACAAATAAAATTATTAATTTATGTTGTAAATTAACACTTATTTTTGGTGTAGTCCATTAAAATTGTATATTAAAAGAAGTTTTCTATATGTAAGCTCGAATATACATGTAAACGATTTGTAAGCTTGATATTGATAACATATGTAATCATTACGTTATGGTGAACATACATGTTCTTAGTAAACGATGTGTAAATTTATAATTATAGCTATAGGGTTATACAAAACCCAAATATTTTGTGTCTGTGAGCACATATTTATATAAGGTAAATCGTTAACATTTTTTATCTGTAAACAGTCTCAAAATGTAAGTACAGTAACATACTAACATTGCAAAACAGTAATCCGGATTTTATGTTTATAATAAATATTTATCTTTACTGTATGCATTCTGTAACGTCATTTTGTTTAAGTATAGTATATACATTTACGTATTTTTTCTACTACAACAAATGATTTGCAAATGGAAAAATAAGGAAAAAAATAGGGCATAAAGGGCTAAAAGCCTACATGCCGGCACTGACATATTAGGGCCACTTCCGTTTTAAATAAATGGAAAAATAAAAATTTGTGATTATGAGTTGTACAAAATGTTCCTTAAGAGCATAAAAATAATAAAATAATAAAAATCTGCAATTTACAGAACAAATTATAAACAGAGTCAGAGAGGTAAAATAACCCTAGTTTTCATAAATGCAAACCTGCAGTCAATCTGCATATTCTGAATTTATGAACACACTTGTCAGATTTTCTGAATGCTGTTCATAAATGCAGATTCAAAGTCTACTGGGCGTCAACTTTGCAGAATAAATTTTTAGTATGTATAAAATTTTTTGAAGTAGCTTTCTTTGTTGTTTTGAGTATTTTAGTTTTTGTTTTGTTATTTAAAAAAAAATTGTTATTTTCAAAATGTCAGTATTAATGAACAGAAACTTTGCAGAATTGTCAAGTAAAGATAAAATATAGGTAGAATTTGTATTCATTATTGCAAAGTACGCTAACTGGTGGCAAACTTGTTGTCAGTTTGCAGCATTTATGAATACACCCAACATTCATGCCCTCTCTCGAAAAGTTATATCAATCTTAGTACGTCGAGAATAACCATACTAAATTCGCTCATCGCACTTGATTTTTTGTTCAAATTTTAGTGTTGTCTCAAGCACACTAGATATCGCATCAAAAGAATAATATAGCAATATAAAAAAGTAAATGAAGAAAAGTTTGTTGCGTAGTAAAAGTGAAATCAAAAAGTAAAAATTAAAAATAAAAAAAAAAAATTATTGGATATTGTCACTAAAATTATAAATAAATAATTATTCAAAATGCAATAATATAATAATATTCCTAATTGCATTTAATATTTTCTGAAGCCGTTAATTTTTTTTTTAATCAAAAAATATTTTTTTCAATACAAAATGAAATAAAATGACAATAATGACATTTGCATAAAATTTATGTCGTTGCCATAATCATTATAATCATAAATATTGCTAAATGTTGCTGAATAGCTATTGCTGGAATAAAGCACTTTTTTACTGTTTTCAAAATGAATTTGACATAAAAAGTTTAAAAATAGGTATTATGGCTATTGATTTTACTCCAAAAATTTATTAATTGTCATAAATTTAGTAAGATAGTGCTACAAATAGAGTGACTAGGTTTCGAACCTAGTATAGCTAGTACTAGGTTCGAAAACGCTCTTAAAATAGTTAATATACCTAGGTTTGAAAACAAAAGAATGGAAATAAAAAACTGTTATTTTATTGTGTATTGTATGTGTCTGCCTAAAATATAGGTGTTGTGGATATAAAAAATAGTCGCAGTTAAGTCATATTTAATTATAGTAATTGCACTGTATTTCTTAGTACAAATTTTTGTTGAGAATATAATATTATAGTCTTATCTTAACTAGATTTACAATTCTGTTGTAGCAGTAAGTTCAGCTAAACTGAGCATAGCGGGTATAACAAAGAATAAAATATCAAGTCTGTAGCAAATTTCAAATTAAAACAGGATGTTCAATTTTTTGCTTTATTCAATTGTAAAAAAAAAATTCTTTTACGAACCGTTTAAGGTGTATTGGTAAAAAATTAATATGGAAAGAAAATATAGTGTTAAGCTGCTACCCTTTAATTACCATACAATCAGCAACAGCTTCAAATTAACTTGTTTTCTTTGTTATCTTTTTTTTTCACCATAAAAATTTATAAAAAGAATTTCCTAGATAAAGTCATCCCTGCAATATAAAAAATCAAATATTTCAGGTGAAGCAATAGATGTGATAAAATAACATGTAGTGAACATGCAAAAATTTTTTGCAATACTCAGATCAATTAAAAACTTTAAAATAAATAAAATATTTCATTTTGTTTTTTAAAAAAAAAAGATTTATGTTTGTTATTTATCAGAATCAACGACTTCAAAATAAATTATTGATTGCAATTCATTCATTTATATGAAATTTACATAAGAGCTGCTGCGACGCTAAAACAGTGTTTATGTGACTGATTTTACTACAATGGTTAGGGGTTAATAAATAATATCTAGCTGTATTTCTTCTAAAACTGAGAAGATCCAGTTTTTCAGAGCAACAAAACTAATGTAACCTCAATGTATTTACTATACAGCCACATCAATCATGAAGGTAAAAAGAGGCCATCACCATTTCTTCCCACGGATAGTAATTCTAGAGTTAGACAGTGATTGATCTAACAAGTCAACTTCAAGCATGTCATGATTATAATTTTTGAAAAATAATAGATGTGCAATGTCAATCTTCAGGTTTTGTTTACGTAACCAGCGTCTTTGCCCATTGGTTCAGTTATGCCATAATTTGTTATAATTTTACATGTTTTGTTGTCGTTCCATCTCACATACATGACTTCACCATTTTTATCAAATCGGTAAACTAATTATTCCCTTTTCATTTTTCTAAGGGTTTCTTAGTACGTTTTTCATGTTCAGCACCAGTCATTCTAAATTTTTTTTTTTTAAATTTTTAGCAAATCATGATTTGAAAAAAAAATGATCAAAATACAATGCATAATTAGCTGGATTATGGATCCCTTCAACTAAACTGAACATAACTTTGGAACCAAGTGGCAGAGAATCGGTTATTAGTTATTATATCGTCCACAATATACATAATAATTGTAGCAGTATCCAGTTGAAGAACTCATCATTCGATCCTTGTAACGAAATATGTGGATCCAGTTGTACACATTCTTGCAGCAATCTGAACTATTTATACATGTAAGGCGTTCTTCGTCCATAATAATATTATCCTTTTTCAATGGAGAAAAATACATTATTTAAAAATTGGTACCCCAAACAAAAAATAAATAAACTATCCCTTAAAAGACCAACCTGGTATTTTTGAACCAAAAAGTTTTTTTTTTGTGAAGGTTCATCAAAAAAGTATTTTTTATTCTGGGACTTTCTAATTTTACGATTTCGGGCTAGAGAATTAATGATTTCAAGGATTGTATCAATTTTGATACAATGGGTTTTAGAGAAGAAAAAAAAAACAATTTATATAATATTAAAAATTTGTTTTCTTTAATTCTTTTAAACTTTAATTTTATTTTTTTAATTTTTAATTTATTTATTTTTTAACAAAAAATATTTTAACAATTTATTTAAAAATTTAATAAAAAAAAAAATTTACACATTTTAAGAAAAACAAAACTTGTATTAAGACAACACTTATTTTAAATAAATGTATGATAAAAAGGAAAGAAAAGCAGTTCGTTCAGAAAAGAAATTATAAACTATTTACATAAAAAGAAATTAACATAACAATATCACATAATTCAATAGTTTATTTATACTTCTTTAAAACAAGTAATTTTTAAAGTCATAATCAGTGGGTAGTTTACAACCAGGTAAACGATTTCGTCTAACTGTACCTAAACTAAATATACAAATGATGAGATCCTACTGATGTATAATAATTATCAAAATAAATTCGATGATTTGTATTACACGTAACATTCCTTAATAGGCGAACAACTACGTTTGCCGAAGCTCCTAGATCAGGCTCATGAAGTTTACGAAATCTAGCATGGTTTTCTTGGCCGGAGTACAACTCAAATTGGTGTACAAAACCATTACTGTTACTTAAAACAAACAGTTTGTAACCCCACTTGTGAGGCTTGTTAGGCTGCTTTAAATAGCTTTTGCCTTTACTTGAACACATTTGTTCGTCCACACATAAATCTCTATCATATGCAACTGTTTTAAATTTCGTATTCAAGTGGTCAATTATGGGGCGTAATTTATGCATTCGATCATGATTTTCGTCTGTTCTAGCCAACATTTTGTTATTGTCGTTGAAATGTAAAAATTTTTTAATTTTTTCGAAGCGATTTCTACTCATAGCTTTGTAAATGCCTTTGTAACCTAAACGATTACTCCAATATGAACGAATATTTGGCGACTGAATTATTGAAGTATATAGAATTATACCTATATAACTTTCAACTTTATTTTTTTAAATATTTGGTAAGTTTCTAACGCATATTTGTGTTGCGTACAAGTTTGTTTGTTTTACACTATGTTCTATTATTTCATCATCGACGAAGTATTTAAAAAATTGGAAAGGTGTATGCAAATTATTAATTTCAGAAGCATATTCATCAGGTGTAAAACGTTAAATATCTTCTTTTATTAACATGTTACGTTTGCGCCACAAAATATTTTTAATTTTTTCAGCCTTACTTCTATTTTCTTCAGCAAAAAATTTGTTTTTACTGCAACGTGAAGGCTGCTCATATTGAATTTCTTCTTCCAAATCTTCGTCAAAAAAATCTAAAGACATATTTTCTATTTCACAGTCGTTAAACTCATCATTAGAATCATCCAAAACATCTTCGTTTTCCCAACCGTCAAGAATTCCTACAATGTCTTTATCCAACAAACAATAATTTTTTCCATGGTTAAACGACCAATGTATCAAAAAAAAATACAAACAGTTTTTTTCCCTAGATGAACCAAATCATAATAATATTTTAAAAGTTTCTACTTATTTGTAATAAAAATATTATTTTTTAATACTTACAAATTTTTTTACGCCCCAAAAATATTTAAAAATATGTTAATTTACACTTATTCTAATTGCAACTTAGCTATTCTGCAGTCAGCGATAAACTGCATATTATTTTTAAATTTCTACTCAAACACACACAAAAACCATATAATGAGCGTAATTTTGAGTTAAAACAGTTCGTATTAAATAAAATACAATGGACTTTGTGGACATAGATTACATATATTAAAAAATGTGAAAGTTTCAATGGTTTCTATCAAATTTGATACACGAGAAGTTTAAGGGTTATAATAAATAAACTTTACTTTACTTTAAAATTGTTGTTGATAATTATTTTTAACATAAACCGTTTTTGGGGGAAAAAAAATTGATTAGATTATTAATTAATTAATTCAATTATTGCTGACAATTTTTAATTTTTTCGAAGCGATTTAAATTTGCATAACTTTGTAAATGCCTTCGTAACCTAAACGATTGAAAGGGACGAAAAAAACTTTTTAATTTGTACTGACTCCTTGAGTTCTTTAAAAGCTATTCTCAAACTATATCCAGTACATCCTTAAGTACAAAAAATACAAGCAATGATAAATAAAAATCAAAAAAATATACAATTTATGTGGATTCCAAGTCATATCGGCATCCATGATAACGAGATAGTTGACAGTCTAGCAAAAAGCTCTGTAAACCAACCATACGATAACCATCACCTTTTATATTATAAAGATCTTAAAAATATAATAAATAAGAAAATATATCAAAGTGTAGAACAAGAATGGATAGAAACGGACGATAGTAACAAACTAAAAAATATCAAAACAAATATGAGACCTTGGAAAAATCTCAATTTACTTAACAGAAGAAAGTCGACCGTGATTACAAGAATAAGAATAGGGCACACTAATTTAACACACAAACTTATATTTGATAATACAACACCACCAAATTGTGCTTGTGGAGCAAACCTTACTATTAGACATCTGTTCGAAACTTCTATTAGATATTCAAGAGATAGAGATAGATATTTAAAAAGTAATAGTCTAGATATTTTAAAGAGTGATGATGAAACCAATTATAGAAAAATAATAAATTTCCTAAAAGCTATTGAACTATACAAAACAATTTAAAACAAAAGATTAAATAAAATCAATAAAATATGTTAAATGAAAAATATTAAATGTTAAAAAAAAAACGGAATAAAATAGAAAATATGTAGTTATAATAACTTCATATAATTAATATATGTATAAGAAAAATTTAACTATTGAATTATTTTATATAGAAATCAAAACAAAAAAAAAATTAAAAATGTATTATATGAATAATTTTTTTTTTTTTTTTTTTTTTTTTTTGCGTGGATTGGTGGGAATCTTCATAGACACAATGAGCCCCGTAGCTTCCATTGTGTGCCAGATTTTTACTGACTAAACCACACCCCTCCCATTAATACTAGTCCAACGGACTAACGATTAATTTATTGCTATTTTGATTTTCTTAAAGAAAAATTTTACGAAATTCTATCGTATTAAATCTAGTGGCTTAGTTCTTTTAAGCCTTCTGACATCATTTTGATTATCTAGCAATTGAGTGGCCTCAACGTTAACATGTCCCTCCAGACGAGCTATATGCTTTGTTGCATATCTTTTTATTTCATTTTCTATGCAAGGAATTTCTAGATCTCTGTGCAAATCACTGTTGCGAACATACCAGGGGGCATTTACCATGTTGCGCAAGACTTTATTTTGGAATTTTTGTATACAAAGTACATGTGTTTGTTTGGCACATCCCCATATTTGTATGCCGTACAACCATATTGGTTTGAGTATCTGATTATATAACAAAATCTTGTTATGTATAGGCAATTTAGAATTACGACCTAAGAGCCAGTACATTTCTCTATACTTATTTTCAAGCTCAAATTTTTTCTTTTTAACGTGCTCTTTCCATCTAAGTTTGACATCTAATGTCATTCCTAGGTATTTAGCATTGTTTTCTTGGGGTATATTGACCCCATTCAGATTTACCAATGGTGGTTGATTTTCTAATTTTTTATTTGTAAAATTTACATGTACTGATTTTAACTCATTGAGTTTAATTTTCCATTTCTTTGTCCAGAGGTATAGCTTGTCGCTTGCTCTTTGCAATTTAATTGTAGCCTCGTCAATATTTGATCCTACTGCCATCAACGCAGTATCGTCAGCGAATGTAGCTACAGTTATATTTTCCATTTCTGGTAAATCATTGGTGTAGAGCAAATACAGTATGGGACCCAGAATACTACCTTGAGGCACACCCGTTTTAATATCTCTAATAGTAGAATACTCTTCGTCTTGTTTTATTCTGAATAGTCTGTTTTCTAGATATGATGAGAGTATATCTACGTATTGTTTAGGTAACATATTGTTTAGTTTATTTATTAAGCCTCGATGCCATACTTTATCAAAAGCTTAGGCTACATCTAGAAATATGGTAGAGCATACTTTCTTTTCCTCTAAAGCTTTTTCTATTATGTCTGTTATTCTATGAATTTGATCGATTGTCGAGTGCTTAGATCTAAAGCCAAATTGATAATTTGGAATCAGATTACTATTTTCTATGATCGGTCTCATTCGAATCAATAATAGTTTTTCAAATAATTTTGATACTATTGGTAGTAATGATATTGGTCTGTAGGATTTGACCTCATTTATGGGCTTACCTGGCTTTGGTATCATAATTATCTCTGCTATTTTCCACATATTCGGCACATACCTTATTCTTATAGCAGCGTTTATAATGCGTGTTAGCATTGTTATAGCTTTTTTCGGAAGTTCTTTCAGGACTTCCGATGTAATTAGATCAAAACCTGGAGCTTTTTTATCTCTGAGTTTTTTAATTTGTTCCACTATTTCACTCTCTGAAAATGGTGATATAACATTTTCTTGCCAATTATTATTTTCTTCAGTGAGATCATCCGACTCTGTCTCGTCTGGACAAAAAATTTCTTCAAGATGATCTGCGAATGTTTCAGCTTTATTTTTATTATCTCTCGCCCATTCACCGCTTTTCATTCTGATTGGCGGGATTTGAGAGATCGAGGTTTTTGTACTCTTTGTTGCTTTCCACAACGAGTAGTTATTTTCTCTTTTAGCTGATAAATTTTTTATATATTTTTCAAAATTTTCATTTTTAAGATCTTTAATTTTTCTTTTAAGATTCTGAGTTAATCTATTTAGCACAGTTTTGTCTGCCGGATCACGCGATTGTTGCCATCTGCGTCTAGCTCTTCTTTTTATTTTTATCATATTTAATATTTCTCTAGGGTAGTTGAATCCTACCGATTTATATTCACAATTTTTTGTATTATTCCATCCAGCATTTTGAATAATTTTAATAAAATTTTCTACTTCAGAATCTATATCACATTTGGATCTTAGTTTTGTTTTTATGTTTATTTTGTTTTCTATTTCTTGTTTAAAGCTAGCCCAGTCAGTTGTCTTGTTCGTTAGCAGAGGTTTCGACTGTTTCTTAATAACCTTTTCATATAGATTTAGTATGACTGCAGAGTGATCTGAGTCCAAATCATGGTTATCTTCTAGCTTAATATAATTGGGTGAAATTTTTTTTGTTATATAAAAATCAAGCAGATCAGGAGTTTTATTTCTATCAGTTGGCCAATATGTTGGCTTACCGGTAGATTGGTAAATGCAGCCTTTTTCTTTTATAGCTTTTCTTAGCTCTCTTCCTCTCGTAGAGGTTACTCTAGACCCCCAATCTATGTGCTTGGCGTTGTAGTCACCTCCCAGGATAAATCTATCGCCAAGTAGTTTAAGAATTTCTTCAAACATGTTATTCTTTATGTTATATTTGGGTGGACAGTATAATGCACCGACACAAAGGCTTTGTTTAACAGACATAATTCGTAGCACGATTAGTTGGAATTCATCTATTTCTAGACTAAGTTCCTCGTGGTGCTTAATATCTTTCTTTATTAAAATTGAGCTACCACCTCTGGGTGTATTACTCGGATGGTTTGCGCTGTAGCATGTATAGTCATTTATTTTAAGCGATGACTTATCTGTCATATGTGTTTCTGTCAAGAGACATACATCAATATTTTGTGTTCTCAATAGAATTTCCAAATTATTTTTCTTGTTCAGAATACCATTGGCATTCCACGTGACTATACGGAGTGCGTTCTTAACCATGCCTTGCGGATTTATTTTTTGGTGTATACATATATATTTCATTATGTTTGTTTTCTAATGTGCATAGTCTTGTTGAGATTTCATTCATTGTTTTTATCATATTTTGCATCATCTGCATAATGGTATTTTCAGTCAACTTTTGTGTAGAAACTTTATTTTGTTCTTTCGGGTTTCTTTTTTGACTTAGGTTATTTTGTGTTACCTGTGAATATGATAAGCCTTCTACGACTTTTTTCGACGTAAAAGTTTTAGGTTTCTCTGAAGTTTCAATGCAATTCTGTTTCTGTGCAATAGGTTGCCTAGGTTTTGTCTTTTGTTTTTCTTGTCTATGTTGCATTTGTTTTGGAGCATTTTTTTGTAGCTTCTTTCTTTTTTGCAACTCTCTAGCCACCTGGCAACCACGATAACTCGCTGGGTGTGCCTCAAGGCAATTAGCACATTTAGGCTTAATATTTTTTTTTTTCTTTGCAAGAAATTGTTAAGTGGGGACCAGCACATTTAACACACTGAGCTAGACGCTGGCCAAAACTTTTGTGTATGGCCAAATCTTTGGCATCTCTTACATTGAGGAATGGTAGTCGTTTTACGAATAGCCTCCATTTTAACCCTCATGTGCTGGATAAATTCAATTTGAATATTTTGTTTATATCTTCGAAGTTTTCGAATGTTAGCATTAAAGAGAGGAAGGACGTACCGTAGATTCTTTGTTATTTTCCTTTTTTCTTTATTATTTTATTTGTGACTTCTAAAATTTTGAAGCCTCTATCTTTCAATTCATTTTTTATATCTTCAGGTTGGCATGACGGATGTAAATACCTAACCATTACTTTAATAGGCCTGGTGCTCTTATTTTCATAAGTGTGCCATTCAATATTGGCTTCATTTATTGCCTTAGTCAACTCTCTATATTCTTTTTTCTTCTCAACATTAATTTTTAGTTGTTTATTGTTAAGCATATTAACTTTATATTTAATATTGCTTTTCTTTTA
The DNA here is from genome assembly GCA_963942445.1 of Argyra leucocephala. Taxonomy (NCBI): domain Eukaryota; kingdom Metazoa; phylum Arthropoda; class Insecta; order Diptera; family Dolichopodidae; genus Argyra; species Argyra leucocephala. The sequence goes on along the minus strand of OZ012681.1, from coordinate 66,071,760 downwards.
ATTTTTTGTTTATTTGAGGGTATTCCACTACATTACTAAGTATAACTGGAGGAGGTTTACCTTTTCTTTTACTTTTACATTTCGCAACTTCATTTATTTGCACATTTTTCTCTACTTTGTCCGCAACATTTTCTGGGCTTAAAGTAGGTGATTTTTCTGCTTTTCTTTTTTACAGATTCTTTTTGTTTTAAAGATCCAGTCGGTTTCTCGAGCTAGTTCTTTATCATCTGTATGAAATTCTTCAGCAGTTTTAGTACTACTTTTTTTAGTAGACATATTGTTTTGTGAATTTTTTAGTTTCACATTTTCTTCTTTAATTATGCAGAGTTCATTTTTCAATTCCCTGCATAAGATTTCTAATTCTGTAACTCTGGCATTAAGTTGATTATTTTTTTGCCTCAAGTGCCTTTTCGTTATTATTACCCTCGTCGGGGTTTTCTATATCTGTCTTTTTGGGACATGTTTTCGTAGATATTTTGAGACCCTGCTGGAGGTGTTCTCTGGACCCCAGATTTTCTTCTGAATGGGTTAATTAAAGCAGCTCTGCTTTCGTGGTTTTGCAATAAGTGGTCTCCCCCAGAATCCGTGAGACCTGCCTCGAAAGAGGAGGGTTGGATTTTCCAGAAGATCTGGATTACCACCTGGGGTATACAATCTTTGAGTTTTATTCATTGCATACTTTTTTTTTTTTTTGTTTTAATTCGGAGTTCCATCTCCTAGCCTAAGGATAATATTTCCCTTGTACAAGGGCGGTACCTTTTATTCCTGCCGTCCCTCTGGGATCAGTCGCAGACCAGAAAGCCGCCCATTCTGGGTCAGTCGCTTCTGGATTTTTCTAGGCTTTTAGTGGACTTTTACCACAAGCATGCCTTACTGCGGATATTTCGTACCCCATCCCGCCGGGGGAATAATAGAATATGTAATTAGAAAATAATGAAAAAAAAAAAAAAAAAATTAAAAAAATTAAAAAAATAATGTAAAGATCTGGCCTGAAAAAACTTATATTGTGTTCAAAGGCCGCTTAAATAAAGTTATAAAAAAAAAAATTATTGCTGAATAATTAAAAAAAAAACAATGAAAAAATGAAAATTTATCAAAACATAAAGTAATACAGTTAAAAAAATAATTGGGGAATTCCCTAAATGTATTTTGTTCAGAACACACTTAGAATTAATTGACGGGTGTTAAATTTAAAATACATTTATTAGAGATGACAGGAGAGTAGATACTTTCAAAAACCGTGACAAATCAATAAAGTGAACTCTAATAGGTTTTCAATTTTATTATAATTTAAGGTAATATTTTATGATAATAATTTTTAGTGTTAAGTATATCCAATACTTCAATCAATGACTCCAAAACATGAAACCAGCTCATTGCTGTACATTCAGAAAAAACTATGAATTTCCACTAGATATTTGATCCTATAAAACCATCATAAATCTAACGAAAATAGGATGAATATATTTTTCATTAAATTGAACATATTAGACATTTCAGACACTGTTTACAAGTCTTAATTTTTATAAAATTTTAACCGGATTCCGATTTAATCATAGATTTTGTATAACATGTATTCACTAAACATTCAACACTATCACTTCGACTTTAAAAATGAGTTTTTATTGTTTATTCAATTCTTAAATTTAAAATTAAAATTGAAATATAATTTGAGTAATAGGCAACCATTTTGAATTAATAAATGTTTGCAGTTACGTAAGGCATAAAAAGTTTAAAACTTTTCAAGAAAATATTTTTTTTTTTTAAATTAAATTAAAATAATGAGAAATTAAATATTTAGAGAAATTCATCAAAAGAAATAATGAAACTTTCAGAATATGTTGTAAACAGGTTTTACTTGAATTCCTTTGGGCGGGAAAATTTCTAGAAATTTAACGCTTAAACGCCTTTTTGAAATGATATTTGATTTTAATTTTTTGAATATTCTAAAAAAAAAAGGACAAAAAATATGAAAAAACGTTTCTGGGAAATGAAAATAAAAATTTAAACAATTTTTCCTTAAATTTCCCTTTGATAAATTTAAGACTTACAGTAAGCGTCAATTAATGAGTGAAGAATGAATTAAATAATATTTATTTTTATGATGTTAACAGTGATGTTAACAATCAGTATTTTTATTTGTTAAAATTTAATTTGTCTAAATTTTGATTTTGAACGATGTAGAGGAATATTTTAACTACGATTTGGATCACACATAGGTATTTAAATTCACTTTAAATGAGAGTCCTAAAACGACTAATATTTATGATGTAATGTATTTATGATTTTTTTGCGTGGATTGGTGGGAATCTTCATAGACACAATGAGCCTCGTAGCTTCCATTCTGTGTCAGATTTTTCAGTTCGACGGACTAACGATTAATAAATGTAAATATAAACAAAAGTAAGTATTTTATTCCTTCTTCCTCTTTGAACAATTCTAGTTTTGTTTTCTTTTTTTAATATTTTTTTTTTCTTTTTTTGCTTGATGTGGTGCCTTAAACGCGATCCCTTAAGATCTATTGTACTTCCCCGGTTATTTTTTGTACAATTGGGTCCATATTGCAATTTTGTCTTACTATTAGCAAAACTAAAAAAAATTTTTTTTGTTCCTGCTTCACTTCCCTTGGGAGCAATTATGACTTCCAGAAAACTCTTCCACCTGACTCGGTTCTGCTCTAGGTATTTAATTTAACTCCTTATTGTGTTGCTGTTTTCTTTTTATTTATGGACCATATTACCTGCTATCTACTTACCCTCTATTGCGATGTGGATTCCCTTTCATTGCTAGTCTTTTGATATTGTGTATATCTTATTAGTGTGTGACCTATCCACCTACATTTTTCCTTTTTTATTTGAATGTCTATTGGTTTTTGTTTGGCCATTTACCATAGTTCAAATTATTCTGAGACAGAATATTTTGCACATTATTCGTATGCATTTGTTAATGAAGGCCTGCATTTTCCCTATATATATTTATTATTTACCTAGTATGTCTCGCTTCCAGTAGTATTGATTTCACGCAGACATTATATAGCCTAAGTTGAGCGCTTCTGTCAATATGAGGTTGTTTCCAAATATATCAACATTTTTTGAAGGCCATTTTGGTTAATTTTAACCGATTTTTAATGTCTTTCTTACTGCCTCCATTTTGTAGTAATTATTTTACCAAGGTGCAGTTCATAAGAAAACACAAATTTTTTTATGATATCTTCTATGACCTTGCGGTACAGTGCGGGGTCACTATTTCTTGTGTTAATTATTTGGCATTTTGTTTTGTTGGTATTGATTTTGAGTTCTTTATAGCTTCGTACAGTTACCTTATTTTCTTTTTGTTGTTAAAAGAATGCGTTGTTGCTCTTATTTTTTTTTAAGTTAATATAGTTAGAACAACAGTAGGTACAGGACCACATTTTTAGGTCTTGTACTAAAGCTGCAAATTTTGCCGTTTAATTCTATAACTATTTAAATAATTTTAAAGTTAAATCAGCCATGAAGCCCACTAATTTAGTTAAATATATGAGATGATGGAGTTCGATCATTTTTTTTGTTGTAAATCTGGTATTTTGAATCAAATTGAAGAAACTGAACCAAATCTAGATAAAATGTATATTCGAAATCTAATTAAATGTATACCGAAATCTAATGTAATTTAAATTTGTCGAAATAACAATTGTGAATTATATGTTTAATCACCAGGTGCATAGGCTTAGAGCGGATTGGAATCTCATGAACTATTAGCCTTTCGTACAAAATATATTTTGCGATTGAAAACCTTAAAAGTAATTGAGGCTGATTTTACTTGGACATGCCCAGAATACAAAATGAATTAAAGTTCAAATTAACAGTAAAATAATGATGAAATACAAGAGGTACAAACTTACAACAAATTTCTGTTGTTGAATTTACTGTTTCGAATCATATTTGTGACGGCTGTCATCATACTAAATATTGTCGAAAATAATTACTTTGAGCTCGTCAATTTTTTCATAATTCTGATAATCAAGTTATACTTACACGAAAAATAAATGAATGTTTTGCCTATAAAATAATAAAATGGCGGATTAGATTTTTTCATTTAACTAATGGTCATGTTCGTAAAATGGTTTTGTTTTTTTTTTCATTTACAAACTACTAATTATTCAAAGAAATTAATTTGTAGTAATATTATTAGCTGAATACTAAATGAGTTTTGAAATTATTCAAATTCAAACTAGGAGCTAATTAGGTAGTACAACACTACTATACCTACTGATGAGTACCAATAGTGTTGGTAAACGAAACACTTCTTTAATTTGCATTAATCTCCATTGAGCCAGTTTATTTTGAACTAAAAACTAGAACATTAATTTGATGGTGTTTCATCCCTATGCTTAATAAAGCCTTAATAAATTACCAAATCAATACAGCTAATAGATGCAGTTACAGCGAAGATTGCTGAAATGAGTTGTATTGTTTATAGTCGATCATTTTTTGAATCAATATTTAACCCAAATCGTTTAAGTGAATTTCTGGTATAATATGGACATTGAAATAATTTATGATAGATTAATTATTTATTATTAGAGACAGTAAATATTTCCCAGGTCAAGGTGCTATTTTTTACAAACCTGACCTAATGAAGAACATCACATGACCAAGTAACAAACAGGACCATGGTTTGTTATATCATTTGCATTAGGAATAATAGTTAATAGTACAGTATAAAATCGAATATACATTTTTTGAAAATTGGAGGGGATGTTTTATGATATATCTAATTTTGAAGATCGTTAATGATAAATTGAATAAATATTTAATAACAATTTTTTCAATATAATTTTAGTCAAAACAAATTTATGTAAATAATGTCAAAGAGAAAAAATAATAGAAATTGGAAACTGAACAAACTAAAGAATGAAAACAAAAAACAAACTATCAGTAATAACTGTTGTAAGAAGATGCAGAGTTACGACAGAATATTGATATTTATAAAGATCAATCAAAACAAATCCCCATTGATCAATTTGATCAGTCAGTCTTTCAAGGATAAAATTAGCTAAAATTCAAATTACAAGAATTACGATAAAAAACAATTAGATATATATAGTTGTATTTACTGTATAGGTGAATCACAGATCATGTAGGTCTTAGGTCTAATTTATCAGCGTCCTCCATTTTTGCCGGGAACGGGCTACATTTCTGCAGTTGAAAATACGAATTGTTTTCATGTCGCCCGATATTTCATCTTACTTTCATCTATCGAAAATTTGATCTGCTCCAGCATCTAGTAGATACCTTTGGCGGCATTATATTATATCTGCCTCTTCGTTTTCAGGACCATATATCCGATACTTGATACTTGAAAATTACATTTATTTTCATAAATATTAAAACTAAAATTTAAAAAAAATTGGGTTAACTTATTAAAAAACAAATTAATAAAATAAATTGTAAAATTTTGAAAAAGATAAGGGATAATAGAAAAAACAGAAAGCATTACGGGAAAAGTAGAGTAGTTTATGTTGAGTAACTTAATGATATTATAAGAGTTTGGAAATTATTTAAACAATAAAATTTCTCTATTTTGATTGTTTTAATATTTCCCATATATTACAAAAACAAATCATTAAAACCAACCACCCTGGTCTTAATTAAAGAGCAATCTTTGCGAATCTAAATATAGCAATTTAACTGATAGCCTAATATTTTTTTCTGAATTTTATTATTGTCTATCAGGTAAGGTATCATTACCTGAGATTTTATATATCAAAGACACGAGATATTTTTTGAAGCATTTATAAAAAAAAAATTACAAACTTTTGATGCCCACTGTTTATTTATTTAAGGATAAAGAGAAAAAGTGTTTCGCAATAATTTGAAAATATTAAATGAACATTTACATTTGTGCCACTTATATAAATATTATTTTTTTTTATATATTTCATATTTAAAAAAAATTTTATTTTTTTTTTTTTAAATATGTTTTTGACATTTTGCAATGAAATTGTAATACTCAAAAAGAGAAATGTTTGTGTTTCCTTTGAAATTTCTTTAGATCTTTGAAGAAGAAAATTTTGTTTTTCTTCAAAATGAATTTATTTTTAGTTAATATCTTGTAACTATATACTCCTTCTATTTTAATGATTTAGGTACGTGTTCCTAATAATATATATCTATATATGGTTTTTTTTTTTATCATTTGAATATTTTTTTATTACAAAAATTTTATTTCTTTTAATTTTTTTTAATTAGGAAGAATTTTAATTTTTTTGGTTTTTCCTATTTTATTTTATGGAAAAACATGTTCATTCTGGTCTCAGGCTCCTTACGAAAAATGTTTTTAGAAAAAAAAATTTGCTTTAAGCTATTTTGGAATATTAAATATTAATGTACATACTCATAATATAAGCGTGTTTTCTATTAAAATTTTGTATAACTTTAATTTTTAAAATTTTATGAACATTTTTATTAGACATTTTTGAGTAAAGTATTTTGTTTATTATTATAATGAGTTACTGTTGTTTGATTTTAGTTTTCGGTAAAAAAAAAAGTTGTATTGCTGTATGGATAATTCTGAGCATCAGCATCTAAATGCAATGAAAGAAAATTTATCCAGAGTAAAAACAAGAGTCACAAATACTTACCTAAAATTTTAGAGATCACTAGTATCATCACTCATCAGCAATATTAGAATCATCTCATCCTGGAAATCTAGATCATTTACAAATTTAGACATTGCATTGATAGAGATAGACTACACTACGCTTGTTTTATTTATTTTTATTTTGTTTATTTATTTACTCAAATCAGCTCCATTGCTCATACAGAGTGTTTTTAGTTCTTACAATTTTACTTATAACGTTATAATTAATTAAGTTTTATTCAGTGTAATTTTAATTTTAAAATATGGATTTTTTTATTTTTTATAGAAGGTATTTAAGTTTGATTTGTTTTATATATAATATTAAGTATTATAGATGAAAATAATCACTAATTCTATTTTTGAATTTAGATATTTGAGCAGTTTCTTTGATCGCAACTGGTAATTCATTATACGTTTTGTATGCTGTATTGTATATTGTGTCATGTTTGTTAAATCTTTTTGTTGAAGATGTTACCCTTATTTGAGTTCATTTCTAGTTGAGTATGTATATGAACTTCATTATTCATCATCGGCTTAATATTTGTATTAATATTCTTAGTAATTAGTATGAGATGCATTTGTTCGGCCTGTTTGAATTTTATAACATGATTCAATCATAGAGTAATCATATAAATAGAGTATTCACGTAGAACAATATTTGTTACTCATTTTCTTCTAAAAATCCTGTCCCATTTTTACTCAAAACACGAAAATGCCGTCCCATTTTCAATCAATAACCCAAAACATTCAAATATAATTTTCGAAACTCAACTCTTTTTACTCAAATTTTTTTATTTATTGGGGTGAATCTTTCATACAATGCCTCACAGAATGATTTTTCCGGAATTTTTTCGAATTACGATTTCGTTTTAAGTTTTTTTTTGGTTTTGTGTATAAAGTTTTTCTCTCCCAGTGACTAGGCTAGGAGTATAGAGGCATTGTTTCATAATTTGAAGAGCATATACGCATACGTATGCACTTTTGATTTATATGAAGAGTATATCGTTATATCGATTTACATATCTAATTCAATATAAACAATATGTAGAGAAAAATGAAAACAAAAAAACACAATTAATCGCAAAGATAATGAATGATATAGTATACATACAATAATAGGTAAATGATAGAATTGCATAATTTAGAAAAAAATTCTAAAAATAATAGTACCTACTTTTCAGTATACTTTTCAATAGAAATCAATTTGTATTATTTTTAATTTTACAAACTAACATTATTTTTTTTGTCCCTTTACTCTATAAAGTTTGATATCATAAATTTCATAAATCACATTGATCAAGTCCAAATAAAAAATATTAATAATTCTTCAAATTTTAAAAACTAAAGCAAAATAACAATAATCTTGTGTTCCTTCAATTTCTAATTAAAAAAAAATTCAATAATTTGATTTGTAATATTATTTGTGGTGAATACTATATTTATTGAAAGGACTTTGAATCAATTTATAGTTTTTTATACACACATTGTATAATTTTTAATTTTTATCACATAAGTAAAGTAGAAATGCGAGCAGCGAAATAAATAAATATGTATATACTGTAGCTGTATGCAAATTCGCATATACTTTTTGGTTGACACTGTTGGCAGCATAATTGCAAATAAAAATGTGCTCGGTTGTAGCGTAGGTACATAATTTTTTTTTATTTATGAGTACAAAATACATTGCGCTCAACTTATAAGCAGTCAAAAATTTCGTAATATTCTTTTGAGTGAACACAGAATTTTGATATTTGAAAAAGTGACTAGCAAATTTTATTTTACGAGAATACTCTATTTATATGATTACTCTATGATTCAATTGTAATATTTTGTGCTTTCTATGAATTTCTTGTGTTCAAGTTTGCCTTTTATATCCAAACAAGTTCTTTATCGCTTTATTCTGCAGTTTCTGTAAAGTGTTTAAATTTTTATTCACAGTGTTTCTCCATATTTGAATTCCGTACATAATTGCGCTATGGAATAAGCTGTAATAAATTGATCTCTTATTTTTTAGTGGTATCCTTTTATTTATTAGTTTGCGGCTAATAGATAAAAGGGTACCATATATCTGTTATTTATATCATATATCTGACATTTATTTTTTGCGAAAATCGCAAAATATGTCACTCAACTGATGATACAAAATAAAATGTTAGTCTAATTAATCAAATAAATTTCTATCGATCGATAAAGTAATCTAATAACTAGATCAGTCAGTCATATGAAAAATAAAGCCTTCAAATAGTTTCTAATTAATAAATTGTTGCTAATCAATTTCGCATTCATGATTGTTTTGAACCCTGCTAACTGCTTTTGAAATATTAGGACTTAAAAGAAGGGAGTCACACGAAATCCCCAAAATCAAAATACAGTAGACACAAAATCTCCAGACTTTTAAAAAGCCCCAAAACCAAAATGCTCAAACACAAAATCCCAAAAGAAAAAATCTCTAAGCCCGAAATCCCCAAAAACAAAATCCTATTGATTAAATGTTATTTAAATATTAAAATTAATATTAATTTTAGTAAAATTTCCTGTGCCGTATGCGTTTACTTGCCGTCGGTAAAAACAGGGTTCCAATAAAGGAGTACCGTTGGTTTGGGGGCGATAGCCTCCGACTTTAAAAATAAAATTGGGGATTTTTAAAAATTTTGTTTGGAGATTTTTTTTGAAGATTGTGTGTTTGGGGATTTTGATTTGGGGATTTTGATTTGTGGATTTTGATTTGGGATTTTGATTTTGGGGATTTAGACCCCAACCCTTAAAAAAGTCTATAGCAATTTTTGGTTTTCAAAAACATTTTCAGATATATTTATTTTTTCAGTTTCCAATAACATCGGATTTTATCGGATTATTTTCCCAGAACTTTTAATCGTTTTTTTTTTTACAATACTTTTTTTACCACAAACTTTTCAAATATTATTTAAACTTTTATTGTTTGCAGCTATCATTATTGTATTTTTTTATAAGAGATTCAATATTTAAAAAAAAAAAAATAAACACAAACAAATTTCAAAATGAAGTCTAAGTTCTATGATTACAGTTAAACAACGTTATAATAATATTAAATGCAAATGTCATTGAAATTTTTTAAATCACCATAAAAATCTTCAGAATTGTAGTACGAAGTCAGTTAATTTTAATATTCTTTAAAAAAAAAAGAAAAAAAAAAGTAAACCTGTTCAGAGAGATATCTCATGCTTTTCAATCTTTCGAAATTATTTAAACACAATAAAGTATACTTGAAAACTTTAAATCATACCTACTTCAGCGAACTGCTATCATTCTAAAAACTAACGAACTTTCTGGTTATAATGAAAATAGTGAAGTTATCTGTTTTCTCACTTCAATTTTCTTTTAAACAGTTTTTTTTTGTTGCCTTTGTAAATTTTCATTTTCAAGTGGACACAAATGACATCACCATTAAAAACTGGACTAAAACTATTTTTAATTTTTAATTTTATGTTTTTTTTAACTCTAAACTCTGTTTTCAGAAAACTAACTGTAAAATGGAAAACTTTCCTACCTCATTTTGTAAACACTTCCGATTTTTCGAATTTATTTTTTCTTATTTTTATTGTTGTTGTTTTTTTGTTGTAAACTTTATTTTCATTTCAATATCTATGAAGACCATTAGCAATGAATATTTTTAAGTGTAGTTAAGAATTTTTATTTTTGTTCTTGTAATTTACTTTCAATAACACTCTTTACTAAATGTTTGTGCTTTTTGTATCTATGTGATTTTTGTTTTGTTTTCTCTTTTTTTTTTTTGCGAAAGAATATTTCTTCCACCATTTTAAATATAAATTTTGTTTATTGTTATTTTTCGGTAAATCTAGAGTTTCCCTGGTCCTAATTGCTGAACAAAATTAAATGGAAGGAAAAAAAAAATAAGCAGATATGTAAGTTTATGCACTCGAGAAAATTTTCAGTAAGAGAAAATTTTCAATTTCAAAATAGAAATCACAAATCACAAATAAATTTAATTTATCCAGCCAGCTTACATACGAAAAAAATATTGGACGGAATAATCTGATGCTACAAGAGTTCAAAACCTTAAGTTTTTACTATATGCAGGGAGACGAAATCCAATGTCAGAACGAACACTGACATTGTTTATCACAGGTGATGGCCCATTTAAAAAGCATCTGTTCAAGATTGGTAAATCGAACACAGACAGACGCATATTCTGCTTAGAATATGACGAAGTCTTCTCTCATATTTTATTTTGTTTGCGATGCCATAGCTCGCAAAAACATGAATATTTGCAGGAATATACATCGTCTGATTCTAAAATTGATATCAAAGCAATAATAGGGTTCAAAAAGGGCATAGAACAATTTTAGATTGAAAGACCACATTAAGAAAAAAAAACTGGAATTGGATCTAAAATACAAAAATTTGTATTGGCTAACTGGGCGAACATCTACGTTTTCGATGTATAACAAAGTCTTGATCTACAATCAGATATTAAAGCAAGTCTGAGCATACGGTATTCAAATATGGGGTTGTGCTAAACAATCTTACTACTATAGGGCAAACGCGATATCCTACTACAAATAGCAAAAGTTCCAAAACAAAGTATTGCGGAACATTGTTAATGTTCCATTTTTGGTTTGTTCGCAATGCTGATATTCATAGGGATCTCAGAACTTCTCTCATAAAATACGAAATAAAAAAATTGGCTGTAAGCTATAAAAGTCATCTCTCTCAACATGTCAATGTCGAAGTTTCATGTTAAGCTGACTGTCCAAAATTTTGTTAGAAGACTTAAACGGACGAAACCGTTCGATCTGTGTTAGAATAAAATCTTTTATCTTACAATAATTCTTAATGGAATTTTGTTGGATCAAAGATATCTGAAGTAATAGAGCCAAAATTATAGACTAGTTAAAATCTATAATTTTGGCTTTATTACTTCAGATATCTTTGATCCAACCAAAGTCTTTAGGCCTTAAAGACTAGTTTTGATTTTAGCAAAAATATAGGAGTTTTTACTCTGTTAAAGCCGGCACAGTCCTTCACTTCATTTTTCCCCGGTTCAAGAACAGAAGTAGAAGACTGTTTTGATAATTTTCTTCTATCTGGAAAAAGAAAAAACTAACAATTTTAAGATAATAAAAGGGACATTTAGAGGTGACACGTACATAAAGCTCCACATTCAAAAAAATTACCTGAAGTGACAATCACGATATTCTGATAGTTTTAAAAAAATGTGTAATGCGATATCCTACTACAATAGAACGAGGGGGAATGACCAGATTGGACTGATAACACAGATCAACATAATACGAAGTTGGAAGGCAGCTGTGCAAAATCTAAAAATTTGTAAGAAAATATTGAAGAAAGCTGTATTGTTACAAGATGATGATTATGTGATGGTAATCTTAAGGAGATTCAGTTAGTACAAATTTGAAAAAAAACATTCAATAGAATTCATAGTCTCTGTAAGTTAATATTTTCTTTCTCTAGTACTCTTTTGTAATCTTCTACCACTTCAGTTTCAAAATTATTGAAATTATCCACACAGATTGTATTGCAGACTACAATATAGTGATTTAATATAATCTAATATGTCCGAAATTGAATATAAAAACCACTAAGACCATAAAACCAAATAATATATTTAATACAAGAACCAAATAACATAATGAAATAATAGCCAGCCAGATATCAAAAAATATAAATTTAAAACTTGAAATTAGAAGTATTTTTTTAAAGTCATCAAAACAATTCATTAAAATTACCGATTAAAACACTTTAAAATTTAAAAAAATATTTTTATAACGTTCACAACCAATGATAATGTTGAGATTTAATTTCATTTACAAGCAAAACTAAAATAGCCATACAAATTAAATTTGTGTTTATAAAAAAATTAAAAATAATTTTTCAATAGCGCCAGCAGTTAACGGAAAATGTGGGAAATTTAATATCAAGAACTTTCAAAAAGTAAAATGCCAAATACTAGCTATGTTTTTAGGCAGCATTTATAAATCAGATTTTGTTTAATCAAAGGTTTAATGTTTACACCTAATTTATTTCATTTATAGATTTTATTACAGCTACATCACATTTTGTTTCAAAAGTTTTAATTACGGTGTAACTAATTAGGTGTTAATCAAAAAAAATATTAATAGTAAAAAAAAATTTTAACATTCCTTCAAAATATGTGCACCCAAGAAAATGAACACGAGTTTGTGAAATGGTTACTGGATATTGGTAATGAAATAACCGGCAACACGGTAACATTACCTCTACAATGCTTTCCAGGAAATCAGGACCCAGTTGCACAACTATACGATGAAATAAATTTAGCTACAATAATAGATCCGGAAAGTATTAAGGACAGAGCAATATTAATAGTAACCAATGAAATGACGACTTATTGGAAATAAATAATAAAGTATTGCAACGTTTAGATGGCACAGAAATAGTTTTTAAAAATGTCGATACAGTGGTCAGTGATGAATGGAATGATCAAATAGCATATCCAAAAGAATTTTTAAATAGCCTCATTCCAATTGGAATGCCTCCACATATATATAAATTAAAAATAGGAGCTATCATTATGCTTCTCAGAAACATTATGTCATTAAGAGGGCTATGTAATGGCACAAGACTAATCATTACAAGTATTAAAAATCACTATATCGAAAACAAGATTGTAAATAGTAATAGCTTAGATACAGATTTTATTCCACATATTCCTCTAATTCCGTCCGGTACAAATCTCTCCTTTATTTTCAAACGGAAACAATTTCCAATTGACTAGCATATTCAATGACAATTAATAAGCCACAAGGCCAAACTTTTGACAAAATATGTCTCTCTCTTCCTAAGCCGGTGCTTATTTATGGACAATTATATGCTGCTTTGTCTAGAGTAAGATCAATAATTTGTAATTTGAATTAGTGTCATTTATTTTGTTACACTATCGATTCGTTGATTTTGGTTGCATTTGAAATTCGTTAATTAAAAAAGTGCTACATACCAGTGAGATCAACAGCTACTATAAGAAGTATTAAAACACAACATTTGCCATTCTTCTTCTATACAAAGTCTGAATATAGCGATACTTGCCCTTCTCTAAAATTTTACATCTGTTTATCTGTTTGACAGTCAGAGCGAATGGTATGGAAATCTCTTATTTGATAAAATTATTTTCTTCTCACATATCTCAGTTGTTTTGAGTACAATAAAGTATGGTGCACTTCAAACTAGATTTTAATTTCATTAACCCTTCTGCACAAATTTAAAGTATAATACTTCGTATATACAATTTGTGGGTCAAAATGATCATTAGTAAATATTTAACGAAAAGTGAATAGAAAAAATGTATTTTATAATTGTTTTATATTTGTTTCCACTTTTATTTTATTTTTTAGTTTTCATTTACATAAGTATAGGTATACCTATTTATTTATTTGTAAACAGTTTCGCGAAAACAACAAATCGTACAAAATTATTTTCTGCAAGTGTTACAATAATATTATGTTGAATATTTATTTAACAAAAGTAGCAGCGTTGCCAAGTTGTAACACTTTGATTTTTTTGAATAGTTTGAAGTTCTTGTAGTGTTCGAACTAGGTACATTCTTAGAAGCATTATCATACAGAAAAATTTTGCGATATAAAATATATGACTTTATAAGTTTATTTCCAAGCCATTTTTTGAATAATTTGTTATTGTTAAAAAAAATTTTATTTCCGGTCATACGACGTACTCATTATATTACATGGAAATATGCAACATATTGGAAAATAACGTAATTGGACATCGTTTAGTTTCGCATTCAAGTGTAGATATAAGTGGCAGCTAAATGATTTAATGCATCAACTCCACCTCTTCTCGAGTTATAGTCGAGTGGATTATTTATGGCTTTTTCGCTATTACATCTTTGATGAAATGATGAAGCGTGATCTATAAAACATTCGATTCATATTTTTTGGGAACATATAGGATACAATGATTGTGTCTTGGATGAATGCAAATTGAGAATGATAAATTAGCTTTTCTTTATTTCTATTATCTTTGGGGTAGGAAAAGTTTTATTTTTACGTACCTTTCCTACTAAAATCTTGTTTCGCGAAGTATTTCAAAGCTTAAATTATAAGTGTGGTGAAAACATTATCCTACTTAATTGTATGACCTCAAAGCGGTTCTAATATTAAAAATTCAAATTGATTAATATGTAACAACTATTTATCAATCATACCCAAATTTCGTTGGGGCTGTGAATTTAATGCTCGTCCTAGATAAATATCAAAATTTCATACATTAATTAACAATTGGAGGCACACAGAGCCCATATTTTCCGTCATCGAAAATGAACTAACTGCTAATGTGTTGTCACATTTTCAAGGGGATTACAAAATCGGTTATGCCGTTTATTCAGTTTCCCGTTTACTCTATGTTCACTATCGTCAAGTCGAATGGATACATCGTGAAATTCGAACGGTTCCATTCTGGTTATATTGTTTGGTTGTTTTCCCAGAGTATGGCCTATCCATCTACATTTTATACATTTAATTTGATTAATTATAATTTATCTATTAAAAGTGTGAATAGATGTGGTAATAGAGGAGATCTTTGTCTTACTCTGGAATTTGTGGTGAATGTGTCACTTATTTGTCCAAAGTGAAGAACAGGTAATCCTGTATCTTCATACAAAGCTTCTGTTAATCTTATTAACTTTTCGGGCATTCTCTTACATCTTAATGTATTCCATATTGCAATGCATTGAACCATGTCGGGAGCCTTTTTGAAATCGATGACTAAGAGGTATTGTGGAGAGCACAGTCCCACGGATTACTCTATGATTAACCGGAGTGTATTGGTGTGATTTGCACAACTCCTTTCTGAGACAAATCCTGCCTGTTCGTCTCTTCTAATTTGTTTTATTTTCGGCTGTATTCTTTGATTCAGCATAGCGAAAGTTTTATATATGATATTATTCAGCAATGTTAAACTCTCCAGTTATTGTAGTTTATTACGTCTGGTTTTTTTGGAAGTTTCACAATTAGGCCCTTGTTTCATTGTATGTGATATAAATAAATCAAAAGACGATTTGATGTCAGTGAACAATGAAATCCCACGTAACAATTTTATTGCTATAAGACTCTTGCGCACTTTTATAACACTATTATAAATACTCTTATAGCAGTATTAGTGTTAATTTAAGTGCTCCGGAATTG
The DNA here is from genome assembly GCA_963942445.1 of Argyra leucocephala. NCBI lineage: Eukaryota > Metazoa > Arthropoda > Insecta > Diptera > Dolichopodidae > Argyra > Argyra leucocephala. Next base: position 66,055,939 of record OZ012681.1, on the reverse strand, counting down.
TTTCGAAACGTTAAAAATACGTTATAGCACTAAAATGGAGAATCCTAAGGCACCAGAGCAATTGCTGTAATATTGTTATAGGATTAATATACGTTATGTATTAGTGTATATTATGTTTTAAATTAATTTGATTTAAAATAATTTACGTTGTGCGAGAGTTAGAAAGGTATTATTTTTATTTTAAAATAACAATTTTATGGAGCTCATATTTATTTCATGAGAAAGCGAGATAGATATTAATTACATATTTTTATATTTGTATGTAAATGATTTTTAATAAATGCAGCATTTGGCTGGGAAAGACGTTGCCCTTCATAAATAACCAACTTTTAAATAAATAGAAGAAAATACCTATATTTTTAAATTGTGTCTTTAAAATATTAAATAATAACAGACGAGATATATGCTTTGTTGCATATCTTTTTATTTCATTTTCTATGCACGGAATTTTTAGATCTCTGTGCAAATCACTGTTGCGAACATACCAGGGGGCATTTACCATGTTGCGCAAGACTTTATTTTGGAATTTTTGTATACAAAGTATATGTGTTTGTTTGGCACATCCTCATATTTGTATGACGTACAACCATATCGGTTTGAGTATCTGATTATATAACAAAATCTTGTTATGTATAGGCAATTTTGAATTTCGACCTAAGAGCCAGTACATTTCTCTATATTTATTTTCAAGCTCAAATTTTTTCTTTTTGACGTGCTCTTTCCATCTAAGTTTGACATCTAATGTCATTCCTAGGGTAGTTCTAGGGTAGGAATCCTACCGATTTATATTCACAATTTTTTGTATTATTCCATCCAGCATTTTGAATAGTTTTAATAAAATTTTCTGCTTCAGAATCTATATTACATTTGGATCTTAGTTTTGTTTTTATGTTTATTTTGTTTTCTATTTCTTGTTTAAAGCTAGCCCAGTCAGTTGTCTTGTTCGTTAGCAGAGGTTTCGACTGTTTTTTAATAACCTTTTCATACAGACTTAGTATGACTGCAGAGTGATCTGAGTCCAAATCATGGTTATCATCTAGCTTAATATAATTGGGTGAAATTTTTTTTGTTATATAAAAACCAAGCAGATCAGGAGTTTTATTTCTATCAGTTGGCCAATAGGTTGGCTTACCGGTAGATTGATATATGCAGCCTTTTTCTTTTATAACTTTTCTTAGCTCTCTTCCTCTAGTAGAGGTTACTCTAGACCCCCAATCTATGTGCTTGGCGTTGTAGTCACCTCCCAGGATAAATCTTTCGCCAAGTAGTTTATATATATTGTTAAATAATGTACGTTATAATAAATTAAAGCATAACTTCAAATTTGATATTTAAATACTTATTCTTTTAAGTAAAAATAATACTTTTGCAAAGAGAATGCAAAATTAAACTGTCCTTTTTTTGTTTTTAAAACAAAAAGTTTCCTTTTACCATGTTTGTAGGAAAAAATCCCTGTCGCAAAATATTTATTCTGAATATTTATTCAAAAACTACAGTAAGTTTATTAGGAACATTGTAGGAATACAGTAAAATAATAACAATACTACTGCTAATCTAGCAATTCTATTCTAATAACAACACTTTAACTCTTAATATAGGATTACACACTTTTAGACTTGTAACAACATTGCTGTAGCACTTGCTGAAAATCGCATTATAACAACTCCCGAAATTGCTATAAGAACATTCTTATAGCAATATTAATCACATTATTCCAATAAAAATATCATTATAATCCCTTTGGTGCTTAATGAGAGTCATATAGGAGTCTTCTAGCACTAATTTTGTTTTTATAACAATAAAATGTTACGTGGGATTACGTATTTTAACGGTCTTCGTTTTAAAAATATTATTGCCTCTCTACGAAGTTTTCTAGTTTATTATGGTGGCGGTTGTTCTTACCATAAAATTGATTTATTTTTTGCTAAATAATGAAAATCGTTTCGCGCAATTGATATATAATTTTTATTAACTCCAGTATTATATTAATAGTCAAAATTACCTAAATTGTATGAGTGTATAACAAAACCTCAAGTCTACCCCGAAAGTAAGCAATACTAATATTTTTGGCTATTATTTTGTTAATACGTATTCCTCGTACAATTGTTGACAGTTAATATCTTGATATTATATGCCAAAATATGAATTTGTTCACATTTTTACTAAAAATTGGATCATGTGACCCCATCTGTGCAGAATGGTTAATTTTTCTCTTATTTGAATAACTCAAAAAAAAAAACAAAAATAGTTTCAATGCATGCAGTTTCAATAAGATAACCTATACACTTCTAAGCTCATATTTTAAGTCATCTTTTGTTTATTGGTTCAAACGGTAAGAAAAATTTAAAAAAAAAAAATAACCACCCATTCATTGCTAATTCTTTTGAATTCCACTTTACTCATTCCAATTAATTTTAAATTCTCCATAAAAAGCAAATACTAAAATTCTATTCCTTTCTACTTAACAATATTTGCATTAAAATACTTTTTAAATTGCGGGAAAAAAATATTACAGAAGAAAAAGATATATACGATTTACTAAAAGAGAAAGAGAGAAAAATAATGCAATATTAAAAGAACAAGTTTTAGGTAGATTATGCATAAAAAAAAAATAAAAAAAAAAATCCTTCTTAACTTCTTAATCACTATAACTGTACTAGTATAAGTGCACCTTACAAAATTTGTTTAACCAGAACTCTAAAAAGTTCATTTCGGACCAAAAATAATAACTAAAAAGAAAAAAGTTTTTGGGTCAGTCAGGCAGTTATTTAGTAGTTTAGTAGTAGGAGAATGTTTTTTTTTTTTTTTTGTTTTTTTTTGTGGAAAAGTACTTTTAAATACCGATTCGTTTAAAATTTTGCGTAAACAAGTGAATTTTATTAAATTTAGATTTTTTTTATATAATAAACCTAGCTATATATTATATTTTCTAAGAATATCAAAACAAAAATATACACCTAAGTTGGTAGTATAAAATTTTTCAAAGAATGAGAGAAAATTTCAATTTTAAAATTGAATTCGTAAACTTTGAAGTGCATAAATTTTGACACAATTTAAAATCATTTAGGTCAAAAAGATTTTGAATTTGAATTCATAAAATGTAAAAAACTTTAGTAAAGAAAAAATTAAAATCAAGCAAATACATTATTATGTAGCAAAAAACAGTCTAAAACTTTAGTTAAATTAAATTTATTCCACTAGGCTCTGGTAAATAATACTTAGGTAATCCTAAATAGGTTTAATTTATTTTCCTTACAAATTAATTTCTATGTTATAGTTTATTTGTTTGTCGGTTTCCAAAATCAAAATGTTACAATCTTAGAAAATATTTTTTATTTTGATAGAACTTTAAAAAAAGTTAATTTTAGAATTTAAAATAGAAAAATTAATCATCTTTTAGAAATCATCATCCTGTAAAACCAATAGGAAATTTAATTAAAATTTGAAATTTTTTATTTTCTTCTACAATTTCTATAGTAATACAACTGTAATATATCCTAGTGCAATGTAGTGCATTAGTGAAAAGGAGTAGTGGTACCTAATAAGATAAGGATAATGTGAACAATAATTTACGTTTACCTAACATTGCAATAATGTGGTATTTTGATATTGGAGTATATTATTATAAGTGATTTCCTAAATAGATGAAATTGTTTGTTACTAGAAAATGGGATTTCAAGAAATGTAATAGAACTATAAATATGTAGTGAATTTAAAGCTTATTTTTATAATTATTGTGGGTAGGTCGAACTCTAACAAAATAATAAAGATAAGAATGAAGTTTGAATGTAAGAAAAATCGGTTTATGCTAGTTCTTTGTGTATTTGTTAAATTAAACAAAATTGAACTCATATAACAATATTACACAGTGAAAATTATATTAGCCAAATATTTTGAGCTACTTGTCTATTTAGGATGATAAATCAACAACCAAAATAAATTACTAATTGTAACGGTATCATTCATTCTATATACTATTCAACTTCCCTTATATTTTTTATTAGCACAAAATGCAACTAGGTAATGAAAATATTCTTGATGGTATCAATGTTTGTCATTTAACAGGGGGTGACAATCTTAATTTAAAAATAAATTCTAATAATATGAATATAGTTTATATAAACATACAAAGCTTACGAAATAAATTAGACAGTGTAGAACTATATAAGGTCGTATAAATACCAAATACATATTATAGTCCTTACGGAAATATGGTTAAGCGAATCTGACAATCAATTTTTTAATATGCCGGGTTTTGTACCGTTTTTCTCGAATAGGAAATACTCGTATGGAGGAGTAGGCATTTACGTTCGAGTAAACATTCACTCTACACTAGTCACAAAACAACAATTTTTTAAAACAAATTTAATAGTTATAAAACTTTTAAGGTACAATTGTAATATTATCTCAGTGTACAGAGCACCTTAAACTCCACAAAATGAATTTATAAATCTCATCCATTTGATTGACTAACGACAAAATACAGAAATTCAATTATAATAGGAGATTTTAATCTTATTTTCTTAACATCAATCACGATTCAATTAAATATTATACAAATACGTTAATAAGTAATGGATTTGTTACAACAAAATCACGCCTGAATATGCAACAAGAATATGTAATTCCTCAAGAAGAATAACTGACCACTTTATGACCGATTTAGTTAAATATCACTTTAATTTCCAAATACAAGATTGTCCACTTTTGGACCATCAGATGTTCTTTATCAGTATGGATTTTGAACTTAGAAAAGATAATAAGAACAAGATTGATTTCAAAACAGTACTAGATTACGAGAAAATTGAACAAGATCACCTTTGGAACCGTATTAATAACTATGAAGATTTTAACAGTCTGATTAGCGATTTAACTTTATTAATTAATGCTCATACGAAAACGGTACGTATAAAAAAAAAACCATTTAAGAAAGCAGTAACAACTGACATACTAAAAACAATGAAAATAAGGGACTCTTATTATAAGTTTACTAAAAAATATAAAAATGATGCGCATGTTCTTAATTTGTATAATAAATATAAGAAGAAGACTGAATAGATGGTGCTTTAAGCTAAAACGAATTATTATTCGACCGAGCTCATGCATGAGTCCTCAAACATTCGAAAGGTTTGTATAAGAAAATAATGTACAACAAAAATTAAAACTCACCCAATAAAAGTATTATGCAATTAGAAATAAATGATAAAGTCGTGACAGAAGAAAAAGAAATTGATATATCTACAGAATCTATTAACATAGATTATATCAACTCGTTTAGAAGAAACATTCATAACAACTTTGACATGTGGTCTACAAATGAAGAAAAAGTGAAGGAAGCCATCAAATTAATCAAGTCATTTGCAACCACAGCTTACGATGGTATTTCAGGCAAATTTTTAAAAAAGTTTCCGGCCCGACTCGTTCCTGCAATTGTTAACCTCATAAATCTTTCGTTTGTTTCCTTCACATGTCCTGAATCAATGAAAATTTCTGTCATTACTCCTATTTTCAAAGAAGGCAAATCAACAGATCCCAGCAACTACCGTCCAATTGCAGTTTTGAATTCTTTTTCAAAAATATTTGAAACAATTATCAAAAAAAGACTTTGTACTTTTGTTCTCAATAACAATATACTCTCCACTGAACAGTATGGTTTCGAAAAATTTTCAAACACAACAGCAGCCTGCCTCAGTCTCACTAATTTTATCACCAACGATTTAATGGAATGTGAAATTTGTAGCTTGTGTTTTCTTAGATTTTCAGAAAGCATTTGATTGTGTAGACCATAACATCATGCTAGCGAAACTTAGTAACTTCAACTTCAACGGAAGTCTGCCAAAATTCTTCAAACCTTTTTTTTGAAAACAGAACCTAGAGTGTCAAAATTGGCTCTACATTCAGCTCGAATAAAATATGTATCAAAGGCATTCCGAACGGATTATTCCGAGCTATACATAAAGCTTATATAAATGATATATCAAGACTTAGTCTTAAAGGTAAAATACAACGTATGCATATGATGCAGCTCTGGAATACGCAGAAGATTCTGAGACATTCAACTAACGTCATCAGTAAAACACGATTTGGAATTAATAGAGAAGTGGCTCCATTTTCATAAATTGAAACCAAATATAAAAAAAAACTAAAATTTCCTATGAACTACCTATTCAAAAATAATATACAAACAACCCATTCAACTTCAACACCAAAAATAAAGAAATTGTGAATTACTTAGGATTAGTCATTGATAAAAAATTTAAATGGATGAAGCATATTCATAAAATAATCCAAGAAATCTCTCCATACATATTTATAATACGACGCCTAAGAAATTTCATTTCAACTGAGGCGCTTTATGCAATTTATTCTTCTTTTATTTTGTCCCACATTACCTACATAAATCCAATTTGGAGTGGTGCCAGTCAGCAGTTAATTTCGAAACTAGATATTATACACAAAAAAGCCATCAAACATTCAATTTTTGTTATGTGACATATCCAACCAATCTACTTTATTCTGAGAAATATTTAAGATCCAATAACATTTGTACCAAAGAACTACCACATACCACTGCATTCAAAATTATAAATAATTATTTAAAGCATAACTTTATTCTGAATAGAATGATTGGCGTTCACCGTTATAACACACGTAATAATTTATATTTATCATTATTTAGAACGAAAAATAGAGATAATAATTTTTTATATAGGTGCCTCAAACAATTTAATGATTTACCAAACGCGCTTAAAGAAATAAACGAAATTCAGATATTTAAAAAACAAATCAAAAAACATATTTTAAATCCATAATAAACAATAATAGTAATAACCATACTTAATAATAATAATAATAGGCTATAAATATAATCTATAGTAGACACCTTTTAATTTTGTTTCGATTCTCCCACCCCTTAATGAACTTCTGGTATAATATATAAGATGTATATAAAACAAAAATGCGCACACAGTTGAAAATTTTGTACTCATATGATTTTATTATTCAGCAAATACATTATGCATAAGTGAGATCTTATGAAAATAATAAACAAATTGTTTGCTTTTGCTTCAGTTATTATAATTTACATTATATACTTGCAAGTGAATCTATCTACATATGCCAAATAAAAACAAAAAAACAAATTCATCTAAAATAAAAAATTTAAAAACAACAAAAAAATAAATCACTTGAATTCTTCATTTTTATCTTTTTAAGTAACTGCTTATAAATTTTGGTTATTTGTAGTAATAATATAGTTTTTATTAAAATTATGTATTATGTAGGTATATATATATACATAACTCTTTAATGACAAAATTTTTTATTTATAGTAATTTTATCCACTAAATGCCACTTACTATAGGGAATATATCGAAAACGAAGCAGTATGTGAGGGTATGCGTCCTAAATAAAACATACTAACCACAAAACTTTTTATTAAACACGAGTGGTTTCTGTTATATAGTGCGAAGTCTATGTCAGTACATAAATTACTGTTTTTCTAAAAACTTTAAATTTGACTTCAACTTGAAATATAATTACTCAACAGGGGCCCCTAGTTATTTTATAATTCTGTAAAAATATTTCTTGTAATTTAATAATTTGATCACACAGCAGTCGCTAAAATCAATAAATTTAATTTATTTTAAGAAATTGTAAACAATTCGAAATGTAATATTTTATAATTGAAATTACTAAAGGCAAAAAAAAAAAAAAACCTTGATTGCATCCAAATGTTCTAGATGGTCTACAGATATTCAACATGAATGAAAAGCCTACATGAACGATTAACGTGGTGTAGTGGTCTGGCATTCGTACCAGACTTCTACATAAGTTCTCGGGTACGAATGCTACTCAGGGCATGAATGTTAAAAATTAGCACATTAAAACTGACATTAAGTAAACTGATACCGAATCATAAATTTGCATTTTGAAGACAATTAATAATACAACAAGTCCATAGAGTGATAAATCAAATAACTAGAAAGACCTGAATGATAAAAACTTTTGTGTTGATATTTTCTTAGATGTGACAAAATGGAAATTTGATTTTTTTTTTTTTATTTCCGCCAATTATCGATTTCCGCGCGTCAACTATCAATCTTAATAGCTTTTACTGGAACCGGTGTAATATTGCAATATTTGAGTTGCTAGCTACTCATCACAGTTGAATTCTCTAGGTTCATATCGGTTTCAACACAGCTTTGTAAGTAAGCAGCTTGTTTTCCAGTGACAACGACGAATTGCGGCCAACCGTCCAATACAAGTTGCTTAGCTTCAAGCCCTGTTGCTTTCTTTTGTTATGAATAAGAATTTTCCATGTGAATCTCCTGTACAAGTGCATGTCCAAATAATTCACAGCCTCCTTTTGTGGTACTACTTCGTTATTAAGTACAACCACCGGACAAGTTTTTCTCCTTAATGTAAATGTGATATATGTTGATTTTGCTCCATTCCAAATGATTTTCTACTTTTTTAGCCATTAGCTGAACTTTGTGTTTGCTGTGTTGCAGAATCTCTCTGATAACTATGTGAGGCCAGTATGGCCGTATGATCAGCGAAAGTTGCGGTGGTTGTTTCATTTTTATTGGGAAGTCTGCAGTGTAATTGAGATATAAGACAGGACCTAAGACGCTGCCCTGTGCTACACCTGACATAATTTCAGTAGTTGGTGTATAGGCACCTTGATGCTTCACCAAAAAGTGTCTTTCGATAAGATATGATCGTAGTATTAAATAATAGTTCTGTGGTAAAGTTTTTTTAATTTGTACAGCAACACTTGATGCCAGACTTTATCAAATGACTAACATCTGTAAAATTTCGCTGAACAGTACTTTTTTTCCTCTAGGTTTAACTTGATTACATCTACTATTCTATGTATTTGCTCGATATTTGCATGTTCGTTTCTGAGCCCGAATTGATGCTCTAGAACAATTTTGTTTTTTTCTAAAATCGGTTTTAATCCTTTTCACAATAGTATTTCAAATAGTTTTTATTAGCACGGTAGTAGGCTGATCGGACTGTAGGATGTAATTTCTTCACTTGGCTTACCCGGTTTTGGTATAAGTATTATTTCAGCAATTTTCCTCTGGGATGGAAAGTAACCACGTCTTAGAACAGCATTCATAATATACATAAATATTTTATAACCTTCTTCCGGCAATTCTTTCAATATTTTAAATTTTGAGGAAATTATATATTTCTGAATCCACGTTTGTGCTTTCTGATGGAAATGGTTTAAATAATTGCTAAAGGTGCTCTGCGAAAGCTTCTGCCTTCTCTTCATTACTACGTGCCCAATGCTGGTTATTAGTTGGAATTGGTGGATTGAAGTGCTATGGCTGTTTCCGTTTTTTGGTAGCATTTTAGATAAATAATGATGTTTCAGATAGTGAAGAAGTAAAATTATGAGTGCCGCAAGGCTCAGTTTTAAGAGCATTGTAATTTTTAATTTAAATTAATGACATTGAAAAAATCGGGGCTGTTCCAAGAAAAAACACAGTAATTGCTTCAAGTATGGTTTCGAGAAATTAAGCCAAATACTAAACTTTTGAAGCCTCACAACAATCTTTTACAAATAGTGGTCTACATAATTTTTTCTTATAAATTGAATGAATACGCTTCAATTCTATAACTCTTGATTTTCGGTATTTGTAAAAAGCTTTTTTGCTTATATGGGTATTATTTAAAATTTTAGCAAATAAAACCATGTAAAACACAGCATTTGTACTTCAAGTGATTTTCAAGTAAAGCAAATAGTAATTTTATAATGAGATCTCAAAACAAAATTACAGTATTGCCTTTTACATTACCGTAACAGAAAAATTACTAAAACACTTTAATCATATCAATAATATGAACACTTTATTAAAATATATAAAATTCATTTGAAAATCAAACAAAATAAACAAAAATAATTCAGTCTGGAAAACAAATATCATGTGTAAAAAAGCACTAAGCCATAAAAAAAATTAATAAACTCTTTTAGATTATTCCAAAATGGACGCCTATTAACTGGCATTAATGGAACAAGCTATTTAATTATTGTTTGCTTGTTTTGATTCTGTACAATGAATTCACTAAGTGCATTTTAACTAAAAAATGAAAAAAAAAATAAGTAATTGGTACACTTTGTATATTTTAATGGACAGTAATGTACATTTCAGTTGAAATCAGTTGTCCATTATAATGTACAACCATTTTATAATTTAATTTATACAACAAAAATACAATCTAAACTTATATATAAAAACAAATTATTTACAAAAATTAAGTTTTTTTTTACACAATAATTATTATTATTGTGGCGTCCCGACATATTTTTATTATGATCATTTATATTATTAATATTATTAGTTACTTACATTACATTTTGATATAATAGTCACCCTATACATATTATATGAAATAAGCGATCATTTATAAGTAACGGTTAGTTATTATAATAAAATTAAAACTAGAAATAAGAAAACGAATATTTGTAAGAACGGTCGTCACGAAATAATAAACGACACAAGTCAAGAAAAAATTATTGAATTTTATTTTAATTAAAAACCAAAAGATACCAGCGACCATATTATTATTGTCGCCATAATTTAATTCGAACAAAAAACAATGTACTTACCGTAACAATTTAGACCACATTTTTTCTTACAAACTGATTCTTTTATTCACTAAACGCAAAAAAAAAAAACAAAAACATTAAAATTACTCAGAAATGTCAAATGAGCACAAATGTTCCTTTCGCTTGAATCATATAACCGTTTTCTGTAAGATAGAGGAGGTGAGTAAAGTAATTTATATTAAAATGTACGCGGTGATCGAAAGGTTTAAAGTAACCAAGCAAAAGAAAGTTTTCTAATTTTTCATCAGAGAAAAGAAAAGACTTGACTTGAAAAAAAGCCTTTTCCACAAAAAACTATATAATTATAAGCTGAAACTACAGCTCCTAATAACCTTTTCTTCGAAAATTTTAGTTTTACTATCTTAAGGTAAATCCGGCCTCCTATTAAGAAATCGTTTAATGTTCACAATAGAAGTTGATACCGAGCGGTTATCGGTGAATATCTGGACTAAAAATTGGTCCAAATTTAAATTTACAGTTAAAAAAAAAATGTATTAGGAACCAGTAGGCCATGAATACTGCAATTGATAAAATCACTTTTGATATCATTCTGAAATTTAAGTAGCAGGATGACTGTAATTCACTCATATATTTACTCAATAAAAAGGTAATAACGAAGGTTTTTTTTTGTTTTTAATATTGCAGAGAAATAATTTACTCTTTTAACACTAACATATTGTAATTTGATTCTGTGACCTATATTATTACTAATGAAATAATGATATGACTAGAAATAATGAAAATAATGATATAAAGGTGAAATATGTCAGAAATAAAGCAATATTAACTCTCTCTTCTAGAATCCGTTTTCGAAATATAAATCTAATCATTACAATTTCATTTTAACTCCATAGTAACTATTCATAATATATTTTATTAATTACTCCTATAATATTCTATAGAAAGGATAATATTTTCTTTGCTCATTTTGTATTATCATCATCATCATCCTTTTTATTTCCAATTTCATAAGGAAATTATTTCTATATAGAGTATACCTGTAATATGAAATGAAAAATTATACAAATTACTAAGGCTTTAACCATTTAAGCAAAAAATTAGATTTTCTTTAATTAGAAAAGAAAATACAAGTTCACACATTATTCATGTCACGTGTTAATATCAAATTAAGAATGTAAGGATCTGCATAAACTGAGCACCTGATGGTGATGGAAAAAAAGTATGTAGGTATAAATGAATTGGATTTAGTTTGCTATTTTCATGTATTTACAACATTGAAATGAAGAGCCCATAATATGTATTATAGATGTATTAGGTATCAAAAATGATAGGATTTGAAAATTCGCAAAATATTTTTTATTTAATTTTGATTTTTTTGTTTTGTTTTTACATTCATGTCTAGTTTAATTAATTAGCTATTTTATTATTGTAGAGTGTAGTAATTTCAGAAGGCTCCAGAAAGAACATCAGGAATTATTAAAGATTTTTATTAGTGGAAACAAAAATTTTAGATAAAATTGTACATTAAAGGCACTCTTGTAATAAACAAAGGAAAATTAAAATTATTTTACTTTTTTTTGTTGATATTGTGCTAATATAATAGAGACCATCATGTAGAATAATTATTTATGTATAGAACAATTTCGTACTTAACCCAAACAAAATTGGCTGTAACTCACTAAATAATAAAAATAATTAACGCCTTTTTCTGAATTTGTAATAAATTTGCACAAAATTCAAAATTTTACAAAAAATAAAAAATGATTCGATTAGGTAAATCGCAAAAAAGGTCAAAACAAAATTTCATAACAATTATTTCGGCATTAAATTATTTGTTCATTTTACAATCTAAGAAAGCTGTGCATTATTTTTTAAGATAACTTTGAAGCAAAATAGATTAAATGTTAAGTTGTTTCTTGTTAAGTGCGAAAGTTATCTAAAAAAAATGGATCTGTTCGACATATTAAAGGTCCAAAACGTAAGACAGCAAAGAAAAAAAAAACACAAATACAGCTCCTATGTTGAAGTGAATCCTAATATAACTATGAAACAGGTCCTGAACAACTTTAATAAAAGTAAACATCGGAAAATAGGGGCAACAATTGTAAAAATAGATTGATAGAAGTAATTATTAAGACATATTTTGCACAAAAGAAACTATATATTATTTTCTGCTGAATTTTGGCAAAGAATTCTGTGGACGGATGAATGTTTATTTTTACTAGACACGGTACATACGGAAGAAAATGTTATCATTTCATCAAAATTGAAAAGAATAAAAGGTTTGAGGAGGTGCTTTTTTTTTACGTAAATCAAAAAAGTCACATCAAGTAAAGGGTTTTCCAATAATTTTTATTTATTTTTATTTTATACGCAGGCTGGTGGGAATCTTCAAAAGACACAATGAGCCCCGTAGCTTGACATTGCGTGTGGGATTCTTACCCACTAAACCAAACCCTTCCTATATTGCGATCTAGTCCTACAGTACTAATGAGCAATTTTTTCTTGGCTTTATTTTATTTTTCAATGTAGACTACATCCAGCGATGTCTATTTAACTTTTCCTTGGCGTATTCATCCATAACCTTAAAGACCCATCGCATCAGCGACGAAAAGCCACCCAGCTCTCCGAACGAATTTATAATTATGGAAGACTTGTGAAAAACCTAGTTTCGTTGGCAGTCAACATAACGAAATTCTTCACCAATCCCGTAAAAACAAATCTATCTAAACGTGGGAGTGGGTGAACCTCCGATCACGAGCGCGACGAGTTCTCCATAAATGTGGGTGATTATTGCTGCACTAACTCAAAAGGTTTTACTCTTTTGAGTCCTCTGGCTATATTTCTATTATCCAGGAGCTCGACTACCTCCACATTTGCATGGTGCTGAAGCCTTTTTCGTGACTTCTTGTTCTGTATTTCCTTATCGACAGATTCTATTTTCAAATCTCTATGTAGGTCATAGTTTCTTATGAACCAGGGCGCGTTCACAATGTTTCTTAGGACCTTATTCTGGAACCTCTGAATAATATCTCTATTACTTTGTTTGCTGCATCCCCATAGCTGGATGCCATATGACCATACTGGTTTCAATATTTGTTTATAGAGAAAAAGTTTGTTTTGTATTGTTAAGGTAGAATTCTTACCTATGAGCCAGTTCATTTTTCTATAGCGGATTTACAATAAGAGTGATATGATTTCTTTTTTAAAAAAAAACACATTAATTGTTAAAGAAATTCAAATGTTTTTTATTTAATGTGAAGTGGAATCGATACAATTAAGCTCTGAATAAAACGTCATTCAAATGGCTTCACCGACTTCTTCTGCAGGAACGAATTCGATTAACCCAATTTTCGAGCACTTTTTCTACTAAATCCAGTCGTATGTCATGAATAGCACGTTCAATATTGACTTGTGAAGCTTGAAGAGAGTCTGGTTTATTGCTAAAGCCCAATAAATAACGTCACACAAGAAATAGTCTAATGGTTTAAATCACAACTTCTTGGAGGCCATGCAATATCACAATTTCTTGAAATAAACGAATCTCCAAACTTTTCTCGCAATAATTCAATCGTTGCACTTGCTGTGTCGTACGTAGCCCCGTCTTATTAGAACCATATATTGTCAAGATCAACTTCTTCCAATTTCGGCCATAAAAAGTTAATTATCATCGATCTATACCGCTCTGCATTGACAGTAACGGCGTTACCAGCTTCATTTCGAAAAAAGTACGGACCGATAATTCTAACAGACCGAAAACCACACCAAACTGTCAATTTAGGTGAATATAATGGTTTTTCATGAATAATTTGTGGATTTACTTCGCACCAGAATCGACAGTTTTGTTTATTTACCGTACCACTCAGATCGTTATCGTTTTCAAATTGTTCCAAGGCAAAATCAGCAAAATTTCATTTTTTTTTTTCAAAATTGTAAATATTACTGAATTTAATGAAAAAAAAATGACAGATCATGACATATTACAAATTGCCGAAACGTTACTTCAAAATCATATTATTCCTATTGGAAAACTCTATACCGAGCTTGATCTCTGTCATTATAGAGTGTTATTCCTTGATGACTATTTGATAAACTCATTTTTTTTGCTACAACAAAATAATTCAACGATACACAAGAAGTCTGCTATTATTATAAGGTATTTGAAGTGTATTGGACAAAGTGTTTTCGATGGGCCATCTTGGAGTCCTGATTTTAAAGTAATTGAGAACCTTTTGGAATTATATGGAAAATAGAGTACCGCAAGATAGTGGAAGGTCAAAAACAGAGATTTTAAACGTCTCTGAAAACATTTGGGAATAGAAATTACAATTTTGAAAAATTTAAGCGATTAAAATAGACAAAAGGCTTCAGGGGGTTATAGAACCGATGAGAGGAAATACTTATCATAAAACAGATCTCATATAATTTCAAACCCTTGATAATTTTATAAAAAAACATGTTTTGCAGTTTTATTTATGCATAATAAATACATGCACAAATAATTTTTGTGTTTTTTTTTTTTTTTTATACATAGTATAACACTAGGTGGGGACCTTTTATACCGACTGGTACGTTTGGCTAGGGTCGGAAAGAAAAATTAGGAAAGGAGGATGGTAAAAGGGAAGGAGTACAATCATGAACGAAGGGGTTAATGTTCATGTTGAATTTATCTAGATCATAAGTATAGAAGTGATCATGTTTGGGGAATATATAAGATGGAATTTGTTTCCACATTCGGGATGTTGAGGTCATAAACGAATTTCCATAACTTGTCTTTTGCCATCTATGGATTTCAATGGTGTAGGGATGAGCACATGCTGTCCATTCACGGGGGAAACGTTTAAGTGGAGGTAATATAGATTTAATTTCCACTGAGTATTAATTTCCACATAGGCATCGGCACATGAGATATCTATAAAAAAGGGAGAGAGCTCCGACTATACGACGATGTCCAAGAGGAACAAGATGAGCTTTCACATTTGGGTCATTGATTAGATGAATAGCAAAATTTTGGACTTTATCCAAATGTTTTAACGCAGTACTAGAAGCGGCCCAACCCATATGTGAGTATCTTGTGATATGTGAGGATTGTACTCAATTTTGCGTCGTATGACAGCTTTATAGATTTCAAGAGGTCATAGGGGGAAAAGTAAGCCTTGCTGCGGAAGATCCCTATAAGATCCCTATCATAAAAGACCAAATCAAAAACTTGCAGTACGCCACAAAATTCGTCTTTCTTAACATATTAATACTGAAGTTTTACGCTTAGCTGACAGTCAAAACTTTGTTAGACGTGTTAAACGGACGAACTGTGTTAGGAAAAAATCTTTTACCTCTCAATAATTTCTAATGAGATTTTGATTGATCAAAGATATCTGACACGCTAGGTGACGCAGTAGGTAGAGCGCCTGCCTTTCAACAGAAAGGTTCCAGGTTCGATTCCCGATGAAGCAAAAAAATTATTTATCGGTTTTTCGACCTGGTCCAGTACCCTTTGTCATTGGGATAAAATAAATGACAAAAAATAATTGAGAGTATAATCTGGTAACAACTTAAATAAAATGGAGCTGTTCTATTTAAGAAGGCTTAGTTACTGACAATTAGTAGTAGATTTCCACATTTAGTGAGTTGATAAGCCAGTAATTTGATAAATAAATACTCGAAATATTGTAGATTGTAGTGTAGATTTGCAGTACCGTACTTAATTAAGCACGAAAAGGTGATTCTACCTAAGTCACTCTCAAGAATATAAAAAAAAAACTAATAGAACCAAGAGTGCATTAATGGTTAGTCTGAAAGACTAGTTTTAATATAAACAAAAGGATAGTCGTTTTTATTGCGTTAAAGTCGACACAGTCCTTCACGTCGTTCCTCCCGCAAAATAGAACGATAAATCAAGACTCTTTTGATGATTTTTTTCTATCTGAAAAAAGAAAATGAGTTACAGCCAATTTAGTACGAAATTGTTCTATGCACAAATAGTTTTTGAGACGCCTATATATGTATTATCTGTGGAGTATTCTATATGGACGCGACCTTTTCAAATCTATTGTACTTTTCCGTTTGTTTTCGAGTAATTGCGAAAAACTATTAAATGTGGACATTTTCTACTATTGTCAAGAATTAGGATTTCTAACTATCGTAACTTTATTTTATTTAACCTAAGCTTGGGCGACAAATGAAATATATGTAAACGAGCAAGATTAACATAATGTTAATATTTTTGGTTTTTTCATATATTTTGGATGGAGAATTTTTTGATAAAAATAAGTGATTTTTATGTTTTTATGATTATTTTTGTATGTGTATTACTGTTACTTTTATATTTTCTTTTATTACCTGGGAATATCTATCCTATAAGATATTTTTTTGGAAAAACCGGAATTTTAGAAAAAGGAGGTGCTCCTGGGGACTTTCGTTTGTTACAAGGTACTTGTAACAAAGATAGTAGTTTCGACAACAACTGTGTCTATTTCAGTGAAATAAAAAAAAATTAAATAATATATATATATTTTGGAAAGATTATTTATTGAATTTTCAATATTTGCAATAATATGGAAGTGTTTAAAATTTTATATGCCGTTCAGGTAGGAAGGTAAGTAAATTTTGTAATTTTTATTAAAACTGCAAAAAACACAAAAAAATAGTGTTTTTCTTCAAAAAAACCATTTTTTACATTTCATATGTTTTGGTGTAAATATTGGTATAAATGTCTTCGAAATCAAGCAAAACTGTTCAAAATATATGAAAAAATGTCCTTATAGGTATATGACAATTTTTTTTAATTGAGTTTTACTATAAGAAACCCAAAAAATAAAAAAAAAATGCACACAAAATATACAAAAAACTTATTTTTACAGGTTATCGTTTGAGGAACAACAAGCATATTTCTCTAGATTGGTATAACATGTGCTAGATGGTGAATATGCTGATATAAGACTACTTGAAGAAATAGTATTTGAACCAGTTGGCGGTCCGTCATGAGTCGAAAGTGATGATAATGGTGACAAAGATGAAAATTAAGATTTCGCAAAATGAAAATGAAGAATCAGATGCTTAAAAAATGCATCTTAGACGTAAGTAATTGCCATGATTCTGAGGATGAGTCACTAGATGATGAATCAAAAGTACAAGAAGAAAATGATCGCATTGTTGATTCAAATTAATATTTTATTGGAAAGGATGGCACAAAATGGAATAAAATTCCATCAACATATCAAAGGGCTAGACAACAAAATATTTCCCGACAAAAATCGATAGGGCCGCTATCCATTAACAAAAAGTTTAACTGATTGTGAAACATTCACCGCAACTTTCAATACATCAATGGTTGACATAAATTTTTAATTTAACTTCGTAAGAGAATTTTTCTTTTTTATAACTTACCAAAAATAAAATTCAAAGCAAAATATTTTTTCAAAAAACCTGTGGCGCTTTATTTACTTTATGTTTTAAAATATATTAATTTTAGTATATTTCTATTTCAATTTAAAATATTTCAGAACCTTTTACCTTTTTTTTCAACTTTTTTCGAAATAATTACAAAAATTTTATAGCGTACCATACTTTTTGTATGAATAAAAAAAATATTAACATGTTAATCTTGGCCAACAACGAAAAAAAAAATTAAATTGCCAAAAAATCGGGCATAGACACCTTTTTCTAAACTTTTCTTTATATATTCGGTATCTACTCAAAAAATTAGGCACTGATCTCTGATTTCATTAAAATCGGCCAAATATTGAAGTTTTTATGCAAAAGTAAAAAAGTAAATATTAACATACGTTAATACTGCCCTTGTCAAGGTTAATTTGTTGTCAAATTATACTCATTTACGGCTGCGGTTACACAAATCTAAATAAATATCTAAATAATATATAACTAATTAGAGCACTTTAAATATTGTCAAAATTAATCAGTATCTCTAGTTAAATTATATTTGAAATTAAATTAAGTCCTTAAATTATTTATTAATTTATTTACTAATATTTCTCTTTAAGTTCCAATCCATTTTAAATAAAATCAATTTTTTTTTATAATTAAAGTGTTTTTTAATTACTTGCCCAAAATTTTGTAGACAATATCGTAAAATATTTTATTCTCACATTATAATTTAGACAGTTTTTCAACTTAAAATATTCCATGAGTATTGGTACAAAAGTTTTAAGTGCTAATTAATGTATTTTCTATTATGTAGGTTTGTTATATCATTTTTGGAGAGTGAAAATTTCAGTAAAAAAAATATAAATATGTAATCGAAAAACGATTATGCTTTTAGTATATATAGTGTACCTATTCGTATTAAAATACATGTACAAATCTAAATTTAATTTAAAAATAATGTCCTTTTTTCGATATTCTATTCTTCATGTTTGAAAATATCAACAAGTTGTTGACTTGTAAAAAATTTATGACCTTTTTTTATTCTCGTTTTTCTTCACATACAATATCTAAATCAATTTTATCTTTAGATGTATAGTCAACTTTTTTTATAGTCATATTTTCGTTTTTTTTTTTTTTTCTACTTGAAATTTTCACCTTTAAATACCTTTAAAGCTGTATAGCTTTACATTTAAATTGTCATTATGTATATGTATATTATATAATATTTATATCTGGAATCTTAGGTATCTTATTCTTTAAATAAATTATGGATTTTTTATTCGTTTTGGTATAAAAAAAAAAAACAAAAAAATTAAAAAAAATGTCCTTACGAATATGCCTTCAATATTCTACCTACCTATGAGAGCTCTTGTGTAAATCTTTTCTTAACGATATCAAAAATAAATTTATCCTTGTTTTATCTATTATCCTTAATGTAAAAAGCTGGAATAATTTATGGTATTCTTTTTGTTTTTTTTTTCTGTGTTTTTTTGTTATTATTTTTGTGCGGTTTTGTTCAGTTGGAAGGTTAAGAAATTTCAAAAACTTTATTTGTTTTCCTGTTTTTCAATTCTTTTTTGTTTTTTTTTTTTTAATTTTGTAAATTGTAGTAATTTTGGGATCATTTTATTAAATTTTAATGAAAATGTCCTTTCTGTATTCATTCTCTTTGGTTACAATGTACTTCTCACCCATACACAAAATATTCTGCAATATTATATTCAAGTTAGTCTAATAATTTCTGAATTTCTTTAATTAGTATTAAGCGCAAAAGTAAATGCTTTAGAATAATTATATAAAATAATAGGTCTACTGTGCGGACAACAGAATACCGTATATTAGAGGGTAAAACAATCGAACTTATTTTACTTAATGTTTATTGAACTTTGTTTTCGTGATATTTTAATTTAAATTGAACTTGAAGGAAATTGATATAGGTATAGTCCAAACCGAGCTGAGACTATGTCTAACTGATTTTTACTAATAATTTTTATTGTTTTCATTGTTTATAAGGATAACTAAAAAATTAAAACTCTTCTTACTTTCAATAAGAAATAATATGTAGGTGCATACCTTGGCAGCGATAATAACGGGCCACTGATAGTAACTGAAAACCACTTATGTAGAACATTTGAAATAGAAGAAAAATCTATGGAACATCTGCTCTGTGAATGCGAAGGGCTCACTCGTACTACCCTACTTGGGAAAAGCATTCTCCGAACAATGGGAGCTATGCAGCATACCATTTAAGAATATTTTGGATGTGATCACAAAATCAGATATCCTTAAGCACTCAGAGCACTAACTAGCACTAAAAAACACAAGTAATAACAAGCCCGTTTGCGACTGCAGTAATATAGAGACAAATTCCCTTCCGAAATTACATAATCTACAACAAATTGTTTACAGTCATTGCTAAGTTCGCGCTCAGTGGCTTAACACATAATAAAAGCTATATTCAAAAATATTTAGAAACCAAAAGCGTTTTATTATAGTTGTATAATTGTTATACCTACCTAATTCAATGATGTAATTCAAAAATATTAAAAACATTTTTAAAAATTATTTATAGATAATTATTATTATAAATTATTATTAATTTACCTCAATTTAAGTTAACTACTTGCTATTTATAAGCAGTAGCATTTGAGGCTGTCTGGTTATCTATAACTAATTTTTTGTTCTTTCAATTTGATTTTAATCTTAAAACGAAATATGGTGTAAATCAATCACTGATATAAAAATTACAAACAATATAATAATCACATGTTACACAGAGTCATGGAACTCTAAATAGAAGGGCCAGAGGGAAAAAAAACATGGTCATCAAAATCTGGTTGATAAAAAATAATAAAAATATAACGAACTTCAAAATATCAATTAAGAATAATCAAAGCAAAAAGATAATCCAAATAATTTTTCAATGGTTTCAAAAATCTTTTACTTCAATATTTGCAGAATAGAAAAATATTACCGTTGAAATATTTGTTCATTTGTAAATATTTGTACTTAAACTGAGGCAGTGAATTTAATTATAATTGATTCTGACTACTCACAAGTCAAGACAACTTGTGAGAGCTACAAATCAAAAAAACTTTTTCCCTCTCAATCTATTCGACGGCTGTCCAGTACTGGATGATAGCGATTATAAAGCCTTATATGTTATATAAAATTATATTTCCATCCATTGTTACGCGTACTAAATCAGAGATGGCTGATTACAATGTACATTTCCTTATGTTACGTAATTATAACATTTATTTTCCAACTATCCTCATTTGTCTTCCAGTATTCCTTGCGAGATTAGTTGTAGAAACTCGTATTTTCAGCTTCGCATTACATATCCAAAATATCCCATTTTGCTATATTTTATACCTATCAGAAGCTTAGGGTTTTTATTAGTTTTAGGAAGAATTTTGAAACATGGTTTACCCAAAGTATTATACAATGGCACTTAAGCCTTTAAGGATTCTGAGAGAGATGTTGTATCGGCGTAGAACATAATAACGATATCCCAAAGATAGATAGAATTCCTGGGCTTCCAAAAATATATATCTTTAGTGGCGCATCTTATCCTTTAAGGACGAAAAGGATATTTGAAAATATCCTTGTTATTTTGATGTTTTTGTATAAAAAGCGTTATATCGGTTGATGTATTAAATATATTTATATTCAAAAAAATATTCTAGAAAGACAACGGTGCGCAGAATATTTTGGCATTTATTTAATGATGATCGGTGCTGCCGTTATGGAGATATTGTAGTTCAAAGTTGTAGAAAATTTTGGAAAAAAAATACAATCTTTATTTTCTCTCTTGAAAAACCTAATACCTCAAGATTTTACCATAAAACATCCGCAACTTATATACTGTTGGAAAGGTTTCTTGTTGTTCTATAACTCATACATACTTTATATCTACGTCGAATAGTTTAGAAGATATAAGATATTTATTAGAAACAAATTTTTTTTTTTTTACCCTTTTGCTGTATAAAACTAGGAATGTGCCTTTACGAAATAACAATGTTCCGAAGTAAATGTATATATATAACATATGGATGTGGTCATTAGGTCCTATGCCGATACAACATCTCCCTCAGAAGAGCCAAGTCTTTTTCTGAACGACCACATTTGAAATTTTTCGAGTTTATTTCTATAGATTATTTTTAATGTTCAAACTCTACTTCATATAAGAGTACAGATCATAAAAAAAAACATTTTATAAAACGCAGATGAAAAAAACCCTAATTAGTATAATTAAATATTAGGTATTTTCTTCTTCTCCCTCAGATTCATATCTACTACTGGATGCCTGCGTTAAAATTTTTGAAGCTCTCTTTATCCCGAGGCCCGTCTATTGCCTTATATTTCTTAGCCATGACATTTGATTTCTGTCAACACATCTTTTACCTACAATTTTACCTTGCAGAATCAGTTGTGGAATACAATATTATTCGAATCATGAGTTTGAGTGAGTGAGTCATTTCGTATCATGTGACCCAGATAAGTTGTTTTTTACTGTGTTTGATTGTTACTTGATGTTACTTACTAACAACTCCCGGTTTCTATCGTAAAGTACTGAAAATATATTCTCACGGCATATATCTACAGTACTGTACGGTACACTTAAATTTCAAATGCTCCAAGCTTTTTCATGGTCGTTATTTATATAGTCTTTATTCTAGCTTATTCATGGTCGTAAATACTTAAATAGTCTAAAATATAAAAACAATTTTGTTATAAGTGAAGTCTCATCAGATATACTTATCGTTGTTAAAGTAGTGATAGCTCGAAAAAGCCGTAAATAAAAGACATTAAAGCTAAAAACTGGATTCCACCCAAAAATTCTATATAGTAATAATAAAATATTTATACCAAAACAGGGAACAGTAGGTAAGTAATAATAAATAAATAATTCTGTAACGACTCATGATTTCAAGCAATAAACAAAATTTAATTTTCCCAATTTCGTAAATAAAAATTTAATCTGTGTGTTTTTTATTCCAAATGTAACAAAACGTTGAATGACCCTGTAAATCAAATTCTCATTACCTAAATTAACAATAAAAAAACAATTTCGTTTTTTTTTTTTTATTTCTGGAAATTATAAAATCCATAAAAAATATAAGAAAAAGAAATATTAGATTCTGGAACACAATGGAAATACCATATATCTTTTTTTATCCAGGACAAAATCCTATAAATATGTTCATAATGCGTTTCTTAAATCCACAAAAAAAACAAAAAAAAAATTCAGAAAAAAAACAAATGGCATCATCATCATCATCCCAACTATTATAGAGTAATTTTTCTTTTAACTATTCTAAATGTTTTGGAAAATTATCAATGCCTTCAGCCTCTTAAGTTTTCCTACTTTTTTTACTTTTGATTTTTTTCTTTTTTTTTTCAATCACCCGAACCACCATACTATCTATTAGATACCAGCCAACTACCATATATGTACATAAATGTATAATATATTATGTATATATATGTATAATATATTATGTAATATGTATATATAATATATGTTATTTTAAATACGTTGTAACAATAATGTTAAAGAAATTCAATACAGAATTTAAGAGTGAATCGATAAAGAATATGAGATTTTGAAGGAGTTGGAATTGGTTTTGGTTAGTGATTTGCTGTTGTAGTTTTTGTTGTTGTTGCTTTTGGGTATATTTCTTTAGGATTTGTAACAAAGCATATTGCCGAAAACAAAAGCAAAAAAAAAAGAAAATCAATTTTCGGTTAATTGAATTACTTCCGCCCTTTATTTTATTTATTACCTTCTCATTTATGGATGGATGTTTTTCTTATTATTAATTTTTTTTTTGTTTTTTGTTTTATATTTTATTTTTTTTTTTTAATTTTATATTTTTTTTTTTTTTGGTATCATGATCATTCGTATAAATTCCGGTTGAGGAAAAATTGCTCATGGCCAAAACATATTAAAAATGGTCTTTATATGGACTAATAAATGTATAAGAGGAGTCCTTAATTTTGCTTTTGTTTTTTTTTTTTGTCTTTCTTTTTTGTTATTGAATTTAAGGATATCATATAATATGTTATCCTTTTGATGGATATGTTCTAAAATAAATAAACAATCAGGGCCGCTACAGATTAAATTTTTGTGATTTTTTGATTTAAAAAAAAAACAACAAAACTGGAAAATAAAAAAATAAATTGAATCGAAAAGAAAAATTGAGTGGGTGATGACCATTGATTCAAAATCAGAGTTCATAATATTATGAGGAACCGTTTTTTTTTTGTTTTTTATTTTTATCTTTGTTGTATTGTTTTTTTTTTTGTGTATTTATTTATTGTACATTCATTTTTATTATGCTGATGATGACGACCATCATTTCATTTCACTTAAGTGGGTCCATCATCTCATCATACCTATAATTGAATGTTTTATAATATTGCTCAAAACCAAATGATTTATTTTCATTTAAGTATATGTGTAGGTACAGTGAGTGTTGAAATTAATTAATAAAATAGAAAATTAAAATTTTTTTGTTTGCTAGAATTTTTAAAAGGTCAACTTAATTTAATATTTTAAACGTATTTACAAATTTAATTTCATTTAATTTATTTGATTATTAATATGGTAGGAATAAAATCCTACCACCCAATATTAACTGCGTTAGGCATTTGGGCCAGTTTACAACTGATTTTGACTTCTTCTCTATTTAATAAAATCCATTTGTTATGCAGATGATGGGATTGTAATTTTCGAAAGCCAAAATAAAAATACTATCTAAGACTGTTGTTGCTCAACAGTAAGAGAATACAAAATGGTAATATCCCTGACAGAAACAAAATGATTATTGATGTCAAGAAACCCACCAAAAGGAAACTAATAGAACTATTAATATCATTATACTGTCATAAAAAGAATATTAGACACAGTACCGTGCAATACTCGAGCAAGAGGTAGACCAAGATCAAGAAGGCTGAAGAAATAAAGTACAACTGTCGAAAGATTGGAATTAATGGATCGAGAACAGTTGCATCAGATACGATAGAATGGAGAAAAATTCTAAGCGAGATTAAGGCTCAAACTAAACCTGTAGATACCTCGATTAAATACCTCGAGTAAAATTACTTACTAATCAGACCTGCAATCACAAAAAACCAAAAATAATATTACCCAAGCAGCGATAGTAATTGGTTGTTTGACAAGTAAATATCAATTGAGATAATAAATACATGAACATTAATGGAAAAACATAAAAAATGCATTAATTCGATTGTGAAGCAGCTGAAGTCAGACTTTATACCAGTAAAAGGAAAATCATTATTTGTACCGAATTCAAAAATAATAAAAAAATAAATATTACACCATTATTATTATATGAAAACCCTAACAAACAAATCTGGCTTCAACAATTTTGATGTAGTCAAATGGAGTATTTATATGTAGAAGGAGAATCATAAATTATCATTTCCCTCGATGCGGGTAATCAAAGATTAGTTAAGATATCAAGTGACTGCAGAAAAACAAATAATCGTCATTGTGGCAGGCCTCCAAAACGTTGGAGGAATGTTTCGGCATCTCCATCTCAATACATATAGTTACAAATATAAAAGAACAAGAAGAAGAAGAATAGAAAGAAATATAAGGAAATTTACTAGAGACTAATATCTCTAAGGGAAACTAAGGAAACTAGTAACAGTCCAAAATATATTTCAAATTAATTATTAGAAACACTGACATAATTTAGAAGGTTTGTTCAGCGAACACCAGTTCAAGATTATTGGTAAGGTCAAAATAGAAAAATAAAAATTCTGTTTACAGAAAGAGCAATCTTCCTCTCACCTTCTATATTTGCATGTGATGCTACACTTAACAAAAGGCATAAATATTTCTAAGAATATACATCGATTGATTTGCAAGTCGACTACACCGCAATAAAAGTCTTCATTAAGGACATATAAGTTTGCGATTTTATACAATCAATCAATAAATCTGTCAAGTTCGCGACGTCGTAAAACATCCACATATGCAAAAAAAAAATAAGATAAACATTAAACTATGGAAATCTTCTATTAAAATCTTCCGTTAAATTATTTGCAGCAAAAAGAGGCAAAATCAGGAGATTTATAGAAAAACGACAATATGTTGTGTCACACTATTTATGACGTAGCTTAAATAGTAACGTAGTTTGTTGTAGATAATTTTTCATTTAAGCTGAATTGTTGAAATTTCGATTTATGATGTTACATCAATCTCGGCTTACAGTAATTGAGCGAAAGAATCGCTACATCTTAACGTATGTGCACAAAGGCAAATGTTAATAACTTATGTAAAGCGAACGAAAATAAATATAAGCGTCGTTTATTCACTTAGTTCTCTAATTCAAACACTCTACTGATGTAGTTGCAAGTTTATATCCTGATCTGCGTTGTTTTGTAATACTGTGGAATGACTGTTAATAATAAAAAATGTTCAGAAAGCACATGGACTTAATATTCGCTAACTAAAATCGGAGGCAGGCTAAAACGAAATGTTATTGATTTCAAACCAATTAACGAGCGTCTAGCCATAATCCGCAATAAAGACACCTTTTATAACATCAGCCTAATATGGGTGCATGCTCCTAATGATAAAAAAGAAGAAACAGAGAAAGAAGACTTCTATGACGCGTTAGACTAAGCATATGAAGCTTGACCGCAACATGATGCAAGAGTTGTGGATTTTAAGACTAAACTCGGTAGAGAGCAAATTTTCGGCAGAACAATTGGTAAACATAGTCTCCATGTGGTCAAAACATCACTGTCATCTTCATATTGGTCAAAACATCACTGTCGGCACATATAATTTCGAGGTAGCTCAGGAGTTTACCTACCTTGGAACCAGCGTTAATCCCACAAACGACATCAATGTGGAGATACGGAGAAGAATAACTCTTGTAAACTGTAACTGCTTCGGTTTCTCAAAACATCTCGCGTCAAAGATCCTTTCTCTCGAAACACCAAAGTACAGATCTATAAAACACTCATACTCCTGCGTTTGCTTTATGGACCAGAATCATGGAAACTACCGAAATCACGTGAACATGCACTTGGTGTCTTCGAGAAGAAAATTCTTCGTCGGCTTTGTGGTCCTGACGATGGGGTCTGGAGGAGTAGCTATAATGCTGAACCCTATGAGCTGTACAATAAGGTGGACGTAGTCACGAAAATTAAAGTCAAGAGACTACAGTGGCTCGGACACCTAGAGCGGATGAACAAAATTGCTCCAGCCAGAGAATCAAGACCCGAAGGTACAAGACGTCGGGGCAGACAAAACTTTCGTTGGAGAGACAAAGTATCGGCAGATTCAAAGCAATTTCGAATCTTCATTTGGAGAGAATCCATCCGTGACCGGCAAAAATGGAGGATGTTGATGAGACAGGTCCAGAACCTACATGGTATGTTGGCCTTCTAAGTTAGTAAGTAAGTAAAATAAAATAAATCCAGTAATGTCGCTAAAAATATCTAAATGGTTGCAAAAAATAAATTTGACTAAAAGTTATCATGGGGAAATAATATTCAAATATACCTACTGGTTAAAGAGTTGATACATAAGTGTTAAAAAAACAATGACAAAATCAAGTTTTCTTTTAAAATCAGTTGAATTAGTTATTAATAAAATAAATTGGATTAAATAAGAACTTAGGATTTATCAGAAAATTCAATCATTGCAGTTTTCCAAGTTCGTTTAAAATTAATGTCATTCTAATGAAAGTACTACATGTGTTTGTTTTTCTTTATCTGTCAAAATTTTGCGTAAGAGTCAGTTGTGTTTTTCAATTATCTCAGAAGTATAAAAAAATATTAAAAAATTAAAATTGAGATATTACCTAACAACTTTAAATTTAAATTTGAATTTAAGTATACGGCATTAGTTTTGAACTTGATGTCTATAATTTACGCTCACTGTATATAAGTAAGTTATATACATACCTATAGGACATAGAAAGAAAGGACTCTTACATTATAACAAAGCAAGAAAATCTCATCAGGTCAAAATTATTTATTTAAACTTTATTTATTTTTTATGATTTTTTTTTTTGTTTTTTATATTTTTTATATGATATTTTCTGGTAAATTAACTTAAGTGGCGGAAGAGAAAGTAATGATTTTTGTTTTAATTTTGTTTCAAAAAAAAAAAAAAAAAATATATATAATAAAAAAAAGGAATGTTAAATAAAATTTAAGGATGTTCAATATAAAACATTATTTGATAAGGATTAAAGACAAAACGTAATAAAAATTAGAATTAAGGAGTAGAGTTGGACAAAAACAAAAAAAAATATCGTAGGTATGTCGAGTGTTTTTAGATATTCTAAAAATTCGAATTATTTTTATACAAGTCCTCTAAAACAAATAATGAGAAAAAAAAATTTTGTATGTTTTTATTAATATTTCCGGACAAGGAGATTAAAATTTTGTAATGGAAATAAACGTTCCATTTTTTTTGTAACTATCTACTTTGCAATTGGTGGCGTTCTTAAGGTTTCAGGCTTTGCATTTGCCCAAAACTGTTTTTTAGTTTATAAAACGATCCATTTTTTTATTTTGAATGATTATTGTGTGATATTTCTTAATAAAAATCCAAAAAATAGCGATGTAAAAATTAAAAAAAATATTTGGGTAAAACCACACTCGCTTCCACAAAACCCCAATTACCCAGAATGAAATTGAATTTAAGCATTTTAGAATTTATTTCGTTGTAAAAAATATTAGACATGACTCAAAAAAAGTTACAAAGATAAATTAAAGAAAATTTTTTATAAGAAAACAAAATGTATTTCTGCACTGTATTTTATAAGTAAAAAAAACATTTAAAATGTATTGGACATTTATTTTAAAAAGTGACGGGTGTAAAAGTGACATAAATAATTACAGGCCGATTTGCTTGGCCCAATCATAAGAAAAGTTATTGAAAAAGGAGTTAATAATCAATTGGTAGAATTTTTAAAATTTTTAGAAGAAAAAATATTTTTAAAACATCAATACGGCTTTAAGAAAAAATCCAATACAGAAACAGCGCAAATCTTATATATTAATACGCTTAAACGTCTGTTAAACTTTTAACAAAGCTTTTACAACACAAAGCTTTTTTCAACTAGATTAGACAATTTTATTAGAACTAATAAGAAATACGATAGTGTGAAAAATTTTATTTAAAGACATAAACCACAAAACCAAATAAAACCAAAAACAAATTAAAATTAACCTAAAAACAATTCACCTATTGAGCAATAACATTGATTGTATCTGATTATATGAATTAATTAAAAAAAAAAAACAAGGTAGCAAAGACAAGAACCGAATTATCAGAAAATTATTATAATAGCTTTGTTAAAATATTACGATATTACAGGAAAAAAACTTACCGGTAAAAAAAATAGTAAATTTAGAAAATATATTCACCCAGACCATGTTCACAAATTCCAATAATTGAAATTTATTTATTTTATTAACAAATAATTCAAAAGTATAAATTCAAATGCGCATTAGCATTGAATAAATTTAATATTGTACATGGAGAATCATAAACCGAAATTTACGATCTGCTAAGAACAAGAAAAACAAAATATGTTATGACATTATTATCAAGTTCCAAGTCAATACACGGCAAATTTAGCACACATAAAAATTAAAAAAACTTTCAAAAGAAAAATCACAGACTACCTTTACCTACATCAGAGACCCTAGCGGAATATTAATATAACAATAAAAACTGAAGAATAAGAGAAAAAGCATAATTATTGGCTTTATCCTTAACTATAATAGTCATAAGGCGTCAATAAAAACTGAACAATAAGAAAAAAAGCATAATTATTGGCTTTACCCCTAACTATAATAGTCATAAGGCGTCATATGATGTCATATGATACTTCGTTAAATGGCCTATATGATTCGATATGATTTAACAAAGTCGTAACCAGTCATAACCTTTAATATAATGGTCATACCTAATCATACCAAAACGTCAAAACCAAAATTTAAAAGAAGTGAAATAAAAATATAAATTCTATAAATGAATGTTTTTGTTTTTTTTATTTTGAGTTTTGAAACAGTTAGGGCTATTAGGATAATAAAAAAAAACACTAAAAACGTATCTATGGCTATTTTAATGTGTTTTTAATGTGGGTGTGGTATTTATTTCGTTTAAATGCATTTAATTTCATATCTATACTACCAGCGACATCTCTGTTCGCCATATTTTGTTGCAATGTACGTCTCTATTAATATTATTTGTTAGGAAGCGTTTAGACATCAGATTTTATTTCATGAAAGTTTTGTTTTACTTATTTTTATTACATTTACAAATTTTATTGCAATTATATCAAATCTTATTTCAAAAGTTTTAATTACATAACTCAAAGATAAACAAAAATAGTTGCAAAGTATATTATATTTCTTCATGCAAAATCCACTTTCTACACTTGCAAAATACGAAGATACGAATATGCGTGACGAGTAATAATAATAAATACTTATAAACAAATATAAATATTCAGTGTAATTTCAGAACATTTATGAAATATAAATATTTAAATAGTAAATCAGTTATTCAAGTATTGTTTGTATTGATGAATAATAATAATATTTAATACACATTTTTTGTTTTTTTTAATGTATATCTGTCAATATATTGGCATAACACAATTAGGAGTTTATAAATACCTTTTCTCGCAAAATTCACTTTTTCAAATTGCGAAATACAAAAATGCGTGTAGAGCACTATTATTTAAAACAAAAAAATTTATGATATTCTATAACAAAGTCGGATGTCAAACTTTAATGAACATCATTTATACGATATAAACACAATTAAAAAACGTATAAACCCTGCCTTATATAAAAGTTTTTCTTCAAAACTATTAGCGGTCAAAATTAATTTATAATAAATAAATAAAAATATAAAAAAATAGTTATAGATAGATCAAACAATATTGTAAATTACTAGCTATTCCCGGCGTAACATTCGCCGTTCTAGCGCATTATAAATGAAACAATTTATTTTATTTGTTTATTTTCTTTATTTTCTTAAAAAAAATCAATGTTTTAAATATTTTTTTATTACATAATAAATATGTTAAATTTAAAAACTTAAAATTAAAATTCACTTTATTTAATACCTTAAAAATAGTTTAACATTTTAATATTTATTCAAATATTTCCCTAAAAACACAATTCTCTATTTCACAGTTGTATGTTGCTTTGACTAGAGTACGATCTTTTGATAGTGTTAGTGTAGTATAAAATATTATGAAATGTTTGAAGAAGTTATAGTTTTAAGTTTTTCAATTTAACTTATTTATTATGTAATAAAAAAATATGTGAAATATTGATTTTTTTTAAGAAAATAAAGAAAATAAATAAATAAAATAAATTGTTTCATTTAAAATGCTAATGCTAGACCGGCGAATGTTACGCCGGGAATAGTTGGTTAATATGGTTACTTGTGTACAGAAACTAAAAGATAAAACAAAATATGTTTCCTTCGTGTTCATGGACTTATCAAAAGCATTTAACACTATGGACCATAAAATACTTCTACACAAACTACAAAATTTCGGCATAAAAGGAACTGAGTTCAAATGGTTCAAGTTATATCAAAATAGTTGCACGAAGTATATACAAATAAATGACATAATGAGTGAAAAGGAAAGAAATTAGCCATGGGGTACATCAAGGAAGTATATTAGGACTGTTACTATTCAATATATATATATTGAAGCTCTGCAGTTAATTGGCATAGAGGCGGAAGTCTTTATTTTTGCAGACGATATATGTCTTATATTTGAAGCAGAGAATTATTACAGTTTGCAAGATAAAATGAGTAAATGAGTAGTATATAGAATCAAAAATTAAAAAAAGTCCATTTTGGAAATCTTGCAAATCTGAATAATACATGATTATTCTAAGGGAAATGTATTCTATTCTATTGTGAACTTTTGTAATAGAATATCGAGTCAAATTACCGGAATATATGAGTTCTAAATTTAGGTTTATTTTCAGAACTTTAAAAAGTCCATGATATTATATTCAAAAACAAAATTTATAAAAGTCCATATTAGAATCAAAATTCACAAAAGTCCACATTATCTTAGAAACAAAATTTGAAAAAGTTTAATTTTTTTCCAAATTTATTTACTAATAAAGTAATTAAATATCATTTGAATTATTATTATAAAAATTTATATAAGAATAATTAAATATCACCTTTCAAAACCGGTTTTTTGTTTATGATATTTATGTAACACAATATAAAGTCAATTAAACCTTCCGTCATTTTCCTTAACATTAAAATAAATCAAGATAAGGAAAATGATGTTAAAAATCTATTAAGCAAACATTATGGAGATAATTGGACATCGTTAGCCAATTTAAAATTTTATAAAGAACTATTTTTTGAGAGATCCCGAAACGTAGACGATTCTAGGGAAGACGCAGAAGACGCGATATGGGAAGCTGAAGAAGAATTTGTTAATATTATTTTTTAAATTATTAATATTTTAAGAAACTTTATTTGATGAAACAAGATTACAATTATAAAAGTAAGATAACTTGTTTATTCATTTGTAATTCATTTTTTATTAACAAAATAGTTTTTGAAAAATAAAACTTAATTTTTTATTTACTAAAATTAAAATCAAAAATGTAATATGTCCATAACGTTTTTTTTTTCAAAACTCATAAATGTCCACTGTTGAAAATCAAAATTAATAAAAGTCCAATTTACCGTTGATAATAATTGATTTATTTGACATTGTAAGACTTTTTCATTGTACATTAGAATATTAATTTGATGTATAAAACAATTTTAAAATTACATTTAGACACTATCTAAGTAGCATTTTCAACAAATAAAAAATTAGTTTTTTCTAAAAATAACTCTAAATGGATTTTTTTAATTTTTGATTCTATACTACTCAAATCATTGGAAAAAATCAATGAACGGATGGAGACTCACAAATTGACAATTAACATGAAGAAAATTAAATTCATGATAATTAACTCCACTACAATAAACATAAACAAAAATATCGCAAATAATATAATAGAACAAGTGGCAGAATACAAATATCTTGGTTTTTGGATAGACAAATGTTTTAAATGGAATATTCAAATAGATTACCTAAGTAAAAAATTGAGTTCGATTGCTGAAATCTTTCATAAAATGTCAAATATATTGTCACAACCAGTTAAAAAATCATTATGCTATGCATTCTACCACAGTCATCTCAGCTATGGAATAAAATTCTGGGGAACAGCATCCAAAAACACTATTAATGACCTTTAGGTTATTCAGAACAGAGCCATGAAAAATTTGCACAATTACAATTGGTTTGAGAATACCCTAAACATCAACAAAGAAAATAATCTTCTTCTAATTAAAGACTTTATAAACATGAAATGAATTCTGCATGTGCACGACATTGAAAATTCTAGAATACACACAATAACACTACTAACGAAAAGAAAAGACAAACATCTGATGTCAACACAAGAATTAAAAATCTGTTTCATTTAGAAAAAAAAGAAAGATCACAATTTGGATTAGAAACAACTATGTACAGGGCCATAAAACTATACAATAATCTCGACAATAATCTTAAATATCTAAATAGTCGCTTATTAAAAAAAGAAATAACAAGAAGCTATATCGACAACTATGATAGAATGCAGTAATAAAGTAAATTAAAAAAAACTCGTGTATTTAACTAACAAATTTTTTTTTTTTGTTTTAATTTTTATTTACTTTATACTTTTATTTTGTTTTATTTTATTTTTTTTTGATTTTTGAATCTATGGTAATAATAACTTTTTGAATTATTTTATTACTTTTATGCACTTCCACTTACTAACATGAAAAAAAAATATTTATTAATTGTAAAGCCTAGAATGAGGGTAATCTCGCAAGGTATATTTTGTTCGAAATAAATAAATAAATTAATTGGTTATTTCAAATCTCCTATTTACGATTATTGTGACATGGAGCACAAAAAAAAAGATTTAATGTTCGGTTGATGAAATTTTTGTTTTTTACCTTTTTAACAGATGTTTTTCTAGAAATTGGCGTTAATTCGACCCCGGAAAGCAACAAGTTGTTCATCAATCGTAACATTTTCATAAGAATTGCAAAAATATGGAGCATTGCTTACCCAATTATCCCATAGCTCTCTAATTGAAGCAAGTTTGTCCTTATCTCGCCGTTGTGCTCGATCATGCTTGTCGTCAAATCAAATTATCCGATTAATCTTCAAGAAAAATTTAGCCGACATTTCTGCACGAAATATTGGTTGACCAAATTTATCATTCCGTAAATTTATAATAGATTCACTATTTGATTTATATATACACAACGTTCCCTCTATTTTTTATTTAGCGGAGCAAAAGAAAAGTAAATTTCGGTATGTTTAAAAAATTTAACAAAAACTTGATAAATTAGATATTTTATTAAAAAAAAAAGTTTTTGATTGCAGTTTTTTAAGTCTTTTATTGTTTATGATTTTTTTTATTAATTACATATTACATTATTATTTTTTTTCTCTCCTGTCTTTGTTTTTCTTCCAGTCAATAATATCCAAGTCAATAATATTTTCCGCCATTAAGTGTGACTTTATTCTTATTAAGTTACCCAAGTGATTTACTTCCAACCTATTTCTAAGTCTTAATCAAATTCATCAGTCTAAATCCTCTTTCACAATCAACACTCGACGCTTAAAAGGTTCCACAAATGTCAAACAAAATTCTTATATTTTGAAAACTATCTTCAAATTTCGACTATTGTTTTTGAATTTTTCCGTAAATAAATATTTTAAATCTTTATACTCATCCATTATTATTTTATTATTCATGTTTGAGATGAGGTTCCCATATTTCAAAATTAATTTTTTTAAGTTTTTATTTCCATAATTAAGATCATGTTGATAATAGCGTTTTGATCAAAAACATTCCTAATGTCCAAGTTAGCATCAGGAAATCATTTATCCAAATGGTAGCAGAACTTTTCAACAAATAAAAATAAATTCCAGATGACATTTTCATATTATTCTTACTTTCATCTTCAAGAATTTCAATAAATTGTATCACCAAGATACTGACTTCTTTTAACTTTGTGATGATCGATTTGGAATATTGATGCGCTTCTATAGGTGACAGTAAATATTTTGACGGTTTCGTTAATTCGATAAAAGCATCATTTAATGCTGATTGCATCGATGTTATACGATTTGCATTATTTTCTAAAGCTGTAAAGCAATATTTTTCGATTGGATCAACTGAATTGGAAATATAAATTTTTTCTTTGTAATATTCTATTAAGACATCATAATTCCAAATAAACGGAATAACTGCAAAATGACGAGAAATCCAGAGTATTTCATTAAGAAGCCGGAACATCAAAACTTCTAATTTGGTAAAACATCAAAACTTGGTATATACTTTTCGCAATAATGTTACTACTTGGAAAATAAGAGCTATACCCTTCCAAGCATCATCGATTCCCAAATCCTCTCCATGTTCCACACAATGTGAGAAAATTTTCGAAATTAAGTGACAAATTTCTTGTGTTAATATAGTGCTGTAAATCCATTATATTCTCCCAGCTTCACTGCAGCTCTATCAGATATTAACATTACCATCTTTTGCATATCCAGATCAATAGTTTTACAAAAACATTTTATAAACTCCACAATTGATTTTCCGTCGCATGCATTTAATTGCATTATATTATGTTCCAGCGAAAACATTTTTGTAAATAAAATTAAAGCGGTATTTTATATAAATAATTAACATTTTGTAAACGGAAATATCAGTGCTTTCATTCACTATTAAGCAATGGAATTGTGCCATTCTTATTTCATTTAATATTTCTTGTTGGATAACGTGGTTGATGCACTCAACAAATTCAAAAGCATAATTTTTACTCCTCCAATTTTCTGAAATCTCTACATACTTCGCAAAATTATTGTTTATTTCTTGGACTGAGTGAAAAATTCATTCTAATGGCAAGAACAACATTGTCTATTAAAATTCTTAAAATTATCTATTATAATTAACCAGCTTTTGTTCTAGAAATTGCACAGTAATTCCAAGTCGATCTTTGATTACATTTTCTATTAGAAAGTGGAAAAACACTTAACATTGGAGGTTGTGCTGACCATTCAAAAGATTTATTTTTCAAAATTGTGATTAAATTTTGGTCAATCAAGGATAATATTAGAGTTAATTGTTTTGGTATCGCGGAAGTTTATTGAAACTAATAGAGTTGTCAAAATGGTTACTACTATATTTATTGTCAAAAATATCAATTTATTCAGTTTGGAATATTTTGAAAATACAATAGTTACTTGCTTTGCTCATTTATTATAAATTTTAGTTGGATTGGAAGATGTATGATATGGTGACGGATGCCATCGAATGATTTTGACTATCAAATTCATTTAGCAATTTGAGCTGAGAATTGATAAGGTATACTGATGGTTACCATCTTACTTATTAATTCTGATATTTAATCTAATTTAAGAATTTAATTTATTGTGCTAATTTTAAAAGTCTATTTAAGTAATATTTTCTATACAAGAGACTTCCTACGGTCGATAGATTTTTTCTACAATAGTAAAAAACCTATTGAGCGTAGTCGCACAATGGAGTCCCACGATCGACTCATCTAATAAAATGAATCTAAAATATTCAATATTATGTATTAGTTAGTATGTAATTAATTCATTAGCCTTAATATTAATTATAAAATTAATTTTAAAAAATTATTTAAAATGTATTGTTCATATCGTCATATTCAACCCGGATTTAATATTCTCGAAAACTTTGTTAACCTCTCTACATGTTGCATCAAAAAAAATTTTAATATTTATAATAAATTTTATTTTATATTTCTCATTTTTGATACACGCGATTTCAATTTTATACTATCTATTAAATTTATTTTGAATCATTAAATTAAAAAAAAAGGATATATTCTAAATAATAATATGGAAAAATCTATAGATTTTTTTGAAATACCAGAAAAATATAATATCATAATAATATAATATTTGATTTTATTGTATCAGTATCATAAAATAGGATTGTAATAAATTTAATATAAAATGAATAGAAATATTTACTATATTAAAAAATATCAAATATCTTTGAACATAATTTTTATTTAAAATCTTTTATTCTTTGTCATATTATTATAGTATCCTCTACAATACTATTATTATTGAATTCTCAGATTTTTAATTCAGTTTTCAATAGAAAAGATAGTTTTACAATATAGAAATATTTGAAAATTTTCATTTTATATTCAATTATTTTTAATATAATAAAATATAAAAATTAAATGTTATAATTTTTTTTAAGGATTTAAAAATGAATAAACAATTTTCAAAAATAGGTATTGTTGAGAATCTTTAGTAGTAGTGTTGCCTGGAAAATGAACTGAAAGATAACCTATACGGATATTTTTTAAAATTATTTAATTTTATTATTCTAATTTTTTAATTTTAGTATTTTACTTTTGTTTTGGAGATAGTCATTTCTGCATATAGACGTACGTAATTGTTCTATTGAACATTCTGTTATATTTTGATTCTTTATAACATAGATTTGTGGTACACTTTAATTTATCAGCCTAAATATTTTAGCACTTCTTCTTTCTGTTTTACAGTAATTGTTTTTTGTTTTATAATATTGTAAAACATTAGGTCGTAAAGCTTTCATTCATAAATGCATATAGTTTGGACTATCGGAGGATCGAAAGAAAGAAAGTATCATTGTAATCAGTAAGAATATTTTCAAAGAAGCTGTTTACATTCTTCTTGGATAGTTGAAGATTATACGTGTGTTGATTATTTTATTTTGAGAACAACACACTTCTTTGGACATGGTTCCATATTCTGAACAATTGGATTGTAACCGAATTTCCATAGCTGGGTTTGAAACAACTAGGCATTTGGATTGTGTATGAATAAACACTTGAAACCTCTGTTGTTTGTCGATGGAAATGCTTGAAAGGTGTTAAAATGTTAAGTTCTTCAGATCAAATACCAACATCTACCAGATATCTGTCAAAGTAAGGTAAATAATTAAACAATACTACGATTTTCAAGTGAAACAAGTTAGTGAGGACGTAACATTTGGATTATCTATAATTTTGCCTTCACATTTTTTCAAGATAATAAAACACACTTCGTAACGTGCAGGCCTAGAGTTTTTGTACAGAAATTTGCAGACCCCAGCTTCATTTAAATATTGCAAAATGCTCTGCTCTTAATTCGTATATGTGGTTTTACTTATATTAATTTTTAATTTATATTTTATTGCTTCAATTCTATATAATTATGATATCTTCATTAATTTATAGTTTATCAAACGCATATTTTTAAACGCTACATCATCAGCAAATAAAAAATTGTTTCCCTCAAAATTTAATTTCGTGTAAACTATAATTACTGTAATAGGACAACAAAGTTGGACATAGAGAGCTTCACTCATTTACATTTGAGACCTATACAAAAGATAGTTTTGAAATTAACTGAATTCGGTACCATGGTTGATTTGAAATCAACTGAATTCGGTACCAGTAACATCACATTCGAAGTATTAAAGTAGTTGAAGTAGCAAAGTAGTAGTGTCTATAAACTCGTATGTATTTTTCAGATGTATGAAATATGTTTGGTTTTGAATGGTTTGGTTTGAATGGAAATGGTTTTGAAATACGTAGGAGTTACACTCCCAAGTAACACAAAGAGGTTGTAATAAAGTCGTACTATCGTGGTCGGCTACATGACGTTGAAATAACTTTCAGACAACGTCATTAATACGTTATTGGGGAATAATTGTTGAGTCGTATCGTAGTGAAAATAACTATTATGCATAATTTTAAAATAAAAAGTTTAAACAAATAAAAATATTATTTTGGTTTATTATATTTTTTAGAGTTCGAATGACAAAAATACAAATACATTGAAACAAACTAACTAAATATTATAAATTAAATACATGAAGAAAAATAAAACTATTTAAATTTTAGAAACTTTTTTAATTATCAAATTCCCGAAATGGAATAAAAACAATTACAAATATATAAGAAATTCAATTATATGATAAAAATTTAGTATACTTTGTAAAACATAAACGACTAATGCCTAAGGTCTTTGTGCAACTGATGGAATAATGAGCGAAGCTGTTCTTTCATTTTGGGAAGAACGTGATTTGTTATTTCGGGGTGTTCTGTTGAGGAAGGATTTATTTTTTTTCCAGCATGTAGGATTTTAGCTATGCAGAAGCTATCTTGAGTCTCAGCCTTTAAAGAGCTAAGCACTTTCCAACACCACACCACACTGACCAGGCAGTACCTACAGATTAGGTCGTCACTTAGGGCTAGTCTACACATGTACTTATTCAGGTGGTTATGACTAGTAAGTATACCCACCATATTCCTACAGTTTGCTCTATTGAGAGTTAGCAGGAATTTGGTGATGTTGGTATTTATTTTTGGTGCATATATTTTGGAGACTCTGTGGCCTTCAATACGCTCCCAAAAAATGCTTGTTTCACTCTTCAAGGTGATTTGTATCGATAGTTTAATATTACCAAAATATAATATATCAACTGCCGGCTCCGGACCATAAATGTTGCACGCCGATGATCAGCCTTCCGATTTTAGCTTTCCGAGTCAGGCCACTATGATCCGATATTCAGATCAGTTGTACCTTATTTCGGATCCCTATGACATTTAGGGCTTACGAACATTCTCCCACCAATTTAGATTTGATGACGTTACTTTCAAGAGCCTTTAAGGCAGCCTGACAGTCACTAAAGATTCTAATGACATTGTTAGACCATTTTTACTCTTTTATTATATCCATTACTGTGTTAATGAATAGACTTCAGTCTGGAGGACTGTGCAGTGTTTGCAAGAATAAGCTTGAGTTCAAGTTGTTATTTTTTAAAGAACACTCCAACTCCAACACCTGTATAGTCGTCGCTTTTGTATATTGATATAATTACGCACATTTGTTTTTTAAATTTAAACTATTTCAGCTTGTGTGAGAGATTCATATTGATAAGTTATGTTATAGTTTCTGATAACTAAACCTAGTCAATTGTATCAGACTTAATGTCAGGTGAATAATGTCACATTATATCATACCTTTTCTATATTTTTAATAATCAATTTTTTGTCAATTTGTCATGTACAAAATCGATTTTATTTGCTACATATTTTAATTCCCATGGCAGATATCTATTTTTAGTTTTGAAGCAGAAAAGAAAATTTCTTGATAATTTTAAAATTATGTGTTTTCTTTTTGTTTATTAATTTTTTTTATTACAACTAAATTTACTTCTTTATACTCAAATTTAATCAGTTGATTTGAGAGGACTCCAATATCTTTCCAAAACAAAAAATTAAATAAATAAACAAAATTTTATCTCAGTTTTTTCATACACGTTTTGATTTCTAAAATAAGATTTTAAGTACTTTGCGTCCAATGAAAATTTAGTCCTTTTTAAATTTTTATATTTCTTTAATTTTATTATTTTTATTATTTAACAATCACATGTGATTCTTATTTATTTTCTTCTTAAAATTAACACAGTAGAAATATTTTTACAGCGAAAATAAAAGTTAATTTTATTTTATGACTTACTTTTTTTCTATTACATTAGATAGATTTTTTTTTGGGTTCATATTAAATGAATTTTTATGCCAGTCTTAAAATAAAAAGTAGATAGGACATTTTCTAGATTTGTATTATACCATTACTATAAGTTGAATGGATTATTTGTTTATTTTATTATGTGCAAGATTAAGGTGTAAATAAAATTCCAGTAAACTGAAATTTTGTTTTTTAATTTTTTTTTGCTTTTTGTTATTTGAATTTTTTTTTTATGAATTTCTTAAATGAACTTCACTTTTATAGTGCATATCTACTGTCTATAAACTTCAATTTTCACATTAAAAATATGGAATGAGGAATCTCTACCTAAAACCAACTGAAGAGGTTACAAAATAAAAACGAATGAAAATAAAGTAAATAAATGAAATCGTATTTTTTTGAATATACATATATATAGGTACCAGACTAGCATTTAAAGTGACAGAATACTTTGTTTTTTAGATTGGGTGAATAAAAAGTCCCTAATTACGTTATTGGGACCAAATAAGTTACTACGAGGTTTTCGTTACGGTATAGTAACACTAAAAGTAACTTTTTCGTAACAATTACTACAATTATTACGTTATTGATTGTAACGAAAACTATAAAGAATTTTTTTAAGTTATAAAAACGTACCAAAAACTACTGAAATACAACTAACCAGTTGTAGTGTTTACATGGTAACTTCCATAGTGCCAAAAACGGTAGGGAATACTTGAAATTTTTGTACACGGTTACGTTTTGGTGCAAGTGACAAAAACGTTTGTGGTACTTTATTTTGGAACTTTAAAGAACCAGTTTCTTTTACAAAATTCTTAAAGTTGTAATATTTTAATTTTGCCACTTCAAAGTTCCAATCAGTTGTCTGTAATATTTTTTAGTTTTATTTGTTTGCAATTTTAAATAATCCAAAACTCTTTAAAATTAAAAAAAAAAACACCGATTAATTTTTTTTTAATTATTACATTTTATTATTATAAACATTTTAAAATTATAAAAATATTTAAAAAAAAAAAAAACTAAATATTTATAATAAAAAACTTTTCATTCACAATATGCGCTTGATACCTATGCATATTTTTTAGGTTATTTTTTTACTTTTTACTTTTCACATAAAAAAAAAATTGGATAAATTTATGTAAATGGTTTGAACCATGATCTTCCTGAAAAGTCATCGTCTCATCCGTATCAGTTAATTGAGTCTTGACATTCATAATTATTGTTGTTCAATAAATTGTTTGGTTATGGAATACATTTGATATGAACTGCCATGCCATTGTAACTATTGTCAAATGTTGTAATTTTTTTTTTCATTGTTTCAATTCTAGAAAATATTTTAGATTTTTGGTATATTGTTTATAAGTTCCGTAAACAAAAAAATTTAATGTATGTGTTCGATAATTTGAATTTTGTCCATTTACAAGCTCAGCTATATTTGGCATTGCAAGCAATTCACCGTATACATTAATTCCAGGAGATTTCATTTTTTTAATTTTTATTTAAATACTAGCTTTGTAACCCGTCATAAATGACGGAAGCAAAATAAATCCTAGTTTCTTTTTTTCTTTCATTGATTCTTTATTCCGAAATTACAGTACTTATGTTTATATCACTTTTTATTTATTTTTATTTATGTTTATATTGGCCTAACACTAATCTCTTTTTTTTTTTATGTAACAGAAAAAGAAGTACCATACCAATAAATTTGTATAAAATGTTTGTATTTTTGTATGGTATACTCGTACTCACTTCCATTTAGTTATAATTCTTTAGTTGGGTTCCATTTAGTATAAATTTTACCGTATTAGCGTTATTGTGGCCTCTGGGAGAGCAAATTTAAAAATGGGATCTTATTTTCATATAAATTTTGTCTTTTGTATACTGTATAGGGATCTTATTTTGCTATATGAATAAACTGTTATTATGGTATTGTGTTATTTTTAAAAAAATATTCAAAATTTTGTATCTAAATTGGTAAAATTTACAAAAAATACAAAAACATTTTCATCAATAATTTTTAATTTAAAAAAAATAATGTTTTATTATCCGACGTAGAAGTAGAGTTAATTATCCTACTCTACTTCTATCAAGTTCTATTGATTGAACAGTGAACCTGAACAGTGAAGTGAACAGTGAACAATTAACACTGAAAATAAAATAATATTTTTGGAATGGAGCATACAGAACATACAGAATACAGATACAGCAAATAATAAAAAAAAAAACAAAAAAAAAACGAAAATAATTTTTTTTGAGTGAAGTGAGTTTCGCACACAATAATGACAAAAATAAAAGGTAGAAGCAATAAAGTAGTATAATGTATAATATTATACAATACAAATATGCTGAT
The DNA here is from genome assembly GCA_963942445.1 of Argyra leucocephala. Lineage (NCBI taxonomy): Eukaryota > Metazoa > Arthropoda > Insecta > Diptera > Dolichopodidae > Argyra > Argyra leucocephala. The sequence continues at coordinate 66,012,942 of OZ012681.1, read as the reverse complement.
ACACATGTATATTATTGTGTATAATTTTAAGTAATAAGAATAACCTTTCAGTGAATTAGGTTTTTTTTGTGTTAAATGCTGTTTGCCTTTTGGTTATTATACCATATTAAACTATTGATTAAATTTCTATTAGTCCTTATTATTATAAATCAAAAAAATTGTTTGTTTTATTTATATTATTTTTATTATTTTTTATTCTTCCTTATTATTTGCGAAGAAGACTAACATTAAATTAAAAAAATATAGTTCATGCAATCAATTTTTTTTGCAAAGGTTCAGCATGGTAGACAGGGGTTAAAAAAAGCATCAAAGCAATTTGTATATATATGCATTTGTATACATATGCAATTTGTATATGTGTTGGAGCGTTCCGTCGAACGTACAAACATCCAGATAAATGCAGAATAATATATATATAATAGCAACATATTATTACGTTATACATTATGTAGTACGTATTTTAAAATATTATTCTTTTCAACTGCTGCTGCTAATAGTGATTTTTTATTTTGATTTTAATTTTATTTTACATAAGCTGACTTTTGACACACACTAATAAAATAAATTGACATGCAAGAATTTGATATGAAAAAATAGTTATGTTTTTCGTATTAAAATGAAACTATATATCGTGAGGATTCCGTTAAAATAAGTAAATTTGAATAAAGATCATAAAAATTTGAAACTCAATATACTTATTAACATATTAAAAATTAAATTTGAGCATAAAAAAAATTTACCTTTTATTCTCAGTGGGAAATTGATAAAATTTACGTTCCGGTTTCCACAATATTACACGCTAAATATCTATAATTATATTTACCACCCAGTATAATTATGTTACCCATATCAATTTAAATTTTAAATAACAAAAAACTTGGTATAAAATTTTAATATAAAATTTTTAGATTTGTCCGAACTTTTTATCTTACTATGTATTTAATAAATAATCAAATGCTGAAGACGCATAATAAAAAGTTGTATATAAAAATTTAGGTGTGTTCTCTTTTTTTCTCATTTTAATTTTAATATACGGCAATCTTAAAAACGGTATAGCAGTTTTTACTTGTTTTAACTAATGGAAATATTTTGTCGTGGTGTATGTAAAAAATTACATTAGGTTGAAATAGATATTCTTTCTTTAAAGTGGCAATGGCCAATATATGTGTATGTGCCTCAATAAAGTGCCAAAAGTTACGTTAAGGGGACGTTTTGTTTTGCACCCAAAACTTTAAAGTGACAAATAAATGAGTTTACCACTATAAAGTGGCAATCTATTGTGGAAGACATATTTTTATAAAATAAAGACAAAAGATAGTTGAACCTATTAACTTTTAGCCATAAAGACACTATTAGTCAAATGATTTCAAATAAACCTAAGAATGATAATAATTTATGAAAATAATAAATAACTTTTTTTGCTACAAAACAAAACAAATTTTTGAAATTGCAAAAATTTTGGTCTCCTTAATTCCGATTTATTAAGAAATTGAGCAGGTCTCGCTAAAAATAGGTTCGGGTTCCATCCCACAAAGCCGGCGATTTTTTTTTTTTAACTTGTCTTTAGTACAATGGCTCTCTAGTACAATGGCTCATGAGCACGATGCAAACAAGAGGTCTGGCGTCCCAAGTGTCGGCACCGAAGACCTAGGATTTTTTTTTGTATTATCATCAGTACAGTAGTCCTTAAATGTGATGAAGACAATAGGTCCCGGGTCCAAGGATTGGGGCTTAAACTCTATATTATGGTTTTAAATTGTGTTTTTCTAGGAAAAGTTTATAAATAAATATTATAAATAATTTTTAAAAAATTTTCAGATTGGTCCGACAGTCCGGAAGTCTTATACTTGGGACGCCGGACCTCTTGTTTGCATCGTGTTTATTAGCCATTGTACTAAAGACAAGTTAAAAAAAAAAAAAAAATTTCGAGGGCTTTGTGAGATGCGACCCGGACCTATTTTTACTTAAACCTGCTCAATTTCTTGAGCTTGGCACTTTCCACCAGTCACCATCTAGAAGATGTAGTTCTGAACTAACGTTTCATACTAAGTTATATGCATTTCTTTACCTCTTATTTTTGTCAGGATTTCAGGTAGAACTTGTTAATGTGTATTACAAACGGAAAAGAAATCTGTAATACCTATCATAATGTATCATTTTGGTTGAAATACTAATTGTTTGACGTAGAAAAAATAATTATTTATTTAAAAAAAAACTTAAAAAGGAACGTTTTGGAAGGCGCGTTTATTTTTTAAAACTTTTATGGTCATTTATCAGTAAAATTTTCTCCGCATTAAAAATCGCATGAAAAAGTGCTATAAATACATAATTATGAAAACAACTATTTTAATTCAAACTTTATTGCAATTTAAAAATAAAGGCAAAGATAGAAAAATGTCTGAACGAAAGAAATATAATAATATATTATTATTATAATTGTATTTTGTTTTAATAAAAAAAATTTGGAAAATATATATTTATCTCTCTCTTTCATTATTAATAGTTGTTTTTTTTAACAATTTATTGTGGTAGTAGTAGTAGATGAAGTGAAAGTTTCTGGAACTACGTTGGAACTTAGCTAGAACGTTTTTATTACACACCCAGGTACGTTCCAAGATACAGCAAAAGAAGTAGCAAGGCACTTGCCAATGTAAAAAAATGGATGCAACCGTCCACATAATGAGTTGATAAAATGCTTCCCCGAAACAAAACTATTATCATTAGTTTTTTATATTGCAATATGCATGAATTCCCTCTATTTAATTTAGAAATAATTTGAAGAAATTCTAATCGAATAAATTGAATTTGAAAGCAAAAGGCTTTCGAAATACCTATGCAGTTCGCATAAATGATCATCAATACGGTTTTGCGCTCAGCTTAGCTCGAGAATTCGTTGTACCAGCCAATTTGAGGTTGTATTTTTCGATATATAAAAAGCGATCAAGTATTGCATGTCTGAGCAAATGTCAGGCTATTGGATTATACATCCTCCTCTACACATGGATTTACCACATCCTCTGGAACCGAACTACTAATTTCGTTGTCGATAGTTTCATGTCCGACAACTATAATATAACAAACGCTGCCGTTTTAACGTGGTTCTCCCTTCTCACTTACCAGTTTCTTGACTTTAATCAATGATAGAATGAATACTCACTTTAACAGTAAATCTTATCCATAGTTTTGTTGATGATAATACCTTTGTAACGACTGTTTATGGAAATATAACGTCACCTCTTGCAAATCAACTGGAACAGAACTATGATGATAGACTTACTTAACCATGATCTGGCAAAAATAGCTGATAACGTTGAAAAAGTAACGCCAACGACCTCTTATAAAATAAATGAACCAGTGCCAACTTTGCGATTTAAAGGAGAAAATCTAGAACGGTCTGAAAGTCTGAAAATTTTAAGAAAGCTAAACCGAAGAATAAAGCATATTTTTAATATAGCCAAGAGGGCTGACGAATGTTGCATTCTTCAGTGATATAGGCTCTTCTGAGGAAGATGTTGAATCGGTGTGGGACCTAATTTTCATGTCGGAAGGATAGCTGGAATTGCTAGCTTTCCAAAAATATATTTGAAAGTATCCTTGTTGTTTTTATGTTTTTGTATAAAAACCGTAATATCTGATGATCTATTAGATATTAAATAGGTTGTCTTTTTATTTTAAATTGCTACCGGTAAGTTTGATTGTATGTAGATTATTCTCTACTGATGGTCAGTGTTCATTCATTCATTATCTCCGCCATAATATGCGCTTATTTTACCTTCTAAAAACTTTAAAAGGATCTTTAGTTTTGCTAAGTGGAGCGAATGCCATGTCTATATTTGCTTGTCGATTGTCTGGTATGGTCGTTGTGAATTATCCAGCTTTCTGCTAAAGTCATTACTTTATCTGCCGAACGGAATTATTCCGCTAAACGCGCTTGGTTCTATAAAAGAAGACATTTTTGTTAGAAAAACTATAGAAATAACAAAATACGCAAGACACAAAATGAAAGTATCAACAAAAATGTCACAAGGAATGCATTTATTTTGTGCATTATTATTTTTTACATAATATAAAATAAAATTTTAAGATCTTCTCTTTTCATTGTATTCCACTCTTTACTTTATAATATTTATATTATAATTATTAATGAATACATAAGAAATAATGCCATTTCATTATAATATTTTTATTACATAGTCATATCTGGTCTTGAAATTAAGTTTACCTATTGATTTAATTTATAAAACTAAACATTTTATTTTTCCCAATATCTTGGACATGAGCATTAAAAACCGAACCCATTATTTCATACAAAAATTATTAAAGAAGATCTAAATGGATGAAAGTAGAGCTTTGATATCGAAAGCAATCACGCAACATCACTGGTATTTGTAAAAATAATGTGAGATTGCTTAGTAGGTACTTCCAAAATCAGAACTTAGAAAATTTTATTTTGAATTCAAGTCTCGAAAATTTCTGAAATATATGTACAAACCTACATTACATACTTAATTGAAAAATGAAATGTAAGAATCTAATATTTTTGACAGAAATATTTAAATTTGTGAAAAAACTAAAAACAGTTAACAAAATGGCCTGAAATGAAATTCAATAAATGAAAGAATTTTCCAAGATATTTTGTTGACATTTATTTGAAATTTGCCCTCAAACTTCAGTGTCCAAAACCTTGAAACAATAAACAGTTTTTTTTTTTTTTTTTGTTTTATTTCCATTATCTTTTATACAATTTTTATTTGATAGAAAGAGATAGACATAATGGAATTCATATTAACAAGAAAAACAGCTTACTTTTATCCTTGTGTATTATACACGAGCAGTATTTTCTGATAGCAAGTTATTCTTTTCATATGATTTTAAATATATTCAAGAATAATGTAGGCTGAAAGATGGATGAAACTGGAAATTTGGATTAAATAAATGCAAGAAAAATATCAGTAATTCTCTTTATAAGATTGATGTCATTAAAATTCGTTTTTATATAAGTAAATTATTATATTATTATTATAAGAGTGTGAGTGAAAGAGAAAATATAAATATTTAAGTTTATCGTCTTGCTTTATTTTCAATGTCTGACCTTAAATAATAATCTTTTAAGATTCATCTCTCATGGACATAATGAACGAGTATTTTGTTATTTTTACTAATTTCAAATACGGATTTTTTTTTTTTGAATTATATCCGATATTCATGTCAAATAAATTTTGTATCTAAATGTCAGTTAGTCGTCATCTTATGGATTTTCAAAATCCGTAATTCAAAGAAATTATTACTAAAACAGATTTTTAATCATTGGATTACGTAAATATTATTACGTAGAATTAAAGAAAAAAATTTGTTTTTGGAATATTGTCAAGGCTATTGAACTGAAATGAGTTTTCAATGTACGAAAGAAAATTAAATTTGTGACAATTAAAAATTTATATGAGTTGAGAAAAGAACATCTAACGTTACCGGTTATCTTAGTGTGCACGTAGAAAAAGTAGGAAAACTTGTTTTCAATAAAAATGATTAAGAAAATTTGATCAGTCAGAAAGTAAGGGCATTGGAAGACTAAATCTAATACAAGCAGAATTTAAAAACTACAGTTATTTGGTAAAGAAAGGCTTATTTGGCAAAATTTAATAAAAGCAAGAACAAAAATCGAAAATATTAAAATTTCTATTCTTACCAAAATCTTATATATTAATACGCTTAAACGTCTGTTAAACTTTTCACAAAGCTTTTACAACACGAAGCATTTTTCAACTAGATTAGACAACTTTATTAGAACTAATATGAATTACGATAGTGTGAAAAATTTTATTTAAAGACATAAACCACAAAACGATAAAATCAAATAAAACCAAAAACAAATTAAAATTAACCGAAAAACAATTCACCTATTGAGCAATAGCATTGATTATATCTGATTATATGAATTAATTTTTAAAAAAAAAACAAAGTAGCAAAGACAAAAACCGAATTATCAGAATATTATTATTATATCGATTTACAAATAATTAAAATGGCTTTGTTAAAATATTACGATATTATGATATTACAGCAACGAAAATTACCGGTAAAACAAATAGTAGATTTAGAAAATATATTCACCCAGACCATGTTCACAAATTCCAATAATTGAAATTTATTTATTTTATTAACAAATAATTCAAAAGTATAAATTCAAATGCGCATTAGCATTGAATAAATATAATATTGTACATGGAGAATCATAAACCGAAATTTACGATCTGCTAAGAACAAGAAAAACAAAATATGTTATGACATTATTGTCAAGTTCCAATTCAATACAAGGTAAATTTAGTACACATAAAAATTAAAAAAACTTTAAAAAGAAAAATCTCCCTACATCAGAGACCCTAGCGGGATAGCAATATAACAATAAAAACTGAAGAATAAGAGAAAAACCATAAATATTGGCTTTACCCCTAACTATAATTATAGTCATAAGGCGTCATATGATGTCATATGATACTTCGTTAAATGGCCTATATGATTCGATATGATTTAACAAAGTCGTAAGCAATCATAACCTTTAATATAATGGTCATACCTAATCATACCAAAACGTCAAAACCAAAATTTAAAAGAAGTGAAATAAAAATATAAGTTCTATAAATAAATGTTTTTTTTTTTTATTTTGAGTTTTGAAATAGTTAGGGCTATTATGATAATAAAACCAAAAAACGTATCTATGGCTATTGTATTGATAATGGTTATGGTTAATGGAATTTCTATGGTTTTTAATGTGGGTGTGGTATGTATTTAGTTTAAATGCATTTAGTTTCATATCTATACTACCAGCGATATCTCTGTTGCCAGCGACAACTTCACATGTTGTTGAAATGTACGTCTCTATTAATAGTATTTGTTAGGGAGCATTTAGACATCAGATTTTGTTTCATGAAGCTTTTGTTTTACTTATTTTTATTACATTTACAAATTTTATTGCAATTACATCAAATTTTAATTCAAAATTTTTAATTACATATCTTAAAGATAAACAAATAGTTGCAAAGTATACTATATTTCTTCATGCAAAATCCACTTTCTAAACTTGCAAAATACGAAGATTTGAATATGCGGCACGAGTACTAATAATAAATACTTATAAACAAATATAAATATTCAGTGTAATTTCAGAACATTTATGAAATATAAATATTTAAATAGTAAATCAATTATCCTAAGTATTATTTGTATTGATGAATAATAATAATATTTAATACACATTTTTTATATTTTTTAATGTATATCTTTCAATATATTGGCATAACACAATTAGGAGTTTATAAATACCTTTTCTCGCAAAATTCACTTTTTCAACTTGCGAAATACAAAAATGCGTATAAATATGTAAAACATTGATTTTTTTTAAGAAAATAAGAAAAATAAACAAATAAAATAAATTGTTTCATTTATAATGCTAATGCTAGACCGGCGAATGTTACGCCGGGAATAGCTAGTTTATGTTTAATTTTTTCTATAAAAATTAATTTGTTTTTTACATTTTATAGTTTTGATTATACTTATGTCTGTAGAATTTTCTTTCGTAGACGTAAATAAAAAAAAAAAAAAGATAAATAAAAAACAACAAATAAGATAAATAAAAAAAAAAAAAAATAAATATTTTTCGAATGCATTAATATTTCTTGTAAGACTCCATTGGTCATACATAAAGTAAAATTTTCGAATTTATTTGAATATTTTACTTGACCTATATAATATATATCGACACATTATATACAAATATTTGTATTATATTTCCATGTAATTTTACTCATTAATCAATATTTGAATATACTCGTATCTTAATAATAATAATAATAATAATATGATCTATGTATATAATGTATTATAAATTTATTTAACCCATGGGTATAATATAAATTTATACAAAAAATTATAATTATTTACATTTCCCAGTCATACAGATAATATTTTCCCAAGTTTAAATCCTAATGAACACCTTTTAACATTGATTATTATTACCACAAATTTATCAAATTTAACTGAGTTAAACCACAAATCAAATACGCAATTTAAGAAAATATTCATTTATAAATAAATTGTATAGATATTTTCACCCGCATATAAAACCACATTCCAATATTATTACTTATATAATATTATTTAAAGAAGAATTTTTAAAGTAGATATTATAGATAGATACAACACAATAATTTAAATCTCTAAAATATAATTCTAGCTATGTATCTAATAATAATATGTATCTTTCTAGATTCTAGAATTTCTATGAAAATTATTTTAAATTTCATCATTAAAAATTTGTTCTTGTTTTGGTATTTGAGAAAACCTTAAATAATATCAAAAATGTAAATTGTTGTTATTGTTAATTAATTTTGGAAAGCATACGTACAAACAATTGAAAATTAGTTAGGCTTAGAAAATAAAATATAAAAATAAAAAAAAAAAACAATTAAATAGATAGCCCTAATGAAAATAATACAAAAACTAAATTTTTCTTAATAAAAATATTCCAAATCTAAAACTGGCAGACATAAAAAGAGGAGGTGTAATGTTGATCAAGAAAATTGCCAATAAAAGTGACTGGAATGAAAAAGCAAAACAAATCAATTAAAATATTCAAGGCAATTTATCTTACTTCTGAAGAATTAATCACTGTACAAGTAGAAATCTCCAAATTATTTGTTATAGAACCATTTTCTAAATAAGAATCGGAAAATATCAATAAAAAACAAAAAAACAAATAAAAGGAAATAAATAAACACAAGAAATTGATATCAGTCTACGATTTAGTATGAGTAGATTTGAAATTATTTCATCAAACCACACCAAGAATCGAAAAATATGTAGATATATAAGTATATATATATTTTTTTGAAAACAAAATAATGAAACAACTTATGCCTAGCAACTTCTAATGTTAAACGATGTCATGACACAAAAACTACATTACATTCAAACTTACCATAATTGTCGTAATATAAAATGTATATTAATAATTGTGCAATAATCAAATTTATTGTCTCAAGTGTACTCGAACCAGTTTTAAGCATTAAATTGTATAGGTATGACCAAGACCTTGCAGAGCTGAGAGGGAACCCAGACCAATAAAAAATATGAGGCCCCTTGTTTGTGTAAAAAAACAAATTTACATAGTTCTTTTATTATTTTTAATTTATTTAAACAAATGAAATTAATAATTACAAATAAGCTTTTCGAGCTTTAGTGTTAGCAAAATTTTTTATAATAATTGAAAAATCATTTGATGCAATGTTTGAATTTATATGTCAAATTGATAGCCTATTCAACCGTTCTTGGCTCATTACAGACCTGTAAAATTTTTTAACCCTTTTCAACACACTGAAACTGCGTTCCGCTGAAGCAACTGAAGTGAGTAGATTTAAAAATATTCTTAAAGTTGTTGATATATTGGGAAACGATCCATATGATTCTATGTCAAAGTTTGCTTCAAAAATATTTTTTAAAAATATCATTAGCATATCATCAGCTGAGAGAAACAGGTTATTTATTTCTTTCAACAGGAAAACCAACATATTGGCCTGCAGATATAAACAAAACTCCTGATCTGTTAGACTTTTTTATAATGAAAAAGTATCAACTAATTTCACATTTATAGAAGATAATTATGACCTCAATTCCGACCATTCTGCTGTCATCCTAAAATTAAATACAACAATAGTGAAAAAATCTAGTAAACCATTTTTAACCAACTCATATATAGATCGGTTAAGCTTCAAAAAGATTCTGCTAGAAAAAACACAGGCAAAAACACTCAACAATAGATCAAGTACATCGAATAACAGATATTATAGAAAGGGCACTGGGAAATAAACAAATTTGTTCTTCAGTATTTCTAGATGTAGCCCAAGCTTTTGATAAAGTTTGGCATGAAGGACTCATCAAAAAGCTAAGTTGTTTGCTCCCTAAAAATTATGCTGAATTATTTTCATTATATCTCTCAAATAGAGTTTTTCGAGTTAAAAATGAGAATGAATACTCCTCTCTAATAGATATAAAAGCTGGAGTACCGCAAGGTAGTATACTGGGTCCAATTTTATATTTGTTATACACCTGTGATATACCCGAAGTAGAACATATAAAAATAGCAACCTTTGCAGATGACACAGCGTTGATGGCAGCTGGTTCTACAGACAAACTGCAAAAAGCTAATGACAAAATTTCCAACTGTTGCAAAAAATGGAAAATTAAATTAAATGAAACCAAATCTAGTCATGTAAACTTCACCTACAAAAACATAGTAACTCCTCTCTCAGTTAAAATTAATGATGTCATGATTCCATACAAGAATAAAGCTAAATATCTTGGCATGACCTTGGATGCAAAACTGAAATGGAAAGAGCATGTGAAAATCAAAAAACAAGAACTCCAGTTCAAATATAGAAAAATATACTGGCTAATTGTGCGGAGTTCTACGGTCTCGATCTATAACAAAGTTTTGATGTATAATCAAATATTAAAGCAAGTCTGGGCATACGGTATTCAAATATGGGGATGTGCTAAACAAATCCATATTCAAACTATCCAAACGTTCCAAAATAAGGTACTGCGCAACATAGTAAATGCTCCATGGTATGTCCGCAATGCCGATATTCATCGAGATCTGAAGATCTCATCTATAAAAGACGAAATAATGAAATGCGCTGCACGGCATAAAACTCGTCTGATCCAACATGTCCATACAGAAGCTTCTAGCTTAATTGACAATCAAAACTTTGTGAAGCGACTAAAACGAACAAGACCACTTGAGTTAGGTTAAAACCTTTTATCTATTAAAACCTTATTGGATTTTGGTAGATCAAAGGTATCTTAGTTTCTTTGAAGTAAATGTAAATTAATGGTTAGTCTATAAGACTAGTTTTAATGTTGCAATAACGATAGCAGTTTTTAGTGGGTTAAAGTCCCACAGTCCTTCAAACTGCCTTCCCCGGTAATAGGTAGTCCCTGAAGCCTCTTTCGATGATTTACTACTATCTGGAAAAAAAAAAACCTTTCCTTTGGATATTTTAAGTGCATATTCGCAAGGAAAATAAAACCATGACTTTTGCTCCAACATAACCAATCTCTGTTGAAAGAAAATTTCTCCATTCGGTAAAACCTTCTTCGTTAGACGATATGGGAATTTATTGTTTTCAGCATCATTTGTGATGTTTTCAGGTATTTTAAAATGTTTATTTTCAAAAAATCTTCCATTTGCATTATATTTTTCTTGTTAAATAAGGCGAAGTCATCGGTGAAAACAGGTATTGAAGTTGTTGCTTCAATTCCTTGAATGGGTGGATTAGAGAACAGGTAATTTTTTTATATATTTGCATCGTCAACAATTATCTGTAATGGCTGCAAAGAACCTTCTATTTGTTCTGATGTCATATTTTCAAATACCGAAATTTTGAGCATCAACATCAACAATAACATTTGCCTTTTGTGAAATACCATGAGTAGTTTTATTTTCAGAATTGACTGTTTTATTGATGATCTGTTCAGTGGAGGTATTTTTATTAAGGAGTTTCGTTAGATTTTGCTTGGCTTTTTCTTGTTCTTTTTTCTGTCGTCTCTTGCTTACGCCACTCGGATATGCTCTTTTAATTATATTAATCCTCTACAAATAAATAAATAAATAAAAACAGCGAGAATTGGACATTAAATTTTATTCATCGTAATCACTTGTTAATTCACTTGATTGCAATAAAGCACTTGTTATACTGAATAGGAAATAGTTGTAGTTGAATTTTTAATAATTGAAAATTAAATATTCTTTTCTATGCAATTGGCCTACTACGTAAAAAAGTTTTATATAGCAATAACTTGAAATTTTTAATATAATTTTTGTATCGTTGCATAATCTTCTGATATATTTTATAAATCATTGGTTAAAATAAATTTATTGTTGAACTCAAAATAGTATTTCAACCTAATTTTTCCGCACCCACTGTGACCAAATTAGGAACTCAATGGAGGCCCTTTCACAACTCGGGTCTGAGCCAAATGGCTCTTATGGTTCACCAACTGTTATGGCCTGGTTATGACTAGAATACACATTGACGGATCAATGATGATCCATAACAGAGTTACTATTGTCTAATTTATACATCAGAACATCTTGAATTTAAATCGCATCAATTTAAACCTCCTTTAGTTTTTGTTAAATTTGATTTGGGAAGAATGTTGCATTAAGTATGCTTCTTCAGCTTGTATTCTTTTATTGATAATATGAAATTATTCTTTACCTTAAGACATATTTAGGCCCTGGTAAAAGAGCTGGTTTATGACATAACACAAATGATTCACTGTTTTGTTTTCAAACTTTGTTAATTTTTGACATTGAGACTAAGCCTCGCAAGTATTGCATACTATATGCCTGTTTTGTAATTTCCAAGTACAGAAAGAAATTATTTTAGAGGATAACTTGGAATTCAGTCAAATTATTCTAGTATTATAAAAAATCGCTGATTTATAGGATTATATTTTTAATTCAAGAATTGTGAAGGCCTCTAATATCAACAAGCTAGTTTATCGATTATTCCATCAACAAAATGTTTATCAATAATTATTAAGTGTAATTTTAGTTTCCAAAAAAATTTGAGAATTTACCAGAACGATATCCCAAATTTCAACTATAACAAGAAGTTTTATTAGAACTCTGCTATTTACCTGTGCATTGTTTGAATCGAATTGTAACCATTTTACAAGTATATTAACAATCAAAATCGGTTGATTGGTACTTCATTAAATTTAGTATATTTGAACTGGTAGTGATATCTATGTAATTTCAGCTAAATACTCCAAATATACACGTAAATATAACACGCTCAATGTTATACATGTTTGTCAAAATAACGAACAGTAACCATTGTTGAGCTAAAATGTTAATAGACAATATTGGAACTTCGCTTATAATTATGATTAATTTTAAAATCCTTTATCTTTATATCAAATGGCTTTATATCATAACACCATATTAAACATACATTTGTACACAGTATTATACACACATACGTCATTATGTTTTAAATGAACGTGCAAAAATTCTAAGCATATTCTCGTATATTGCATAACAAAAATTTAAGTTGAATTCTTTCCTCACTATATAGGTAATATTATGTTTATTATTATTATTTACTGTGTTGCTGCTATTTTATTTTTGTTGTTAATAGTTACTGCTACTGCTATACTACTACAACTGTTGTTGATTTCTGATCTATCTCGTTCATTCAGTTACCAACCTTTATGTAATGTTTTGTACGCGAAACAAATTGAATTCATTTCATTGTATATGGTTCTATACACTACAACAACAACAACAAAAATAACAACAACAACTCTATGTATCGTACATAATATGACTATATTATAATATAAGAAGAAAAAATCTCATAAAGGTTATTTGTAGGCCATATTGGCCCTATATATATTGTAATAACAATAGAGATACAATTTATATAAAAATAGATTTTGCGATGATTGTTTTGAATTTAGTATAGCAGTAGCCGTATAGAGAGAAAGCAATAAAATGAATCAGGGAAGTCTTAAAACTAATTTATAAAGGTAATTTCGAAACAAATCGAAACAATGGCAATAAAATTAGTTAGTATTGTTGACTTGAATGGGTAGGTAGAATAGGTAGGTAAAATAATAATATACACATAAGTTGTTACATATATGGAACTATAAAAGTTTTCTTCTTCGATCATGAAACATTTGTTTTCTTTTTTTTTTTTTTTTTTGTGTATCGTATGAAGAACATAACAAATTGGTAATAGAATACAAAATTAATAAACGAATGATAGGAGGTTCTCTCCAAATGGTCTAAAATATATAAAAGAAATAAAAAAAAATGTTTATTGATTTTGTCGGCCACTTGGAGGGGAATATATTACCTAGGAATATAATAATATAGTACTCACTTTTGATTTTGAAAGGACTATTTTCAAAGTAGCTAAGAATTGATTGCTTTTGGTTTTACAAAGGTTGTTTTTTTTTTTGCAATTAACTTTTTGATTTTTAGGGTTGCTGGTTGTTTGGGAGTTTTGTGGAAATGGAACTGTTTTGTACAGATGACAGTCTTTACGAGAAGGCTTTTACATTTTAAGGATTTTAAGGATCTACTTTACATTCAAGGAGATTTTCTTTACTTTCTACTGTACTGTGTTGTTTTTAAAATGTTATTTTCTGGCCTAGCATAGTAGTTTTCCATAAAATGAATCTTAATCTTATGTTATATGATTTTATATACTGGTTGTAATTCATGATCTTCTATAGAAAAACAAAAATAGTGCTAGTTAAAATAACAAGGAAGTACATTTAGATGGATTTAATTTTTATTTTTTATAATTTAGACTTATGTATATAGGTGCATCTTAGATTTGAATTTAGATAATGGCTGCTCAAATGACACAAAAAATACTAGTGTTCTACGAAATAACTGAGCAGCTAACAGCTTAGCTTAAGTCCCATACACAACCATGTGCTTAGAAATGATTCGAGAAATTTCTTAATCGATACGCAAGGAATATTGGAGAAAAGAAAACAGTATTTTGAAAATCTGGTGAATGGCGCAAATACATCAAAAATAAATCTGTTTATGGTTATCTGAATCATGAACATTAGAAAAGGAATTTGGCATACACTTGGTATTTTCGAAAGAAAAATTCTTCATCCTGTATCTGACGATCGGATATTGAAAAAAAAAATATAATCGATGGGCGGCGCAGTAGGTAGAAAGCTTGTCTTTTAACCAAAAGGTCCCAGGTTCTATGCCCCATGAAACAAAAAGAAAAATGCTTTATGGGTTTTTCGACCTGGTCCAGTACCCTTTGTCATGGGGATAAAATAAATGACAAAAAATAATTCAGAGTTTAATCTGGTAACAAGGTAAGTAAGGCTTAGTTCTTAGTAGTTTTCCACATTTAATAAGTTCATCTAGTAATTTAATAAATAAATGCTAGAAATATTGTAGATATTGTAGTATAAACTTGCAGTACCGTACTTATTTAAGCACGAAAAGGTAATTCTACCCAAGTTACTCTCAAGAACATAAAAAAAAAACCCTGGCTTACATCAGCTGTTTAACGGCATGGACCTATCAAAGATACTTGCTAGGTCACCCTTGCCATATAGAAACATATATTAATAGACCCCTTTTCTTTTCTCTTAGAAGCTAAATTGAACTTTATATACGCTTACAAATAATTCGCATATTGTAATCCAAATAAAGATGCGTAATGAAAAAAGGTTAGGGCAACCGACTTTACCGAAAATTTAGAGCTACATTCTCTCTTGAATATTAGAATGAGATTCTAAGGTGAAAAAATTGTTGGATGACTACCGATAAGTTGAAAAATATCTTCTAATAAACCAAAAATAGTGAAATAATGCATTTAGCCTTAAACAAATTACCTTGAAGAAATTTGGGAAAGGTTTTTTACTCGTACCTACAAAATTCAAACGATATGACGTAGTGCCAATTTATATATATGAATTACCTGAGTTCTGTTCTAGCCAAGACATGATGTTGTAAAAATATTTTCAATTTTTCTTTCACTTTGATTTGGAATAAAATTAGGATAAAGTTATATGACTGGTACTGGGATTATTCTCTGGAATAGTCCATAGTCTTGAAATTATAAAAGAAAAGCAGAAACAAACACAAAAAAAAAATTATAACAGAAAGATTTAAATACCTATGTATTGGTTTACTAATCTATTTTGCAACTGAAAAACCTTCTAATTGCATTAAAATTTACTCCTTCACTTTTGTAAAATTCTAAAACATCCACGTAACATCTCATTATTATAGAAACAAAATTGGTGCTATAAGACTCCTATATCACATCCAATAACCACTAAAGGTGTTATAATGATATTTTTATTGGAATAATGTGATTAATTATTTTCGGTAGTTGTTATAATTGGATTTTCAGCAAGTGTTACAGCAATGTTGTTGAAGTCTAAAAGTACCTAATCCTATATCATGACTCAAAGTGTTGTTATAAAAATAGAATTGCCAGAATAGCAGTAGTATAGTGTGCTATTATTTTACTGTATTCCTATAATGTTACTAATAAACTTACTGTAGCTTTTGAATAAATATTTAGAGAGATTTTTGTGCGATGGCCATTATTTTCTAAAAATATGGTACAAACAAATTTTTTTTTAAATAAACAAAATCTGTATTTTGCATTCTTTTGGCAAAAATATCACTTTTACTTAAAAGAATACCTGGAAACCATTTTGGAACCATGTACCATGGATCTGGTCACTGAACGCAATTTACCACAAAAATTTACCGCAACACTAGCGCCATCACCGGAAAATATAATGAGTACTTTTAAAAATAAATCAAATTTGAATGGAATAATATTTATTATCATACATATAATTTATTTTTTATAACTCTTAATTTAAGTTTTATGTACATAAATCTTCCTTAACCCATTAGTGTACAGAGCAAATGAAAGGGTTAAATTTGTACCTTTTCACAAAAACATACTGTTTTGGGACCCAAAATAAGAAAAAATTCACATTTGGTCAAATTGGCCTTCCCCAGCCAGTTTTAGGAGCTGTTCCTTAAAAAGAACAGTCTACATAACGAACACTAAAACTTTTTTTTCATCAGAATTCATCAGATTTTTATTCATTTTAAAAAAGAAAATTGTAACAAAATATTAATTTAAAATAACAATAAATCAGTCTTCAATATAATTATAAAAAAAAAACATATTTCATCCTTCTAAAATCTAACTAAAAACATAAAAATTTAATTTTATAAAAGCTAATTGCATGAATCTACATGAAATTTTTCAAAACTATTTTTTGGGTGCAACGCTCTACCACATTTTATGCAAATAAAGTTGGCATTTTTATGGCAAACTCCACATCGTCTATGGTTGTTGGATATGTATCTTATGGTGTGACCAATTTTATCAAAACGTACATCCCTAATCGCTATTGGCAATCGTATTTGTCTTGAACCAACTTCATATCGCCGTAATAAAGAATTAGCAATTTTCCTACGAAAATCAAACACAGAACCGGTTGTGGGACAGTAATTTTAATGTTTTTTTGTTTCGACCACCTTTGGCATGTTGTTTCGCATCCATTATCCTAATTTGTTGCTATTATTACGCATATATTGTCCTTCCATCTTATTACAAGAAAACCAGTGTCAGACGCTCTATAGTCATACGACCCTCGTTTCAATTGCTCTATTTCCTAAATGGTCATCATCACTCGCATTTGAATCCACAGTCTGTATCCATTCCAGGTAACTCAATCGGCGGTATTGCATAAATTGTATAAGTCTCATATTCCTCTGTATCAAAGTCCTCTAAGAGATCTGCAAATTCACTTATTGTTAATCTAATTGAAAACAAAAACATAATATTTTCTTAATCGTATCCTAAACTTGTATAAATAATTAATAATATTGTGTTTGGACGAAAATTATAATATGTAAAAAAATATTATTTTAAATTTTTTACTGTTCCTTTTGTAAAAACACTGTTCGGTATAAAAAAACACTTTGTTTTCAACCAATTTTTTTACTGGAAAATTTAAATTTTGAATTTTTTCACAGCAAATAAAAAAAATATATTTAAATTCTAAAATAATTTTTAATAAAGTTGGGTTTTGTTTTTTTTTTTTTGTAGAAAAATTTAATAATATATATTCACTTACTTCTCCGACATTTTTTTTTTTTCATTAATTTCGCACAAAATCAAATTCAACCGAACAACTGAGAAATACTCAATAAATATTTAAAAGAGATCAGTTATCCATGTTACCATCCAACGGTGTGGTACATTTACCACACCGTTCAGTAAACATATCCATGGATATGTGGATTTCAGGACCATCGGTTAATTTCACTGAACTCTACCATTAGTTATTATTAATATTAATATGTACAATTATTCTTAACAGCAAAATATTATTTATTAGTAAGACATTTTTTATATTATAAAACATTTACATTCAAATATAAGAATATGTAATTAATATCTATCTCCCTTTCTCATGAAATAAATATAAACTCCATAAAATTATTATTTGAAAATAAAAATAATACCTTTTTCACTCTCGCACAACGTAAATTATTTCAAATCAAATTAATTTAAAACATAATATACACTAATACATGACGTATATTAATCCTATATCGGATTTTCCATTTTATTGTTGCAACGTAGCTATTTATAATGTTTCGAACAATTGCGAAACATCAATTTAACACTAATACTGCTATAAGAGTGATTACAATAGTGTAATAAGAGTACGCAAAAGTCTTATAGCAATAAAATTTGACGTAGTGCTTATAGCAATAGATTATACGTGGACGGGACGGCTGTTCAATTATACTCGTGTCTTCAAGCACAGTTGAATTTTTTTTTGTAAAAATATTGTTAAAAAAATTAAATAGGTTGTTTGGCAACTCTTTCACATCTTTCTCTTTCTACTCATTATATCGATACTGTGTATCAATATCATCAATCTATTATAAAAATAAATGTATATATACGCTATACATTTTTAATACATATAAATAAGAGTCGAAAATGTATAGCGTCATCTGGACAAATGTGTTCAATCGAAAATAAAAGCCAAACTTTGGTTTTTAGGGTGACTAATAAATTATTATTCCTTGTATGTATTTCTCTTAAATTTTGTTTATTTATACATGTACATATACACATTATAAAATGTTTTAATTCTAAGTAAAGACAAAATACTCGTAACATAAAAAAAAAGTACTTTTGATAGTATATTGGACAGTATCTTTCTAATAATGGTTTAGATTAAGCGAAAAAATATTGCCCATGTTGAGAAAAAGGATAATTTTACTTGTTTTAGAACAAAATATCGTTTTGTTTTCGTCTCTCAATTTATTATTGATACTCCATAGTAAATATCCAATTTTTCTACGTAGATTTTGCCACTGAAAATGAAAGTTTAGTTGATAGAATTTTTACTAGAGGTTTACAAATTTAAAGTTATTACAAAATCAAAGAAAATCAATCAATGTACCTAATGGTAAGAGTGGTGAGAAAAATGATTTTTCTTTTTTTTATTTTTCTTTTAAGGGTTAAAAATAATTTTTCAGGTAGTATATTTTATTTTGGGAAAAACCACGTTTTTTTGTTTTTTTTTTTTTCAATAATATAAATTTTGTAGCTAAAAATAGATAATTAAAAATTAGTATGGAAAAAAGTGTAATGGATAGCATAAAAAATAGTTATTCATATTATATTTAACAACTTAATTAAATTTGAAAACTACAACCATTATCATGACTGGACCTTCTTAACTCTTTTTGATCATCCATTTACTCTATTCAGGACGTAGTGACTAGTGATAGTAAAGATTTTTCTACAACGTCAGGTTTTTTATATAACTTTTTCAGTTTGGTCTGTTTATGTTTTAGTTATTTTGTCTCTACGGCGGTTCTTCACATAACGAGCTCTTAGAGTCCCTTTTCTTTTTTCCGTTGGTTTTACAGTCAAATATCATGTATCACAATGGAACTTACTGGTCCAAGTGTATCATTGTATTGCCTGCAGCCACTAATACCAACTTATACCTACCTACCTTCAACTACCAGATTTTTAAGTTTTTTCGACGGACTGGCTCAAAATATGTCAGGTCAGAAGTTATACTCTTATGTTATACTCTTAATAGTATCTTTCAATTCACCGAATTAAAAGCGTTCGAAAGATCACAAAAATGGACTCTTACTCTTGTTTTTTTTATTTATTTAGATTTTGTTTAATTAAAGTCATCAAAATTATAATATGATAGTCTGTACTGGTAATCTTTAGGTTTATTTAGTTTGAACTCAATTGTAATACAACTAATTGTATTGGGTAATTAATTGGGCGGACAATTACACTTTTAAAATTTAACAGAGTTTTGTGCCACAAAAATTAAATGTTAAATCCAGTCTGGGCATACGTTATCCAAACATGGGGTAACGTATGCCCAGCTTGATGTTCAAAATATTCATACGTTTCTAAACTTAGTGTTACAAAACATTGTAAATGATCCTTGGTATATTGGGAATGCTGACATTCATAGTTACCAGATTATACTGTCAATTATATTTTTTGTCATTTATTTTATCCCAAGGGCAAAGGGTACTAGACTAAGTCGAAAAACCGTTAAATAATTTTTTTTTTGCTTCATCGGGAGTCGAACCTGGACCTTTTGGTTGGAAGGCAAACGCTTTACTTACTGCACCACCCAGCGTATATCCTGATCTAACATTCCCATCTAGGATTTATGTTACGCTTAGTTCAAATTCAAAATTTTGTTAGACGACTTAAACGAAGGAAACCTTTCGAACTTTATTGTGAATAATTGGTATAGACATTTTGATTGATCAGAGGTATCTGAAGTAATATAACCAAATAGTATTAATGGTTAATATAACAGACTAGTTTTAATTTGAACAAAACCATAAGACTTTATAGTGCAGTGAAGTTGGTACAGTCTTTCGCTTCGCTTCCCCGGAACATAGAGGCTCTTTTAATGATTTTCTGCTATCTTGGAAAATTACTTGAAGAGAGTCAAAAGTATCCGCAACAAATATAATACGATGGAGGAATAGAAAGCTCTATGCTCCCCTAATGAGTTGCGAAAAAAGAGTTCGATATCTACCACAATACAACTTCACATTAAAATCCAATTTTATCTCTAATATTTATGAGTTTCTTAAAGTTTTAAAGTTTTTTTATTACCAAACAATTTTCTCATTTTATTAATTTCTATTTATTAAAAATTAATTTAAATAATTTTCCAAACATGTTGACGTCTATTATTGTGATTCACTATTATTTAAAATATTCGTCTCGACCTTTTTATTTCTATATCTATTTTCAATTGCTAGCTATGTTAATTTTTTTTCTTGTTTTTATTATTCGATTCTTAGACGATTTAAATAAATTTAATTTATATGTAAAATAAAAATAAGAGAATAAAAATTAGAAACCAATAAAAAAAAAACGAAGGAAAAACAAAATAAAAATTCGAAAGTTTATCAAAACGCAAAGGCAGTAAAAGTTATTAAAATAATTAAGTGCTTTTTATTAGAATGAGTAAAAATATTTGAAGTCATTGACGGTTACAGAATATTTTATTATTCTCGTATTAAAATTAAATAAAAAATAAAAAAAAAAATAGTATAATGACCCTAAAAAAATAAAAATAAAGAAAGAAAAATAAAGAAAGAAAAATAAAAAAAAAATTGTTTATCACCACGGACATATTATAAATTTTGAAAAATATCAGTCAAATTAAGAGTTATTCAAAAGGAAGACCAACTGAATCATCAGAAATTCATTAGAATTGTAAATTTAAGAGTTACTTTTAGATCAGAATAATTTGGAATTATTTTTTTGTTTTTTTTTTTATTAACAATTTATTTTGTAAATAAAAAGTAATTGTATTGGAAAAATTGAATAAAATAGAATAGAATGACTAGAAAATAAAAATGAAGTCGTTCTTTTGTACTTAAAAGTATTTGGTTTTTTGTTAATAATTATTTATTCTATCCCAATATGGGACCAAAATTCAATTAAAAGCAGGCATTTTCCTTTTTTTTTTTTATTTCTATTTTGATTTAATTATTTTTTATGTACATATAGCTTCATATATAAAATATTTTTATAGAACATTCTATTAATAATATATAATTAAATTATTTTAACATAAAAGGACTCATTTTATGACAGTATAAATTATTATTCTAGGAAGAAAAGGACAAATAAGGTAAAAATTGTATAATTAAAAAGTATGCTTAAACAAAAATCTGGGCACAAGTCTGTGACGAAAAATACAAGTTTTATTAGATTGATTTTATTTATTTATTATTTAATTTATTAATATACATCAGTGTACTTGCATTTTAATATGCATCTGAATTTTTGGGGGTTATATCTATTATTTATTATTTTGGTCATTCATTTTATTACAATAACAAAATATTTTATCGAAGCCATATATCGAACCCCATAAAGTATTGTCTTTGAAACCTTGAAATCTTGAAATCTAATACTAAGCCTTACGTACTGTATCATCCATCATATGGTTAATTTTATTTTCATTATTTTTTAAAATAGGAGATTACTACAGTTGTAGTATAAGGACTATATTACTATAGACGCAAAAAATATTTTTAAATCACCATTACTGCCCGTCATATTTTCTCATGGAGATATTTTGGCGTATTTTTTGATACAATTTTTCTGATATTGTATGTGTATTTATATAACAATTATATTACAATTTTCTGATAATGCATGTGTATTGTGCACTATTAAATGCACTATGCACTATTAAATACATTTTTGGTTTGTCATAAATGTGAGCAAGCATTGATAATTTCTAATTTATATTCTAATATTTAAATTTCGAACTATAATCTGAAAAACTCACCTGCACTAATTTCAGAATAAAATACATCAAAATAAGTGAAATGTGGATGGACTAAAAACAAAACCAGTTTCTTTTCACCCATTCACTAGTATGGTAAAAAAATTGCTTGACATTTCGTAGTTTAAAAAATGCATTCTTAGAGTTTTATTTAACAAAACAACATAATTTTTGCACTATTTACAAATTTTACTATATAAATATTAAGTTTTACATTCGGAAAATTTCAATTTTGATATATTGAAAATAAAAGACTATATAGTCGGAGATTTAAACGGATTTAATCGTAGCCTATTGACTAGAGTGTAGAAAGTTACAGCGTCGAGATCGTCGTTCATTTTGGGTGATCAACTGGTGTTTATTAGATACCGGGCCACATATTTGCATACAATTTACAATGGACCTTAGATAAACAACAGGACAAACAATACTAAAATGGAAAGAGCTCAGTATGAATCCTGGAGTAATAAGTAATATTTTAAAATCGAGGCTACTAAAAAGAACCAGTACTTAATTGTTATTTTTTCACTGTTGTCAAAAAGAACGGTACATATAGCTACCATTTGTTCAGATTAAGCTACAAATTTTGTACAATTACCGTGCAAAGTATTGTGTTTGAACTTATTGAATTTGATTTGATTTCATTTTTTGTTGTTCCTTTCCTTTAGGTTGTGAACCGTTGGCTATTTGAAAAAGGAAAGGAAGAAAAATGAAGAGAAAGTGTGTTGGGAAAAACGAACTATGTTGTTAATATTCATCTTAAGCCTCTGCAAATCGTAAATAAAAAATCCTTCTAAAAATATTCGAAATGTTCTAACTATAAAATATATTCCATAACACTCTTGGATTTTTCACTGTGAAAAGAAGAGATTTTAGTTGCTAAAGTATATTAAAGACTTTAACAGCACAACGACGACCAAGTGGAATAAGAGATGAGAACCCATTTATGGCGTCTGTATTATGACGAATGGCTAAAAAAAGTAAAAAAGCTTGTTCTTCTTGTGGACGCAATGTAACAAATGAATAAAATAATATTAAATTTATTATACTTACCCATAAAAATTATCATCATCAGATAAATTTCATTCATGATACGAAAAGAGAAAACAGTACACAATTAAATACACACTTGAAAAATACTTCAAGACTATAACCTTTTATGACCAATTGTTCAGCAAAACTAAGCTAATTACAATCAAAAATATCAAAATAGAAAAAACTGAAGAAAAGCCTTCCCGAAATAATACTTTAATAAAACTGCAGTTTTATTTTTAAAAATTGTTACGAAATATTTGGCAACAAAATATTATATTCATTTTTCATACAAAATGTATTGCAGACCCGGGTATACTATGGTTATTGACGGGACGTATAGTTTTTGGTTATATAGACAGAAGTGTTAATGAAGGGTTTGCTGGACTTGGTTAGGTTGGAGAAATATTTTTTTTTTTAATTAATTAAGAAGTGAGAGGCTGAATACAATACTTCACATTTTAGGTATAGGTGTGCATGTGTATAGGTACATGCGTGTGTGTATAAGTATTATTCTTATTTCCATTTCTATTTTTCATGATTTTGTAATTTTAGAAATTTTCAAAATATGATTTGAAAAATAACAAATAAAATAAATATTATTGATTATAATAACGGTCACTTTTGTTTTCGCTATTTCGTAACAGGTTGCTGCTTCGGAAAATTCACTGTTCCGTATATATCGTAACAAATTAAAACTTTGGAAAGGCAAGGTAATTTAATTTGTTTTGGTTTTGTGATTGAAAGTACTGTAGAAATTTCTAATTATAATCGCATTCGACTTCTTTTTCCCACCTTTTTCCACCTATAATGCATTTTTTTGCAATGCAATCGAACATTATTCATAAATACTAATTTAAAACCTGTCCAATTGAGATCGTTTTACTTGATTGTCTGATAAATTACAATTTAAGTCTGAATACCTAATTAACATTCTATATTCGAAAAAACATTTGATGAGTAATGAATTAAAAATAGGATTTTATTTTCTTTCCTTTATATACGATTTACTGATAAACTAATGATGAAATAATTGCAGGTATATAAACACATTATTATGTTTTATGTAGGTGTGTTCAGTTATATTTTTGATTTATTCTAGCTAATATTAAAATCTTTTTTCTTTATTTTCTCAATATTTTGACAGGATTTCACGTATAGTTAGTTCCATTAAATAGTATTTTGTAAAATTTATTATCTATAGTATTTTAGAAGGCTTAAATAACAATAATTTATATCTTAAATGACTTCAATAATATTAGTGTAAATTATTTAACTACAATGTAAATAATATATTACTTAGTAGTTATTATTAATATATCATCGTATTAAATAATTATCTTCGTTCTGCCGCTAAAAATCAAATAATTTTTAAAAAGAAAAACTTAAAATGTCCACTAATATAAAATTCTAAAGGCATGAAAAATTAATTAACACAATAAAATATAATAATTTCAAATGTAATTTAAATTATCGAATTACAGATATATAATAATGGGTATACTTCCTTAAGTAAGAATTAATTATAATAATATTATATAAATGATTTAATCATATTAGTAAGGATTTATATTTTAAATATATTTATGTATTATGATGGTTCTTAATAATGATTTCATTTATCAAGATGCTGCACTAAATCTCCTAAATGCCAAAAGTCCGAAACAAAAAATCTCAAAAAACCTTAACAATTTCTCCACACAAATTTGGAGAAAAAATAGATTTATGAGGTAATTTTTAAATGTTAGTTGATATTGGACAAGACTTGTCAGTTTTATCATTTATGTTAGGAGTTTTATTACATGGCCAACAAAATTTTATGAACATTATGTCAGTTTTATGCCTAATAGATTTTTCTTATTGTTATTTAACTTTACAATTCATATTATTAAAAGCTAATACCAGTATGTCACTATAAGATTAGACTCTTTATTTTTCAAGTGTTGAGTGAGTCCATGTATAACTGTTAGTTATACAGTTATATAGTATTGATCAGTAATAATTTGTTGCGATGAGTGATGATGCGATAGTGATGATTTGGATTATGATTATATTCATAAATACTCTACTTAGGTCCATCGGATGAAATCTTCTCAGCTTTCGCACATATTGGTCTGTATACTGTAGCTGTAATGTAAGACCGTTTGGATGAATTATCAATCTGGCGAAATATTTTATACTTCTTGTTGTTGTGGTTCCTTTAAACGATTATACTTTTAAGACCGTTCTAATGTCTTCATTTCCGACGAACCATGGTACATTTACTATATTGATCGCAGCATTTTGGATTAAAATCTTTTTAGTATTTTAATGTTATAGTTACCCTACATTTCAATACCATAATACCAAATGGGTTTCAAAATTCCTTGTATAGCAGGATCTTGCATGCCATTGATAGCTGCAAATAATGTCCTATTAATCGGTACAGACTTTTAAACTTCAATCTGAGTAACTAGTTTTTTTTTGATAATATGCTCTCTCCAATTTAAACGCCTATCCAAATGCACACCAAGGTACTTTGCAGAGTATGCATGTGTTAATGGTACATTATTTTGTGTTTTATTGCAAATTTACGACATGACAAAGAAATAAAATAGAAAATAAACATTTTTTTGTGAAATTATAGTAGCTATAATTGGCACTTCTGAAATGATTGGCACGAGAAAAAGGAAAACTTTATTGTACAACAATTATATTGCCATCTATATTTTTCTAATAATTTTATGAAGTTTTAGTACTATTTATCATTATACTAAATAATAAAAACAACTCCCCCTAGATGGCTATAATAATAAAAATAAACTGAACAAAATGTCAAAATGGAAATGTGATTTTTAAGAAAATATTGTTAAGAATTTCATAAGTAAAGTTGCCCTTCAAAAGTTGTTGTTTTTGTATTTTAACTTTAAAATATTTACATATCAGTGTTAATTCATATTTTGAAAGATTCAAATTAAAAAATATGTTTATAATTAAATTAAAAAATCTATAATTTATTTAATTTCTATATAGATATAATAATTTATACAGGATAGATACAAGTGCCAGATTGATACAAGTTTTTGTATTACCTGGCACTGTGTCCATCATTCGTTATAGAGCTAATAATAATTGCCAGAAATATATTTTTAAATTTAACGTTCAGTACCTTAAACATTTAATTATTCAATTTTTACATACTTCATATGCCAAGCACTAAAAAACGTCACGGTAACAGCAAAAAGTATGACGAACAAACTTTGAAAATAGCTATTGAAGCAATAAAATCAGGAATGTCTAAGAAATTAGCTTCAAAAAATATTGTATTCCACGCTCAACATTACAGTTCAGATTGAGTGAAAGATTTGTAAAAAATAGCCCAGGCCCTGGAACTGTATTGTCTGATGAAGAAAAACCAACATTAGTTATTAATGAAGGGTGAAAGAATGTATATAGTACTAAAGGTTTTCCACAAGGAAAATTTAATTAAAAATTAAGTGTAGAACAATTTTTAAGCATTAGCAATAGAAAATCTCCATTTAAATTTAACTTGCCTGGTGCAAAATGGTACTCTTGAAAAGACATTCGGGTCTGAGCTTGAAGAATATCTCAAACATTCTTGATATTTTGAGATAATAAATGATCCTAAAGAGAGTATTTAAGGGGGACGAAACTAACTTTTAGCTATGCCCTAAAAACGGAAAAATATTGTTCAGAAAAAATACTCAAAATGTTTATGAAATTGGTGATGATCAAGCCAAAACGGTAACCACGGTTATGTTCACTTTTTGTGCTTCTGGTGATTGCACCCCTCTGATGGTAATATACCCTTATAAGTAATTAAAGTAATTAAAGCAGTATTAAAAATAATTCCAAATGGAAATGATTTGGAGTGATGATTGGGAGTGGGTAAATATGGTTCAGAATAGATGAATTATTCTACGAATATATTGCCATTGTTTTACATCTCCATTTGGTTAAAACAAATGTAAAATTTGCAATTATATTATTTATTGATGGCCATAACAGCGATTTAACTTATGAAATTAGTATTGAAATATTTGATATAGAAAAAAATGTCAATGATATTTGAAAATTCACCTCGTACAGTTACAAATAATCATTCAACTTCAATCACTGATTATATTACATGGCCATAAACACCCGAAAAAAAAGAAAAGTTAATTCAAACTTAAGTCTACCTTATGTCCTTACATCTAAGGCTTGGCAGAATATTTATGTACAAAAACGACAACAAACTAAAAAACTTGAACTTGAAAAGGCTCAAAGAAAAAAGAACAGGGAAATCATTAAAGAATCTAGAAATAGAATAAAAACACAACGAATTGGAGTTAAAGATGTTCGAAGCATTTCAAAGAAAATCAAGCAGTCACAAACAAAAAAGAACAGGTTGGTCAAAACTAAAACCACAAAGTTAAACCAAAATTACAAAAAGTTTTAATTGAAAGTATTTGAAATATTCTGATGAAAACTAATAAAATTGAATCCAAAAAGATGTCTCCAGTTGAAGAAGAGTCTGATGTGAAACCACAAGCTGAATATAAACTTTTATGCAATGCTAGTGAAGAACCTAATAACCAAATACATTATGATGATTCTCTTAATGAGGTTAAAATATTGAATGAACTTTTTTTCAAAACAAATGTAGTACTAACAATAGGCTGTAGTGCCAATTAGGGCTAGTAATACCGGTATTACAGAAACCGAGATCCCGGTATTTGTCCTCTAAAATTCAATACCGAAATACCAGTATTTTATCATTAAAATATCGGTATTTCGGCATTGAAAAATAAAAATTAATATTATTAATTTTCAATTATATGAAAATATAAGTACACATTTACATTCATAAATAAATACAAAAATATATTACGTCTTGTAGACACATGTTCATTAATACTTGTGACAACGTCGACTTGTATTTTTATCAATCAAATCAACAATAGAGTGAATTGAAAGAAAATACGAAGCAATTACATGAAAAAAAAGTCAAAAATCAACTAAGACATAGTTGCAATAACCACTGATGGTGGTTCAGTAGTGAAAAAATTAGGAAGATTGATCGAAGCTAAACAGCAGCTATATTTAGCCCACGGTATTAAAGTTTTGTATAACAGGCAACCCGGCCTAAATGTAATTAAAAATCAAGAACAAGAAGATCAATATATAGATTCCGATGAAGAGAGTGGTGTAGAATGCGGCTTGGAAATAATAACATCATATGAAATGATTTAACATTCCCAGGGATACAAAAGGTACGGCAAGTCGTCAAGAAATTTCGTCGCTCTTCAACAAAAAAATGATGAATTTTTACAGAAATACGTAAAATTGGAGTTCGGCAAAGAAATTAAATTAATTTTAGACACAAAAACAAGATGGAGGAATTTTTGTAATATGCTGGAAAAATTGTTCAAATTAAAAGACTGCGTAGATACAAAAAGCATTAAGAAAAGAAATCAGCTATTTTAAAGAAGAACGGGTTCGAGGAGAATATTTAGAGTTGTTGTATAGTTATTTGTTGACCATTCCTCCAACAAGGTGTTGAGAACTGAACTGCTTTTTCTGCAGCTAAACATTAGATGCTATAGCATTTTTGAGAGCTTACTTCATCGATGAAAAGACTGAAAAAGAAGATTAATGTTTTGTGATACATAAAAAATAATGTGAAAATAAAAAATCAATTGTGATTTCAGTTGATTTTCTTTTATTGATTTTAATAAAAATGGAATGTTATTAATTTTATTTAAAAAAAAGTGTTGTTCTTTTATTTCTTTTTTTGATGATCCCATTAAAAAGCTGCCCAAAAACCATATGTTTTTTCAAAATATTAGCCCTTACAAATACCGGAATTACCGGTATTAGCATTTTGACAATACCGAAATACCTGTTTTGAAAAATGGTCCGGTATTGCGAGTCCTAGTGCCAATTATTTGTCTATTTTTTTATTCAATTGAAATAAATTTCTTCCTGCGGCGTTTTATTATTTGCATTTTTAAGGTTTGTTTTTAACGTACAAATATTCCTATTGTAATTTTTAAAAATTAAGCCTATTGCCATTGAAGGAGCTCGTAATAGAAAAAAATGTTAAAATTTTTCACGTGAGGAGATATAACATTTTGACGTCATGGTGTAGTACCAAATTAAATTAGTGTACCTATAATAAAAATGTCATGTATCTTAATAATATGAATTGAAGATTTTTTAATCATAATTCAAAAAGATTAAAATGTTGTCCAATAAGTACACTGCTTTTTGTATATTATATTATTTATATTAAAATACTAATTTAAATCGAATTTATTATATTTAATGATACAATTAAATTCCGAAATATTTTGTAATGTCTTAGAGTACATACTTATCTTATTACCTTATATGATTCCAATTCTATCCAGTTCCCCTAACCAGTGCATTCTTGTGCACTCTGCTCGATCTGAGAAGGTTTGTTCTGGTTATTGTTACAAAGAGGGTTAGATTTATAGTTTAGTGTGGGTTCATTTAGTCCAAAAACTACCACTGTCGTTAGACTTGTTTTAACCCTCTGTATTACATTAACGTTATTCGTGAAATATCTCAAACTGAAGAAACTTTTCAATGAATTGAATATAAATTCTTTTTGGTTGAATACATCTCTTTCAAAGAAGAAGTAGTATTTTTTCTTTACATTTAAGCAAAATGTATTGCTCACTTTATCACATTATCTGCACAATGATTTGACCAGACCCCGCCAGACGAATATTCACCTGAATTATTCACTTGTTACAATAGAGTCACAATAAAGTTCACAATAAAGTTCGTTATGAGTAAAATTTCTGTTTTTCCATTGTTACAACAGATCTTAAAAAGTTGATTTGAGTGTCTTTTAGAAGATTTTTAGTTATTGGCATTATTTTTTCCTTAGTCAATGATGTTTTGATTGTATTTCAAGTCAGTTGTTCTGCCTCATATTAGCTATATTGACAAATGAATACAACAAACAAATATTATGATGGCTGTGAGAAATTGGTTTCAAAGCAGGTTTCAACAGTAAAATAAATATGTTTTTTTAATAATTATTTTTACATAATAAACTTGTGTTAACAGTAAAAATGTGAATTAAGTTATTATTTTTAGCATTTCAGCATATATGAATCTGCTGCAATAATATCTGCAGTGAAGGTTCCATATCCTAATATCATAAGTGTCCTCTGTGTATAATTTATAAACTTGAATGTGAACTTTTAAATTTGCCATAACTTATATTTTTGTATTAGATTGTTTTAATAATAGATTTTGTAATAGATTTTGTATTACATTATCATCATTTTATGAGTAGGTGTAGTCAAAAGTATTTAGACCAATTAAATAAAATGGAATGCAATAAGATTACCCCAATGAAAACGTGAAGTCGTCAATAAAAAAAAATGTATAGTTTTACGCAATATAAATAGTTATTGTAAAGTGTAACAATATAAAGTGTAATATAAAAATAAATAATAGATAAAAATTGAAATTTATCAATGTGTAATCGAGATAGTTGGAATTTTACGGAAAGTATTAATTAAAATTTTTTTTATTTATTCAATTTAATAATTTAAATATTTAAAAATGATTAAAATTAAATATTTACTTTACTTTGACTGACTTTGGCATATAAATGAAAACAGTTTCCCATAAAGACCTTAAACCCAGAAAAAAGTCACATTCCTAGTATCAAATAGCTGAAGTAGCCTAAGGTGTAATTAAAATCAAGAAATAAGTTACATCAATACGACAATTTAAACTAATAAAACTCTTCATTGCCAAAGCTAGATAACTTTAATTATAAATATGTTATATAAAGCTAGAAACTTAGCTGAACTAGATTAGATTTGATTAGATTTAAACTTTCCGGGAGGGGATCTGTCCCCTATATCACCGCACTCGCGAATGGGCTTATTGTGATAACCTGTGCTTATTAGTTATTTTAACTAGTGTTTGAGTATACCTGATTTTGTTATAACACTCAGGATGTTCTTCAATGATATGCTGTGTATTTCCCATTGTTCGAGAAACCCTGTTCCCAAGTAGCAAAGTCTGCTGCGACTGAGCCGTTCGCATTCACAGAGAATATGTTTAATAGATTCTTCATCTATTTCGAAGATTCTGCACAGGTTTTTTGTCTATTAGACCATTTTAAAAAGGTGTTTCTTTATTTGGCAGTGACCTATAAATGTTATCCCTGCCCGTATCTTATTCCTATTGAGGCCAAGAAGAGTTTTGGTTTTCTTGAGCGAGCGTTTGGGAGTGAGCATTTTTGTTTGACGATTTCCAGGAATGTTGACCCAAAAATCTTCAGCTTTTTGTTCTACCTACCTACCATACAACATTTTCGCTGTGCTGAAGGGAATCCCACAGAACGGATTTGGCCCTATGAAGGGTGTATCCATTGCTTTCCTTGCTAGATAATCTGCAGTTTTATTTCCCGCTATGCCAGAGTGTCCTGGTACCCACATTACTTTGACATTATTTGCTTTTGTCGGGGTTTTAAGTATTTCTACACAATCCCATACTAATTTTGATGTGATGGAATATGAATTTATATAGCTAGTATGGCTGCTTTGCTGTCCGAGAGAATGTGGATTTTGCGTTTTTTTTAACTAAGTTAATTAAACAAAAAAGCTCATAATACCAGCATCTGAGTCGGTTAGCTTAAATAAAATAAATAAATAATTGTTTGATAAGTTACATCGTAAGCGTTGAATTGTTAAATGATTAATTTTTAAATTATGGTCCGCCGATTAAATAAAAAAAATAAACAATTAATTTTGCACACATAAATCACAAACAGTATACATAAGCAAACAGACATATTTCGGAGTTTATTTAGCTGTAAGATATTAGGGTTATTATATATCACCACCCCCTGAATATAATAAATGAAGGGAGAACAAGAACATTGTAGATTTAAGCAAATGTAGCCAAACATTAATATACACTATTATTAATTATTAATTTATTATTATCACTATTAAATACATTTTTTATGTAAATTATCTAATTCTGGAATCAAAATTATAAAATTATGGTTAAGAACTATACAAATAAAGTAACGTTTTTTTTTTCTACTTTATTTTACTGTACTTTTTTTGTCACATGTTTTTACTTACTCCATACATTTTTGTTGAAAATATTATTACATATTTTTTTTATTTATATATACAATAATAATATTATTTTATCAATTAATGGGTTAAAAAGGATAAAAAACAGTAAACAGTAATTTAATATACTTAATATAATAATATTATATACCTTCCTACTTACTTCTACATGCAAACAAGAAAAGGATTAATAATTATATGCAAATTATATTTCCGTTAGATATTTCCGTTATAATTGACTTAATAGTGATATTTCCTGTTCAACTTATAATTATGTACATAAGAGTTTTCCCTGATATCCTGATACCATTGCTGATAATAAATTATATTTTGAAATGGTTAAAATATTAATTATTTAAATTCAAGATATTTTATTTTGATTATTTGTGTTTTTGTTTTTTATCATTTGACATAATTTTATAATTAAAAAATAGGTTTTTCTAAATAGAATTAAGTATAGTAAATTGTATATAAATACGTTGTTGGAAGCAATATGGAGTTATATTACAATGTATGAATTGCGTTGCAGTGATTAAAATTTTTTTTATTTATTTTGAGCTTTGAAAATTATTTTTATATTGTATTTTCTAAAATTCACAAATTGTTTCAGGAATACACAATTGTTTTCAACAAGTGATCAAAATGCGAAATTTTAGCAAAATTGTCAAGATATTCGCTCCGAGAATGTAATAAACGCGGTAGATGTAGGCACTGTAGCTAGAGCGTCAACTTCCCACCGATATTTCGATGAAAGAAGAAACTAATTTAGACTTAGTAAAATTACTACATTATAATATATCAACGGCACCTAGTGTTACCAGCTTTCAGCTTAATATATACATTTAATGACTCATCTTATTCTTTAAAGATGAAAAGGACATTTGAAAGTGTTCTTGTTGTTTCCACATTTTTGCATATAAACTGTTATATCTGTTGATCTAATAAATATATATTTTTTCGATGTATTTATCCAGTAAGATAATGATTTAAAAAATGTTAATCTTATGATCTTTGTTGTCATTTAATTTATCCAAATAATAATGGGTATTGGACCGAAAAACTCATAAAACATTTTTTTTCTTGCTTCGTCGGGAAACGAACCTGAAACATTTCGATTGAAACACACGCGTTCTACCTACTGCGCCACCCAGCTTTACTTATACAGGGTGGTCCGGTTTAGAGCAAAAATTTTTTAAGGGGTGATTCCTTGGAGTATTTTAGGAAAAAAATTGTTATAGAAGAGGGGTCTATCTTTAAATTTACCTGGAGTACAGAGGGTTAAAGAAAATCGGATTAGAAAAATTATGTTTAAGGAATATCAACTACAGCTCAGAAGAAATTGAAACTAGAGCAACATCTTCTTCAAAGCTTTTTTTTTAAAATTAATACACCTAATTAACGGTATATGCTAAATGAGTATCAGATTTACCGTTTTTGAATAATAACTGCATAAACTTAAAATTTTGCATTTAAAAACTGAAATAATTTCCTAAAATAATCCAAGGAATCACTCCTTAAAAACTTTTTGCTCTAAACCGGACCACCCTGTATATTAATTAAAAACTTTAGATATTGACTTTGCTTTTTGTTAATATTTTTAAATAATCTTACAGTGTATATGATGCTAATATGGCATCATCATCAGCAATTTCTTTTTTTAAATCTTAACCTTCTGAGTGCCCACTAATTTTTTATAACGTTAAGTACACACAAGCACCATTTCTGTCCTACGAAATTTTAATTCAAATACATATTATATAAAAAATTTATTTTTTAATATGTTTTCTTCTTGAATTAAAATATTGTTTTGTTTTTATAAAAAAAATATAAAGATAAATGAAAAATATTTAGATTTTATGATTTTGTGTTTTGTTTTTTTCATTCTTTTACAAAAAAAAAATGTATACTTCATTACAAAAATAATAATATAACTAGATATTATTTTTTTAAAAACAAAAACAGTTTTGTGCTTTTTTGGTTTCATAAATCTATAAAAATAATGTAAAAAAAAAGTCTAGCTTACAGCTTATAGATCAATACTGCATTACAAAAATAACAAAATCTTAATAATAAAAATTTAAATAAACTGTGATTTTTCAACATTTGGTTTTGTCGTTAAAGTACGTTACATACTAATAAAAAAAATAAAAAAAAAAAATTAACATAATAATTTTCTGGGGCATCTTCTGATAATATATTGTCAGATTTTGTGCCAGAATCAACTCTGAAATCGCTAGTATTATTGTCAATCAAATTATGAAGGAGCACTGTAATTTAATTTGTCATGTCTCTTCATTTTACAGTCAAAAACGAAAATTGATATTAAAAGATAATACAAATGCAAAAGAAAAGAAAAAAAAGTAAACTAAAAGAAATAAAAAATTAAATGCATTCAATGCACCATTTTTGTCCTGAAAAAACTAAAATACTTAAAATCTACTTTTTTCTACTTTTTTTTACACATAATTCGAGTAATAGTGAATACTGAATTTATATATTTTTTTTTTTGCTTTAATACCTATGCGTTATCATATTTTAAAATTTTTTCTGGACAAAATTGGTACATGTGTGCACTCAAACAAAATACTAAAGATTAAAACAAAATAGTAAAGTCAATAACGTATTTATTAATACCACAAAATAGAAATTTGTTTCTCGCCGAGCCGATTTTATATAGATGTTTCTTGACAAATTGTTATATCATCCATTATTGGCAATTTGTTCCTGTCAAAAGTATCAAAGATAATATAAGAATATACTAAATGATTTTAGGAAGACCAAGCAGCAGATGGGCAGACAACGTGAAAAACGATGCTCAAACACTACAAATCCCAAATTGGAGACAAGCGGCATAAAATCGACCTTTTTGGAGGAGCATAGTGATGAAGGCCAAAGCTCACACAGACCTGTAGAGCTATAAAATGATGGTGAATTATTCATTTTATGAATTAAATCATTTTAACCAATAAATCACACATGCAAAAAATAAAAGATTAACAAGTCTAAAAACTTGAACGCAAAATGTACATTAGTACTAAATCTAGTTCTTGGTCCAAAAAAATTCGTTTTTCGCGAGCAGATTTTAGCGACAAGCTTACATTTCTAAAGAGCATAATACTATTTCTTCTTCTTATTAAAAGGTGCTGCAGCAAAAATAATGCTTTGGTTTTCGCAATTCTTTACTTCTATTTTATTAATCTTTTACTTATTTATGAGGGATTTGGTCAATTTTGTCCATCTCTAAGTCTATCCGAGACTTCCCTGGACATTTTGGGATTTTTGCTTTTAATCGTATTACAAAATATTTCATTTCCAATCTACTACCAAATCAAAGCTATCACAGATTATAACAAATGTTGTAAGTTTTGAACTAACACTAAATAGTATTATCTTAATTATCTCTTCTTCTTCTTCGTCATTTAGCGTTACAGCTCGGGGTGAGCTAGAGCCTTCTTCGTGATATTCCTCCATATAAATTGATCTTCCGCAGAACTCTGCCAATTTTGTTCATTCATTTTTTGCCAGTCATTTTCGATATTATCTTTTCATCTGATTCTTGGTCTGCATCTTGCTCTATTATATAGTGGTCTTGTTTTAAAATTCTTTGTTAAGGGCCATTTTTGTTCATTCTTATCATATGTCCATTTTAGTCGCTTTACCTTTACAAACTTTACAATCTCTTCATGTTGTATAATATTATTGATTTCTTCGTTATTTCTTCTTTGATATTCTCCGTTTTGTAATCTTTTTGGGTCAAAAATTTTTCGGAATATTTTTCTTTCGAATATACGTAAATGTTCTTCGTCTCTTAATGTAGGTGTCGATTATTAACATCCATATGTTACTATTGGTTTAATTATTGTCTTATATATCAGAAGTTTTGTTTGTCTAGTAAGAATTTTAGATTGTAGTAATTTTTTATTAACATAGTAACTTCTATTTCCTGCATTTATTCGCTCCAGTAAGCACGAGTGCATACTGTTGTCATTTTTTATTAGTACACCAAGATAATTAAAGTTTGTGACACCTTCCAAATTAAAGTTGTTGATGGTAATATTTTGTGGTATTCTTTGATCGTTTTTCCTTGTCATTTTCATATATTTTGTCTTGTTTTCTTTAATTTTCAGACCAACTGGACCAACTGGTCTTGTCTTTTGTTCTAGTTTAATAAATGTTTCTGCTATTTTCCTATAATTTTTAGCTACAATTGTTATATCGTCAGGGTAGGCGATAATTTGGAAGGATTTTGTGAATATATTACCGCCTTTATCAGTTTTCCTC
This sequence comes from Argyra leucocephala, assembly GCA_963942445.1. NCBI lineage: Eukaryota > Metazoa > Arthropoda > Insecta > Diptera > Dolichopodidae > Argyra > Argyra leucocephala. The sequence continues at coordinate 65,976,034 of OZ012681.1, read as the reverse complement.
TGTAGCTTGCTCTAAGACCATATTAAATAACAAAGCTGAAAGCGCGTCTCCTTGTTGTACTCCCGATTTAATTTCTAAATCTATAGAGGTGGTATTTTGTATCATAACTTTTCCTCGTGAATTCAACATGGTTTCCATTGCCAGGGTAGCCATGTAAATTGCGAGTAACACCTAGTTTTATTAATGAGCATGCTATTTTATTTCTATTAATGCTATCGAAGGCTTGCTTGTAGTTAATAAATAAAATTTGTAAGTCTTGACCAAATTCATAGCATTTTTCCATGTTTTGTTTTAATAAAGATATTTAGTCAACAGTGGATATTTGTTTACGAAAACCGCTGTGATATTGGCCAAGTATTTCTTCAGCATACGGATTTTTTCGTATACTATATTTGACAGTATTTTGTACGCTGTGTTTAGTAGCATAGTCCTTCGATAATTATTACACTTCTAGTTCTATCTCCCTTCTTATGGATTGGTCTTAGTACACTTATACGCCATTTTTCAGGTATTGTTTCATTAAGCCATATTGCACATATTAATTTATGTATCTTCTTATGTAAATGTTCCCCACTTTTACATAGTAGTTCGGATTTTATCGAATCTTCCCCTGGTGCTTTATTATTTTTTAGCTTCTTTAATTATCTGGTATCGAAAAATGTGGAAACTATACAATAATATGTGTCACTTATACTTTGAGTTACAAAGATTTTTTTTTATTTTAATACATCATAATTTATAGAATATGCTGTAGGCTCTAAGAGTCTAGGTGAAACATTATTCAAATTAAATAAATATTAAAACTCTGGATATGTTTCAGTCTGATTCAGTTCTGATTCAGTCAGTCTTCTGATGATGGTGTAATAACCGAAATCGATTAAGATATTTAATAAAAATTGTGAAACATACCTAGAGGGTTAATATTTATTTAATTTTAATATATCAGTTTACCTACTGAATATAATGGGTCTATTATTTTTATTTCCATTTATTTTATTACAATGATAAAATGAACTGGATCAGGTCTGGAAAAACAATAAAGTATTTTGATATTATCTCGAATCAAACCTACAACATCGGTTGAAAGGTATTTATTATTCATTAGTATATATTGGTTGTACAGCTTAGAGTGATCCTTTGACCCTTGATCTCGTTTATATCTTTCATCCATTCTACTCTATTATGTGCTATTCTAGCTCTCCTCCATTCATTTACTCCAATCTATCGACAGTTGCTCCCGATTTCATGCAACAAAAAAATTAATAAATAAATAAAATAAATGAGATATTAATTTTTAATTTAAAAAAATATTAATTAAAATATTTCCAAATTTGTGTTTGCATTTCCTACATATTATAATATATAATATAAAATATAATAATATATTATTATAACAAAAAACAAAACAATAATCAAATCATTTCTAAAACCATAAACAATGTCCTGAATTTTAATTTTCAATGAAATTTTATTTTTAGAATTACTATTTAAACATTATTTTATAAATTTTTAATTGATAATTGCTATTTAAATATAATATTTAAATTTAAATTTTCAATTTAAAATCTAACCAAAATATTATATTTAAATAGTTTATAACCTATATAATAATAATATTAGGTAAAGACCTAATTTTACCAAAATTACTATCTTAACCTTTTTTCCTCATTCTCTTTGACTCTCTTTGTCACTATTTTTTTTCTGGGTAACATTTTCATTTAAAATAGTTTAGTGAAAACGTCTTTCACAAAAAAAAAGCCATCTAAATATTATATGGTAAGAATATTCCATCTAAATATATGGTAACAAGAGCATGAGAACGAAAATTTAATAAATATCCTTGAATAATCTCGTACGCTTGTAGAATAGAAAAACTTGTCATGTAATAGAATGGAAAACGTAAAACAAAGAGAAAAAAAACTCTTAAATATTGCCTTAAAAACGCGAAGGTTAAATAATACTGATTCTTAGATAATTTTTTAAATACATTTTTTTGTAATATATTCATTAAGGCTATATAATTCTATTTATAAAAACAAAAATAACAAAATAAAAAAAAAGGATATAACATTATTTTAGTGTATTAAATGTGGTTGTGAATCTTTTTTAGACGAAAAATGCCCCAATTCAAAATAAAATGCAAAAAGAAAACAAAAAAAAAATGAAAAAGACAAAAATGGGATAAACAAATAGCGCGGAAAAAGAGAAAAACAACATCCTAATTATATTGTGTTGTTGTTAAATACTAAGCTGAAATATCCTGTTCCTTTTTTTATTTTTAATTTTTATTTTGTACGAAATTCTAAAAATGTAAGAATTCATACAGAAAGTATTATTTTTAAGTACACACTAATACTAAAACACACATTCATTTATAATTAGACAGGATGTTTTTTTGCATATCGTTATTATTTAAAATTTCATTAGAAGGTAAAATTTTGCCATGGTTTATGACATCCTTTGTATCCATGTTAGAACGGTATCTAAGATCTGGGGTACTTAAAATAATTATATTGAGTTTTATTTCTTTATTGAATAGTCAGTCTGCTTATAAATGTACAAGTCTCAACTTTAAGTCTTTTGCCCTTGCAAATTATGTGCGTTTTTACATTAACTTAATCTAAACTTACAAATATATCGGTTGTTTTTTAAGCCCGATATTACTTGAAATTTTAAAAATAACACAAATTTTACTAAAAGGTCTTATTTATTCGAAAGATCAATACATGGCGGCATCAACATTTGAAAATAATTTGTCACAATTTTTCATCATTTGAAAACAAGTGGCTGTCACGACTGTTCTTGATTAAGTACATTCTGGACATCCAAATTTCGAGCGCTTCTGGTCATACCTTACGAATAATACGCATAATAATAGTATTAATTCGAAAGTGGTCAAACATCAGTGTTGTTGATGGTCTATCAGTATATGCCAGTGAAAAATCATTAGCATCACAAAGCCCCATAGGAAGTAATCGAGAAATGTCAAATAGTCAACCTTGGAGACAAATTGAAAAGTCGATTTCTGATATTAACTTATCGCCAAATTTAGATTTCAATAAGTCGATTATTTCGGTTGCCATATCGTGTTGAAACCCACATTAATGTCATCCATATTTACAAACTATTTTCGGATCAATGTCATTCATATTTTCAAACAAAAAATCATCAATCGGTACGGGTGCGATAGCGATTTCCGACCGCAAAGTGACTTTTTGAATAAATCAGGTCTGATGAGGTAACCGCATCAAAAAGTTTTTTTTTTTTTTTATTCATTCCTTACTTTCTAAAGTTTATAATACAATTGAATTAATTGATATAAAGTGAAATAACATAACCAGAAATTTAATAAAATTACTTTCGAATAGAAAAAACAAAAAATTAAATTACTTAAAAGCCACATTAGAATAAAGAATAAAAAAATAAAAGTTCTCTAATGATATTTTATATTTTTTGAAAATTTTTTAAACAATATTTTTAATGTACATGTAGTGGGGTGTATCAATTAGTTAATCTTATATATTAATACGCTTAAACGTCTGTTCAACTTTTCACAAAGCTTTTACAACACGAAACTTTTTTCAACTAGATTAGACAACTTTATTAGAACTATTAAGAATTACGATAGTGTGAAAAATTTTATTTAAAGACATAAACCAAGACATAAACACAAATTAAAATTAACCTAAAAACAATTCACATATTCAGCAATAGCATTGACTATCTGATTATATTATGAATTAATTTAAAAAAAAAAAAAAACAAAGTAGCAAAGACAAAAACCGAATTATCAGAATATTATTATTATATCGAATTATAAATAATTAAAATAGCTTTGTTTAAATATTACAATATTACCATATTACAGCAAAAAACTTTGATTCCGGTAACCGGTAAAACAAGTAGTAAATTTAGAAAATATATTTTTTACCTCATACAGACCATGTTCACAAATTCCAATAATTGAAATGTATTTATTTTATTAATAAATAATTCAAAAGTATAAATTCCAATGCGCATTAGCATTGAATAAATATAATATTGTACATGGATTTGTACATATTGTACAATCATAAACCGAAATTTACGATCTGCTAAGAACAAGAAAAACAAAATATGTTATGACATTATTATCAAGTTCTAATTCAATACACGACAAATTTAGTACACATAAAAATTAAAAAAAACTTTAAAAAGAAACTCACAGACTACCCTTACCTATATCAGAAACCCTAGCGGTATCGAAATGAATTTTTATGATTCTGTTTATAAATCTTTGGTAAAATTTATTTTTCAAAACAATAAAAACTGAAGAATAAGAGAAAAAGCATAATTATTGGCTTTACCCTAACTATAATAGTCATAAGGCGTCATATGATGTGTACGACAACATGAAATTTCATTTAACCATCTATAATAGTCATAACCACCATTCGTTGTCTATTCAAAATAATTCGTTAAGTCATAAGCATACGAGAAGAAGCGTACAAATCATAAGCAATTTTGACAGCAATGTAAATAAATAAAAAAAATTTTGTAAGCAAAATGGAAAATGGCGATTTTTTTTCCTTTTAACTAAGACCTTTATTCAAATCTCAAAATAATAAAATAAAAACATTTAAGAACTTTATTCAAAACTCAAAATAAAAAAAACAAAAACATTTATTTATAGAATTTAAATTTTTATTTCACTTCTTTAAATTTTGGTTTTGGCGTTTTGGTATGATTAGGTATGACCATTATAGTTAAGGTTATGATTGGTTATAATTTTGTTAAATCATATCGAATCGTATCGGCCATTTAACGAAATATCATATGACATCATATGACTAATATAGTTAGGGCTATTATGATAATAAAAAAAACCACAAAAAACGTATCTATGCGGATCTACGGCTGCTTTAATGTATTTTTAATGTGAGTGTGTTATGTATTTAGTTTAAATGCATTTAATTTCATATCTATACTGCCAGCGACATCTCTGTTCGCCATATTTTGTTGAAATGGACGTCTCTATTAATAGTCTCTGTTAGGGAGCGTTTAGACATCCGATTTTGTTTCATGAAAGTTTTATTTTACTTATTTTTATTACATTTACAAATTTTATTGCAATTACATCAAATTTTAATTCAAAAATTTTAATTACATATCTCAAAGATAAACAAATATAGTTGCAAAGTATACTATATTTCTTCATGCAAAATCCACTTTCTAAACTTAAAATACGAAGATACGAATATGCGTTAAGAGTACTAATAATAAATACTTATAAACAAATATAAATATTGAGTGTAATTTCAGAACATTTATAAAATATAAATATTTAAATAGTAAATCAATTGTTCTAAGTATTTGTATTGATAAATAATAATTTTATATATTAAATTTTTTTAATAAAATTTTTTATATTTTTTAATGTATATCTTTCAATATATTGGCATAACACAATTTGAAGTTTATAAATACCTTTTCTCGCAAAATCACTTTTTCAACTTGCGAAATACGAAAATGTGTGTCGAACACTATTATTTAAAAAAAAAAAATTATGATATTCTATAACAAAGTCGGTTGTCAAACTTTAATGAACATCATTTATACGTTATAAACACAATTCAAAAACGTATAAACGCTGCCTTATATAAAAGTTTTCTTCAAAATTATTAGCGGTCAAAATTTTCAATTTGATTCTATGAAAAAATTATATAATAAAATTATTATTTATTATATTGAACGAAGTTATATTATAAATTTGATTAATTTTTTTATTCATTTTATTATTATTATTTAAATAACAATAATAATTACAATAATAATAATTATGATACCGTACGTAATATAATACCTACCTACCGGTTGTAAAAATAAAATTTTAATACATACAGTGAAAAAAAATATAAACCTGAAATAGGCCTGCGGATTTATCTACAGGTCCACTGTTTAATAAATAAATAAATACCTAAATTAAAAATTTAAAAAAATATTTATAGATAGATACTTTATTTAATAAAATGTTAAACTATTTTTAAGACACATATTAAATAAAGTGAATTTTAATTTTAAGTTTTTCAATTTAACTTATTTATTATGTAATAAAAAAATATGTAAAACATTGAATTTTTTTAAGACAATAAAAAAAATAAACAAATAAAATAAATTGTTTCATTTATAATGCTAATGCTAGACCGGCGAATGTTACGCCGGGAATAGCTAGTTTTCTTTTAATACTTAAATAATAGTAATACAATGTAAAAATAATAAAAAAACAAAATGAAAGTACAAAATTTAAATTAATTTTAGTGAAATATATCTAATCGTCAAAAGTATAGTAAAAAAAAAAAAAATAACAAAGAGTAAAAAAACATTTTTCATATTTTTATCATTAAAATAATTATAAAAAAAAAATTTATTCGTTCAACATTGCAAAATAATAGTATATCAAACCATTACACCAATCAATTCTTCAACTTGATCAAAATTCAACTCTAAAGGTCAATGTTTCATCTATTAATAGATTTACATCTTCTTATATACAAAGGTAATTTCTTAGCTACAAGCAACAATACTAAAAAATTTACCCAAACAAGTAGTACGAAAAAGTGGAACGTTCACAAAAAACATATTATTATTGGTACGCAACGAATAATTACTAGAAAATCTGTTATTTAAATAACCTGACCTAATGAAAAAAGTTTTTAATACTTTGTAACAATACAAATGTCGCACGGGCAAGAACTTCATGTCTTTGAAAAGCGGAAAACTATGATGCAAGCGTTGTTTATTACAAACTTTTCTTATAACATGTTTCTGTACAATAAGTAGTGGTTGCAGCTTATTCCAGTGTGTTCCTCTCCAGCAGCTAATACCAAGCTGTAATTTCGACTGGAATATACCATAGTAAAATATCTTTAAAACTTCTTCAAAACAAAAATATTGCAAACAGTAAAAACTACATAAAGTGAAACGAAAATAACTCTTTAACAAAGCTGTATGTGAATTCCAACTCATTTTATTATCAATAGTAATTCCTAAATATTGGAACTTGTTTACTATTTCTACCTCAAAACAATTATCGCTCCATCAATTCAGACTACTATTGAATAAACAATTAAGATTACATGCACAGTAATTTATTGTTAAATTTATGCCTTTTACATTCTGGACCATGGTATTTAACTTGCGCTTCAAAAGATTTTTGAGATGAAAAGTTGAAAAACATAATTTTGGTTTTATTAACATATTATGAACGAACCAGTTTCTTAATAAGTTTAAGTCATGTTTTATATCACGGACCAGATTTAATGGGCTATTTGATTCATACACACAGCCAAGGTTAATTATTCTGGATGTAATGTGTAATGTGGATGTAATTGTGTAGAGTCAATCTTGTGGATTGAACTGCATATACGAACATCTTATTTGTTTACTTGTTTGGCGTATGACACTTTACTGAGAAAAAAAAAACATTCCAAAAAAAAGAAAAACTAATCTGACATGATACAAAATCTTGAAGAAAAAATCTCGCAAATATCAAAATTATGAATGATAAAAGCTGGATGTCCAAACGCTCTTTTCCCAGATATTCTACGTCATAAACTATTACGTAAAAAAATCCTAAAAATATTTTTTTTTTTTTTATAAATTCAAGATTTTGTAACAATGATTTGGATATTGACGGCATTTTTTTTTCCACAATTGAATTTCATTCCAGATATTTTTTTCACATTTTATTTTAAAAAAATTTGTGGGTCACAATTATTTTTCTGGTAAAGTATCAAAAACGCTCCAAAAAACCTACATTTTTAAGATGTAAGTAATGGCATATAGTATGATTTTGGAAACACCCTGTATACATGTTGCTTAATACATTTTCATTTTTATTTTAATTTCTCTTTTGCTTTTAATATTTTGTTTTTATCTATTCAAAAACATTTGCAAAAAAATGAAAACAACAAAAAACTAAAATGAAGAGCATTAAAATGGTTCTCGCTTCCGTTTTTAATAATATGATGTGTGCCTTTTTTTTCTATCTGCTTTTCGTATTGTTTTTGTAAGGATATTACTTCATTCAAAATTTAAAAAGAATATTTAGTTAAATACTTTTATGGGTTGTTAAGGTCACCATGACTAATGGGCTTAAAAGATTAAAACGTTCACCTTTTGAAAGAGTTTGTTCTCTCCGGCAGTAATAACAGCCAACAGTAGCAGCTTATTTGTATTGTACATATAATATTTTTTTTTATTATATTTTATTTTTGGTATTTTATATCCTTGTCTAGAAAATTTTCTAAATACTATAAGGTCTGACTCTTGAATATTTTTATCGGTTTTTTGTTTTGATAAAGAACGCGAGTTGATTTTTTTTTTTTTTGTTATTATTTTTTTAAATTCAAATTCTTTTGCCTTTTATTCATATTTTGGTTTTGTGTTAGCTTTCAAACACATGGACTTACATGTTACAATAATAACATGAAAATTCAAAGCTTTTCATATTTAATTTTCTTCTTCTATACCTATATTATCATTACTTGTATTATTTTATATTACTGTAGTTGTAGTTGTTATTGTTGTTGTTTTTTATCATTTATATTATTTAATATATAAAAAAATTTTTTTTCTAAAAATAAAGAGCACAGTAATATGCATGAATGTATATCTTTTCTAAATATGAGAAAAAAAAAACAGAAATATATATAAAAAGTCTGATGCTAATAAAGCCGCTTATGTACTTCTATGTGTGCCACAACAGCTTATTAGGTAAAATTTTTGAAAAAAACAACAAAAAAAAAACAATTTTGTTAAAGCAAAGAAAAGTAAAAATAATGCAAGGAATGAAATCAAAGGAAAATTATAAGAAAATCTAATGACAAAAAAAGGGCGAATATAATTCTATGTTTTAACAGGTGTAAGCCAGTTATCCTTGAACTGGAATTATTATTGTTATTATTATTATTAAAATTTTCTTTTTGTAAGCATTAAATAAAAATATGAAAAAAAAAATGTATATTGATTTTGGAAAGCTGTTCAATGCTGCTGCTGTTGTGCTGAGATATATTTTTAATGATGATGGTGATTATTAGTTTTAGATGAGTTTTGGAATTGTATGCGAAAAAACAAACAAAAATTATTTATATAAGAGATTTTGAATTTTTTTTTTTTTTTAAATTCAATAGTAAACATTTTTGGGATACAAATTTTGTGGTTGGATTCTTTAAACGAATACCTAAGTACATATTTTGATTTTGAAGATAATAGTAACTAAGTAAATTGGAATTGGATTATATTTACTTACAATCTGTTTAAAGAGCTATACAATAAGTAAATTATAAGACTTTTACTTCGTATATGGCAAACAAATTTAGAGTAATAATCAATTTTATTTACTTTTATTTAGTACACTTATCAATTATGATTTTACCTTTTTTTTTGTTCTTTTCACTGTTATTGTTCTTATTGTATATTTGTTAATTAGAGTGGTTTACTTATACAGTGTTTTAATAATAATTAACGTGTTATAATTATTTTATCTTATCCTATTATTATCCTATTATTTTTTCCTATAATTATTCGAATCTTCCTTTAGAATTAACATATTCTGTTGCAGAATACTGTCCCCAGTTTGGATTTACCGCACAAACACTAAGAATGTTCATTTAAAGTTAAGCAGTACAATGCATCTCATTACAAACAATACGAGCATCACCGACGAGATGGTTATACCCTTACTTAGCAATACAGCATGTCTCAACCTACGGTGTGAAAATGTTTTGATTAGAGAGTATAATAAAATAATGCTAAATAACGATTATTATCAATTCATACACTGAAAAAAAAAATTTTCGTAATATCAATGAACAACTATTATTAACATATTTTTTGTTGGCTCAATTAATTATTCATTAATATTACGAAATAATAGTATCATATTCACCCTCTTCTATGTGTCAAAAATTACATTAAATCCAAGTTAGAAAAACGAAAATCTTTGGCCTAGTAGTGCTTGACATAAATTCCGCCTTTGACACTGTGTGGCACTCTGGCTTACTTCATAAATTAGAAGTGTGTAAATTTCCTATATATTTAATTAAATTCATACAAAACTTTATTCATCAAAGAGTATTTCATGTGATATTGAATAATACTTTCTCCAAATTAAAGCAGGAGTTCCACACTTGGGTAAATTTTGTACAACACTTAAACTGCAGATATCCCTAGGTTAGAGTTTACAAAAATATCAGTATTTGCTAATGACACTGCAATTTACTCTGCTGGCACTAATCCCAATTACATATTAACAGAGCTATAAAATTCACTCAATAAAATCTCTAGATATTATACAAAATGGAGAGTAAAAATCAACGCTTCAAAAACAGTATATTTTACGAAAAAAAGGAAAGCCCCTCTTTTACCTTCCATTAAAACTGCATAATGACGAAATTAACTGGGGCGGTACTATTAAATACCTAGGCATTACTTTAGATAAAAGGCTAACCTTTCAAAAGCATACTTCTATCACTATTGATAAAATTAACAAATGTACTCGCATGTTATGTATTTTATCCCCTTATTAATAGAAAATCAATCTTATCCACAGAAAACAAACTGATACTTATTAAGGTAATTTTTCAGCCAATAATGGTATATGCGGCACCAATCTGGTGAGATTGTGCAGCTAGTCATATTAAAAAATTGCAAATTGGGCAAAATAAACTTTTGAAACTTGTATTCAATCTTCCCAGACGGTATTCAACCCAAAAGCTGCATGATAAAGCCAGTATGAATACAATTTTATAAAAAATAAGTTATTTAACTGTAAAGTTCCACTCGGAACTGTTCATGCCAGAAAATCCTCCGATCAGAAATTTAAATTAAGTTAAAAAAAATTAGGCTAGTTTAGTTCGTAAGTAGGTTTTACTGTAGATAGGTCTTACTATTTAAGTTAGCGTTAAGTTTTACAAAACCAGAAATTCAAAAAGGATTTTCATCTCCAATTTTCTTTAAATTTATACTATGTAGTTAACTCGAAAATTTCTAAATAAAAATAAAAAAATACAAATCAACTGTAGTAAAGATAATTATATATCTGTATCTAAGTAAATAGTTTTAAAAGACCTAATAGTTGTACAAATTATGGAGCATAATAAATAAATAAAAAAACAAAATATTACGAAAATATAACATCCCTTATTTTTTTTTTTCTAAATAAAATTTTTATTGATTCAATGAATTATAATTTATTGACACAAATATGCAGTTTTTAATACAATAATTGAACAACTAATTCGTTAATAGTACGAACACTTTCATTAAAATTAGATTAATATGTCAACGAACTAGTTTATTAAAACTAATAATTTGTTTGTTAGCAAACAAGACTTCGCTAAGCTAAAATAAATAAAATTAAAATAAATAAAGTATAGAGTACAGGGCAGATGCGATAGCAACAAAATAGTAAAAGGAAAATAAATCGTGCCAAAGGTGTGGATATCCAAAATATAATTCTGCGTTTGGCAAGATATAGTTCGTTGACCGATAGAGTAAAACGGTGATTGGAGATACAATATAGAAGCACATAACCATAATGTAGGATTCATAAAGATAGATCGACAAAAACTCAGATGATCAAATCGATTGGCAACATATTCTTGAAACAGAAAGTAAGTTATAACTCCCAATAACGAGATAGTGAAAAATAAATATAGTTTAATAAATAGAAAGAAGTTCTACTAAGCGAGGAAGAGCACGATAATATATTCATCGATTGAATGAACTTGTGTCATTCTACAATCTAAAGTAATATAGTAATATAGTTACTAATATAGTTACTATGTAATGCTGTAAGGTAACATAATAAGTACTAGAGACCCTGTTTATTAAATATAATTCAAGTTAAAGCCAAATTTAACGTTTTTAACAGAACAGGGACTTAAATATACTGATATTTTTTACTATCAATGAAAAGGTATAGAAAAAAAACAATAATAATTTTGTTTACAACTTCCTACGATTCACATTACATTGTCTATACCTAAGTACCTACCGGCATTTAATGATGACAATAAAACTTATATGCTACCTATGCTGTGCACACTCTTGTATAAATAGGATAGTGTACTGGTGTAGGTGGGTCGTAGTGTGGTGATTTATTTTCTCTCATTTTTGGTGAATAAATAAAATAATTTTGAGATGAAATGTTGACAACTAACTCTATTATAATATATAATAATTATATATAAACATTAAATACTACTTATTAAATACAAATTGCAATTAATATAAATTGTATCTAAATATAAAAACAAAAACCTTTTGTAATAAAATGTTTTGCTGCAAGTTTATTGAGATCAAACAAGGCTTTCTGAACTTATAAAGACCAATCAAAATGATGGAAAAATTCTCTATACATAGTGTTTGTGAATTTGCTCATACACAGTCATACACATTGAATAGCAGACAAATTAAAACACCTAATATCATACTAATCACGGCATAAATCAAGACGATAACAATTTTAAACCATTAATTTGATGTTGCAATAAAAGGAGCATTGCATATCCCATATCCCAATACTTCTGATGCCTAATTCAAGAAACATTGAACTTAGATAGTAGTGATAATATGTACATTATCATAAAGGAAGAAGATATGCCTAATAGCATTAATAATAATAATAATAATAATAATACAAATGATAACAACAATATTGACAATAATAAAAAGATTCCAGGTAAAAATTATTCGAATTGGGTTCAAGGAGATACACTAAAACGACAAAATAAACATGAAGCTTCAAACAATAATAAATTAATTGTACCACCAGTAGTGAAACTAACACAGAAAGCAATTTTAGAACATGATAGTGTATATGTGCTCTCAAGTCTGAGGGAGACTAGGATATATAGTAATATTAGAATATTTCTAGCATACCTACATAACCAAGAAGACTATGTATGCATTGAAGGTACAACTAAAACAAATATTAAAGTTCTAATAATTCAAGAAGGCTTACCTTTGTGTCCTAATGAATTAAAAAAGATATACTACATATATCACGAGCGAATTGAAGTTTCGAAGAAAGAGGTAGACAAGGATCTAGAAACCTATCGTAATCATCTACGCAATAAATAATAGACAATATTTGCTAAAAACAAGAGAGATAGACTATCAATTTTTTAATCCAACATATAATGGCAGAAAATAATATAACAAAAACACAAATAGGTAACTTAAATATTTTCTATTTAAATATCTGTAGCATAAGAAATAAAATACTAGAACTGGAAGCATTAATTACGGAATACAATCAGATAGAAATAGTAGTACTTACAGAGGTATGGATAATTATTAATTGGTACAAAAATTAAAAATTGGTATATTTTATAAGGTTCCAGCGGAAAACAGTAATTTATTCATAGAATATTTAGAAAACAAACTAAAAGATAGTTTAAATCACATATTTTTCGCTGATACTAACTTTATATTTGATAATACTAACACATTAATAAGATATAAAGATATGATAGCTACTTCTGGATATTATAGAGTCAATAAAACACAGAGTACAAGAAACTCAGCACAATCTAATACCCTAATTGACCATATAATAACAAACTTAAGCAATAAATATAATGTTAATTTTAGAATAGAAAATAATAGTTTATCTGATCACCAACTAGAATTAGTATCAATAAAAACAGTTAATGTTAAGAAAACGTCTCTGCCAATTCATGTTATTAAGAAAACCAATTATAATCAAATGTGTGACATTGTGAAAAATAGGATTGAAAATATGAATATAACAGAAATCGATGTATTAATTAAAATAATACAGGCAGCAAAAGTAATGTGCACCAAAGAGGTAAGAGTCAAAACTTAGAAGTAATAGCTGGATAACTCCTTTTATTTTTGAAAAACTAAGAGTTCGCAAATCCTTATATACAGCACACAAAAAAGACCCAAGCAGTAATGAAAAAAGAGTAAAATACATTCAGTTGAAGAAAAAAGTAGAAATAAGATTATTAAAATAATCTAAAAATAAACATGTTATCAAAAGCATCGAAAAAGCTGGAAGTGACTCTAGAAAACTTTGGAGAATACTAAATAATACTATAGGAAATAATAAAGATAAGAAAACGGATGATATTACTCAAATTATAAAGAAAAATGGGAAAAAAACAAGTAGTGAACGTGAAACGGCGGAGACTATTAATACATTCTTCAATGAAATAGGTGAATGCATTCTAAAAGATATCCAAAAAACCAGTACTGTGAATAATATTTCATATAATATGCACAATAATAAAACCATGTATCTCAACCCAGTCACAGAACCAGAAATTTACCAAATTATCATGAAACTAAATAAAAATGCAACTCCAGGATTCGATAAAATAACAGTGAAAGACTTACAGGAATTGGTTAATGTTATAAAGCAGCCCTTAACTAACATAATAAATGTTTTATAGAAGGAATATTTCCTAATTCATTCAAAAAAGCCTTTATAGTTCCAATCCATAAATCTGGATCCAAAGTAGTATGTGATAATTTTATAGACCGATTTCAATTTTAAAGTATATGAAAAAACAATTAATATAAGAATCAGAAATTTTATTACACAAACAATGGGATTTGATAATAATCAATACGGTTTCTTGGAAAATAGTGGAACAGATTCAGCAATTACATCCACCTTGGAACAAATCTATGATGCATTAGATGAAGGTTTCTATGTAGGTGCTGTATTTATTGATCTAACTAAAGCTTTTAATGTGGTGAATCATTCCAGATTACTTGATTACTTAGAAAAATTGGGAATCAGAGGAATAAATAATCTCTTATTGGAAAGTTACCTAACGAATTGAGCTCAATGCGTTAACATTAATGAAACATAAAAACTTTAATTAAATGTAAAAACAGGGGTACCGCAAGGCTCTCTTCTAGGACCACTGTTATATTTGCTATACATAATGAATATACCTAAAACTCAATTCATATCAAATTACAATGTTTATGCAGATGACACTAATCTGATAGCAAAAGCTAAAACAATGAAAGAGTAAGAAGTTATATTAAATACAGACTTAAAAACCTTATGCAATCGGCTGGATTATAATGAACTATGTTTAAATGCTAAAAAACTAACTACATAATATTTAAAACCCAGAATAAAAAGTATGATAATATTACACTTAAGGTAAAAGAAAATATATTACAGAGAGTCGACAATATTAAATATTTACGAATTATAATTGATGAAAATTTAAGATGGGACAATCATATAAAAAAAATTAAACAAAAAATTATTCCTATAAGTGTAGCTATAAAGAGATCTGGTGGTATTCCTAATTATGTAGCCAAACTTGTGTATAATGGGCATATCTTGTCAAGCATTAGGTATAATATATGCAGTTGGAGTCACTGTTCAAATTTTCATGTAAAACAGATTCGAACAGTAATGAATAAAGCGCTAAAAAGTTTATTTAAACTAAACCCCAGAACTAGTACTAAGGAGTTATACAAATCAATTAATGTACTGGATATAAACCAACTAATTTACTTTGAGAAATGCGAGAATATATGTATTTATACAATATTCTAAATAATAAGTTTAAATCAAAATTAATTCTTAAAAATAAAGAAAATATACATAACTACTTTACTAGAAATAGAAAACATAGCTAAAGCTAGAACATCCAAACAACAAAAAAGCTTAAAATGTAGTGCTATAAAACTTTTCAACACTCTACCCTTAGAATAGTAAAAACTTGGAAATGTTTAAAAACAAACTTAAAAAGTATATTAGCAATTTTAGAAATAGTTAAAAAAAAAAAAAAAAAAAAAAATTTTATTTTAAAATTATAATATTTTGGAAATGTTTACAATATGTAGGTTATAAATTAATCTTTGAGTTAATATTAAGTTTTCTTTCTTTTTTAGTTATAATTTCTTATACATAATTTTATAATTAATATTATAAAGTTATCTGAAATTTGAAAAATAAAGAATTAAAAAAAAAAAAAAAAATTTTACTGGTACGTCCAGTTTACCAGTTGTCGCAAAAGGGTTAAGTTGTAAGATCCCAAATTTATTTACGATATTATGTTCATGTGCAATATCTAATATAATAATTGATTAAGAAAACTTTATTGATTCATTATAAGCAATTTGAATTACAATTCTTTTTTACAATGCCTCTATTCTTTTATCTTTCATGTTTTTTATGACTATTACGGATTTAACACTTGACATCCTAAAATTTTGCATTTTACATTGAAAGGATATTTTCATCACAATTTCCCTATATCCTATGTTAGAGAAAAAACTTAACTTATATAAAATCATATTATTATCTATATGGTATACAAATTTATAAATTTGGTTGAATGTAAGCATTATAAAAATATGCAAATTTACAAAAAAAATGTTTTAAAACAAAAATAACACAAAATAAATGCAATAAATGTAATAAATAAAAACAACAAGCTTTGAAAAATTTATGGTCTTGTAAATTCTGCAATGCAGTTTAAACCAAAAACTGAATTTTGAATGAGCATCCCCACTTACGATGATATAACACAAAATGAGAGGAATAAAAACTAGGAAAACAGAAAATGTTTTTGAAATATCGAATTTTTGTAGTGGTCGTGGAGTTGACTGACCAAAAAAGCACTCATTGAATGTAAAAATCGATTAAGTGAATGTTTTGAATCCAACGTCCAACAATCACGATTATACAAGTGGATTTAGTGATCAAATTGTTAAATATTTGATTATTGAATGGATGAAACCGAGAAACCGTTCATTTATATTTGCGAAAGCCGACCATATTGTGGCGAATTTTATTTTTGACAAAGACATTTACTAGATTTCACAATCAGATTTCCGAATTTAATGATTGGCACATCCCAGCAGATCAGAAAATTGATAGATATTCAACAGTGGCCATTACGACCTTCCAATTTCAATTTTATCGCAATTTTATTGTTTAGTATCGCTTTTTTTTATTCTTGACTATAGCTTAAGCATTGAAATACTTATTCGAACATTAACTTACGGTACTGTTTTTTTTTTACAATTATATGTTGGAACAACGATGTAAGTTATGATTATATTAATTTTGTTTTAATTAAATTTATTAACAGCAATTTTTAATTACATGCGAGAGCTACGATGTTATTTGAGCATTCATTTTATTAATTTTTCTCGCATACCAATATCAATTAAATGTGGAAAATTACTACATGTGTCAAGAACTAAGACCTAGTCTTCTTAAATAGTGAAGTTATATTTTTTTCAAGTTGTTACCAAATCATACACACTCAATTATTATTTCTTATTTATTGGAATAAAGGATGAAAAAGGTACTAGATCAAACCCCATAATGTAGCCATTTTGTTCTATAGTGTTAAGCAAAAAATAGTCAGTTAAATATTATGCAAGTGATGGGACAATAATTTTAAAAAATAAAATAATTTAATTTTCGTGGGTTCAATAGAAATGAAAGGTAAATATCAGGCCAATGTTGTGACAGTAGTTAAAAAAAAAAAACTAAAGAATTTTATTTTACAGCTGCGTCAATTATAAATATCAGTTAAATAATAAGCAGTGTGTTGTGACAGTAAATTAAAAAAAAAAAAACATTAAAATATGTCAAATATTTGAAATCTACTTAAATCTTGAAATGAAAATGACGTTAGTTAGTGCAAAATATGGAAACCTTTTAGGAGCAGTTTACCATTGATAAAGAAATGATCTGAAAATTTCACATTGATGTAAGTAAAATATCATGCAATCGCAATGGTTGTAATCAGTATTACAATTGGGCTCAATATTTTAAACTGAAATATAAATGTAACATCTCTGTTCCATGTATATTGTGACCAGATTCTTTATACTACACTAATATAATATGGTATTATTTTAAGCTCACTGGAGATTCAAAAATGTTAATAGGAAAAAAAAAATCGAAATTTTCCGAATACGTAAAATTTTTTTCATCGAATTATTATTTGAAATATTTTTTAGTTTGGTTTTTTAACACAATAGCTACAAAAAACAATTTAAAACTAAAGGAATAAAAAATATCTACTGTAATTTTCATTGTTTGGTATTAACAACAAAATAAAAAAATTCAACCCTAAAAACTAAATTTTTTACTTATAAAAAAAATTAAAATCGGTTTTAGGGAATTGTTGGCTTCTTGTTGGTTATATGTATTTTTTTTCTGTTTGACGATTCCAAGTAAATTCCAACACATGAGACTTGAAATGTCATTGCATACATTTTTTTGTAAAATGCAATGTTTTATTTTTTGTTAAATTCTCTTTAGCTATGTCGAAATGTAGTATTTATGTTATTTTGAAAAAAAAAGAAAAAAAAAATTTTTATTTGAAAAACCTCAAAAAATTGTGCCATAACACTATATTACACACTTGATGTCATCGCCAAAATTGCTGTATTTTTATTTTTTTTTTCTGTAATTTTGGTAATTTTGTCCACTATAAAAATATTTAGCAGTATCTTTTGGCGTTCTCTTCCGGATCAATTCTCTTTAGTTCACAAATTTTTATTGAAACCACTAAAATAAAAACTCCATTCGATATTATTATTGTATACGTATTTATTTACTGGTCTAAAGAGGTGATAATGTTTGCATGATTTTGATTTTTTTAATGTGAAAGTGTCATTTAAATTATCAATAATTATTGCAGTTAATAAATAATAAATTTAAATAGTTAGTTAGGTACATTTTTTTTTCTATTTTGCTATTAAAAAACATAATTTGTTAATAGTTATGGTAGAAGTATATTAATGTTGGAAATTACTTATATCATAAAACGTGTAACAGCTAAATGGAAATGGATAGGCCATTTTAAGAATTAGTGACAACAGGTGGCTTGAATGATGAGAAGTATGATACCAAAAGTTGAAGAAAGAAAAATAAGATGACCCTAAATTGGATGATGGATAATTGGAACATATCAAGTAATTCGGCTGAAAACAGAAAGAGAAGTAAAATCCATTAACAGTATTACCAATGGACTAAAATCGTTTTGGTATTGATTAAAACGATCCCCATATCTCATCAATATGTCAACAAAAGCTACAGAGGAAGCGCTGATAAAATTAACATATAGAAAACATGTAGTATCGATAATCATAGTGAGAGAAAATATTAAAATTTTGAACCTAGAAGCAAAATTGTAGAATTTAGTGAACATTTTGAATAAAAAAAGTGTACAGAATGTTTTCAGTAGTTCCTAGAAGTAATTCAAACTTCCAACGACCTCTTCAAAGAGAAAAAAGAGAGCATGAAAATCGCACGGTATAAAGTGCAAAATCATAATATTAGAACAACTTTAGAAAAAATCGACAAGTGTAGAATAGAGTACCAAAATAAATCTACTTGCAAAAACATTAAGTTTGATTTAGCTAGGCCAATTAAAATTTAGAAGTGAAAAAATACTTGCAACTACTGAATTTCCAAAACAGTGAACACGTCTAACGGAGCAGTAAATCAGAACTTAGATGAACTAGAATGCAGAAAATTTAATAAATGCTATAAAGGGGGTTAAAAATAAAACGCAGGGACTGATAATGTACCAGAAAAAATTAGACCAATATTACACTTCATATAATTGAAAATATTTGGAAAGATGAAAAACTTATAATGGGAATATTAGTCTAAAATCTACTCGATACACTAATATTGTTATAAGCCCTAAAATCTGGAAATTATCGAAGACCAAAACTATTGTTATTGCAAAAAATACAAGAATTACGATTCCAAGAATACACCGAAAATACCATAGTAAAATATCCAGCAAGCTTTTGATGCAGTCGCACAAGTAGTGTTAGATCAGTGTTGTTTGTATTAATTTGTTGGTGTTAAGTGTTAAATGTATACCTTATATTAATATGTAGTGAAAATTTCTAGCCCTTTCTCTTCCGTGAACTATTATTTTTTATTGTCATTTGATTTATCCCAATGCCATAGAGTACCAAGAAATTTTATAAAATTTTAAATTTAAATTTTGAGAGAAGGTATAAATTTTTAATATGATATAGAAAAAAATCATTTTAAAATAAAATTCGATATGAAAATGAATATTTCGATTTTGAAATATCAAACATTTTTGTATGAACATTTATATAGCAAATATTATAATACAAAACAAATGAATAAATGAATGAATAAAATCATTCGATAGTTCAATTCATTCAGTATTCGTCGCTTGAGTTCTTTTTTGCTTTTTGACTTATTAGTTGTTCAATAGGTTTTGAAAAATCTCTTTCTAATGCTATTAATCAGTGAGATTTTTTTTTAATTTTTTAGTTCTCCTTTGCTCCATAAACCAAAAAATGTGAATGAAAAAATCAGTGTTTATTTTGTTAACTCTCTCTTGGTCCATATGCATTAACGTGCGCTATGAGACATACATAATTAGAATATAAGTACTTATTTGCTCCATAGGTATTTAACCATTAAATTTTCTATACCTATGAGGTTAACATTAAACATTAACATTTTTGTAAAATACTTCTAAAGATTTCTAAATATTTCTCTGGATTCCAAAGAGATTAAGTTAAGTAACTTTATGCGATTTTTATAAGGGGATAGAATAAGAGGGTCAGCCCATGGCAGTCTACGTAAGTTCATACCTCAAAAAAAATTTCTGAATTGCCTCAATTCTATCAATATGAATATTATAGTGTAGTTACCGCACTTGACTAGCATACTCAAGATTGGTACGAATAAGTGTCATATACAATGATCTGGTAAAATATGGATCGTCGAATTGCCTAACCCATATCTTAATTAAACCCAACATAGAATTAGCTTTATTAATGATTGTGAAAGACAGTTTCTCGTCAAACTTTACTCCCAGGTCCTTAAAGTGGGGTACTCTTTTAATAACGCTATCGCTGAAAGTGCAGTTAGCAGCAATTATTGTTAAGCGACGAGTAAAAGAGATGATATTACATTTGCCGATGTTTAGTTTTAAATTGTTAACTATGCACCATTTCATGAAGGTATTCAAGTTCTTTTGATATTTTCTTTAAATATTTTCATGTCATCCGCGTAAATTATAACGCTTCTGCTTTTAATTAACAAGGCAAATCGTTGACGGAAATGATGAAAATTAATGGACCCAGATGGCTGCTTTGCGGCACACCAGAATTAGCATAGAACGTACTGTAAATGGCATTCTAAAGAGAAGATTGTAGGAACTATTCGATAAGTAAGGGTGTATCCATTTTAATAGGAATGTTGGGAATCTTAGTTTGTAAAGTTTTAGTAAAATATCACTATGAGGCAAGAGATCAAATGCATTACTTAAATCAGTATAGACGACATCAGCTTATGTAATAAATGTTCAAAACACAAATTCTAATCCTGCAGCTGATGATATTTATTATTTTGATTTACTCAAAGCATAAAAAAATATGGCGAAAGCTGAAAGAGATTTGGATCGCACAAATGTGGATGTTGTAAAATTGTATTACTGTTCCAAAAGGTAATTCTTCCATATGTTTCTACAAACGAAAGCAAAATGTATATAACTTAACTGTAGTGTTATATTATGTCGGGAAAATATATATATACTGGGCGAACTAATGCTAAAAAAGGATTATTTCAAGATTTGTCTCTATAATGTAAATTTGAGAAAAATAACTAAATTAAAATAATAATCAAATAATCAAAACTATCTTAAAACAATATTAAAAATTTCAAATTAATTGACATTTATTTTTTTTTCGTTCAATTAAAAAATAGTAATTTACCATATTGTGAAAATGAATAGTATCACAATTATGATGTTACGTAAGATATTAAGTTCATTTTCAAAAATATTTAAAAATCAAAACAGTGAAACTGCTATTATGTTTGTTTTTTAGTTTTAATTGCATTTCATTCAAAAAATTAAAAATGCTAAAAAGTGGCTGTTATGTTATTATTATATAAATATCAATGCACGTTTACTCCATTAGCACATTGAAAACAATTATATGATCGATTTGTATGGTATGGGGTAAACTGTTTACTAAGAGTTTTACGATTCAATATCTCGAAAAGTATTTGAGTTATGTCCTTAAAATTTAACATATAACTAATCAATAAACTTTAAGTTGAAATGTCGATTATAGTTTTTTGGACCAACTATAGTTTTTTTCTTAAAAAGTCCAAACTTTCTTTTTCAATTATCTTGGAATACACTGTGGTACGTATGGAGAATTTCGCACACTACGATTTCATTTGGATGTATATAATATTTTAATAATTTATAAAAAAAGATGTAATTATCATGTTATTTTAATTTTATATTCAAATATTGTTAAATAGAGACATTTTAAGTTTTAATTTACAATTAATTTAAATATTTTTTCAAGTTACCATAAAAATATTATAACTTTACTCAGCAGTTCACACTAATCTCTTTTTTTAAGCTCTAATTTATCAGCTAATAATTTCTAATGAAAACCGGACATAAGTAGTAGACTGGTAATTGGCTATGTTCGAAATCTCACTCAATTATTATAATGCTTGTGAAAGGAATCTCAATTTTGTGATATAGAATCCTTCCATTAATTTCATTTTTCTATCACTTACTCAATGTACATATACTGCTTGTAATTCATAAGTATAGGAAACATTACAAACACAGTATCTTTCACTTTTTAACTTAACACTTTCTAATTTTTTTTGCTTTATCCAATTTAAGCAGAGCAATAACAACATCAACAACAAGAAATGAGTGATTCTAATTCCTAGGATCATAAAATTTTCCATATGGTTTGTATAGTACAGTTACTAACAACGGATTTTAAATAAGATATTTCCAGTTTCAAGTATATTTTTTTTCCTCCTTTTTCTTTTATTAACAATTTTTTCTCTAATTTTTTTTTATTGTTATGGCGTTCTATTGTTTCATTATTTATAATTTTATTATTGTGACTGCAATACTATATACTTGTCCCGGAGATGATTACAGGAAACGCAAATGCAGTATAATAATTGTAACATCGGGTTGCTTTAATATAGCAAATAGTCACTTCAAAGTTTTCACTGAATATTTGTTGTAAATTCTGTAATAAAAAAAATGATATTTATTTCACATTGAAACGGAAATGAGATTTACACTGCTGAATACTCTACTCTTGCAGCCATTTAGAACATTTTAATTCCATAATTTTTTTTTTAATCAAAAATGAAAATTTTTGGACTATGTGTGTCTCCCCTCCCCCCCAAATGATAGTATGAATAATTTAATTAGCTTTGATTGCAAGGTTGAAATTAGTTCTAAATAGAATTATTATTACGTAGTATTTTAATCATCTACACGTCTTTATTAGCGAAATGGAAATTCTGGAAGAAAAATCTTTCGATCAAATTTCTGAAATCATATTATCCAAATGTAAAATAATTCATTTTCTCAATGCTAATTCTTTTATTTTGAATTTGCTAGCATTAATTTATTGTAAACTACTTTGTAATATTACTTCAAAGTTAAAAGTACCTCAATTTTTACATCGCTGATCCAGAAGCAAAGGTTTCTCTGATAATGGCTTATCTTTGCAAACAAATGAAAAATGATCTTTCGAAAATAGACACTCATGAAAATATTCTGTTACCCAAAATTTACTAAACCAATAAGGACTTATTCCAACAAGCACAACTTCGTCTTAACTGTTTACAACATGAATAATAACAAACAAGTCTTCCCAAGTTTTTATATAAAATGTTACAGATATTAACCTTTGTTGTATAACGTGGTATCCGTTATCACAATGGACCTCACCGGTCTAAGTGTGTCGGAGTACTGTCGGCAGCCACCACTACATACCTACCTATACCTACGTTTGTTAAACACAAAATTTTAAGTGTTAAATTCAACAGGTTAAGGCTTGGTAAGTTTTAATACTCTATGATAGCTCTCAAGTTGTATCTGTAAAGAGTGCAAAAGATCAAGATGGTTTAGCAGTGAAAACTGCCAAAAAATTTCAGCTTACCAAATGGAATAAAGCTGCTCAATCCACATCAGATTTTTTTTTATTCCCTTTGTAAACTATATAATCCGTCCCTAATGGAGACATTCACTAGTTTGTATGATTTTTTATTTTTATATGTAAGCAACATTGATTTATGGTTGAAAAAACCCAATGCCAACTAATCTATGACGATCTAGTTATACTCTGTTAGTACCTCTATGTTGCGTATTTGCAGAATTATGCGTAATAGTAGGTGCCAGGTGCCAGTTAACCAGACTAGCACCATTTGAAACCAACAAATTGTTGGCTAGAATATTTGGATGAGGAACTAATTTTGCTTAGTATTTCAGTTTCCACTTCTGTTTTCCTCCTTTATGGTTTTTATTTGCAGATCTTGATATAAATTACTTACGAACGATGGTGAACGTTCTATTAGTATTATACTTTTGACTGAAATCGCTGTAATATTAAAAAAATTAATATCTATAAAACTTATCTTGGACCTAAGATGGAGTCAAATTGGCTGGTGCACCCCAAAACTCACTAGGTACCCTGACAAAATTCAAAATCAATGGTGCACCATATGCACCCCCAAATCGTGGTTTTAATGCACCCCCGAATCGTGGTTCAATGGTGGTGCACCCCCAAATCGCTGGTTCAGCTGGTGGTGCACCCCAAAATTAACTAGGTTACCCTGACAAAGTCAAAAATCGCATTCAACGCTTAATTGACGATTCCAACGTCCATGTAATCATTACGCCTCTTAACACACGTTAAAATATTGGAGCTCTCTTCCTTTTTTTTAGATATAATGCTCGTCTCCAACTTAACCATTAATTCTCTTCTATCTTATTTCCCTCCAAATCGATTTTCTCCTTACTCGAATCTACAATAATTTTGTATAAAGAAATCCTTCTCAAGTGTTTTGGTAATATGTTAAAAGACAAAAAATATTAGAATTGCTGGCCACTGTCCACAGCTGCATTACGTAAGTCAAAGTTAGCTTTATGACATCTTTATATTTAGATAATAATTGTATCCAATCATCCAACAAAACTTACATAGCTTCATTCACAGTTGTTTTCTTTTACTATGAATATGGTTCTATTCAAGTACATGCCAAGATACTTTACAACTTCTTTTTATTCAGCATTATAACGGGAAAACTTCCTCTTCAGTTTAAAATGTATTAAGAAATGTTATTAAGTTCTAATTCTCCATTTCTGATAACATTGTTGATTTTTAGTTATGCTGTGTTGTAAGAGATTTCAGAAGCATACACTGGATAAACATATGATATCAGTATGGTCATGTTATTAGCCAATGTAGTTGTTTCGTTTGTTGTTGGTGTCTGAACTATAATAAGAAACAGGGCTTATAATGCTACTCTGAGGCATAGTTCTGACAAAATTTCGTTTATAGCTCCATCGGCAGCTTGATAGTTACCAAAAACTATTTTTCCATAAGGTATGAGAACATCATAATAAAGCAAAAATTGTGGTCAAGATTAAAGCTAACTCCGAACTCACAGGTCTATGAGAATTTAACTGCACATAGTGAAATCCAATTTATAATATATTATAGATTATAATATTAATATAACCCATTATTTCATCAAATCAAAAAAAATTAACACAACAATACTTATCCCCAATATATTGTTCCCCAAATGATATCAAAATGTTGTGCTAAAATATTGTTGTACTTATCGTCCGACTTAAATATAATATAAAAAAAATCAAACATCCATATTCCAAAACAAAATTTTAAAATATTATATTTTTCATATAATATAATTTCGTATGGTTAGCAATGAATTTATTAAACCTATAAGCTATCTTAGAGCTGACCAGATCAATGCTCCAAATAATTTTTTATTGTTTTTTATGACGTTAGACATTCTCTGTACAAAGTGTCTTACTTTTCTTTTGCTGTTATTTTTTTTTTGTTATCATTTTTAAAATATAATATTGTACCGTTATTATTGTTTTTAAAACAATGAAAGCGAAAAATATGAAAACAAAAATAAGATAAAAAAAGATAAAAATAATATAATAAAGAACTATACTCTATAAGAGAAAAATCAACAAAACAAGCTTAAAAACGAAAGAGCAAAGAAAAAAAGTAATGTAAAAAAAAAATAACATGAAAAAGCAATAAAAATTCTTTTAAAAACTATAGGTATGGGTGTGTCGTGTATATATATTATATTTTCTATTGTAGACAATTAATTCAACTGTTTTGTTTACATGTTTACTTACAATAACTACAATAAGGTAAACAAAATAAAATAAAAAAAAAACAAAAAAAAAACATAAACAGAAAAGACATAAAACAGGAAAAGGATAACAGAATATAAGTGTTAACTGTTAAGAGTGCAAACTACTTCATATTATTCTTTATAAACCTTTAGAAACTCCGTTTGTTAGTTAGTTTGTTGGAATGAAAAATAAAAATACAAAACAATAAAATTATTCTATACGTTATGTAAAAGTCACTCTTCTATACGAATACGACAATCATATGGATGGTATGGCAAGCAACTTAAGACTTTTCAAAAACTTAAGTAAAAAAAAATTCCTTTCATTAGCATGGCATATAAGGATTTCAACAAATGTCATTTCTTTCTCATATACACATACGTAACAATAAAATTTTGCAATTATCGTTACATTTACCTTTTAATACACCCCAAGCAATTTTAAACAAGCAAAAAAATTGAATTTAAAAAAGGCAATTGTTTTTTTTTTTTTTTTTTTTTTTGTACTACAAACGTGAGTTTATTGAAAGAAAAAAAAATCCAACATAATTGGCATGAAATAACAAAAATAGGATATAAAAACAAAGTATGTAGGTACATAGAATATAATAATTGATGAAAGCTAGCTAGATATTATATAATAATATATTATAATGATTATGAAAGAGATAGAAATAGTCTGTAATAACATAATAAAAGAATAATCAGGTGACCGATTTAAGAAGCAAATAAGGATGGTTGAAATTTTAAAATGGAAATTCGTAAAATCTTATTCTAAACTAAATTGTTATACCTAAAAGTAAAATTGAAAAAAAAAGAAAACAAACAAACGGACAATAGGAAATGAAAGTGAAACGAATAAATTTGTACAATGTCTGCTCTCAAAACAATATTAAATTTCTATTTGTACTTGAAATGGAGTTCAATTTGCAAATAAGACTTTAATAATAAAAAAGTCGATGGTAATAATTTAATTTGTGTACCAACAGAATAGTATTTAATATTATAGAGATGGATAGATAATAGTCATTCAAAAGCTCTTCAAGGAATTATTGTATACTTTTGGATAAAGAATTTATCAGCTTTTTTTAATATAATTTTAAGGTATAATTAGAAGCTATGCATGCAACCTGAACGAAATTTCTAAAATACTTTTATCTATTCGATAGGATATAAATAAACGAAATTTTTTTAACGGTTTAAGTATTTATTGAATCTTTCCATTAGAAATTGACTTATTCAGGAAGAACAAGTTTATTCAAATCCTACATACTAAAACTGAAGACGTATAATCCAGTGACTAGATATCATTTCAGGTTAACCACACCTACACTACTAAAGTGCTCCTTTTTAATCTGCTAGCTAAAGGTATATGCATAAAAGATTCCGGGCTAGATAGTTTGGATGGTTTGACAATCTGTTAAAATAGTTCTTTGTTAGTCTTTGGAGTTCATCCTGGACCATAGATATGCTTAGATCGTTATATATGTTCCAATTTTTTTCGTACCAAGGAGCTTTGGTAATGTTTCTTAGTATTTTTGATTGTAGTCTTTGTATAATTTCCACATTACTTTTAGAGGTACTTTGCCATTATTGACAGCCATATGAACAGGTTGGTTTCAAGATTGAATTGTATAAAAGCACTTTATAATCAATATCGAGAGGCGAGTTTTTAGCAAATTACCAGTACATACTTATAACTTTAGCTTCATTTGTTCTCGTTTAATTTATATATGCTTTTTTCAAGTGAGTCTTCTATCAAGATGGACTACAAGATACTTTACTTCTTTTGCCTGTTGAATGGTGATTCCATTCATTTTTACTGCAGGACATGTGTCTTTATTTAGAGTGAAGATGACATGAACACTTGTATTCATTTATTTTTATTTTTCATTTACTAAGCCAATTTTCAATAAGTTTAATATGATCCTGGAGTTTTTTGGAAGCAACATAATCGTTTATGTGAGAGCAAGATAGCTGTATCAATTGCAGTAGATGGTAGATTATTTTGAATTTTATAACTTAGACCATCATGCCAAACTTTTATCAAAAGCCTGTGAAGGAAGACGGCTGAGCAAAATTTTTTCTCTTCGAAAACTTTTCTGAGTTGTGCAGCTATTCTGTGTACCTTCTATTGTACTATGTTCGGCTGGAAATCCAAATTGATGTAGTGAGATTACACCCTTATTTTTTATTTTGGGCATCGGTTTATGTACTAGGACTTTTTCAAATATTTTAGTTAGTGTTAGTAAAAGACTAGTAGGTCTATATGAATATATTTTTGTTGAGTCTTTACCTGGTTTAGGAATCATTATGATGTTTGAAAGGTTCCATAATGAGGGGAAATAGCTTTTTCTAAAGATAGCATTGAAAATTTGGGCAATACGAATGAAAGCTATACCAGATAATTTCTTAAGCATTTTTCCATTAATTTTGTCTTATCCTGATTTTTTGTCGTCAATTTTTTGGGTTGCACTGTTTTTTTCTTAATCGAAATAGGATTTATTAAATTATTTTAGTTTCATATTATTGGCAATTTATCGTTTCTATTGATGTTATGTGGCTTGAAAGTTTCTGATAGATGTACTGTGAAGGATTCTGCTTTCTTGCTGTCGCTTTTGGCCCAAAATTCATTGTGAAATCTGATTGGTGGCACTTGTTTTTGTGACCTTTTCAGATTTTTTGCAGCTTTCCCCAGTGAATAATTTGTTTCGCAAGTTGCAGTTAAGTTGACAAGGTAGTTTTTGAAATTGTCTCGAGTCTTTTGTTTCAATTCAACTTTTTTTATGCTAATTCAAAGAGTTTTTTAGTTGTTGGAGATTATTTGCCAATTCTACTAATTTATCATTGAAATTTTATCAGAATTTTTGGGAAACGGTAAAAGTCATATTTCATTTTCCTTAATATTGGCACAATGAATGAGCGTGATTTGTTGTGAAAATATTTTTTTTTTACACACTACACAAACTTTAGGAAAGGATTCCTTTATACAAATGTAGATATGGAAACAATTATTAGGAGAGAAATACGATGATAGAGGAGAATTGACACATAAGTTCAAGATGAACCTGTAGTTTTCTGCATATGAATCAAATACTTATACTTTCAGGCCGTTGTAGATTTTCTCTTTGAAATCGAAGGGTTGGCGTGGGTTGATCTCTTTTACAAGAGTTCATTTAAGACCTCTAAGATACAGTTTCATAATACGGTGTTTTACACAATGTGGTTTCAATTTCTCGACCACCCTTTTGTTTTTGTTAAAATTTAAATAAAAGTTATTTTGGATATTCAAAATTATCCAATTGTCATTATTTTTAATATTATTTTTATTTAAGTACTTATATATTTTTTTTTTCATTTTTAATTACCTACTCTTAATATTAATTTTATTTTTTGAAAACCAAAAATGTTTTACACAAAAAAAAATGCCGATTGGAAATTTAAGATTTATTACGTTTTTAAATTTTTTATTCATGGGTGCTGGAATTTGTGTGAAAGCAGGCAAAATTTTTGATATTAGTAACAGTCGTATTTCTTTATTTTTGAACAATTACCTAAGTTTAAAATTTCAACTCTGACGTAACATCTTTGATTTTGAAATATTCTTGATAGGCGCTAGAAGCTGAATGGCAGCTTCTCGAACCAGCTCAAATTTCGACAAACTGTAAAATACGTGTTTATTTGTTTTTGATAGAGTACATATTTTTTTGAAACATAACTGATCAGTGCTAGAAGTTGTATGGCATCGACTCGAATCCTTACATATTTTCGAAATCGGCAACAGTCGTTTTTCTTTATCCTTGAAAAAGTTTCTAAGTGCAAATGTTCATGACTGTAACAGAGGTGCTTTTCGAAACATTTCCGATAGATGCTAGGAGTTGTATGGTAGCTTCTCGAACCAGGCGAATTTCGACAAACTGTAAGATACGTGGGTCGTTTTTAATAAATTTTCGTGTCTGTAACACAATTGGTATTTAAAACATTCCTGATAGATGCTTAGATTTGTATGGCGGCTACCTGAGTCATTAATAAGTCTGCAAAATTTTAAAACTATCTATAAAACTGTGAACAAATCTACAAACCAAAAAAAATTTCCCTTTTATAAAATATAAATAGTGTTAATATATACTACAGTAGAAATCATTTACCTACGAAATATCGATCAAATATCTTAATCTAAATATCAATCTTAATCAAATTTATTGAACACTTTTATACTTATAATAATTTAAAACTATTTAAAGTACTTATTATTACAAATTATTTACAATAAAATACTGAAAATTAATGTTTATTAATTTAAATCAAAATAAGACTAAACTAATTATTGATGAAAATCAAAAATATCATTGAATTTCACAATATCAAATGAATTTCACAATATCCAAGGAATTTCACAATAGCTATTCTATGAATTTCACCATAATAGGAAAAAAGGAGGAAGTAGAATAAGACAAAGAAAAAACTATATTCACGATTTGAATTTAATTTATTTATTGTACTAGATTCTTCGTTATTGTAATAGATTTTGCAGTTATTCTTTCAATATGAAAATAAAAAAAATTAAATTAGGGTAGGGAAGTATAGGTTGGATTGTATTGAAATCGTATATAAATCGTTTTTCTACTTTCTTAAATTAAAAAATGTAACAATCTTCGTATCTTTTTCTCTGTTAATTTAATTTTTTTTTATTTTATTCCGATTATGCTTTTACTTATATTTTTCTTAATTTTTGTTATCCTAAATTTGTTTTATTTTTCTTCCTATTTTATGAAGCAGTGAAAGTAATTAAACATTACAAAATAGGGAAACTGTTTACTGCAGGTATAAAGGAAAAGAACAACTACTTCCGACGAAGTTATATTAAGAATATTATGAAATTTATAAATTAAATTGACAAACGCTTGCGTTTTATTTCGGGGAGCACTAACGTTACAACGCCCATTGTTTATACGTTGTACGCCGTACCTTCCTATTTAAGTTGGGGAATATTTTTTTTTTGCAACCGTACACTAGAGCAGTAAAGTGATGCATTTTTTTCTTTTTTTTTTAAGTGTACATAACGTAAATGTACCTATCACCGCCCTAGTACATTATGCCGCCCAAGCCCTGTTTTTGTAAATACAATACTTCCACGCTTTATATTCCAAATTTATTTTTGAAATAAGAAAAGAATATTATTTCCTCGTTGTAATGCAAAACAATGCACATTTGTATTCATATTAATAAATAAGTTATTAATAGAAACCTAAACTAGGTAGCCATTTTAGTGAATATATTGGTTCAAACGTTTAAAATTTGTTTTATTTTGTTAAGACCATAATAATTAAACTATGATGTTCACTTATTTATTTTATTCAAATAATTGTAAAAGATATATTATTAAATAGATTATAATACATACTTTCTTCAATTTGTAAATAAAAAATATTTAAAATTGCTAATTAGTTTTGTGCGCGAATTAGGGACACGTAAATTTATATTGTACGTATTTACGATCGACCGGGCGGAATTAGGAAAATGATATATCGAAATAATTGATTAAGTTATTCACCTATTTTTGATTATACAAGAATAAGCAACTGGACGATTTTAAATTTAAATCGAACAAACTAAGCTGGACCTAATTACGACCTATAAATTTAATTTCGCATATGTGTTTTTTGTTACAACTAAATTTTGAGTTTTTATAAAAATTTGTATGAAAAAGTGGGTCGGTAATACGTTCAATATGTCCTAATTCCGAACTAAATATGCAGGTATAAGCTATTTTCACTGAATTCATACCAAGTCTATATTTAAAGAAAAAATTATATTTTAGTTGTTGAAAATAAGCAAATATTTTCCTTTTATTAGTAGACGAAATACGCGTATCTGTATGATAAGCATATTTAGTAAAATTAAAAGGAAAATATTCGACTATTTTTGACAATTAGATAAATTTTACTCTAACGCTAACCCTAAAGAATAAGTTCTTCCAAAACTATGTTTTACTTATATTATATTTCGTATAATTTAAAAAATCTGTGGAATTATCTTTCCTTGCCACCAAAATTTTATTTAGGCGTCCATTATTTAAATTACCAAAATAATTTCTTTGTACACATTTCACAATAAGTTAAATAGAAGAGTGAAAACCATGACCATGTCTGGTACACTTTGGAGATGGCTTGTAAAAGAAGATATTCTAATACATTCAGACAGTGACATAGTCTGCAAAATTGAGCCTCCAGTTTTAATGAACAGCAGAGGACAATACAATGTAGCTCAAAAATTACAAATAAAAAATGCCAAAACTAAGAAGTAGTAAATGTGATTTTTATTTTGTATATTACATATGTATATGAAATATTTTATATTTTTATTTATTTATTTTAAGTAAATGTGCATTGTTATAATATTTAAGTTAATTATGTTATATCATTGATTAATAATACTATAATAGTATTATTAATCAATGGTTATATGAAATTATTTTTTTTTGTTTGAAATACTGAATCGTTGCATTGTTTAATTTTTTTTTAATTTTGATATTGAAATAAATGTATATTTTTATGTGTAAATAATTTTACTTACATCATAAATATTTTTTTTTTTTTTAAATTACTTAAGTATAGCAATATTAATTTTAGCAAAATTAAATTATACACTTACTATTTTTAATTTATTGTTAAGTCATTACGTGACAATAAAACGGGATAGTATAGAAAATTTCAAAAGATCGCGTCTACACAGAACTCTTTGTCGTCAAAATAATAAAACAAATGTGAAAATTACAAAATTGAAAATTACTTAAATGTGAAAATTACAAAATTGATATTCCCTCATTGTTTTTGTTGGAGTCACTCGCTAGTTCTTAATAATTACATGTAAATATGCAACAACAAAATTATACCCATATAATTATACGGTTCAGGGTCAGTGTCTCATTTATTAGTATCTACTTATATAAAGTTGTGACTCAGTGTCAAAATAGTGTTTGTTCAATATTCTATTTATGTGTATTAGTAAATAAATATCATAAGATTTGGTAATTGATATAAATAAGACAAAACAAAGAATTTAATTGGTAAACCCAAATCTAATATACACTAACGACATTAAGATTCTGACAATATCATACAAACACATAACAAAAAACAATATTAGGACGTCGATCGTTTTTTTCAAACCTTGACGCTGAACTTACCCAACTAAGTTATGTTAACAGGATTACCTTGATTCTTAGTTATACGATAAATTTTCAATGATGACAAAGAAGATGTCACTTAGTTGATCGTGTAAATGACACTTAAAGAGTAGATTTAGTACTTTACTTACTACGAATATTCTGTCTATATGGTAATTAAAAAAAAAAAATGTTAAAAAAACAAAGGTTGAAGCAAATTCGCATTTTTCTTAAATTCAAAATAAAAGCTCTAATAACTATCGTTTCTATAACAACATAAAATCAAAAAAAAAAGAAAATACGTGAACAAAAAATGTTCAAATCTGCTGTGTTAAAATTGTATATGCACTCAGTGTGTATTCATAATAAAATAACTTCTAATAATATTGTGATATATATGTATAATTTCATTTTATGCAAAATAAGAAACAAAATATATTTTTCTTTTTTTCATATTTTTATAATTTTAACATAATAAATGTAATAATGTATATAATATAATAAGAACAAATAAGAATGCATAAAGTAAGATAATTTTTACAATATAATTAACCTATTGCTGATGTAACTAATTCTGCAACATCGATATTCGTAGTACGGACGGTTAATTTCATTGTAGTTCCATTTGATAGAGCCAATTTAGATCTCACCAAAATTTCTGCGCCATTTCGGAATGTACCTGAACAAAGAAGAGTATGTGCATTTGAACCATCAGCAACCTTTCTCTGACCAATTTGCAGCTGTAAGTCCTAGGAATTTCAATATATTAACAACGGCTTCTTGTAAAGTACAAGCTGCAGACAACACATAACATTCCACCCATTCTGCCAGTATCAACCCCAAGTATCAACCCCATCCCATACAACAGTAAATAGCAGTACTTTTTTTCAATCTTAGAATTTGATCTCCTACTGTTACTTCTAAATCTTCAAGCATATAATATATTCATCATTATTACCATCATCAGAATCAAACAAACCAGTATTAGGATTACCATCTTCCACAACAAATCGCAATACAGATTACCATCTTCCACAACAAATCGCAATACAGCACCGAATGATCCAACGCTACTAGCTATTTCTGGTGGGAATTCTACTAAAGTGTAAGTTGAACCCATTGAAATATATGATAATTTTTGACATATAGTATTTGAGATTGTGCAATAAAACTTTCTGGTATCGATAAATCTACTCGTACGTTTTCCAGTAACTGATCGGGCAAAGTATTTAGACAAACAAATTGAAATACAACATAATTTACAAAAACATGCTTAAAGCATTAAACAGTATATTCAGTTTCACTTTCACTTAATTAAACTGAAACACAAGTTTTATGAATAGGAACAAGTCGATATAATTCTGGGATTTGGGACAACTTTATTGTAGATAATGTATATTGCAGAATTAATTTTGAAATTACGTAGGATTACATGAATTATTTATTGTGTATATATTGAATAAAAATTGTACAAACTAAGTTATTTTCATTTTATTTTTACTTCATACTTCATTATAAAGAAGTTGTTATTGTAAATAATGTATGTGATATATTTTATTATTTTTAAGTTGTACTGTCTTGAATTGTACACTACGAGCACATGTGTATTAATAAGTAGGTATGTATATATATGCTATAGTTATATTTTATTTATTTCATATGAAATAGTTGTTGTTTATATTATAGTAAATGCTATATAAAGTTACTATTCATATATGAATAATACTTTTCGATTTCAATTTTATTTTTTTAAAGGTTTTCAATCAAAATAATTACGTTATGAGTCTTCATTTCGTTTATCACATGCTGGGCGTAGCAATAGGTAGACCACCTGCCTTTCAACCGAAAGGTTTCAGGTTCGATTCCCGAAGAAGCAAAAATAAATGGTTTATTATGGGTTTTTCGACTTGGTCTAGTACTCTTTGTCATTGGATAAAAATAAATGACAAAAAAATAATTGAGAGAATATATAATCTGGTAACAAATTAAATAAAATGAAACTATTCTATTTAAGAAGGCTTAGTTCCTGACAATCAGTAGTTTTCCACACTTAATGAGTAGATAAGCCAGTAATTTGATAAATAAATGCTCGAAATATTGTAAATATTGTAGTATAAACTTGCAGTATCGTACTTAATTAAGCAAAAAAAGTGATCTACCTAAGTTACTGTCAAAAACATAAAAAACAAAATAATAATTCATTCTAGAATAAAAAAGGACTGATATAACTAACTGGAAATAGAATAAAAATTATTTGAAAGTTCCTTCCAATGATGTGCAATAATTATATCGTACAAAAGTTTTTTGGAGATAATTAAAATGTGGATAATTTTGCTAACTATTTACCCAAGAGATATTGATGTTGATAGAATTAACGAACAAATTTTGAATATTTTGGAGGGAAATGTAATAACTTATCTTAATACCGATTCCATTGATTACTGCGATGAAAATGATGCAGTTAATTATTTTGTAGAGTTCTTAAACGTCTGCTGTCCAAGTGGAATACCTCTGCATAAACTTAATTTGAAAGTTGGTAATATAATAATACTACTGAGAAACCTAAATACCAAACGTGGCCTATGCAATGTAATAATTTTTGAGAAATCACTCATATACTCATTTAATTGTTCTTAACATATTATATAATCCAAATTTTCATTTACATTTTTTTTTTTTATTTTTTTCTTGTAAAATTTTTTGTTATAATTGTCTCTATAATAATTACTTGTTTTTTTTTATTGTTACTTGCTATTGAATTTTTGAATTTTTGAATTTTTGAACTTTATTTTTGTAATTTTGTAAAAAGCCTTAAAATGAGAGAAGTCTCTTTAGGCATCATAATGGTTGAATAAATAAATAAATAAATAAATGGGACT
This sequence comes from Argyra leucocephala, assembly GCA_963942445.1. Lineage (NCBI taxonomy): Eukaryota > Metazoa > Arthropoda > Insecta > Diptera > Dolichopodidae > Argyra > Argyra leucocephala. The sequence goes on along the minus strand of OZ012681.1, from coordinate 65,939,739 downwards.
CGATTAGCTGTAAAAGCTCTAAAATCTAATTTAATAATTGTGGAAATCCTAATTGGCACAGCTATAGATGAAACTGTATTCATTCCTAAAATATATTCAGCTTCAACGACCACATAACAGCCATTTATTCTTAGACGTCGACAATCCCCTGTTAATTTGGCATTTTTTATGCCCATAAATAAGTCGCAAGGTCAAACATTGGAAAAATTACGAGTTTATTTGCCAGAAATGGTATTTACCCATTGGCAACTGTACATTGCAATTTCCAGAGTATAGCGGTCTGGTGATATTCAAATAAAACTTACTGAGGGAAGGGAGCAAGGCACATTAATTCAACATTCCAATAAACTATTTACAAAAAATATTGTATATTATATAAAGAGGATTTAACATCTAATCACTAGAGAAAAAATAGTAAAATGCTAATTTTAGAATTTCAACAAGTCAATTAAAATTTTTCTTTGAAATGAAATAATTTTAGATATATTAAAGTTAAATCATCTTCTTAAATTATTTTTACAACATCAAGTTTTCTTCTTCAAAAAGAAAAAAGGACTCCTTCTCGAACAGATTGTGTAAATTTTCAGATCTACTGAAATTTAAAGAAGAGGAAAATAATGAAATCCTTTTATTTTTACAAGAAAATAAAAAAAAGGGAAACAAATAACATGAGGCAAGAAAATGTAAAAATAAAAAGAACAAAGGGTTATCCATACATAAAATTAGAGAAATTCGACATATAAATAAATGGAATATAAACGAAAAAATCGTTAATTAAAAAAAATTAGATTTAGGATGCAATTTTTAATTATCAAATTCATAAAAATAATACTAATTTTGAAATTGATATTATGGAAATACTGGAATTACAGAATCACTATTACCATTAGTACAAAATTTGTAAACTGGAATAAGTTGTAAACAACAGTAACTATTGCCAATATATCTTTACTATCAAAAGAAACTGTCATGAGAAAGAGAACAAAATTTCGTTTATGTAATAGAAAATAACTTCCACTATACTCTCTGATGGTGTTTTAAAGTAATGAGCTGATGAGAATAAATCTAAAATCACTTGGAAAATGTTTAAAACTTAGATCCTATTCTATTATCACAATGGAAAAATTCTTAAAAAACTGAAAATTATCAAAAAAATGTAAATTGCCCCTAATAAATGAAAATATGAAAATTTTAACATTTATTAAAAGTTTTTTTTTTTTCAATAGACATTTTTTGAATAGGACGATCTCCTTTTACTCATGCTCCTTTTGTTTTTCTGTTTTTGGTTAAAGATTTATTTTTTATGCGGGAAAAATGAATGTTGCCAGAAGCTGTGTCATTTATCTTATTTTTAGTGGCAATTAATGTTACACCAACTGTTGAGTTTTTGGCAACATTTTTACAAATAACACAAAAACAAAGGCAACAAAAAAAGAACAAAGATATATTTTTTTTTTTAAAAAAGAAAAAGCAACAATAAGAAAATACAAAATAATAAAAACCAAAACTTTAAGAATAAGTTTTATTCGTCTTGTTGATTTGAAATAATTTTTCGACGAAATTTTTCTTACTTTTTGCTATTATTGTTTTGTATGTTTTCTTAAACTATATTTTCAGAAATATACTTTTTTGTATTATTATAACAATGGTCCTTGTGGGTACGGGGTGTTACCATTAAAGTCAATCAAAGTTTTTAATTTATTTATTTTTTCTGGAATTTATTTACCAAATTATTTTTTCTGGACATTTATTTACCAAATTATGAAGCTAAGTTCCGCTAACACTATGAAATTGACTCGAAAAATATTATGATCATTAAAAATTCAATGTGTGAATTGAAAAAAAAAGTACGGTACAAAATAGTACCTGAACCACTTAAAAACCAATTCTCATTATAATTCTTTTAAATTGTAGGTATAAGAGAGACGGAGCCAAAATAAATATTATTTAAAATTTATAAAAAATTTCAATTTAAAATTTCACTCCATCTATAAATATTTACACAAATACATCTTATTATACAAAAAGTTTAGTTTATCAAATTGCACCAACTAACCAATGTACAAAGTTTCTTTTTTATCTCGCCAGAAGTACATTTAAATTTGTTTTTTTCTTTTTCAAATAAGTTATTACATGAGGGGGTTTTTGTCTAAGATAAATCAATAAAAAAAAATTATGTAGTGTTAAAAATAAATTCAAATGATGGAAAACAAATAAATACACATAATGAACGATTTTTTACCAAACTTCTTCGAATTTCGAGGGGCGGGCAAATTCTAGTATTATATTGAATTATATAATAATATTATTACAAAGAATTATCTACTGCAATAATATTGTTCAATTATATAGGGCCAATGAGCAATTCGGTACTGCTTATTTAATTTTGTGTGTAGTGTAGAGTAAGTTGTCAAACACATCTATTGCGTTGTGATGAGTGTAAACATGATTATATTTTTTTTATAATTTTAGATGTATACGCACTCAAAAGTTTTACCCTTTTGACTTGTCTGGCTATATTGATATTATAAAGAGTTTAGACTGTTTTGATATTTGTATAAAATTGTAGCCTTTTTTATGAAACTAAAATTGTTTATTGAAACAAAATTATTTTACAAGATTCATATTAGCTAAACACAATAATATAAGTAAACCATAATTTCAAACAAATTGTATATAGTTCTGTGGCAGTAAATAATAACCACTTAAGTGAATTTTGTCAATTGGTCAGGAAGCACAAAACAAACTTTTTAATCATTTCTGAAAAAATTGTGACACTTTGAACGGGATTTTTGTCATACAAAATGAGCAATGGAATAATAATGTTAAACTAAAAACAGAATAAAATCTTTAAAAAGTAAAATTTTAAAATAAAAAAAATTAATTTAAATGAAATAAGTCTATATAAGTCTATAATAATATATAATTATTATAACATTATTTGTTTTTACAAGACTGTATTTGTTCAAACTATAAATGAAACACTCTTTAAATAGTAATTTAATAATTATTTTTTCTTAATATAGTTTATAATTCATTGTCTTTAAATGTACACTATATTTCCTTTATTAAATCTAATAGTTTATAATATATATTAGTTTAAATATAATAATTTTATTCTTATTTTGTAAATTAACACTATATCTAAATATGATCTTTATTTAATTTATTTAATTACAACTTGTTTCTTTGAATTCTAAAATGGAAGAGAACATTTGAATTTTATTTTTCTAATAATTACAATTATTTAACGTAACTTATTAATCTAAGTTCAATAACCTTAACTATAACGAATTTCATTTAATATAATATAATACAATAGTATATAATGTATACATGAATAAGTTGAAAATAGAAATATAATTCAATGAAATACATAATGAACATATGTTATCTTTTGTATAACAGAATGCAATAGAAAACTTGACTCGATATAATTACTCAAATTAAATATCACTCAGCACTGTGATATTCGAAATTATAATAGTATGATATAACTAGGGGCCCCTGTTGAGTAATTATATTTCAAGTTGAAGTCAAATTTAAAGTTTTTAAAAAAACAGTAATTTACGTACTGACATAGACTGCGCACGATATAGAAGAAACCACTCATGTTTAATAAAAAGTTTTTTGGTTATTAAGTTTTATTTAGGACACATAAATACACGTCCCTCATATACTGCTTCGTTTCCGATATATTCCCTATAGTAAGAAGCATTTAGTGATAAAATTACTAAAAATAAAAAGTTTTGTTATTAAAGAGGTACGTATATATATACCTACATAATACATAATTTTAATAAAAACTATATTATTACTACAAATAACAAAAATTTAGAAACAGTTACTTAAAAAGATAAAAATGAAGAATTCAAGTGACCTACTATATCAAAATGAAGTACTCTAACTCTACTATATCAAAATAAATTTCCTAGTCATGTGAACAATTCAACTGATTTTTTTTGTTTTTGCTTTTTTATATTTTTTATTTGAGATGAATTTGTTTCTTTGTTTTTTTTTGGCATATGTGCATAAATTAATTTGCAAGTACATAATATAAAATATAATAACTGATTTGTTTACTTTTGTTTATTATTTTCATAAGATCTCACTTATGCATAATGTATTTGCTGAATAATAAGATCGTATGTGTACAAAATGTTTAACTTATATATTATATATATTAGAAGTTCATTAAGGAGTAATAGAATCGAAATAAATTAAAAAGGTGTCTACTGCGCAGGACCTTAAATGGTTGTCAATTATAATTATAGATTATAGTGGAGACTTAAAATAAAACGTCAAAGTGACAAAATATTATCTAAGGTAAACAAGAAGAACAAGAAAGTACAATTAAAGATTATTTAAATATTTAATATTTAAATAATATTATTAAATTCAAATAATAAAATATATTATATTTAAATTATTTCTGATTACAGGATAACCAATACTGGATATTATGATGCTGATGAACATCGCTGGAATGCTATTTTAGGTAAGTGTTTGTTGACATAAATATAATTTGAGATACTCTACGCGAGTTTCTTTTTGTTTATTTTTAGATGCTGGTTGGAGTTGGAACCATACCACTGTGCCGGAACATAATTTTTTCATCATTTTGCAGTTAAGTTCAAAATAAGTTCTTATGTGAAAATCATTAAGATACAAAAAGGTTAAGATACAAAAAACAAACATAAGTTATTTTTCTTCACAAAAATTAAAGTTAAAATATAGTTTTACCCCAAATATTTTAAATTTATTTTTCAATTTATAATAATAAAATATTCAATTTAGAAATATGTTGATGCAAAACACAAAAATTATTTTATGAAAATAACTAAAATTAAAATAAAATATAACATTAATGTACACATAATTTAAAAAAAAAAAATGGTAATTCATTTCTCCATAAATTTTTGTTTTTTCAAATAGGTATAAAATAAATGTCAGGTTATTAAAATTATTAAAACTAGTGTGATAATGTATTTCTTAATCGTCGTTATTATCAGCAAAATCTTGATCTATATTTGAAGTGCTCTGATTCACTTCTAAAGTTTCGTAAAAATTATGATAATCTTTACCAATGTACGGTAGCATAGAAAGAAGATCATCCTTTTTTTTCTTATTTATTTTGATTGACTCAGTATAGGAGTTTTAAACTTATGAAATTTTAGTTGGTCTTAAATTCTGAGTTATTGAATAGAATTTTTCCAAATTATTTAGTGTATCGCAACTATTTGACATATTTTCATTGGAATGATTCATTCGAAGTTTTCTTGTTTTTGAAAACAAATTTACGTAAAACTGCTATTTTTCTAATATACATAATATGAGTTAGCTGGCATAAAGCTTTTAGTAGGCTTATTGTGGCGACTGGTGAAATGTTAAGACAGGTGTTCAAAAACAAAAATAATATAATATAGGTACTTATCAATTTGCGATTTTATTAATGGTTCTATTCGTAAATAAGTTCCAATATTCTCGATTTTGAGAAAATATTTTTAAAATAGTCTTAAAATATTAATTAAAAAACAAACCACACTTCTCTGATCAATAGTCGGATGACATCACAATAAAATTTGAAAAATTTATGTAGCTATGTTTGCTATCATGTCTGCTATTATATGTCTGCTTTTTAAATTTTTCGCGAATCGTTCTTCTGGATTTTTTATTTTTTTTATTATTCACCGATCTTCTGAATTTCTGTTGTTTTTTATTATTAATCACGAATCGTTCTTTTTTTCAATATTACTATACCTACCTAAATCATTTTGTTCTTCTTCAACAGCTTCAACTGCCTCAACAGCTTTAACAGCTACATCACAATGTTTTTTCAAAATGCCTCTCACCAAATTAACCATGCGTTTTCCTCTAGATACCATTATTAAAAAAGAATCACCTTAAATTAAGACAATTGCGCGCTCGACACTTAATAAAAGATCACTTAATATTCAAAATTTGTTCTTCTTTGATCAACGAATAACCACTTACTGACACATAAGTTAACAAATTTTAAAATCTTTAAGTGATGACCGTTAAAAAAATATAAATTTAAGTTGTTTTTCAAAAAGCAATTGTAGTTGCAACGGCAGTTAAGTGGTTTTTAAACAGCTGTAACTCCGTAAATAATTGTCTCATTAGAACCAAATTTTGACAGTAAGTAAAGCTTAGAAAGGAAGCTATAATGCACCTATATTTTTGGTGCACTTAAGTGGTTATTACTTATTGCCACAGAGTTATGTAAGAGAGATGGTGTCTCTAATCTAAGGCAGTACAATAACCGTCATATAAGCCGTTTATTTCATCTGGTGCTGTGCGTGCACGAACATTATTGAAAGACACAATTAAAATCTTAAAATAGATATAAGAGAGCAAAACTAATAATAATTTGTGTTATTAATGGAAATAAACCAATATTATAATATATTTGAGGAACAAATATATGTGAAACTAAACAAAAAAAAAAGAGTTTTAATTAATTATTATGACTATACTTAAAAATATTCAAGCTCTTACATTAATTTTTGTAGAATCGATTAAAAGGATCCTAATCATTGAAATTTAAGTGACCTAACATGCATTTTGAAATGTAAACCGCTAAAATATACTTCAGAAATGACGAAAAAAATTTTAAAAATTGATCAATTGATCACAAGCCAAAAATTTTCAAATAGTATGGAATAATTGGTAAAATAAATTTTGTGATCAAATCCTTATAAAATAAAACTTGAAAACCCGCTAAAGTAAGCTTTAGCTCTAAATTAATTTGGAAGATTAGGAAAATCACTTCAAACCTTTAACAGTGTATTAAGCTAGCAATTAGATCCAGATCTTTTACAAAATTTGAGCCTCTTTAAGAATACGAAAAAAGTAGAAGAAGTTGTAAAAATTTTCAGTTTAATATTTTTCCTTTTTGCCACTGAATAGATCGTAATTCATTCGCACGATGTCGTCAATAATAATATTTGTGGGTTGAAGATAACATTTTTTTTATCAAGAACATTGTTTTTGTTGATACAGAGTATTCATATAACATTTAGCTCTGCTGTGAAACCTTTAAATCATACTTTAATTTTTTTTTTTTGGTGTAGGTCCAATCCAATGGTGATTATCATAATGACAGTACAGATTTCAGCATTTATGTATATACTTTATTTTGTATGGTGTAGTTAGAATGCTTATCTAGTATGTTTTAGAATGTCAGTATATTTTTCTAACACGGATTTTCTAGTTCTTCAAAGAAATTTGAGAACTTAATGTTTTATGAATTTTGTTTTTCATATAAAATAAATAATGATTAAAAACAAAACGATTAAAATTTCGGGACTACACAGGGGAAAACAACTTTTAGAATATACACCTGCAATTAGTTTTATGTGTGCACGCTTTCATATAAGCTAATGGAACAAAAATCTGCAATCAAAATATTGCAAAACTAAAAATGTAAGTCTACGCTTAACCTTCATCCGTCCTTCGAGTCTATTTCGACTCAAAGGAAAATGTACTCTCAAATATCTCGTTAAATATAATAGTTACAAACATATAACTCAATGACTTTATCTAATATGTTGAGTTATCTAAAATTACGATTAACCGTTATACCTTTTTTGTAATAAGTAACACTAAAGCTCCTTGGGTCTTAAATGACCTATAGCAATTCCTAGTACTAGATATGCATTTATTCATAGCATTGTGAATGTAAAATATTTGTATACAAGCTTCTAATTAGGGAAATCCCCGAATTGTAATTTTAGTTTTCAATTCGTCGTATAATCGTAGTAATCATAAAATAAATATAGATATGTATATATTTTAGTTCTAACGAAAAACTGGTCAGTGTTGCTTGCGAAAGTTTTATTTGCTACGTTTAGAGTTCAGTAAATTTTAGAGTATTGATATTATTTTTGAAAATTGTTTTACGAAAAATAATATAAAAATATATATTTATAAATATAAAAATATATATTTTACGAAAGGGTAAGAAGTGCTTTTTTTATAATTTTGGTTTTTGCTACAACAAATAAAAAATTTGTAAACCTTAGCAAGATGTTGCGGAACGAAGATGACATAATGTGCTGCATTATTATCTGAAAATGATACCTGCTCAGAAACTTCAGATCATGTGGAATTTGATGAAAGTTCGTATGATACCGACGATGATGTTTATTCAGAACTACCGCTGCCGCTACCACTGGCATCATACTTATCCAAGGATAAAAATATTCGATGGTATCGATGGTATTCGAAATATTTTCGGTGTCACTATGTCCCTCACGAGATTCAAAGTTATTTCAAGAGTCATAAGATTTGGTGATCGCAGCACATGTTTGACGCGACAACGAAAAAAAACCACAGATAATTTTAGACTATAATCAGACCAAAGGCGGCGTAGACACAGTAGATAAAAAGATAGCTATTTATACTTGTAAAAGGAAAACAAACAGGTGACCAGTGGTTATTTTCACCAACATATTAAATGTGTCCGTAAACAATGGATTTGGGCTTTTCATTAGCGTTTTTCCAGATTGGAACAACAGAAAACATCATAGACGACGACTCTTTATCGAAATACTGAGGGGATTTTTGATCAAAGAACATATGGCTAGAAGAGCTTGTCCCCCACGATCTTTAAACTGCCAAAATTTGATAGCTAACCTTACAACAGATAACACAATAAACTGTTCACCAACGACATCTACAAATAAGCAAACTGAAAAGAAAAGAGGCCGTTGCAATTTTTGCCAAAAATTTTACAACGAGCATACATGAAAGTGTACCATTTGTAATAAATTTATCTGTAAAACTCATACCAATACCATGTGTCATCAGTGTATGAAATGAGATATATTTATGTAGCATAGCAAGTTTTTTTCTTCAATTTATGTACTTTAATCGAATTGAATTCATGTGGAATATTTTGTTTTCTTTTATTTAAACTTATTAGTAACAAGTTAACAAAACAAAAAAAATAATAAATTGCTTTTTAGTATAAAACCATATATGGGTCTATTTTGACCCAAGGGCCTTTAGTGTTACTTTTTTTTAGGGACGGATGAAGGTTAATCAAAAAATGGATATAATAAATTCGAATACATTAGAAATTTCCAATTCCATAATTAATTGAAACAATTTAAAATTTTGATTGCCGAGCAGCAGAAATCGACTTTGTTGTCTCGAAAATGACGACAAAAAATAAATGAAATACATGAAGTTTATTTTTAGAGTATCTCTGGGTCATATCAACTATGTCATATCACCTATAAAATTTTTAAATTGTATGTAGATTTTTTTTTTAATTTTCTAATTATAAAAGTAACATATTTGATTATGAAATACGGTAGGCAAAACTGCAAAACACCCTGTTATGATGTTAGACTCAAACTTTTGCTAAAAACAAAACAAATAATCATTTTAAAATCAATTTTCCTATGTATAGTTACTCAGTAAAATAGAATAAATTATTCAAACTGAAAAATTTTCATAATAAAATTTATATTTTCATACTATTAATCCAGTAGAATACCGAAAATGGAACACCATGTATATTAAATTTAATTTTTAGTCTAATCTATTAGATAGTATACCGTATAACATCGTCATTATTTCATTTTACTAACCATACTCTTGATATATGTGTATAATGATACTCCTTTTTCTAGGATAATATAATTATATAAAAATTGGAATTAACTGTAAATTTGCTAAGAATATAATAAATTTATGCACAATTAACTTTATGTCATTCGAAACTGAGAACAAAAATATAAGATAGAGAAAAAGAATTATTAAGAAAAAGAAGAAGAAGAAGAAGAAAAAAGAAAATGTATTATTTATTATAGGAATTAAGAATTCTATGAAATGATCTTAAACCATGGTTTTTTATTTTGTCTACAGAATACTATTTTGATAATCTCAACCTTTTCATGTTTACGTAAAGCCATTAGAACATAGAAGATGTCTGTTAATCAATTCTAGTTTCTGTTGAAAAATTTATTTTTAATACAATTACGGAATTAAGTAAAATACAGCTTTTCTATTCAAAGAGAATTGTACTTTTTTTTAGCTTTTCAACAAATCTTTTTGTAACAATAAAAATTTACTTTCGCGAATTATTGAGGGACAGGTTGGGCTCTTTTCTTCTCCATCGACATCCCTAGATGCAAAAAATATATTATAAAAACAAGTCTATCACCAAAACATCGCGAATATGAAACATAATTCCATTAAATGTGTTTCCCAAACATGAACAGTTCGTTAATTATGGCCTGCACAAATTTAAAACGACCATATTAATACCTTCATTCGTAATTGTACTCATATCTCAACTTCCTTTTCTGTTGACAGAATTAAAAAACTACTGGTCCATCTTTTCATTAACAAGGTTCAAAAACACTTGCATAAATGTATTACTATAGAAGTACAAATACTTATTCGCAGTGTTTTCACTCAGTTCGGGAATGGTTTACATTTATTAGTCCCTAACTGAGCAATTTTAACAAAGAATAAGATAAACAACCACAAGTTGTAAATATTAGTACACATTTTGCTTTATCTTTATTCAGAAATAAGTAATTCGTAGTTTTATATATTGGGATATATTAGTTTTATACAGCTCAGCTGCAATTAGTTTCCTCGAATCTATGATAATAATCTATATATAATTCTTCGACGGTGTCAGCATGTATCGTTATAATTTTTTGTTTTAAAGAGAAATATTGTTTCTGTTTCATGCATAGATTTTGTTTTTAACATAAATGAAGAACAGAATTTGCAAACAAATTGGAAGAGATTTTTTTCTTTCTTTCTTACACCTCATCAAGAATGCCTTTAATATAGGAGAAAAAAAATCAAACTTTACTCAAATTGATTCGGTACACATTTTTGGTTATTTTCTTTTGTTGTTTTTCTTCTTAATACATCATAGTAGAAAAGAATATTCATTAATAAGAAGATATGCACTGGGGTGGGGAAGTCAAGATATTTTTACTACGCCTTTAACAAAAAAACCTCATTAGTTAAAAGCAAAGAACTATTATTTTCGTTATGTAATCAGTTGTGAGAAAGAAAGAGTGCGAAAAAAATCAATTAAAAAACCAATTAATTTTTGCAATGTAACTTTAAATAGCCAACGGGAGAAGAGATTTTTCATGGGTATGGTCTTCTGAAATTTTGTGTTCGATTTTTTAAAAATGAACGTATTAAATTTATTAGGGTATGAGAGTAAGGAAATTTTGAATGCTTGATTTTTTACAGGTTCCTACATAACATAATATTGGTTCCAAAAACATGTTATTTCTTAAACATAATGTTATTTTCTTTTATTGTCTTATTTTTTTTTTTTTCCTGTTACTTCTCGTGGAAGCATAGGGCATCAACTTGCCTCCTCCATTGTTCTCTGTTGTACGCAATGATCTTTATCTCTTCCCAAGTTCGTCCATATCTTGTTATCTCAGAAGTCGCAGTTCGACGCCAGGTATTGTTGGGTCGCCTTCTGCTCCCTTGGGGGTTCCATTCTAGGGCCATTCTCGTTATATTATTTGATGGTTTTCTTAGAGTGTGCCCTATCCATCTCAATTTTCTGCGCTTAATTTGATGCACTATCGGTTGTTCACCTGTTATCTGCCATAAGTCCTTATTGCTGATGGTGTTGGGCCAGAATATTCAGCATATTCTTCCTTGGCATTTGTTCGCAAATACTTGAAGTTTTTGACTGATGTTATTTGTCGTCATCCAAGTTTCACTGCGGTGTTGACCTATAAGGGAAGTATTGTCTTATAAGGGAAATAAAAATTTTTTTTATTTCAAACAGATTATAATTGATGTATTTTCAATATATAAATTTTTTCAGGTATTGAGCCAGGTAGTTAAAAAGAATTCCAAGAACAATGGTTTTTTTTATGAATGACTCGATGCATTTTTATTTCCTTCAAAATTAAATTTTGCCATTTAATAATCAATGATAATTTATTAATTATTAATAATATTAGAATTTATAAATAAGAAGGAAATTTGAATATTAATAATGTTTTTTATTGCTATGCATTTTTAAGTGTAACACATCCTTAATTATTGATAAATAAGAATAAATACAACAATATTTCTTTGAGACAAAAAAAGTCGTTCGATAATGTTTTCCCACTTTGTCTTTTGAATTTTTATCTCTCTCTCTCACAAATAAAATTCTTATTACTATCTATTTCCTACAATTTTGGAAATCGACTAGAAAAATGGTAACCAAAAATTGACAAATTATAAAATTTCATTCCAATGCACTTTCTTATTAATGGATATCCTTTGATAGTAGATGCGTGTGCGGCTTTACATTATATAATAACTAGTGGCCCCTGTTGAGTAATTATATTTCAAGTTGAAGTCAAATTTAAAGTTTTTAAAAAAACAATAATTTACGTACTGACATAGACTTCGATATAGCAGGAACCACTCGTGTTTAATAAAAAGATTTGTGGTTAGTAAGTTTTATTTAGGACACATAAATACACGTCCCTCATATACTGCTTCGTTTCCGATATATTCCCTATAGTAAGTGGCATTTAGTGGATAAAATTACTAAAAATAAAAAAATTTGTCATTAAAGATGAAAAGGTGTCTACTGCGCAGGACCTTAAATGCTTGACAATTATAATTATAGAGAGCTACTTTGACTCTATTATGTAAAGATGAAATTGCCCGTCATATGAATTTTTTGTTTAAAAAGTTTTTGTATTTTTTTTGTTTTTTTTTTTTTATTTTTTGGTTTGTTTTTGTTTTTTATTTTAATAAGAACTCACGAATAATGTATTTGGTGAATAATAAAACCATATGATTAAAAAATTTTCAACTGTGTGATCATTATTGTTTTATATACAACTATTATATTAGAAGTTCAATAAGGATAATTATATACACTCCAACTCTACTATATAAAAATAAATTTGCTCGTCATATGAACAATTCAAATGATTTGTTTTGTTTTTGCTTTTTTATATTTTTTATTTGAGATGAATTTGTTTTTTTGTTTTTTTTTGGCATATGTACATAAATTCATTTGCAAGTACATAATATAAAATATAATAACTGACCTGTTTACTTTTGTTTATTATTTTCATAATATCTCACTTATGCACAATATATTTGGTGAATAAAAAATCATATGAATACAAAATGTTCAACTGTGTGCGCATTTTTGTTTTATATACAATCTTATATATTATATATATTAGAAATTCATTAAGGAGTAGGAGAATCGAAATAAAATGAAAAGGTGTCTACTGCGCAGGACCTTAAATGCTTGTCAATTATAATTATAGATTTTTGTACATAATCTTTCCTCTTTTTATTTCAATCTACTGATAATTGTTTTTCTTAAAGAGAAATTGTTTTTGTTTTATGGATACATTCATACATTTCTTTCACACAAACGAAAGAGAAAAGAAAAAATAACAACAAAAAAACAAATAAATGTCGAATGAGGATGTAATTCTTTCTGTTTCCTCCCCTTCTAAAACAAAACGGATTAAAAATATTTAGAATAATAATTTCAAAGCTATTGAATACATTCTTATATACTTGAGAAATATATTTTAAAATCATTTTTAGAATACATTGATTAGCGTAAGTTATTATGAATTTTTTTATGAAAAATAATCAAAAAAACTTTAATCAATTTATATAATCAACTACATGAGTGTTGGCATAAGTGTTAGCATTTAGAGCAACGTTTACACATAAGATTTTATTTGATAAAAATTACTTATTTATTTATTTAAGGTTTGTTTGGCTCAAATAAAAAACAATGATTTTAAATATAGAAATTTAAAATTATAAACAAATTAAATAATAAATAAAAAATACAACAAATTCAAAAAAAAAAAAAAATGCAAAAATACAATTAAGAAAAAGTTGAAAAAATCTTATAAATGTAGGTAGTTTAGTATCTACTAATTGTTATTATCAATACTATTATTTATAACAATCATTAAACAAAAAGTTTAACAAATGACAAGAGTCGATTTCGATTTAAAGGAAAAAATTAGTTTCCAGCATTTTTTGTTTCAAAAATGTTTGATGATAATAGGATTTGACATCCAACTTTGTTTAATGAAAAAAATAGAATATTATTTTTTTCATTAAACAAAGTCGGATGTTAAAATTTGTGGAACAACGTTTACAGGACAGTCAAACTTTCAATAGTATAAACTAAATCTTGATGTCTAAACGTTACCTAATCGTTAGAACATAATTTTAGCGGTTTTTTATTTGTAAATAAAAAACAATAGATATATTCAGTTTACTTTATTTCTAATATTTTAGTGTTTTTTATTTAAAAAAATAAAAATAAACAGTATAGATAAATAATAAATGTACCTATGTAATATATGAATATAACCTGTATCTATTTATTGATATTTGATATTGTAGTCTTTCGTATTTTAAAATAAAAAAAACAGTAGTTTTTAATTTTTTGGTTTTCCTAATTTATAAAAAAAAATAAACAGTAAAACGCCAGTTTCTCGTCCGAGCTGCCTTTGCAATACTCATCAACAAAGCGCAAGGTCAAACTCTCAATAAGGTTGGTATTTTAGTTGATGCACCAGAGTTTTCACATGGACAACTATATGTCGGGATTTCGCGCACTACTGGAAATATAAATCATTTGAATCAATCATTTGAATCAATTGTCGCCGAAGAAAATAGAACTGTTAGAAATATAGTTTTTAATGAAATATTAGTTGATTAAATATTTCAATCTATATCAATCCAATTATATAGTCTGTCTGCTAATCAACTAATTAGGGGAATTATTAGGGGAATTTTTGATTTTGATAATTTATAATGCAGTACAACCTAGAATGCTCTAATTTTGATTTTTCACTATATATAACGGTAGCAAAAAGTTACGTAGTAACGGGTATTTAACTAGTAATAATAATATCCCAACGACTAATTACCCCTCCTGTGCCGCGCACGCATCCATTTCACTATTATTATTATTTAGCATAATGACTAGTAGTGTCATAAACAAGCTCATCACAGTGCTTGGAAAAATAAGTCTAATCTTATTAAAAGTAGTTTATTTATTTGATAGATTTTTAAAAAAAAAATGTATATGTTATAGAAAAGAATTTATATAAAGATTTTAATATATTAAAGTATTCAGTATGTAATACTGTGACGAGCATACACTGCAATGAACTTTCATTAATTAAACATTAACATTTATTATTATATTTTTAGTTTTATTCAAAAAAAAAAATACAAGCACGTGATACCCCTTAATGAAGAATGTGTATGAAAACTGAAACAAAAATAAAATCCATAAACGGTAAAAAAACGAGAAAAAACGGTTAAAAAGCTAATAACTTTGATTTGCCTTCCAACATGTCAAGGCAAATCAAAGAATAAAAATCAATAAGCAATATGCTCAACAGTCAAAAGTTGAAGCACTTTAAAATCTTAAGCAATTAAAAATTATATCACAGACTTAGACTATCTTTCAGGATGTCAAGATAGGCTATATCAAAATTTTGCACTTTTAAATTATGCCGAAGAAGCATTAGTCAATTTATTAAGGTATAAACTAAAGAAATTTAAAAAAAAATATATATGTATAAATATATATATAAAATTTCAACACATGCAAAACGCAATTATTCAAAGACACAAAAATAAAATTAATAATAGTAAAAATAAACCTAATTTAAATTTAAACACTTAAGTGTATTAAGTATACAATACTACTGATTTAACGTTAACAGCTACGTATAATATTACATGTCCTTCAAAAACTTATAACCTGTTTGAATAAAGCAGATTCTTCACTTTAAACTTACTAATGTGAAAATCGCAGACATTAGAGTTATTGTTCAAGTTACGCAGCATTCCTGTAATTGGCTCATTCTTGCGATAATCCGTCCGATAAAACTTTAATCGAAGGAGCGTAGAATACCTAAGAAAACGAAAATTTATATTGAAGTTTAAGTGTTCTAAAATACCAACCGATTTAATTGCACTTCAGCACTTAAACTTCACGACGACTGAAGAGACTTTGCAGACCAAGAAGTTTAAGTGGGTCTCTGTAAGGGGGTAAGTTATATGGGTCTGTCCATTAAAGACCACGAAGAGCGAAACGAACGAATCTACGTTGAACAGATTCAATCCTGTCTATGTGAACTTGGTGAAAAAGTTGCCATACTTGGGACGCGTATTGAAGTAATGGTAAAGCTCTGCTGACATATGGGTCGGAAAATTATTTTGACCATCTTTTGATAAACCCAAGTGTTGAGTTAGCTCTACTGACAATATTATCTACATGAAATCTGAAATTTAGTTCGGTATCTAATAATATACCTAAATCTTTAGTGGGTGTGACATTAGAGATAATAACGCCGTTAATACTATAGTTCCGCGCTGATATTGAAGTTTTACGGCCGTTAAGTGCTAGGTTATTATTGCAACACCAAATAACGAAGTTATTAACGTCACTCTGAAGAAGATGAGATTCTCGTCGAGATGAGATTTGCTTAAATATTTTAATATCGTCAGCGTACACAAGAATGTAAGAATTTTTTATAATATTATATACACATATTATGAGATATTATACTTTGAACTCCGTTGAATTTTTCTTCTAACCCGCTTTTGCTTTTTTCTTTGAGTCACGCTTCCATGTTTCTGCTAATTTGTCCCATACAAAATCCATAGTTGATCTCAGAAGTCTTGAGCTGATTAGTTAGCTACTAAATACTAAGCCTTATCCGTGTTATTTTTTTAGTTTCACACTGAGGTTTCCTTCCTCACTAACTCTCAAAGCTAATTTTCTTTTGGGGTGTTGATCAGTGAGTAGGTTGGTGAAAAGCTCCCGCAGCAATGTTCTTTCGGTGTTTTATGAGTAAGATGGTGATGGTTTTTCCTCGATATCCGTTTTATCTCGCAATCTCATATATGTGTTTAGTCTTTTTTAATAAACCTTTCTGAGAGATGGTAGTTATTCGATGGAAATTCGAACTGAAAGTTGCCATCTTCTGTTGATGAAAGTGGTTCGAATACTCTGTCAGTTTCAGTAGTTTTCCTGTAGTTCACTAGTTATAAGAACATTAATTTTATTCTGTTTAACAACAATTCTAAGAACGGTAGTTCCACCTGTATGTTCCTTTAAAGTTCGTTAATAGTACTAAGTGTTGGCTCTAAATCTGTTGCCCTTATTATTGTAAAAATATCTTCCACGCATTTCTGTTCTAATTTTTTCTATAATCTGACTCTAATCTGGTCATTATAATTTCACTGATGAATGGAGAAAGGGAATTTGCCATTGGAGACCTCTTTAATTTTTTATAGAAATACATTTGCAGAAATGAAATGATTTTTTTCCATGCAAAGGCGGTCCTCAACTTTGATCTGTCTCTTATTGTAGTAACCATTCTGTTATCTTGTTGTAGTAACCATTCTGATCTGACCTGGGATACTTGGAAAAGTTTTTTAATGTTAAAAGGGACCATAACTTTATTTTTGCCAAGTTCTTCAGTTGATTGCAATTGTTGGGCTAGTTCCTCAGATATTTCCACCGATTGGATTACAAACTGCTTATCCATATTTCGAAACTCCAACCATTTTGGGTATTTCATATTATGTTTAAGGCAATTTTTATATTTTTCAGTGGTAGATAAAATTTTTACTCTGCTGATAAAACGGTCGAAAGTAATTGGAAAATTTAAAATTATGGTTTTTATTATGTCAAGGGATCATCTAAATTTAACTTAGATTTTTTGGAATCTGTAGTACGAAATTGGTTTAATTCTATAGTAGCATATTCTACAATTAAGTAATTTTGGTTAAACTTTACTGTTAGGTAATTTGAAATTAATTTTGTTGCTATAACGCCTCCGATGAATCCTATCTCTCAACTTTTATACTTTAGGATCGTTTGAAATTTCACAAAGTTAATTTTTGATTATTTTCAAAAGAAGTTGACATGATGATAAACGTTGAAGTGAGTAAACCTGTAAGTGTAGTAGAAGGGAAATATCCGTCACCAAGAATTACATGTTCTACACATTTAATGTAATGTAAAATAAGTAAGACGTGCTAAATGATTCCCACTTAATATTTTCAATTCGATTATTATGTTTTTGCTGAAACCACCACCAGTGGTTCTTAAACCAAATTTAAGTAATTTAATAAGCAAAATGAGAGGAGATTTCTTTAGACTATCTCATATAAACCTGTAGAATGTACAAGTGTAATAAATATGTGAGTGTGCATATCTCATTAGGGAAAACTTTCTTTTTTTGAAACTTCCCGAATTAAAGACTGTCATATTTTGTTTCTTTAATTTTATTCTTTTGTTTTGTTTTTTTTTTTTACTGTTAATTTATGACAATCAGCTGTTACAAGCGGATTAAATTGTAAGTTAGTGCGAATGAAATGAAGATTAACTTTGTCCTTAATAGTTTGGTTTAGAATTATGTAATATTAAAAATATGGAGTGAGAGATAGAAAAAAAATATTTGTTATAGTTGTTATTTTTATTTTTGTTATATTATTTTGTTAAAGTTTCCATTTTTTTGTTTTGTCTAGTTGAAGGTGAGAATTTAAGAATTAAACTTGTAAACTAAGAGTTAAAACTTTTCTATTGGAAAGTTTTCAACGAGTTCTTTGTGTTAGATGTTGCCACAAATTATGGAAATTAAATTTTTTTTTTTTCTTTTCTATTTTTCTGGAGGAAAATAAATTGATACACTCTGAAATATGATGGAAATTATAAAATTATTTATATGAAAACATTTTAGTTATTTACTGGATAGTAAAAGTGCATTATTAAACATGACGGCTTTTCTGAGGGAGATGTTGTATCGGCGTAGGAGGTAATGACCATATCTCAAACAAAGCTGGAGTTGCTAGCTGTCCAAAAATATATATCTTTAATGGCGCATCTTATTCTTTAAGGACGAAAAGGACATTTGAAGATATCCTTGTTGTGTTGATGTTTTATATAAAAAGTGTTATATCTTTTGATCTATTAGATATATATATATATATATATATATTCAGTTATATATATATATCAGAAAGGCACATAAAAGGCATATTCCTAGTTTTATATAGAAAAAGGGTGAAACATTCAATTCATCAGACAATTATTTTTTTAAATATATTATGTTTATTTAATAATTTTACTCTCATTCTTTGATTAATTTTCACATGTTCATGTATTCACTATTTATTAGATGGAACTATTCGTACGGTTGGTTCAGAAATGTGGGTACAAACAATTAATGATTATTTACATTGCCCATGCAGAACCCGTGAGTAAACTTGAAAATTAGTAAGCGACAGTTTGCGTAAAAACGTCAGGTCGGGCAGAATGTGCGTGTCCCATTGGACTCTGGGACTTATGACATGTCACCGTCTGTGCAATCTTATAACACTATCTTAAATATACTATTTTAACTTTCTTTATCAAATAGCTTTATTTAGATTCTTCAACCTTACTTTTATTTAGGCTTTCATTCACCAAGTGGGAATTTGATTTCCTTTTTATAATTCACACATTCGTTTTTCTGAAATCTAAACATGAGTTTTCAAAGTTATCTACTGATGAGTTCCAGTAGTATTGATGAATGAATTATTTATTTAATTTTTAACTTTTAAGTATATTTTCAGCCTTTTACTATATGTTTTAAGCTTCTCTTGGTCTGTTAATGTTCAGAACATACTGTAATTATTATGGTTTAATTTTTATTTTACCTCAAATAACTATACTTGTGCACACAGTATGTCACTGAAAACAATTCTGCTCAACAATTCAATTAATATTTCTAATATTTTATAGCTTGAACTGTCTACACCTCTTCAAAGCTTTACACTATATTTATGTAAGATTGCTTTGTATATTTGAAATTAATGTCCAGAATATACAACGTCATATTGACAATAGTAATCGATTCATTAAAATCAAAGTGTTGTTGTTATTAAAAATATTTTTATTAAGAAAATATATTTTCTTTAGGTTAGCTTGCGATTTTAATCTATTTTTCACGAAAAGTCATCAAAATATTTTTTCATTGATTTTGTTGTTGATGTTTTATTGTTGAAGTTTTTAAAAATAAAATAAAAAAATATTAATATAATTTTCCGAATTTTTGTGTGTTCCAAGTAGGTTTTTAGAGAAAATTGAAAAATAGACCACTGCAGGAACTTCAAACCAACACATAAATTTTCATTCAAAATATTATTATTGTTTGAAATCGTATTTTTATAAGGTTTTAAGTAAATAAAAATATAATAATATATTAAATCTGTGTAAAAATGTGTTAGATATACACATTAAATTTAGTTGTAAAAATTCTTATCAACGACAAGTAACCGATACTTTTTTATAGTATTGACATTTGTATAGAAAAACGATATTGTAACAGGTGATTATAACCGTAAATAGTAAATAAAAAAACAAAAACAATTTTTTTTAAATATATAAGTTTTCGTGATCAATTGATCACAATGTTGTCAAACAATCGATTGTAGAGAATTATTCGAATTATTTGTTGACGAGAAAATAATCAATTTACTGGTATGAAATATAAATAAATATGCCCACCAACACAATCTTGCAGAAAACGTGTGTAATGGTAGTAATGACTAGATTCATTCATTGGCTGATAATATAGTAACAACTTATTTAGGAATTCCAATTGTTAAGCAATGTCTCACACTAGCACAATTTCGTCACATAAAAAAAAAACCTTTTGCGATAATAATGCGCTTGATAAAAACGATCGTTTCGCAAAAGTATGTCCAGTTATAATTCTATTGAATCGAAAATTCTTGCAATTTGGAATATTTTTCAAGAAATTTTCTACATTGATGAACAAATGATACCATACTTTGGAAGGCACAGTTGCAAAATATACACCTAAAAAAAACCACTACGACTTGGATTCGAAAGAAACACAAATATGTCAATATGGAGCAACCTAATATTATTAAAAATTATAAGGCGTCTATAGGAGGTCTTGACATAGCAGATAATGCCATTCCTAATTATGGCATTAACGTTAAAGGAAAGAAGTGGTGGTTGCCACTTTTTATAAATGCAATTGATGCTTGTGTCGTACAATTGTTTTTTTTTTAAATAAAATTTGAATAAAATATTTTACTTTTTCTTCCATCCATTTCAATTTTTTGGTTCAGGTTATTCGCCGTTAGTAGGAATCCTTGCTACCACTTTTCCATAAAACTACCGGTCGGAAAAATGTGAAAATTTGTGAAAGTCATATTTGATTAAAAAATAGCTCTCCCATAAATTTTCACGAAAAAATTCTAAACCGTCTATGAGCAACGAAAAATGGGTTAATGAAATTTAGTAAAGTAGCTTTCAATTTTAATAGTAGTAAAGTAAAGCATATTGTATTTAAAGCGATTTCTTAATATTTAAAGGTGAATAATAAATTACAATTTTAAAGTAAATAATATGACTAGGTAAAAATAAATTGAATTATAAATTTATTTATGAATTATTAAAATTTCTCACAGATCTTGCAATTGAATAAATAAAAAGGATAACTCCGATTGATTTATTTGCACTGAAGCATAAAGAGAGATATCAACATTGTATCTATAATTATGACTTAGATTAGATTTAATTTATTCCGAGGGGGATCCAGTTCCTACATCACCGCAGCCGCAAATGGGCTTATTGTGATAAGCTCCGGTTTTTTTTATTAAGTTTCTGCGTCCGTAAAGATACCTGATTTTGTGATTACACTCACAATATTCATCAATGGTATGCTGGTTCCCATCCCATTTTTCGTAGCGAAGTCTGCTACGGGTGAGCTCTATCCATTCTCAGAGCAAATGGTGAATAAATTCTTTCACTGTTTCACTATTCTGCATAGGTTATTTTCGGTTAGACCCATTTTATACAGGTGTTTTTTTACTAAGCAGTGGCTTGTTATTATATAATATGAATATGATATGATATGTTATTATGATACGTACCTGTTTCCTGTTGAAACTAAGAAGTGTTTTGCTTTTCTTGAGGAAACACACAACGGACTTGGCCTTATGAAAGGCGTGTCCCATGCTTTTCTAGCTATATAATCTGCAGCTTTATTTCCTGCAATGCCGTAATGCTCTGGAACTCACATTACTGTGATTTTATTTGTTTTTGCCAGGGTTTTTAGTATTTCTAAACAACCACACACTAGCTTTGTACTTATCGTATATGAATTAATAGCTAATATGGCTGCTTTATAATTCGAGGCAATGTAGATCTTACGTTTTTTGTAATTTCTTCTTCAATTCTCTCGCACACAAAGTTCTATAACATGTATCTCAGCTTGGAAAACTGTGTTTGTAGATTCTAGGCTTGAATTAATATGGGCCTTGAGGTACTCCTACTCTATTAGGTTAAGGTTGGGTATATAACCGTAATGTAATTTTGGGATTTAGTCCCTATTTATGGCCACATAGGCTTGTATAATGTCCAGAGAGAAATTCTGGCTGTGTTTAGAGGATTGTCTAGATGACTTACTAATAATTATGACTTACTTATCGTTAGTTTTCTATAATAACAATAATTATTTTCAAGTAGAGTATTTTGTTAATCATAACACCAAGTTGTGGTCTCTTGAGTAGGTATTTATAGTGTTGAGCTATCTAGTGAACTCCTGATTTATTTATTTGTTTAAACAGTAGACGTGGGCTTTTTCCTGATTTATTTTGGTTGATTTTATTACTTATTACAATATGTTATTCATACATCTGTGAATTATAAAAATCGACCAAAAATTTCAACGTAAAATCAATTTTTAACTAGCTAACTACTTAATAAATAAAAAATGAACGAAACACGCCACAAAAATAATTATACACTGTTATTATATGTAATAAAATTACTTATAAAATAAATAAAATTGGATGCTACTGAATAATATTATTACTGTTATTTGGGAATTATACCTATACTTAACTTTTATTTAATGCTTTCTTTAATCATTTAATTTAATCAGTACTTGCAGTTTTCTATCAATTATTAACCATCCATTAATGCAGACTGAAGTTGAATTGAATGTCCTGTTCTAAAAATAAAAGCTAAATCTGATAACAACTTAAATAAAATAAACCTACGCTATTTAAGAAGGCTAAAGTTCTTGACAATAGATTTAATGAGTTGACCAAGCCAGAAATTTGATAATTAAATCCTCGAAAAACATTATAGAGTTATGTAGTCAAAACTTGCAGTACCGTACTTAATTGAGCACGAAAAGGTAATTCTATACATAAGTCACTATCAAGAACATAAAAAAAAGATATAGCTTCAATATTCTATATTAAAATACTCTTAACTGTACTTAAATAAACTTCTAAAAATATTTTTTGTTTTATTCTTGATTAATTTTATTTCAAAATATTGGCAATAAATTAGTTAAAATTTTTACTGAACATCTTTTAGGAACCTTTCTACCTCTTATAAGCTTAACCAAAATCTACAACCAGGACTGTATAAAATTTTAATACATAGTTATTAGAATTATTGTAAAACTTTTTCATGTTTAACAAAATAATGGGTTACAGTTGCTTATGTGAAGTCAAAAAATGTATACATCACATTCCAAAAATACCTGAGAACAAAAAGAAAAAAATATAAAACCAAAAATTAGAAAAATTGTAAAAAAGAAGTCACTTTTCAATTCAAATTTCATATAAAATGCATACCATAAATTTTTTTTCTACTCTAGGAAAAGCACGGTTACAAAATAATACATAGATAGATAGATGGATACAACTTTAGTTATGGATTATACAACAACAACAATAACGAAAATAAAATAACTCAACCAAGGAAAATTTTTTACTTTATCTCATGTCCTTTTTCAATGACACATTATTTTCTGATTTACTATGAATGCTAAAGAAAAATATCTGTAAGTATCTTTTTTTAAAAATAAAAAATAAAAAACTAGGTAAGATATACTCTATCTATAAATAGAAGCAATATTCAACTCTCTGTGTATGAATTAAAAATTCGTTGTTCTGAATAATATTGTGAAAAGGAGTACATAGTTGCAAACAGACATAACATTAATGTAGAAAAAGGTGATGTGTTAGCATCTTTGGAATTTCTTCATCTTGTCTTGTTTATTAAAATTCTTATCTTGTAAATTTATTATTATATAGAATAAAAATAAAAACGCAAAAATATCTAAGCAAAAAAAAAAAAAAAAAAAAACTGGTTTCAATTTTAAGGATATAAGAAAAGGATATTTTCTAAAATTAATAGTTTTGTATTTATTTTTTTTATGTAATGCAATCTAAATTCGTTTTTGGTCTTGTGAAAAGTGAGAAAGACGATTATGTTTAACAAAAAAAAAAAAAAAAATAATAAAAAAAATTTAAAAAAATGTTCACAATTATATTTTAGATTTAGAAAATAATTTTTTAAAATAGTAAATTTTATGTTAAGACAGGTCCTGAAAATAAGATTTTATTTTGAAAATTTGTAAAATTTCTAGTTCTTTGAAAATGCAGGTTTATCTTAAAAGTTTTTATTGTTTGTGTTAGTTATAAAATTATATGTAATTTTATTTTAAATGTTTCTAATTTTAAAATTAAAACGAAAAAATAGTCTACATAATTTAGTTTTGAATCAAAGTATATATTAAGTTTTACATCAGAAGAATTGAAGAAAGCACTTTTACCAGAACGAAATATTAGATAATGTTAATTTATATTTACTAGGGGCCCCTGTTGCCTAGATACAATTCAAGTTAAGCCAAATATTTAGATTATTTTCTTTTTAATTAATTTATATTTTATTTATTTCATTTAGTCAGATGTTATTATATTTTTGTAATCCTATAACTCTTATAATATTATAGATTAAAAATATCAAAAATGTTACAAAATCCAAAAATTTTTTTTGCAAAATTTCAAAATTAAATAATTGACATATACCTAATAAGGCACATATCTAATAGGATACCTATTAAATGATATCCAAAGGTTGATATTGATAGATTCAGAAAACTTAATACCAAGCCACCAATTTGGATTTAGACAAAACCATTCAACATATATATTAGGTCAAAATAATGTGATAAACATCCTAACTGCTTTCGCAGAATTTTTCTCATATAAAGATGAAGGAAATAAGAAGATAGTAAAGAGCATCTAATAAGGAAGAAAGAAAAAATAGAATAGAATAGAATAGAATAGAATAGAATAGAATAGAATATAATAGAATAGAATAGAATAGAATAGAATAGAATAGAATAGAATAGAATAAAATAAAATAAAATAAAATAGAATAGAATAGAATATAATGAATAGAATAGAATAGAATAGAATAGAATAGAATAGAATAGAATAGAATAGAATAGAATAGAATATAATAGAATAGAATAGAATAGAATAGAATAGAATAGAATAGAAATATATAGTCGTTAATTTGCAATAAAATACCAAGAAGAATACATATACAAAAAAATTATAAAATCATGAGTCCCTCAAGGTGTCCCTCATCAGTGATATTAACAACAAACCGATGTCCAACTGCCGCCTCAATTGCAAGAACCTTCATCAAAAATTCAGCATTGAGTGCAAATATGGAGAATCAAGGCAATTAATGTTAACGAATCAGTAGCATGTTACTCTCACCTCTCTCAACTGTAACACTAAATAATGTACCATTAACCAATTTTCGGCCAGAAAAAAACATATCTTGATTATTAATTAAACACATCATGGGAAAAGGCTGTTCGAAAAATCGGCCGCTGTTTGCATTTTTTTTATCACGAAAATCTAAAATTACTAAGTTTATTTTTTTAGTAATTTGACTCAATTTTAGCGAAATTAAAGCTAAACAATGAATGAAATTATAAAGTAGAATTAAACAAAAACTTTATTGATATAATTAATTAAAAATTTATTAATATAAAATGTTATAACTTATGAAATCTTAATACAAAAACTATTTTTCAAGATATTTTTCAAAGCATGTAGTGTGTTAATAGACGTTGCACTTCCTGCACATGAATTTCGTTGGCTTGCTGCATTTTTTCAATGGACATCACCGATATTTTCTTTCTGCCTTGGAAACAACAACATGTCTGCCTGATATTTTTGGTAAATTATGAGGCTGATATTCTTCTTGACATGATTCATATTCAAATCCCAATAATAATTTTTCAGCAATGAAAACACGAAAACTTTTTTGTGACATAGGTTTTTCATTTTTATATTTCGCTACCAAACAGTGTAGTTTTTAGGCATTTACTATTGAAAAACTCAAACCAGCAATCCACAATGCCCAATACTATTTTTTGCTCTGATGTTGATGCGTTAATTTGCAACTCCATTATCATGCAAATTGACACCTCCCATGCTATACTTGTGATTATGTGGTAGGAATGGTCTCTGATAGTTGACATAATCCTTCTTTTCTTTTTTCCAGGATTTAACTGTATTCCTTGGTTCGATTTGGTCAAAGATAGGACAAACTGTAACCTCTTTATTATCAGACTATCAACAGAACAATATTTTTTTGTTGCATCAAATATGTAATCATGCTCACCACACTTTAATTTTTTGTTTCAAATAGTGCGTTTGCTATTCGATTTTCTCTCACTGCTCCAAGGCCAGGAAACGTTTTTCACCAAGCAAGCAAATTAAATAGTATGATGTGAAAAGTTATCAAAATAAACTTTGGATGTTGAATATTTTTCAGTAATCATGACGACATCCGCATCTAAACCAATTTGCTTATTATAGTTGTCAACAAGTATCCGTCAGAAGAACATAGGCACCATATTTTATAGCCGAAACGGATTGGTTTATTTCTAATATAAATTTTACAAGAGTGATGACCAAAATAAGGCACCATCTGTTCGTCTATTGAAAGATTCTCAGACCAAACTTCAAATTGATCTATTTCCGGCAAAATTTTTAATATTTTAAATTTTTATTTTTTTTTATTTAAGTTTATTTATTAACCAGGAGTGGCATTCTGTATTGTGATAAACGATAGTCACCCTTGTGACAGTCAAAGATGACACTAAAATTTTTTGGTATTCTGTATTGCGATCACTTGAATAATTTAAGAAAACGGCAGCACTTTAAAAAATATAATTCGGAAATGGCAGCACAAGTGATTTATTAAATGTCAAAGTATCAAAACAATAGAAAACAAAAATAAGTTGTAAGTTTTATTAGCGCATTACACTTATTAATCAATAAAGCGAAATTATAAAAAAAAAATAAATTATATATTAAAAGAAAAAAAGCTTAAAAGTAAATGTCAAAGAACTAATTTAATAAAGTGTATATTTAAAAAAAAAAACAAAATTTATAATAAAATAATAAAAAAAAATTAAAGTGAAAATTACAACAAATTTAATAAAATGAAAAGAAAATTATATTCACATTTGAGTAAAATTCAGTTGCAAACTTATAACTAATTAATATAAATGTGTATTATATTTAATTGAAAACAAAATAAAATTCAAACTTATTAAAAAAAAAATTAACACAATCACAGCATTTTTTATTCAGTTCCATTATTTTTAATACATTTGCAATTTTAGCGACTTCTAATTCTAAAACTCACACTTTTTAATATTTACATCATAATAAATCTGAAAAAACCAAAACATAAAAAACTTAAATCTTAAAAAACAACCAAATTTTATTTATTTTTATCATGAGTGACCCCAAATTAGCTGTCACCCTAAAATCACAAAAAAAAAGCGACTATCACTGTGACAATCACCATATAGAATACCAATTATAGATATGCGATAGTCGCAGCGTGATTATCACAATACAGAATTCCACCCCTGATTATTTACGGTAAATAATTACAAGTTTTAAATTACAAAAGATATTTTGTAGTTACTATTTTTTCTTACCTAGATTGTATATCATTTTTATATTGCAAATGTTAGAAACCTTATTTTAAACATTTATAAATAGTATCTACGATTACAAAAAATTGTTCCGGATTGAAAAAATTTAACAATAATCATAAATAAATAAAAAATATGAAAAAATATCAAAATATTAGTTGTAAAAAAAATGTCAAATAGCGGCCAGTGTTCGATTTTTCGCACAGCTATATTTATACGTATATGGCAGTATGTGTCAAAAAGGCAGCTGTAGTAAAATTGGCCAAAAGTATAAGAATATGGAAAATATGAAACTTTGACAAGAAAACCTCTCCGTTTGTTTTGTGAATTGAAAATTTAAATTTGTTTTATTTTAATTTCCAAAAAATTGTTAAAATTAGGAGTTTTTTCACACCCAGATAGTGCATCTTGAGATCGAGTGAGTTAATTTTAAATCTAAGATACTTATTTGAAAGGTGAGATTCCAAAGTTTATTGATGTATTAAATTTTAGTCAAAAATATACAACTATAACAGAAAACAACATTAATAAAAATAGGTAATTTTCGAAAAATCGAACAGCTGTCGAAAATGGTTTAATACATACAAACTCTGCAAAGTATCTTGGTGTGCTTTTAAATAAGGTGTTTAAATTGGAGAGAACAGTGCAAACAAACACAACTCACTTAGATTGAAATTTACCAGCTTGTAATATTTAATACGATGTTACTCACAGTATATAGTGTATATAGTGCAATATTCTGCTATACAAAGTCATTAAGATGGGTTTCAACATCTAAAAATTACGGTATAGAACTGTGAAGTACCACACAGGTCACTCCAACATTAAAATACAAGAAAGATTTCAATCCAGAGCACTGCGATTAATAGTAAGTACACCATGTTTCGCCAGAAATAAAGAAATTAGAAAGGACTTAAAAGTAGAATCGATTAAAGAAGCCATAGCAACAATGGATACGAATGGTCTCGAATCACAGCTGCAAGAATACAAAACCAGCATGTGCGAATATTAAAAAGATTTCACCCGATATACCGAAGCAGAATATTTATGAATAGCTTAACGACAAATCCTCATTAGAACTATGTAACCTTAATTAGAACTAAGCAACTGCGGAGATAAGTCCATGAACTCACTTGTAAAAAAAATAAAACCAAAAAAAAATATTTAATATCAGCTAATAGTGGTAAACAATTATTAGATTTACTTATTGTATTTGATTCTATTTATGATCATTGTTTCTTATCATCTTTTCAACATGGCTTTGTAAAGCTTAAGTCTACTGTTACTAATCTTGTTGAGTCAACATCTACCTTTATTAATAACATGGAAGATGGGTTTCAAACGGATTTAATGTATACAGATTTCAGCAAAGCTTTTGATTTGCTTCCACATAACATTATCATCTTTAAGTTAAATAAATTAGAATTTCCTAGTGGGTCCATTCACCCTAATTGGGTTCATTCTTACCTTTCTGGTCGTAGTTATAGTGTTTCGTTTAGATCGTCAATTTCCACTGAGTTCGAAGCTCCCACAGGTGTGCCTCAAGGTAGTCATCTCGGTCCTTTACTCTTCATTATTTCTATTAATGATGTTTCATCTTTATTAATTAATAGTCATATTAAAATTTACGCCAATGACATGAAAATTTATAAAAAAATTGTTAATTTAGAGGATGCATTAGCGTTACAAGCTGATCTGAATCGTTTCTATAGTTGGTGTTCCTACAATAATCTACAGCTTAATGTCAATAAATGTGCTTATATTACTTTTACACGACGATTATGCCCAATTTCTTATGTATATTCTTTTAATAGCCAAAGTATTCGAAAGGTTACATCAATTACAGACCTAGGAATACTCTTCGATACTAAACTTTCATTCCATCTCCATTATTCAGATATTTTAAACAAAGCCAATTCTATGCTCGGTTTTATTAAACGTTGGGCTAGAGAATTTGAAGATCCGTATGTATTAAAATCCCTCCATACCCGCTTGGTTAGACCTTATTTAGAATATGCTAGTCAGGTTTGGTGTCCATTTTATGGTGTTCACATAGATAGAATTGAATCGGTTCAAAGAAAATTCCTTAGATATGCTTTACGTCTTCTTCCTTGGGAAGATCCTTTAAGATTACCTCCTTATGAACTCCTTATGACTAAATTTCATCTTAATACCCTTGAAAAATGGCGTAAAGTTGCTGACATTCTATTTCTAATTGAGTTAAGTAAAGGCAAAATTTCGTCTCCCTAATTGTTTGCTAAACTTAATTATTGTTCTCATTCTAGACTAAGAACTGCTAATATGTTTAATTTGCAGTACCATCGGACTAATTATGGTAAATATGAACCAATTAATAGGATGATGTCTCTTTGTAATGCATACAAACCCCATATTAACTTTTTCCTAACTAAACAATCATTAAAAAATAATCTGTATTTGTGTAACTGATTTTTTTTGATTAATCTTTGACCTGTCTTCTTAATTGAAGTTTTTTTCATTTTTATTTTTTAATTATTGTTAAATATAAGATTTTGTTTTGTTTTCTTTTTTAATTTTGTTATTTTTTTTTTTATTAATTCTTTTTTGAATGTTTAATTTTTAGTTTATAAATTTAATTTAAGTATGATTTATTGTAACTTGCTTGAATTAAGCTCGAAATAAATAAATGAGATAGGTTGTAAGGTTAAATAAACGAATTAAAAAAAAAATAAAAAAAATAATTGACATATTTGATTAAATTAAAACTTAATAAATTACAAAATTGTACCTTTGTACATCACTGTTATCTTTGTTGAAAACAATTGTGTACATCCTGAACTTGATGTAATTTCGCACATACCGGAAGCTAATTATGTTTCGTCGAAACCAGATCATCAGCATATTTATATTTTTTACTATCAGTGTTTATACAATCTTTCAAACATTAAATTTACATTCACCTCGTATATTCTACATTTTTTAATGTGCTCAATTTCACATTTTAAAATTTTTTCATATTACAAAATCAATATTCTGCCTTTTACCAATGTCTATAGAATTAAATTACAACACTCTGATATTGTAGGTACTCAATCGATTGCGTTATATCAGAACTATTTTTAAAGATATTTTAAAACTCTATGAGATTCAATTTTATTTTTCACTTCGAAAACTGATAAGTTTCTTCAAGATGTCGATTTATAATATGTCTTTAAATAGTAAAAAAATTATGAAAAAAAAATATTTCATGCTTAACTAAGCAATTAAAAGGAAAATGTCAAAGGGAATCTTTTGTTTTAATTCATTTGAACCAAAATTCTGATTTTAATTAGGGACTTACTAGTCCTTTTTTTATTGTCTATTCGAAATCATTCATAGGATATACAGAGTGTACACAG
This sequence comes from Argyra leucocephala, assembly GCA_963942445.1. Taxonomy (NCBI): domain Eukaryota; kingdom Metazoa; phylum Arthropoda; class Insecta; order Diptera; family Dolichopodidae; genus Argyra; species Argyra leucocephala. The sequence continues at coordinate 65,908,460 of OZ012681.1, read as the reverse complement.
TACTGTGCAAGAAAATCTGAATTGTTTGAATTCCTAAAAAAATATTATTTCCTAATTATTTTCTTCTTTACAGATGAAGCGGATTTTAAAGGTTTTAATTTATTTTAACAAGATAATGCATCAGGACACGTCATGGTGAAAAAAAACAATAATTTTTTATAACAATAAAAATAACTTCAAAAAATTTAAATGAAATTTAGGGTAAAAATATTATCGAAATCTATTAAGTTTGGTTTTATTTCTACTTCTAGGTAAAGTGGGACTTAAGTAATGACGGCATACAGACTATGAAATTAGTCTAATCCTATTAAATGTATTTTGATTTCTAAATTTCTCTAAGAGAGCTACAGCGAACTTGGGACAGTAATACAGATGACGTTATTGTAAATTTGATTGATTCCATGAATAATAAATAGATGTAAATTGGTAATAAAGGCAAATGGCCATAGTAAGTATTAAACTTACTTAGCCTTATTATTACAATAAAGTAATTTCGATATTTAGCAGATAACATTTACAACACCAGATATCCCGAGGAAAAGTGCCATCATAATAAAATCACCACTCAAACATTATGAACAAACTAAACACAGCAAAGATTACATTCATTTACATTTTACATTGGCCACCGCCTTATCTCTGCAGATGATTAATACGCAAAATATCACCACTAGGAATCTCCACTTATAAATGGAAGAGAACTTCTAAAATCCATGTTACCTAATAACCTAAAACTATCAACAGGATAAGCTCACGATATTATTGATTTTTGCGTTAGACTATTTTCCTTACTACAGGTATTGCACGCAGTTACTTAAAAACTGAATCATTGTCTCGAATTATCAGCGGAGAATTCCACTTTTATTATAAAAAAATGAACAAAAAATACTCATCAATGTGAGCATATCAGCTTTATACAATAACGCAACAGACTGGTCGTTATTTAGACTACAATTGTCAAATAATATTCATTAGCACATGTCTCTGAAAACAAATATGACGAAATATGATGGTAATTAACTAGATTGGCAAGAAAATTGAAAAGGGTTACTTATTAAAAACAAATTCTTAATAATGCTAAAAATTAAGCTATCCAAGAACATCTTGGAAGGTCAACATCAACTGAGACTACAGATTAATCATAGTGGAAAACTACCAAAAACTAAAACAGTTATATCAGGTTAATCCGCCAATACGAAGAAATAATTAACATTCTTGGCACGTAATAACAAAAAAAATGATAAGATATACTCGTTTTAATTTTGCAACATAGTCCACGCCTTGAGCCACCATATCTCAGTAGAATGGTGAAAATAACATACACACCAAAGGTAGGTAAGTGAGAAAGTAACCAACCCAAATCCTGCCGTACAATTAGTATAATATCATTTCTTTTAAAAACAAGGTAGGATCAGCATAGCCGAGAACATATGCAACACAATGCACCGCTACATGAAAAGCAATATGCATATCAGCCCGTTAAATCAACAACTCTCGCTCTTCAAATCCTAACAGTAAAAATTTAAAAACAATTAGGGACAAAGACATAGTCATTGGATATGAAATCATCGCTATTATCAGGCGGGAAATAAGTGTAAGCATACCTAATTGGGTTGAAAACATGCTTACAAGTAAAAATATTATCACAACTCTAAACGAGAAACTTTGGTCTTCAATACTGCTAAAGGATGTCCGCAAGGACAAATACTGTCTCATATCTTATGGACCCTTTGTAGTGGATGACCTGTTACGTAAACTCAATGAATCTGGCATAGAAGCACAAGGCAGTAGCTATGTAGCTATTCTTATCAAGGTGAATTTGGTCTATTATGGCTGAATTAACTAGACAGGCACTACACATAGTATCCAAATCATGACTATTATTGCCTTCACAAACAGAAGAATGAGGGCCAAATTAAGGAAAACTAACCTAAAAGGGATAACGATTGGATTTTCAAAAAGGTCAAAACCTTAATGAATATCTGAATAGGAATTCTCATCTATACAATGCTCTAAACAAAGCTAGAATTGCACTCTGGACATGTAAGATCCTATGTGATAGTAAATGGGGGCGAAACCCCAAAATGGCATTATGGTTATATACCGAAATAGTGACGCCAACCTTAACCTACGCAACCCCAGTTTTGTGGGAAAATGTACGCAAATCACAGCTCTAGATAAATCTAAATCACAGAATCTAGATCCCATTCATCTCTTTATACATATAGAGAAGTCAATGGTTCACACCTACAAATGTATTACTGGTGATGATCCAGTATACCATTGAAGAATATTCTGGGTGTGATAACAAAATCAGGCATCCTTAAGGACTCAGAGACTTAATAGCAAACATGGGTTCTCACAATAAACCTATTTGCAGCTGCCGTGATATAGGAACTGAATTCCTCCAGTAATTCAAAATATAATCTAATCTAATAAAAAAAACTGAAGCATTTGCAGCACACCAAGTAACTCAGCTATTTACTTAGGAAAGCACAAACGTAGTTTATAAGTTTTGGTTACAAAAAAATGTTGAAAATGAAAATTGATGTTGTGGAACAAAGGACACCCTAGTCTTAAACAATTGTTCAGCATTTTGGTGAAAAATTCGAGGCCTTTTTTTGGTAGTTTTTTCATGCAAATTGTACGAATTTGATCTATCTTGATCCTATCTTGATCTGTTATTTTTTAAGCTACGAATTATGTTTAGGATCTCAGCAGGCTTTACCACGTTTTGAGTAAAGAACATCGATGGGCTGTTATTTATGGTTTCTATGGTTTCGCTAACCAGGTCTTGGGTATTTCGGTTGGCAAAATCTGTTGTAAGCTGATGCTTAAGAGAGAATGTTTTCCCTAAAATATTGGTTTTTTCTTCGGCTGTGATATATTTCGTATTATTGCGCTTAAGTACCGGAATTACTCTATTTTTATTTTTTACATTTTTACATAAGTTCCAGAGGCGCTTGCTACCTTTTTTTTAATGTTTTCATAGTGTTGTCCCAATAAATATTTCTATATTTTTGTACTTCGTCTCCAATCATTTTGTTTATGTGAGCTTTAAAAATAATTAATCTAGATCTTATCCATTTTCTTCGGATTGTATTTCTTTCTCGAATCAGATTCAATGTAAAAGAAAGAAAACTTTTGTTGTTGGTATTTGTACTTCTTAACAGAACTGAAATATTTATAGCTTCATTGATTTTTAATTGAAATTCCGATATCTTATTATCTATTTCGTTCGTAGGAATAGTTAAAAGAGTCGTTTTCGAAGTTAATTTCTAAGTTGTTGCTAAGGTATGTTTGAAATACGTTCCATTTAGCTTTACTATAATCTAAATGGAAGTTTTCGGTTATCACTGGATTTGAATATACCTCTAAATGTACCGGAAGATGGTCAGATGAAATATCATTTAAGGTAGTACAATGTAAAAAAATTTCTGGGTTTTTTGTGAGAAAGAAATCTGATACTGATGGGTTCTGTCTATCACTTGAAGGTACGTAAGTGTAACCGGGTGTTAACATTACATGTATATTGTTTTTTAATCTGACATCGTTCGAAATATTTCCCTAGCAATTTTCTCTATTGCATCCCCAGAACCTATTTCTACAATTTAGGAGGGGATCTATGAGATATTTACCACGTAGATTTGAAAATTTGAGTAAATCAAATTTGAAAGCGCTTTTTAACATATTATTAGTTTGAAGTATGGGTCTATTTTTTGGAATAAAAATTTTGCCACTATTTCCTGGAAAATAGATTGAAAATATTTTTAGGGTTTCTTTATTTTCGGAAGTAAGTTCAATACCCACGTTTTCAATTCATTTAGTTTTAATAATTGGTAGCAAACGATATTCAATTTTCTTTGAAATTACTAATAATAATTTATTTAAAAGTACATTTTATCTGTCCAAATTTTATTGCACACTACTGTATATATCAGAATATATTATGTAGAACAAAACTGATGAGCAAATTTACAATAAATGTTAATGTGTACAAGTATAGAGGTAATAATTTGTTAATTTCTCATATTTAAATAAACATGAATAATAAAGTGCTAACATTGCAAGGACCCGCTTTTATGAAAAAAAAGGTCCTTATTAGTTCTAATATTATTTTTGATCCATCATCAATTTTTCTTTTTTTTTACTTAAAAATAGACTTTAATTAAGAAAGTCAGAAAAAAAAAATAGGAAACAAAAATGAAAATTATAGAAATTAAAAAAAGATATGATCTTCTAGAAAAACGAAATCATGTAAGGATATTTAAGGACTGTAATTATTAATTTGTATATTAAAGAGATCTTTTTGTTTTTATTTTCGTTTTTTTCTTCTTTGAATATTTTCGGAAAGATATTTTAAAACTCAAGAACTGCTGAAATAACATATTTCTTTTATTCTAAATTTATTTATAGGTTCCATAAACCTGCAAATAAAACTCCGTAAGTCAGACTAAAGAAAATACAGAATCTTTTTTTTTTTTAGTTATATTTTAGGTTCGGAAAAGAAGAAAAAGGATTTGAAGGGAAAAAGGACGATAAAGGAGAATTGGTATTTAAGATAGAGGTTCTTTTTAACAAGTTATTATCGAAGGATAACACATGAGATGGAAGCATGTTCCACATTTTAGAAGTTCTTACAATAAATGAATTTCTGAAATCGGTTTTAGACCTGTGTATTTTGACGGTGTTGAAATGAGCAATCAAAACCTCCCTAGTGGTGCGCTGAAATTGTTTGAAGCGAAGTATTATTGATTTTATTTCAATATAACGAACAAGAAGCTAGTTCTAACAAGATATTTATAAAAATGGGAGTGAGCTCCAAAATTTCGACGTGTGTTAAGACGAGTAAGAGTTACCTGGATGATGAAGTCGCTAATTAGATTTAGAGCGCGATTCTATTTGCTAAAGGTAACTTATAGTTTAGTTTGGGGAGCTCTAGCCAATATGTGAGAATTTTACTCCATCTTAGGTCGGAGTATATAGGTTAGTATAGAGATTTAGTAGTTGTATCAACATTATTAGGATGAAAGTTTCAAAAATTTTAAGTTTTGGTTGAGTTTTCGTACATTCCGTATAAAAATATTGGTATGTAAAATATAATTTAAATGAAAATTAACTACTTAGGTAATAGAAACCATTCAAAAACGATGAAGAGGTTTCTACGTTAAAATAATGGGTGTGTAGGTGAAAGAGACCATTCCAGTTGCTTCTGGAAAAACAATTAGCATTAGATGCGTTTTTTGATTCGACGAATCCAGAGTGACATATTTCTTGTTGTTGGTTGTTTGAAGCTAAAACCTATTACCACCTATTTAAAAAAAATGTTTAATAACTTTTAAAATTTTAATTGTTCAATTTTTATAGAACGCCTAGAGTAGTTAGTACATTATAATTTCGTACCTATATATTTCACTTGCAGTATTCTGATCGAACGAACTCAGTAAAATGAGAAAATAGTTATAATAATTAAGTATTTAGAAAATTTGGTAATTGCATTGGATATGAAATTCAACTACAGAAAGATAATGCGATAAAAATAAAATAAAAATAGTAGTACTAAACACGTTCAGTTGGATCAGTAACAGGTAGAATATGCCATTATGATGCCAGCGCAAGGGTAGTAAGACTTGGCTTACGAGATGTTGTTGATGAAGTACAACAAATATTAAAGATATGTGTATATTTACTGTAGAAAAGTCTATAATTTTTTTATTTTCTATAATTTAAAATAGGTATACAGGATGTACATTATAATTATTTTTACACAGTGACTTGCCTAAAACAATTTAATCTACAACATCTATGCCTTGAGCAGGATTCAAACCATGAATCTTCTGATTAGTATTAAACTGACACAATCACTACACCATATCTGTCGGTAATAAAATCACACAAAGCAATTGAAGATGAATATTACACAGAAAAACAACAAAAGTAAATTTTGAACGTATAAGCCTAGAATGGGGATGATCTAGAAGATAAGCTTAACCAAAAGACAACTGACGGTGATCGGTACACTTATCTTGGAATGAAACTAAAGTAATAGCCAAAAATAGAATAGACGACAATAACGTAATGGTGATGTCATCTTAAAGTTATATCAACGACATCTAGCCGACTAGTAGCCAGTAATCAACGATATTTCGACATATTATTACAACTATTTTAGGCTACTTGACATTTCAAGTGAAAGGCTAATGGCTAATGATTACAATTAAGAAGAAAAAAAAAACATTTTACTTAGAAGGAAGCTTATTTCTAAACGTAAGCAAACGTGATAGATAGAAAAAAAACCAAACCAAATTTGTGTTAAGAACATTCAAAAAAAGTAATCATAAATTAAAAATAAAAGTTGTTTTCCCATTATTTTTCAATCTGATTTGATCTGCACCTGACCCCAACTTTTTGTTTTATATAATAACAAAAACCCTTTCATCTATACACATAAATTTACATCTACATACATTTGAATGGTTTTGGTCTATGATAATAATAAACTCACAAATGAACATTTAATGATTAAATGGAAGATAATTTGAAAAAACTATCTAAAATAGAAGAAAAGAAAATAAACTTTAAAAGCAAACTATTTTTCAAATAGATTTACTAAATGACTCTTTAGTTATTTTGTTTTTTTTTGTTTTTATTTTTGTTGTGCCATCCTTCTTTTACAGCAAATCAAAAAGAGGATAAAAAGGATTTTATTTTTTCGAATAATGGCAAGCAATAGAATTTTTATCATGATGATTCTGAAGACAAAAATGATAATGATAAAACCAATGGTAGATCTCGTATAGTAATTACCAAAATAAAAACAAAAAAATAAAAAAAAAATAAAAAAAAATTGGAAAAGAAAATTGGAAGAATGAAATAAATATTTTATTTTAAAGAAATATATTCGAAAACTATACACATTTTTTAGATGAGATTCTACATAATCTAGATACCAACAACGATTTGGAATAGCTTTCAAAAAAAATTAATTTTCATAATTTTTATTTTTTCATAATTAAATTGGGAATGATCATTATTAACGTTCAACTTTATTTGATTGAACAAGTAATTTAATAGGAAAATTTAATTAGGAAATGTGTTTTAAGAAATTAAAATATTAAAACATTATAATAAATTATATTTTAATTTACTGTAGTTATTATTTTAACATTGTTAAGATTTTAATGAATTTATTTTGTTATATTTTTAAAAATATTTTATTAATATACAAATTATCCATGTTTGAATGATCGCGCTATATTGGCAGCAAAAAATAAATATGTCAATGAAATAAATATAGACATTTAAAACAAAAAATAAGTGGCCAAACAATCACATACAAGTCAACCGATGGCATCATGGATATTGATGAAGCTGTGAATTACCTAAATGCACTTAATTTACCAGCAACTCCACCACATATTCTGCAATTAAAAATTGGTATGTCCATAATTATGTTACACAATTTAAATGAACCACTGTTATAATAATTAATGACACAAGATTATCAGTGAAAAAATTAATGAAAAATATTATCTGAGCAACTATATTGCTGAAATACAAAGGAGAAATTGTTTTAATTAAACGACTACCTATTATTCCATCAAATAATATCATTTTAATTTAAACATTTTCAATTTCCAGTTCGTTTAGCATTTGAAATGACAATAAATAAATCACAAGGTCAATCGCTACACTATATGTGGGTTAAATCTGTAAAATTACTGTTTCTCACATGGCCAATTTTACATAGGATGTTCCCGTGTTGGTAATGTGTCGACATTATTCATATTTGCACACGAAAAAAAAACAAAAAGTGTTATTTATCAAAGAGATATGCAATAGAATAGTAACATATTTTAAGATTTCAAACTATGGAATCATTTAAAATTCAAAATATAAAGTGATTAGTATGCGTTTTAATAAAGAATTAAAATTAATTTCTACGATTATTAACAAATAAAGTTAACTTTGATCCACTTCCTACATGAAGGTATCACTATTTATATCTCAAAAATCAATTGTGTTACAAACATAAAAATTGATACTCAGGTATTCTCTCAAAACAAAAAAAAAAAAAACAAACTAGTTTGAGTGGCTGTCAAACAATCCAAATCCAAAGATATTACAGACTTGAAAATTTATAATTAGATACTCTGTCAAAATAAACAAAAATGTTTTTTTTAGTATGCTCAAAATTCTGCGGGGCTATCTCGGAAAAAAGTTGTAAGAAGAGTAATTTATTTATTTTTTACTATTTAATTCAAACAGTTAACGAGAAATAATATAATTTAATTATTGATAAATTCTCAATTAACATAATGTATAAAATAAAATTTATGACTTAAAATTTAAGCTACTTTTAAATTTAAAACAACATAGTTTTTACAAAAAAAAAATTAAATAAAATAAATTTAATCAGAAAAAAAACCAGAAAAGATGAAAAATTATTCAAATGATTAAAGGTTAATTAAATCACTACAAATTAGTTACTATTAGTAGCTACTAAAAAACGGAAAAATTAGATTAGTATTAGAACTAACGGAGCAAGTGAAACAAGGTTTTCTTTAAGCTGATTTTGTTCAAAGACAAAAGTCTACACTGTTTTTGTATTGATTGTTAATGGCAGTCATTCTATTAATTGGCTAAAACTTTACATAATTAGTTCTATATAAAGGAAGATTAACCTTCATCCGTCCCTAAAAAAAAGTAACACTAAAGGCCCTTGGGTCAAATAGACCCATATATGGTTTTATACTAAAAAGCAATTTTTTTTTTTTTGTTAATTTATTGCTAATAAGTTTAAATAAAAGAAAACAAAATATTCCACATAAATTCAAATCCGATTAAAGTACATAAATTGAAGAAAAAAACTTGCTATGCTACATAAATATATCTGATTTTTTAAACTGGTGACACATGGTTAGTGATTCCAATACCGAAAGCCTTTCGGTATTTCGGCATTTCGGTATTGAGGAAATCTCGATACCGGTACTACCGGTATTTTCGGTATTATTTATGGAATAAAAATATTTAAATAAAAAGCACCAAGAATAAAACAATTTTTCCCAATATATTACACAATATAATTCATTGTTTATTTAATATAGTTAATAAAAAAAGAAACGACAATTCATCATTATTATGGTTATTCAAAAAAAAAAAGAAAAAACAGTTCGATAATAAAATTAAAATTCAAAACAATTAAAAATTAAACATATACAGTAATTAATACAGTGGGTAAAGTACCTTATTTTTTTTTAATTCCTTCTTTTTGTGAATTAAAATATGCTCGCAGAAAACATAAATTGTCGATGCTTTCATCTAAAAGGCGTGATCTTATTTTCGTGCAGATTAATCCTGCTGCAGAAAACGCACGCTCAGATTCTACACTTGTAGGACGAACGTCGGATTTAGCATAGCTAATAAACTGTTCCAGCGAGTTTTAGAATCTAATATCAACACCAATTCTTTACCAAATTCTTCCTTAACATATTTTTGTAATGTTGCATCATTTTTTGTAGGCGAATGGCGAAACAATTTAACTACACTTCGAATCTTTATAATCAATGCATATATTTCAGAACTTAAAGTTCTGTTGGGCATGTTCTTCTTACATACATTATCCTGGACTATTAGCATACCATCATAACCATCATCGTCTTCGCTATCAGTTTGTTCTTCGGTATCTGTTTCAGTTTCGCATGGAAATAATTCTCGTTCATCAGAAATATTCTGCTGATATAGCACGCTAATAACCGCTAGTTGTATACCATGTACAAGCCATTGTTGATGATCTGCATTCACAAGCTTACCCACTTTTTTCATTATAGAAGCGCCATCCGTTGTCAGCGCAACAATGTCCGCCTGTAGTGAAATACCGTGATCTTTCAATTTTTTATCAACTAGCTCAATGCATTTATCTGCAGGCATAGACCCTGAAATACGACTTAATCCAAGGTTCCAGAAGCTTTTCCTAGAATGGACATTTATGTTAATGTAACGTCGATTTCTGATTGACGTCCATTCATCGAATGTAATGCTGAACTTAACTCCACTGAATTTTCTAGACAACAGTTCATTTTTCAACTGCATTCTAATTTTTTTGCAGTAATTCATTATCATTGATTGAATAGAAGTTGGCGATGTAGGAATTTCACCAACTCCTCTTGCTGTTAATGCTCGTCTTAAATCAAGCTATAAAATAATTTTAGATTTTAATAAATTTATTCCATGGATAGTTTTCAAATGTGTGTGCATCTCACTTGTACTTCCACCATAGACTTTAATTATTTTCATGCATTTATTGCACCTACCTAGTTTTCCACTTCGTTCTCGAAGAAAATAGTACCAGACTGAAGTTTGGTCTTGGCTTCCTGGGCAATTTTTTTCAAAAATATGACTGTCCATGTCCATGGCTTAAAATTTTTTATTTTTTATTTAAATGTTAAAAAAAACTAATACCGGTATTGTTGCATGCGGTATTTCGGTATTTCGGTATTCGATTGAAGCCTGTAATACCGGTATTTCGGTATCGGTAATACCGGTATTAGAATCCCTACACATGGTATTGGTATTAGTTTTACAGATAAATTTATTACAAATGGTGCACTTTGATGTATGCTTGTTGTCAAATTTTTGGCAAAAGTTGCAACGCCTCTTTTCTTTTCAGTTTGCTTATTTGTAGATGTCGTTGGTGAACAGTTTGTTGCGTTAGATGTTGTAAAGTTAGCTATCAAATTTTGGCAGTTTAAAGATCGTGTGGGACAAGCTCTTCTAGCCATATGTTCTTTGATCAAAAATTCCCTCAGTATTTCGATAAAGAGTCGTCGTCTATGATGTTTTCCGTTGTTCCAATCTGGAAAAATGCTAATGAAAAGCGCAAATGCATTGTTTACTGACACGTCTAATGTGTTGGTGAAAATAACCACTGGCCACCTGATTGTTTTCCTTTTACAAGTATAACTAGCTATCTTTTTATCTACTGTGTCTGGCGCCGCCTTTGGTCCGATTATAATCTAAAATTATCTGTGGTTTTTTTTCGGTGTCGCGTCAAACGTGTGCTGCGATCATCAAATCTTATGACTCTTGAAATAACTTTGAATCTCTTGAGGGACATAGTGGCACGGAAAATATCTCGGCCTTTTTTCTCGTCCCCCAAGTTTTCAAGTGCTTCATTGTGTGATTTGAACACACCAGCTAATATCAAAAGACCAATGAAGGCTTCCAGTTCTATGGTATCTAAAGGTTTCCAGTTTTTCTTGATATACTCGTTGTCCTTCAAAATTTGTATTGTCAATTATAATTTTTTCAATACTCTTTGTAATAAGCAATTAAAAAGCTGAAATTTCATCAGATATACGACCAGCTGCGTATCTAGTAATCCCTGGAGTAAGATGTATTATATTTGAAAAGGAAGCTCGACCACCTTGAGTAAAGAGCTCAGAAAACCATTGAATATTTTTATCCTTGGATAAGTGTGATGCCAGTGGTAGCGGCAGCGGTAGTTCTGAATAAACATCATCGTCGGTATCATACGAACTTTCATCAAATTCCACATGATCTGAAGTTTCTGAGCAGGTATCGTTTTCAGATAATAATGCAGCACATATGTCATCTTCGTTCCGCAACATCTTGCAAAGGTTTACAAATTTTTTATTTGTTGTAGCAAAAACCGAAATTATAAAAAAAGCACTTACCCTTTCGTAAAATATATATTTTTATATTTATAAATATATATTTTTATATTATTTTTCGTAAAACAATTTTCAAAAATAATGTCGATACTTTAAAATTTACTGAACTTTAAACGTGGCACATAAAACTTGCACAAGCAAAACTGACCAGTTTTTCGTTAGAACTAAAATATATATGTATATTTACTTTATGATTACTACGATTATACGACAAATTGAAAACAAAAATTATAATTCGGGGATTTCCCTACTTAGAAGCTTGTATACAAATATTTTACATTCACAATGCTATGGATAAATGCATATCTAGTACTAGGAATTGCTATAGGTCATTTAAGACCCAAGGAGCTTTAGTGTTACTTATTACAAAAAAGGTATAACGGTTAATCGTAATTTATTCAAATTTTGTGTAATATTTGTTTTCAACATATTAGGTAAAGTCATTGAGTTATATATTTGTAACTACTATATTTAACGAGATATTTGAGAGTACATTTTCCTTTGGGTCGAAATAGACCCGAGGGACGGATGAAGGTATAAAAAGATTTTCTATACGAAAACGCGTACTGGTGTTAATGTACGATGTGGTGTTAAACTGATCTTTTATAATTTTGGAATCAATTTCACTATTGTATACTTGAGATATCAATGAGATATCCCCAACAACCCTCCTTGATTGCAATGTATTCTATATTATATAATTCAGATTATATAATATATATAATCTGAAGCATTTTAGAAGTTTAAAAGTTTAAGACGATATATGTATGGAGGTAGGATTATTGGGTTAGAGCAGGGAAGATTACGTAGAGCATATCGAAAAACATTTTTTTTTAATGGATTAAATTCTATTAGTATGAGTAGACTAGTGACTATGGATCATGAAACTCCTTAGACCATCTTTTAATAAACCCTAACATAGAATTTGCCTTGTTAATTATGCTATTAACGAGAAGTTTAAATGTGAGTTTATCGTCAAAAAAGGACGTCAAGGTCCTTAAAATAAGAAACTCGGTTGATGAGTTTAGAATCAAAAGTATAATCAGTTATTAATGGAATGGATCTACGAGTATAGGAAAAAGCAGCGTATTTATCAATATTAAGGAGAAGATTATTATAGCCGCACAACTTAAAAAACGAATTAAGATCGTTCTGTAGTACAGTACAATTATTATATAAAGACATTTTTTTATAAATTTTCATATAGTCAGCATACATATATGATCACGTTACCATTGTTAAAGAGCTTGTTTACAATATTACATCATGAACTGAGATAATGAATAGTAAGGGACCTAGATGGCTGCCTTGTGGTACACCAGAGGTGGCACAAAATGATTCAGAAAAAGTTGATCTAAACATTACACTATACGTTCTATTGGATAAAAATGATTTAATCCACATTATAAAGAATTCAGGAAATCCCAGTAGTTTTTTAAGTTATAACGAAATAACACTATGAGGCAGTAAGTAATGCTTTACTGAAATCTGTGTAAATGACCTCAGAAATGAAAGCCAGCCTCCATATTGTTCAATCAGTAAATTTTTTCTTTACAAAACCATGGTAATTAATTATTGATAAGTATTTAGAACAAATATCATAAATTGAATCAAAAACTATTAATTCGAAAAGTTTAGGTATGCATGAAAGTTTTGCTATTGGACGGTAATTTGTGACCATATTTTAGCACCTTTTTTACAAACAGAGCGAATAAATGAATTTTTCCAATATTGTGGAAATATTCCAGAAGTAAACGATCGGTTGAATAAAAGGGATAATGGTTACGCAAAAGATTCAGAACAGGTCCAGGAAATACATCACTGTTAAGATTATTCAAATAATTCTTTATTTTGTGAGCAGAGAAATCTATTGAAATAACTTGGTTTTCAGGTTGGTTTGTCATGTGATTAAAATTATTTTTATCAACTTCAAAAATATTTTCTGAATAGGAACTACTGAAAAATAGTTTGAAGAGATGTGCAATAAATTTCGGAGAGCTAGCACAAACATAAAATAATTTGTAATACATTATAGAACATTATAGAACATAGTGACGGGAAATTGATCAGATTTATGTTTGGAGTTAACAAATTTACAAAAGGACTTAGAATTCGTCCTTAGCTGAGAGCTAACATTTATTAATTAGTTGTTATAACTGAAATCTAATGTTAGTTTGTAGGAGCTGAACAAAATTACAAACTCATGATAGTTGTTATTGGTTTTCTCTTTTAAGTACTTATTCCAAGCTTTATTCTTTCTATTTCTTAACTGTTGTGCTTCATGATTAAACCAAGGAGGACTAGAACTAAGGTCTCTATTACGAGTCAAGGGTACATACAATTCCAAACCTTTGGATAGAATTTCGTAGAATTTGGAGACTGCTTTATCGATGTCATCATCTTCAATTAGAAAATAAAAATCAATTGATAAAAGAAAATTACTTAGCGCTAAAAAATTAGCTTTGACAAAGTTATAACTATAAGATATATCATAAGTAGGTAATACTGGGATATTATAACAATATGAAAGAAGTATAGGAGGATGAAAATTTTTAGCGTTTACTAAAGGCATAATAGGATGGCTAAAATTCTAATTAGCCCAATTTGTTATAAAAATAAGATCAAGTTGCTTATCCATACAATTAGTCATTGAAGAGATTTGTTGAAGACCATTTGAATTACAATCACCCATTAAAGTATATCCACAGTCAGAATTATTCTGAAGTGGAATTATATATGGGTCATCCTCGTGATGTACCCATGATACTTTCGGTAAATTAAAGTCACCGAAAACATTACATACTAAGACAACCTTATTAAAATACAAAGACTGGCAAGTCTTAGGATAGCTTTAGCATTTTAAACATGCCGTACTCCAGCAGTAGAAAAAAATCACCAAGTCGAAAACTCCCACTGATTCATCTATGATGAAGACGATAAGAATAACAGTAGTAAGGTTGCATCTGACAAATCCGCAAACGACAAATATCAGGACACAGAGTTATACTACAGGAAATTAAACTAAAACAGCTAATAGCGATGTTGGACTATATGAAAAAATTAATTGATTGCCGCATTGACAACTTCACTGTATTGCAATAACGCCTAAAAAATAAGTCGAAAGATCAATAAGAACCTTATTTCCAGGAACTTCGATATGGTACACTGATGGCTTAAAATCGGTTTAGCATATACCCCCCTGTCTTTCAAGTTGAAATATATGCCATCGAGGTAATGGTATTACAATGCTGTAACAGATGGTACATATACATAAATTCAAACATTATTTTTGCATAGCCACTTAAAAATCAATTTATTGTTATATTAATATTTAAATATAAGGATGTTCCACAAATCGAATAATCCCCGCCTGCCTATTTGTCTAAAGCGTTTGAATTGCTAACAAAATATATCTAGAATACATCTTTTCTGTTGAGGAACTTAGATTTGAAAAACAAAACTGTCTGTCTGTCCAATACAACACTGTCTCTTGTCTCTGTTTGACATTTTTAATTTTTTTTTTTTTTCAAATTATTTTCATATTATTCAAATCATTTAGAAATCAGTCCAAAGTATTAAGATCTTGAACATTTATGAAGCTTTCAAACGACCTAAAATGAAGCACAATTATTAAAGTGTTAAAACTTTTGGATAAACTATTCGTCTTATCACTCAACCAAATGTCTCGGTTTATCTTCTATAGTTGAAGCTCTTTCCCTATTTTATAGATATCTCTTGGGCATAGGCACATGCTCAGTGGATATTCAATCAGTATTACCTCCACTTAAGCGTTTTCTTCGTGAAATACGAGCTTGGTGGAAGAAGGCAAGTTATGGAAATTCATTTATAACCTCACCATTCTAAATGTGAAACAAAATTCCATCTTATGTACTCCCCAAACGTGATAATTTTCCTTCCTAGCCAAACACACCAATCAGTCAACACCTATTGTTTCGATTGTATATAAAAGAACATCATATGCAAATGCACCACGGTTTGTACCTAACCTAGCGATCAAATACGAACATACCTTATGCAAGTACGAACAATAATGAGCACAAATTATTTTTGCAGACTTCAAAACCACCCAAACAAACTGACACTACACCTACTAAACACAAGTAGTGTGAAATCCGCAGAAAAATAAATACAAAATTTTTCAGTATCTAAAGATACTTTAAGAAGAAAATTATATGAAATTAATTGAATATTTTGTTAACTTGACCTTTTTAATTTATATTAAAAAAAAAATAATATTACTATTTTTGTATTTTCAATTTTGTTATTTTTGAATGTAGGTATACTTTTTTTTTCTCCTATTACTCCGCGTGGTAGCATAGGGCTTCGAATATCGTCCCAGGTATAATTGTTGATTTGTGATTCTTGATCGATTGTGCGTCTCCATGTGTTGTATGGTCTGCCGGGTCTCCTTTGTCCTTGTGGATTCCACTCTAGAGCTCTTCTTGCTATATCACTTTCTGATTTGCTTAGCGTATGACCTATCCATTTCCATTTTTTCCTATTTATCTGTCTGTTGATCGGTTCTTCTCCAGTTATCATCCATAAATCCTCGTTGCTAATTCTTGCCGGCCAGAATATTCTGCATATAATTCTCAAGCACTTGTTGATGAATACTTGTAGCTTCTGTTTGATTCTGACCGAAGCCATGTTTCACTGCCATATATTAATGTTGACTTAACACATGCTCTGAATATTGTTAGCTTTGTTGTTCTCGATATTTGGTTGCTCCGCCATATCTTCATTAGGCTCCCAAATGTTCTTCTTGCCTTGTTTATACGGCTGTTGACATCTTCTATTGTACCTCCTCTTGATGTTATAATGCTCCCCAGGTAGTTGAATTCTTCTACGTACTCTATCTGTTGTCCACTCACTGTTATTGGCTCACTATAACTGTTGTTTGTCCTCATTGCCTTGGTTTTCTCGATATTTAATTCCAGTCCCGATTTCTTTGCTTCTTCCTGTAATCTGTTGACTTTGTTCTGTAGGTCCCTTTGATTTCTTGATATGAGACATACATCATCTGCGTAATCTAAGTTTTCTAGGTTGCCGAAGAGATCCCATTCTATTCCGTTTATTCCAGTGCAAACTTTTCTTAGAATGTCGTCTAGTATTGTGTTGAAGAGAAGTGGAGATAGTGGACATCCTTGTCTAACTCCTATATTGGTGTAGAATGGATCACTGATGTTATCTCTGTGTTGAACTGTTGTCTCTGCATCTTTATACATCGCTTTGATGATGTTGATGATTTTTTCAGGAACTCCCTTCTTTGTAAGTGTTCTCCATATTGCGCATCTCTTGACTGTGTCGAAAGCTTTCTTAAAATCTATGAATAGTAGATATAGTGGGGCTTATATATATTATTTAAATTAGTATGAATCAAAATATTTGTAAAAAAATTAGGATTATAATAAAAGAAGGAAAAAAAGGGAGCCTATATTTCATTTCCACATACATATGATATACATTTGCATATACTAGTACCATTTGCCTGTTTTCTTGCAATTTTCCTGTATTTTGAACTGAAATTTTAATAAATATTTTGTACTACAGTGCCGAAGTCTAAAGTGGAAACTTATCTTTTTTTGTTTTGTGTTCAATTTACATATTACTCAAAATTTTATACCATGAGCTGCCACTAACTTCATTTCGTCTGAATTACAGCCAAACCAAAAATTGATATTATGATTAGGTTTGAAAAATATACAATTGGGTTACAAAATGTAGAATAAATGAGTGAAAAAAATTTGTAAAATGATATCAAAATAGATATTAATAAATAAGTGTCATGACCCAGAATGCAAGTACATAAAATTATCAGTTTAACCACGAATACATGGAAATACTAAAAATCAATTGTTGGCCAGTTCCGCTTGATAAACCTCAATAAGGTGATAAGCCCTTTAAAACTAAATTATAAAAAAAATAAAAATTGTTGGCCATCAGGTTTTATTAAGAACAACAATAAATAGAGAGTAATGCCAAAAATTATAATAGATGGATGAAAGGTATAAGCATAATTATTTTTTTTTATTTTGTTAACATAATTTTTTTCATAAGATTAATTTGTATTAATTTTACATTACAATTTAATATAGTGATAATATTTATTTGAATTTTATTACAATAATTTTTATATATTTTTTTCCAAGCAATGTTCAATAGAAACTGAAAGTTTTTATTCCCAAAAATTGTCATTACAAATAAAAACATTTTGTGAAAATCAATAGACTTACACACACAGTGATATAGATTTAAATAAAATTATTCGATTGTATATCATTTATGTGGTTTCCGCAACGGAAATCGTTCTATTTTCATAAAGGAAATCATAGTAATTTCCCAGAAATATAAAAATTTATTTTTAATATTTAAAATTTCATTAATTCACTGTTTGTTCCCTTTACAAAAAAAAACACGTGTCCTTTTTGTGTTCAATATAGGTAATAAGTATTTAAGCCTACTATTATTATTATTATTAGGTTGACAGGAAATATAATGTTACCTCTATACAAAAAATAAGCCAAAACCAATAATCATAAAATTATAAATTTTTAAATTTTATTATTTTACCGTATAGTTAATTCACAAGGACTTCAAATCGGTGTATACATAACTGGATAGATTGCGATTCATATACATAAAAATTTAGATTAAATCGATTTTGAAAATTTTAGAAACTAGACATTATAAAACATTCATTATCTAGAAATGTTTTTTAATGCATTTTTTTTTATTATCAGCTTAGTATAAAATTTTACGAATCGATTTTGAAATTTTAATTACAGGAAAAATAAAATTAATACTTTTATAGTTAGAACAGAAATAATGGAAAAACAATATTTGGATTCTTATTGATTTACTAAAAAATTATATTTTTAATTATTTGGTTCATTTTTGGTCGCTAAGTTTTGCTTATATTCAAATTTTTATGTTAGAATAAAGTACGCGAATATATAAAATAAATTTTAATTTGATTAATTATCGTTGACCAGACTAAAAATGTTGAATATTATGGTGTAGGATTGTAGCATACTTTTGCTAAGCAAAATATTTCTATCAATATTTTTAATAACCTACCAACATAAATTACGACCTATGATAAGAGAGGAATTAAAAATAAAATAAAAGCATATTTTTTAACATTAACCTAAATCTTATAATTGTTAAACCATGCTCAAAAGAATTTTCAGATCTCTATGTTCTTAAGTTATTGTACCCCTGTCTTATAAGATCGAATCTTGATTATGTAAAGTTGGGTTACCGTTTATGGTACACCTTGATAGGATTGGGGCAATATAGAAAAACTTTCTTAGATTTGTTTTACGCTACTTGTTATTGTCTAATCCTATATTCCCAAAAACAAAAAGTATACAATGCCTAGTTTTAGAATTTAGCTATTCTTTTTTTGTTAAAGTGTATGTAATTATTTTTTCAATTTTAGTTTTAGTTTTAATTTTTCAATTTAAATTGAATTTTTTAGCAAATATGTAATGTAATAATTTTGTTTTGTTGACAGTAAATTAGGTAGAATAACCTTTTCGTGCTTAATTAAGTTCGGTACTGCAATTTTACACTACAATATCTGCTAAAGCTAAGTAGTATAAATAAATAAATAAAATAAATATTATGAAGACGGCTTTATGCATGTTTGAATGCTTGTATATTTCAAGATATCTTCTAAATGCATCGAACAATTTCAATCCTAATTTTACAGAAAGATACTGTATCGCCTGGAAAGGTATTTTTAAAATTCTGGCTGGTTTGATAAACTGTTATTCAACTCGTAGTACCTACCAAGATCATTTCAAAAACCAAAGATGTTACAGATCTGAAAATTTGTATACTCTATTAAAAATGTAACTCTATTAAAAATGTAACTGATACTCTATTAAAAATCAATAAATACGTCTGTTACACTTTTTCATTAGATACTCTCTATAACTATTCTCTAATAACATTGAAATAATAAAATTATTTGAATTAAATTGTTAATGATTCCATTTATAACTGGTGTTGTAAATTCATTAGTACCCAATCAGCATGGATTCATGAACAAAAAATCTACAGTGACCAATTTAGTAGAATTCTCCAATTTAGCTCAATGGAATTAGGTACTCAAACTGGTGTTATTTACACAGACCTAAGTAAAGCATTTGATATTTTGCCACACAGTATAATTCTCTTGAAACTTGTAAAATTTGGTTTTCCAAAATTTTTAATTAATTGGTTTCGTTCATACTTAACAAATAGAAAATATTGTGTACTATTTAGGTCAAGTATCTCTGATCCATTTTTTGCTAACTCTAGTGTACCTCAAGGAAGTCATCTGGGTCTCTTGTTATTTATTATAGCAATTAACGATGTAACTCATATTATCAATAATAATTGCATTTCAATTTATGCTGACGACATGAAAACTTATAAAGCAATAAAATCAATTAGTGATATTGCTTTACTTCAGGAAGAACTGTACTCATTTTTAGATTGGTGTCAGCAAAATAATTTTCTACTAAATATTTTAAACTGTGCATAGATTAGTTTTACTCGGCGATCTTCTGTTATACCTAGTAGCTACACCTTTGAAACCAAGGGTATAAAAAGTGACCCTCTTTAAGGACTTAGGTGTATTATTTTTGATGCAAAACTCTCATTTAAACACCGTTATAATGTCAGTATCGGCAAAGCTAATTCCTTTCTAGATTTTATCAAATCCATAAATTATTGAAGCTTTATATATCTGCCTTGTTCGTTCAAATCTGGAAGATGCAAGTCTGGTTTGGTCTCCGTTTTATCGTAATTATATCGATAGAGTTTAAACAATTCAGAAAAAGTTTCTTCAGTCTGACCCTTTTATTCTTCCTCCTTATACAGACCGGCTAAAACTACTACAATTAAATACGTTGGAGTCCCGAAAAACTGTTTCTGCTATTGTATTTTTTATGCAAATTCTAAATGGGGAAATTTATTCACAGACTGTTAAGCAGTTGATCGACACCCATTTAAATACAAGTACACGTTTCCGATCGGAAAGTGTTTTTAACTTAGTATTTCACCGAACCGAACTATGGGAAATATGAACCAGTTAATAGAATGTTTATGGCTGTTACTGAGTTTAAGGATTTTTATTGAATTTTCCTTCCTAGTAAGGTTTTTGTAATAATATTATTACTTGTAGAAATATTTAATGTAATTTTAATTGTTATTTCTAAATTTCAAATTTGTTTTTGTTTATTTTACTAGATTAAGTTATTATAACCAGTATATATACATTCGTACTATCATATTTACACTTATAATAATTTGTCAAAAATATTTTACAGTTATTCAATTTATTAAGTTCTAATTGTACTTGAAATGTTTAAAAGCCTTAAATTTGTTATCTGACAGTCATAAAGTGAAACGTTAGACACGGAAATTTAGAATTTTCTGAATGAAACCAATTAATCTCAAAAATTCAAAACGACCAATAATTGCAATAATCCCAAAAACATTGAAATGTTCTGTATCTCGTTTCACCCTATAGGATGCAGCAGGTTTGATCCAATTACTTATAGAATGCCTCATAAAATCAGTTAATCTCATTTAGTTTTGTGAGAGCGACATAAACGTTTATAGATTGCGTAACGTAATGCTAATTAGTTAAATATTTTTAATTCTTATTTCTTGTTTTCTGTTTCATTTTATTTTTTTTTTTTTAATTTACAATTAGTATTAGCTTATTGTTTGATATATTTAAGTTTTCTAATTTACTAATAATACATATAACTACTCTACTGCCATGATACTAGCAGCACGTTTTTATTTTTTTTTTATTTTATTTATATTTACATTTATTACAATTAAAATTATAACAAATTTATTTATAAGCTCTAGCTACTTGGGCTATCGGCTTCGTTTTTATTTTAATTTTATAACGGTGTTTGGTTTTACTATATGATATCCGTTAAATGATGATAATTATTGAAGAGCAATGTAACAAGCTTTCGTGTCTAACAGACTTCTGATATGCTTGCTCTAAGCATAAAATCTGATAATAAATAAAAACAGAATATACGGTAGACTTGAAGTGATCGGCAATTGTTACTGTTGTAGAGCAAGGATAAAACTAGGTTGAATACAAATAACCAATTTGACTTGAACATGGTACAATACTTACAGTAAGTACCATGAACAACATAAAGTACAACAAATGTTTAAAACTATTTTGGACTATTGTAGGGTATGGATATTAAAAGTGAAGTATACTAAATGTGAAACCGTGTTGTTTCGTATCACGGTTGACAAAACAAGTTCAAACATTAAAACAAACTGGAAAAACATTGTTATTAAATTGCTAAATAACTTACCTCTAGCTAACAAAAAGTCATTAAATATCTCGGAGTTTTTCCTTTTACTCTGAGCATGTAAAATATACAATTTCCTTCATGGCAGTAAAAAACTTTTTTACAACAAAAACATAAGTATTAAAAATAATTTGTTATCAAACATTAATTAAGCCAACACTTGTGTATGGTATATCTGTATGGTATAATATCAGCGCAAGTTTAATGGAAAAAATCCGCAAGTTTGAAAGAAAGTACACAAGAGTTTGTATTAATAAAAACCGCAAGCCCGAATCGACAGTTTTATGATTAATTTCGTTCGAAAACATTATAGTAAGAGCACAAAATACTCCAGAAAATCGTTTAATATCTCATATATTTTACCATAATGAGAAGTGCATAAAAAAACTTTACCTATCGTGTTACTAACATAAGTGTTAATTAATATTAAAACTATTTTTAATTTCACCTATTTCTTTATTTATGAATATGTTTTATTTTTTTTTTAACAGCATACATATTATTAATTACTTATATACGAATTTAAAATTTTACACCCCAAATTATAATATTTATCTTAAATTTCTTCAAATTCAAATTTAAATATTTTAATTTTTAATAAAAATATTTTAATAATAATTGGCTACTTCATATACGTTTTCAAACACTTTCATATTTAAACACCAATAATACGTTGTTTTTGTATGCCTGTTCTTATCTCTGTCACCCCCTTTATTATATTTTTTTTTCACAAAAAAATAATAATAAATTAATTTATTAATGACTTTGCGAAATTTTTATTTTTATGCACAATACACGTTCATTTACCCCATTATTTTGTTCACAATTTTTTTTTTTTTTATTATTATATTTTTCATATCTATATAGACAATCAACTCCGTATCGTGTATAAAAATTTAAATAAAGAAATACAATAAAAATAAACCCCGAGTACATATCATAATTATGCAATTAGAGTAGAAAGAGAAATGCATTCAAGAGCAAATTAATTGGAATTTCCATGAAAAATGGTGGTAAATCTACCACCCTTGTCAAAAATTAACAAAAATAAAGTTAATAAAAAAGAAAAAACAACAACAACAAAAATATATAAACAAAATATTTAAATAAAAAATACAGTGAATTTCAATAGTTTGTGTACTAAAAATTGTATGATATTAAAATGGAGAAAAAATTGCGAATTAGCATTTCTAGCATTAATTTTTAAAAGTTAAGAAGCTGTGAAGTACCTATGAATATCACTTAACTTTTACTATAATATATTAATTATATTTTCCTTGATTATTTGCATGGTTAATCTTGTAGGATTACATTAAGTTTTCAGTCTGCCTGATGTATGTCTAATTTTATTATACTTAATATTGTAATGAACTTACAATAGAGCAACGGTAATTTGATCTAAAATCAAGCAATTAGTGGCAAATACTGATAACAACTAATTTGTAAATATATCAGTCGAGTCCAGGTAACAAAAATTGTTAATTGATTTTCCAAAAGCAACTGAAATGGTCACTTATAATACTGGTTATATTTGTATACTGGCATTAATTTACACTGCGATGGTTTTTCTAAAAATTTGTGGAATTAAATAAACAAAAGAACTAAAACAGAATGCAAAGCCAAAATATTGATGATAAAACATGGGACTTCTGTCTATAGATGACGGTATGTATCTACAATTCTATAATATATGACTAATAATAACATACGTGATATTTGTATGGCGGATGAAAACAGAACAGGCAAGAATATACACCGAGCTAACTAGAATGCAAAGACCGGCGTCGGCTGTGGCAATTGAAGCATCTAAAACACTAATCGTATGTCACGACGAATTGCTGAGCGCCTTAATGTGATTCATATGCTCCTAACTATGATTCTACAGAAATTTAAAATGAAAACTGAAACAATTATGATACATGGCAAAAACAATAACTATTGATTGCCGCAGTAGCTTTACTTTACTGATATCTAAAATAAAAATATTTGAAGAATTAATAAGACTCTTAACTTCAGGAGCTTCGGTATGGTATACTATTGACTCAAAACTGGGAAATGTCCGATAACTCAATTCTTAGAACTAAGCCCAATCATTGGCCATTTATTACTGTCTGATATTGCTTAGGGCAAGCAAATCAGAAGTCTTGCATCATGTTGCTAAGTGGTGAGATCATCATCCAGTGGGTTAGTATCCATCACCGTTAGTAACTCTAATGTTAGTAAGAGATAAAAATAAATAGCTAACATGCTATAGTTTGTAGAATGTTAAAAAGATAGAAAAATCAAATACGAAAAACAAATAGGAAAAGACCAAATAACAATTCCATTCCTATTTAATATTTATCGATTACAGCTTTAATTTTAAGTTTTTTTTACTAAGGTTAGTTATTATCAAATTTACCGTAATCAGTACTATGGTTAGCAATATTAAACAGGTCAATAGAACGTAAATTACCCGGATTCTCTCTAAAATTTATTAAATCCATAGTTTTAGGTGCCCGGATATTCCTAGCAATAATTTGGTGGATAAACCTAACATCAGCCGTCAAGCGACGTTTAGAACTGGGTAAAATACAAATACCGTACTACTCATTGAGTAAAATTATTTGATTTCAAGTAATTGAGTAAAATTATTTAAGTAAAGAAAATTTAAATACCATTTTCAAGTACTTTTTAAATAAAATTATTTGACTTGATTTTTTCAAATATTTTTTATAATATTTTAAATACTTTTACTCGAATAAGAGACAGCTCTGTCGACGTTGTTGGAGAGATTGCAGGTCAATCAAGAGAAACCTATCTTCGTAAGGAGGAAGTTGAAAAGGGTCAGAGCAAGAAAAAGCACGTAGTGCAAATCGTAAAAATTTACGCTGCACTTGCGAATCATATTCAAGTGTCGGTCTAACATATGTGATATATAAATGTTTTATAATGTAGGGATCTGTAAACTCTTTGGCCCAGCGAATTATAAAAAGTAGCATAGAATTAGCTTTATTAATAATGGAATTGAAATATGATTTGAAATTGTACCTGTGATCCAGAATAACACTAGATCACGAGTTTGATTCTCAAGGTGGTAATCAAATTCAATAATTAGAGCTTTGAGGCTTCCTACTAAAACTAACAACCTGACATTTAGATGCATTTAATTCAACGTTGTTGGTGGCGAACCATTCAGCAAAATTATTTAGGTCATTTTGAAGTAGGGTACATACATACAATAATGATTTTACTAATTTTGGAGTCCTTATCAAAAAAACTTAACTTAACTGATACCATAAATTGTGAGGAATCATTGGTTGTAATAATAAAGAAAAGTGGGCTCAAGTGACTCCCCTGGTGCACCCCAGATGAGGCGTCAAAGGGGTGAACAACGGAAACAAACCTGATACTCCGCCTATCTACGAATAATCTGTTTTTCGGTTAAAACACTTTTAAAACAATATTAACTGAGTAGAGCCCGCGTCAGAACAATGACATGGTTTACTGCTAAGTCCAACACAGACAAATGCAGATTCTGTTTAAACAAGAGGATCCCCGGTCATTTTGAAAACGACGCCATAGCTCGCAAAAGATATAAAGATTTTCACATAAACATCACCCAATTCTAAAATTTACGTTAAGGCAATAATAGCGTTCACGAAGAACATGAAATTTTTTTTTTACACTGTACAGTAACTTAGGTAGAACACCTTTTTGTCCTTAATTAAGAACGGTACTGCAATTTTACACTACAATCTACAATATTTCGAGTATTTATTTAACAAATTACTAACTTATCAATTCATTAAATGTGGAAAACTACTGCTATTATCAGGAACTAAGCCTTCTTAAATAGAATAGTTTCATTTTTATTTAATTTGTTACCAGATTATACTCTCAATTATTTTTTCCCTCCAATTACAGGGATTTAAAACAATTGATTTTCTTACCCTTCTTGCGTTTGTAAAAAAATAAACAATAATAACAATAGTTTTGTATTAAAATAAATTGCATTGTTGCAAATGTTAAAATTAAGAATATAAAATATTTTTTATTTAGAAAACTGATGCGTGTACAAAGGTGATAAGTTAATATTCTATTTTGTAGTTTAAAAGCACTAACATTGTTAACATAACTATCCAACATAAATTTTAATATAATTATTCATTAACTTTTTAATCTAACTGTACTTTATTTAATGCAAATGTTCTGAAGGTTATTTTACAAAACCATTGACGTGTGTTGTGTTTCTTTTGTTTTATTTAAAATTTTAAATTACAAAGAATGTTGACAGTAACCGACATTGACTGGATATTAACGGGGGGCCATCTGAATTAAATCAAAAATTATTTTAGAATTGTAATATAAAAAATAATATACGTGCATTCATGGATACGCATTAATAAATTAAAAAATTTAACAAAAAAAAAAAAAAAATTAAATAAAAAAAAATTCTTAGAAAATTTAAAATAAAGGATTATTATAAATACTCTTTTGAATATTATTTAAAATCAGGTAATTTGTGAAATGAGAAAGGATTTTAACAAAAAAAAAACATAAATTTTGTCTTAAATTTAAAAATTGTAAAACTGAAATAATAACGTTAATAATAATATTTTTCAGCTGAAATAAGTTGTAATTTTACTTTGTAGTTTGAAATAAAATATTATGTACATTGTGTTAATTTGTTTTTCTGGTTGTTTGTATTTAAGTGTTGTGCGTCAAGTAATCATATTATTTTTCGCTTTTTTATTAACTTGTTAATTTAAAATTATTCAAATTATTCATTTATTAACCAATCCAAATTTAACAATGAGCACCAGATGAAAGTTTGCGTTTCTTTACTTTTTCAACATATGTTTGTTCAGAAGTTGTCTTTAATTCGAACCCAAAAAGCAACAAGTTTTTTATCAACCGAAAAATTTGCATAAAGAGTACATAAATATGGAGCATTTTTTACCCATTTATTCCATAGCAGCTCTCTAATTGAACCAAGTTTGTCCTTAATTAGGCGTTGTGGTCGTCAAATCGAATTAACCGATTAATCTTTAAGAAATCTTTAGCCGACATTACTGCACGACAACGAAAGTTATCATTCCATAAATTCATATTAGATTCATTTCTTGATTTATATACACATATAAAAAAAAGTTCATAGTTTGGCAGCTGCAAGATTTTGGGAAAGTTTAAAAAGCAGTTTGATCATACCTTCTAAAAGGATTAATCCAATAAAGCTTTCTATAGTTACATCATCAATGTCATTTCACATTTCTTCATACACTTGTTTTAACTCCAAGCATGTATTATCCACCACAATCTTCATCATAGCGGAATTAAAACACAACTCAAATGCATTTTTGATACTGTGAATTCTTGCAGCAGCATACGAAGTAATTTCAAGTCGATCTTTTATTACATTTTTTATTGAAGTTTTTCCACTTAACACTGGAGGTTGTGCGAAATTGTGATTAAATTTTGGTCAATTTAACACGGCCTACTAAAGATCAATTTTTAAAACCAGTAAAGTATTAAGCTATAATGCATTAACGTATAAAAATTGAAATTAGTAAAGTTTATATAAAATTTAGGAATAAAAAAGAATATTAAAAGGAATAAGAAAAATCTTTGAAATTATTTATTTATTTATTTTATTTATTTTATTTTATTTTACTATGTTTAAATCAAACAAGTTACAATAATGAATTTAATCTTACAATAATATTTAACAAACAAAAAAAACAAAAAGTAAGAAGAATGCAAGAAAAAAGACAAAATAAAAAAAAAAAATATTTAGAATAATGAAAATAAAAACGAAACAAAATCATATCATATAAATTTCAATTGATATAACAAATAATAGAGTGTAATAAAATTAGAACCGGTTAATATTTACAAAATAAATTTAAATTTATAAAAATAATTTGAATGAAATTTTATTATAATGCAAAATAACAGGACTCTGCAACAGTTGGTATGCTAAACTTAAGTCCAATAAG
Source organism: Argyra leucocephala (assembly GCA_963942445.1). NCBI lineage: Eukaryota > Metazoa > Arthropoda > Insecta > Diptera > Dolichopodidae > Argyra > Argyra leucocephala. Next base: position 65,880,425 of record OZ012681.1, on the reverse strand, counting down.
AGGATAAAGAATTGAGATGTAATAAGAGGAAAAAGAATTGAGATTCAAAAGAATATAAATTAATAGAATGAATTAGTCAATTACTTGGTGGGTTAAATCGAATGTTAGAGAATATTTTAGTACTACAATTTTAAATAAGTGATTAAAAAAAGAAAGAAAACTAAAAGAAAAAATTAGTGACTAGAAGATGGGTCATATTACATTACGAAGAATACAAGCATTTTTTAGGGTATTGTTGGTGAGACAGAAATCAATAACATCCTGGTATTTATTCCCCAGGATCATCATTCTATGGATTAGTTCATTCATTCCATATTGGTTCGAAGTACAAAGAAGGGAGAAGAGCGAAAATTCCTGACACTGTTTATTTGAACTAAGTTCGAAATAAAAGGAGAAGTAATATTAACGTCAGCAACTTCACTCCTTTTTTTAGAGTGGCGAGATAAATTAAGTTTAATCTATGTTTGTATGGTGGCAAAATTAGGTGGTCGGACCAGGGAAGGTGACGTAAGACAAATCTTAAAGAGTTTTTTTGAATTGTCTCTATTCGTAGCATATGAACTTCGTAATAGAGAGACCAAATCTGGCTAGAATATTCTATTCGTGGTCTTACAAGACATATGTAAATGGATTTTAGGTGTGGGGATTTAAGGTGATGGATCATTAAATTCTCTTTACCATCGTTTTACAAAACCTAACATTAAATTAGTCTTATTTATGATGTTGCTATAATGCAATTTAAATGAGAGTTTTTCATCAAAAAAAATTCCTAAGTCCTTGATAGAGTTAACTTTTTCTAATACTTGTCCGTTAAGGAAACAATTAATTAAAAAATAGATGGTACGTCTATGGTAACTCATTACAGCACATTTTTTGATATTAAAAAAAAGGTTGTTTATCTTACAACACATGAAAAAGTTATCTAGGTCAGTTTGAAGTAATAGTGAATCATTTGGTGACGTTATTTTTTTTTAAATTATCATATCATCAGCATAGATTTGGACTTTATTGTTTTTAATTACTGACGTAACGTCATTTATGGAAATTATAAATAAAAGGGGATCTAAATGACTTCCCTGAGGAACCCCAGAATTTGCTTCAAAAGACGACGATGTAGCTGACCGGAATTGTACGTTGTATTTTCTATTAATAAGGTAAGATTCGACCCAGTTAACAATGACTTGAGGAATCCTAGTTTTATTAATTTACATAAAATAACATTATGTGGTGACAGATCAAAAGCCTTACTGAAATCAGTATAGATAAAGTCAGTTTGAAAACGTTTCTCCATATTGCTAATAAATGTAGAAGTACATTCAACTAAATTAATTACTGTGGATTTATATTCTACGAATCCATTCTGATTTGGTATGAAGAAGTAAGTGCAATGGTGATACTATCTGATCAAAAACGATTAATTCAAATAGCTTAGAAATGCAAGATAATTTGGCAATTGGACGATAATTACTTACTTCGTTTTTCTAATTTGTTTTGGTCAGGTCAACTAGGTCTAATGAAGGCATTTTACCAGAAAGGTGGACAAATTTCTGTAGAAATTGATAGATTGAAGATTTTAGACAGAGTAAAAGATCTTGAGTATTTTTCTAGAACAATTTCCGAGACACCGGCAAGACCGGGAGATTTATTATCACCAAGTTTTTTAAGTTGTCTATAACAAGAGTTTCATTTATGAGTAAGAAGGATAAAGTGGTTTTCGGGAATTCATCCATGTGACTAAATTCTTGAATGTTTACATTCAAAAGAGAAGGAGAATAAGAACTCATAAAAAAGTCACGAAAATATTGTGAGATAGTTTTTGGGTAGTTACTGAGTGTGTTATTAAATTTCAATAAACTTGGGAAACTTGGGAAACTTGGTCACATTTTCTTTTATGTTGACAAATTTCCAAAAAGTTTTGGATTGGTTAAGAGAATAGAAGATATATTTTTTAGATAAATATTATAACTTCCTTTAACTAACAATTTACATTGATCAAAGAGGAGCTTAAAGTTATTGTAATTAATTGTGATATTAGATTTTATGTAATTAGTCCAGGCCTTATTTTTCTTGTTTCTATGTTTTTTTAATTTGTCTAGTGAACCATGCAGGACTTGAGTTACAGTAAACTTTTTTTTTTGACTTATAGAAATGTCAAAAAAGTTGAGACTATTATTTGATTCTTTTTCCATTCTGAACTGAACTTTTTTATTTCAGGCATTCATCAATTCGAGAAAGTGATCATATATCTGTCAGTTCTCCTAAAGACGCAAAGCACATCATCTACATATCTATACCATTTTTTAATATTCTTCACTATTGGATTTGTATATTCTAAGACTTTTCTTTCAAAGTCATCCATAAATATTTCAGCCAACAACAGACTTAAAGATGAAACCATTTTTTGTTATAACTTTTATGAATTTTTTGTCCACATATTATAGAAATGCATACAAAATTATAATAATATGTCAATTTTAGTAGATAATGTCAAAAAATGTGTAAAAATATCAAAATGTATAAAATGTAGCTACGGCTTAACCCTCTCACACGAAAATTATGAACCAAAGACCTAAACATTTTTTGGCCTTATTTTCAAAATTATCAGCTTCAACTTGTATATAAATAATGAATTTTGAATCATGCAGGGGTAAGGGCTTGTTTTTGGGGGTTAGGGTTCATATGTGACGGAAATATGGAATTAAAAATTTGAATTTTTACAATAATATTTATGGGTTCTTCTAATAATTCCCCATATAAAATTTCGTCTTCATTTGGACAAAACTTATCATGTTCATCAATCCTTTTATCAAACAAATTATCAAATTCATCTTCATCTTTATCACTAACTAAACCATTTTCAGAATCTTCTTCTAATATTTCAAAGTCGTTCAAAGATTTTACCTCCATTTTTAAAAATTATCTTGAATAAAACTATAAAAAAAACCTAAAGAGAACAGTTTAAATTAGTCAATAAAAAATTACCACACCCTCTTACTATAAATTTTTGAACTATTTACTTTTAAGCATAATAAAATAAGGATTTTGCAAATCTGAGATACATAATTTCAAAAAATTGTAACTCATAACCACTCAAATCAATATTTTTCTGAAATATTTTCTGAAAAAGCATAACAATAGCAAAAAATACTAACAAAGATCAAAAGTTAGAGCTCTCGAAAAATTGGGCTACAAACCATTACGTGTGAGATATTTAATTAAATGTAAAAAAATGTCAAAATGTTAGAAAATTTAACTATGGTTGGTGAGAGTGAAATTCGAATTTAAAAAGATAGACTGTGATGGCAGAATGTTCATTGATTTAATAAAAATAATACTCTTTTAAGTAAAATAAAAGAAATACACTGAAATTAATGTTTAAATTGTGTTTTACTGAAATAAGCTACCATTACACAATGTATTATTATTATCCTTTATTATTTTAAGAACCAACAAAATGGATACTTCTAAGAAGAACTAAAATATTTTACGTTAATACAGTTGTTTCTAAATAATGCTAGTATACTGTTTGGACAAATAAAGTGCACAAAATTAGATTACCGCTAAAAAAACATTATATTAATAGATTAATAAAAAATTTATGAAAATATTTGGGAACAGTATGAATCTTTGATTTTTCTACCATTGTGTCCGCCCTCTCTATATACTTCAAAAATGCATCCAACAAACTAAATTTTATGTGAGTATATTTTTTGGTCGAGGAAGAGAATTTTCAAGACAATTTTTAGGGATTGTTCACTTGATAATCATTTATTAATGAATAAAAATAGTAAAAACAATTTTACTTGTTTTTACGAAATATATGACAGCTATATTTTATACTTTCAAATTCCAATACAACATTTCACGAAAAAACTATACCCCCGATCATAAATGGGTTCTCTTGCTTCAAATTAAAATTAAAAATTATAACCCTTGCAGAGACAGTGCCTACAGAACGTGAATTCAATATGTAGGCGGAAGTGTTGTCGAGCGAATTTTGAATCTTTCATAGTAGTTGGGATCGTTCCATTTGTTGCAATGAAGTGTACTTTTAAATACATTTCTGCAAAAATTACCAAAAAAAGTGTGTTTGTTTTTCTTTGTTAGAGGTGGTGAAAACTTTTTATATGTGTTTATGAAGGGTCCGCATTGAAAGGGTATGTGAGACTCCGTTCATCTTCTTCAGATACTCTTAAAATACGCCGTTTTTAATTTTCTTCAAATCCGTCTTATCTTATAAATATCTAAATTCTATCTTTCTGCATAGTATTAGTTCTATGTATTTAGCTATTGTGTTCTATTTTTTTTTTTGTTTTTAAGCATTACAAAAATTATATTTTCTGCTGTTATTACTACTACTGAATATAGCGTTAAAGATCCTCTTACTGCTTCAGCTGGTCACATGTACGTTGCGCTACAGTGACTACATTTTGGATTGTTTACTTTGCCCATCTCTGAATTGTTTACCTTGCAAGTGTTAATTTAAGTGACTGTATGTAGGTATTGTATTTCACCCCATTTCAATAATCTGGTGCTGAAATTTAATTCAATTATGGCGACTTGTACCATTAGATCATAAAAATATCTCAATTATTGTAAATCGCTTCTTCTTACGAAATTATTCTAAAAAATATAATTATGTAAAACGATATAACTTAGAGATTTATTTGTGGTGTGGGAATAGATTTTCTATATATTCCATATAATTGTGAGGTTTAAATATGTGTGGTTTAAACAAAATAACAAATTAAATTTTGACTTCAATTGTGATAAAAAAAAAACTTAAAACAAAAACCAATTTCATGACAAAGTTATTTCGAAAATAGTTTTTATTATTCTAAAATTATTTACAAATCATTTAAATTTTCCACCATTTTAATTATTGACACAATAGCTATTTAATATTTTAACAAATATCCAAAGCTCATTTCCACAAAATCAACAAAATACCAACAAAAAAAAAGTATTTTAAATGCTTTAACAGTTGGCATGACTACAATATGTTTTTTCTTTGTTTTTTTCGGTACTATGCAAAACAAAAAAAAATATATATATATATTATAAGGGAGTAAAAGTGTGATATCACGTCCATTAGAATGTCTCCAGGGATTAATAGATTTTTTTTTTTAATTTTTTTTATCCAATTCCAATACACACATTTTGATATACATTATAATATGTGAATAATATTCATTACACATAGAAAGAAAATATTTTTGTTTTCATTTCGAACCGGATGTATGGATTTTGTGTAAATTTTCTTTTTTCATTTTAAATTTTTATTTTTTTGCTTAAATTTTTTTTTTTTTTTTGTTTTTTTTTTGGTTGATTATCCCAGGAGTATTGAAATTTCAAATAGAACAGACAATTTTAATGTTGTAAAAATAAAGAGAAACCAAAAATTATGTGAGCATAAATTTTAAATTGAAATTCGTATTTATTTTGGTTTCACACATACTATGTAAAAAATGTCTGTAAAATTTAGCAAAAAGCAAAAAAAAAAAAAATTTAAAATTAAAAAATGGAAAACATTTTGTTGGATTATAAATTATTTTCAAATTGATGTTTTAAAATACTTAGGTTTACATTTTTTGTTGTTTTAGAATTTCGATTTATTTTAGAATTTAATAAATATTTTTTTTTCTGTATAAATTATATGAAAATTACATTTAATTTTTTTTTTCCACATAATATCTGAGCTTAGCAATAATAAAACTTTAAACTTGCAATTATATTGGTTTGTGTGTATAGTGTAAAATTAGTGTAACCACCTAATATTTCTCGATAAATTTCTATCTTATTTTTTATCAATTTACTATACGAGAAAAAGCATTTATTGATTTGATGTTGTTTACAGCGATATTTTTGTATTTTTCCATGTCTATTCTCATGGATAGAAACAACTTCATGTCTACTGAAACCTGATAGATTTTATTAAAATGGTTGTGTTTTTATTTTATTTCCAATCTTTCTTAGTAAGAACAGTAAACAAATAAATTTGATTATAGATTACAAAACATGTGGAGTGGAGCATCAAATGATTGCGAGTGGAGCATCAAATGATGATCCTAATTGGTTGACCCTAATGGATTGAAAGTTTCTTTTCGAATCGTATGATTCAAGTCTTAATGGATGGGTTTAAGTTCGATCAATTCCAAATAAACGCCCCAAGTTCCCCAAGTATCAGTTCTCTCACCTACCTTATTCCTTATATTTATAAATGATTTACTTTAAATCACTTTCAGTCCAATCCACAGCTTTGCAGACGACAGCACTCTAGTAGCCTCCTACGGTTTTCATAAGAAATCTGAAGCTACATCCATCGCTGTGTCAACCAAAAAAGACATCATGGCCAGTTCCCTCAGCTAATTGGGGCTTAAAAAACAGAATCGAATTTAACACTTCTAAAACTCAGAGCTGTACAATCTCCCGAAAAATTTCCATTTTTGATCCTACTCCTTTGTCTCAGGAAGGTAAGCTTCAGCGGTTTGAAAGCGGTTAAGTATATTAAGTATGGACCTTAATCGGAAAATGATCTGGAATGATCATATATTTGATGTTGCAAAAAATCCAGCCAATATCTAGATTTTCTTAGTGGCTTCAAGGCTTACTTCTCACCCCTGTGACCTCTTGAAAATCTATAAAGCTTTCATACGACCCAAAATGGAGTACAATACTCACATATCACAAGATACTCACATATGGGTTGGGCCGCTTCTAGTACTGCGTTAAAACATTTGGATAAAGTCCAAAATTTTGCTATTCATCTAATCAATGACCTAAATGTGACAGCTCATCTTGCTCCTCTTGGACATCGTCGCATAGTCAGACCACTTTCCCTTTTTATAGATATCTAGTAGGCATCGACATATGCTCAGTGGATATTAAGTCTATATTACCTCCACTTAAGCGTTTCCCCCGTGAAACACGAAGGGCAGCATGTGCTCATCCCTACACCATTGAAATCCCTAGATGGCAAAATGCAAGTTATGGAAATTCGTTTATAACGTCAACATTCCGAACATGGAACCAAATTCCATCTTTATGTGTTCCCAAAACATGACAAATTCTATATTTATGACCTAAATAAATTAAAGACGAACATTAACACCATCGTTCGTAATTGTCCTCCTTCCCTTTTACCATCCTCCTTTCCTAATTTTTCTTTCCCATCCTCAGCGAAACGTACCAATCGGTGTAAAAGGTCCCCAGCTAGTGTTTTGGCTATGTATAAAAAAAAAAAAATTTAATATATACATTAAGAAAATCTAATATTCTAAACCTTCTATGGAAGAGTCTTCGCTGAATTTGAATAGTATTTAACAATATTTTTTTTTAAAAATATCAAATCTTTTATACAATAAATTTCTTAAGAATTTGGTCAATGATATCGTTGGTAATGGGGCACACACTACCATTCGTCAATCTTCTGACTTAGAGTCTTGGATTTGGCTGGAGTTAGAGCTCAATACATGTATGCCAGTCCAAACTGCTTTGATAATTACTTTGTATAGAATCAACTTATTTGGTAATGTAAGTTGGAACACGGGTATCATAAACCAATAAAGAAATCAACCTTTTCATGTCAAATTGCTCATTCAAATGTCTTGCAACATAATGTTTATGCTGTTCATGCGGCGTACCTATTAAATTTTTTCACATTTATCACATGAGTATGGGTTTTTTAAATTAAGTTAAGCCAAACATTAGTTTTCGAACGATACTTTTATACACGAATGTACAATTTGGACTAATTGAAAATTGTAGAAAGAAGAATGTCCCTATGATCAGTAGGAACATTTTGAATAAATTAAATTCTTCTTTGGTTGGGAGTTAGGTAGCAATGAAACTCTCGGCAACTACAATTCAGACAAACTCGATAGCGAGAAGTATGTCCATGCGGATCTTTTTGGAAAGGAGCAGTCTATGTGCTCACATAGTAATTTTATTACTTTACAAATTATGAATCAAAGCTGTTAATGAACGAAGGTCGAATAAACCAGATTGCAACATAAACAAACTTATCTGGCCTATGTTTTAACAGAAGCGCTTTTTTAATCTACGCTCGTCGTTTAAAAAGTCGTCAAATTAGCACAATGGTAGAAGTTACGTCTTTTGTAGATATGATGGAAGGCTTGAAGTTTTTTCTATCTTATATTTAACTATCTTTAAGGTTTAGGAACCTGCCCTGACTAATATGCTAAACGTAAAGTTAATATAGAATTCTTCTTTCAGAACTCACTGCAATTCAGAATATCTCCACCGCTTTATAAAAAAAACTGTAATTAATTTAGCGATCAGCATTTTTACGATTACAGTCAATCCCGTGATCAATTAATTGACTTTTGCAATTTATATCTAAGTGTGTCGATGTGTACAAGAAAACCTTTTCTGTTCACCTATCTACGGTGGACTCTTCATCTCGAAATTTTCACAAAAATTCATATCTGATTTCTTTTAAGTTTCTATGCCATTGTATCCACAAACCAGTTAGATTCAATTCCATGTTTCAGGAGTTGACTTTTACACAAACTTTACTTTTATTGTTTATCTATACTGGTACAAAGATTCAGAGTTTTCTTTTGAGACTACATTTTGCCTCCGCACCATGTTTCCATAGACCATGTACCATACGATATGCTTTTGTATTTAGAATTTTGCCTTTAATTACTTCATTATAACTATCCTAATAAACTCATCTGTGGGGCATAGGACTACTATTTATTACTACTTATATCTTCAACTAAATTAAAGCATTAAATGAAAAAAATATTGTCTTACTTATTTAATATTAACGCAATAAACGGGACTGTAACCTAATAATGAGTTTTCTACATATTTTTAAATACCCTGATTTTCCACATAAATTCTTTAAGTGTCAAAATTAATCTTATTCTAAGGTCTACTTATTTCTATTTAGTAACAATTTATATTAAAATAATCAATTCTGTGTCCTATCATCGTACATTGTAAACAAGATGTTAACAATGATTATTTGTGTTTTAGTGTGTAATATATTAAACATACAGTGGTGATATTTTAATATCTGACAATTGGTACACTTTGATAACACTATCAATGTTGACATACAAATTTCAGAATAAGTTCAAAGTGATTTTTTTTAACTGTATTAATTTCTCATTATTTTCTAAACAATTTTTACTTTGAAGGTATATTTTATTATTAATCAAACAATAAGATTGGTAATTAGTTCAAGGACTTCAAAATTGGTACATCGTTCTTTTTATAGACTTTCATAAAAAAAATAAATCAACTCATTTGATCTATAAAATCCATATGATATTGATTAGAAATAATTAAATTAAAATCTATTTGAAATAAAATCTACATCCACATTGGATTAGTTCAAATGTACATATATCTATGAGTATACACCTGGTGAACCATTCTATAATCTAATTGTTTTTTATTTATTTTTATTTTGTTTTTATTTTTTACATTTTTTTTATTCATCATGTTTTGAGAAAATTTAATTAATTTTTCCATTTTAGTATTGGAAAAGGACCATCATTGGAAACACTATAATATATTACATAAATTATATTCTCTTGACATCAAAAATAATTCTTTCATATTTATTTTGTTAAATTTTCGTTTGCTTTTTCTTGTTTTTTTTTTTACTGACAAAAATTTTGTTTACATTTTCTAGAAGATAATAATATATTATATACATCTATATATAATAATATTATGATGAGCTATATGGTGTTGGAAAAATGGATATAAACAAATAATCGGCCTCATTTTCATCAAATTTGCATATTATATTAGTTCAAGGAGAACGAATAAATATCAGCTTTAGCTAATCCCTATATATGTATATTATAATCTAAATACAATCTATGTATTGATGTTATTGTAATTGGTTTATATTTATACATTTATATCTATTGATATGTAGGCCATTTATAGTATTAAATTTCATTCGATGCAATGACATTTTAGGTCATTTCACATGAATTCTCTTAAATGGCTTCATTTTAAATACAATGAATGTATATTAAATGTTAGTAATGATGATGATGATGATGATAATGAGGATGATGATTATAATGTTGAATTATGATTCTAACAGAGAGTTGATTGAATTATTGATATTATAAAATCAAAGCTAAGTACCAGGAATTTAGTATTGGTCGCATCGACAGATCAAGACAATTTTTAAGTATAATTTTTCACTCAATGGTAGTTCTATTATGAACTTTAAAAATTATTTCATTGTCCAATTTCAATTCAGATAAACGAACTGTATCAGCTTTGACATTTATCTTATTGGTTTGTCAATTTTGTTCGAATTATACAAAAATATTATAATTATTATAATATAAGTATTTGTCTAATATTATGATTTGACCTCTAATTAATTTCAAGTTAAATTGATGAAAATGTTAATAAAACCAGTTTTTGTTGTGTTTCAACTATTTTATCTATGCAAAAGATATCTTCACCAGACAGTCTCGTTCTACCATCTAAGTAACCAAGTAAGTCAATTATTTTAGATATGTTAAACAGTATTTGATTTTAAAGAAATTAGCCACCTCGTTGATGTACAAACTATGTACAAACTATGTACAAACTATGCACTACTATGATGTATGCACAAACTATGATGTACATAACTATGTTAATAAATCGAAAAATGATCTTTTTGATTATAATTTTATATTGAAGAAATACTGATGTGTAAACACAAATTGATATCAATATATATTGAAGAGAAAAATAGAAAATATCCTATTTTCTTCAATATTTATTGAGAGAGACAAAATTAAATATGGCGAATAATGAAAAACTTAGCAACATTCATATGTAAATTTTTTTATTCTTTTTTTATTTGACATTTGCTTTATATTCACAGGGTACTTGATTAAAAAAGTTTTGATTTTGATACTAGTTTTGATGAATATATAAGAAAAACCTGAAAAATAGTTTGATTGTTTAAAAACTGACGTGTAAACACAAATATCTCTCTCTTCAATCTAAAATCGTCAATAAATATTGAAGAATATTGATGTGTAGACGCTGCCTAATTCTATCAAAAATTTCCTGACTTTGAATTGTCTTTGTACAAAATCGCATTTACCAATTATTGTAAATACTCCTAAACATATATCCTCTAAGCTTGATTAAAATTGACAACCTTCTAGCCTAAATTTTAGTCATCACACCATATAATATCGGTCACAATTATTATTCTTAGTATTTCAATTTTATCCCTACAAAATATCAAAATTTCTATTTAATTTAATTCTCATTAATTTGAAATGTTTCACACCAATATAATAAGAACAAAATAAACAAAACAAAATAACGCGACAAATAATTTTTTTCGAAACCTTGTTACCTTAACTTCATTGTTTTTGACATTGCTAAGATCTGATGTCTCCTCTAATAATGATGTAGACAATAAAATGAATTTGAGAGGAATACTTATACAATCCAATTGATATGGTTTTTGATTGCTGTCATCACTTTATTCCACACACCATTCAATTCGACAAAAAAAAAAAAAACAAAACAAAACAAAAACAACAACAACAACAAACAACGAATAAAAATCAACGAATTCAAACTTATGGAGATTTATGATTTTATTTATTATTCATCTGTGTACAGCAGCTGTCGAATAATTTTTTTATTATTTTTCTTATTACTAGCATATATAATATTATATGGTTTTTATTTATGTATGTTTGTGTGTATGGATGTGTGATAAGTACAATTTTCTCTATAATATTGTTGATGTATTGTATTTTTGGACATATCCTTGACATATTATCATCTCTTGCGTAAAATGACATCAAATTGCAAAATTAGATTAAAATTTCTTTTCATTTGGTGTTTTTTTTTTTATTTGTATTTTATTTGCTACTGCTTCAAGGATATTTAAGGATATTGTAGATTTGGTTTTTTTTTTTTATCATTTAAATTCTTTTGATTTTAGGTTATAGTTTATTCATATCAAATATTGAGACAATTTTATCTGGAATCGATATCTCAATGAAATATGATTTAATCGGGTTAAAATGAATTGGAATTTGGTATCAGTGACATATAAATTTATAACAGTAAAATTGATAAGTTAGGCTTATTGTGTTTGATTGGTTTGTTTATTCAATGGGGTTTACAGAAAATTTATTTTATTAGTTGATATCTCAATTTTATTTTAATTTTAACTATTCGTTTTGATTAAACTGAAATTAATTTTAACTATATGTAACCCTTTCTTGTTCCAATATAATATTTTAATTTGAAACAGTTATTTTTATTTGTTAGTTAAACAAGAAAGACAGAACAAAATAAAATAAATGGAGATTATTGATGAATAATAATCTCTACGGATAAGGGCATTGAATGATATATGAGCACAAAATTTATTCATAAATTGATTAACAGTGGGAAAAATAATTTTATAAAATATAGTAAGAATCAAAAAATAATGAAGAATTGGAAATTTCAGGTATGACGAATATTTCCCAACATTTTTATTTTTTTTTTAATTTTATTCTAATTAGTTTGTGCAAAAACGCACAATAATTATTTTGTACAAAATTAATGTAGTTTTAAATATAGTACACCGCCTGCCTTTTGATAAAATTGTGGAGGAAAAAATCTTTTATGAAGTTTTCGACTTGGTCTAGTGATATGCCAGATATTAATAAATAAAAATAAATATAAAAAAAATTCAATTCAAAAAGAGTCAAATTTATTTTTAGTAAAAATTGCAATACTGTAATTACTGCATCAAAAGCAAAATGAAATGTTACTGTCAAGAATGTATAGAAAAGAAAATATTCTAATAAGTCTAAAAAATCACCATGAAACCAGATTAGAAACATTTTTTTCTAGTGAATCAAGTACTCAGTAGAAGATTATTTCTCATAGGGTTGAAGAATTTCCAAAGCACACAAATTGTTTTGAAGCTTGTTGTCATTATATCAAAAGTCTTGTATGGGGATGAGCATTATAATGCTACTGGACTGTACGAAATAATTATGTACATTGAGGAACAGAATAAATAGTATCGAAAATTGAATAATTTTTAGCTGGGTATGCATTTACAAAAATTAAAATATAGCTCCTCAAGAGCGTGGCACATGCCTGTATTTCATTTGCCTGTTTTCTTGCAATTTGCTGTATTTTCATTTGCCTGGATTTCATTTGCCTGGATTTTCATTTGCCAGCATTTTCATTTGCCTGCTTTTTAAATTTCCTGTAGTCTTATTAATCAACGGATATCAGAACTACATCTTCTAGGTGGTGGCTGGTAAAAAATTCAAGAAATTCAAGAAACAGCCTAAAGCAAAAATAGGTCCGAGTCTCGTCTCACAAAGCCCTCGAAATTTCTTTTTTATTTTCTCTAACTTGTCCTTAGTGCAATGGCTCATACGCACCATGCAAACAAGACGTCCGGCGTCCCAAGGGCTGCACTAAAGTCCTTGAATTTTTTTTGTCATTAGTTAAAGGTGATGAAGGCAAATAGATCCGGAGTACCAGAAATTGGGGCCGAACCTCTATATCACGTGTTTAAATTGTATTTTTTGAAAAAAGGTTATTACTAATTATTATAAATAATTAATATAAATAATATAAAAAATTTTCGATACGTAATATAAAAAAAGATTGATACGTAATGAACATTATTAAATTAATAAATTTGGTATAAAATTAAATCCTTGTTTGGGCAGGTTCTGAATTAGGTGAAATTCTAGAGTTGGATTCAAAATCACAGTAATACGCCTTTTACAGAATATTTATATAAATTATTTCTATGCGTAGCCGCTGTTGGAGACGAAGCACACAATAACTCCTTTTACAAGAAAAAGAAAGAAAAGAAATTTTCAAGGTTTTCGGTCCGAACACTTGGGACGTCGGAGCTCTTATTTACATCATGCTTGTGAGCCATTGTAGTAAAGACAAGTTAAAAAAAAAAACAAAAAAAAATTATTTTTTCGAGGGTTTTGCGAGACTCGATCCGGAACTATTTTTGCTAGAGGGTGGTCAATTTCTTGTATTGGCACCCTGCACAAGTCATCAGCTTGCTACATGCAATTTTTATTATGATATTCAGTCAAATGAAAAGCAGTCAAAAGAAATGCAGGCATGTGATAGTAACCCAGCTACCTCACATAGCTGGTTCAAATCTGTTACATTCTGTAGGATGAAACAAAATGTGAAATTTTAACGGTTATGAGACTATTCCGATTGGTTCTTTTAATCAGAAAATTTTAAAGACCAGCGGCTATCGTTTTACCTACCTGTATCTGGATGGATAAAAGAGAATTTTTATACTTAAAATTTGGCAATATAAAAATGTTAAATACTGAATTTATCACTTTTTGGATTTTTTTCTCGAAGTTAATTTGTTTCTGTTATTTTGTGTTTTTAGGAATTTTTTGTTTGAAAATTTTTTGTTTTTGTAATTTTTTGTTTTTGTAATTTTTTGTTGGAAATTTCGCCGTAAATTTACATTTACCTAAAGTGACCACAAACATGAAAGAGTGGGGAAAATAAAAAGAATTTAAATGACGGAATTTAAAGCTTTAATACCGGCCTAACTACTCGTGAGAGTGGTAAATTTTATTTCGGGTACCATGATTTGACTGAGCCGCATTTTAAGGCTTTCTTAATTGCAACTAATTTTGTTTGAAAGATGCTGCCATATTAAATAAGCCTTTGACATTTTTAGATCCTCAGATGAAACTGCTTCTTTAAATGCGTGCTCCATTATCATATTCATCAGTACGGATTTAATATAAAAACTTTCTCGATGTCCAGAAAATGGACTTGAATTGAACACTTCTAAATGCCAAGCCATTACCTTTTCTTGGAGAAATTCCGCTCGGACAGTTTTGTTCAATTACCAACTAAATAGCTGTTTGCTCTCAAGAGCGGAACCTATTATAGACTTCGGGTTAACACTTGACTTTAAACTGAGCTTTAAGCTACATTATAATAAAATAGTGAGCAAAGCAAACTCTTCTTCAGGTTCCATTAAACGATGATCTAAAGAATTTTCTGATCCCTACCTCACGAAACATCTTTATGTTACATATATGAGGCCTACTTTTGAATATGTAAGTCAAGTGTACGTGGTCTCCACATTACTTGGCTGACATTAATCGAATTGATTCGGTTCAACGAATGTTTTTACGTTTCGCTTTGAGTAACTTTTCGTGGAATGTTCCATTGCGACTTCCATCTTATTCCCACCGTCTGAAACTCATTAACTTACAGTCGTTGTCTGATCGTCGGGTTATTGCAGATATATATTTTATTCACCAGATCTTTTTGGGTAAGACGCTAGCCCATGAAAATTCAAATTATTTGGTTGAAAGATCCAATCGGAATAATCTCAGAACCGTTGACAGAAACAATTCCCTTTCACCCTACTGAAGTAAATTCTAACTCCGTGAAGTAAATTCTAACTCTAGTTCTTTTGGTTGACAACTAAGTGCTTTAACAGTTAAAAAATGATTACGTGTTAGTGTGAGTACAACTGAGACTAACTAACAACTGTTGTTCTTTTTAGCTTTGATACTTTCGGTCTAACTTTTGAAAGTGATTTTAATAAATGTATAATTATTAACATAGGTATGACTTTTTTGTCATATAACTAATGACTTTTACCCTTCTAATAACAGCATGTATCTGGTTTTAGATCTGAAGTTTATTTTTAGATTTTCCTAATCAAAAGTGACAGTGTTTTACTAACCCTACTGGATGATGACTTATTGCACAATCAAATGAAGCAAGCCTTCATCTAGTAATAGACGTCTGATGTGCTTGCTCTAAGCATAAATGTGACAGTATTAACACTTTCGGCTGCACTTAAATTTTGTAAGGTTTTGCCAGAGAATCACTTAATTTTTTCATAGAAAAAAGAAGGGCGGCATTTGCCGTAATTTGTTTTTTACTTGAAATTTTTCCAATTATAAGCAAATTACGGCTATTGCCGCGCAGCGGTTATTTCCGCAATTTTTTTTAAGTATATGTAATTGAATCTGTATTCCTAATTGCGGCATATGCCGCTTAAATATAATCTTTATAAAATTAAAATATGTTATATAGTTTTTTAAACATTATGTATTATATTTTCTAATTAATTTCAAAATTACAAAACAAAACTTAAATAAATTTCATTAAAAATATTAAAACAAATATAAATTAAAAAATTCAAAATAACGAGAACATAAATTAAACATTATGTATTATATTTTCTAATTAATTTCAAAATTACAAAACAAAACTTAAATAAATTTCATTAAAAATATTAAAACAAATATAAATTAAAAAATTCAAAATAACGAGAACATAAATTAAACAATAAATTAAAATACTTATATACTAAGGTGAAAATCTTCAAAACACTCCGGACACAATGGGGGATTATCCGGGCAAGTTGTACATTCATAGCTTGTTTCTTTTCTAAGTCTATTTTTCAAACATTGTCTGCATCTCTTGTAAAAACGGTTTCTTTTGCTTAAACCTTCATGTCTAGGAGGAAATGCAATTTTTCGAGGGAAATGTTGAGTGACTAAGTCAATCGGGTTAGACTCGAGCTTCCCTCCTGTAGGACGACCACTGTTTCTTAAGAGGGACATTAAATCCTTGCCTTCTTTCACATCCGGTGGAAAATTTAACAAACTTAATATAAGCTGATCGCGAAACTCCAAAAAGCTTCGTTTCGGATGAAACTTTTTAAAAATATAATATGAATTCCAAACAATCATATCCAGTACATGAAACAAAACTTTCTTATACCAGCGGATTGTTTTCCTCGGACTTGAATAATAAGATAGAAGCTGATCGGCCCTATCTACTCCAGCCATGTGTTCATTGTACGATGCAACGTCGATTGGCTTTCGTTTTTTGATTTTTCTTGCATTTTCCACTTCTACCATTTGCGGATGGTGTGCCGTGGTTATAGACAATACCTCGCGCTTATCCTTCCATTTACTTACATATACATTTTTTTGCCTTCTCCAAATCATTTCTCCCTTCTTCAACTTCTTTGTTGTAACAATTTTTGGGTTACCCTTTCTGTTAGAGCGTAAGGTACCTGTGGTATGTGTTCTAAAAGAAAGAAGTAGATTGCTCAATTCTACACTATTGTAGTAATTATCCATATATAGGTGGTGACCACGGTTGAGATATGGATCCATCAAGTTTAAAACTATTTCTCTTGTTTTCGATCCCAAAATTGGTTCAATTTCCTTTCCTGCATAAACTTTAAAATTCAAAATGTATCCATCACTTGTGGTTAGTTCGTAGAATTTAATTCCATATCTGGCCCGCTTTCCTTTTATGTACTGCTTAAAAGATAATCTGCCTCTAAATAACAATAACGACTCATCTAAGGATAAATCTTTTCCAGGCACAAATACTTTTTGGAATTTTTTTATGACTAAATGTACGAAAGGCATAATTTTTTCTAGTTTACATTTTTCAAAAGTGTTATTTGATGCGTGGCAACTAAAAACTCTCAAAATTTGCATGAAACGTCTCCCAGACATCGTGGCACCGAATGTTGGTTGGAAATACAGAGCACTTTTCGAAAACATTTTTTTAATCGAGGGTTTTTTGTTTTGCCCTTGAAGCAAACATAAACCTAGAAACTGGTACAATTCTTCTTTTGTAACTTCCCGATAAATTAATCTAGGGCGTTTCCGCGTTGACGGTGGTGTAGAAACGGAACTTTCGAGCTGTTTTGCATAACTGTTCATTGAAGAAACTAACACATCAATGATATCATCACTAAAAAATTGGTCAAATATCTGTTGTGGGGATGAGTTTTGGTTTAAGTTAACCTTAATACCAGATGCCTCCTCAAATTTAAATGAAGGTATCGCCTTCGTATCTTCACACCAATTGATATCACTCTCATCAACCAGAGTATTTGATATATTTGTTGCATTGATATTTTCGCTATTTTCAGTGTCAGACACATTCTCATCGAAGTCTTCATTGGTGACAGTACTTGAACTTGAACTGCCCCAAATCTCACCTTCACTGTGCGAATTTTCTTCTTCCGAACTCAAGATTTCGTCAACCCACTTCTGTATATTTTTTTCCATTTTCCTTCTATTCTATAAAATACTAATTAAAATATAATTTTATTTACCCCAAATTTGTAAAAATTTAATTCATTTATTGTTTTGTTTGTATTTTATATTTGAGCTATCAGTAGACTCACTTAAATTTTCTCACGTGTATTTCTTATGTAATTTATGCGGCACTAGCAGCAATAAAGTTTTGGTTTCTAATATTTTTTCAATTAAATTGGTAAATGGATGTTACTCCAACAAGGCTTATTTTGCAACTAAAGAATAAAATTAAAAGAAATCCATATAAAGATAAGCAAAGGGGAATTCCCTTTTTATTTTGAGTTTAAAATCTCTTTGGTCGTTATTATCCGTTAAATAATTAAAATTTAAAAAAAGCGGCAATAGCCGCTATTATTCTCTGAGTGGCGAAGTCAATAGCGGCTATAGCCGCCATTAAGCCGAAAGTGTTAAAAAATTTTTCAATTTTCTACATTTTCGCAATAGGAATCAGGTAATAGTTTACCTTCAGATGCAAGAATTCGGTTAGCGGAAGCTCTTGTGTGATGGCCTTCAATCATTGTAACTTATTTTAAAATGTCTCTGGCCCAGTTTTTCTGACACATTTTCTGAATTTTTGAATTTTTTACCGTGTTCTTCAACCAGCTCTTTCTCGCTTATAATGTTTCCACAAAAATTATATTATTTTACGATTTGTGGAAATAAATGTGGGTATACTACTTACGTTAAGCGTGGTTTTGAAAATTTATTACATTTTCCAATTTAGATTGCTGTAACGTGAAACAAAATTCACTCATTTCTTTTCTTAAAAATTTTTCTATCTTACACCTGTATAATAAATTCTATGCAATCGCTATACCTTTGAAAGTCTCCCATTTGCCAAAAATTATTAAAGATAACAAACCGTAGGTGTTGAAAAATCCGAAGAAGTGCATTTTCATCGGCAATTTTCTTACGTGGAGGTTTAATTGCTTCTCCTTTTACAATTTTGTTGCTCCTTTAATTTTTTACCTTTCCATAACTACGCATTATCTGAATTAACAAAATCCATATTAAATAAAAACGGACCAAACGTTGATGTTAGCTGGAAAATGCATCTTCAAATAGGAGTATATAACAGCCTAAAGGTATAAGTATGTGCAAATAAAATATTTCTCTATCTTTTAGTTCAACTAAAAAAATTTATTATTAAGTAAGGACAGAGTATCCTCTCATACAATCACTGCAATTTGACACACACTGCAAATAGTGTGGTTATGCAATATAGAAGTGTGCAAAAATGAATTTATTCAGATAAAATTTTCATCATTATCTTTCATCACAATATAATTTTCTAAGCGCAATAAAATAACTGAAAATGAATTTAAGGCAGTGAACATAATATGAGTGTCATTTTAAATTGCATAAATAATAATAATATAGTCTCCACCAAATAAGATTTCTGTGACAGATGGGGTTGGGGTCATATGATTACATTATAAAATCTTTTTTTTTATAAAATTTGCCATTGGAAAATATTCCAATTCAAAATCTAAATACCATAAAATTTCTAGATGTTTCAAATCAGCTAAAAAACAATACTTTCTAAATATTTGAAAATACTAAAACTCCTAAAGTTTTTGTGGCTCCTTAAAATATTAAATTATTATTTACAAAATATTGATTATATATAAAACCAGATTCTAGATCTAGTACTAGGAATTACTATAGGTCATTTAAGACCCAATGAGCTTTAGTGTTACTTATTACAAAAAAGGTAGAACGGTTAATTGTAATTTATTAAAATTTTGTGTAATATTTGTTTTCAACATATTTGATAAAGTCATTGAGTTATATATTTGTAACTATTAACGAGATATTTGAGAGTACATTTTCTTTTGGGTCGAAATAGACGAGGGACGGATGAAGGTTAACATTAATAGCAATTTTTGCCAAAAATTTGACAACAAGCACACATCAAAGTGCACCATTTGTAATAAATTTATCTGTAAAACTCATACCAATACCAGCGTATGAAATGAGATATGAGTTTTTTTCTTAAATTTATGTACTTTAATCGGATTGAATTTATGTGGAATATTTTGTTTTCTTTTATTTAAACTTATTAGCAATAAATTAACTTAAAAAAAAATGTAATAAATTGCTTTTTAGTATAAAACCATATATGGGTCTATTTGGACCCAAGGGCCTTTAGTGTTACTTTTTTTTAAGGACGGATAAAAGTTAATATAGTTAGCTTAGGCTACATTTAATCTAGTTACCGTTTGTAAGGCACGAAACATCAAATTACAGACTGTGTAATGTACTTTTAATGTTTATTGTTCAGAAATTTATCTAAGATATTAATACGCCAATAATGCCTTCAAAACATTTCACTTCGGTTAACTAAAGGAAAATGTAGGAACAGGAACCCAAAAATTTAATTTATAAAGCTTTTTTACAATATTACCGTAATAAATTACCGATTACTTGAAAGAAAAAAATATAAAAAAACTATACATATTTCAAATATATCATTCATAGATGGATTTAAAACGTATCCAAGTTCTAAACCCATGTAGGAAAACAATATATTTAATACAAGAACCAAATACTATCATCTTTTTTTTTTTTTTTTTTTTTTTTTTTTTTTTTTTTTTTTTTTGCGAAAGATAGGAGGTAATCCCCGAAGGACATCAAGAGCTCCAGCCGCGTGTGCATCTTGATAGTGTAGGAATCGAACCCACTAAAGCCCACCTATCTTTTTCCGTTATAACCAATCTACGTAAGATCGACTAATGACTTTTTTTTTCGTAAATTTTCGGTCGCGTCTTTAGGAAATTATTATAGTGATAGTTTCCGTGGAGGATCGCTAACATCATAATAATTACCGTGTAGGAACTTTATCACTATGATATTTCCCGTGAAGGAGATAGTCACAGCAATAGCTCCGCGTGGGAAGATTTTTTAGATTTTTTCGCAAAGGAAAATTATTGAAATAAAAATTTCCGTAAAGGAAACTATTATCGTAGAATTTTCCATTTTAGGTCGTGACCAGCTCGTGGGGTTTCGTTCTCTTGAGTCGACGGATACTGCTGTCGATATGAAGAACTGCTGCCATTTCCGAGTTCACATGAGTTTGCAGTCTCTGCTCGTGTTTGACTGCATGTTTCTTGATCTCTTCCGTGACTGTTTCAATGCGCAAGTCACGGTGGAGATCTTTGTTACGTATGTACCATGGTGCATTTACTATACCACGGAGCACTTTATTTTGAAATTTTTGCAACATTTCAATGTTGGGTTTCTTTGCACAGCCCCATAATTGGATACCGTACGTCCACACAGGTTTTAATATCTGCTTATATATTAATATTTTGTTCTGTACTGATAACTCAGAACCACGCCCAAGTAACCAGTAAAATTTTTTGAGTCTAATGTTTAGCTCTTCTTTTTTCTTTCTTATATGTTCCTTCCATCTTAGCTTAGCATCGAGTGTCATTCCCAGATACTTTGCTGTATTGGCATATGGTACTATTTTGTTATTGATTGAGATAGGAATGGTTGCAATCTTTTTGTATGTAAAATTTATATGAGTTGATTTGCTTTCATTAAGTTTAATGCGCCAACGTTGGGTCCATAATCTTATTTTATTCATTGCATTTTGAAGTTTTGCTGTGGAGTTTTCGACAGATACGTCAACTGCAAGAATCGCAGTGTCGTCTGCAAAGGTAGCCATAAAAATGTTGTCAATTTGTGGGATATCTCTTGTATATAGCAGGTAAAGTATTGGACCAAGAACACTTCCCTGTGGGACTCCAGCAGATATTTCTTTTACTTCTGAATATTCTTTGGCATAACGTACACGAAAGCATCTATTATTCATATATGATTTTAATATTTCATAGAATTGTCTTGGTAAATCACGATGTAGTTTAAATTCAAGGCCTTGGTGCCACACTTTGTCGAAAGCCTGAGCAACATCTAAGAAGATTGCTGAGCAGACTTTTTTTTCTTCGAACGCTTTTTCCACTATATTTGTGATCCGATGAACTTGATCAATTGTAGAATGTTTGTTTCTGAATCCAAATTGATGGTTCGGGATCAGATCTCTTTCTTCAATAATCGGGGCAAGTCTTTTGAGGAGCAGTTTCTCAAATATTTTTGATATAATAGGTAACAACGATATTGGTCGATATGATGTTACCTCTGAAGGCGGTTTTCCTTGCTTCGGTATTACAATTACTTCTGCAATTTTCCATTGTCTCGGAACATATGTGAACTTAAAACATGCATTAAATATATGTTGTAGCTTTAACAAAGCTAGATCTGGTAGTTCCCGCATGATTTGGCCATTGATGAGATCGTAACCTGGTGCTTTTTTGACACTCAGGTTGTGTCTGCATATTTGTTTAATTTCTCTTAGAGTGACATGCGAAATTTCCGCTTCATCTATTTTAACTTCGAGAGTTATATTTTCATTTGCAAGATTTTGTGTTGGTGCTGTGAAGACCTCTGCCAAGTGGTCAGCAAAAATCTTAGCTTTTTCTTTTGGGTTACCGACCCAGCTACCAGCCTGTGTTTTCAAAGGTGGATCTCGCACCTGTGGTCTATTTATTCGTTTAGCTGCTTTCCAAAGCGAGTAGTCAGTATAAGCATCGGCTGATAAATTGTTTAAGAATTTATTAAATGAGTTATTTTTTATATTTCTGATTTGCTGTTTTAGTTGATTATTTAAGCGATTGAATATAATTTTATCACCTGGGTACCTCGTTGATTGTCATTTTCGTCGTGCCCTTCTCTTCTCCATAACCAGTGCTCTTATTTCTGGAGGATAGCTCACTCTCGAGTGATGTTTCGAGTCAAAACATGGCGTGCTCTCCTTTGCTGCTTGCTGCACGTCTACAATGAATTGCTCGACTTCTGCATCAATTTGGTTCCTTGATTCCACGGATCCTAGAGTAATGAATTGCTCAAGTTTTTCTCTAAACATATCCCAATCAGTTTTCTTGTTTGTAAGTCTTGGGAGGCAATTTTTGTGTTCAACTTTTTCACTTAGAACCATGATCACTGGAGTATGGTCAGACGATAGGTCATCATTGCTCACGGCATATGTGTGGTTTCTATTTATTCCCTTTGTTATAAAGAAATCAATCAAATCAGGTATTTTCGCTGGGTCAGTGGGCCAATAGGTTGGGGCACCGGAAGAAATAAATTCACACTTATGATTTCTTCCAGCTTGATATAGCTCTCTCCCTTTTGTTGTGGTTAATCTTGAACCCCAGTGGGTATGTTTCGCATTGAAATCTCCTCCGATGATAAAATTGTTTCCAAGTATTTTAAAGAGATTTATGAAGTCGACTCTAGTAGGTGAGTGTCTTGGTGGGCAATAGATAGCCGAGATTTTGAAGTCCTTATTTTTGACCTTAATGTTAATTGTTGTAACTTGCATCATTGCATTTTCTATTTTCTGCTCCTCATGGTATTGAATGTTGCCTTTTATCAGTATTGCTGTTCCTCCTCTTGCTTTGTCATCTGGATGGGAAGTATGATAACAAACATAATTAGGAATTTTAATACTGAATTTCTTTGTGAAGTGTGTTTCAGAAATTAGACATATATCTATGTTTTGATCCTTCAGAAAAATTTCGAGTTCTAAAATGTGTTGGAAGAGTACATTTGCGTTCCATGTAGCAACTCTAAGGGTGTGGCTTATTTTTTATGTGACTGCGGTGGTTTTCTGCTATGGATTTTTATCGTTGTAATCTCGTCAGATAATGTTTTAATAAATTCGTCTTGGTTTGTTAGTCTCTGTAGGATAAGACTTAATATATCCTTGACTGAGTAATCATCTTCCTTACGGGAGTTTTTCACAATTTGGGCATATGATTTAGCATTTATTACTGTAGGTTTTCTATTCGTGTCAACAAATTTTTCATTTTTAAAAGTATTAATCTTTTGAATTTGGGGTAGTTTTGCTTGTTTGTTTCTTCTGGCTTGCTGTTCTTTTGCAATTGGGCATCCTCTGTAGTTTGCCGGATGATCACCACGACAATTAATACATTTGGCTTTTTCTCCCAACTTTAAAATGCAGCTTTTTGTGAAATGCTTACCGCCACACTTAACGCAAGCACAGTCTCTATTACAAAAACTTTGTGTATGCCCAAAAGCTTGGCATCTCTTGCACTGTGGGATTAACTTTTTGTTTTTTCTTAGTGGTTCAATTTTAACGACTATTTTCATTATTGTTTTAATAGAAAAAATTTTTTCTATATTTTCTCTATTATCGAATGTTAACATAAACAATGGTAATCCTCTTCTTTGAGTGATAAAGCTACCATCGTTCTTTTCGATTTTATCTTTAATAATTATGTTTTTGGCTTCTAGTATCTGGAAACCGTTATCTCTCAGGTCTTGAACTATTTCATTTTCATCGCATGAAGGATGTAATCCCCTGGCCATAACTTTTGTTGGTCTGGTAGATTTGTCCTCATAGGAGTGCCACTGAACTTTCTTCGATATTAAATCATTTGTTATACATCTGTATGTGTCACTATCAGTAACATTGATCTTCCAGACGTTATTATTGTAAGATGTGTACTTGCATTCATTTTTAGTGGTTTGCTTTATTAAATTATTTAGCTCACCAAAGGTACCTAACCCATGAACCATAATAGGTGGTGGTTTATGTTCCTCTTTTTTAGCTTTTTTATCCGCAGTATTGTTTCCAAGTGCTGCTTGTTTTGTTTTTGGTGATTCTTTTTTCTGTTGGGCAGTTTCGGGGCTACCCTCTGCTTTCCTTTTTTTGGATGGTCTTTTTGTTTTTTTAAGAATCCAATCCGTTTCTCTCGTGAGTTCTTCTTCATCCGTGAAGTAATTGAAGATGTTGCAATTACTTGGCGCTGGTGAATTACCTCTATCTAATAAGGTAACCTTTTTTTCTAGTTCTTTAATGTGATCCTGTAGACTGATCACTATCTGTTCCATTTCTTTCCGTGCCTTTATTTCTTTTTTCCATTCGTTGTAGAAATTTACACCTACAGAGTCTAGTTGGATCTTGTTATCGCCAACGCTTTCGACTCTTGTTTGCTTTTCTACTGGCACGTTTTTCAAAGGAGTTCTTGTTGTTTTACTCTCTTTGTTTATTGATTTAGGGGGAGTTCTTGATGTTAACGAACTCCTGTTGAAATTTCCTTTTGTATGTAATAGTTGGTCCCCCCCAGAATCCGTGGGACCGCTCTCCGAAAAGGGTGGATTTTCCAGTGCAACTGGTCTGCCACCTGGGGTAATAGAATATTTTGTTTTGTCCATTACATTTTTGATTACTGCATTAATTTTATTGTGGTAGGGCAGATAAAACTACACACAAACCCCCTACCAGGAGGGCCAGGTCATTTGACGACGGAGTTTCCGTCTCCGCCTAACTAACCGATTGTTCGCGCCCGTCGAAAACATACGTCCTCGTTTGCGCGGATTGATCCAGCCTAACCGATTTACTTAGTTATTGCGCTAAGTTCACGCATTCACCCGCTCTCGTCCGCCTTACAAAGTAAGTTTCCAGGAGGCACCCAACAGATAACTATGTTACCTACCTTCGGGGAGGTGAGAGTCGGATTTGTTGACAGAGCTGTAGTTGTTAAACCAGAAGGCTTTTCCTAGGTTTTATCAGAGCTATACGTTAGGGGTACACTCTGCCTAGGGCCTATATCAACCTTGGCCTCCCAAATACTATCATCTGAATAAAGAAAAAAACATCATATTTAACAAAAATATTTTGCTTAACCTTTAGTTGATGCGGTGAAATAATATATAATATACGTGGACGTGGTGAAGTCCAATGGACCCACATTTTTAATACGATTAAAAAAATACATTAAATTACATTTCCATACTTTTTATTTATAAACAGTCTTACAATACTCATTTTAAAATTACATAGAGTAATATTAAAATACAAAAAAAAATAAATTAAAACATTATAAACTAAAAAAACTAATTTAATCTCCAATTTTTTGGAATAGCTTGAAAATCAAATAAAACTCTTTATTTTTGCTAGCAAAATTTACAGTTAAGCTTTGAACATGTTAGGTACACTGGTGATTTGCACTTTGTATACAATTAACAGTTTTGGCTCGGTTGCTGGAGCGTAGCAGAATCACCTTTTTTTTATTCTAATTAGACGTCTCTTTCTATTGCATTCTTATATAAGCATTAATGGTATTATTTGGTTTACTATAATTTCTTTCATTTTAGTATTAAATTTAATATTTTCTTTGTCAAAAATGTATTCGAATAATTCAAGAGGATATGCATTTAAAAGTCCACTAAATCTCCTTACAACAGAAATCCTTCAAATATATTGGGCTGGTGTTCAAACATTTCTTGTCGGCTCGTTTTCTCTCATTTAAATTTATTTTCACCATCAAAGTATGCTACATTTAGGGATTCCTGGTATGTCCTTTGAATTCTCGATATTATCTTTTTTTAGTTCACCATCTGACTCTAAAGAAATTTTTGAATCTGAATCATGTTGTGATATCTTCGATCTTAGAATATTTATCTTGAAATCTACTTCTAAACCGAGAATTTAAAGAATATTGGTTTTCATTATCCATATTTTCAGTTTCTTCCAACCATTTTTTTATTACATCATCTTCTCCAGAATCGTTACATTGACCTTATTAGGTTCATCTTTATACTCAGCCATTAGGTAGCTACTTAAAACAAAAAATCAAAAAAAAAGTTACTTAATTGGTGTTATAGTTAAAAACAAAAATATATTAAAATTACAATGTTTTGCAATGTTTTTGCTGCTATTTAATACAATGCAAGAACGTACTGAAAATTTAATAGATGTTGTAGTGCAAATAATTAGCAAAATAGATAGCAAAAAATCAAAGTTGATGTACTGTACCCACTACACCAATTAAGGGTTAAATTGGGCCATATATTAAGAAAAAATAATATTGTTTTGCGGAAATAGGGAAACTTAATACCAAATTATTGTCAATTAAGACAGTGAAAAAGCCAGCCAAATTAATGTCTTAATGAAAATGTGAGAGTATTTTTGCACTGTCTTGTGTTGACGACCAGGTAGGAGAATTTATTTATTTATTTATTTACTTTTATGTAAATAGGTTAAGCAATGAGACGATTAGTCTCTACAATGTGTATAATCAAGTTCGATGAATAGAAAATAATTGAAATATTATAACTAAATACAATAGAAAATAGGAAATAGAAACTTAAACTAAAATATGCAAAATTAAATAAAACTAAGATGAAGAACATAATAAGATTATCTGAGAATAAAACTACAATATGTCAAAAATTAAGGTGCGTATTATGTATTTCGATCGAAATTAATCGAATCGTTCATCGTTATCGTTAGAGTTATTCGATTGCGATCGTTAGTGTCATTATGTATTTCGATGAAAATTTGATCGAAAGTGTTTAAAAATGCTGCCATTGTAAAATTCAAATCTACGATGAAAATGACATATGTTTGATTCTTCAACTGTCAAATTGAAATTATTATACGAAAAAAACTAAACAATAGAGTTATATTTAAAATTTTTAAGTTGAAAATAAATTGAAGTGTTTCAATAAAATATAATTATAAAATTATAAGTTTTTATAAATAAAATGATTTCAGAAGCGTTTAATTTTTCAATTTCTGATAGTGCTGAAAAACGCTATCAAATTTCCGAATTAAAAAACGAGCGAACATAATATATTCAGGATTATTCTAATCCACTGGATTTGGAAGATTATACGTATGTTATTTACACATGAATTTGATGAGTCATTATCTACATTATTAAAACTATTAAATTAGGGTAAAAATTGTAATAGCCAATAAGTAACACGCCGATTCAAAATATAATTAAATTGGTCAGTGTATTGAGATTCTGTGCGGTTTGTACCAAGGAAATGCTTTTTATTGTAGGAAATGATTTTCATGTCCGACTAGCACAGCTTTTTCTGTTGTGCTTAAAGAAGTTTTATATGTATTTGCAGCTTATTTGCAGCAATTATGTCCAAAATGGATCAAATTCCATTGCTCACTAGAAGAAAAAAGTCAAACAAATATTATTTTTATGATTAAAGTAGAGTTACTGAAATAATTAGAGCACTAGTGGAAAGCTTATTCAAATTAAATCACCGAAGCAAAACGTACAACATTTATGTTATAGTTGAAAGTGATTTTTTAATAAGGTAGCGCCACGTTGTTTCTAGGCAGCGGTTGATGGTTACTCCATCTCCTAGGACCGGTTACTGTAGGCCAATCACCTGCATAATCGGTAAATCAATGGATTCGAAATAATAGAAGAAGAAACCTCGGATACACGAATGACTACTTGATAACGACCTTTGGCACTCAAAAAAGGACCCGAATTGCACAATGGAATGTAAGAACACTTAGAGAAGCTTCAAGACTCTCGCAATTGGAAGCTCAAATGGCTACTTACAACATAGACATCCTAGGTATAAGTGAAATGCGATGGAACAATACCGGAGAAATCAACACGGAGAATGGAAACATGGTAATTTCCAGTGGAAGGGAAAGAGGGGGTGAAAGTGGAGTCGGAATACTAATATCAAAGAAATTGAGACAAACATTGGTTTCTTGGAAGGCAGTCTCGGATAGAATTGTTATAGGGCGATTTCGAAATATGACAAGACATGTAACAATAATTCAATGCTATGAACCAACAGATGTCGCTGAAGACCATATTAAGGATGACTTCTACGAACAAATAGAAACAACGCTAGCACTCATAAATAGGGGAGATATCATAATATTAATGGGTGACTGGAATGCGAAAATAGGATCTAACAACAATGGACTTGAGGAGATAATGGGCAAACACTGGTTAGGGAGAGAAAGAAACAACAACGGGGAAAGATTGATAGAGTTGTGTCAGACTTTCGACCTAGCAATCGAAGGGAGTCTATTCCCACACAAAGATATCTACAAATACACATGGACAACACCAAACGGGACCTCAAGAAATCAGGTAGATCACATATGCATCAGCAAGAAATGGAAACAATCAATGTTAGATGTGAGAAATAGAAGGGTAGCAGATATACACAGCGATCATGAATTAATAACTGTGGACTTAAGAATGAAACTAAGCCAACAAGGAAGAGGCAGAAGAAATAGAAAGAAGAAAATAAATATAAACAACTTAAAAAATCCGCAAGTAAGAGCTGACATAGTTACGGCGTTACGAGAAAATATTAGAAATAATAGAGAATACACATTGGAAGAGATTCTGGAAATTTACAACCAAACAAGCGAACAAAATCTTGGAAATTCACAACCACAAAGAAAAATCTGGATAACCGATAACACATGGGCTTTGATTAAAAGAAGAGGTGAAATGAAGAAAATGATAAACAACAGGATGGCATCAAGAAGAGAATATGAAGAAATAGCGAAAACAGTAAAAAGAGCAGCAAGAAGAGATAAAAGGAAATTTGTACAAAATTTAGCCGGAGAAGCAGAAAAAGCAGCACAGCAACATAACCTGAGAGAATTGCATCGCATAATCAAGAACTTAACAAACCAGTCGGAACAACAAAACAAACCAATTAAAGATAAAAATTGTGCGCTCATCACAAACTTAGAGGATCAATTAAAGAGATGGAGACAACATTTCCAAGAACTGAGCAACGAAGAAAGTACAAATAATGAAGCAGACATAAGAAACAGAGACAATACAAATATCCCAACTGAGGGACTGCCAATATCTACTCAAGCTCCAAATATAGAAGAAATCAAAGCTACAATCAATATCCTGAAGCACAACAAAGCAACAGGTGAAGATGGAATTCCAGCAGAAATAGCCAAACTGGACCCTGACTTATTCGCAAAAACAATTGAATCCCACATCAGGAAAGCATGGATAGAGGAGAATATACCACCATCATGGAAGAAAGGAATGATTGTCAAGATACCTAAGAAAGGAGACTTGACAAATTGCAGCAACTGGAGAGGAATTACGGTTCTAAATACTATTCATAAGATAATAGCAATTATTATAAAGAAAAGATTAGAAGAAGTACTAGAACCAATACTACGGAAAGAGCAGGCAGGTTTTAGACCAAACCGAAGCTGTGTTGACCAGGCAAATACTTTACGGGTCATAGTTGAACAATCAGTAGAATGGAATGCCCCCCTATATCTACTATTCATAGATTTTAAGAAAGCATTCGACACAGTCAAGAGTTGCGCAATATGGAGAACACTTACAAAGAATGTAGTTCCTGAAAAAATCATCAACATCATCAAA
This sequence comes from Argyra leucocephala, assembly GCA_963942445.1. Classification (NCBI taxonomy): domain Eukaryota; kingdom Metazoa; phylum Arthropoda; class Insecta; order Diptera; family Dolichopodidae; genus Argyra; species Argyra leucocephala. The sequence goes on along the minus strand of OZ012681.1, from coordinate 65,850,061 downwards.
GCGATGTATAAAGATGCAGAGACAACAGTTCAACACAGAGGTAACATCTGTGATCCATTCTACACCAATATAGGAGTTAGACAAGGATGTCCACTATCTCCACTTCTCTTCAACACAATACTAGACGACATTCTAAGAAAAGTTTGCACTGGAATAAACGGAATGGAATGGAATCTCTTCGGCAACTTAGAAGACTTAGATTACGCAGATTGTCTCATATCAAGAAATCAAAGGGACCTACAGAACAAAGTCAACAGATTACAGGAAGAAGCAAAGAAATCGGGACTGGAATTAAATATCGAGAAAACCAAGGCAATGAGGACAAACAACAGTTATAGTGAGCCAATAACAGTGAGTGGAGAACCGATAGAATACGTAGAAGAATTCAACTACCTGGGGAGCATCATAAAATCAAGAGGAGGTACAACAGAAGATGTCAACAGCCGTATAAATAAGGCAAGAAGAACATTTGGGAGCCTAATGAAGATATGGCGGAGCAACCAAATATCGAGAACAACAAAGCTAACAATATTCAGAGCATGTGTTAAGTCAACATTAATATATGGCAGTGAAACATGGCTCATCGGTCAGAATCAAACAGAAGCTACAAGTATTCATAAACAAGTGCTTGAGAATTATATGCAGAATATTCTGGCCGGCAAGAATTAGCAACGAGGATTTATGGATGATAACTGGAGAAGAACCTATCAACAGACAGATAAATAGGCAAAAATGGAAATGGATAGGTCATACACTAAGGAAATCAGAAAGTGATATAGCAAGAAGAGCTCTAGAGTGGAATCCACAAGGACAAAGGAGACCCAGGAGACATTAACGCAATCTTGGTAAGTTTATACTTTATTGTAATTAGTTTACATTATTATAACATTCATTCTAATTTCATTAAAATTTATTTCAATAAAAAATAATTATGAAGAATAAAGTAAAATACCTACTTTCATTTCAACTTTTAGATTTAGATTTATTTAAAAAATCTCGAATCATCATTAGCACTCATTGATGAGTACACAACGTCACAATACAAAAAGTGTGACAAGATGAATGACTTAACAAGTTTACATTTAGTTCTTAAAGGAATGGCGGCTGAAAACTTCCAAACTTTTCCGAAGGATTGGATACACTCTGTTAGCAATACAAGTAATATGCTCCGACCAACTTAAAGTTTTGTTAAATATAACACCCTGATTTTTGGCATGACTCACAAATGGTACAATACTATTGTTAAGTGTCAAAGATGCAAAATAATAGGGAAGATCTTTCGAATATATATAACAATAGTTTATGATTTGGTGGGATTCAGCATGAGTTGGTTAGTTGACGCCCAAAGCGAGACAGCTTCAAGCTCATTTAATTTACCAATATATTGTTCAATCTGAGCGAGGAGCAACTAATGTAAATCTGCGCATCGTCGGTATAAAGACAACAATTATCTTCATTTAAGTAACTCGGAATATCATTGATAAATACTCTTAACAGTAAAAGCCATAAGAACCTTGAGAGACACCACATTCCACTTGAAGCTGATCAGAGGTAAAGTCCTTGAGGAATACAGACTGTGATCGGTTCAGAAGATAGTTTTTAATTGAGTTAACAGCAGAAACATGAAATCCAAAGTAATGTGACAATTTACTGCACAATAGGTGGTGCCTTTGAAAAATCTAGTAGTAACAAGATGGTAGCGTACTTATTATCAACTGCACTAGAAATTTTGTCAACAACTTCAAGAAGAATAGTTTTTGTAATAATAATCATGGTCTATTTTTTCAATATATCACGTAGCCTGGCTATGCACAAGAAACTCAAAAGTCTTAGAGAGGCCACAAAGCATACTAATGGGCATAAGATCAGCGATTTCAGGATTAGGTTTTTTAGGGACGGGAATAATTTTTGCAAGTTTCCACGTGCAGTAATCAACTTTTAAGATAAGTAAAACCGTCTTATGATATGATTTCCATTTTATGGAAAGGAATCGATTTCTATTGGTACACTTATAATAACTATTAATGTAATTTTAAAAATGGTTGCTAAAATAGTTTTGAATAAAAATATAGCGTTATATCAATAAATTCGAAATTTTTACTTCTATGTAGGGAAATGTAGACCGGTAAGACTTTATCAAAATTCAGGAAAAAAATAATCACAATGTTGTTATTGTAGCCCTACCAAAAGTCGAAAATGAAAAGCAAGCAATAAAACTAAATAAAAATCAATATTTGTTGATGATTTTTTAATAAAATACAAAAGTAAATGCATGATTTTAATGTTGAACAATTTTTATATTCCGAGATTATTTGGTTACAAAATTTTTAAATTCTATATTTTGACACAAACCCATCAGATTAAATTTACAAATAACCTTTTATTCACATCATGCGGTTACTACAGTATTGTTGTTTGTTTTTATCTTATTTGCGATGGCTATTGACACTAACTTCCATGGGTGTTCAATTTATCAAAAAGATGTTAGTGTGTCTAAAAAAACAAAACCACCACACAATAAATAACGTTTATATTTAAATTTAATGATCGTTTTTGGATTTGACAGATGTCTTAATTATTTTTTCTGTTCTTAACGTAATTTTTTTTAATCCCTTTCAAGTTTTATCATCATTATTCCTTTCAACATTTTTTTTATATTTATATGAAAAGAATATTTACCGTTACTAAATTTTTTAAATTATTTTCAAAATCTTTAGAAAATTTTCTATTCTATACTAACCATAAACTTTTTTTAATAACTTGTTTGTCTAACTAGACAAAAGTAGACGATGTTTTATTACAATAATAATTATTGTGTTTTTATATGAATGAATTTTTATAATAATTGGAAATTGAAAATTCTGCATACATTTTTTTTAATTATGTTCTATTTTAAACTGAGACAATTTTTTTCTGTTTTAAGTCTTTGATTTGTCTTTATCTAGATATGTTTGTGACCCAGCTGACGTTAGGCTTTCATTAGATCTCTTTGATAGCCTAGCTTAGTTGACCTAATTCTTACAGATGAATAGATGATGCAATAGAAACTGATGATGCTAAAAGATGATGCTATATTATTATTGTGCTTCCTTTGTGTATGATTTTCTGCGAATAAAAAATTATTCCACATTTTGTGACTACTTTATTCTTAGGGTAAGTAGGTAGGTTAAAGTTACTATTCCAGTTGTTTCTGCAAAATCCATTACCTAATTGCGTCTTTTTTATACCCCGACACGAGTGACCTATTTGCTGTTGTTGATCGTTTTAACGAATCACCATCTTATTATCACTCACCAAAAGAATTCAGTAGTTAGAGTCACTCTGAGGAAATAAAAAGGTTGATTAGATCATACATATTGTTTTCCGTAATAATTAAAGCCCAGAATCTGTTCTAGCAATAATACTGGGGAATTGCAAATGAAGTGTTCAAGAGTTATTGTCTCGTTTTATTTTTTGAAACGGCAGTAATGAGGGTTGACCCATACCCATACTGATACCAGTGACCCATATACTGATAGCTACAACTCTTGATAAGTCCCTCTTTAGTCTATAACATCCATAGTTTGTTTCGGTCACATGAATGAGTTCGTTTGACGGATCCCATTGGAGAATAACTTGTTTTTGTAGTATCACAATATTTTTTTAACTATAATTAGACAATATGTCTGTTAAGTACGAAACTCTTTCAGTTGTAACTATAAAAATTGTCTGCAACTAATTTGACAAAATGTAAAACTAAAAAATTCTAATTAATTAAATGCTAATCCTCTGACATAATAGATAAATGTTAAAACTGTTTAACTATTTTTTTGATCACCTACAGTTTGAAAAATATATAATTTTAAGGCATTTTCCTTTAACCTACCTACTCACAAAAACCAGTATTTTCATTTAACTGAATTGTAAATCATTATTATTCAATTGTAAACATTGTCTACGCAATGAAGTAGGCATAATTATATTGTCTACAAAGTATTGTCGACGTGTAGAAAATAATGTAATCTACATAATGTAGTTTTAGCGGCACAACAATGCAGAAAAGTCCAAATCAGAATTAGTATTACAGCCCACTTCTGTTTCGTCTATATTTTGATTAACTTTTGAACAATTCTTCTTCAATATCTATATCACTCTCTGTAGAGTCAAAAATTTCATATCCCATGCTAATAAAATAAGTAATTAAATCTTCCAAATAAATAAATAATCCAAAACTGGTAAAATGCTACAAAAATTACATTCGCTTACTTAATGCGCGTTTTAAGAGATTTGGTTTCGTAGCTGGTATCTATTAATAAAAAAAAAATATTTTACCTTCTTAGTAAATTCGAAATTGGTGAAGACATTTTAATTTCACGATGTGTTAAATATATTTTAACTTTAAAAGTTAAAATGCTACTGATCAATGATAGTACCACGATTTCGTATGAACTTTCTTTTTTAAGGTTAAATTTTCAATGGATATGGTACAATATAATTTTACGCAAATTCAATATTATTTAGTTCCATATCCGTATAATTAAAGTTTCTTGTGCGTATGGGACAAAATAATATTAACATTTTTTTGGTTATTATTTTATTCCAAATCCATGGTCAATGAAAGTAGGTGAAAAAATAATACTAACAAAATAAATTTGCTTTGTACATGGCATATAGGATAAAAATTACATTTTTTGGCTTATCGGATAAAAGTCTGTCATATACTTGTAAAATAGGTGGATATGGGACCACATCATTACTCATTATCTCAGAAACTAAATAAAAAAGATGAAAGCAGACCAGAAATTCAGAAAAAACTGACCTCAAAATCTCGTAATCCTCAAAATCGTTACGTCAATTTACCCAAAATTGGCATATGGGATAAAATAATACTCATGCGACGAAATCTAGATTATGGAGTTACCGCGTTTTCAATCAGTATAGTATTATATAAGTTTCAACACTACTAGAGTATTGAAAAAAACATGAAGGTAACCCCTGTAAGTTTCTAGATTCCATAAAGCCTCACAACTGGAATACAGATATCTATAGAAAAAATAAAAACAATAGTGACATTTGAATTTTTTTCATAATTTATTGGAAATCTGTGTTTCAGAGTGAGAATTCAAGAAGCATATGAATTGTGTAAGAAGAGATATTAAATCTGATCAAGCAGGATAAGAAGAAATGCTTACAAACGAAAAATATGCAGAAAATAAACTTTAATATAACATTTTCATTTAACGATACATCAACTGGTCACTGAGTATACAAAAGATGGACGAAGAGTTGGAGCTTTTAATTGAAGAAGGATCTGGCTCCGGCGATCCTATAAAAATTTACCTTTAAAGCCACCTAATCAAGACCATCAAAATAACCAACAAAAATATTGGCTAAGAATTGAAGCTTCTCATCGGAGGAGGATCTGTTTCCAATTATATATAAAAGAGACATTAACTTTGCCATATAAACCGAAGAAGAATAATTAATCTTGTGTTATAAACAAAAATTATTAAACTATATTACAATTATTTCATATTATATTGCATTACAAAATCTACTAAAAAAAACTATTCCAGTTCATTTTTTGCATCAAATCATTTTACTGTACACTTTTTTTTATATTTCTTAAAAACTAAAATTAGCTACAATCAGTGATGAGAAATATTTTGATATGCTTCAGTAATATTTTTTTTTGTTTCACTTCGATTCATTTTTTTTGCAGTTTTCTTTCTGATTTTTATTTTTGTAAATAATTTCTTGTCTCAATTTTAATTTGCTACATAATCGTTAGCATTTTTTTTCCTTTTTATGATGTCATATTATGCGATTTCCTTAAATATACTACCACAATTGCTACTATTGGTATTTCTTCTATTATTATGTTATAAAGGGTGTTTTTTTAGAGACGGAGAGCTTCGAGAGAACACTGTTTTGTGTGACAAGTGAAATTTTTTTTATATGTTACTCTTGCAATTCATTATGAATAGACTCATGCCGGAACAACGTTTCTAAATTGTTCTTAATTTATTTTGAAAAATATTGTTCGATTCGAGAAACGCATCTGTCATTACGTGCGTTTTATAGTGTCCATCAGAGCAATTGATTCGAAAAACAATGCATCGTTTTCGTATCCCGTAAGGTAAGGTATATCCCTTTAATGGCCGAATTGGTTAGAACACTAAATATAACTAAAAAAAATAGCAAAATATTCTATATAAAATTAATAATCAATAAAAATAATTAATATAATTAATACTTTATATAACTAAAAATATCACCTATATCAATATCTATATCAATACTCATATATATCATACAACACAATAACCAAATAACACAATAAATAAATATTGACAAACACTAATAATAATTACACAATTGTCAAAAAGTCAAAAAAATACTGACAACAAATAAAGGAAATGTCGTACCCAGTAAACATAGTAATGTCAAAGATAGATAAGATCGCAGCGACAACTTGCAGAAAAATATGACGTTGTCTCACCACGTAGGGCGCAGATAAAGTTATCAAAGTGGTCTTCTACAGTAGGCTAATCCCCTACTTTAACAATACAAACAGATTAAAAATGAAATTAGACATTGCCTCGGAAATACAAGTGAAATTAGCAGGTAGAAATCGAGTACGATGGAAATGTCAAGTAGACCTATGCTCTTAAGAGTAGTAAGAAAAAAAAATAAAAAAAAGAGGTAAAGTATCATACAGCAACAAGTGATTTATGGTATGCACGCTAGTATTGATGATGATGCAAATGTGTTAATTCGTCATCGTCATCCACTTAATGGAAAATTTTGAGTAAAGATATTGGTTTACGTGCCTACAAGATTCAGTTTATACAGGAATAGATACTTAATAGTACTTAATAGATTTGGTGATTCGACTAAAGAAAACATCCAAACTATTAATCCAGAATTTCATTTGAAAATTTTGTTCAGCGATGAGGTACACTTTTATGTTAAATGGCTATGTCAATAAACCGAACTGCCGCTTTTGGAGCTGTAATAAATTAAAATTCATATATGAAACACCATCACACGCAGAAAAAGTCACTAATTAGTGCCCTGTATAAGCAGGTAGGTTCATTGGTTCATATGTCTTTAAAAGTGATGATGGTCAGAACGTTACTACGGTCAACAGTAAGCGTAACAAAGACATGATTACTAACTTTTACTGCCTCAATTAGAAATCATTAATGTTGCAAATATGTGATTTCAGAAGCACGTTGCCACATTCTCCCATAGTGCACAAAATAATTAAAATAAAAATAAAATGAATAAATATATCAACACAATTAATTCACTGAAAGAATTAGTTGGTGAACGATTAATTTCACGAAAAGGACCTCTTAATAACTGTCCATCTCGTTAGTGCGATTTGACAGCATTATATTATTTCCACTGTTAAGGCACATGTTTGCGCGGATAAGCCATAATTGAGCACTTAGAAGTCAACATTCGACGCGTTGTTGCCAAAATACAGTCTAACTTAACAAAATTGATGCTGTAGATTACATCATATACGTGCCAGCAGTGACTAGAATGTGCCCGAAATCACACATTAATACCATAGAATTGTGTGTCACCTTAAAGTTCTTCCCTTCTAAAAATAACACCCTTTACTATTGTTCTTTACATATTACTGTATTCTTAATTATTGTGTAGTGTTATTTAAAAATTTTGTAAATATGATGACGTCTGGGACTAGCCACCAACAGTATCATTGTATTAAAAAAAAAAACAAAAAAAACACACAATATACAATATAAAAACCACTATTATAATACCAGTATCAGTATTCGTCATGTTCTTCTAAAGTAATTTTGCCTTCATGTTAATAAGTTTTTATTTTTTTTTTGTTATTCAGCAGTTCCCGGATTTTCATCTCACTTTCTCTCAATGCAATACAGTTTTTAAAAATATATTCTTAACATAATAAGAAAAAAAATGGTATAGAATGAAAAAATAAAAAAAAAAAATTCTAAAAGTTCTTCGCTCGAGAAATTAAAATGCATACCAGTGAATTCCTAAATCCAGATTTTATTTTTCAGGGAATTCTGTTGTTTGTTTTTATGTTTTTTTATTTTATTTTGTGTTCTAATTTTTTTTTTTTTTTTTTTTTGTGATAATAAATTATGAAGAATAGTTTCGCTTTTTATCATTTCAATTATGAAGCTCATTATGTATGATCATATATTTATATATAAATAATATATATATATATATACATGAACTTAACTATTTTTAGTTGAATCAGTAAAATTTCGCTATACAGAATGATGCTGATGGTATAGAATCTACAGATATGGACAAACAATTTATACATTTATCTGTAGAAGTACATTATTATATGAATAACTACTGTACATTTCGAATGGACTACACCAATTCCTGACTGGACTTATGATAATGTTTTGTGATTTTTTATTTTTTTCATCTTTTTATAGCTATTTAGAATTTTAATACTCTATTTTCATTCTTGTTGGTTATGAATTAAAATAAAGGGAATACCCAACAACTGCACATCATTTGAGTAGATATGGGAAATAAGAAGAAGGGGAAATTTTTTAAATTTACTACCATGTACTAAAAAATTATGAGAATTTTTTGAAGTAGTTTAAAATTAATAAAGCTAATATTAGATATATATATATATATATATATTACATATATATACAATACATTTATATTTGTATTTAAAAAGTTTTATTGTTATAAATTCATCATTTCCTGAATTCATATTAGAAAAAAATGACGGACTCCCTTGTTAATTTTACATTGCGGTTTTATTTTTGGTTTAAGACATTCTGTGCAAACGTTTTTTTTTTATTTTTGTTATTTTAAATATTCTTTCGGGATCTAAGTTTGAATTCTGGAACGAACGGCAACAAAAAAAAAACAAAAGTAATTTCTAACTTTTAATAAAAAATAGTAAAAACAAAAAAATAAATAAATAAAAATGAGAATTTCTATTCGAAATAAAAAAAAAATTTTTAAGCTTATTTTGTTTAAATTAAAATATGAAACTAAGGAAGCTTTAGTCTAAAAAAAATGCATACAATTGCAGACATTATAATTAAAACAAATAAAAAGCAATAAAAAATTTTGCAAAATCCTTAAAACCCAGCGAAAGCGATATGTTACTTGTGTTAATAATCAACACTGTGTTAACAATCAGTCAACATCAATATTAATGTAATAGAGCCTACATTTTTGTATTTTAGTCACTCTTACATGGAATGTTGCACTTCTACAGCATGCAGAAATTCGTTTATTTTTCAATTCAATATTTTTATTTATTTATTTATTTTAACTGGTGATCCTACACATAAATCTGTAGGCCAACTTTATAGGTCCTTTTCCCTTTCGAAATGTGGGCCTTTTTATCAAATTATATTAATTATTTGGTATATATTTTTGTATATTATATAGTTATATTGTTTTTTTTTATTAGTTATATTATATCTTTATTAATTATTAAATTATATTTGAACCGATGTGGTTGTATTGAAAATTACATTTTCAGTAATTTTCACCATTTAAAAATTATTCCGTTCTCCCGGGGATTGAACCTGTGCTCCTTCTGTCGTTACATTACTACATTCGAGTGCTTTACCACTCGGCTATCAAGGCCACGAATATTTTTATATTCAGTATTTTCTTGATCTATGATATAATATAATTTGATATACATATTAGGTATATACAAATAAAATGAATTTAGTCTTATAGCTAAAAGTTATATTAATTCAAAATTATATCTGTATAATACAAATTCATTTAGAACTAATTAATAGAGAAAATAAAAATAGTTAGTAACCATTCTGTTCCATAATGCAAGAATCGAATGATAAATAACAGTAGTGGGGAAAGTGCAACAGATCCAACAGATTCAGATCCAAATTCATTATCCAAGAGAGTCATAGTATTTCCTAAGAAAACATAGTAATGTTAAATTATATAAGAGATTTTAGGAAACTAGAGTCAACTGGAAAACATCGAAATTTGTAAAACTCAAAATTACTCATTTTTAAGTTAAAGACCAAGACAATGGATATTCTTCATTATTTAAATTTTTAGTAAAATTTAATAGAACCAATAAAACAATGGACATTTTATTTTAAATAATAACCATCCACTTGTGCTTTACATTGGAAAACAACCAACCGACTGCGAAAATGGTCAAATTGCTACCTGCGCAATATCAATACATAAGACCATTTTTAGATTTCTTTCCTCAGTTGACTACAAAACACTGATAAACTCTGCGAGTACTAGACGAAATACGCATATCTGCATGAAAAGCATATTTAGTAAAATTAAAAGGAAAATATTCGAAAATATTCGACTATTTTCAATAATTACATTAATCATGTTTACATTACATAGCTGCGTAAGTTTAGCGTCAACGCTTGGAAATACATTTTGATCTTATTTAGATATCATAATATTAATGGGTGACTGGAATGCGAAAATAGGATCTAACAACAATGGACTTGAGGAGATAATGGGCAAACACGGATTAGGGAGAGAAAGAAACAACAACGGGGAAAGATTGATAGAGTTGTGTCAGACTTTCGACCTAGCAATCGGAGGGAGTCTATTCCCACACAAAGATAACCACAAATACACATGGACAACACCAAACGGGATCTCAAGAAATCAGATAGATCACATATGCATCAACAAGAAATGGAAACAATCAATGTTAGATGTGAGAAATAGAAGGGGAGCAGATATACACAGCGATCATGAATTACTAACTGGGGACTTCAGAATGAAACTAAGGCAGGAAGAGGCAGAAGGAATAGAAAGAAGAAAATAAATATAAACAACTTAAAAAATCCGCAAGTAAGAGCTGACATAGTTACGGCGTTACGAGAATATATTAGAAATAATAGAGAACACACATGGGAAGAGATTCTGGAAATTTACAACCAAACAAGCGAACAAAATCTTGGAATTTCACAACCACAAAGAAAAATCTGGATAACCGATAACACATGGGCCTTGATTAAAAAAAAGGTGAAATGAAGAAAATGATAAACAACAGGATGGCATCAAGAAGAGAATATGAAGAAATAGCGAAAACAGTAAAAAGAGCAGCAAGAAGAGATAAAAGGAAATTTGTACAAAATTTAGCCGGAGAAGCAGAAAAAGCAGCACAGCAACATAACCTGAGAGAATTGCATAGCATAATCAAGAACTTAACAAACCAGTCGGAACAACAAAACAAACCAATTAAAGATAAAAATGGTGCGCTCATCACAAACTTAGAGGATCAACTAAAGAGATGGAGACAGAACTGAGCAACGAAGAAAGTACAAATAATGAAGCAGACATAAGAAACAGAGACAATGCAAATATCTACCCAACTGAGGGACTGCCAATATCTACTCAAGCTCCAAATATAGAAGAAAGCAAAGCTACAATCAATATCCTGAAGCACAACAAAGCAACAGGTGAAGATGGAATTCCAGCAGAAATAGCCACACTGGACCCCGACCTATTCGCAACAACAATTGAACCCCACATCAGAAAAGCATGGATAGAGGAGAATATACCACCATCATGGAAGAAAGGAATGATTGTCAAGATACCTAAGAAAGGAGACTTGGCAAATTGCAGCAACTGGAGAGGAATCACGGTTCTAAATACTATTCATAAGATAATAGCAATTATTATAAAGAAAAGATTAGAAGAAGTACTAGAACCAATACTACGAAAAGAGCAGGCAGGTTTCAGACCAAACCAAAGCTGTGTTGACCAGGCAAATACTTTACGGGTCATAGTTGAACAATCAGTAGAATGGAATGCCCCACTATATCTACTATTCATAGATTTTAAGAAAGCATTCGACACAGTCAAGAGTTGCGCAATATGGAGAACACTTACAAAGAAGGGAGTTCCTGAAAAAATCATCAACATCATCAAAGCGATGTATAAAGATGCAGAGACAACAGTTCAACACAGAGGTAACATCAGTGATCCATTCTACACCAATATAGGAGTTAGACAAGGATGTCCACTATCTCCACTTCTCTTCAACACAATACTAGACGACATTCTAAGAAAAGTTTGCACTGGAATAAACGGAATGGAATGGAATCTCTTCGGCAACTTAGAAGACTTAGACTACGCAGATGATGTATGTCTCATATCAAGAAATCAAAGGGACCTACAGAACAAAGTCAACAGATTACAGGAAGAAGCAAAGAAATCGGGACTGGAATTAAATATCCAAGGCAATGAGGAATAGTGATAGTGAGCCAATAACAGTGAGTGGACAACAGATAGAATACGTAGAAGAATTCAACTACCTGGGGAGCATCATAAAATCAAGAGGAGGTACAACAGAAGATGTCAACAGCCGTATAAATAAGGCAAGAAGAACATTTGGGAGCCTAATGAAGATATGGCGGAGCAACCACATATCGAGAACAACAAAGCTAACAATATTTAGAGCATGTGTTAAGTCAACATTAATATATGGCAGTGAAACATGGCTCACTTCGGTCAGAATCAAACAGAAGCTACAAGTATTCATCAACAAGTACTTGAGAATTATATGCAGAATATTCTGGCCGGCAAGAATTAGCAACGAGGATTTATGGATGATAACTGGAGAAGAACCGATCAGATATATAGGAAAAAATGGAAATGGATATAGCAAGAAGAGCTCTAGAGTGGAATCCACAAGGACAAAGGAGACCTGGCAGACCATACAACACATGGAGACACACAATCGATCAAGAATTAACAATCAACAATTATACCTGGGACGATATTAAGGAAGTAGTACTCAACAGAGAGAAATGGAGGTTCACTATCGAAGCCCTATGCTACCACGCGGAGTATAAGGAGAAAAAAAAATGTGTGTCATTTGTTTTTTTGTCATGTGTTTGTATGCCATTGCCAGAATCTAAACGTCAGCAGTATATTATATTATATGCATATTAGATTTAATTTTATCTTTCCTTGCTTTGGTTAGTTGTTATACAGTTACATCTATTTTCTGTTAAAATCCAGTCGAAATATCTGTTCACCGCAAGTGTTATTGTTTTAAATGCAGAAGAATTGGGTTCTAATCTAAATGAAAACTAAAGCTCGAAAAGAATTACAGTTTAATATTATAAACTACAAGATTTATGAACAGATACTCATTGAACAGACAAAAATCAAAATGTAGATTCGAAAGATAGCTAACTTGAAGAAAATAATACACTTTAACTTCAATTAAAATCAATTTGTTTTTTTTCTCTACGCCAATACTCTTTTAAGCACAGCAATGAATCGAACATAATATATTTTGAACGAAGGATTCTATAATTACTTAAGCACTGTAACAACATTAATTTAAACAAGGGTTAAAAATTGACTTTCACGTTAATGTTAGTTTCGCAATTTCTCAAGGTTAATTTAAAAACGTTAATTTACACACAATTTTTATTCTTGTCTGAAAAGCGAAAAAAAATGTAATTTTTAAACAATGACTTTTTTTTATTAAAAATTACGGTACAAAAAAGAAACAGTAATAATAAAAAGAGGATATTTTTATTATTATTAGTTTTTTTTTTTTTAATTTTTATAAAATTGAAATTTGTAACATCGCATTAATTTTTAGTTGTATTTTTATTGTTACCAAAAACAATTACTTTTCTCTCCTTTGACATTTAAAACAAATTAAAAACTTTGTCGATCACACAAAAAAAAAAGAAAATTCTTTGACTTTCTTAACGGTAACAATAAAGTTATTTAAGACACAAAATGAAATTATAGTTTGTCTCGTTAACTATAGGAAATAATTTCAAAATTGAATGAAACTTATAAGATTTTAAAATTAATGTTTATGAGGTAAATTGATACGGAAATTTTATTAAGCGGGACAATATTTTATACCTTCTCTGAATCTGCCTTCATTCAATTATAAATAATTACCTATTCAAACAAAAATTGCTCCCTTCAGTAATTGCGTTTTTGTGGTTATTTAAAGATGAAAAGTAAAACGCTCCATCAAATTGTTCTTAAAAATCTAGCAACCTTCGAAGAAAATCAATCAATCATTTTTCTAATCGTAATCGAGATTTTGGATGGTATCGATGCAATTAAAACTTATGAGGCGTCAAGGAAGAATAAAATATGTGGAAAACAAAATTAAGTCAGATAAAAAAAAATAAGTTCAAACACGCTGGGTCACAGGTTCGATGAAGCAAACAAATACTTTATTGATGTTTTTTCGACCTGATGATCCATTACTCTTTGTTATTGGGATAAAATAAATGACAAAAAATTATTGAGAGTATAATCTTGTAAAGAATTAAATAAAAATGGAGCTATTCTATTTAAGAAGGCTTAGTTCCTGACAATAACAGTAGTTTTCTAAATTTAATGAGTTGAAAAGTGATTTCATAAATAAATACTCGAAATATTGTAGATATTGTAGTATAAACTTGCAGCACCGTACTAAATTAAGCACAAAAAGGTGATTCTACCTAAGTTGCTGTCAAGAGTGTAAAAAAAATTCACTACTTTTGTATTTATTTATAGTTTTATACAATTTTGCTTTGGTTAATGTCCAGTGACGCTCAATTGGTCGAAAGACAGAACGGTTTGGTTGATAGGAGATTTCTTGATTTCATTCTTTGTACACATTTTATTTTGGGTTTGAATCAAATTCTTGTGATAGGGGAGTCATTAAATTACTGAACGGCTGTACGAAAATCCCTAAAAAAAAACCGAAAACGATTCTTTAAAAAAATTGAAAAACTTTCTTATGATTTAAAATCTCGTGTATCAAAGTTTTGCGTCTTAAAACCAATTTTTTTTTTTTTTTAAATTAGATCTGTTTCAGAATCGTATATAAAATAAAATATTCTATAAAAGTCGTATAATGATTTTGAATCCAACTCTAAAATCTTTTCTAATTTAGAACCTCACCTATTGCATAATAAATAAATATTTATAGCTCCTTGGGACTTTATATCACTGGGATTTTTAATTTTGAGATTTTTTTTTTTTAATTTTAAGTGGACCGAATTTTTGAATCGCTGTCTGAAGATACAAGATGTCAGAGCAAACCAAACTTTCGTTGGAAGGATGAAATATAGGCAGACAATATGTAACACTTTCGTATCTTCAACTTGAGAGAAGAAATGAAATATGACCGTAAAATACTGGAGAACGCTAATAAGTCAGGCTTATTATCTGCATGATCTGTTGATCTGTTTAAGGCTTTGAATTTTATGGATCTTTCTTTCTGTTCAAAATTAACAATAATGTTTCGAAAGGTAAAAATAAAAATTCTTTAAGCATGTTATAAAATATTTTTAACTCATAAAAATTATTATGATTGCATTCTTTGTATAATCTCCATATTAGAGTTAGAAGTACTTCTCCATATCTGGCATCCGTATGTCCAAATAAATATTGAATATTTACCTATTAACCAGCATAAAGTCTCTAAGCGATAAATAGATAACATTATTTTCTATCAATATAATTCGGTATTTTTTTACTGGATACAAACAATACAGTTAATATTTTTGTATATCTTAAATATTATTAGTATAAAGTATGCAAAATGTAAAAAAATTATTTTCAATAGTTTTATTATAATAATGTGAAAAAACAATTGTTGGGTATTGTCAGTAATCACTGTGATATACAACCGGCTGTTCCAGAGCATGCGTCTCAGCTTTCTAAGAGAAAAAGAAGCCGTTATTTTAAAATTAAAAAAATTCTCTATCGATTGGTGATATTTTTAACTGCCGAAATGTACCGAAAAAAGGTTCTGAAGGAACCTAAAAGGTTGGGTATCCACAAAGTTTAAAATAAAAAAAAAGACTAAAAATATTTGTGATTACCGGAATATTGATGAAAGTTCTCTACTTTATGATGCCTTTAACTGTAACTTATCGTCTATTTATAATACCCCGAACATAAATTGCAACATCGGTCTTCTCAATTTGGCCATCTTACATCTTTTCCGAAGACACATTCCTTAAAATTGTTATTAAATTAAAATCGTTACACAAAAAGAATTAAGTTGTTTAGGGGTTCTGCCTTTACTGCTTATAGGAAAAATTCAACGGATGAAAATTGAGGAACTTATAAAAGACTTAGAAAGTAAATGAAGTAACTGAACTAAATCGCAATGCTAGACGTGCATATGGTGAAAATATTTTTAGCCAAGTTTCTACTTCCAAAGAATTCTGGTCCAAGACAAAGAAATTTGGTGTTTTAGAAAACAATAATTTATTGTTCTTTCAAGTTCGATAATCTGAATGAATTAAATAATTACTTTACTGCTGGTCTTGGTAATAATAACACTGAATTTTCCTCTAGAGAAGAGTCTGCGATCCCTAGAAGACAAGTGCCTAAGAGAACTGATGCCTTCTATTTTAGAAACATTTCACGTGATGAACTTTACCACTACTTTAAATGCTTAAAATCTAATGCTATAGGAACTGATGGTATCCCGTTAAAATTTCTGAAATTGATTTTGCCTGCTTTTCGAGGTTACATCCTACATGTTATAAATTCTGTTCTCACTACTTCTCTAGGATGGAAAACGGCTCGTATTATACCTCGTGCCAAAGTCAATAATTCGATAAAACTTACAGACTTCTGTCCAATTATTATTTCACCATGCTTATCTAAATTTTGTGAAGTGGTTATGTCGAACCAAATCGTAGACTTCATAAAAAATTACCCCGAGTAAATTTCTTTTGTAACCAATCTGGGTTTAGAACTTGCCCCAGCACAACAACTGGAATGTTAGCAGTCACGGAGAAAATAAGGCAAAACATTGATAAGAAGAGAATCTCTCAGTTAATTAAAATTTTAGTTTTACCTAGTTTTTTATATGGTTGCCAGCTTTTCAGTGGCCGTAACGTTAGAACTTATTCTAAGTTGATAAGATTTTTTAATTCTGCTATTCGTTCTATTTTTTCTCTTCACCGCTTTGATTATTTTTCTCGTTTTACTGCTCGCGTTATTGGTTCGGATCTAGTTTCATTGTATAACTTGCGTTGTTTGATTTTACTTTTTAAAGTGTTGAATTCAATTCATCCTGCCTACCTATAGTCCCAGTTTATTTTTTGCCATTCAATAAGAAGAAGTCAAATTACTTTTCCTCGTTTTAATTCTGATTCTATGGATTATTCTTTTACCATAAGAGTTATAAGGCTATAAAATTCGGTACTCATGGCATAAATTCTTTTTAAACTTCAATATTTGATATCGGTCTTTGCTTTTGTTTGTTTGCTTTCAGTACTCATTTTAACCCTACACTGCTTGATGTATCATATCTGATACAACATTTAAAAAATCCTTAATACGTTAAGCATATAATAAATATTCCTTAATGCGATATGTAGATGATTAGCTACAACTGTATACTTTACATCAATAACAGATATTTTCTCTGAGAATTTAAATTTTAAACAGAAAATGAGCATTTAATCGCAGTTGTCAGAAGATAACTATAATGAAGAGAAAACACAAAAGAGAATCTTGTTTCTATTTTAGTTTTATGCTGTAGAAATTTAAATTTTTGTAATGTCAGTAAGAACAAATTTAGCATTATTTCAACTGCAAATGAAAAAATCAATTGGATTAACTTTTTAAAGCGTAGGTGAAGTGTTGAATATGGTTGTATCATTAATGATACATAATGTTTTTGGTACTCACAAAATAAATAAAAAAACTTATTTCTTTTTTGTTATAGGTATTTTATCTTATGGGTAGTGTTTTGATGTTTTAGTGTCTTTTATGAAAAGTTCTAAAATTGAATAATTATAGTAAAACATTATTATTTTATTAATTAATCATTATAATGGCTTCTGGTAAATATTATCTTACTGATGATGAAATAATTTCGAAAGTCTCTATAGAGTTTGAAGATGGTACAATATTAGAAGAAGTTGGGGAACTTGAAAATGAATAACAAAAATTTACAAAATACTGAAAGAAATCCAAAAAAGGAAGCAAAAGACTTAAAAGAACAATATTCGAAACTGTTTTGGAGAACAAAAAATTTAATATGAGATAGCAACGCTCAACAATTTTGAGGAACAATTACATATCCTCCAGAAATTTTAAATTTATCTACACCTTATTCATTTTTTATATATACTGGCTCTGAGAATGATCCAAAATTTCGTAAGGCTGTTGAACTAGATTTAGGATCTAGTGCGAACATAGTTTTTCGTTTGTGCAGAATTTTATAACCTTACGAAAATTACAGAGTGTGCTTTAACAAGTTTTACATCTCTGTTTCTTTGCAAGTTCATTTGGCAAAACAAGAAATACTGGCACTTGGAACAGTAAAAAGAATCAGAATTCCTAACTGCAAACTCCCAAGGGAACAAGCACTGAACAGAGAAAATCGTGGAAGCTCACATGAGTATGTCTGTGATTTTGAGGGTGTTGAAGTAGCTCTTGTTAGCTGGAAAGATAATAAAACTCCAACTTTATTATCAACTTTTACGGGGCAAATTTCTTTCACTGACGCTCAACGCTTTGATAAAAAAAATAAGAAATGTATTTCTGTTCAATGTCCAAATTTAAAAAAACAAAATAATAAGCATATGGGAGGCGTTGCCCTGTTAGATAGTTTAGTTGGACGGTACAAAATTCAAATGAGGACAAAAAAATGGTATCATCATCTTTTAGATGTTACAATAATTAATAGTTGGCTAGTATATAGAAAAATTACTATAGAATAAAATGAAAAACCACTTGCTTTAGCTAAGTTTCGGGCTGAAATAGCTTACTGTTTATCTACCAAGGCATTTCATCTACAAGTAAAATGGGAAGACCTTCAAATCAGGTAGAAATGCAAATTATAGAAAAGAAGAAAAGAACTTCAACAACAGCTTATATACCACCAAAAAATGTTCGACTTGATTTGACTAACCACTGGCCAGCATATGAGTCTATAAGACAAAGATGTAAACTTCCAGAATGTAAATCATTTTCATATATAAAATGCTCTAAATGTGGGTTGCATTTTTTTTGGACAAATAACAACTGCTTCATAAAATTTCACACAAAGTAAAAAAAAAACTGGTAATTATTATATTTTTCATATTGAAATTACTAAATTGCAATATTATTTAATAATATTAACTTTATTTTTTTTTTTTGATTTAATTTAATTTTATTTTAAATAAAAAAAACGAAAAATTTGTTTTTATAATCATAAGGCATTTCTAACGCTTTTACACATTATGTATCAGATATGCTACAACTAAATTTGTCTAAAAAAAACACCTTATTATAAATTTATAAATATTTTCTAGTATTTTTTCATATTTATAAACTGTATTTGCACCTAAAAACTATTTTTCCAACAAGATATAAAAAATCAAGCAGTGTAGGGTTAATTTTTTTGTTTGGGTGGACACGTTTAAAATTTTGGTGTTGCACGTTAACTTGCGTTACTGTCCTTACTTATTATTATTATTTTTTTTTCTCTATATTTATGTTTATATAAATTTTAGATTTTTGAAGTATTGAATAAATTGTTCATATTAATAGATTTAAATAATTTTTCAATATTTTTTACAACTTTGTAAGGCCAGGCCTTTTCTGTGCATTTAATTAAATAAATAAATAAATAAAAAAAATGGAAAAAAAATTAAAAATAAAAGAAAATTTTACATGTATTTATAAGTTGCTGATATGCTGGTGGTTAGTGTAGGTAACCACCAGACTTCCCTAAAACTTTATCAATTTTTCATTGAGTTTTTTTTTTTTTTTCTTTATTAATTCAAAAGTAAAAGTAATTGAGATTACAAATAAAAATTTAAATTTCGATCTTAGCCATAGGCCGTATGATCTTCAAAATATTTTTGAATAATAAATAATTAAAACTAAAATTAGAAATAAAAAAAATATATACATAAAATAAAAAGAAATACCTTTCCATTCGTACCAAAATTGAAAAAATTTAAATTTTAAGCTTAAAGTTAAAATCTTAAGTTTTATCTAAATACACAGACTAAATTAACTTATTAAATATATGACAGATGAGAAAGGAAAAAAAAAACTAATATAAAGAAAAATTTAAAAGAAAAAGATAATAAAATGAATCATTAATATTAACTTATAATTAAACTTAAGTATAGAAATTCAAAAATCATAAAATTAAAAATTCATAAAATTCATAAGTAAATTAAATTAAATTTGGCTCAAAATATACTTCTTTATTTCCATTTTAAAAACATATACGTTATTAATATTTTTTAATTCTGATGGTAATTCATTATATACTAGCTATTCCCGGCGTAACATTCGCCGGTCTAGCATTAGCATTATAAATGAAACAATTTATTTTATTTATTTATTTTCTTTATTTTCTTAAAAAAATCAATGTTTTAAATATTTTTTTATTACATAATAAATAAGTTACAAATTGAAAAACTTAAAACTAAAATTCATCTAATCTTAAAAATAGTTTCACATTTTAATACTTATTCAAACATTTCATAATATTTTATACTACACTAACACTATCAAAAGATCGTACTCTAGTCAAAGCAACATACAACTGTGAAATAGAGAATTGTGTTTTTAGGGAAATATTTGAATAAATATTAAAATGTTAAACTATTTTTAAGGTATTAAATAAAGTGAATTTTAGTTTTAAGTTTTTCAATTTAACTTATTTATTATGTAATAAAAAAATATTTACAATTACAAAACTTTGATTTTTTTTAAGAAAATAAAGAAAATAAACAAATAAAATAAATTGTTTCATTTATAATGCTAATGCTAGACCGGCGAATGTTACGCCGGGAATAGCTTGTAATTTACAATATAGTTTAATCTATCTATAACTATTTTTTTTATATTTCTTATTTAGGTATTTATTTATTTATTAAACAGTGGACCTGTAGATAAATCCGCAGGCCTACTTCAGGTTTATATTTTTTTTTCACTGTATGTATTAAAATTTTATTTTCACAACAGGTAGGTAGGTATTATGATACGTAGGGTATCATAAATTATTATAATTGTAATTATTATTGTTATTTAAATAATAGTAATAAAATGAATAAAAAAATGAATAAAATTATAATTTACAATATTTATAATATACTTAATATGTGTATAATATAATAAATAATAATTTTATTTGTTTTTCATAGAATCAAATTGAAAATTTTCACCGCTAATATTTTTGAAGAAAACTTTTATATAAGGCTGCGTTTATACGTTTTTGAATTTTGTTTATAACGTATAAATGATGTTCATTAAAGTTTGACATCCGACTTTGTAGAATATCATTATTTTGTTTTTTTAAATAATAGTGCTCGACACGTATTTTTCTATTTCGCAAGTTGAAAAAGTGAATTTTGCTAGAAAAGGTATTTATATACTCCTAATTGTGTTATGCCAATATGTTGAAAGATATACATTAAAAAATACAAAAAAATGTGTATTAAATATTATTATTATTTATCAATACAAATACTTAGAACAATTGATTTACTATTTAAATATTTATATTTTATAAATGTTCTGAAATTACACTCAATATTTATATTTGTTTATAAGTATTTATTATTAGTACTCGGTAAGCATATTCGTATCTTCGTATTTTGCAAGTTTAGAAAGTGGATTTTGCATGAAAAAATATTATACTTTGCAACTTTTTTTGTTTATCTTTGAGATGCGTAATTAAAACTTTTGAAATAAGATTTGATGTAATTGCAATAAAATTTGTAAATGTAATAAAAATAAGTAAAACAAAACTTTCATGAAATAAAATCTGATGTCTAAACGCTTCCTAAGAAATACTATTAATAGAGACGTACATTTCAACAACATGTGGTGATCAGAGATGTCACTGGCAGTATAGATATGAAATTAAATGCATTTAAACTAAATACATACCACACCCACATTAAAAAGACATTAAAATAGCCATAGATACGTTTTTTGTGTTTTTTTTTATTATCATAATAGCCCTAACTATTTCAAAACTCAAAATAAAAAAAACAAAAACATTTATTTATAGAATTTATATTTTTATTTCACTTCTTTTAAATTTTGGTTTTGACGTTTTGGTATGATTAGGTATGACCATTATAGTAAAGATTATAATTGGTTACGACTTTGTCATAATCATATCGAATCATATAAGCCATTTAACGAAGTATCATATGACATCATATGACGCCTTATGACTATTATAGTTAGGGGTAAAGCCAATAATTATGCTTTTTCTCTTATTCTTCAGTTTGTATTGTTATCGCGCTAGGGTCTCTGATGTAGGAAAGGGTAGTCTGTAATTTTTCTTTTTAAAGTTTTTTTAATTTTTATGTTTACTAAATTTGCCGTGTATCGAATTGGAACTTGATAATAATGTCATAACATATTTTATTTTTATTGCTCTTAGCAGATCGAAAATTTCGGTTTATAATTCTCCATGTACAATAGAATATTTACTCAATGCTACTGCGAATTTGAATTTATACTTTTGAATTATTTGTTAATAATATAAATAAATTTCAATTTGTGGAATTTGTGAACATGGTCTAGATGAGGTAAAAAATAAATTTTCTAAATTTACTATTTGTTTTACCGGTAAGTTTTTTTGCTGTAATATTGTAATATCGTAATATTTTAACAAAGCTATTATAATAATCTTCTGATAATTCGGTTATTGTCTTTGCTACTTTGTTTTTTTTTTTTTAAATTAATTCATATAATCAGATATAATCAATGTTATTGCTCAATAGGTTTTTAGGTTAATTTTAATTTGTTTTTGGTTTTATTTTGTTTTATCGTTTTGTGGTTTATGTCTTTAAATAAAATTCTTCACACTATCGTAATTCTTAATAGTTCTAATAAAGTTGTCTAATCTAGTTGGAAAAAGCTTCGTGTTGTAAAAGCTTTGTGAAAAGTTTAACAGACGTTTAAGCTTATTAATAGGAAACAAGACCTAAAAATTATAGGGTACCTAAAAATTATTTTAATTGCTTTTTTGTGAAGAATATTTAAGCGGGTTAGTGTAGTTTGAGGTGCCCTGCTCCATATTGGATTAAGGTACACTATATTTGACAAAACATAAGAACAATAAACCAAATATAACATGCTGGCAGATAAATAATTTCGATGTCTCTTTAATATAAATATGTAGGGAGAAATTTTTTTGATTATGTGCTCCACGTGATCTTTCCATTTTTCTTTTCCATCAATTACTAGACCAAGGTAGTTAAATGACTTTACCATGTCGATAGCATTACCATTGAAAAGAAAAGTTGAGTTATTTATCTTCCTTTTTTCAAAAACCATAATTTTCGTTTTCTTGAGGTTCAACGACAGACGATGTTTGACAAGCCATTCGTTTATTATTTTGAGATCTTTCTCAATTGCAATTCTCAATTCAAGCTCATTACTTTCATCGTACCTCAAAATCGCGTCATCTGCGTAAAGTTATACAGAAACTATTAAGTATAAATTTGTTAGATCATTAATATATATTTTGAAGAATTCGGGTCTTCAACTAGATCCTTGGGGAACTCCCTTTTTCACGATTTTTGTAGAACTGTGTATATTGCCGATGTGTACTACTTACTGACGATTAAACAGATATGACTGGAAAAAACTGTATTTGGCTATTGGTAAAATTCATTAATTTTAATTTTTTTTATTAAGATATCATGATCTACGCAGTAGAAGGCTTTTTGCAAGTCTAAGAATTTTAATTTATTATGATTGTATAGGAGTTAAATAACACGAAAATTCTACTTTTAGCAGCGCAAAAGTGTCACTCAAAGAGTTAAAACACAAAAACGAAAAATGATATTTTATATAGTTGCCGTTCAGCGATATTATAACAAATTTTTGTTGTTTCACTATCTTTACTTTATCTACGTGTCAAACGTGAGAAATGAAACAAAAAAAAAAATACATAAAATTTTTTTTACAGTGGAACTGCATTCAATTTTCTCAAAAGATATTTTCTTTATTTTTTAAGTTGTTCCTTAAATCACTTTTTGTTTAATAAAGTGCGAAATTAAATGCTGTTGTATTGAGGAAGACTTAACGTAAGAGGAAATTACTATAATAGTTATTTCATTTATTTTTATTTATTTTTCTTTCTATTTTTTCCTTTATTGTTTCACTTTTCATATTATATTTTTGCATTATGGAAATTATTTCAAGGACAAAATATAAATTATAATTAAAAAAACTGCATTAAAACTCATCTAAACTCATCTCAAACCAATATAACACAGATTTTACTAATATTAAGGTACAATTTATTTACCCAATTCCAATAATAAGTAAAATATATGAAATTATAACGTACTGCAAGTGCTCTGGGCTAGTTTACATTATCATTTGTTGGTTATACAGTTCGGTGTGAGTTTTAGTCTTGTTTATAATTTTCTTTCTTTGTGGTAGATCACATTGAGTTCAACCAAATTTATCCAGTCATCTTCACCTTAGTCTAAGATTTCATCTTCTTTTTCTATAAGGTCAGAAAAATTTAATCAAGGAATGTTTCTCCAATTTATTAACTCTCTCGCGGACACTGACGTGTGAAGAGATAAAGTTTTTCAGTGGGACATGACGTGTATTTCCGTCAAAATTAATTTTATTAAAAGTCATGTCGTCCATAACCGTCATAAACTACATCAGTTTGTATGGATTGTTTATGTCCCACAGAAACTTCATTTTACTGTCCATTTAAATTCAAAACATTTTTATATAGATGGTTAATTTTTAATTTGTATAATTTATAAAAAGTAAATATTTACCGTAATTGATATTATGATAATTGAATTTGTATTAATAAAATAAAAATATTTAAATAATTTTTTAACAAAACAACAAAATGCATGAAGCCAGTTAGCAAAAAAATTATTTGAAGAAAATGCATATGAAAGTTACGACGGAGCTGCTTCGAATTGAACAAACACTGATTTTTTCGAGGATGATGAGATTTACTCTGGTCTTGAACCAAATTATGAACCATCTGAAAATAACACAAGTTCTAGTAGATCAGATGAAGATAAAATAGAGCTTCGCGATATTACTGAAAAAATAAAATGATGAAAATTTATCTGAATTTGAAAATGAAGTTGAAAATGATGATCAAAGTTCTGATTAAAATGAAAATGATAACTGGTGGTGGATTTCCTCTTCATGGACGAACGTCTGGACAATTTTATTTTAGACTATATTTGAAACGCAAATACCGTTAAAGAAAATTTTATGATTTCCTCTCAATGCGCGAAGGACTGACATTTTGTTATGTAGTCAAAAAAGGTTGACGTTTGAAAATATGTTTACATGCGTTGATATTACTTTTATTAAAATAATTTTGTAAAGAGTAATAATGGATAATAACATTGTAATATTCGAAAAAAATAAAATATATTAAAAATATATATACGCTATGCTTTTAACTTAAAATATAAATAATTTGTGAGAAACAAAATAATCAAAATATGTGTTGGTAAAATAAAATTTTTTGATTGGTTAAAAAATTTGTCCGAACGTTCGTCCATTAAGAGAAAATCCACCAGTGAAAGCATTCCAGAACTTAAATTTGATAAGACTAAGTCTGGAATAAAAATTGATATGGCTACACCACTCGATATATTTTCTAAAATTTGGACTCCAGAGATTGTAGGAACATTTGTTGATAACATTAACACAACATAATATGCCAAAAAATTGTGTGAAAATTTTAGTTCGAAGACTGGAAGTAGCCGTTTTAAACATTTAAATTTATTTTCATACTAAAATATTGACGTTTATTTCCGTTATTGTGTCCGTATTCCTTCGTCACGTCTATCAACATCTCTGACCCAAGATATCTCCCAAATGATATTAAAAACATCATGACGGAAATAAACGCCAAAAATTAAATCTTATTTTTAAGAATGGAAAAGATTTTTTATTCAAATTCCAACTTTATCAATTGTTGTTTTCAGAAGTTCTCTATCATTAAAAATTACAAAAATACAGAAAGGTACCCACTGTGAACCAGCAAAAAAACATAATGTCCGCCAAAGGGTTAAAACTGACACTATAATAATTATTTGTCTCTGTCTAAATTTTTTATTGTGAGGTAGGTGCAAGGTAGAGTAAGTGGTATAATCATAGTTGTTAAACATTGTTGTTTATAATAATATCAGGTTGTCCGACTCCTACCTTTATTTCAGATATATCTGTTAGTTTATTTTGCACTGCTACCTTGCTATTGAAATTTGTAAATTTTATTACGATTCAATGTGGTTAGGTGCTATCATATTGTTTTTTGAGTAAGTAGAAAGCTTAGCGAAAACCAATAATTAATGTAGAAATTTTTGCTAGATAAGAAATATTATTATTATCATTAGAAATATTTGTTAGATAGTAAATCTATTCAGTCTAAATTCACTAAGTTCTAGAATATTTTCGGCTTTATGTCTATTACACTTTTAGAGAGGTCTGGGTACTTCTGAAAAATTGAAAATAATATTATTATATTATTCTCAATAACTTTTGGAAAGTGAATATAAATCTATATTATAATACACAAGAGCACGATTAGCGAAGGCACAGTTTTCGTGGTTTTTCATGTGATTCGTTTTTTTTTTTCATTAAATCAACCGGCAATAATGCAGGCTGATTTTTCGTGTGCTTCGTTTTTTTTTTTCATTCAATCAATTTTTTTTGTCGATTCTCTTTTGAGTCAAATTCTTTTTATTTTGTGTTTAGTTATCGTATTTGGTTTTTTGCACTTTTAGTAGGAAAAAAAATTAATTAGTAGGATAATATTATTAATATATGTTTTAATATCACAAATTTTTGTGAGTTTGATTGTCTATTAATTCAAATTTTTTTTTTTATTAAAGAAATATTTTTGATTATTATGTATTATAATAATAATTTTTATAATATAATATAATTAATAACAAAAAAACAAGATTTTTTTAATAAAAAAAACTAATTTTTAATAATTATTTCAACAAAATACGAAACCGTTTAGTTTAAAATAAATCTAAGCATACAAATTATGTATACTTATTACTTATCCATACATGGAATGTATTCACAGTTTTGACACTATGATGTATCGTGTAAATATTTGCATATAATATAATATATTATACCAATTATTTATCTTACCTATATATGTATACTCAAACAGCTAAAATGTAGGTACAATAAATATAATAATTTTTACTGTATTTTGGTTAGGAAGTCTTATTAGTATATTGGTGAAATGTTATGTTTATCGAACCTATGTTAACATTTT
This sequence comes from Argyra leucocephala, assembly GCA_963942445.1. Lineage (NCBI taxonomy): Eukaryota > Metazoa > Arthropoda > Insecta > Diptera > Dolichopodidae > Argyra > Argyra leucocephala. Next base: position 65,822,799 of record OZ012681.1, on the reverse strand, counting down.
ATTGTTAAAATTTATTTTATAAATTTTATAATATTTAATTTTAATAAAAAAGAAACATCTCTTAATTAATGACTAAATTAAATTTTTCTAAATTTATTTTTTAAATTTAAAAAGTTTTGAAAAAGTTATTAAAATATCTTACATACATACATTGTATATGTGTATTATTAGCTGTGTTCTTTTCATACGGTTCACGGTCTAGGTTTTATTAAATTCAAATGAACAATGTAGATTAATGATATAAATAATTTTTTTAAGTTGGCAAACCTGGTAATTGAGCTATTAAAAATCTGTCGGCCAATAACCAAACTAAAATTTAAAGTAGATACAAGCAAAATAGTAAAATATTAGGTTTATTCAGTAACCTGTTCCAGATAGTTCAATGTGAATATGAATAGTCATGCGTTGAATAATTTCTATAATGACATAATCATTTGAAATACATAATTTAAGTATGTTTAATTTATATATTGAAAAAGTACGGTTTAAATCTAAACCATCTAACAACCGATGTTCATTATTATTTTTTTAAAACGATAGATATTTAAAAGGAGAGTAAGCAATATTCTATACTTTTTTTAATTTTTTTAAATTTTGATTAGAAATTTCAATTTAAAATTTCACTCCATGTAAGACATTTCAACATACCTACAAATTTTTTTTTTCTTTAGATAAATTATTATATACGTAGACGGTTGTGTTCTAAGTAAAATCAATACAAAAACAAAATATAGTATTTACCTACCAAAGATAAATTGAAATGCTGGAATTCATGAAGCTGATTTTCCATTAAACCGTATAGAAAATCTGAGGTATATTTATATGATTTCATTAGTTGTATTCCTATTTCAGTAGTTTCCGTTAATTTAACTGTTTTGCCCAAAAGTCCTCTGCTCGTTTGAGTAGATTGTTTAAAATAGTTCTAAATTGATCTGTTTTATTCCGAATCCTTTTGTGCAAAAATTTTGTAGGTATATCTTTTTTTAATTTGAGCACCTAAATAGTCAAGTCAAGAAAAATTTGAGCATTTGACATGTTTAAAATATCTGAAAACAATGTATAGAATAATAATATTAATAGAAAACTACAAAAAAATAAAAATTGCTCAAATTTTTAAGTTAATTTTTATAAAATTACATCTTTTATTTATAAAATAAAAAAAAAATATCAGATACAGAACGAAAATTATTTTATAAGAATTTATTAGACATCAATTTTCAGTAAGTTTTGCATTTCAATATCATCAAATATCAATCAATAAATTACAAGGTCAAACATTTCAAAGAGTCGGAATTTATCTCCCTCAACCTACCTTCCCCCATGGTCAGCTCTACACAATCCACTGCTCTAAAAATTAAAATTCTTCCGTTAAATAATTATTTACTTAATATATTTACTTAATTAATTTAAATTATTTATTTAATTAATTAGAGTTCTACTGACAACGATTGACGAACTGACAATTTTGCATACCAGGAGGTTGACAATATGACAATGTTGCATACCAGGTCTAGAATACTTCATTTTTAATAACACTCCGACACACGTTTTGCCAATTAACGCGACAATCAATTTATCGGTTAAGAATATCAGTTATGATAAAGGGTTTTGGTGGTTTTCGTGGTTTAGTTTTCCACATAGCTAAGTACCGACCTGCGCGGTCACCTTAGTATTTTTCGAGGCTTTCACCTTCCCTCGAGAAATAAAAAAATAATAAAAGAAAATTAAATTTTACAAAAAAAGTTTAATGCTATATGATATTTTTTTTATTTTATTTTAAAATTAATATTAACTTAAAATTTTTAACATTTTTTATTTTTTTGTGGTTTGTTATTAATATTACTATTCTATATATTGTTGTCAGATACTTTCAACGTGTCAAATGTATAATTGTATCAAAAATCATTTTATTTTGCCGTTAAACAGAAAAATACCTTTCTTTTGCGGGGGTTTCTTCTTGTACTAATATAATAGAGTGTTATTAACACAATCTTAATAAAAATATAAATTAATAAAAAATAGAATATACACAACGTTACCCACAGGTGAGGCATACAGGTGAGTGTATAGGTGAAACCTAACTGAACAACATTTATTACCTCATTTACGATCAAGGTTGAATAGTGTAGCTATAGTGAGGATAGTTCTAAGCCAAATGAAATCGTGTTGTAGAAATAGGATTAAAAAACATTACAAATCTTTTATTATATCAGTGGCTATTAATGTTAAGCATAATATATAATATAATTAATCGACTGGGGTCTTTCAAGTGAATAAAATTTCAAAAAAGTTTTGTTATTATTCCATTTGATGGACTTTTGTTGTACTTATAATGTATACATTAAATATTAATTCAAGCTACACTGCCTTATAATTATTACACTTAAAATTTGTTTTAATTAATACAATTCTAAAATTTTCAAACAATTTTACTTCAATAATTAATGACGCAAATCAAGGTATTAGTGTATTATTCTCATTTATAATATTAAATCTGTAATTTCTAATTTGCTCGTCTGCATATTTTAAAATTTATTCATTTCGATAATATACAATTACAGCTATGTTATTATAAAAGTATAATATAATATAAAATATATTTTGAATTATTATAAAGGATTCTGTCACTTACGAGTACATAAATATTCAGAGGTGATTTTCGAAGAATAAAAAAAATAATATTGACGTAGAAGGTAGAAATAAAGCTTAATGGCATAAATATAAACAATGTATAACACGACAACAATTTTTGATTACAATTTAAAAGCATTGTAAAACCTTCAAAATATTTGGTTAGGAAATGAACATTGAAGAAACTTAATACATGATTTTAACCCTAATATTATCCTCGGGTAAAATTTCGCCAATTTTGAATTTTATGCACCTTTACTTTCTATAATGAGTTACCATAGACGTACCATCTATTTTTCAATTAATTATTTCCTTAACGGACAAGTATTAGAAGAAGTTAACTCTATCAAGGACTTAGGAGTTTTTTTTGATGAAAAACTCTCATTTAAATTGCATTATAGCAAAATCTTAAATAAGGCTAATTCTATGTTAGGTTTTGTAAAACGATGGTCAAGAGAATTTAATGATCCCCTCCCCTGGTCCGACCCCTTAATTCTACCACAATATGAACATAGATTAAACTTAATTCATCTCGCTACTCTAAAAAAAAGGCGTGAAGTTGCTGACGTTATATTCATCACTGAAATATTATCTCCCTTTCATTTCCAACTTAGTTCAAATAAACAGGGTCAGGCGTTTTCGCTTTTCCCCCTTCTTCGTACTTTCATTTCACCGAACCAACTATAGAATGAATGAACCAATCCATAGAATAATGATTCTGGGGAATAAATACCAGGATGTTATTGATTTGTCTCTCTCCAAAGAAACCCTAAAAAAACGCTTGTATTCTTCGTAACTTAATATGACCCATCTTCTAGTCACTAACTTTTTTTTTTTCTTGTTTTCCTTCTTTCTTAATCACTAATTTAAAATTGTAGTACTAAAATATTCTCTAACATTAGATTTAACCCACCAAGTAATTGACTAATTCATTCTATTAATTTATATTCTTTTGAATCTCAATTCTTTTTCCTCTTATTACACAGATATCACGATTGGACTTAAGTTTAGCATACCAAATGTTGCAGAGTCCTGTATTTTGTCATTATAATAAAATTTCATTCAAATTATTTTTACAAATTTTAATTTATTTTGTAAACATTTAAAACTGGTTCTAATTTTATTACACTCTATTATTTGTTATATCAATTGAAATTTATATGATATGTGATTCTGTTTCGTTTTTTTTTCATTATTCTAATTAGTTTTTTTTTTTTTTGTTTTTCTGATTCTTCATTCTTTTTTTTTGTTAATATTATATACTTTTATATTTTTTTGTTTTGTTTTTTTTTTTAATTGTAAAAATTATTGTAAGTCGCGCAAAGGGAAGACTCTTTCAAAACCAATTTCAAACCATTTCAAGATTTATAGACAGGGATGAGGGACTCAGATGTGGTGATTCCACCACATTCTAACCATCCCATCAATACTAAAATGTCCGCTTACGTTAGCTACGTTCATAGGCTAATGAATATCCCGATGTCGAAATTAAATTATAATGAGGAGATCAATATAATAAAAACAATAGCGAAGAATATTGGATATGAGGGGAATATCATCAACAATAATAATAAGGAAAAAAACATAAAACTTTTATTTGAAAAATTATACAATTCTTCCAAGGAGATAAAATCCGAAATTAATTACAAGAGATTAAAAATAGGAAACATCATTAAAAGATATAATTTAAATCCAGTTTTCATAATTACAACACAATTAAGAATAAACTAGTCAATAATAAAATCGTTACCAGGAACAATATCAGCAAACCGGGTGTTTACTATATAAAATGTAATGATTGTGATTACATATGTATATTGGAGAAACTGGAAGAAGTTTTCAAACCAGATTTAAGGAACATTTAAGACCTGCGCTTAACAGAAAAAAATTATTCAAACGTACTAAGTAAAATATCTCTTAGAAAATAATTACGAGGGCTCAATGAATAATTTGGAAATTTTACATTTTGCAAAAAAGGGTAGGAGGTTAACATACCTGGAAGCATATGAAGTTTTATCAGATCAAAAGCAACACAAAACTTTGATGAAGGTAGAGGTAACAGGTACACCTATTAAAATCAAATCTTTTAAAATTCATTAAACATTTGTAACTGTAATAAATAAATAATATTACAGCTAACTATTATATAAAAAAATGTAAAAAGCAGGGTTTGAAAGGGTTTGAAATATAGTAGTCAATAAAATATTAACACAAAGTGGCTAAGTGAACTCTGATATAACAACAAAGCACCTTATTTAATGATAGATGTAGTATAGGGTAAAGTGGAACACATTCAGCATTATTATTTATGTTTAGCAATATGTGTGAACACTGTTAAATTATATTCCTAAAATTTAAACGAAGTTTTGCAGTCATCGCTTGACGTTGATACGAACAGCACTTGTTTTCGTGTTTATGATGTGTTTGTGTAATTTTTTGTATTTGTTAGGTAAAAATTTTTTAAAGTGAATTTGCTTTTATATGAAAGGTGTTGTATCAAATTAGTTTCTTAAAAATGTTAGTTTTAAAAGTTATTTAATTAAAATATTAAATTATTTAAATTTTTACAAAAAATTTTATAATAATAATATATATAACACAAGATGGGGTACATTCAGCAAATTAAATTGGGTTACATTCAGCCTAGTCGAATGTACCCCATTATGTTTTCCATTTACTTGTTTTCATATATATAATATTCTAAAATGTTTTTATTTGCGTTTAAAAATAATTGTAGTATGGTTCGAAATTATAAAAGAAAAATCAACCGAATCAATATTGATGTCGCTAGTATAAAATTAGCGATTTCAGATGTGCGTAATAGACAAGAGAGCTTATTATTGGCCGTTCGAAAATATAATATTAAGCACCAAACTTTACAATCAAGATTAAAGAAATTAAATACTTGTGATAATAGACTCAGGAAATGAAAAAGATTTTATATAATACAAATAAAAGTTTTCAATCGAAATATACTGCAAGACAAATATTTACTAAATATCAAGAGAATGTATTGGTTGAAAATTTAAAGAGTGTACTTTATATCAGTACGACTTATCGTATAACGTTTTTCAAAAATTTGCTTATGAATATGCTGTTTCAAATCACATTAAGTGACAAAACTAGCTGTAGATATTTTTTACGAAGATTTGCGGAAAGTTTGTGAGCAATATTCATTTGAAGCCAAAGACATATATAATTTACATAAGACTGCGATATCTGCAGTCCTAGGAGGCTCCAAAGGTGATATCAAATATTTTAATTGATTTAATTTTAATTGGTTGATACCTTTTAAATCTTATAGTTTTTGTAGGCTCTTGTTCAAGAGGTCCAACTAGCTGTTTTCCAAGCATCATCAACCAAAAGAGGAACCTTGGTAATACTAGTCGGTATTTTTAATTCAAATGGAAACCACATACCTCCAGTTTATGTTTTTCCACGTGTACCCTTCAACGACATATTTATAATGGATGTTTTCCAGGTTCACTAGGGCTAGTAAATAAAATTGGGTGGATGATATTCGAGGTCTTCATCAATGTTTTAAAACACATTAAGAAAAATACAAATTGTTCAAAGGAAAGTCTTTTCCACAACATACATCGTACCTAATTTTATATTTTTGTTTTCTTTTTAATTTTATAAAAAAGATTTAATTGAAATTAAACTAATTATTTACTAACATTTATTACACAAATTCAAAAAAATACGATATTCAGCAAGTATGGAGTATATTTTAGACATGGAGTATTTTGTTTACATTAACCTTTAACGTTGTGGTAAATTTTACACTCCATTTTTTTTTTCTCTTATTACTTCTGTCCATTGCTGTTCACAAGATGATATTCTCAGTACCCTCTAGTTATATTATACTTTTGTGCATAGTACTATTTGTCATGTCGTAAGTAAAGCACGTGAAGAGAAATTTGGTAAGAGGTGTAAAAAATATCACTCGTCATTAATTGTGGGATTTTTTCTTAGAAAATTTTTTACTACCACGTCTAAGTTAACGTGAGCAATTAATAGAAAATATTTTACTACAACTCCAATTTAATGTTAGTTTTTAATAGAAAATTTTACTACACATCTATATTAAAATTTTAAGAAAAAAATATTTTAAAATCATCCATTTTGAAGTTTAATACAACTTTTTAACCCTTTTTCTATAGTTTTGCAATTATAGAGAAAATTGCACAATCAAAAAAAATGAACGGATCTAGAATAAAACAAATTTTAAAAAATTAACGAAGTAGCGAGAAGGTGAAACAAATTGTTTTTATGGAAAAAACCATTTTAAGTGGGCAGCAAATGAACCACAGATATTTAGTCTCCACTTTAGAACTCCACTGCATAATATTGTAATATTACAAACTTCAGTAACCGCAACTAGTAACGATGAAACAGAAAATAAAATGTATAAATACTGGCCCCAAATTTTTGATGATTCTATTGAAGATAAAATCATACCAACACAAAATGAAAACTGAAATTTGAATCAAGAGTAAAAGTAGAAACAAAACCTTTAGATAAAATCGAATTTAAACCATTTCTAGGAATATTATAATTTATACATCAGTTTTCAAGTCAAATTGAGAGTTTACAAAATTAATATTTGTAACAGCAGAACAGAGAGAGAATTTTCAGAGCTGTTATGTCTGAGTTTCGATTTCTTACACATACTTTCTTGTTTACGATTTGATAACACTTTTGATAGACCACAGAGATTACTAATTGATCCATTAGTGGCTATTTTAGAAATATTTAAAAAAATAATTGAAAACTGATCTATTATTGATAAACTGATATTATTCGAAGAATATTGGGTTCAGATTTTCTCCCACAACCTGTAATGCAGCTGCCCTCTACTTTCACATCAAACAAATTGTGTTATATTTGTCCAAACAGATTAAAACGAAAAACACCACACAGATGTTTAATTTGTCAAAAACCAATGTGTATGGGTTGTAGCAAGCGTATCGGAATAAACTATACAAATAGATTTTGACGAGTGGAATTATTACATGGAAAGACTGGTTGTTATTTTCTAAGATATAAAACTTTTTGAAATGTTCTATTTATTTTTTTTAAATATGTATATCGCACTACCCATTCTAGTATATTGTAAGTGCACTTACGATATAATAGAATGATTTGTCCAGTAGATACGTAACACTGATGTGCATCTCCTGTAAAAATTTCATATCCATACGACATGTCCTTCAAAAGTTATGTCAAAAATATTACATACAATATTCTCTTATATTTTAAAATCTCCATTCTTTTATATTGTGAGTCTACTTACAATACATAAGAATGTATATTTCTAACACAACACTATTGTATGTCTACTTACGATATAAATGATCGGAGATACTCTGGTCACATAGTTCTGTATGTCTACTTACGATAATAATATGACTGTGTTTTTTTATTTTTGCTATTGTATGTGTATGTTACAATATTCTATCTCATATCAAAAATTAAAATTCAATGTCATATGTGATACTTACGATATATACGTTTGGACAATTTAGGTATCAAGAAATAACAGGTTTTTATTTGTTTTTGATAATCAGATTTGTTTTTAGTGATATGTTTAGATTTATGGAATAAAAGTCGAGTTTCCTTTCACTAATCATTTGTATTTATTTTGCAAATATCGATATTTCGGAAGCAACTTACTTCCTTCATCAGTGCTTTGCGACTTATTAATATTTACACTAATCCTTACATATAATTATATAATTTGAACCCTCAATAATATGCTCATTTTGTTAACAATAGTAATTCCTTAATAGTGCTACCTAATCTACAGTGTTTTATTTATTAAATTTTTTTTTTTTTTTGTATAATTATTATTTATTGAATTTAAACTAGTCTTACGCAATAACCCTTATTCTAGTATTTATGATCTTAATTCTACCTGAACCTGATTTTTAATTTTAAAGTAATCTAAATAATGGCGAGAATCCACTACCTACATCATTATTAAGTCTGTTGTTAACAGGTTCTCTAGATATTGCCAGGCTTTCATACATATCTAGTTTATTATTTTTGTTTACCTCTTTTATTAATTTTAAACTATTCTTATTTATATGATGTTTTCTTCAACTGTATGCTGAGCTACAGCTGACCTTAAATTCGTGTAGTTTCTTTTCCTCGCCAATTGTGGTTCCCTGATATGTTCCTGGAATCTAACTGTAATTAACCTCTTAGATTGTCCTATGTAAGTTTTTGTGCAATCTTGGCATGATATTTTGTATATACCACTTACTTTTTCTATGCTTTTCTTATCTTTAGCAGATCCTAACAGATTACATAATTTGAGATTTCTGCTAGTAGTGACTACATTTAAGTTGTATTTCTTAAATATATTGCTAAATTTTTTTGTGTATGCGGAATGTGTTACACAAATTCGTTTTGGCTTCTCCATATTTTTGTTTTGTTCGAATAAAGTTGACAGATTTTCCAGGTCAGTTCTATGGATCTTCTTCTCTATTATTTTCTTAATATTTTCTTTCATAAATCCATTTACTTCTGCTGTGTCCTCAATATATAATTTTTCCTTTTTGAAGTTTTCTTCTGATAAAGGTGTGGTCAGTAGTCTGTTAATCATTGTATGATATGCTGCCATCTTTTGTCCATGGGGGTGGTTTGAATCGGAAATGATAGTTCTTTTAGTTGTCGTAATTTTCTTATAGATATCAAAATTTATTTTTCCTTCCCTTCTAATTAATTTGATATCTAGGAACGGAATTCCCCATTTTTTTCATTTTCCATTGTGAAAGTTATATTGTTATGGATGTTATTGAGTTTAACAAGTAAACTTTCCATTTTGGTTTTTTCCCCTACTGCGAGGTTTTTATTATTATTGTCATTAATAAGTAATTTTTTTGTGAAAAGCGGATTATTTTAAGTTTCTTAAGTAGATAAGAAATAGTAAAAAAATTAAAGTTATTTAGAAATACATATTTAGACTAAAATTGTGTCTGGTAACGGTCGTCGCTCATGCACTAATATCTATTTTTGAATATCTTTCACTAACGAAAATAGTAAAGTGAAAGTATGTAATAAAATGTTCTTAAACACATTGAATATAAGTAGCCAAATAGCTTTTACCAAGCTAATGGCTGTGAACGGAAATCTTGAAGGAGATAAAAGAGGCAAACACCTAGGAAAGTATCTGAAATAGATAAAAAACGGAGACAAAACGTTAAAGATTACATAAATTCATTTGCACCAATCGAATCTCACTATTTGCGGATGCGAGCAACAAGAAAATATATCGATAGTGATTTAACTATTGCGAAAATGCAAATACTCCACGAAGTTGAGTGTAAAACACGTAACGATACTGGCAATAATGTAACTTTGAGACAATATAGAGATGTTTTCAATAACTGTTTCAATATAGAATTTTATATGCATAAAAAAGATCAATGTAACAAATGTACAAAATATAATAACATGACAAAAGAAGAACGAGAAAATAATGAAGAAGAATACAATATGCATATTTTTTCCAAGAAGAAAGCACGAGTTCTAAAAGAACATAAAGCAAGAGCTACTGAAGATGATACATTCATAACTGCGGTCTTCGATTTTCAAAAAATCTTAAACGTTCCTTGTGAAGAGACAAGCATATTTTATTATAAAAGAAAGTTTTGCATATTTAATTTTACTATTTTCGAACTTGCCAGTCTTCAAGGTTTTTGTTTCGTATGGGACGAAACGATCGGAAAAAGAGATGCTAATGAAGTTGCAAGTTGCCTCTATCAGTATTTAGAAAAACAAACTGAAAAAGGTATAAAAAATTACAATTTTTATTCCGATAACTGCCCAGGGCAAAATAAAAATAGATGTTTGTTTATTTTTTACGCATGGGTTTCGAAAATGTTATAAATTGAGATAAAACATATATTTCTTGAAAATGGGCACACCCAAAATGGGGGTGATAATATGCATTCTTTAATTGAGAAAGATAAAAAACATAAAAAACTTTACGTTCCATCTCATTTGTATGCCTCTATCCGAAACTGTAAAGTACATGAGCCACATTATAATGTAACTGAAATGACTAATAATGAATTTTTAAATTTTTCAAGCTTTATAAATATGATATATGTAGACAAAAATGATGAAAACCTTAAGGTGAAATTCAATAACATTAGAATTCTGAAGACTGACAAAAATTATCCGAACAAATTATTTTACAAGTATTCATTTGAATCTGAAACATATTCTTCGATAACTTTATATGATCAAACTAAAGATACTAAACGCAGAAGATGTAAAAAAAATTACAACTACCTACTGAAAAGCCAGCTATTTTATATAAGGAGCCTTTGAAAATTTCTTCAAAAAAATACAATGATCTGGTTGAACTGTCGAATTACTTGCCAGCCAATTATAAAAGTTTCTACAAAATTTTGTCCCACATAAGCAAAAACCCAAACGAAACCGAAGAAGAAGATTTTCAAGAAGATTCAGATACATGTGAAATTTAAAAATTATTTCATTAATAAAATTTGGAGTCTAATATTAGAATAAATTATTTTACAGAGTGTTTACAAAATATGAATTTGAGTTATAAAGACAATTTAAATATAATTTACTTAAATATTCAAAGTCTTCGAAACAAGTTGTACGAAGTTGAAGCTTTAATTAGGTCTTATAATTGTGATGTTCATGTTGTAGTCCTTAATGAAATTTGGCTCAGTAAAGAAGAAAATAAACATTTTAATATACCTGGTTATACGCCTTATTTCTCCAATCGTGCTATACCTCATATGGAGGGGTTGCGATTTATGTTATAGATTATTTGAGTAGTAACTTTGAGTATGATGAAGAATTTTCATTTTCAAACGTTTTAGTTGTTTCAATAAGAAAATTAAAACTAAATGTTGTAACATTTTATAGGTCTAACCATACAAGTATAGATGATTTCATAGATAAAATTGACGTTATTACAACAAGTTATAAGCGATCGTTAATAATAGGAGATTTCAATTTAAATCTTCTTGAAAAGGCAAATGAATCTGTTCAAAATTACATTACTACACTTATGAGTAACGGATATCTGAGTTACAACAAAATTTCTGAAGAGTATGTAACAAGAGTTCCTTCTAAAACTATAATTGATCACTTTGTAACAGATGCTATCAATTATGAATATTACTTTCATATACTAGACACCCCTCTATCGGATCATCAAAAATTTTTCATAAGTGTTAAGATACACCCTGTTAAAGAATTAATGAACAACGTTATAACTGTATTAGATTATGAGAATTTAAAATCGGACCGGTTTTGGAATGATATAAATTCATATAATGATTTTGATATCTTCAACAATGCTTTAAGTACTAGAAATAAGAAAGAAAAACATGATTGGATGACGTCAGAAATATTGAATGAAATAAAAATTAGAGACTCTTTCTTCAAATACAAAAAGAAATATCCTACTGATAAAAATGTTGCAATTCTATTCATTAAACATAAGCGTCGGGTCAAAACTTTGATATTCCAAGCTAAAACAATATATTTTTCTCATGATGTCGCTAAAGCTTCTGGAAACCCCAAAAAATTATGGGATGTATATAAAAAAGTTATATTTAATACAAATCCAAATAGTATGAATAGTCAAATCAACTCCATTATATTTCAGAATAACGCATACAACGAGCCACAGGAAATTTCTAATGTCATGAACAAATTTTTTACTAATGTTACACAAACCCTCAATATTCCTTCCACTGACATTGATACTAATTACCTTAACCGCTTTTCTTTTCATAGAAATATATACTCAAATTTTAATCTGTTCCCAACTAATATACAAGAGGTGAGTGAGGTAATTAATACGTTAAAAGCATCTGCTGCAACAGGATATGACGGAATTTCCACAAAATTTGTAAAAGAATGCACCAAAGAATTGAGTCCTATTCTGACAAAATTCATTAATCTATCATTTATGACAAATAATTTTCCGAGTTGCTTAAAAAAAGCAATAATTACTCCTATCTTTAAAACTGAAAATAAAACTAACCCATCAAGTTATAGACCTATTTCAGTGCTCCCAGCATTTTCAAAAGTTTTTGAAACCATTATTAAGAAAAGACTAATCTGTTTTTTTAACTCTAATCCCATTTTACACCCGGATCAATATGGATTCGAGCGATACTCTAATACAACGGCGGCCTGTCTTGCTTTAACGAAATCTATCACTAAAAGCATGGATGAGGGAAAATACACGGGCTGTGTTTTCATTGATTTAAAGAAGGCTTTTGATTGTGTCGATTTCCAAATACTACTAGAAAAGTTTTCAAGCTTAAACTTTACTGAATCGCAAATAGCTTTCTTTAAATCATACCTATACGAAAGAACACAGTGCGTACGTGTTGCATCACATACGAGTGATTGGTTAAGTATCAGAAAAGGAGTTCCGCAAGGCTCAATTCTTGGTCCTGATCTGTTTAAATTATATATCGATGACTTAGCACGTCTTCCATTAATTGGCAGCATTCAACTCTATGCAGACGATGCAGACGATGGATAAATGAATGGTTATTCCACCATAAATTACTTATGAATATTGATAAAACGAAAATACTGCTTTTCAACAACAAAAATTTTCAAGTGAATTCTTTCACTCATAACAATCTTAGTTTTGAAATAGTTCAAAAATATAATTACCTTGGTCTTTTGTTGGATAGTAGGATGAAATGGAATGAGCATATAAACCAGGTTATAAAAAAAATATCACCTTATATATTCTTATTGAAGAGGTTAAGGAAGTTTCTAAATAATAAGGCGCTTTCCAGTATCTACTCTTCTTATATTTTATCCCAAGTTACCTACGTTAATCCAATCTGGAACGGTGCTGCTCAGAAATATCTTAATTGAAACCATGTTAAAAAAAGCTATCAAAATCATTCATAATTATAATATATTACATCCTACCCATTTGCTGTATAATAATACATATATAAGCTTTCAAAATATCTGTAAACGAGAGTTGTACATAGTTGCTTTTAAAATTATTAATAATAAAATTAAACATAATTTCATTTTAAATAGAAACATGGATATTCATAGTCATAATACTCGTAATAAAGCTAACTTCTATTTGCACTTATTCAGAACAAACAACCAAAAGAATAATTGTGTTTATAATTGCCTAAAAATTTTTAATGAATTACCAAATGATATTAAAGATACAGAAAATATTTGTCTGTTTAAAAAAAAATTTTGGAATTCTTATTTAAATAACTATATACTTTTTTATTATAATTTTTATGTTCACTTTATTTCTATTGTATATTTTAATTTAAATTTAAATTTTGATTTTGATTTATTTTATATTTTGTTTTGTATAATATATTATATGTTTTTTTTTTTTTATTTTACTATACGTCCTCATAGAAAACAAACTTTTTTTGATTAACTTTGTTAAATTTAACTAATAAGGCCATACAGCTTATGCTAAGGCCTATATCCTTCATATTTTCACCTAATTGGTTTCATATACTTATGTTAATGAGGTCAATATTTATTTTTTATAAATCACATTGTAAAATTATTGTTAAGTTATAAGGTAAATAAATATGAATTAAATAAAGAAAAAAAAAAAAAAAAAATAAATTTTATTTTTTTTTTATTTAAAATATTTTCTTTCAATGAATAATGAAGTTAAAATTAATGCAATATAATTTGTTTGTTTTATTTAACTGTTATCATTTAAAAATCAATAAACAAAACAGTTCTAGGTTATTATTTATTGTCATTTTGGTGGTATTTAAATATTGTAAGTACCTTATAAGCTGGGAAAAATTATATCACCTCCAAACTAAATTATTGTAAGTAATACTTTCGTTTTTCAAATATCTCTATTTGAGCAAGTTATTCAAAAGTAGTTTATAATATTATTTTATTAGAGTCAAAATCTCTTTCATTTGCCGCAATAAGCAAACTTCTGTCTTGTATAATAAGCAGAGAACAAAGCTTAAGAAGTTTTTAAATCTTTAAATCGCTCTCCTGAAAAATGTCATTTTCGAGTTATCATATCGATACCTTTTTGGAAGAATGTACTAAGCGACATTTTGAAAATTATATTTTGAAAGGGAGCTGAGTTTTTGTCGCTTAGTTCATTTTTCTTATAACGATTTTGTCGCTTAGTACAATGCAAGATGTCGCTTAGAACATTTATGCTTTTAAAAAAAAATAAAAATAAAAATAATTTTGTCGCTTAATTCATTATAGTTTATTTAAAAAAAAAAACAAAAAGGCATTTAAAAATTATTTCAAAAATAAATTGTGTAAATACAATCAAACTCAACAAAATTAAATTCAAATATAATTTTAATAATTATAATATAACTTTATTTCAGCTTCAGCTAAATTTCCTCTCTCTCAGGAGCTATATCTTCATCATCAGTTTCTGGTAACTTCTATTTCACCCACGGTATTTATAATTTCTTTGAATTCATTCTGATACCTTTCCGGAATTAATTGCTTTTTAAATAATAATTCAAAGTCTTTTTTCTTCGAATCCGATATGGGTAAGTTTGTAATATATAATAATTCAGCTCCTTTAAAATTTAGATATTGTATCTGTTTACGGGTTCGACCCAATTCTAGAGTAGAATAAGTTAGAATAGTTAGAATAGTTCGATACCTAATGATAATTTTGTTATAGAAATGAAATCAAATTTTTCTGGACCTGAAACGTACATCATCGTCAGTATGTACATGGAAAAAATACAAATTCTAACGGTACTTGGGTAACCAGAAGATGTCTTATCATCAAGTTATAAAATAAGAATAGTTCGGTACTTAATGATAATTTTGTTAAAGAAATGAAATAAAATTTTTCTGGACCTGCCACGTACATCATCATCAGTAGATCTATAGAGAAAAGTTAAAATCTTGGGTACCCAGAAGATGTCTTATCATCCAAACATAAAATAACAATAGTTCGGTACCTAATGCTACACATTAAAATACTATAAGAATGAATATTTTGTACCGTTTTTTCTCTAAACTATTTTGTTTTTAATATTTTTTTTTTTGTTTTTTTTTATTTTTTTTTTTTTTTTATTAAATTTCCATGAAAAAAAAAATTAATGAAAAAACCGGCACTTTTTTTGTAATTTAATGTATTTCGAACACTTTTGCTTAAATTTGAAGAAATTAAATATTATTTACAATAAAATATAAAAAATTAAAAAAATAGTTTTTTGGATGAAAAAAACACTAGCTAATAAACATTTTTTGCGTGTTTTGGGTTTTACGACAAACCATATAATTGACTTTCCTTGCTATCTGAGCGGCAGTTAAAATTTCAAAGTTATCCATCTGATTACAGAACTTTATTGTATGATCAAATAGCTTTCTAGAACAATGTTTTTTTTATCCAATATTTTTGAATTAGACGCACTTTTGCTGTTTCAAGTGCTAACTTTATACTTAATACTTCATCAAAAACAGAAATGCTTAACAGACCTTCTTTTTTCTAAAATAGCGTTACTTCCAAAAAAATATTTTAGAGTATAGATACCCACAAGTAATAAAACTAAATTTGAGAGTAAAAGTAGAACAAATACAAAAATAATCACAATAATAATAACAAAAATAGTAAAAATCATATATCCATACAAATTGTTTGAAGGTACAGGTATACCTTTCCAGTTGAAATAAGGGTTTTGAAATGCCAGCTGAATAAAGGTTAAGTCTTCTGCAACCAAGAAGTTTCTTCAGGGCGTAAAAACTAAAATTATTTAATTTTTCACCAAAAAAATACATGCTAAGCGCCAACAACTGTATGAAACTTTTAATAGGCTATGTACTAAGCGACAAATTGAAATATACTAAGCGACAGATTTTTTTTTTGTTTTTTTTTTGTTTGTCGCTTAGTACATTTTTGTTACTTTTAATATTAATAATGTATTAAAATGTCGCTTAGTATAAATTTATTTTGCTTATAACTTTTTTTGTTATTTAAATAGAATAATGGAGATTAGGCGAAACTGTGGGATTTGGTTTAAGCTTTAAGAATAATGTAAAAAGTTAATTTTGAAAATTTTGTCGCTTATAGAGTATACTTCCGAAAAGGTATTGATATACTAGAATGGACAGTGCGATATTAAGCTGTGAAAAAATACCATTTTATTTGTTGTTTAACTTTTTTTTATTTTGTTATGTAAATATAAGAATTATTACTATTTTTTTTAATTTAGAAAAGGCTTGTGAAATAAAGTGCCAATTTTTTAAAAAACCCTCACTAATAAATTTTACTTTTTTTTTTAATATAACATTTAGAATTAACTTAGCCAGCTTTACGTGAAAAAAAAATTTATAAAAAATATTATATTCTTTATTTAGGCCCACATTTCGAAAGGGAAAAGGACCTATAAAGTTGGCTTATAGATTTATCTGTAGGATCAACTGTTAAAATATATAATAAATAAATAAATCCTTCTAAAATATAAAAAAAAAAATGGTGTAAAATTTACTACCACGTCCAGTATTATGTTATAAAATTTCACCTCCTAAGTTAAAGGTTAAAAAAAAATCTTGTTCAACTTAAAAAAGCAAATGTATTTGAACGCCATTTCATAACTAATTGATTATATTTTATTAATTTATATTAAAGTTCTTTATTCAATACAGTGCACTAACTTAAAATTCGATTTGCATTTTCGCTGACAAATGTCTCCCCCCTTACCCTACTCATACATTTGATAATTCACTGAACTTATTTTAAGTAACAAAATTTTACCTCTAGCATGAGTAACATCGTAAAATGTCTGTAAAAAATAAAAACTGAAAATCATCTATGTTAGAAAAGTATTTGAAGGACGCAAATGAGTTAAGTGACATACTCTCACAATTTAATTTAAACCTAAACACTAGAGTCGTCGTAATTTTTTTTTTATAAATTTTTTTTTTCTTAAGATTTCTTATTAGATTTTCAAATCAAAGTATATTCATGTTGGAAATTGAAAATCACTTTCGAATTGAAATTGAAGTTGAATTTCAACAAAAAAAAAATATAATATTATTTAAATATCCATTTACAACAATTTAAAGTTTATGCGGGATCTTTTACTCTCCTTAAATAAATAAACCATGTTATTTCGTTTTTATTATTTTTTTTTTGCATTCGTTAAGGTTATAAAAAAAGGACAAAAGCTGTATAAGGATATCAAGTATTTTCAATATAAAAAAAAAAAAATAAAAAAAAAACTAACTTAGTCTTTTTGTATTGTTGTTTCACTCTTATAAAAAGTTATTTAACACCACTTGTTGTTAGGAATCAATTTGTTGTTGTTGTTGACTTGTTTTTTATCCATATTTCGCATTCAACTTCCATTATTTTCGAAAATAGGGGGTACCAACATGGTACTTGAAGTTTAGAGTGAATCCTTTATTTTATTTTTTGTAAAAAAAAAAAACAAAAATAAAAAACAAAACATGTTTCCTGAGACAAACGTTTCCCTTTTTTTTCAGGTCCTTGGATCTTGTTTTATTGTAAATGATTATACTGCTATTAATATTGATATACTGCTATCGTTATATAAGATTTGTTATTTAGGATTTAAATGTGACACCTAAAATTCTCAAAAGAATTTTTAAGAAAAATAAAGTAAAAAAAAAATTTACAATAAAAACAATAAAAAAAAAATTTTAAAATACAGCAGAAGTTAAAAGAGTCAACGATGGGTAAATGTGTAATATTGAAATAAAAAACGGAAAGCGAAAAAAAAGGATTTTTATTTAATATGCGTCTTTTAAGTAAAAGTTAAAGAAAAATAAAAATAAAAATAAAAATAAAAATGAAAATAAAAATGAATATTTAAATAAAAAGGGACCTGTTAGAAATAAAATATTTTGTTTTTTATTTAATTAAAGATTTTCTTTTCAAAAAACTTTAAAAAATTCAGTTGACAAAATTTTTAGGAAGCTTTAACCTGAAATTATTTCATTTAATATATTCTGGACATTTAAAAATCTAAAAATTAAAAATAGCTCTCATAAAATATTTATTGAAATATGTATATATATATATGAAATTCCGTAAAAATGTTATTTTGTTGACAGAATGACAATATTCTTAGAAGTTCACCGATTGCTGAGCAAAAAAAGATATATTTTAATTCCTTAATTTTAATTACAGCAAATAACTTCGTTAACTAACAAGTTTAACTTTGGTTGAAGAGTGTGCAGTAACGATAAATAGTTGCACCAGTTACATTCTTTTAAATTAACAAACGCTCTGTCAAAATTAAAAACAACCTACATTGGTCAAACTTTTCAAAAACATTCCAATTGTTCACTAAAGTTATATTTGATCAAAATAAGGTATTTAAGATTGGATTGCTTGAAAGTAGAGTTTGTAGACATCACTGTAGATATCACAGACATCTAACTATATTAAAAAACTATATTAATTTTATTCAAAATTCGGATCATATATCAAATATTTGGGGGAAATAATGTAACCCTAACGCAGGCCGCAATTAATTAATTTCTACATTATCTGTTAACCCATTTTAACCTTGGGAAACTATTTGACGAATTTTAACAATTTTTTTAAGACTGAGTAATATATAAGTATTAATAAATTTAAAATTTTATTAGGTTATTGTTAGTGGTTATCGAGATATGAGACGTTGCGAAAACGCAACAGTGGCATAAAATACATATTTTTTTGTTTGCGTATTAATTTTTTCATTAAATTAATTTTTTTTTTTTGTGGAATTCAGTTGAACATTTAAAATGTAGAGGAATATTCGGTTGCATGTTGTGAGCAAATTTCGCATTTGAAATATGTTTGATTACAAAAATGGCAACATCTCTTTCATTTGTTCATCTCATGAGTGCTTACCATCGATAAATTACCAATCTAGATTTCGGTAAAAACTAGAACTGTGTCTATTGCCTGACTTCGACTTTTCATCTTCAACAGAAGCTTTCAACAACAATTCCGTTGAAATTTAGCAACGGCATTGGCTTTTGGGTTCTGATTTTATTAAGTCACCATTCATTTGATACGGCTAGTTAAACAGTTATAGAGTGCTTTTACTCGTTATTTGTATTACGACAAAAATCTATCAAATATTATCAGCTCAACCCATAAAGTTATAGTTTATCTGACTATTTTATGGTAAGAGTTTTAAAAATAAAACCTCTAAATGAATAAAGATATCACAATATGTATCCAGATCTTATTTACTTGCCTCTTATAAACATTTTGCACCTGTGGTGTATGACTACATAGATTCATCGATAGACAGATCGTGAGAAAACACAACGGTGCACTAAAATAGGTTAATTTATTTTGCATTACATTTTCAATTTATTTTCAATATAAATATTATATTCAAAGGTCATTTCCATCGATTTGAGTGGTTTTTAGAATTTCAATTTTGATTTTTCATGTTGGGTCTTATGAAAGGCTCTCTCGAAGTTAATATAAAGCTCTTTCAGTTCCTAATTCTATACGAAAACTAAATTGTTGTCATCATATTGATATCATCATTCTGGAATGTTACCGAATTGTTGATGTCATCATTCTGGAATGTTACTGAATAATATTAACCTGTATAGTATTATAGTTACTGTTAACCTTTAGTGAATAATGCATGTACAAAAGCGTTTTAGCTACGTGGCTGTTAAACTAACTCTTCATATGACAATGTATTTTTTGACATTTATTTTTTTTTGGAATTGCACCAACTGACTCATCAACGTTTTTCATTTTTTTTCATTCACGAGCGGCTTTTCTTCAGTTGAAGGTAGAAAATTGTTTCATGTCTGGTGATATTTCGTGTCTCCAACAAAGGTTTACCCGTCTTATACCTTCTGTTCTCGATTTGACTTGAATATTGGAACAGTCTTATCTATCTTTTTTTTTTTGTTTTTATGTGCTTGACAGTAATTTAGGTAGAATTACCTTTTCTTGTTCAATTAAGTACGGTACTGCAATTTTACATTACATATCTACAATAATTTGAGTATTTATTTTAACAAATTACTGGCTTATCTACTCATTAAATGTGGAAAACTACTACTATTGTCAGGAACTAAGCCTTCTTAAATAGAATAGTTTTCATTTTATTTAATTTGTTACCAGATAATACTCTCAATTATTTTTTGTCATTTATTATATCCCAATGACAAAGGGTACTAGACCAGCTCGAAAAACCAATGAAGCATTTTGTTTTTTTGCTTCATCGGGAATCGAACCCGGGACATTTCGAATGAAAGGCAAGCGCTCTACCTACTGCGCCACCCAGCGTATATGGTGTAGGTGTCTGAGTCACTGTAGTATCTTGACTTTAATTTTCGTAGCTACATTATAGAGCAAGAGTTCAAAATCATATCTTCTCCTCCAGGATCGTCCTTTTGAGGGTTATACACCCGGTACTTGAGGACAACATAACATGAGCGTTTTTAACATGAGTGTTTCAGGACAGAAGCTTTGACAAAACAGCAGCGGTTTTCAAGGATTATTTTTCACCTTACTTCAACATTAATGCCGTTTATGCAACTAACTCTGATTCCAAGATAGTTTAACTCATTAACTATACCTCGAAATTTTATGTGCTGACAGTCATGTTTTGACTAATATGATGCTAAGAAGTATTTTTATTTGTCGATAACTTATATTTTATTTTTTCCTCGTTTTTTTTGAGGCCCATTTGTTCCACTTTCTCATCAATCTGTGTAAAAGCCTTGACGACCCCCCGTTTATCCCAAACGACCCATATCCAATTTTTGGAATAATTTGATTTTAGTTCATGCACGTGGGTCAAATTTACCTGGATATGGGTCATTTTATCACTAAACTTTACAAATAAATGTAAGGTCCAAAATGCATACTAAAAAATATTTATGGTATTAAAAAATTTCAAAATTAAAAATCAGTTTATTTCATTGAGATCACATTCTCTTATAACAATATTATAATCTAAAACAAAAGCAATAATTCAATTACTAAAAACATAAAGAACTTCAAATTATTTATTATATACCTTACCTAGGTTAGGTATAGCTTAACTTATAACTATTGAAGAAAATACGGTTCTATTATGGCGAGAATAACCATACATTTTTGACATCAATGGTTATTCCCCCCACAATAAAAGCGTAAGTTTTCAATTCTAATTATTTTATTTTTAATTATGCTTTTAGATAGGTTTGATCATTTGTTGGCAAGTAAGCCAGTAAATTTTTTAAATAATTTATAAGTCAGGCATTATGGATATGGGTCATTTCAGAAATAAGTCAATCTTGACTTCAGTATTCATACAAAAATGACCCATATTCAAAAAATTGGCGTATGGGTTATTTTATAATTAACAAAGTGTTACAAAAGTGGGATATGGGTCAATCTGGAACTAAATATCTTCGAAACGGTAAAAGATAGCAAAAAACAGTTTGCGCCAAAAAAAAGCGCGTGTCGCAAAACCTAAGAATATGTTCCTAACTCAAAAGAAGTGAAAATGACTTATCGAGCCTTTCAGACTCAGCTGACGAATTCATTATTATTTTAAAGTGTTATTTTTTACCCTAGCAAATTAAAAAACTTTAAAAATAATAAAATAAATATATTTATTTTAATAAAATTTAGTTCATAGGAAATATTTTTCAGTGTTTGTGAGTCACAGTTTAATGAAATTTTTTTTTTCTTTATTATGTCAATAAAAAATTGAGTCAAAAATTTTAATATCCTGGTTTTAAGGATATCAATTTTACAACAGAAATTACTGTATATAAAAAAAACAACAAATATTTAATAAACTCTTTAAAATGTTGCTACAGATAAGTTTTACAGTTTTTAATATGAACTTAGAACCCAAATTTAAATTAAATTCATATAATTTTAGCTACCTTAAAAATTCTGTGTAGTTTTATAATTAAAATATATCAAGTTTTTCTGTGTACATAGTTTAGTTTACTTTTTAAAAATTGCAAATTTTCAGTAGTTACTAATTTACCTATTCTGTTTAATTTAAATTACAAACATTGTAATTCTGTCTCTCTCTCTCTCTGTCTTTGATTTGCTCCAGTATAAAAATCTTTTTAATAAAAACTTTTAAATTTAACAAAAAAAAAAGACGAAAACAACAATTTTTTTAAATTCTAATTTTTAAAAACACGTCAATTTTTCTGGTCCATACATGTGTGTAATATTCAATCCCTCTTACATACTACTAACTATATGTTATATTTTTAAAAAATATTTTTATCCTAGTCTGTGTGTTAGTTTACAGTTCTCTCTTAGTTTCAGATGATTTAAAAGCCAAAAGAAATAAAAGACATGTACATTATTTTTATCCAATTAAATTTTGCCTTTGGATATTATATGTAAAAAAATAATATCACCAACAAGAGTATACTTTAATAACTGCGACTTGAACTAAAATAGAAAATCTAGGCAACCGAATTGTAAGGATACAATATTAGAAAATTTAACTTGTAATAAAATAAAAAAAAAAAAAAAATTTACGAACACCAAGCGGATGTCAAGCTCTCTGCAATATTTTTGCATTCCAGAAGAATTATCCCATAAAATCCCAAAAATGAAAAATTTTAAGATTGCATTTTATGTATATCCTTTTATAGCAGAGAAAGCAAGAGAGAGAGAGAGACGTAGAACAAGAAAAAATAACATAAAAAATAACATAAGACTGAATTACTAGAATAATTTTGTTTTCTTTGCTTTCTGGATATATTTTGAAGCAGATTGTATGACATAAAAAATTTTTTTAGTTAAAAGAAAACTTAGGAAAAACTAAAAAAAATTTAAAATTACAACAATTTTTGTTTTTCAAATTTTCTCATTATAAATATTATTTGCAATGAAAATTCCAATATAGATGAGATGTTTCTGTGAAATTATTATTAAAATTCATATAAGGGAGGGCGTTGTCAATAATCTTTATAACAAAAGTCATGTATGTTCTGGTTCTGATTCATCAGCGTAGTCTATTTTTGCCACTCCCAGCTGACTTATTTTCACTTCAAAATACGAAATAGTTTCCAACAAATAATTTTCAATGCCCGAAAATGCGAACGCTCGTGTCCTTTCAGTCGCCACACAAAAGTCCAACATGTGTCGTCGCATTTCCGTATAAATAGTGTTTTAGAGTCAGAAAATACCGCTACATGGGTCCGGGTTGATGCATTCTGAATGCAAGAGTTGGTTTGGTCACAATTAGTGCTCTTGTGATCGAGATTCGCAATATGTTGATGGACTATCTGGGCTCATGAGTTAGCACTGCGATGCATTCATGCGATGGGCAATAAATAGCCCAGAAAATAGCGTTTCATGCGTCTGGATTGGTTCTCTATAGCTTCTAGGGGTTAGTTAAAGTAATAATAAAAATTTGTTAATTCTTTACATATGTTTTTATTTTTTATTTTAAAGTATCGTTTAACCTTTGCTTAGGCGGCAAATGAAATATACGTAAACGGGCAAGATTAACATATGTTAATATTTTTGGTTTTTCCATATATTTTGTATGGAGCATTTTTTGATAAAAATAAGTGATTTTTATGTTTTTATGATTATTTTTGTATTTGCATTACTGTTACTTTTATGTTTGCTTTTATTACTAGCGAATATCTATCATCTAAGATATTTTTTTTAGAAATACCGGTATTTTGGAAAAACAAAGTGGTACTGAGCACTTCCGTTTGTTATAAGGTACTTATAACAGAGTTAGTAGTTGTAACAACAACAGTGTACCTATTTCAGTGAAATAAAAAAAAAATTAAATAAAATATATATATTTTGGAAAGATTATTTATTGAATTTTCAATATTTGCAATAATATGGCGGAGTTTAAAATTTTATGTGCGGTCCAGGTAGGCAGGTAAGTAAATTTTGTAGTTTTTGGTTAAGGTGCAAAAAACCCAAAAAACTATTGTTTTTCTTCAAAAAACCCATTTTTTAAATTTCCTATATTTTGGTGTAAATATTAATAAATTTCTTCGAAATCAAGCAAAACTATTAAAAACATGTGAAATTTAAAAAAAAATGCCGTTATAGGTATATGACACTTTTTTTTCATTGAGTTTTACTATGAAAAACACAAAAATCGAAAAAAAAAAACAGTGCGCACAAATACAAAACACTTTTTTTTTAAGGTTATCGTATGAGGAAAAACAAGCATATTTCTCTAGACTGGTAGAAAATGTGCTAGATGATGAACATGCTGATATAGGACCACTGGAAGAAATCATATGCGAACCAGTGTCCGGTTTCAGAGCCGAAAGTGATGAAAATGAAGATTATTGTATTTTGCAAAATGAAAACGAAGAACCAGATATTCTGACAATGAATGCATATTAGAACTAGGTGATAGTGGTGATTCTGAGGATGAGTCACTAAATGGTGAATCAGAAGTGCAAGAAGAAAATTATTGTAATAATACAAATTGTTAATTCAAATCAATATTTTGTTGCAAAGGATGGCACAAACTGGAATAAAACTCCATAAACATATCAAAGGGCCAGAAAACAAAATATTTTTCGAGAAAAATCGATAGGTTCGCATCCATTAACAAAAAATTTAACTGATTGTGAAACATTCGCCGCAATTTTCAATACATCAATGATTGACATAATTTGTCGCCACACAAGCAGAAAGGCTTAAGGTGTATATGCAACTTATAATGAAAATAATCCTCAAAAAATTCCATTAGTATGGAAAAGAGTGAACGAGGAAGAAATATTTGCATTTATGGGACTTCTGCTGACAATGGGATGCCAAAGCTCGAATATCGAGCGCTTGAGTGTACAGAGCTACGATGTCATTTAATAGATTCAGAAATATTTTACGGTAAGATTTGTAATAAAATATAATAATTATAACTATTATAAATTTACTAATTAAAAAAATATAATTCTAAGATTCATACGTTTCGATCAGCAAAATAATAGAGAGATCAGGATGCAAATGGACAAAGCTGCACCTATTACCGAATTATTTACAATGCTAAATGACAATCTTCGCCATTATTACAAACCATCTGTAAATTTGGCAGTTGATGAGCAGCTTTTCCCATTCAGAGGCCAAACTAAATTTACTCAGTACATTCCATCAAAACCAGCTAAATATGGAATAAGACTTTGGTCGGCTTGCGATGCCAAAAATTCATATCCGTTGACTGGTCAAATATATACAGGTAAAGTTAATAATGGGAGAGAAATAAATCAAGGCAAACGAGTAGTTAAAGATTTGGTCGAACAATATAAAAATAGCGGTAGAAATATCGTAATAGACAACTTTTTTAGTAGCTATAACCTGGCTACTACATTACTATCGTGGATGCTCTCAATAGTTGGGACTTTAAAAAAGAATAAAACATTTTTACCATTAGAATTTAAAGCTTCGTCAAATAGAAGAGTTTTATTAGAACACTTTTTGGCTTTGAAGAAAGTACAATTATCTGCTCTTATGTGCCAAAAGAGAAAAAAAGCTGTATGTTTATTATCTACAATGTTTATTATAAGAAGTTCTAGAAAAGCTTGAAATAATATTGTTTTATAATAAGACAAAAGGTGGTGTTGACACCATGGACAAAATGGTTTCACAATACACAACAAAACGAAAAACAAATCGTTGGCCATTGTCTTTGTTTTTCAATATGCTAGATTTATCAGCTTTGGCAGCATGCATTATATATTATGAAAGCAATCCCAGTTTTGGTCAGTCTATAAAGTCAGGTACGAATATTTTTTAAACAATAATATTTCATAAAAGTAGTAACAACAGCAAAATATTGGTTTTTTAATATATTTTTCAAGGTCGACGTAGAGAATATTTGCAGTCGTTGGGTCAACACTTGTGTGTCCCTCTTATAAAAACCAGGGTTTCAAGTACAAGAGGCATTTCTCACTTTTGAACCAAAGCGGCTATTGAATGTATCATAGGATCCACTATAGAATGAATTAGAGCTTCGAAAATACAACTATTTATTCCCAATAATAATTGTAAATCAAAGGATATTTCAAAAATAAAAGAAGATTGCAGAATCTATTACCGAAACTTGTTAAAACGAAAAAGGGCAACAAGAAAATTATTATGTGTAGAATGTAGAGATCCGGTTTGTGGTGAACACTCCTTCATACAAACAATGTATTTGGTTTTCGTCATCAAATTTATAAAAAATTTAATTTTTTAATTTGACTTTGTAGTATAAGTTTTATTTTTTATAACATACCAAAAATTTAAAATTAAAAACAAAATTTTCTTTTAAAAAACCTTTGGTGTCTTATTTATTTTATGTTTTAAAATATATTAATTTTAGTATATTTCTAATTCAATTTAAAATATTTCAGAACCTTTCATCTTATTTTTCAACTTTCATCGAAATAATTACAAAAATTTTATAGAATACGATACATTTTGTATGAATAAAAAAACTATTAACATATTATGTTAATCTTGTCCAAAAACGAAGAAAAAAAATTAAATTGCCGAAAAATCGGGCATAGATTCGTTTTTCCAAACTTTTCTTTTAATATTCAATATCTACTCAAAAAATTAGACATTGATCTGTGATTTCATTAAGCCAATAACAATGAAGTTTTTATTCAAAACTAAAAAAGTAAATATTAACATACGTTAATCATGCCCAAGTGAAGGTTAACAAAAAATATTGAATTAAATTTATATTTGTTTGTTACTCTCTTTTATTTTATTTAAAGATAATATAAATAAAAATAAAAAATAGTCATATCTCAAATAATCATTGCAATCAAATACAAATAAAATATTACTGAAAAGAAAGAACATTAATTGAAATATAACTAATTATTTATGAAAACAAAATCCGATAAATAATCAAAAACACAAATATTTATTGCACATAAACACAAATAACTAAATGATGAATCGTTTTCATTAGTAGGATCTTCTGCTGCCTGCAATTTTGTCGATGACGGTGCTTCGGGTCGTTCTTTGGCTTCCATTCTTATTTTGTTTCGTTAATTTCTTTTCAGCACTTCTACCAGCACTTCTATGAGTAGGTACAATAAAATTTATAAACTAAAATTATTATCATTTTAAATTATATATTTATTGCACTCATGGGATATAGCGCGTGGACCCATTTACTCCTGGATTTCCATATCTATATTAAAGTTTTTTAGAAAACACCCATTAAAATGTATTAAACTCTTCTTCCTAAATAATTTTGAATAAAGTGATTTCTAACGGGTAAATGGGTCCATGGTCTATGTCTTATGATCAGGTACAATAAAGTTTATGAACTAAAGTTATTATCATTTTAGATTATAATTTGTACTCATGGGACACAGCCCGTGGACCCATTAACTCGTGGCCATTTTAATCCATATTTATATTAAAATTATATTTACGCGTAGGTACACATAATATTATTTTAGCTGGATTTCATACATTATATTCTCGGTCGCGCTTGTATGTTTAATATTTTATCTCAATTAGTAAAGTTTGTTTATTCATCTCACTCGCACGGGAACAAAATTATTAAAAAAAAAAACAGAAGAATTAAAAATGATGTCAATAGTTTAAGTAGTTCATTGTTAGAAGTTTTAAAATTCAATTTTAAACATGTGGACGCATAAGACTAACAAAAACTTGTGCGATTTTAAAAAAAATCTTTATTTTTAAATTTCGCATTCGGTCTCACGTGTCCCATCGGTCGCAAATTATTTGTTGGGTTTGTTAATCTGTTTTTTTTTCTTTTACAACATTTTGAATTACAATCTGTACGAGCCATAATTAGGCAATAAACTTATGAAATCTAGCAATGGAGATTGGTATATGGAGGAATATTTGTAAAGATATTAATTATTAATAAATTAACCGTAATTGTAGGTTTGCTTAACTAGCTTATCTCATTTAATATCTTAAATTATTTTAGGGCACAATAGATGCATTCGCCTAGGTTATGTCAAATGATATTCAAAAATACAACAAAAATTTATTAGACTTTAATAATTTCTAAATATACAAGAGATATTTCAGAAATTGTCAACACTTTTGTGGCTAGCTTTGATTTGGTACGTATCTTGCAGTTGACATATATATTGAAAACTCTACAGTAAAACTTCAAAATGCATGGAGTAAAGTAAGATTATGACAACGATGGCGTAAAAAACTTAATGAAAGCAAACCAATTCATGAATTTTACGTATAAGGCGATTGCAGCTATTCCTATCTCAATCACCAACATATTGTACCAATATAGCACAGTATGTATGTGGCCACTAGATGCTTAAATAAGGTAGCTATGCTTTAGACTGCGTGAATATCCTTGGCAACTATGAAGTATGATTTTAGATTCTGTATAGTTTCTCACTTCGAAACACTTGTGTTGAGGTAGGCGTTTGAATGAGCAATGCTTGACTCAGTTCCTGAAAACTGACTTTTCGTGCCCATTTTTGCAACATTCTATCATCACCTTGTATCTTGCATATCCAGGAGTCCACATAGGAGTAACTCTGTTTCTAGTGCTAGCTTTATTCAGCTTTTATAACAGTATAAGGACGGACAGGACGGATAAGGTATAAATACGGGACATATAAAAAAGAAACCTACTAGTTACAAGATTCTGAATTATTAAAACAAAAAAAAATCGTATGATGTTTAAATGTATACCAGATATACTACCAGATATACTAAGACTTGGGTGGATTTATGATATCCAAGGGGCTGCGCAGAGAAAACAATCTTCAAAATGCTGTAAAAATTCCAAAATAAAGGTATCCGTGGGATGTAGTTAATACACGATGGTTCACCTTGAATTGCACTGTGGGCTTTAGTGGGTTCGCCTCAAACATTATCAAGATACACGCCTGGTTGGGGCTCTTGATACTTTCTCTCTTTCGAAAAAAAAATTGATTTAGTTACTATTTTTTTTTTTTCAAATTTGATGTACTCCACACAATAAACATAAAATATTCTATTTAAGAAGAAAAAAAATTAAGTTGTCAGCTGTACAGTTTCAAAGGATTTGTTTTTCTAAATCTCCTTTTTTTAATTAATTATCTTTCAACTAACATTTTATTGGAGAACAATAATTTTCATATTAATGTGATCTCTCAACTCTATAATAATGATATCGAAACATTATTTTCAATTTTATGATAGTTATACGTAAATTACTTTTGGATATTCTTGAATGCCTTCAGCTTATGTCAAATGTAGTGAAGTGACATCAAAATGTATTTTATTGCAATAAACAAAAGTAATATTTTCAATATTATTTTTCAACTATACAAAACAAACACAAACAAAACAATTTATTCCGACTTCTTACATTAAAATGCACAACATTAATATTTACATACACATTATGATTAAATAAATGAATAAAACAAAAATACAATATGTAGGTACGTCTGGAGCATATTCCTTTGATCCAATTCAGAAAAATGAGCTTATTAAATATTACCTATATGTACATAAGTATTATATAATATTATATGTACATAATACATCAATATTTTAAAAAAAATGTATATTATATTATTATTATTTTATTTCGAATTTTGGTATTTATTTCAGGTATTTTTTAATATCGTCACACTCTTACAACTCTATACAGGTAGATTAATATTATATTATGTATTATTATCTTTATCTTTGTATTATTATTCTTGAGATGTAAACAAAAAAAAAAAAATAAAAATAGAAAATAAAAATTAAAATATAATGGAAATATTGCAAGTGATTATCTTATAATATTTCAATTTATATTCCGTCGTATCAATCTTTTGAAATCGAGAGATACTCATCGACTCTTGTAATTCTATATATTTATATTATTCTACTTCTGATGATGTTGCTGCTAAGATTCGTAAAGAGAGTACTGTTTTATCACTATCACCACATTATCTTTTTATTATTATTATTATTGTTCTTATGACTCATATTACATCATGTATGTAGGACTAATATAATGGTATATTATATACTAGTATTTAATAAAAATACAAAATAGTTATAAATCGAATATGAAAATTGTAGGATATTTTTCGAATTTTCAATTGATTCACTTTTCAATACTGGCACACTTGCTAAAGGGATAAAAAAAACTTTTACTTATAAAAATAATAACGAGGGTGTATATGTAATCGTATTACCCAAATAAATAAGGGTGAACTTATGAAAAGAAAAGTATGTTTGTTTGCTATGCACGTAAAAAGTTTTAAGCAGAGTTATGAAATATTACACAGATAATCAAAAGACAAAACTGAGGCGGTAAAAAGTTATCAAATCATAAGCTAGAATAACTGCTATACACCTTCAACTCCTAGCATTCATTAGGAATATTTTCAAAAACCAATTGTGTTACAGAAATGAAAATTAATACGTAAGTACTCTTTCAAAAAAAACAAATGCGTCTTTTACTGTTCCGCGAATTTCAGACATTTTCGGATAGTTGTCACACAACTAACGGATACGGTATACGGATAACGGATAATTGTCATACTACTAACTTCGGATAGTTGTCATACATACAGTCCTTAGCACATTCAAAGTATATACTTAAAAATGAATGATTGTGTTACAACCCTGAAATTAATAGGTAGGTATTCTATCAAAAATTAACAAATACTTCTTTTAATGATTTCCAAAATTTTTGCATGTCTGGATCCAAAAAATTTGTAGGGAAAGTAATTGTTATATATATTAGATCAGAATAGACTAAAGCTAAATGAAAATAGAATTTCTGACGAACTAAACGTAAAATTGATATAGCGCTCATCAATTAAAATTAAGTAGGAGAGGTCAATTCGCCACAACTTTGCGATTTCATGTAGAAGATTGACAATGTTCTAAATATTCGACGCATGTAGTTTAACCAAAAAATTCAGTGGATTGAATATTTTCTAAGAATGCTGTCAAATGGTTAAGTTTATGAAGCTTATATCTGACCTAAGATAGTGTATGAGCAGTAATGAGCTGCCACACCCCAAACTTCACTAGGTTAGCTTCTCAAAAGATATAATCGCCTTACAGCTTATTGCTTTACATAAAAGCCTTACATAAAAGCCTTACATCTAATTGGCGATTCTAGCGGCCAGCTAACCCTCTTAACATAATGTTTAATTTCCTAGTATTTGGGTAGTCTGTAAATTAAAAAAAAAAAAAACTGTTAGCTAACCCATGTAATTTCGAAATTTTATAGTTATGTGCCTATTACTCATGCACCTATTGGACTCTTATTATACTTTTATATATACAGTTATATTGTACATCATCATTATCCTGTAACCCAATCCGTGGGACGTAAGACATAAATAAAATATTTTCATCGGCTCCTACAACTAAACTCTTCAATTGTTCACGGCCTTCTCACGCGACGTGTACCCTGACGATTCCATTCGAAACATTGTTTTGCGTTGTTGTTGTCAGATTTTCTCAGAGTATACCCTATCCAATACCATTTCCTGTGTCAGACTGCCATGTCTATTTGTTTTTGATTAATTTTTTGATTCTTCGCAGCGTTCTGTTGGAAATGATTTTTGGCCAATGAATGTTTAGGATACGCCGTACGCATCTATTGATGTACGCTTGGAGTTTCATGGTGATGTCATGAACTTTCCATGTTTCGCAGGGGTACAAGAGAACAAGTTTTGCACTTACATTGATGATTTTTATTTTATTGTGTAGAGATATGTTGTTTGCCTGCCATATTTCTGACGAAACAGTATACGGGCATAACGAACAGTACGGGCTTTTCTGATTCGGACTTCAATGTCCAAATCGACTTCTCCATCTGATAACATGATGTTGCTCAAGTAATGAAAATTGCTCATCTTTCCGATTCGCTTTTCTTGATTGAAGATCAGATGTTGTGATGTGCTAGTTGTGAGCACAATTTTGTGAACAGTTTTAGTTGAATTGGCATTTAGGTTCGTGCTTTTTAGGCTCGTCAGTGTCATACAGATTTTGTCACATATTGTATTTTCTAGGCTCGTCAGTATCATACAGATTTTGTTACATATCTATTCAACCTCCATTCGTATGTGACAATAAACACGTATCGTCAGCGTAATACACATGGCTAATACGTTCGAAAGGCCGTCACTAGAATCCGTTGCTGTCGTTTACATCGACAGCAATAGCCATTATGTCATCCATTACAACTAAAAACAATATGGATGATAAAATACAGCCCTGCCTTACTCCTGACACACCTCGAAGCAATTTGTCAGCTGTCCTCAATGTAAGACGTATCTAACATCTTCAATTTTTGTGATTGTAAAATTCTTTAATTGTGGACATAGTTTTCTTTTGGAATGCCTCCGTACCACATAGTTATTCCCAAAAATATCCGCGGCTTACTTTTTGAATTAGACGTCATTAACTACTGATTCTATGTTTCTTTTTAGAGCAAACTAACAAAATAGAAGTCATTATGAAGAACCCATCAGTAATAATTAAACAGTAATTAAATTTACTGAGTCAACAATAATGATTATTACAAACTTAATTCGAAATACAGCATATCGGACTGCTAAAATCATAAGTGAAGAAAGTAATACACATTACACAAGAATAAGCAAAATATTGGAGAAAGTCTTCATATTGGAACTGAATCAAAGTGGCAAGAAAATTATTTTGTACATATTACATGAAAATTTTGATGATGATGTTGATGATGATGATGATGACTATGATATTTTTGATGATAATAATAATGATAACAAACAACACTGATCAACTGAAATATTACAAAATGAATGAAATATTTTGCAACTTCTCTTCTAATATTGAATTCCTTTATTTTTACTCAACTGTATTTCAAAAGTAAATTATCGAAAAAAAAAAACAAAACTAAATGTATACGAATAGAAAGGATTCATAAGGATAATATCAAGAAAGAATAAAGATAATTCTTATGAAAAAAATAAAAATGCTTCTATTTAGAATTGATATGAAATATGAAGAAGTCTTGTTGCTGCTTTCGAGTTCACAATATAATATATTGAATATTAGCAAAAATATTGTCAGAGTCATTGGAAAAACACATACGTATAAACGTTAATAAAATATAACGTAGAAAATTACATAAATACCATATAATCCAACGGGTCTAATCAATTTTATCAAATATATATAATGTATATTTTTAAGAAGCTAACAAAAAAAAATTTAATTTCTAAAGGATAAGATCTCTAAGAAAATGTTTAACCCTTAAATTCACAACAAATTTCAAAAAATGTTGGTATTAATATGGGTTATTAAAAAGTCTGAATGAACTTTAGACGAACGAAATCATTTCCTATAGTTGAAGTTAGTTTGCGAAACTACAAAAATTGATTTGCTTATTGGAAATCTGTGTAAAAGGTCTTGACCACGTCTGAAGCATTTCAATCTTCTTTTTTTGATAGTATATTCCGCAAATCATCTACCAGTTAGAAGTAATCCGTTCTTAACTTTTACTAGTTTCTTTATTATTTATTTTTTTATTTATTCAGTGGCTCTGCAGATAAATCTGCAACCTAACTTGAGCCCCTTTTCCTTTTCGGATTGTGAGGCTATTTAACAAAACTTTTACTAATTTTTGTTAACATTGCAGTGCATTTCACAAAGCACATCACCCTTACTAATCCTATAATTGATTACGTTTCAGAGGATTGTTCGCGAATAATTTTAGTTTAGAAAAATATCAGGATGCCTTTGTTAGGGTATCTAGATTGCTGTTTCCCATAACTCAATACCAGATGTCTATATATGTATTAGGGTTTCATAACATAGCATTAGCTTGTTCTAAAATCCTAAGCACTCCATAATCCAATGCATATTCTTGAACTTGGTTCTTAAAATTTTTTTTTTTGTTTTGAATAAGTTCTTGCCGTTTTAGCCTGCAATCCAGATGCAACCAAAAGTCTTCCAACATTAACCGATGTAAATGTGCAACTTTCGGTTTATATGTTTTGATGTAAATTTATTTATTTATTTATTTATTTATTCAATTCTTAATGTTAGTATACATAAGACGATTAGTCTTTATAAGAGTATACAAATAAGAATTATTAAAAGAAAATATTAATTTAAATACTTACTTAACTTACAACTAAACCAGCCAAATAATTTACAGATAATAAAAAAATTAATTCAATTAGACTAAATTAAACAAGCTTAAAAAGAACACAAAAAAAAAAAACAAAAAAAAAATAAAATAAAAAGAAAAACAATAAAAATATTTAATTCAATTAAAGTAAATTCAATTCAAAGCAACTTATTAAAAACATATAAGTAAAAACATGAGAAACAGAAAAAAAAAAAAAAAAAATGCATTGGCTAAGATTTTATATTCTTTCCTCCTTCAACTATAAAAAATAAAATAATACATTATTTCAAAATTAACTATTATCTAAGGTTTTAGCTTAAAGTATTCCCAAGACAGCTCACTAAACTTGTTAAGAGATAAATCACAGCTAATAGTACTTGACAGTGCATTCCATAATATTGCAACTCTTACAAAGAACGATATATGTCTAAGTCTGCCATTGTGACGCGGAACAATTAAATTCACACCCCTGGGTGATCTTCCAAATATCAACTTATTGTGTAAGTATATAGGTGTGGCTTTAGAAATTATTTTCTTCATGTAGTATATATATATCTGTAATTCAAGAATTTTGCGAATGAGCAGTCAAGTATCAATTTAGATACATCACTAAGTCTATCAAATCTACGGCGATTGGTAACAAAACGGGTACATGCATTAAAGATAACATTTAATCTAGACAACTCACATACACTCATACCCGCATAGCCCACATCGCAGTAAGTAAAAAATGGCATAATTAATGACAGGATTAGTTTCTCCTTTGCCCATTCACTCAAATAATATAAAAATTTCCAAAGCTTACGAAGGCGCGAGAAAACACACCCAGCGATGTGATTTATGTGATCACTCCACGTAAACGTTTTATTAAATACAACATCCAGACACTTAGCTTTACTTACATATTCAATAACACAATAATTCAATTTAATTTGAGGCAAAAATGTAGTATCAATATTACGGACATACAGAATCATGGCTTGTGATTTAGTCGGGTTCAGCCTTAACCCATTATCTTTAGCCCAAAAGGCAACAGCATCAAGCTCATCATTAATTTTAGCAACATACTTGTGGATTGCATTTACTGGTCCACTAATATAGATTTGAACGTCGTCAGCATATAACCTACATTGAGCCTCAGATAAACACCGAGGAAGATCATTGATGAACATACTGAAAAGCAGTGGACCCAAAATGGATCCTTGAGGTACCCCACATTGAATTGATAAGCAGCTAGATTTGATTTCATTCAAGTAAACAAACTGAGATCTATTAAGCAAGTAACTATGCAGCAATTTAATGGCAGATAAATCAAAATTATAAAAAAGTTTAAGCTTTTTGCATAACATTTCATGATTAACACAATCAAAAGCTTTAGTAAAATCTAAGAACAATAAAATTACTGCAATGCCTACGAAATCCAGATTGAAACTTATACAGAAGATTATTAGTATTAATGTATTCATTCATCTGTTCATAACGCATACGTTCGAAGGATTTAGAAAGACAAGAGAGAATACTAATAGGTCTATAGTCATCAATAGTGGGGTTGCTTTTCTCTGCAACAGGAATTACCTTAGCACATTTCCAAGCAACGGGGTAGATTCCCGTAGTCAGTATCGAATTGAAAATGTGTGTGATATATGGCAGAATAACAGGAAGAATCAACTTAATAAACCTGAAAGAATCAAATCTGGTCCAACTGCATTGGACTTAACCTGTAGAATAGCAAGATTGACTTCATTTAAAGTTACATTATGAAACGCAAAATTATTAAATGTGACTTATCTTCCGTATCAGTAACGTGTAATTAGAATCTGCAGAACCAGTTGGTGTTACTAAGAATTTACTGTTTAACTCATTTACATCAATGTCACCCCCACAGTCAATACTATTTCTTAGTTTAAATTAATTTGTTTTTAATTCCCAGATTTTTATCCATTGTTAAATTTTATTTAATGCATCTTAAAGGTACTACAAAGTCATCTATGGATCTTTAGTTGGTGACAGTATTGAAGTATCATCTGTATAATGTAACCAGTATTGTGCCTCCACTTATATGCCCTTATATTTTTTGGTAGACTATAGGTACGCTTTATCATATTTAACCATAAATTTTGAATTTTGAAGCTAAGATTTTGAAATTAAGTAGTGATGATAGATAGGATAAAGTTGGTTGCAATTTGTGGAGCAGTTCCTCGTGTCATTTTTTTTTGTTTTTTTTTTTTTAACGTTGTAAGCATTAGAAATTGAAAATAATTTAGCATTTTGACTTATTCAGAAAGAACAAGTTTATTCAAATCCTACATACTAAAGTTGAAACGTATAATCCAGTGATTATACATCAATTCAGGTTAACCACACCTACACTGCTAAGGTGCTCCTATTCAATCTGTTCGCTAAAGGTATATATAAAAGATTCCGCCCTAGATAGTTTGGATGGTTCTTTGGAGTTCATCCCGGACCGTAGGTATGTTTAGATCGTTGTGTATGTTGCAATTTTTTACGTACCAAGGAGCTTTGGTAACAATTGACAGCCATATGACCAGATTGATTTCAAGATTGAATTGTATAAAAGTACATTATAGTCAATATTGAGAGGAAAGTTTTTGCAAATTAGCCAGTACATATTATTTATTTTTAGCTTCATTTGTTCATGTTTCGCTTATGCTTTTTCCAAGTGGGGGGGGGGGGGGCATGTGTCTTTATGAAGTTACTGGAGGACTTTTATTTTCATTCATTTTCATTTTTCATTTACTAAGCCAATTTTCAATAAGTTTAATATGGTCCTGGACATTTTTGGAAGTAACACAAGCGTTTATGTGAGAGCTCAAGATAGCCGTATCATCTGCAAATGTGGATGTTACTATCTGCCTACAATCTGGTAGATAGGCAGGGTAGATTAGATATAGAAGCGGCCCGAGCACACTACCTTGCTGTACACCAGCTTCGATAACAAGTTAAATAATCATTGTTCAGTTAAATAATCAGTTGTAGTTAGTAATTTATATGAAACAATTTTTAAATTTTAATTTTTTTTTGACCTAATCATCAAGCATCCTTTCATCCTTTATTGGTTCATCTAACACATATAAACATTTTCAAGGTTAAACAAAACTGTTTACACTTTGAATGATAATAATGAAATAAAATATGACCATTTTTACGTTTGTCAAAATGTCATCAGATACTTCGTCATATGAATCGGGCTAAAATATATAATAATGTAGGTAGGTATATAGATTTGTATCCGGTATTTAAATTTATACCCGAACTACTATTTAGATATCCTTTGAAGAATATTTTATTCTTTTGATATAATTTTACGTGGTTAAAATCACTGTAAAAATAAAAGATAAATCATAAAATACTAGCTATATATTGATGAGTGATTGTTGAAATGATGATGATGATGATGATGCTTTGAAGTTGTCATGAAAAATTGAAATTCAAAATAATTGAATTGAAATTTTATCAATTGAAATTTGATTTATTAATTTTCTCTTTAATGTACTGTATATTACATTTAATATAATGTATGTATTGGATTTGATTGTGGATGTATAGATGTGTTTGGAAAAGGAAATAAAATCGATTGAAGATTCGTAATAATTTTTAGGTACGACTCTTGTGTGTGTATTCGAATTTTTTTTTATTCCAAATTCTTTTTTACATTGTATGTTTGTTATGTCTGTATCACAAATTTTAGTGATTATGGTTCTCTATCAAATAACATCTCTCGAATTCTAAATATCCATCTTTAAAAATAAGGGGGTATTGTGAATAGTGTAAAATATTTAAGGTTTCTAGATAGATGCCTAATATGAACAAAGTAAAGTTCTTCAATACCAAACTCAAAAACTTTAAGAATCCTTGGAACTGATATAAGCAACAAAGTTTGCTGATAGGACCAAGTTTTTACAGTTGTAAAAGTGCGAAATGTTTTATACAAAGTACTTATACAAAGTGCAAAAGCGAGTCACTAGAATTAATAATGGTGAAGATATTGTGTAACATCTTAACCTATCATGGCTAAATTAAGTTTTCGATTCTGTCAGTAGAAGGATTTCACTCAGAATATTACTCGATTTCGGAATACTAGAACAAGGTAGAGACCCAACAACAATGATTTTCTTAATCAAAGATTCTAGTTACATTATTCATCTAGTCTCCTTGATTACCTGATTTCATCGGTGAATACTCAGTTTGAAAAAGGGTTAAGACTATGTAAGTCCTTGGCACTTATCCCATATGTTTTGGGTTTCTGTATTTTTCTACTTGGAAAAAATTGTTTGAACGAGTAATACTTGGCTCTCGTCTTAAGAATTGACTTTTTGCTACCTTATTACCTTGCATTACTTCTTGCCAATGAGTCCACATAAGAGTAACTATATTTGGCTCCACTAGACTTTGTAACAGCTACAAATAATGTTTGGCTTAAAAATTGTGGAAGCCAGCATTTTTAAAGCACCTTGTCTATATGAAATAATAAATATTTTGGCATTTTTTTCTTTGTTTTTGAAATGTGAAATTATGTATATTTTGGCACCTATGTGCCGTCACACACATAATATATAAAATTTTATTAATTTAAATGTACAGATTTATAACCATTGAACATAGCATAGTTGTATTTTATTTTGGTAATAACCAAGCTGTATTCCAATTAGTTTTAAAGAAAAAAATATTTAGAATATTTATGTCTGAAACGAGATTCGGATCGATGACATAACTACTTTAGCGGTCTGTCTTAATAAGTAGTTACATAAGTTATTGTTTGGCATGTTAAACACGAATTGGTCACAATTTTTAATAAAATTAAAATAATATTTTAGATTATTGAAAGTTTTCGTACAAATTATGTTAATTCAAATCTATCTAAAATAACGTAAATAATTATAATAATATTTTAATTGTGTAGAACCTATGTGTGACGTAAAAAAACTGCAATGAAGTGTAAATACAATATTTTGAAATAATTACAAATTTAAATCGAAACAAAAATATTAAGAACTAATTTGAGCCACTTTTAATACAATTTCATTTTATCTTTCACGTCTGGTTGATATAATGTTGTTAATCTTAATTTTATTATTTTTTTTTATAATAAGTTTTTCAACTACTGCAGACTAAATCTTTAAATTGTATTAATTCGAATTCTTCTTAGTTTGATAATTTCTGTTCTAAAATTTTGGTTTTACCATAAAGAAATTAATTTTTTTGATTTATTTTTCTGCTCATTTAACAGAAATGCTAACAACCAGAACCTGAATTGATTTATTCCATTTCCAGCTTTGTAAAATTTTATAAATGTTTTATTTAAGTTACAG
Organism: Argyra leucocephala; assembly: GCA_963942445.1. Classification (NCBI taxonomy): domain Eukaryota; kingdom Metazoa; phylum Arthropoda; class Insecta; order Diptera; family Dolichopodidae; genus Argyra; species Argyra leucocephala. The sequence goes on along the minus strand of OZ012681.1, from coordinate 65,782,754 downwards.
AATTGAATATTCGTTCATTCACCATTTTATTATAGTATTTATTCTTAAAGAGTTTGGTATTAAACTTATAGGTATTTTTGTTTGTTTATAAGTCATCGGCGTAAGTTCTCCAAGAAATTTGCCCAATAATTTATTGAAATTATTAAATTGTGTATGGCGAAGCTATGAAGGATTGTCAAATTGCCAAACATCAAAAGAATTAAGGAAACTAAAAATAAACAGTTGAGCAAACTTTTTCAAAATAATCGGTTTTTTTTTACGAAAATATCAGTGCATCAGTGCACAGGGGCATATGCACATGGGACTTTATGCTCAGGGAACACGCTGTATGGGTCTTTTAGAAAACAATCTATCAAGAGGATGCGCATAACAGGTGAAAACGGTACTTCCCGTACTTTGCGTATGCCCAACGTAAAGGACAAAAAGAGCAAACATTATAGAAGGTTTCAGCTGGGAGAACTTCTTGGAATAAAAATGAAAAACAGTGGCGGAAATCATTAGGTTCGTTAAAGTTATTAGTTGGCTGGACGATGTAGTCTGCTGGGAGGGAGAAGAAAAATTGCTTAGTGGGTGTACAATAAGTCGTAAGGCCTAATTGTTTATAGAATATAAGCCAACTGGGATCACTGTTCCTATATCTACCCTATTAACCAACCAGCCAACCAAAACCAACATTTTGAGTTTGGTAGCTAAGTATTACTTGAAAATCGTAATTCAGCATACCCATATCCATACCCATTCAGCAAGTACTACCATTAATTAGGTATCTACATTAATTTATTTAAAAAAATGTTAAAAACACATTGTTCTAGCTTTAGTATATTTTACTTTATTTGAAAAATATTCCGTTAACTATATGAAAAATTTCATATTTATGAATAAAATGCCAGACTTTATAGCATATGAATTAGAGGAACCCTTAGCAGTATTAACTAATTCATCAGCTAAACATTCTGCAATTGCATTAATATTTCTGAACTCCTGTGAACAATAACCAGATAGCTTGGTTTATAAGACGAAATGTTTCTAAAGTTTTGCTTGACTGTACTTTTGAAAACTATCTAAACTATAAATACATCTGTTTTATGAAAAAAATCCAATCTAAAAATACGCCTATATATCTTTTTAAGAAAATAACGCCTGGACGATCATTAAGAAGTGCAAATTTAACTATTCCTAGGCACTCTGGTAGATTAAGACCTCTATCCTTTTTTGTAAGGACTGTCGGGTTGTGAAATTCTTTGCCGAACGTAGTCAGGTGTGAGTTCTCTATTTCTAAATTCCTTGAGCTTTGTTGGGTATATTTTAAGTGTAGTCATTAATTAAGAAGAATAAAAATTTTGTAGAATAATGTTTGTTAGGTGTGACGTCTGAAACACAGTTTTTTTTTTTGTTCTTTTGGAGGAGAGACTTTTGGACATTTTTTTAATTTTATAACTTTATCTCCATATTTTATCGTTTTAACTTTAATTTGTTCTTGCTTTTTTTCTATTTTTTTATATTATTTTACTTTTTATTTATTTTTCTTTCTTTCGCTTTATAAATTTTCTATTATAAATTTCTTTTCTTTATAAATTTATTTTCATTATTGTTAATTTCTTTAAGGTTTAATTTAATTTAATTTAATTTAATTTAAGAATTATGAATTTGCTACACATTATACTTTATATACTCCTATAGAGACTTACCGTCTCATGTATATGTACGAAATAAAATGAATAAATAAATAAAAAAAAAATGGGGATATATCAACAGCTTGACGACGTACAGTACCAGCGCGACCAATACGAGTTGAATCTTTTCTTGGACCTTAATTAATAATATCGCCTACTGAGATCTGTAATGAATTTTCGCCGGTCAACAAATGAATAATTTTAAATGAATGACAATTCGGACGGCCATTAATTTTTTACCATTATTACGTCCTTTCATCATTTAATAATTTGTTTGTTGAACGGTTAAACAATTAGACATTGTTCTTTACGGAAACGTTTTGCTGCATAACGCCCAGCTGAATGTGGTAAAAATCTAACATATTTTTCTTTAACAGCAATATAATCTTGCAATGAGATATCACTGAGAGTAACATCATCACAAGTCCATCTTCCAAATAATTTAATGTCAGGTAATTTGGCTGGTTGAGCTATTTGAACTAAGTCAATGTCAACAAGCTCTGCTTCAATTGGAATTGGTTCGTCGGGAACAATTACATCTGTGTCCGCCATCTGAAATATAATTTTACTTAAATTGGACGATCTTACTTCAAAAAGACCCACAGAAAAAAAAGAAAGTGTAGAGATATTTAAGGTGTAGTGGATATTTATTAGACGTAGTATTCCTAATCCAGTTTTATTTCACCCTCTGTATTACTTATTTAAAGTTAAAAATACTATAGAAATATTTTTTTTTTCAAAAATACTAATGACGGTAGTTTTATTTTTTGATTACAAAAAGGAGAGGCGTTTTGCTTTCACCGGGAATTATTTGAGACACTTCGATTGAAAGACATACTTTCTACCTACTGCACAAGCCAGTGTGGATTCGTTAGAAATCGGCATACACTGTATGATACTAGTAATAATTTTTTTCATTTTCACAATCAAAATAAGCTAAAGCGATAATAATCAGATATGAAGATAGAGAGATAAAGCGATTATACAGAGATCAAATATAACAGTAATACCCGATTCACTGTCTCAGAACATTTTTGTTCGGAACACATACGCACACATATTTTTTATACAAAAATTTTAATTTTCTCAATTTTCAAAAATGTCGGAACATTTTTTGCTCTCTGGAAAGTTGATTTGGAAAGTAACTTTTTTGTTCGAAATAATTTTTTTCTGATTGAAATTTTTAATTTTTTTTATGTTTCTCACATTTAAAAAAACACTAAGGAACAATTAGGCATATATTTTATTTTGTTTTAATTTTTAAATAATAGATTTTTACTAATTAAAAATTTACCAGATTGAAATAACCGAAGATTTGAAAATTAATTCAAATGCTGATTAAATTTTTTTTTGTTCGGGATACAATGTTCTGATGCGATAAATCGCAATCGTAAGAATTCTTTTTTAACAAAATTTTTCGGAACAAAATGTTCTGAAGCAGTGAATTAAGTATAAATGGAAAAAAAACCACATAAAATTCCTTGTAATTGCGAAGCAGTTTCTAAGCATCATTAATTGAAAAAAGTATGTAAAACAAATACGAAATTTGGAATGACACTCCTCATTTATAATGCAATAAATAGAGGGCAATATTAAGAATAGTTTGTGATAAAAAAAGTGTTAGAATTATTCAATGTAACCATTTTAGCTTTCAATTCTTAATTTCAGTTATATTTTTTTCTGAAACTTCAATATTTAACCGAAAAATTGCTATACCTATTACCATTTTTCAGGATATAATATTTATATTTTACAACATCAAAATTTACAGTTAGCCAAAATAATTTTGGTGCAGAATTAAATTCATATTAGATATTTATCAAAAATTTTAAAATTGAATTATATCGTTGTTATCGAAATCATTGTAAAAATTGATAAATTCGATGAAATCGTCAAACACAAAATACAAATACAAGTATTTGTACATTATTAGTCATAATATTTACATTATTAGTCATAAATTCCCAAAAAAAGTGACAAAAGCGTCCCCTCCAATTACAAAACAATTGCCATTACTTCAATTCTTCCCAAAATCATGGAAATCATTGTAAACAAAAGGCTATTAAGATACCTAAATGGTTTGTGTATTTTAAACGATCGCTAATATGGCTTTAGAAGCCAACGGTCAACAGGTGATCCTTTAACTTTTCAGTGTGATAAGCTTAATATCAGTATTCATTGTACCGGTGAATCTGAAGATGAAGCTCTCGATATCTCAAAAGCCTTCGATCGAGTATGGTATTCTGCTCTTCTGAGCAAATGTCAGGCTATTGGCTTGGACTGTCTCTTCTGCCTGAAGTGTACGTGTCGTTGTCGACAGTTTTATGCCCGGCAACTATGTAATAAATGCTGGTGTTCCACAAAGCTCTGCCTCATCACCTACCCTGTTCTTGATTTTCATTAACGACTTGCTCTCTTCAACCCTCAATCCAATCCATAGTTTTGCTGATGACAGCCAATTGGTGCAATCGTACGACTTTTTAAGGGAATAAAACGTCACCTCTACCCCAATAGCCTTGAAGAAAAACATAATGACTAGCTCACTTAAACATAATCTAAACAGAGTTGAGGTGGGGTAACGTAAACAGAGTTGAGTAGAGATCAACCCGTCCCAACCCTGCGATTTCGAGGAGAAAATTGACAATGGTCTGAAAATCTAAATATTTTAGGCATGCAGATAAATCAAAAAATGCAGTGGAATGAGCGTATTTTTGATATAGCTAGGAAGGTAAAACCTACTTTTCTCCTAGAGATCTGGCCAATAGCTATAAAGCATTTATACGATGGAGTACAATTCTCACATATGGGCTGGCGCCTCCCTAACTTCACTAGGTTTACTGGAATAAATCCAAAATCGCACCTTACGCTTATTTGGCGGCCCCACCGTCTAGTTAAGCTTTACTCTTCTTAGCACAGGTCGAAATGTTGGAGCACTCTCCCTTTTTTATAGATATCTGTTTGGAAAAAGTTAAAGCCTACTTTTCTCCTAGAGATCTGGCCAATAGCTATAAAGCATTTATACGATGGAGTACAATTCTCACATATGGGCTGGCGCCTCCCTAACTTCACTAGGTTTACTGGAATAAATCCAAAATCGCACCTTCGCTTATTTGGCGGCCCCACCGTCTAGTTAAGCTTTACTCTTCTTAGCACACGTCGAAATGTTGGAGCACTCTCCCTTTTTTATAGATATCTGTTTGGAAATGACACTTGTTCTAATGAAATAAAATCACTAATGCCTCCCCTCAAACTATTCCGGCGTAATATTAGGGAGGCTTCAAGTGCACATTTCTAGATGACGGAAATACCTAGGTGGTCCAAAACTGGTTTCGGAAATTTTTTTATTGTGAGAACTGCTAAAATGTTGAACATTCTTCCATCTCACGTGTTCCCCACCGATAGAAATGCTCAATTATACAATTTGCAACTTTTCAAATAGAACCTCTTCAGGTTCGTCTCCAACTTACCGTCCAATTCTCCTCTATGATCCTTTTTCCCTCATAATCTTTCTTTTTCTTACCCTTATCTACAATAATTTTGTATAAAGGAATCCTTTCCTATAGTGTTTGGGTAGCGTGTCAAAAAAAAAAAAAATATAAAGAAATTCTACTTGTAAATCTAAAAAAAAGGAAAATGTTAGCTATCACTGAAGCATGGATATGACAAGGATAATATCTTAAAATGTTAATAATGAAATAAACAACCAAACAACTTCTACATGATTCTTTAACCAACTATTAGGGATAGTATAATTTGTTTGAAAAACTATAAGACGTCTCAAATATATATCCTATTTACAGGGGTGCCTGCTTTCCAGTTTATGTTATAGGATAGTATCATTATTATAAGACTAAAGTCGACCAAATTTTGTTGTGGCAAGAAATAGTTGTTATTTACTTTAAAACTATAACAAACTGAAACAAAATTATCAAAAATATATTTTTTACAATATTTTACAATAAATTAAACAACGAAGCGGCTTCAATTAGGCTCTTCAGTATCTATACGTTTTAAGAACTACGAGATATCTCAAATATGTCCTAGTTTAAATTCCAGTTTGTGCTATATAGTTTCATTATAATCCTATACTTGGGCAATAATGGTGCTGATGAGGTTGAAGCTGATGTTGCAGTTACCTGTTAACTAAGTGAAAAAACTACATCTATTTTGAAGAAACTTAATTGTCATAATAGCATCTTCATTAGTCCTATTTCATTTAGTGATCTATATAAATTATATTCGTAAATAATTTCAAAGCATAATTAACAACAAAACGTTCAATATTCATGCCACAACGAACTTTCTTTTTTTTTTTTATGATCTTAACAGTAACTTAGGTAGAATCACTTTTTCGTGCTTAATTAAGTACGGTACTGCAATTTTACACTGCAATATCTACAATAATTCGAGTATTTATTTTAACAATTTACTGGCTTATCTACTCATTAAATGTGAAAAACTACTACTATTGTCAGGAACTAAGCCTTCTTAAATAGAATAGTTTCATTTAATTTAATTTGTTACCAGATAATACTCTCAATTATTTTTTGTCATTTATTATATCCCAATGACAAAGGGTACTAGACCAGCTCGAAAAACCAATGAAGCATTTTTTTTTTTTTGCTTCATCGGGAATCTACTGCGCCACCCAACGTGAGTTAACGGGATGTTAATATGACTTATGATATTATAATAACGGTTTATTTGAATGATAACATTCTCAATCATGAACAGAACAACCAAAGATAATAAGCCGAAGATAACTTTAGGGGCATATGACATCTATCTAATCTCGGGTATGTTTAGAATAAAAATTATTTGTGTAGACATTCTACTTTAGTAAAAAGATAATTTTAAATATTCAACTTCCTAAATTACTTAATTTCATCATTCGAATATCCTAAAATAGGCCATCATAACTTTATTTTGTCAAAATTTTCAAAATTATTCTATTGTTTCATAGCTCTTTCAGCATTTTCTCATACTTATTTGACCTTTTATTAAAAAGCAAAAAAATAAACAAAAATACTTAAAAAATATTTGACATTAAACATACAGAAGGAACACAAAATAGATCCATTGATCTCATTGAAAAGGACATTTCTAGAAATATTCATTTAGCAAAGGAAATTCATTGAAAAAAATTCATAAGAAAAAAAAAAACACAATAAGCAAAACATAAAAAGGAAAAGAGGGCGAAAAAGAAAATGAAATAAAATCATTTTTATTGTCAAAATTGAATTTCAGCGACCTTAATAGATGCGATAAAAGCTTTTTAAAATCACTTTTACTTTTTCATTTTATTAAATAAAAAAACAAAAAAAAAACAACTAAAAATAAAATGAAAATGAAAATTGTCTTTAAAAAAGTAATAGCGATAAATTGAATGTTCGGCTTTATAATTTTTTATTCGATTTAAAATTATATAAGAAAAATATTAAAATGGTTGCTATATTTAGCTAGAAGTGGGTTTGTGGAGCAAAATTTTTGATAATCATGATTTCCAATTAAAATCATAAAGATGAGTAAAAATTTTCTATTTTAATTTGATTTCAATTTTTATTAATTGTAATGGTTTAGATTTAAATAATAAATGAATCAATAGCAGCTGTGTAGGAGGGAAATTTAAAACAAACATTTTCTAGAGATGGTATAATGATTATATTAAAACACTACCGAGCAATGAGAGACATTTATATTACGGTCACATAGAATAGGTTTTTAATAAATGAGTTGATACCTGAAAGTATCTGGAGATAAAACACCGAGTCCTCAAAACATCACAATAGAAGGCTAACATTTCATGGCAAATTTTAAATATCTACGTAATGTTAATAATAATTTACTAATAACTTATTTATTTACAGGCTTAATTCAAGCAAGTTATATGTATTACATTTATGTGAATTCAAACAAATTTTAAAATTAACATTATAAATATAAAAAAATTAAAGCTAAAAAACTAATTGCAAAAATTGTGAAATAATTAAAATGTAAATCAATGGTTAGCAGAAATTATGAATAAAAAAAAAAATTTAACAATCTGCAAAATATAATCAATAAAAATATTCCAATATTTGAGAATTAGTAAGTAGTTATGGGTTAAAGTTAGTACTTAAAGAAAAAAATTAGCAACTATAAGAATATTGAAGATAGAGAGATGAGATCAGAATTAACTAAAAGGAATATAAAAGCTTCTTTAGGGTGTCTTTGGAGAGAGAGAAAAATCAATATGGTTTTTGCATTTGTTACACATAATCATCATTCTATCGATAGGTTCGTTCATTCCATAGTTGGTTCGATGCAATGTAAGGATAAAAATAGGTTAGCAGAGCGGAAGCGATTAGTAGTATAAATCTGAGCTAGGTTTGAAATATAAGGGAAGCTAATATTTCCTTTAACTATTTCAGTGATGAAGATGATATCGGCAATTTCCCGTCTTTGTTTTAGAGTAGCAAGATGAATTAAGTTTAGTATATGTTCATAATATGGTGGCAAAATTAAGGGGTCAGACCACGAAAGTTGACGTAGTGCAAATCTTAAGAAATTTTTTTGGATTGCCTCAATCCTATCTATGTGAATTTCGTAATATGGAGTATACCATACCTGATTGGCATATTCTAATTGGGGCCTAACAAGACATGTAAAAAAGGATTTAAGTATATCCCTTTAAGTCCCAAAAATTTTTCCTTCATCCGATTGTGATGAAATTTTAAGCATTGTTTGGATTTGTGCTAAAAAACTTAAATCTAAAATATTACGGACCTGCAGCTAGCCGTTCAGCAGTAAATGGACACACACGAACGTGTGGGTTGGGACTTAATTTCAATAAAAAAAAAAAAAAATCAGTATAATGTTTTATTCAGTTTATATAATATATTATATTTTTTTTTAAACTAAATTACTGTTCTAGTTTAATAAACTTAAAAAATTCATTATAATTTATTAAGCAATAAAAAAATAATTAAAAAAATCCTTAAAACTAAAATAATGTCAATATTTTAAAAAGTTTATTCTATAGAAAACAAAAATCGGACATCTAAATAATACAACTTGCTCCTACAGTATTCAAGTTAAGTACAACTAAGTAGTCAAGCGTCTGGTCGCATATATCAACTTTGCCCATGAACATCGTTTAATTTGTTGCTCAGGATTTTTCCAAAAACTGAGAATGCCATCCCAACGCATTAGTGTCTTTCCATTTCACTGAACTAATTTTATCGTCGCTCCTTACAAGCTGAACAGATTCTCTTTGCTTCATATCCTTGTATTTGGGAAATTGCACATTTTTTAATCTATTCGCTTATATTTGTTCGATTCCATAAAGAATCATGTCACTAAGTTTTTTCAGAAGCGATAAACCGGTGATATATATATAAAAATAAATACAACTATTTTCGGGAATAGTTTTCCTTAAACGTAATATTACTACCTCTCCCAAACCCTAATCTTTTTCTAACAGAGACGCTGATGTTCCCTGGTATATTCCAAAGTCGAGAGCCATACCATCATGACACGGTTTACTTTTCGCATATTGTCTCAAGGATGTTAGAAGATGACTTAAGCCCTGTAAATAAAAGCATCTGTTCATCCATGAAATAATGTGTGTAATGTAGAGGTAAGGCAAGCCTGCGATTTCTTGCATCGTCTATTATTGGTCTTCTCATAATTTGTTGTCTGTCTTCCGATGGTGGATTATTGACATCAACATAGTGTATGTACTTTCACAAATCGAATAGACGATTTTTGGAAATGTCTTAAGCTACCATATCTTGTCTAAACCGATGTTGCCGGTGAAGTCTCATTTTGGGAAGAAGAAATCAACCAAAATACAAATATAGCACCATAAAATTTGCATTCATCAAACGGAAAATGCTTTGCATATATTTCGGATCAGACACTGAAATGTTTCAGTTAAAAATATAGAGAAAAACACAACCCATATAGACAAAATTCAAAATTAAACGTGAACGAATTTCATATAATTGCGCATTTTAATATCTACTTAAAAGTATATGCAAAATCCAAACTAACACAATCGTGTGACTACATAATAACCAAAAAATATGTATTTATATTGAAGTAAGTCCCAACCCACACAATTGTGTTGCTTACTTTTTTCTGCCATAGTTTTGCTTATTTGTACAAATTTGGAATTTGAAATATAGCAAACAATTAAATTTAAACTATTTTCTACCTAAAAGTTACACAATATTTAGAAAAACATATTATTTAAATAGAATATATAAACAAATACTTTATTACTTTTAATGACTCATATCCTACCGTACTTCAACACGCATTAAACCATACTTAGAGAGATATATTTCTATGAGATTATATTTCTATGTGTATGTAGTAACTTTTTATTGCAGTTTGAATATTACCCACACAAATGTGTGGGAGGGGTCTTTGAATTTCTTAAACTAACGTTTTATAAAACCTAACATTGAATTAGCTTTATTGATGATATTATTATAATGTAATTTAATAATGTGAGTTTATCATTAAAAATGACACCTAAATCTTTTAAAGAGTTAACAACTTTCAGTGTGTGGCACGCCAATGATAAGTCAAAAGAAGATACATTCAAAAGAAGACTATTGTTCATACACCAAACAAAGAAATTATCAAGGTCAGTTTGGAGTAAGAATGAATCATTTGGTGAAGAAATTTTGTTGAAAAATTTTCATATCATCAGCATACATCTGAACTTTACTATTCTTAATTACTGATATAACATCATTTATAGAGATTATAAATAATAGGGGACCAAAGTGGCCCCAAGTAACACCAAATAACTATTAAGTTAAATATCTCCACACCAACGTCGTTATAACGTCGTAAATTTAAAAAAAATAACTTTATAGTGAAAAATGTAAAAGTTATAATTTAATCGTCATTACGACTACAATACGACGTTTTATTCTATCAGTTGTCACAAAGTTATTTTATATCTACTTCACAACTTTTTTTACATTTTATAACTATGACGCAACTATTAAAACTTAAAGGTGTCTGAAATAACGTTATACCGACGACTTGCTTATAACGTGGTAATATCTTATATTTTATAACCATTATCCGACTACTCTACTCAACCGGCTATAAATTGACCAAATTAGAATAAAAGAGATAGGTAGATTATATTTTAACAATAATGTTGTCCTTTTTTCTCTCACTATAATTAAGTTATAAATATGATGTATTATAATTTTATAAATATGAATTTATTATTGCAAATTATAATTATTGGAAATAATTTAACGAAAATTGTGCAATATATGACATATTTTTGCAGACGAATGAAGATTTTTCGTGAAAATAAACATTTTATTGAACTAAAAATTTATGGGCCTTGAAATTTGTTTAGATTTAAAAAATTTTAAAATTAAAAAAAATATATTTTTTCTTATTATTATTTATTATTTGCTCAGATCCATTTAAAATTTTGTTTAAACCAATCCCCTTATTAAAATATTGAAAGCAATTTACTCGCATTAGTATTAAATTTGGAATTAAAAGCTAAACATTTTTTTTTTATTTTCTCTTACAAAATATATTTTGCAATAATAATTTTCGCCATATGCAAAATGGTGAAGTTATAAATATCCTAAAAATGACCAAGAAATAACCAAAAAGTTATGAACAGAAAACTACATTATATAAAAACGTATGTCAAATACAGAGATGTAAACTGGTTCCTTAAATCGAATTAAAAATTTCTTAACAGTTTTAGAAATGAAAATGAAAACTAAATTATTTTTTTTTATATAATTCCAAGTCTGTGTTCTGAAATATGATATAAACGAGAAATGTAATATCTCTTTTAATTTGGGGCTATTCAATTTTTTTCACTTGGTGTGCTCCACCACAAAGAAAATTTAGTTCTGATTTTCTGTTATTTTAAAAAATTGATTTATAGGATATTATTTTGTTCAAGAAAATTTCAATGTTTTAAGTTTTTGGCTCCTTTGACATGTTTCCAGGGTACTATTGCTACATATATTCATTGAGAATAACAAGAACTTTCTCGTAAACAAGCTGACATCAATTATTAGTTGTATGGTGGCGGGATGGCATAGCTCTTGGTGGATAACAAATTTTTAATGTCAATTATTTTTACCATATTTCTGTGCACAGACTTGGAACTTGGAATTACATAAAAAAAACAAATAAATTAGTTTTCATTGCTAAAACTGTCAAAAAAAATTTTAATTCGATTTAAGGAACCAATACAGAGATGTAGTATTTGAGATTCTTTTTATATAATGACGTTTTCTGTTCCTAACTTTTTGTTTATTTATTATGGTGTTAAAAACAATTGACATTCAAAATTTTACATCCACCAAAAGCTATGCCATCCTGCAACTACAGAACTAATAAATGATGTCAGCTTGTTCATGAGAAAGTTCTTCTCATTTTCCCTGAATATTTCTTAGCAAGGGTAGCCGGAGACAATTTGCAGATGCCAAAAGCTTCGGCGTTGAACTTTTATTATTAGTACAAAATACCTCAGCTTATATATTAAATTTTTTGAAATAATAGAAAACCAGGACTACTTTTCTTTGTGGTGGAGTACCTTAAGTTAAATAAATTAAATAGTCCCAAATTAAAAGAGATGTTAAATTTCTCGTTTATTCCATATTTCAGTGCAGAGACTTGGAATTATATAAAAAAAAATAATTTTGTTTTCATTTCTAAAACTGTCAAGAAATTTTTCATTCGATTTAAAGGACCAGTTTACAACTCTGTATTTGAGATCCGTTTTTATATAATGACTCTTGATAACTCTTTGGTTATTTTTGGTCATTTTTAGGATATTTATAACTTCACCATTTTAAATATGGCGAAAATTATTATTGCAAAATATATTTTGTATGAGGAAATAAAAAAAAAATTTTTAGCTTTTATTTCCAAATTTAATACTAATGCGAGTAAATTGCTTTCAATATTTTAATAAGGGGATTGGTTTAAACAAAATTTTAAATGGATCTGAGCAAATAATAAATAATAATAAGAAAAAATATATTTTTTTTAATTTTAAAATTTTTTAAATTTAAACAAATCTCTAGTAATGAGGTAGGATTCAATCCAATTTACAAATGATTTCGGAAATCCTAATTTTAATAATTTAAATAGTATTACACTATGTGGCAAAAGATCAAAAGCTTTACTAAAACCTGTGTTGATAGCATTGATTTGAAAACCTTTTTCCATATTATTGGAGAAATATAGCAGTAGATAATACTTATGCAATACTGGTATCAGGAAAAGTTGCAAGAGAAACACGGATAATACTGCTATGCATACAAAAAAATTATGCAAGCAAAAAAGAGCTAAAGCTCTTTTTGTACAAAACAGTTTTTCGAACAATATTAACCCACGGAAGTGAAAAGTGGTCTTTCCCCCCAATCAGACCAAAGGAAAATAAAAAGGTTTGAGTTAAATTTTTTTGTTTTTTAAATATATTTAAACCTAGAGCCTTCTTGGTAAAGATATTATTTCGAACCCATTACGAATTATATTTATTTATATACAAATGATAATATTATATTAAAGTCTCTTAAATCACTAAAGTTTAGATGAACCGTAAGAATAGTTACAATGAATAATAAAAATAGAAAGAAAACATTTTTGACTAATCTAGTATTGCCCCTAAAGTTCATAACATGAGCCATAACATTTACGGAATATTCTAACGATTCTTATTTCTAATCTTCATTTAGGCTAATATTTACATATTACAATTACAAAAATATTTTGTTTGTTTTTTGTATTTTTATTTTTGTTTAAAAAAGAAAAATCATGTAAATTCATAAAATGAGTCTGAGACGCTCTTATATTCATACTTCATAATAATTTATACATAATGCAATTTTTGACATCACAGTATTTTCAATATATTTGTCTATATTTTCTGCAAAGTGTATGTATACTTTCGATAATTTACACACAGTTTTATAACAACAGCAAATCACATGAAATCAAATAACCAAAATGATCGATCGTTTTGGGAGCCTCTATATGATTCAATTATCCTCAGAAAATCTTACCGTAGACGAAAAATTAGTGCATTGTCGCTACCGTTGTTCTTTTATAAAATATATGCTTTCAAAGCCTGATTAGTAGGGTATTAAAATTTGGTGACTTTGTGACTCTCAGACGACATATGCACTCAAAGCAATTCCATATACTGGGAAAGAAGGTAATAACAGAGCAACAGGACTTGCTCAAAATGTAGTAAAGAATTTGTGTACACCATATTTATTTATTTATTATGTGGCCTCATCAAATCTAGATTGGTGGACTATTCGGAAGCCATAAATCTTATAGAGTTCCGAGAAAAGGTACAACTCATCTAAATACCGGATTATAGTGGCTTGACTGAAAATGAGAAGACTGACGAACTAGCCAGATCATCGGCGAGAAACAATTATGGCCCGGAACCGGCAATTTGTATATCTATTGGTAATATTAAACTATCGATAGAAAACACACTGAAGAGAGAAACAAACAATATTTGGGAACCACAGAGTCTCCAAAATAAATGCACCAAGAACAAACACCAAAATAATCAACTTCCTGCTAACTATCAATAGAGCAGACTGTAGGAAGATGGTGGGCACACTTACTAGTCATAACCACATGAATAAGCACATGTGCAGGCTAACACTAAGTGACGATCCAACCTGTAGATACTGTCTGGGAGAGGAAGAAACCTCCATATAATTTTTATTAATAGTAAAAAATTCAGTGGTTACTTCCGGTCTTAACAACGATGTCTCAAAACTACATCAAAATACTACCACAAAATATCCTGTTATATGACGCTTGATGCAAAGTTCAGTTGAAAGAAACACGTAGAAAAAATAAAACAAGATTTAGAAATAAAATACAAGTACTTAATTATATTGGTTAAACTAGGCGAACATTTTTATGCTTTCATCGTTTATAACAAATTTTTGATTTACAATTAGATAGTAAAGCCAGCCTTGCCACAAGTATCGGGTTGTGCTAATCAATATTACATTCAAAGTATCTACAGCAAAGTATATATATCGAAATATTTTCTATGTTCAGTTTGTATGTTAACAATGCAGTTTGTATCCAATGCAATTTATCTCCATAATATTTATTGTTTTCCTGTCATATTTATCTCAGGTCCACTCTCAAAAAAGACTGTCATAAAAGTTGCCTTTCTAAACATTTCAATGTTGAATTTTTACATTTAACTGCACAATAAAAACTTTGTTAGACGAAACTATAATGAGACTGTTGGACCTTTGTTAGACTAAAATCCTTTAAATCTCAATAATTCTTAATGGGATTTTGATTGATCAAATATATCTAAAGTATAAGACCCAACATTGTATTTATGGTTTGTCTAAAAGACTAGTTTTAATTTTAATAAAATCCTTTACTCCTTTTTATCTCAAGAAATAGCATGGTAGATAAAAGTTATTTTGTTGATTCTCTTCTGAACAAAAATTCTCATTATTTTGGATGTAGTTCATGGAAAGATTTTCTGATTTTAAATTTTAAATCTTCGCTTAAATTTCTCTTGAAGGTCTTTCCATTATGAAATTTACCATTTTTTCTTAATAAAATATTTTAATAGAGAAAAAACGTGGATAATAAAATTTTCTAAACATTCTACCTAATTCAGGTATTTACCTAAATACCATCATAATGGTTTCAGTAGGTCAATTGTTCAAAGAATGTAATTCAGAATGGTATGCATAAAATTGGAATTTCAATAATTAGAAATATCTGATTTTGATTAAAGATAATATTTTCAACCTACCTACATATTATTACTATAATAACCTTATTTTAATTAAACAGAGATAAGTAGAAACAACGTAAGTTCTTCAGATTAAAAACTAAATAAAACAAATTCCTAAAGGTCAATTCTATTATATTAACCATGCTAATTTAAATTAAGTAAATTAAGCCTGATAATTAAATTAAAAATTTTTTGTGTTTTTATTTTTTGTTGTTTTCAGATTTGTACATACTTAATTGATCACATTGTTCATATTTATACATAATTGGTTCGAAATTAGCTCATTGATGCATTTTATTATGCTCCAATAATTAAATTTATTAAATTAAATTAAATTAAATTAAAATAAAAAATAAATATTTTTAAATAAAAACGATTATTAATATTCGAATCCGTTAAAGAATAATTAAAAAGTAAAATGAAAAAAAATTATCTTTGATGGTTAACAATAAATTATTATTGGGTAAATCTTTTGAACATTTAATTGGTATTTGGATTTTAGTATAATTTCAAACCATTTGAATATTTCGTTTCTTTTCATGCAGTAAATCATACAGAGAGGTCTCTGTTTACATTAATGTGGAATTTTGAAATACTGAAGACAATTAAAACTAGTAAAGTATAGAAGACTAACAGTTAAATTCGCTCGGGGCACTTATCCAATACTAAAATTATTTTTAATTTAACCAGGACAATAAAAATATTCACTCTTCAAATGATTCAGGATGTCAGTTTAATGTTCGAACGGTTTTATTCAAATAGTTTGAGGTATAAAGCTTTGATCCGGTTGGATATGAATTCTTATCTTATTTTAAATAATTTTTTGATATTAACAAGTTTTATCGTAAATTGTATCGAAAACAATTTGATCCAATGCGTAACAAATTAAAAATAGGTATAAAATTTTGTATAAAGCATATTTTTCGATTTTTTTCATATTCAAGTACATCTGTATAGCAATTGTTAACTCAAATATTAAACTAATTTTTCAGTAAATAAATTATTAAAAACCCTTTGACTAAAATTTCCATATTTTGATAAACTTGACAGCAGAAATAATCATTATTGTGTGGGTTGAATTTTATATGAGTAAAATAGGTTTAAATAATAATTTTGTGTTTACACTTTATTGCTTCGACTTATTTCTCACATTTGTTGGACCAAGGTTTTGTCGGAAAGTATATCAATCAAATGTAAGCCTCTACAATAATAAAATTAGACTGGGTATCTGTAAATGCACAAACGTAGGCTTTTTTTGAAACGAGAGAAATGAATATTTGATTCGATATTTTAATTGCTTTCTGAACAATATCACTTAACTCGAGATTTCTCTACTTTATAATGAAATAATTATAAATATTTTTCATTAAATATCTTTTATTTTATAATTTTATTATCAATACATCCTTATATTTAATCTGTAAATAAAAAAAGTACTCTACAAATATCTGAACCATTTTAACAACCAATTTTCATTATTATTCTTTTAAAGAGACACGTAGCGAAACTACTTAAATATTTTTTCAAATATTTTGTTATTTTCAATTAGAGTTTTGTATTTAAAATTTTACCACACCGCATAAGTAATCGTAACATAAATTTTTTTTTTTTATCAAATTGCCGCAACTCACTAGAATTTTTTTTAAATAAAAAAATTATTACATATTATACGGTTGTTGTCTAAGATAAATCAATCACAAATAAAATGTATTATATACCAAGTATAAATAGAAGTGATGGAAAACAATTCATAATGAAATTGAGTACGATTGTTTATTAAACTTCCTCGAATTTCAAAGAGCGGCCTAATATCAGCATTTCTTTAAATTTCAATTAGCACCCCGCAGGTTTTATTGCTGACGGCCTTAATTTATAACGTTTAATTATAATAATTTAAAATAAACCATCTCTAGAAAACTTCTTCAGGATAAAACCCTCAACCCTATTGGCCTTTATCAAAAGGTCAACTAATTGGGATAGAGGAGTGCATAAAAGGCTAAAAACCTACAATTTGGCCCTGACATGTTAGGGCCACCTCCGTAAGGAAAAAAGAATAAACCATTTTAATACCACTATAATCAATGGAATAACAATTTTCGAATTGAATGGGTTCAAATATATTTTATGAAACTTCTAAAATAATTTCAATAACGTTTTACTTTTTAATTTGGTTAATAAATAAATATTTACTGAAGTTAATTATATATATAAATATTGTGTTGTACCATTGAGGTTGAATTGTATAAACTTTGAGGTGTATGAAAATAACATTGAAGAAAAATTAAGAACTATACCCTAGCAATCTCACTAAACTGTTAAACACCTACATCGAAAAATATCTATTAGTACCTAGTTGTATCTGTTTTTTTTTAACTTTTTTAAACACTAGGTAAGGAAGTTTTGGGTAGAATTGGAGAAATATAATATTAGGGGGGAATTGGGTGTGAAGTCGAAGACCATTCTGAAGAGTTTTGTTTTGAAAGGTTGCAAATTCTACGTTCACACATTCACATACGATGTAAGCATATTCCACAATTTAGCAGTTCTTAATAAAATAAATGAATTTATAAAACCAGTTTTGGATCACCTGGCCATTTCAAAGGTGTATTAATAACCAATTTATTGTTAATTTATCAATAATTCTGAAACGAATCTGGTACATTTAAATAAAGAAGTTTGTTTTGTAAATTTATTGAAGTCACTGGACTACTGGTATATAGATATAGATATTAAGTTCATAATAATTAATTATTAAATATTGATAAAAAAAAAACCATGCAAATTTTTAAATTTATTTGGTTTTTGTAGATATCATGATTAATAATGTCCATTGTTTTATTTCCTAATGATTGCTTGTTTTTTAAATTTATATATTTGATTGATTTCAATTATTGAACTTTATAATAAAAAAATATACAAAATAAAAAAAACACACAAATCAATAATTAATTTACCTTTTTGTTAAATTAATAATTTTCATGAATAAAATCTATAATTAAGCTTTTGTGTACACACTATATTTCACTTGGAAACGATTAAATTTATGTTTTTTATTTTTTGTTTTACATTATTTGAAATTGAAATTTATTTTTGATATTTGTACATAATTCATTATAATTATTAAATAGCACGAATACTGTTTATGATTTTGTAACTGTTATTAATTTGAATATTCCTTATACGACTATATACGATTACAATCATCAGCGAAAACCAGAAGCTGCACCGATTTGTAAAATATAATGGCCTTATGTGCTCACACCGGAACATCGCACTATATGCTCCAACACCAGATGAAAGAAATCAGAAAGTAGCGCATCGCTTTGCCGGAATCCGGAATACGATCCAAATGAATCAGAAATATGCCTCCCAATCACCACAGCACACCGGGTTTTTCCAAGGTCATTTTTAACAAACGAATAAGTTGAGAAGGGAAACCAAATTCCAACATTGGTTCGTAAAGCACAGATCAATGTATATGATGACATAGGCAAATTTAAATTCGATAAAAAGATGGTGCTTATTGATTTGAAATTTGAGGGCGTTCTCCAGGATCTATCTTAATGCGAACACCTGGTCGGTGGTTGATTTATTAGGACGGAAGCTGCACTGATAGTTTTTGATCACAGTGTTATAATCAGGCTTCAATTGTTCGCATAGAATATTGGACAGGATCTTATACGCAACGTTTAATGTGGATATTCCTCTACAATTGGAATACAACAGGTTTGTTTGCTTATTCGGTGCATGAATTCAATCATCACTTCATCTCCTGCCTTAAAATGTTCAGCTGGCAAGTTATGTTGTCCAACAGCTATATTGTTTTTTTAATTTTTGGGTGGCTGCTTCCACTTCCGCAGGACTGGGTCAGGGCGTTGCGTACCGTGTTTACTAAATTTTCGCCATTCAGCACGTTCTTAAAATGCTGTTTCCAAATGTTTCTAATATCTCTTGGTATCAGATTTACCAAATTTCCCGTATCATTCTTCATCACATGTGTACGAACTTAAAGTCAGCTGAAAGCTGCTTTTTTTTCTTATAAAAGTTACGTAATTCGTCTCTATCCCGGTTTTATCACCAAAAGTTGAATATTACGCTTATTCGCTCCTTATACGCTATGGCTATCTCAGGTGACAAGTCTTCCAATATTAATCTTCCTATTTTGGCTAGTGCGTTCTTTTTTAACCTGAACGTGTTTTGAACTGCGAAGTGGTCAGAGTCGATGTTAGGTCCTCGATTAGTACATACATCCAACACACTGGTAGCATGTCGTGCGTCAATCATTATGTGGTCAAATTGATTCGCTGTACGTCCATCAGGAGATAGCCAAGTTCCTTTTTGGATATTTTTATGGGGGAAATTTGACCTAACTATATTGCGAACTGCTGCTAAATCAAATGTTCGGTATTTATTTATATGTAGTAGATTATGAAATAATTAGAAAAATTCCAAGGACTTTTTTTTGTTGATTTTTTAGTGTCTCGAATTTTAAGCTTTTTTTTTTAATTTTTTAATTAAATCTTAATATCTTATAAATAATATAATACACAAGATGAACGACGTGGTGAGTAAAAAAGCAAGAATAATTGAATAGTAAATTACACCACTAAAATATTAAAATTTTAGCATGTTTAAAATTTTTTAGCCAAAAATAAAAGTATGCAAAAAGGTAGTGAATACTTTTAAAATAGTTATGTCCAAATTCCACAAACAAAAAATAAAAAACAAACATTGAAAATTAAATACCAAGAAATGAAAATAAATAATTGAACTAATAATTAATATCGACCTATCCAAAGTAAAGTATGACAACTCGACTTATCTGCAATTGAGTTATGGTATACATCTGATTGCCCATATTCCATTCTATAATCTGTCAAAATTTCAGAGCGATCGCCCTAAAATTAAGGACACATAGACACATTTTAACAAAATCTAAAAACTGAAAAATATTCCGAGCAAAAGTAGTCTAAGTCCAGTTGTATTAATTTTCGTTAAATTAAACATAAAAAACAATCTGACAAGGCGATATGTAATACTTTAAGGTAATATTTTGTTTTTTTTTAGTAATACATTTAGATTTGTCATACTTTTATTTATAAAATAATTTTCAATTATTCATCTATTATATTTACCGTTTGTAATTCTTTTACTGATTGTGGAGAAATTTTTTTTACGTCAAATTCGGGGTGTTTCTTTCTTACATGGATATTTTGGCGCGTATTTCCACTTGTCATAAACAATTCTCACAAGTAAATAAAGCTTTTCCAGGTCAATGAGAAAGAAATAAGTCTAAAAAAGCGTTACATTTTGGTTTAGCATATAAAGGAACTGAAGGAAAAATTAGAGGTGCTCGACTGTTAAAGGATAGCTGTTCTTGCCAATTGAAGTGTTATAAAAAATTTGAATTTGATGAATGTCTTAAGATTTTTGATAGTTTTTGGAAAATAGGTAATAAGATGATGCAGTGGCAATTTATTTTAGAGCGTACACACAGTTTTTTAGAGCTAGGCCATACATAAAACGAAGCTGATAGTGCTCATGCCAATATTGAAAGAGAAAAAAAGGGAAGCAAATATATGTACCTAGTCAATGGTCAATGTTTAATACAATGTTAAAAAAAAAACTGGAAAACCATACATGGTCCAAGAAATGGTCCAAGACGAAATTTATAATTTTAAGAATTTAACTCAATGTTTACGGATAACGACATCAATTCAGAAAAAGTTTTATGGAGCCAAGTAGGCAAATATGATTTAAAAGATGAATACAAGACTATAAATTTAAACAATAAAAAACGAGCAAAAAAAGAGAAAACATTTGTAATGAAAAAATTATATATATCAGTTTTACCAATTCGAGTAAAGTTAAATTCGAGGACACACATGACTCAGAAATAGAAAAGGAAAATCAAAATGTGAAAATGAAATTGATGAAACTAAATTTTGTATCAAAGTTAATAATGTGATCTATTGTATGTAACATAAAATTAAAATTAACTACCTATATGTGACCAAAATTAATATGAAGTAGCTATGTAATAAAAAAAATCAAAGCTAGTACAAAAGTATGCAAACTTTAAGTAAGATTGAAATAGATATTTTTAGTTTTACTTTTCCAAGAAATGGATTTCTGTTAATTTAATGTTATTAATTTTTTTTGCTAATATAATAAAATTTATTTTTCTTAAAATGTACCTAAACTTTTTTATATTGACTTAACAATAACACTACAATTTAAAACTTTTATATATTACTTTGTAGCATTTTGTTGAATTATTAATGTAAAACCAGGTAGCTAGAACTATTATATTAAGAGATGTAATAAAAATCTCGTATAATTATCCATGTAACTTTACTGCATTGAGAGATATAACATAGCACGGAATTATTTTTCCCAGCAAGACTATGACATCTACGCTTTATCGAACTTTTGTTTTCCAATTATTCCATGTTAAAGTATTACATCTCAAGATGTTATTATGTTAATAAAAAACAAGGGTAAAAATAGAACTATTACAATTCAAATATCTCGAACTAAACTAATTTTTAAATTAAACCTAGTGCAAAAATTAATAATATACCTTAAAATAATATGCTGACAAAAATTTGGGTCATATTACGCATCAGTTAATGGTTTTAAAATAGATTCCAAATATGATAAAATTTTAAATTGCTCCTCCTGTAAAATTGCCTTTTCTGAGTTGTCATACTTTACTTTGGATAGGTCGATATACAAATGTATATTTTACGGAATTCAATCATGGGGTTGTTAAATATTTAAAAATGAGTTTTAACGCTCTGTGGTACATAGGTAATACAAAAGTGCAAATAAATTTGTTCACTAAAGAAGCAAAAAAATATGAAATAAATAAAATGTAATTTCCAGACTGAACGATTGCCATTTAAACTCCTTCAAGGGATTGGTGTTTACAGTAATATCTACAAGATGGCATAGACAATAACACTGTATACTTCTCATAAACAGTTAATTTAAATGTGCATAATAAACACTGTATACGGTACAACAGTTAATTTAAATGTGGAAAAACAATATCTATTGTATATTGAAACTTTGCCTTCATAATGGCAAAGCTTCATTTTATTTTAAATGACAACGAACATGTATTCCAAATTAATTTCAAAGAATAATTGAAAAACTTTTTATGTATATACATTCATGACATAAGCTGAATTCGAACTCAAAATTATCCTTTTGCTAATACATAACATAGTGGATAACATAACCACTACACTATCTTAGTCCGTCCAAATTAATGGCTGTCTTTAATGACGAATATTTTTCGATTATCTAAAGAACCAAATCTGATGAATTAATGGTTTAAATACGCTTCAGAATATAAGTATTCTACAATAAAATCCTAAAACCCACTTTGATATCTAATGCCAAAATTAAATCACTAATTCATCGATCTGCCACGTTGAGAGTAATGGTTTTATTGTGTTAAGTTATATTGAAATTGGTGTTAATTTCGTCACAAAGTATTAGGTATTATACTTTAATTTCATTATAATATATATATTCAATAATCGAGCGATTCAGAAAATAACTACAATTATACCAAAAATTAAATAAAAATGAATATTTTCATACGATAGAACAAAACGTGCAAAAAAGGACAGACAGATAATACGTCGTATACGTCGTATGATTATCTTTTCGTAACATGTGATTTTATTTTTATCATCAGCATATTTTGAACTGCGTTATTCTCTTAGTTTAGAATTATTGAAGATTTTACTCTGTAATATTTTAATATAATATTGTTGGATTTGGATGCCTGGTTCTATTGAAAATGTTTCATTTTAGTTCTGAACTTTACTGACGTAAAAAATTGTTCGCAGTTCTTTTCGTTCAAATATTTTTAGTACGTTTCATAAATAAATTATTTTAAAGATGGAATTTAAGAGTAGTGTGATTTTATTTTAAGTTTAGTTTTAATTTAATCTAATTTGAAAAAAAAAATATTTATACTTAAGAAAATACAAAGAATCATTAGCTTAATCAAAATCTAAATAAACCTAGATGACCGAAGCCCACCTTTAATAATTACCAATATATAAAACTGACATTCTGTAAGTAATATTTATATTATATCTAATCTATATCAATAAATAAATCGGATTAGTTCTTTATATTTATCAAATATAGTAAACCCAGAAGAAATTTAAATAATTTTTTATTTTATATTGAATTTTCATTGTTTTCACAGCCATGATTTTTTATGCTGTTAGTATCTGTCATAATCGTTTTGTGCATTGTAAATCTGTCTGATCAAAAAATAATGTGGATCTCTTATAAAGTCTTTATTTACTCATAAATTGTGATTCCGCTTCCATTCTGATTTTAATGCAGATATTTTTTTTTTTTTTTTTTTAAATTGGGGAGTTCTAAGTAGCCGCGACCTCTTAAGATCTATTGTACTTCCCTGTCCATTTCAGAATTGCAGGTCTATGTCCTTGATGAAAGCTATTATTGCCTTGATGTCAAGGTCAGAATCAGGCGAATTGTATCCCTGGAAGAGCTACAGCGTCGGAATCAAATAGAATATGGGAGGAGGACTCCTCCTATTCTAAGCAGAATCCGCATCTATCTGTGCTCGATCTACCAATCTTAAAGAGCTGTTTATTAAGTGGCCCATGACCTGTGATGAACCATGTAAGCATTCTGACATTGAGTCTAGTCTCCCTGATTATCTGGTTCAATCCATGAATATTTAGCTTGAAAAAGAATTTGGACTGCGTAAGTCCTTGGCAGCTATCCCATATGTTCTGGGTCTGGTAATGCAGATATGCAAACTGTTATCGTTCTTTGATATGACCCTAAATTAAATTAGATTAATTTAAGTCTATTCAAAATTTGGAATACAAAATATGTCAAACCACTAGTCTTTGGAGGATGTAACACAACATTATATCTTTGTATTATTAATCCTAAAAAATAAGTCAAAATAATTAAATTTCATATTTAACCCATATAGTCCCCGACCTAGATCCAGTTCACCCAGAGTCATAAAAATTTATACATAAAGTACTTTTAACTTAATTAAGAAAAAAAATAACGTATTTTATATCACATTCTAGAAAGGAGATATTACATGTTTCGAAAACGAAACGTCAGGATCAAACGACATAATTTTTTAAAATTAAAAATATTTCTTCAAAAATCTATTATAAGAAATTCCTGAAGTGAATAAATTCCTTCCAAAAAAAAAAATAACAAATGTTTTAACAAATTTTAATCTTAAAAAATTATCAGATCCTAGGCAAGCTGTGATATGGTAAAGAACATTTCGTATGCAAATTAACGCCACATTTGGTGCATGAAAAACCCGTTTGATTTTTGCAGTTACGGCATCAAGTTCGTTTCTCACTATGGATGATATTGTGATCCACACGGACGTATCTAATTAAAGTACCTGAGCTTTGTCCGCTCTCTCTTAGTGCTAATTCTTTTCTTAAAGATATTTTCGCGAATTTCAGCAAGCAAACAAAAACAAAAACTCAGAATTCAAGTTGATGTACATCTAAAGCAAGCAAGCAGAATACAATACCATTTTTTGCTTAGAAAGCGTATTCGATAAATATTTATAGCATTATCAAATATATCGACTCCACCCATTGTGCGGTTTTAAAAGTTTATAAATTTTTTGATTTTGCGGTCTTGAAAAATTTGGCAAAACAGTTACGACAGAATTATCATTCCATCACAAAGCAAGAATCTGATTTGAAGGATCAAAACACGAGTCGCTGCTTCCAAGTTCTTTTCTCTTCATTTCTTTTATATCAAAAAGTTTTGCTTTATTTGTAGGGCTATCTCTAACAGTTCCTTTTAGAAATAACAAGAAACAATTTTATATGTATTTATAACAATTTTATGAAAACAAAAACCTTACCAGTTGCAAAATAATCAAGTGATGAAAGGTAGCACATAAGTTTGTGTAATGTAAAGAAATTATCGAACGTAACGGTGTGTTGGTTTCGGATTTCATATATTTGCTAATACCTACGTTACAGTAGTGTGTAAAAAAAAAGCGTAAACCTACGTTTTCTCCTCCATATAGGCTAACATTCTGTCCACAAAGGCTATAATTTTCCTCTCAAGCTCCTCCATAAGGTATAAATGAGAACAAGTAGCCTTCGGCAGAATAAAAAGACCAGTGCTTGAAGCCAAATCAAATAGGCTTAAATTTGTTGAACATTTTGCAGGAATAGTGTCCTAAATAAGCAATCGTTTGCTTATCTATAGATAAATAATTATAAAATTTTATCCCTATAGATAAAAATATTCCAAGTTGCATAAACCGTTTGTTCATAAATTCGTTCAAAGGTGTTTTTGCTATTATATTTCCAAGAATTAAAAACCAGGTCTTAAATTCTTGGCTTGTAAGTTACCTACTGACGCCGATTTTAGCGTGTCTTGCTATTGTGTTTCAAAGAATTCAAACTAAGGAATCTCTTATCATCAAGCTATTGACGCCGATTTAGCATAACTTGTTATTTGATGTCCAAGTATCGCTGAATACGCGGTCCGTAATAAAAAAAGACAAAATTTGTATAATTATAGCTTGGAAGAGGAAAAAACAACAAAAAAGAATCTAGCATTTATTTTTTATATGAAGATTTTTATATATCGTTTAAAATTGATGTTTCGTTTTCGATACACTGCTTGAAAAAGTCACCCTGTAGCTTCAAATTTTGTTGGATTAGTTTTATATTGTGATTAAATTATTACAATGGATTTGAGCTAGTTTATTTAAAATATTTTTTTTTATTTTGTTTTTTTGTATTTTTTTTTTAACAAGAATGAAAAAAAAACTCGAAATTAGGACTTTTCAACTCATCGGCAATCATGCTTTTTGTCACATTTAAAAAAAAAAGGTAAATTATATATTTGTTTTAAATTAAATAATAAATTTAATTTAAAATACACACCGGGTAACCACTAACCCGGAAAACGTCATATGTTTCGTTTTCGACACTCTGGATTTATATGGGTTAATTTAAAATAAAAGATGTTAATTTTGTGATTACTTATATTAATTTCAAATAACAATAATAATAACAATATTACGCTAAGCTAGCTAAAGAAATGAACTCTTTCAAATTTATAATTAAAATGACCCTATTCAAGCGAATTTTTGATATAATTTCTATTTTCTAAAATACGATATTTTAATTAGAGAATTTCTCTTATGTTGAAATCAATATAATAAAATTATTTATTATGTAAATTTATAATTTAACTAATTTTATTTTATAAAAATTTAATTGAATTACTAAAAAGAGAATAGAAAATTTAACGTTTTAGTTTTTGTTTTGCATGTATTTTCACATGAAATAAATATAACAGCAAAATTGCAATCATATCAAATTCAGTTGAATATTTTAGAATTAATTATAAACATTAAAAAAAAAAAAAAAATTAAATAAAAAATAATTAATTAAAATAAATTTTTTTCAATATCATAAGTGAAATTAATAATACTGTAGACTAGGTATTTTGCTAATTTCAATAAATAATTAAAATATTCTAAAATAATTTAAAAAATAATAATAAAAAAATAAAAATTATAACAGTAGGTTGACAAGTAGATACTAACAATAATTATTATTATTGAAATTAGATAACATTGAATAAAATAATAAGTATGAAAATCAATTTCGAAATATATAATTTGATATATAATTTTAATAATGAGGTCAAATATGCAGTCCTTTGATAATGAAAATGCATTTAAAGCAATAATTGTAAGTTTATTTTGTATATCTTTGAATTACTGAAATTTAAATATTTTCATTAATTATAGTTAATTTATGTACAACAGCGAGTAACAGCTATTTTTTACATAGATAGTTTATAGATTATATTTTATAGATCACAGTTCTTCCTCTTAATTGGCGGGATTTTAATTCTTGAATGTGATTATCCGAGTTTTTGGTCTTAATTTTCATGTGTATTTCAGTATGCTGGCCGTTTGAGTATTATTTTTATTTCAATCGTACGGCTCTAATATATCACGTACTTATACATAAGTCAATTTTTGTTGTACGTTTACAAAACATAAGAAAAGCAAAATTAAAAAACCAAAACCAAAATCGAAAAATATAATTTTTATAATAGTAATTTTATATAGAAAATCGTAAAAAAGTATTGCTGGTTTTTAATTTTAGTGGTTTTATTGGAGCCCAAACTTCACAAATATTGAGTTATTATTTTACGGATCGTTACTTTAATTTGAAAAAAATCTAAATAATATTAAATATCTATTTTTAATTTAACCCAATAGTTAAAAAAAAAGGAAAGAAAACAAAATAACAAACATATTTCTTCCACCTTATTAAAATGTAAAGAACAATGCACTGTTAAGAAAAAGTATCAGAGAAGCCAAGAGAGAAGCTTAAGAGAATTTTGCCAATAGAATAAATGGCCGAAAGACCTAAAAAACTGTTGCTAGAGCTAAAATTACACTCAATAAAAACAAAACTGCAGGCATCATGACCATTAGAAGTGGGGATTATGCTGTACACTGAACCCATCATAGTAGGAGAACTAAAAACTATAATCAAACTGTAAGGTTGATATATCTAATAAGTAAAAGGCTCTATAAATTATATATAAGTTAATAATATATAAATAAATAAATAATAAATGATTTTAATATGAAAAACTACATCTATTGTAGATTAAATTAGCAATAGCATAGTTTCATCAGCAATTGAAATAGAACTACATTTTATATTAGTATAGAAAATATAGTAGCAATAAAATACTAAGTAGGTAATAATATTTTGCAGTATCTAAGAATTAAAAGTTTTTTAGTAGGTATATCTATTTCCTAAAACTTTAATACTTTCTTTTTAATATTGCCAGAGTAATGCTTATATTAAGTACGCCTTACGTTTATTCGTAGACGAAAGCTTGCTACAATAATTGATTGTGCAAAATATCATCTTCTAGTCCGGTTACTATAAAAAAGTCACCTTTAATTAGAAAAATGTTAAAATAAACCAGATACATGCTGTTAGTAGAAAAGTAAAAATCATAATTTAATATATAAATTTAGCTGTAACTATTACTATAACACTACTAGCCACCTTCAATCTTATATTTGTAAAATTATACACAGGTCATCATTATATGATTTACTTTCCCCCCAATTCAGATGAGTCCTCTTACAATGAGTTTAATGATTTATGTAACTCAATAATATCATCTATTAGTGGTGATGATACCATATTTGTTTGTGGAGATCTTAATCGCCCCTCCATATCTTTTATCAATGATGATTCTGATAACCAATTATTACCAGTAAATTTTATGGATGAAATTAATTTTAATCTTATTAGTGCCTTTTATGGCAATGATATGCAACAAGTTAGCCGAAGCCCCAATAACAATGGAAGATGGCTCGATTTAGCGTTTTCCAATGCTTATGATAAAGTGGTATATTCAGACTTGCCAATGATTGAGAAATTAATGATGATGAAAATGATGGCTTTCGTTTTAGAATTATTCACTGCCAATCACCAGTTTGCTAAAAAGTACAACAATGAAATTATTTATGATTTTCAAAATTCAAACTATATGATCGCATTATAATACAGCCTTGTTTTTTTTTAAAATTGGAACGAAATCCTGAACCTGAATAATCTAGAATATAATATTACTTTTAATTTTTATACAATACTGTTTTCTATTATTGAATCTAATATTCCAAAAATAATTAAGAAAGACAAGTTCAAAGAACCTTGGTTAAACAATGATTTGAGATCTTTGCGTAATCGTAAAAATAAACTACATGGAAAAATGAAAAACACCATAGATCCATGATTTAAGTTTCAGGAAACCTATCGATCATCCACATCCACTTTCTTTGTCTAATAATTTTGGATGAGTTTCAATCCAGATACAACGCCACTTTTCTTACTGAAAATTTGAGATTATCTGAAGAAGATATTTTTCTTGGTATAAATAGCTTATATTTTAAAAAGGACCAGGACCGGATCTTTTGCCTCCTATATTCTTGCATAAACGTATTTTAAAGTTAACCTTTCCCTTCATCACAAGGTAGTCATTTAGGGACACTTATCTTTAATATCTATATTATATCTGTTTTCTATGAGGGGTTGAATCCTTCTCAATAGTAACTTTTCAAACAACTTCGATATTGTAGGGAGCAAAGATATCGGCCTGTAGGATTTGGTGTCGTGAGCAGGCTTTCCTGGTTTTTGGATCATTATTATCTCGGCAACTTTCCATATACTAGGTACGTGTTTAAGCTTAATACAGGCATTCATTATGTATACCAAGAGTGTGAGAACTTTGTTGGGTATATTTTTTAGCACATTTGAAGTTATTAAATCAAAACCTGGGGCTTTATTTAATTTTAGGTTTTTTATTTCCTTAATTACTTCTTTTCGACTTATTAAGGGAATATTTATATCTTCATGGTTATATATTTCAGTTAGATCAATAACAGTGTTCATTTCATTGGGCTTAAAAATTTCAGCGAGATGATCTGCAAAAGTGTCAGCTTTTTCTTTATCGCTTCTTGCCCATGAGCCATCATTTTTCCTCAGTGGTGCAGAATGCACAATAGACTTCTTTATTTTACTCGTAGCTTTCCATAAAGAATAATTTGTTTCTTTAGTAGCTGTTAAATTTTCTAGGTAATAATTCAGAGATCTATCATTTAATTTCTTTATTTCTCTCTTTAGCTCCTGACTTTTATTATTAAGATCCGTTTTGCTGGATGGGTCACGCGTTTGTTGCCACCTCTTTCTCGCTTTTCGTTTCTCTTTTACCATGTTAAGGATATATACCGGGTATCTAGGGCTGATTTTTTTTGATTTTTTTGTCTTAGTACTACTCCAAGCTGCAAACTGGACAGCTTGCATAAGTTTTTCAGTAGCAGTTTCTAGTTGTTCCTCATTGTCTAATGTTACTCTTAAGTTAATTTTTTCTAGCAGAATCTTTTTGAAGCTTAACCAATCTGTAGAAGAGTTGGTTAAAAATGGTTTACAAGATTTTTTCACTATTGTTGTATTTAATTTTAGGACGACAGTAGAATGGTCGGAATTGAGGTCATAGTTATCTTCTATAGATGTGAAATTAGTTGATACTTTTTTCATTATAAAAAAGTCTAACACATCAGGAGTTTTGTTTATATCTGCAGGCCAATATGTTGGTTTTCCTGTTGAAAGAAATAAACAACCTGTTTCTCTCAGCGCCTCTCTCAGTTCTTTACCTCGAATAAGGGTCATCCTGGAGCCTCATTCTAGATGTTTAGCATTGTAGTCACCTCCAAGAATAAATCTTTCACCTAATTTATTAATAAGCTCTTGAACATATGTTTTTTAATAGCGTGATTGGGCGGGCAGTACAGCGCTCCTACGTTGATATTTTGCTTTGTGCACCTTATTTGTACGGCTGTGAGTTGCATTTCTGTACTTTGTATGTTACAATGTTCATGATGGGTAATAAGATCATTTACTATGACCGCACTACCTTCTTTTGGTAGATTGTCAGGGTGCATTGTATGATATACTTTGTATCCACGAATTACTAAATTGTGCCCCTTTGTTAGATGGGTTTCTGACACGAGACAGACATCTATGTTTCGTAAGTTTAGGAACATTTCCAATTCTTGTTTTTTGTTGTTAATGCCATTCGCATTCCAAGTACATATAGTGATTTTGTCCTTATTCATTATCTAATTGAGTTATGTGGCATATCAGGATACTTAAAAGTATACCTACTTTCCAATTTATCTAATCTTAGTGAGATTCTATCTACCAGACTCATTAGTTTTTCCATTGTTTTTAATATAGTTCCGTGCTGTTCTTTTTCTGCAATCAATTTCGTATTTGTTGAACGAGCTCTTCTCGGAATTTGATTGTTTGACGAACGAGTTCTTCTCGGCGTTTGATTGGTTGCATTTGATGAATAAGCTATTCTAGGTGTTTCATCAGCAGTGAAATCTCGATTTTTTTTCATATTTTTATTGCTTTGGTAGGCATCTTCATTGAGTTTGCCTTTTGCTATGGCAGAATAAGTTACTCCCTTTATTACTTTCTTTGATATAAATTTTCTTGGTTGTTGCCTTTGAACTAACTTTGGGTAAACAGAGTTTCTCCTTTTCTGAAGTTCTTTGGCAATAAGACATCCTCTGTAATTTGCTGGATGAGACTCTTGGCAGTTGGTGCATTTTGGCTGTGAAGTTTTCAGCTTATCGCATTCTGCTGTTAAATGTTTACCAGCACATTTCACACATATAGGCTCCCTATTACAAAATTTTTGCGTATGATTATAACGCTGACATCTTTTGCACTGAGGAATATCTTTGCTTTTTCTCAGAGGTTCAATATAAACTATCATATTTTGAATATGATTGATTTCGTAAATTTTTTTCATGTCTTCCTTACTATCAAAGGTAAGCATGAAAATTGGGAGTTTAACAGTTACCTGTTTATCATTTTCCTTGACTTTCTTTATCATATTTACTGCATTGATGATATTGAATTGCCTATTATGAAGCTCACTTATTATATCTTCTGGCATGCAAGATTGGTGCAAGCCGCGTGCCATGACTTTTATTGGTCTATTTATTTTGCTTTCATAAGTATGCCATTCGTATTTGGTATCATTGAGATCTTTAGCTAGATTTCTATAATCCATTTCCGTCTCCAGATTTATTTTCAGCTGCTTATTGTTTAGCAATTTTATTTCATATTTTATATTTTTAGCTTGCAGCATTTTATTTAATGGTTTGAATTCATTTATGTTACTTATGATTAGAGGTGGAATTTTGGTTTTCCTTTTGCTCACAAATTCAGTTGTTTTGGAGTTTTTTTCCTCATAGGTTTTTGTTAAACCAGATGGTGACGATTCAACTTCAGGTGAAGAAGTAGCTTTTCTTTTTTTATTTGATCTTTTGTTTTTTTTGAGCAGCCAGTCAGTTTCTCTGCTCAATTCATCTTCATCCGTGAAATATTCTTTTTGCTCGATGATTTCATTTGGTGCATTACGTTTTTCTCTTTTTTTCAAAGCTTCGTTTTCTGCTCTTAATGCCGAAATTTCTTTTTTTAGTGACATACATAATGCCTCTATTTCGCTTAGCCTCTTTTGGAGTATATGGTTTTCGTTTGGTTCTTTATTATTTTGACTCCGATCAATTATTGGCTCGGTCATCCTTGATGGCGACCTTGGAACCCTCGCACTCTTTTTAAAAGGGTTAATCAGCTTGTCTAAATTGTTGTTCCCCACTGGCGACTCATCTGAAAGTCTAGTACATTCAGCCAAGCCCTCGCCGGCAGCCGTGGTCTCTGCCGACACTTTGGTAGATATCCCTACCGAGTTTATTTTGTTATTTAGACTATACATTATTATTTGTTTTTATGTTGCATTTTATACCTCCTGCCAGGTGATTTTAACTGCCGCCCCTCTGGGATCAGCCGCAGACCAGGGACTTCTGGATTTTTTTTTTTTTTTTTTTTTTTTTGGGCCGGCACTCACAATTTCAATTACCATAAATCGCGTCCGCGCACGTGCTAACCAAATCGATTTACTTAGATATTGCGCCAAGTGTTCGCATTCACCCGCTCTCGTTAGCCTTACAAGTTACCAGGTGGTACCCGGCAGATAACTATGTTACCTACCTTCAAGGAGGTGAGAGTCGGATTTGATGGCAGAGCTGTAGATGTTTTACCAGATGGCATTTCCTAGTTTTTATCGGAAACATAGGTTAGCATATGTTCCGTCTAGAGCCTTTACCACCCTTTTACCACCCTAATGATTAATACCTAATCACCAATTTGGGTTTAGGCAAAAACACTCAACAATAGATCAAGTACATCGAATAACAGACATTATAGAAAGGGCACTGGAAAATAAACAAATTTGTTCTTCAGTATTTCTAGATGTAGCCCAAGCTTTTGATAAAGTTTGGCATGAAGGACTCATCAAAAAGCTAAGTTGTTTGCTCCCTAAAAATTATGTTAAATTATTTTCATCATATCTCTCAATTAAAGTTTTTCGAGTTAAAAATGAGAATGAATACTCCTCTCTAAAAGATATAAAAGCTGGAGTACCGCAAGGTAGTATAGTGGATCCAATTTTATATTTGTTATACACCTGTGATATACCCGATGTAGAAAATATAAAAATAGCAACCTTTGCAGATGACACAGCGTTGATGGCAGTTGGTTCTACTATAGAAGAAGCTACAAACAAACTGCAAAAAGCTAATGACGAAATTTCCAACTGGTGCAAAAAATGGAAAATTAAATTAAATGAAGCCAAATCTAGTCATGTAAACTTCACCTATAAAAACATAGTAACTCCTCTCTCAGTTAAAATTAATGATGTCGTGATTCCATACGTGAATAAAGCTAAATATCTTGGCATGACCTTGGATGCAAAACTGAAATGGAAAGAGCATGTGAAAATCAAAAACAAGAACTCCAGTTCAAATATAGAGAAATATACTGGCTGATTGGGCGGAATTCTACGGTCTCGACCTATAACAAAGTTTTGATGTATAATCAAATATTGAAGCCAGTCTGGGCATACGGTATTCAAATATGGGGATGTGCTAAACAAATCCATATTCAAACTATCCAAACGTTCCAAAATAAGGTACTGCGCAACATAGTCAATGCTCCATGGTATGTTCGCAATGCCGATATTCATCGAGATCTGAAGATCTCATCTATAAAAGACGAAATAATTAAATGCGCTGCACGGCATAAAACTCGTCTGATCCAACATGTCAATACAGAAGCTTCTAGCTTAATTGACAATCAAAACTTTGTGAAGCGACTAAAACGAACAAGACCACTTGAGTTAGGTTAAAACCTTTTATCTATTAAAACCTTATTGGATTTTGGTAGATCAAAGGTATCTATGTTTCTTTGAGTTAAATGTAAATTAATGGTTAGTCTATAAGACTAGTTTTAATGTTGCAATAATGATAGGAGTTTTTAGTGGGTTAAAGTCCCACAGTCCTTCAAACTGCCTTCCCCGGTAATAGGTAGTTAGGTAGTCCCTGAAGCCTCTTTCGATGATTTACTACTATCTGGAAAAAAAAAAAAAAAAAAAAAAAAAATCTATATTTCCGATCTTTCTAAATGTTTGGCAGGAATTTCTCACCTTGGCTATGCCCGATGATTTTAAAATGTTTCAGGTAATAAAACCTACATCAGATTTCACTTTTCTTCAAACTAAATTACACGATTTCGAAATGTGGTGGACTAAAAGCAAGCTTGATCTTAACGTTCAAAAATGTTATGTCATAAGTTTCACTCGTAAAAGATCTACAAATGCCCATAACTATTTCTTAAAAAATTCTCTTTTGGAACGTGTAAATCATATTTTTTTATAATCTTGACTTCTACTTAGGTAGAATCATCTTTTCGCGCTTAATTAAGTACGGTACTGCAATTTTACATTACAATATCTACAATACCCATGTAACAATTTTATTGCTATAAGACTCTTGCGCACTCTTATAACACAATTATAAACACTCTTTTAGCAGTATTAGTGTTCATTTGAGTGCTCCGCAATTGCTGCGAAAGGTTATAAATGCGTTATAACACTAAAATGGAGAATCCTATAAGGCACCGGAGCAAGTGCTGTAATATTGTTATATGATTAGTATACATGTATTAGTGTATATGTTTTTATTTTGAAATGATATTCATTTGAAATAATTCATGTTATGCGAGAGTGAGAAAGGTATTATTTTTTATTTTCAAATAATAATTTTATGGAGTTTATATTTATTTCCTGAGAAAGGGAGACAGATATTAGTTAATAATATAAAAAATGTCTTACTAATAAATAATATTTTTCGGCCAAAAATAATTGTTTAATATTTATAATTATATTGACCAAATTGCAAAATTTGGCTGGCAAAAAAATTTCATTAACATTTATTATAAAAATACTTTCAAAAAATACATTGCCCTTGAAAAATAACCAATTTTTAAATAAATAAAAGAAAATATATTTTTAAATTGCATCTTTAAAATATTTAATGATGTATGTTAATTGATGCATAACATTAAATTTGATATTTAAATAATTATTCTTTTGAGTTATTATTTATTTTATTTATTTATTTATTTATTATGCTCCATATATTGTACAATTAATTCTTTTAAAAGTATTTACTTAGATACACATATATAATTATCTTTACTACAGTTGATTTGTATTTTTTTTTTTTTATTTAGAAGTTTTCGAGTTTAATACTATAAATTTAAAGGAAAATTGGAGATGAAAAACCTTTTTGAATTTTTGTTTTGTAAAACTTAACACTAACTTAAACAGTAAAACCTATCTATAGTAAAATCTATACGTACGAACTAAACTAGCCTAATTTTTTTAACTTAATTTAAATTTCTGATCAGAGGATTTTCTGACATGAACAGTTCCGAGTGGAACTTTACAGTTAAATAACTTATTTTTTCTAAAATTGTATTCATGCTGGCTTTATCATGCAGCTTTTTGGTTGAATACCATCTGGGAAGATTGAATACAAGTTTCAAAAGTGTATTTTGTGCAATTTGCAATTTTTTGGTATGACTAGCTGCACAATCTCCCCAGACTGGTGCCGCATATAACATTATTGGTTGAAAAATTACCTTAATAAGTATCAATTTGTTTTCTGTGGATAAGATTGAGTTTCTGTTAATAAGGGGATACAACATGCGAGTATTTAATGAGAAAGGGAGATAGTTATTAATTACAAATTTTTATATTTGTGTGTAAATGATTAATAATATAAAAATGTTTTACTAATAAATAATATTTTTCGGTCAAAAATAATTGTATTAATATTTATAATTATTGTGACCAAAATGCAAAATTTTGCTGGGAATGAAATTTCATTGACATTTATTATAAAAATAATTCGAAAAAATACAATGCCCACCAAAAATAACCAATTTTTAAATAAATAGAAAATATATTTTTAAATTGCATCTTTAAAATATGTAATAATGTATGTTAAATAATGCATAACATCAAATTTGATATTTAAATAATTATTCTTTTGAGTAAAAATGATATTTTTGCGAAAAGAATGCAAAATAAAACTTTTCAGTTTTTGTTTATTTAAAAAAAATTTACCTCGTTTGTAGAAAATAATGGCCGTCGCAAAATATTTATCTAAAAGCTATAGTAAGTTTATTAGTAACATTATAGGAATACAGTAAAATAATAACACCACTACTGCTATTCCAGCAATTCTATTCTTATAACAACACTTTAACTCTTAATATAGGATTACGCACTTTTAGATTTATAAAAACATTGCTGTATCACTTGCGGAAAATCTCATTATAACAACTCCCCGCAATTTGTATAAGAACATTCTTATAGCAATATTAATCACATTATTCCCATAAAAAAATCGTCATAACACCTTTAGTGCTTATCGGGAATCATATAGAAGTCTTGTAGCACTAATTTTGTGTTTATAACAATAAAATGTTACGTGGGTAATTTGAGTATTTATTTTATCAAATTACTGGCTTATCTACTCATTAAATGTGGAAAACTACTACTATTATCAGGCAGGAGCTAAGCCTTCTTAAATAGAATAGTTTCATTTTATTTAATTTGTTACCAGATAATACTCTCAATTATTTTTGTCATTTATTATATCCCAATGATAAAGGGTACTAGACCAGCTCTAAAAACCAATGAAGCATTTTTTTTTTTGCTTCATCGGGAATCGAACCCGGGACAGGCAGGTTGATACGCAGGCGCTCTACCTACTGCCCCACCCAGCGTTTAGAGTTATCTAATTCAGGGTTTATCTTAGCTTGTAAATTGAATTTTTATCTTCAATATGACACTATCTCTAAAGCTAATAAAATACTAGGTTTTATAAAAAGAAGAGTAAAAGAATTCAACAATATATGCGTAACTAAAACCTTATTTTGCTCTCTGGTACGATCTACATTATAATACGGATGTATTATTTGGGATCCGGCTTTCTCAGTTCATAGGATTGAAGTAATATTTGTTATTTGCTTTAAGGAATCTCTACGGCCCAAGAGATTTTCATAATCTCCCATCATATAATGATAGATTACAAAATATTAATATGCTTAGCCTGGCGTTCCACAAAATAATGCTATCATCCTGCTTTCATCGATGTGCATTATATTAAAGGTAATTTTAAAATTAATAATGAAACAAGACCAACAAGACACACCAAATTTTTGGTTGAATATAGCCACAGAACAGAATACGGTACGAATGAACCAATCAATAGATTCGGTATCTTATTTTTTTTTTTTTATTCATTTATTCAGTACTCAAAGAGCTAACAAGCTCGTATAGAGTTTTACATATTTCTAAAGTTTAACTAAACTGTGAATCACTGCAACAATATTTATCAATTCTATTAATTATTCTTATACTATTAATATCAATTAGAAAATGTTATACAATAATTAAACTATTCATCAAATTAGAAAAAAAAAATTATATAAAAAGTTATAAATAATAATGGGGAAAGCAAAATTTATTAACTACCTTACTTATATGATAATAAAAAATTAGATTTTACAAAAATAGAACAAAAGTAAAACAAAACAAAAAGAAACCAAACGAACAGCTGAAAAATAAGTTACAATACTTATTCTATTCATATTAATATTGTTGTAAGTAAAATACCTTTTCTTTAAAACATTCAATTCTTTCAATAGCCTTTCTTCGGCAACTCCTTCGGCAACTCATTATAAATTTTATATACCGTGTTATAGATTGATTCACAATAATTGTTAAATCTATTTCTGGATGATGTTATTCTTATTTTATTTAAATTTCTTGTACTATATGTATATGTGTACTATATGTGTGTGTTTCGTTATTTAATTCTGACTTCATATTAGTATTAATATTATTTGGCATCATTAAGTGTACTTGAATTGTCAACTTAGTTTTTAAGTAATTATTTAATGGCATTATTTTGTTGTCTTGATGTATTTTTTGTCTTGACATTCTATTGTTGTACCTATATAAATTTTTTATTGCCTTATTTTAAACTAGTTGTAATAATTTAATAAGTTTGTTATATGTGTTTCTCCAAACTTGTATGCCATATGTAATTGTGGAATGAAAGATGCTGAAGTGTAGAGTTCTCTTTATTTTATATGGTATACTCTAACTTATTAGCTTATTTATACGCTTACTTATTTTTGCCATCTTACGGCCTTTTGTTCCAGTATTTGTGTTTCACACCTTGTATTTTTATCAATGATAATACCTAAGTACTTAGAATTAATAACTCTTTCTAGCTCACAGTTATTATATTTAATTACTAAAGTGTCAGTAGGTTTCCTCTTGAATATCATATATTTTGTTTTACTGGTATTTACGTTTAATTTGTGTACGTCCATACAGTTTTTAATTTTATTCTTATCATCTTAGCGACTGACCCAGAATGGGCGGCTTTCTGGTCTGCGACTGATCCCAGAGGGACGGCAGGAATAAAAGGTACCGCCTTGTACAAGGGAAATATTATCCTTAGGCTAGGAGATGGAACTCCGAATTAAAACAAAAAAAAAAGTATGCAATGAATAAAACTCAAAGATTGTATACCCCAGGTGGTAATCCAGATCTTCTGGAAAATCCACCCTCTTTCGAGGCAGGTCTCACGGATTCTGGGGGAGACCACTTATTGCAAAACCACGAAAGCAGAGCTGCTTTAATTGACCCATTCAGAAGAAAATCTGGGGTCCAGAGAACACCTCCAGCAGGGTCTCAAAATATCCACGAAAACATGTCCCAAAAAGACAGCTATAGAAAACCCGACGAGGGTAATAATAACGAAAAGGCACTTGAGGCAAAAAATAATCAACTTAATGCCAGAGTTACAGAATTAGAAATCTTATGCAGGGAATTGAAAAATGAACTCTGCATAATTAAAGAAGAAAATGTGAAACTAAAAAATTCACAAAACATGTCTACTAAAAGAGTAATACTAAAAACTGCTGAAAAATTTCATACAGATGATGAAGAACTAGCTCGAGAAACCGACTGGATCTTTAAAACAAAAAGAATCTGTAAAAAAAGAAAAGCAGAAAAATCACCTACTTTAAGCCCAGAAAATGTTGCGGACAAAGTAGAGAAAAATGTGCAAATAAATGAAGTTGCGAAAAGTAAAAGAAAAGGTAAACCTCCTCCAGTTTTACTTAGTAATGTAGTGGAATACCCTCAAATAAACAAAAAATTAAAAGAAAGCAATATTAAATATAAAGTTAATATGCTTAACAATAAACAACTAAAAATTAATGTTGAAGAAGAAAACGAATACAGAGAGTTGACTAAGGCAATAAATGAAGCCAATATTGAATGGCACACTTATGAAAATAAGAGCACCAGGCCTATTAAAGTAATGGTTAGGTATTTACATCCGTCATGCCAACCTGAAGATATAAAAAATGAATTGAAAGATAGAGGCTTCAAAATTCTAGAAGTCACAAATAAAATAATAAAGAAAAAGGAAAATCACAAAGAATCTACGGTACGTCTTCCTCTCTTTATGCTAACATTCGAAAACTCCGAAGATATAAACAAAATATTCAAAATTGAATTTATCCAGCACATGAGAGTTAAAATGGAGGCTATTCGTAAAACGACTACCATTCCTCAATGTAAGAGATGCCAAAGATTTGGCCATACACAAAAGTTTTGCCAGCGTCTAGCTCAGTGTGTTAAATGTGCTGGCCCCCACTTAACAATTTCTTGTAAAGAAAAAAAAAATATTAAGCCTAAATGTGCTAATTACCTTGAGGCACACCCAGCGAGTTATCGTGGTTGCCAGGTGGCTAGAGAGTTGCAAAAAAGGAAGAAGCTACAAAAAAATGCCCCAAAACAAATGCAACATAGACAAGAAAAATAAAAGACAAAACCTAGGCAACCTAGTGCACAGAAACAGATATGCATTGAAACTTCAGAGATACCTAAAACTTTTACGTCGAAAAAAGTCGTAGAAGGCTTATCATATTCACAGGTAACACAAAATAACCTAAGTCAGAAAAGAAACCTGAAAGAACAAAATAAAGTTTCTACACAAAAGTTGACTGAAAATACCATTATGCAGATGATGCAAAATATGATAAAAACAATGAATGAAATCTCAACAAGACTATGCACATTAGAAAACAAA
Organism: Argyra leucocephala; assembly: GCA_963942445.1. Taxonomy (NCBI): domain Eukaryota; kingdom Metazoa; phylum Arthropoda; class Insecta; order Diptera; family Dolichopodidae; genus Argyra; species Argyra leucocephala. Next base: position 65,742,079 of record OZ012681.1, on the reverse strand, counting down.
CATAATGAAATATATATGTATACACCAAAAAATAAATCCGCAAGGCATGGTTAAGAACGCACTTCGTATAGTCACGTGGAATGCCAATGGTATTCTGAGAAAGAAAAATAATTTGGAAATTCTATTGAGAACACAAAATATTGATGTATGTCTCTTGACAGAAACACATATGACAGATAAGTCATCGCTTAAAATAAATGACTATACACGCTACAGCGCAAACCATCCGAGTAATACACCCAGAGGTGGTAACTCAATTTTAATAAAGAAAAATATTAAGCACCACGAGGAACTTAGTCTAGAAATAGATAAATTCCAACTAATCGTGCTACGAATTATGTCTGTTAAACAAAGCCTTTGTGTCGGTGCATTATACTGTCCACCCAAATACAACATAAAGAATAACATGTTTGAAGAAATTCTTAAACTACTTGGCGAAAGATTTATCCTGGGAGGTGACTACAACGCTAAGCACATAGATTGGGGGTCTAGAGTAACCTCTACGAGAGGAAGAGAGCTAAGAAAAGCTATAAAAGAAAAAGGCTGCATTTACCAATCTACCGGTAAGCCTACCTATTGGCCAACTGATAGAAATAAAACTCCTGATCTGCTTGATTTTTATATAACAAAAAAAATTTCACCCAATTATATTAAGCTAGAAGATAACCATGATTTGGACTCAGATCACTCTGCAGTCATACTAAATCTATATGAAAAGGTTATTAAGAAACAGTCGAAACCTCTGCTAACGAACAAGACAACTGACTGGGCTAGCTTTAAACAAGAAATAGAAAACAAAATAAACATAAAAACAAAACTAAGATCCAAATGTGATATAGATTCTGAAGTAGAAAATTTTATTAAAATTATTCAAAATGCTGGATGGAATAATACAAAAAATTGTGAATATAAATCGGTAGGATTCAACTATCCTAGAGAAATATTAAATATGATAAAAATAAAAAGAAGAGCTAGACGCAGATGGCAACAATCGCGTGATCCGGCAGACAAAACTGTGCTAAATAGGTTAACTCAGAATCTTAAAAGAAAAATTAAAGATCTTAAAAATGAAAATTTTGAAAAATATATAAAAAATTTATCAGCTAAAAGAGAAAATAACTACTCGTTTTGGAAAGCAACAAAGAGTACAAAAACCTCGATCTCTCAAATCCCGCCAATCAGAATGAAAAGCGGTGAATGGGCGAGAGATAATAAAAATAAAGCTGAAACATTCGCAGTTCATCTTGAAGAAATTTTTTGTCCAGACGAGACAGATTCGGATGATCTCACTGAAGAAAATAATAATTGGAACACAGAGAGAAATAGTCGAACAAAGTAAAAAACTGAGAGATAAAAAAGCTCCAGATTTTGATCTAATTACATCGGAAGTCCTGAAAGAACTTCCGAAAAAAGCTATAACAATGCTAACACGCATTATAAACGCTGCTATAAGAATAAGATATGTGCCGAATATGTGGAAAATAGCAGAGATAATTATGATACCAAAGCCAGGTAAGCCCATAAATGAGGTCAAATCCTACAGACCAATATCATTACTACCAATAGTATCAAAATTATTTGAAAAACTATTATTGATTCGAATGAGACCGATCATAGAAAAATCCGATCATAGTAATCTGATTCCAAATTATCAATTTGCCTAAATCAATCTTAACCTACCCCAATACTCACTTCAAAAATGAATAATTATAATTGTAAAATCTGTGGTCGAAATCAATAACCGCTTATGTCGACATAAGAAAGAATTGAGTTATTAACACCATTATATTCGTCTTATTGCCTTTCATATACACACAAAAATTGAAGTATTAACCTCTATTATACTCCAAGATATTTAAGAAAACATAATCGATTAAGTCATTAATATAGCAATTTACACATACAATAAAAGCATAACATGACTTAAGAATTATAATAGATACTTTTTTTTATACAATTTAAGTTTATATCGACCTAAGTTGTTATTGCATATCGCTTATATTAACATACATTCACCATATATATGAACTTCAACAAAAACTTATATCGAATTAAGCGTTTATTGCTTTTCGAAAATAATATTTTATGAAAAATTATTTAGAGTTAAGCACTTATCGTATTTTAAAAGTACTGCCTTTTGGAAACTTTATATGTCAAAATAAGCTAATAAACTCAATTTAATACTGAGAAAACGAAATTATTACATATGTAATAAAGACTTATATCGACTTTAGAATGTTAAATAAAATTTTGTTGTTTTTTTATAACCGCTTATAGCCTTTTTTCTTTAATAACTTCTTTAATATTATTCTTTTTAATTTTAAATCTACATAAACTTAGTGTAGGTGAGAATCAAAGTGAAACTATTCCATTTAGAAAAATTTTGAGTAAAATAAAAAAACGTTTAATTCTTTTCAGCATCAAACTTTTGACAAATGAATTAAGCTAAACATAAACATTTAACGCTCGGAATAAGTGTTATTAACATCCATATTCACGAGTTGTTGGTTTGTCTTTTATCGAGCTTTAAAATTTGGAGTTGTTCCGTTTTGAAAATACATATTGTTTTGAAAAAAGCTCTATGGTTTTGAAAGTACTTCATAAGGGAATAGTTTTATTTTGTTTATAAAATTTATTTAACATTTTTTAATAATAGAAGAACAAAATTTTGTTTTTCATTGAATAACATTACTAAATTAAATTAAAAAATTAAATTAATCAAATTAATGTATGTATATTTCAGGCACATAGTATTAAAACAAAATAAAATATATTAAAAAATAAAAGCAAAATAGATTTCAGTTCATTATACACATATGTAGCAAATAGCATACTTAGTTCTATTTTGATTAATACATGAAGTGTTTGCAAATAAGAGATATAGGAATAGATTTAGTTTGTTTCGATATAGCTAATTTAGCATGGAATAGTTTTGTTTTGTTTACATCACGTGAGTGGAATAGATCAACTTTGAAAAAAAAAATGCATATTTTAAAACTAATTTTCTCAGGATTGTTTACAGTTAGAAACAAATTGACAATAGCAAAATATTCCATTTTCTTTGGAGAACAGTTCTGCGTACTTAACTTTTTTTTTTTGAAAAGTGGAATAGTTTCACTTTGGTTCTCACCTACACAATCTTTAAAAAACCTTTCTTTTGATAAAAGTCTTTATTTAATAACTGTCCAAATTATTTTTAGAAACATGTTTAAATTTTGCAAAATTTTCAAATTGCAATTACACGAAACAGTGATTTTCGACCTAAGGGGTTATTGATTTTGATCACAGAAATGATAACAATCATAAATGGTCATAAGTTTCTAAAAATTTAACTTTTTGTATATTGTTTTGTAAATGCCTTGTTTGGAAAAATAAATAAATAAATATTTTGACCCTTAACCACTGTTGTAAAACCAGACACACAAAAAAACTTTTAGCATCGCAGCTCCGCTCTTATGTAAATTTCAAATAAATAAATGAAATGCAGTCAATAACTTGTTTTGATGTCGTTTATACAAATATAAAATTAATTTTTTTTTTTAATTAATAAATTAAATATTTAATTCCTTATAAAGCTTTTAATTGACATAAGTACTGGCAAAAAAAATTTGAATGGTCAGTTAGATGTTGTTTTATCATATTTATTTATATTGTCCTTTTTTTATTTTTTATTTTATTTATTAATTAGTAAAAACTATATAATATAAAACATAATTCAAAATTCACAAACAAATTTAAGCTTTCAAAATTAAATTTTTAAATTACTTTTTCAAATTAAGTTATTTTTAATTAATTCTTTTAATCCTTTCTTAAATCTTACAAAATTTCTTTCTATTTTTATTTCATATGGTAAGCTGTTAAAAAGTGCTGATCCTCTATATAGTAGGTTGTTTTGCGTCCTAGCTCTTCTATACAATGGCAGTCTAAAATTTTCTGCATTTCTAACATTGTAAGTGTGACTATCTGATATGTATGCTAAATTTCTCCTCAGATATTCGGGATATATTTCACATTTGGTTTTAAACATGAAAAATAATGCATTGAACTTCAACCTTTGTTTTACACTCATCCAATTTAACTGCTCTAACATTTCTTGTATATGTGTTCTCCTATCACATTTTAGTATCATTCTCATTACTTTATTCTGCATAATTTGCGGTCTTTGTATCCTACCAGCATCACCCAAAAAAAGCACAGATCAGCAGTAATCATAATGTGGCAATATTAATGTGTTGTACATGCTAACTGCACAATTGTACGATACCTTATCTCTAATACGAGCCAAAAATCCAATTTTTTTCGAAATCTTTTTACATACAAAATTAACATGCAAATTAAATTCAATTTATTATCAATGTAAACACCTAAGTACTTAATTTCTGTTACACATTCAAACTCTTGATTATTTAAGCTCAATATTACAGTTCGTCTTCCTCTATTAATAACCATACTTTTTGTTTTTTATCATATTACTATAAATATTTGCCTTTTGATATTGCTTTTGACATTTTCATTTTTTTCTTAGAAAGTTATTTTTATTTAATTTGTTAATCATATTGACATTTTATTTATATTGAAATTTATATTGAGCCGCAGCGGCGCCATGACAGTGCCTACACGAATCCTACAAGGATAGGTCGATTAATTTGACATTATTATTTTAAAGTGTTAATTGAAGATTATGTAAATTTTTAGAAATATTTTATGTTAAATAAAGGAATTGCAATAATTTAAAATTTGAAATAGCCCCACCGGTATGGTGCTATAAATATGATTAAGGATTAAAATGCTAGGCCGAACTATAATAAATAACAAAGCTAAGAAAAAAACAAAAATATTTAGTTAGTCTCAGCTAAACGTTTATTATTACACAATCTTTTTTAAGAGATAAAACAGTTTCCAATCAAAAGAAAATAATTATAAGTAGTTTTTCATTCTAGTCATTAGATCCAATTTGGTAGTTGAACCAAACCAAGTATGATCAGTATTTCTGCTAGAAGAGGTAATGACTTGACATTTGTATTAGTCCAATTCCAGTCCATTTTTTAACAACCAAGGAGCGAAATAATTCATGATATATCATTTTGCAAATCGAGGCAACCCCATGACGAAGGTATAGTAGTAAAAAGCTTTAAGTACGAAGCTAAGAAGCTTAGAAAAACATATCACTTTAGGAACATCAATAATAATAATTGTAGAAATTTTTAACGTTAATTTATTGATAAGATTTGTTTGAAGTTTTATTTATGTAATTTTGTAATGCAAAATTAAACAATAAAATTTAAAAGAAAATTTTAAATCATCCCCATAAGATAACTTAATAATTTTTTTTTTTTATAGTTTTGTAACACGATGCTTAAAAAACTTTTAAAGTTCAACTCAAAGAAATTATTCTTTCAAAGATTTATTTATTAGTATTACAAAATATTATGTGCAAAAATTATCCATAATGTATCGATATATAAAATTCAAATTCAATGTGTGTAGGTATAGGTATATAATAGTTATTGTGTATGGAAATTTATTTGTAAAAGAAATAAAATGTCCCGAAGGTAATGCACGTATAAAATGTAAATTTATTTTTTATTTAAAATATGCAATTCTCAAATAAGGAAAATTTTCTTTGTTCTACTTTCTTTAATTTATTTTTTTTTATTTCTTTTATTTGCATTATTTGTTGTTTTTGTTTTGTTTTACAAAGAAATTAAAAAGATGTGTAAATAAATTCATAAAATATAAAGAAATAAATTATTATTATTTTAGTGTTTGTAAATCTAAAATGAATGCCGGAGGTTATATTATTTAAATTTGGCGTTAAACTTATATGAATATCAATGATAATAACTTACTTGTGTCAATACAAAGACGTGCTTAAATTACATATTATTTTTGGAAAATGGAATGAATCAATATTTTTTGCCAATAATTTGTTAATAATGCAAAAATCTTTTAATAATTATTTTAATTTTATAGCGAAAAAAGCAGCTCCAAAATACAGAGATGAGCAGCTTTAGCTAACGAAATATGTATTTTAATTTGTAGACGATGGAAGGCGCAATAGTAGATAAACCACCTACCTCTCCACTGAGAAGTATTACGCTCTTTTGAAATACCCGATGAAGGCCAAAAATGCTGTATGTGTTTTTCGACTTGGTCAATTCGACCAGTTTAAATGGTAATAAAAGAAAGCATTTTATTTTTTTCAATCAATAGGCCTGTATTTAGACCTGTTATAACGTGGCCTCTGCAATTGAATTCGATTTTTTTTTTTTTTTTTATATTATAGCCAAAACTTAGGTTTTGAACCTTTAAGTACTTGCGCACCGTTGACTATTTGAAAAAGGAAAGGATAGTTAGAGGAAAGGAAAGAAAAAGGAAGAAGAAAAGTTTTGTGGGAAAGAGCGAACAATGTTGTTAATATTCGTCTTAAACCTCTGTAAGTCATAAATAAAAAATCCTTCTCTCATTGGGAATGCTTCGATTGGGACGCGGTTCCACAATCGGGATGTTTTTACTATAAAAGAATTTCCATAGCCGGACTTAAACCATCTCGGAATTTCCACTGTGAAAGGGTGGGCACTTGATGCCTCTCGTGTTGTGCGAATGAATTGCTTAAGAGGAGGAAGAAGTGATTTTAATTCCTCGGAACAAGTGCCAACACCAAGCAGATATCTATAAAATAGAGTAAGTGCTCCAACAATACGACGATGACCAAGTGGTATAAGGGATGAGGTCACATTTATGTCGCCTATAAGACGAATGGCGCGGTTTTGAACTTTGTCCAAAAAATTTAAAGCGGTTTTTGGTGCACCTGCCCATAAATGTGAGTTATACTCGAGCTTGGGTCGTATATATGCTTTATAGATTTTTCAAAGGTCTCGAGATGAAAAATAAGTTTTGCAGCGGCTCAAAAATCCTAAACATTTTGCGGCGCTTTTCGCAATATCGAAAATATGCTCATTCCAGTGCATATTTTGATTCACTCGCATTCCGAGAATGTTCAGATCTTTGAGTCGCTGGATACCTTCATTTTGAAGCCGGAGAATTGGTTCGAATGTTGTTAGCTTGTTACTAACAAAACAGCTTTGAGTTTTTGAAGTGTTAAACTCGACTCTGTTAGCTTTACCCCAGTCGACAATTTTGGCAAGGTCGTGATTGAGCGCGCCGGCCATCATTGTTCTTTTGGAGGTGACTGCGGAAGCTGTAGCTGTAAAAGCTTTAAAATCAAATTTAATAATCTCGGAAGTCCTAATTGGCACAGCAGGGGAAACTGTATTTATTCCTGGATTAGATTTAGATCCAACGACCACAGAAGTGCCATTTATTCTTAGATGTTAACAGTCCCGGGTTAAATTGGCATTTTTGGCATGGCCATAAATAAATCGCAAGGTCAAACGTTGGAAAAAGTAGAAGTTTATTTCCCTGAAAAAGTATTTAGATATGGGCGACTGTATGTTGCAATTTCCATGTTAAAACTTACTGATGGAAGGAAGCAAGGCACATTACTTACACATTCCAATTAACTATATACAAAATATGTTCTATATAAAGAGGTCTTAACATTTAATCACTAGAGAAAAAATAGTAAAATGCTGCCTTTGTCAACGGCGTTTTGCGTCGGAGTGTAGAGTAGTACCTCCAAGGTGATGCGGAAAAAAGAAAATCAATTTTCAATAAAAAAATTGTTGTTGTTTAACTCAATTAGTTTTTCTAAGAAACAATTTTTCGATTTATCGAATTATTTCGATCGTTTTAGCAAAAAAAAAATAAAAGATTTTAGCAATAATTGACTTAGCGTAATACACCTAATATTTAATTCCATTTCTTGGAATTCACTTTTTTGTGATTCCATTTATTGTGTTATTTGGTTATTGTGTTGTATGAGATATTATATGAGTACTGATATGGATTTTGATATAGGTAATATTTTTAGTTATAAAGTACTAATTATAATTATTAATTATTTTTATTTTTTTATTGATTATAAATTTTATATAATATTTTTGTTATTTCGTCGGCTGAGCTCTTCTCCAAATGCCATCAACTCGGTTTCGAGTAAACGCGACTTGAAGGGTAAAGTTAATTAAAAAAAAAAACATTGGCCTCGGTAGCCGAGTGGTAAAGCACTCCAGTGTAGTAATGTAACGACCAAAAGAGCATGGGTTCAAACCCCGTCAGAACCGAACAAATTTTCAAATGGTGAAAATTACTGAAAATGTAATTTTCAATACAGCCACATCGGTTCAAATATAATTTAATAATTAATAAAGATATAATATAACTAATAAAAAAATAATATAACTATACAATAAACAAAAATATATACCAAATAATTAATATAATTTGATGGACAGGCCCACATTGCGAAAGGTAAAAGAACCTTTAAAGTTGACCTGCAGATTTATGTGTAGAATTAACTGTTAAAATAAATACCTAAATAAATAAAAAAAAAAACTGTACGATACGATTTTTTGTAACTTTCACAATAAGTTAATACTTATTTTGTTATTTTAATTACTTAAATTTCAAGTGCGTACGCCTTTTAGTTTATAAGCTATAGGCATTTTTGTTTTTCGAAATCGATTCCCAAACGACCCATATCTACTTTTTTGAATAAGTTGATTTTAGTTCATGCACGTGGGTCAAATTTACCTGGATATGGGTCATTTTATCACTAAACTTTACAAATAAATGTAAGGTCCAAAATACATACTAAAAAATATTTATGGTATTAAAAAATTTCAAAATTAAAAATCAGTTTATTTCATTGAGATCACATTCTCTTATAACAATATTATAATCTAAACCAAAAACAATATAACATAAAGCAATAATTCAATTACTAAAAAATAAAGAACTTAAAATTATTTATTATATATTATCTTACCTAGGTATACCTACTATTGAAGACGTACGGTTCTATTATGGCGAGAATAACCATACGTTTTTGACATCAATGGTTATTCCCCCCATAATAAAAGCGTACGATTTCAATCACAATTATTTTATTTTTAATAATGCTTTTAGATAGGTTTGATCATTTGTTCGGCATATGTGTTGTCAGGCATATGGATATGGGGCATTTCAGAAATAAGCTTTTGAATGTAAAAAACTGATAAATGGATTATCTAATACTAATGCCTCAGGGAAGGACTTAATGTGTGCAAATATATTGAAAATGGTAAAAGATGATATGGCTGTTAGCGTAATGAAATTATTAAATAAGTCACTTGAGAGAGGTATAATGCCAATATGTCTAAAAAATAATAAAGTTATACCAATATATAAGAATGTAGGTAATCTGAATGATATTGATAACTTCAGACCTATTTCGATTTCTGCAGTATTTAGTAAACTGATTGAGACTGCAGTCAATAACAAGTTTACTGATTATCTCTATAAGAACAAATTAATGTGTAATCAACAATATGGATTCAAGAAGAAATCTAGTACCCAAGCAGCATTATTTGATGTAATAACGTAAAATCATTCGGGATTGGATAAAAAGAAGAAAGTGGTAGCTGTATTTTTTGACGTTAGGAAGGCTTTTGATACAGTAGATGGAAATACACTTCTAAGAATATTATATAAACTCGGAGTAAAAGGGACGGAATACAACTGGTTCAAAAGTTACTTATCGGAAAGAATGCAGTACACAGAATGTGATGGGTTGAAAAGTGAAGCTGTAAAAGTTGAATACGGTGTAATACAGGGAAGTTCACTCGGACCTACGTTATTTTCTTGTTACATAAATGGCTTATTATGCACAAAACTGAATGGTAAGCCATTTATGTTCGCTGATGACCTGGCCATAATCTATGAAGAAAAAACAAACAAAGAATTGGAAGAATTAATCAACATGGACATGAGTGAAGTTCACCAATGGATGGAGCGACATAAGCTGACAATAAATACAGCTAAAACAACATATATGTTATTTAAAAGAAAGACAGGTGATGCCTTAAATATTTACTATAACAAATGTAAGTTGGACCCCGTGAACAGTTACAAATATTTGGGAATATTATTAGATGAGAACTTAAAGTGGGAACAGCATATAAAAGAACTAATAAAAAAAGGAAGAAAAATTGCAGGACTATTCAAACTAATAAATAAAAGAGTACCACTAAAAAATAAGAGATCAATTTATTACAGCTTATTTCATAGCACAATTATGTACGGAATTCAAATATGGGGAAACACTGTGAATAAAAATTTAAACACTTTACAGAAACTGCAGAATAAAGCGATAAAGAACTTGTTTGGATATAAAAGGCAAATTTGAACACAAGAAATTCATAGAAAGCACAAAATATTACAATTGAATCATGTTATAAAATTCAAACAGGCCACACAAATACATCTCATACTTACTAAGAATATTAATACAAATATTAAGCCGATGTTGAATAATGAAGTTCATACATACTCAACTAGAAATGCAGCTCAAATAAGGGTAACATCTTCAACAAAAAGATTTAACAAACATGACACAATATACAATACAGCATACAAAACGTATAATGAATTACCAGTTGGGATCAAAGAAACTGCTCAAATATCTAAATTCAAAAGTAAAATTAGTGATTATTTTCATCAATTAAATAATAGTAATAATACTTAATATTATATAAAAAAAATCATATTTAAATATCTTCTATAAAAAACAAAACATTCCTTATTTTAAAATTAAAATTGCACTGAATTAAAACTTAAATAGTTATAATTATAAGTAAAATTGTAAAAAACTAAAAACACTCTGTACGAGCAATGGAGCTCATTTGAGTAAATAAATGAATAAATGAAAAATGAAAAATGACCCATATCCAAAAATTTGGCGTATGGGTCATTTTATAATTAACAAAATATTACAAAGGTGGATATGTGTCAATCCGAATATAAATATCTCGGAAATGGTAAAAGATACCAAAAAACGGTTCGGGACAAAAGAAAGAGCGTGTCGCAAAACCTAACAATCTGTTTCTAAGTCAAAAAAAGTGAAAATGGCTTATGGAGCATTTCAGACCTTAGACGACGACTTTTTTTTTATTTAAAATATGCTATACACCTTAAGGGAATACGGGAACCGTAACTACCACATTATAATTGAAATACATTTTTGTGATGCAACCGGAAGGGATTTGTCCATTACATTCTGTATATTATTGTCTGTTCTGTAAATAGTTTTATCACATTCCGTACTTGCTACACCATATTCAAATGGTACCTTGCGTTGCACTGTTCTGTCTACTCTGAATAAAAAGTTTTTGATATATCGAAAAAGATTAATCTAACTTTTTTTATTATTATACTTTCAGACTGCAGTGCTATGCTTCAAATACTACTTCTGCTATTTGAATTTTGAGTAAATCCATACTGTCGATCACAGATTAAATTATGTTTACACAGTTATTCAGGTAAATGTTTATCTACATGACTTTTTATAATTTTACTAATAGTTGATGACACATCAATAGGTCGGAAATTATTTAGGAACTGCCTTTTTGGTTTTTAAAATTTCAGGCACAAATACATGTATTTGAATGCGGTGTCATAGACATAAAAAATATCGTAAAAAATACTTTTAGGCCTTTAAGCTATACTCCCCGCAATTAAAAAACTAGTAAACATATCTCACAGACATAAACAGTAGTGAATCGAAATACATCTTTCATGAAAATCTTAAAAATTAAATACATAATACATTAATTTTTATGAGTTTTCACAAAAACCAACTTTTCTAGAGGTACGTTTACTTCATATTATTTATTAAAACCTGAAATACACATCGTACGGTCTGGCACATTGTGATTCAATTAATTAGTTTTTAGTTTTAAACATTTTTCCATCTATAAAGTTATGCACATCAAACACTTTAGCTTTTTCTTTCTACAAACATGCTTAATTAGATACTTAAAAACTTATTTATTTACAACAACACCAATTAAATTTGCAAACAATTTTTTTATTGTTCTTTGTGAAAGAACAAAGAGAATTTCGTTTTTCGCAAAAATAAGGATAAGTCCTTAAAAGTTTTCAGAAAATTTCTTCAAAGTGTAAAAACTATAACATATAGCTACATAAATACCAGTAACTCAAACATGGTGCACCGAAGTCAGAATTCAAATATCAATCAAAGTATACTATAGTATCTACATAATATTCGTAAATAGCAGTAGTAGTAGTAGTAAAGAATTTACGTTAATGAATCTCCAAGAAAGCAATGTGTTTTGATATACATAGTATTATTTACTAATAATAATAATTGTTTAAACAAAATGAAAAATTCAATTGAAATATATAGGTAGGTAGGTAAGTAGTTACGTTATAATAACTATGGCATTGAAGTAGTAAAATCGAAAATTACTTTTAAAATTATTATTTTACAAGTTTACACTGAATAAAGTAATTTGAGTGCAAAATAAATATTTTGATAGCATTTTGTATGCAATATAATGGCATTTTATTACAGAAATTTTTTATATTTAATTTGTTTGCATATTGGTTATTATACATTACATAAATAAAATAATGTTACTTATGTAAATAACATTATACTTTTATGAAAATTCTTCAATTTTTGAAAAAAAAAAAAAAAAGAAAATGTACAAAATATGAGTTTAAGTTCATTTTATACAGTATGTAGTGTAGTTATGTATATGTAAAATAAATTATTATTAAAACACAAAAATATGAATTTTCATTTTACTGTTAGTTTACTATGAGTATTATATAAATGCCATCATTATATTTATTTTTAATAATAGTCTTATTGGAAATTATTAAGTAAATAGAAAAATTTAAAATTTACAAGAAGGAAATTAAATGATATCAGGATAAAACAAAAAAAAAACAGTTGTTTTTAAGATGAACAAAAATTTTATTTTAAAAATTTCGATGTTTTTATGCAAAATATCTTAAATAACGTTTTTGGAATTTCAAACTTACTTTGAGTACTTCAAGTATTATATAAATACAATATTACTTTTGTCTACATATAATATTACTTTTTATAATCTGTTGTATGAATGATGAGTTTTATAGAATTTATACTGAATTGTGGAACTGATTGAGGTTTTAGAGCTAATCAATCAAATGAACCCAAGTTTCATGATTCCTTCATTTGGACTATTATTAATTAGTTTTTTGAAAAGTAAGTCAAAAAGTGTATATATAGGTCCTTGTTTAGGAGCCTTAAAAAAAATTGCCATAATTATTCCACACCAAACATACCCAAGTATATGTACCAGGTATATGTACCCAATGTCTGATATGAAATATAATGTTTCTTCTGAATAATCAAAATAAAAATTAATGATTATAAAAACTAAGCATAGTTCTAGTTTCAGTATTTTTTAATTCATTTTTATAAACATAAAATAGATAAAATAACAAAAATTCTATGAGATAAATGTTTTTCCTTTTTCTCGATAATACCTAATATCTGTGGTCACAAGGAATAACAGCCAAAGTCTGTTTTATCAAATGTTCAGTAGGGCATTTTTAAAATGCAATTCGCTCCATGAAGTCAGGTAATTAAAATAACCACATGCTTCTTTGATGAAATTATAAGGATTTAACTGGGCTTAAAACAGTGAGTGATGTTTAAAGTATTAAAAACTAATTTAATAAAGAGTAATAATTGAAAATTAAAGACTTTGGCTCTTACACCTTGAACAAAATTTTAAAATTTAGAGAACAAAGTTTAGTTTGGCTCTTTTACCTTTTTATCGTAAAAATTTAAAAATTGTTAACTTGAGTTAAGATGTTATTTCAACTGTAACAAATTTATAATAAAAGTCCTATATCGAGTTTGGTTGTTATACCAAATTTTGAAAATAATTATTTGAAAAAAATAATTTTATCGAATCCTCACTTTGGCCCTTATTCCAATAAAATAGCAATTCTTAGAAAAAAAATATTAAAATTAATAAAACATATTTTATTTATAACAGAATTTTATCTAATAATAGCTATCTTTTATTAATAACCTTAACTGAGAATTTTAGATTCGATTCAAATATTATAAGCTTTTAAATTTATATTGAAAAAATAACAATAATTCAACAAAATTAATTTTAAACATAGTAATAAAAGTTATAAAACTAAAACAAAACAGGAAATTATTAGTATTAATAAGTAATAACATATTTATTTTTTAATATTTATTAAGTATTAAATAAACAAATATCTGGTTTCAGCGTGAATATTGGGTTCGTTGTTTTGCTCACTCAGATTTTCGTAGAAAGAATGAAATAAATTCTTTCATATCCAGAGGGTCTTTCTTCTTTTCTAACGATATTGCTGGGGCATATTTTGTATTACATTTACATCAGTTAGACGAATAAAGTTAACACCTCTTTTTCCAATTTAAAATTTTAAATTCTTCGTCTGGATTTAAAGAAGTTTTATATACAATGTCAGTTAAACCTTTTGCATAACGAAGCCAACGAACTTTTTTCCCCACAAATATTCTTCAGTATCATTATTGTGTCATCCCCATACAAGTTTAGATTAAGATAGATCAGAAAAATTCAAAAACTCGTTCGCCTTCATTTCTACAACATGTATTTTAGAGGAAATGGAATTGACAATTTGGTTCTGAGAAAATGGGTTCAGAAATTTGTGATCTATATTATTCAATATGCGTATTGTTGTTTGCGAAAATTATAAACATAATTACCACGTGGGAGTTGATATTTTGCCCGGCGCAAGAATCGCTTTAAAAGCAAATTTTATTAACATTTTGATTAATCATATTTAATTGCTTGTAAACGCAAGAGACTATTTTATTCTCCCCTCTACGTGCAGCAGCTTCGTGCCACATGAAACACTGAGACACATCATCTTCTTTTCAAAATTGATTTTATTAGTAAGTTCAGAATTTCCGCGAAGGTTTGTTAATGGAACTTTGTTAATTCGAATTCATCTAAAACCGAAACTGTTATCACAACAGCGAGAATAAGATGTAAATGACGATCCGTGTAATTTGCCACATTAATAACTTTTATTCACGATTTACACTTATTGCACATGCATATGCATATTATACAAATTAACGTCTACATGCCTACAAAATATATGGCTAAAAATAAATATACCTCCATGTACGTAATAAAATAAAATAAATTCTACAAGTCTGCAAAATGAATTTATTACAATTTTAATTTTAGCTAAACAACAATTTCAGTTCATAGTTTTGAGAAATAAAATAACATCAAGAACAAAAAATTTCACCACCTTCAATCAAGAATTTTTTGAAATTGAAAAATTCAATATGGATTAACAGCTTTGTGTTTTTTATACTGAGCAAACTAACCAAACTACTCAAACATGCACGCGACACAGTACAGCTACTGAAATCTGCGTATAATTTGTATTTGCAAATATGCACCACTAGAGAATTGAAAACATTCTAGTGGAGAATTTTGAAATTATATTCGATTATAATAATTATTAATTTTATGTCAAAAATAAGATAAAATAAAGTATTATAGATTTCGGCAGTGTTAATTATACACATATATTATATTTTTATTCATGAAGATGATGTATAATGTAACGATAATGAATGCTTTGTAATAAACAAATCAATTTTGTCTTTGCTAATTATTATTTTTATATGGAAGTGCTCACATTTGAATGTCACATTATTTTTATTGTACATAATATTATAAATATTTAGTTTAATTAAATAGTGTACCATTTTTTTTAGTTTAGATTTTATCCATTTCTATTAAAAATTTTATATTGAAAAATTCCAAAAGTACTTATCTTCCTAGCTAATTCTAAAAATTTTTTTGCACGTTCAGACATTTTCAATACTTTTTCACCTCTTTTCACAATGAAAGTTTAACCAAAACTGAACTAAACTTCAGTTAAGAAATTTTTAATTGGAAAAAAATATTTGAAATAGTAGCCAAACTGTACTTAATTACAGTTATTTTCTAGATTAAATATGGAATAACAACCAAACTGAATTTAGGAGGACACTTCTAAATTTAACAAGCTTAGAAAAACAACCAAAGTTGATTTTAGATTTTTAAATAATGCTTACGAATTTTGGAATAATAACTAAAGTTGAGTTTAGAAAAAATTAGACAGTGTTTGTATTTTTG
Organism: Argyra leucocephala; assembly: GCA_963942445.1. Classification (NCBI taxonomy): domain Eukaryota; kingdom Metazoa; phylum Arthropoda; class Insecta; order Diptera; family Dolichopodidae; genus Argyra; species Argyra leucocephala. Next base: position 65,725,961 of record OZ012681.1, on the reverse strand, counting down.
AATAACAGCCGAATTCAAACTTTGGCTGTTATTCTAAAATAAAAAACTTATTTAAAAAATCAGAATATCAGCCAAATTAAGCTTAAGAAGATTTTCAGCATAAAACTAGTAAATTTTTTTAAAACAACCATTTGAAAAAAAAGACAAAATCTACATAGGAAAAACAATTTTGAAACAGTTTGGCTGTTATTCTAAAATCACAAAAGCAAAATATTGACTTTGGCTATTAGTTTTTAGGCTATAAAATCGTTATTTTTTAAGCTTGAAACATGCAATTTTGCGTGGTAACGTAGCTTATCGCGGAGATCACAAATATATAAATAAGTCGATTTTGTCCTAACTCGACTTTGGCTGTTAATATTTGTAACCACAGATATTATTTTATTTCAAAATGAAAATTTGCAATTGAAATTTGATTTTTTTTTTTCATTTAGCTAATAATGTATTGCATAACGTAAATGTACATATCACCGCCGTAGTACATTATGCCGCACAAGCCCTTTTTTGTAAATATAATACTCCCACGCTTTATATTCCAAATTTTGAACATTTCTATTCACATTAATAAATAAATTATTGAAAGAAAACTAAACCAGGTAGACATTTTAGCGAATATATTGGTTCAAACGTTTAATTTTTTTTATTTTGTTAAGCCCATAATAATTAAACTACGATGTTCACTTATTCAAATAATTGTAAAAGATATATTATTAAATAGATTATAATACATACTTTTTTCAATTTGTAAATAAAAAATATTTAAAATTGCTAATTAGTTTTGAGCGGCAATTAGGGACACGTAAATTTATGTTGTACGTATTTACGATGGACCGTGCGGAATTAGGAAATCGATATTATATCGATATAATTAATTAAGTTATTCAACTATTTTTGATTATATAAGGATGCAGCTGGACGATTTTAAATTGAAATTGAACAAACTAAGCTGGACCTAATTACGACCTATAAATTTAATTTCGCATATGTGTTTTTTGTTACAACTAAATTTGGAGTTTTTATAAAAATTTTGATGAAAAAGCGGGTCGGTAATACGTGCAATATGACCTAATTCCGAACTAAATATGCAGGTGTAAACTATTTTCACTAAATTCATACCAAGTCTTATAGCTTCTATTTAAAGAAAAAATTATATTTTAGTTGTTGAAAATAAGCAAATATTTTCCTTTTATTAGTAGACAAAATACGCGTATCTGTATGATAAGCATATTTAGTAAAATTAAAAGGAAAATATTCGACTATTTTTAACAATTAGATAAATTTTACTCTAACGGTAACCCTAAAGAATAAGTTTTTGTAAAACTATACTTTACTTATATTATATTTTGTATAATTTAAAAAATCTCTGGAATTATCTTGTCTTGCCAACAAAATTCATTAAGGCGTCGATACATTTCACATTACGTTAAATAGAGGAGTGAAAACCATGATCCTGTCTGGCACATTTTGGAGAGGTTTATAAAAGCAGATATTCTAATATATTCAGACAGTGACATTGCAAAATTGAGCATCCAGTTTTAATCAACAGCAGAAGACAATATAGTATACCTCAAAGCATACAAATAAAAAATGACAAAACTAAGAAGTAGTAAATGTGATTTTTACTTTGTATGTATATGAGATATTTTGTATTTTTATTTATTTATTTTAAATGTGCATTGTTATAATATTTAAGTTAATTAATTATGTTATATTGAATTATTTTTTTTTGTTTGAAATACTGAATTGTTGCATTGTTTAATTTTTTTTTTAATTTTCGTATTGAAATAAATGTATATTTTTATGTTTAACAAATAATTTTACTTACATTTCAACTATTTTTTTTTTTTTTTTTTTTCAAATTATTGATTTTTTATTATAATAAGTATTTTTTATAATTTAAATAAGTACTAGTTAGTTAATTATTTAAAACATTAATTATTAATTTTACTCCTAATAATTATTTTAAATAGTTTTTTTAAATAAAATCGTAAATAGGTACTGCGAATCGCAAATTGGTTCAAAAAGTGGAATTGAGTTTATATTAGGGCGGAATTAGTTCAGATTGAAATTGCCGAGCGGAAATACGTACAATCAAACTTTTTTTGGCAGTTATAATATTTTATTATTTTTTTATTATAAAAAATTAAATTATAATTAGATGAAAATATTTTTTTTTTAATTAAAAAATAGTAATTATTGTAATTTGAAAAAAAAAAATTAAAAAAGCTTATATTTTGCTTATTTTGTCAACTTAAACTAATTTTTCCTTAAGGGGGGGAAATTGGTACATTTACGTTACGGGGTGGTATTTTTACACAATATTTTCTATTTGTTAAATATGAACGAAACCAATTAATTAAAAATGGAGTTTTATAACACTAATCACTTGAATTGGAATTGGAGTAATATAACTAATCACCTGGTCGACCACGTCTTCTTTCAACAACTGTTCCAGTTTCAGATTTTGCACTATTTTGCGTGTAGTTTGTTCTTACTATGTAAAATCTATATTTATTAAAATTTTAGAAAAATGTCAAAATCTATTAGAAAAAATAATACTAATAATTTATGAGAAGCAGCTGAAGCTATTAAAGATGGAAAAATGTGTTTTTCATCAGCATCTAAAACTTTTAATCTACCTAAAACAACATTGAGATGTCTTGTTTATGCTAAAGATTTGGATTCACTAAAAGATACTCCAAACAATTTGTTCAAGAAACCTGTTTTCACAAATGAAATGGAGAATCAACCAGTGAAGTACATTCCAGAAATGGAATCATATTACTTCGGATTAAAGAAACCGAAATTTACTGGAATTTATCCTTTTAATAAAAATATTTTTACCGAAGCTGATTTTATTGCCCACGTAACAATATTATTGCTATAAGACTCTTGCGCAGTATTAGTGTTAATTTGAGTGCTCCGCAATTGCTGCGAAAGGTTATAAATACGTTATAGCACTAAAATGGAGAATCCTATAAGGCACCGGAGCAAGTGCTGTAATATTGTTATAGGATTGGTACACATGTATTAGTGTATATGTTTTTATTTTGAAATGATATTCATTTGAAATAATTTATGTTATGCGATAGTGAGAAAGGTATTATTTTTTATTTTAAAATAATAATTTTATGGAGTTTATATTTATTTCCTGAAAAAGGGAGATAGTTATTAATTACATATTTTTATATTTGTGTGTAAATGATTAATAATATCAAAATGTCTTACTAATAAATAATATTTTGGGTTAAGAATAATTGTATTGATATTTATAATTATTGTTATCAAAATGCAAAATTTTGGTTGGGAATGAAATTTCATTGACATTTATTATAAAAATAATTCGAAAAAATACAATGCCCTCTAAAAATAACCAATTTTTAAATAAATAAAAGAAAATATATTTTTAAATAGCATATTTAAAATATGTAATAATGTATGTTAAATAATGCATAACATCAAATTTGATATTTAAATAATTATTCTTTTAAGTAAAAATGATATTTTTGCGAACAGACTGCAAACTTATTCTTTTCAGTTTTTGTTTATTTAAAAAAAATTTACTTCGTTTGTAGAAAATAATGGCCGTCGCAAAATATTTATTTAAAAGCTACAGTAAGTTTATTAGTAACATTATAGGAATACAGTAAAATAATAACACCACTACTGCTATTTCAGCAATTCAATTCTTATAACAACACTTTAACTCTTAATATAGGATTACGCACTTTTAGATTTTTTATTGCTATAAGAACATTCTTATAGCAATATTAATCACATTATTCCCATAAAAACATCATTATAACACCTTTAGTGCTTATCGGGAGTCATATAGAAGTCTTGTAGCACTAATTTATGTTTCTATAACAATAAAATGTTACGTGGGTGGTTCACAAATCCAGAATAATTGCGATCGCATACTAATAAAATCAGCTTCCAGGCATCCGGGCATTATCTTGAACAAGGAAATTTGACGCATGATCAAAATAGTATCTAATCTAGATATTTTTTTTATTTTTATAATAAAAAGTATAATTTTTATCTATGTCGGGTAATGTGGCCCACTAGTCCAAATAACCCGAAACACCGATCAACATTATCCCTCCAAAATTGAAAATATCCATATTAGCCTGGTTTTGTTTTATTAATTATAATTTCAAAAATTGCAACACCAAACTTATTCTGCAAAAACAGTATTATTTTAAATTGTTACAAAATAATCACCTACCAGTTTTGTACATAGAAAAGTTAGTAGAATATGAAGGATGAGAAAAAGAGTGGTCTACAATACCCGAAGTTCCTCTATATATATGAAAATATCATGTACTAAATTATGTTGAATATAGTCAATATTGCATAATTAGTACACATTTACATTGCAGCATTGAATATAAAAAATAAGTCAAATCATTTTCTTGTGAATTATTACGATCTCATTGCATTTTTGGTTTTTATTTTAAATTAATTTATCTCATTTGTTTTTAATTTTAAAATCTAACCTAAATATTCAGGATATTTTTAAACCAAAACATAAATTAATTAGGAACATGAATGCAATCAAATTTATTTTATGTACATATTTACAAAACTTTTTACCACCAAATTTAAAAAAAAAAAAATAAAAACTGTTGTTTTTATTTTATTTTTATTGTATTTCGTATTAATTGTTTTTGTATTATTGAATATTTTATTGACACATGGAAAATGTATCAATTTTTCCTTTCAATTCTTATTATTATTTTGTGTTTTTGTTTTTTTTTTTTAATTTTATTGCCCACAACATTTTATGTCAACAGCAATAATTTAACCAATCACTAGTATGAAATTAATGATTCAATATAATTTTTGATTTTACTTCATTTGCATTGGTGTGTGCTATGTTGTTTTGTTTTTTTTTTTTAAAGTGTCTAACACACATAATATTATGAAATTAATGTTCAAGGATATAAAATAAATTAGTGTTCAACATTTTTCCTTGTAATATTTTTGTATTTTATATTCGTCCTTGGTATATATTTTGTCAAATAAAATTTATTTATTATTTATTTAGTATCTTTAGTTCTATAAAATACAATGTACAGTTAAGATGAAAATAGAAAACAAAATATCGGATTTTTGGGTAAATTTTACACCAATACAATTGCTAAAAAGGACATTCATTTGTCCAACTGGGTATGACTCTTGGCAGTTTTGGAGTTGAACCTAATATATTTTTTTCGTGCTGAGATATTCTTCGGTAGATGGACTACAATCTTTTTTTTATTGATTTGAATTTAAATTTCCCTTATCTTTGCAGATTTTGTTTTTTTGTTGAATTCGTCTCTATGGAAATATTTTACTGGGTTTTACTTTGAAGGATTTGGTTTTCTGAATTTCGTACCAAAGTCCAATTTCATATATTATTGTGTTCCGATGAACTTGATCAATTGGATAGTGTTTGATAGTTCGAATCCAAAATTATTATTTGGAATATGAGTTATCTCTCTAAAACAATAATGAGTGCAAGTATTTTAAGCAGTATTTTCTCAATGACTTCCTATAAATTGGTAACGGTAATATTGGTTAGTGTAATGCTTCAATTTCAATATTATTTCAGTAAGTATATACTGGCTAGGAATATTTATGTGAACTTGGAATGTATTATTTTTTATTTACTCATTTATTTTTATTTCAAAAAGAGCAATTTGCTCATATAGAGTATATATATGTATATATATATATATATCCAATAAGTACAGTAATTGCATCAGACCCAAATCTAGTAGCTCCTTCATTAATGAGATCGTAACTTCTACTTTTTAACGATGAGGTTGAACATATTACATCATGGTATTTACTGGATTACACGTATCTGAATTAAACCGACTTCAGATATTATTCTTAGCCAAGCATTTGATAAGGCAAGGCATGAAGCACTACTGTTAAACTTAAACAATTTCTTACACAGAACTTTTCTTTATTACGACGGTCATACCTTATCAAAATGAATCTTTTGGTACATACCAGACCAACGAAATTATGTCAGGCCTTCCACAGGACAGCATATTACGTTCTTACTTATGCCTCAGTTATACAGTGGACCTACCAACAATAAATTAGACATCCACCGCCAGTTTCGATGATGACAGGGCCATATTGGCAACGCATAATAACCTAGTTGAAACTAGAGATTCTGCAACACTGTACAAATAAAATTAAGCAGTGGCTAAAAGAAGTGAAGAATCATGGTGAATGAAGACAAAAATTTGTCCATTGATTGTGCTATTGATTATGTTCACTGCCAACGAAAAGTGGTTTTCCACAAGTCTTCCATAATTATAAATTCGATCGGAGAGCTGGTTGGCTTTTCGTCGCTGATGCGATGGGTCTTCAACGTTATTGGATGAATACGCCAAAGGAAAAGTTAGATATACATCGCTGGATGTAGTCTACATTGAAAAATGAAATAAAGCCAGGAAAAAATTGCTCATTAGTCCTGTAAGACTAAATCGCAATATAGGAAGGGTGTGGTTTAGTGGGTAAGAATCTCACACACAATGTCAAGCTACGGGGCTCATTGTGTCTTTTGAAGATTCCCATCAGCCTGCGTATAAGAAAAAAAAAAAAAAAAAAAAATTGATTGTGCTAAATAACGTAATAGTCCTACAAAAAAAAATGTAAAATACCTGTTTGCTTTAACTTACTTACATGGAAATCTATAATAAAAGCAAAAGAAAACACCTGAGGTTGACATTAAATGTGTATTGGGTGATTAGTCGGAACTCACCAATGTCGCTGGAGATAAAACTTCTGATTTATAAAGCTTTTTTACAACCGATATGGATATACGGAATTAAATTGTGGAGAGTATAGCCAGCAATCCAAATATTGAAATATTACAGTGATATATGAATAAATAATATTACGATTAATATTTTGTGGTTCAACAATAATGATATTCCATTAAGGTGGAAATTAATAGCTTCAGAACCAAATACCAAATAAGACTGGCTACATATCCTAACAGACAAGCAAACAGGTTGTTAGCTGCAGGTGAAGTGAGTTGTCTTCAACAAACAAATTTCTTGGAAAATTACCCAGATTTATAAAATTAGTTATGTCCAAACATAATTAAATGTTTTACTAATTCTATAAACAAATTATAAAAAAATATTAACTATATCAGAATAAAATTTTGATTCTTGAAGTAATTTCCTACAAAGCTTTTCTCGAATTTTTTATGTAGGTATAGTAACTGCGTAAAATTCTATATTATGTATACATAATAATATTTTTATATCTAGATAATAAAAATAGCTATATACATGTATAAATAAATAATATAAAAAACAAAATTAAATTATATAATAATAATATTTGTACTGTAGCTATTTATTAATTTACAAATAAAAATAAAAAAATTCAAGGATATCGTTTTTCACTTGAATACAACTGTCGAGTCAAATTAAATTAGTTTAGATTAATATTGAACTACGCATAACATAAAATGATCCCAACAAACTTTCTCATGTTATTACCTGTTCTTAACGTCAATATGATGTCATTTTCGTAATAAATTGTTGAAATTACTAAGAATAAGGTATATCAATTATTACGAATGCAAAATGCAAAATAACTTTGCAATGGACTTCGCTCACCAATTTACTCACAAATCAACAACCCAAAAGAAGCATAGAATCAGGATTTAGTGAGATTTCTTTCCCACCAAATCGTAACTAAAAAAATATGTATTAGACTTAGTTTGGCAACAGAACGAATCATCTCAAAACTGTTCTAAGATCAACCAAGGATTCAATTGATTAAGAAATCGGGAATATACAATAGCACTTGTAGTCATTGCAATAAAGCTTGCATAGAATAATATATTATATTAAATTTCCTTAATATTAAGACTCAGCTGAAAATATCAAAATATTGTAAAATCAAAAATGACTCATTTTATTCTCCTATATAACTCCATTAAGTTTAATAGCAATTAGAAGAATGCAAATTTATTTAACGACTATTCTATTGATGTTACGGAAAATCTAATTTCTTGTAGAAAGGTCAAAGCAATGGATATTCTTCATTGCTTAAATATATGTAAAATCAGAATATAACTAATATAGATCTAATTTCATAATGCTGACATATGGTTTATCACAGCTCATGGCCCATTTAAGAAGCTTAGTAGATAGAGCATAGGAAAATGAATATTACGTTTCGAAAAAGAGGAATCCTTCTCTCATATTCCATTGGTTTCCGACGCCATTGCTTGCAAAAGATATCAATATTTCCATTTCTATTTACACATCATCTGATTCTGAAATTGACATTAAAGCAATAAGATCGTTTATCAAGAACATAGACCTACATCTCTGAGACAAACAGGCAAGAACAATAGATCTTTAGAGGTCGCGCTTACAAAGAATTCCCCATTATAAAAAAAAAAATTTTATAACCAATAAAAACCAACCCAATATTAGAAATTATGTCTTGAATAATATAATAAATAATATTCTGACTAAGTTACTCAACCCTCTATATCTGTGTTATTTCATTGAAAAGTAAACCAACCAGCTGCAGACAAGTTAAATTGCTGCCTTTATAGCATCTATAGTTAAATAAAACGGTTAATTTCTTCAGTCGAGTCTGAAGAGGTCTGTAAGTAGTAGATTTTTCAATATTCAAAGTGCGTCACAAAAACGAAAAAATTACTAAAATCTTTAATTAATATCATTCGTTAGGGTTCTTAATTTTTGTTTTCGACAAAATTTACATAAAATTTCTACTACTTTCCGCAAGTAAAATAAAAATCTTATAATAGCATTTTACTTTTAGCCTACAAACTTTGATTTTTAAAACAATTATTTTTCTCACCAAAAACTACTTTAATAATTAATCCAATTTGCATATAAAACAACACAGCTGTATACCTGTATACAACATTTGATTTGTGTATTAATTGGTAGAAAAATATATTATTATGTAATGTATGTGTGTAAGTAGAGTAAAATCACAATTTAATTTAAAAATTTATTCAATAAAATTTCAAACTTTTGTCAAAGGAACATTTTTTATTTGTTTTATTTATATTTTTTTTTTATTTTAAGCTATAGTAAAACCAAAACAAAAAAAATCCTTTATTGTTGCTGCTGGAGAAAAAATTAAATTTAATTACATACTTTTATTTTTCTATTCTAACTTTATATTCAACACTAAAATATATTCACCAATCTACAACAGCACAAACAAAAACAAAAAAAAAAAAGCATGAAAAAATTTATGATTCTACTTTAAATTAGCTTAGATCTTTTTTTTATTCATTTTGATAAACTTTTTATTTCTCCCTTAACTTCCACCCCATTGAGATTTTGTTGAAAATTATGTCATGCAAAAAAAATAAAAAAATGTTATATGAGTAGCCATTAAAAAATTTATCTGATTGGCCTCATAGATGTCCTTTTTTTTACTGACTTTTAACCCAATTACTTCTTCTTCAAAAAGCCTTTATATAATATACACATCCATATATTAATATAGTTATATATAAAAAGTTATGCATATTATATAGTTAGTTAGTATATAATAATAATGAAAAAAAAAAAAAAAAACTAAAATAAATTATTTGCTTTGATCTAGGAATAATTTCATTTTTGACCTTTTTATGATCTGATATTATTATATGAGATGATAAATAAAAAACAAAAAAACAAAAACAAAAAAAAATAAATAAATAAAAATTCCCACCCTCAACTTTTCCAGTTTCACTTTTCTTTTTCACAATATTTTTTTAATTTAATTTTTTTTTTGTTTTTTATATAATTTTTATGCAAAAGAAAAAAAATAGTTAAAAAAAATTTTTAAAAATAAAAATTGCAAGACATGGAAATAACATAACATTGCCACTGGCAATGAACAATAATTTTTCCTTTATTATTTTTGTTTTTTAATTTATTTTTTATTTTTTATATTTCTGTGATATTTATTATAAAAAGAGCACTTTAGAACACTTTCAAGTGTGGTAACCCTTTTAACATTCTATTTGTTTTTTTCTCCCTATGTCAGTTTGTTTTTCGTTCTTTGTTTTTTTTTTTTTTGTAATATATAATACATAATAATAATTGTTTTATTAATCGAGCATAGATACATTATACATTTTAGAAGCAATACTGTATTCTGTAAACTGGATTGTCATCTTACAAAATAATTGTTATATTAGTAGTTTGTTGGGACTATTTAGGAGTGAATTTTCTGTGTTTTGGAGTCAATGATAACTTGAAGCTGTGTCTCTCTCTCTCTCTCTTTCATACACTAAGAGAAATAATATGTTTATCCAATGGTTACGAGAAATATATTATGGTTACTATAAACTTATTATGTTAGATATAGTTGAAACAAACATTTGATATGTTAATGAGGAATATAACCAGGGTTGATAGAAACATATTATATTTGTGTTAAAAATATTATAGTTAATCGAAATATATACCTACGTTGTAATAAATTTTGGTTGCTACAACTATATTTAAAAAAATGTAAATCAACTATTGCTTACAAAAATATTATGGTTGTGGATATCATAATAATATGGTTAAGAAACTCATAATCCAGTAGTTGTAACAAACATATTTTGGTTAAAGAAATAATATTATAGTTGTTTTACAACTATTTATAGTAATACTAATCATATTATGATCGAAGCAATCATGTTATAGTTGCCTTATGATTGAAGTAATCATCTCATATGTTTGAAATAATCATATTATGATTAAAGTAACTATAATATTATGGTTGAAGTAATCATATTATAGTTGGCGTTAAAATAAAATGCTTCAAAAATAAAAAAAATACTTGAATATTCAGTCTTCTGTTGTTGTTTGCCAAGTTAAAACGTGTTTTAAAATATAAGCGTACCTAATGTAAAAACTCTTAGCTGATGGATATAAATTGGTAAGTGTTTCATTACATTAACATTTCATCACAATATTTTATAAGCTAACCGTTAATTTTTTATCTAGATGTTGATAGGCAATAAAGTATACTTTATGAAAAACTGGATAAAATGTTGTAAGAGGAAATATTTCAATATAAGTTGAAATAGTTAGTTATTAAAATAATAACAAAACAGAATAAATAATCTAAGTTAAGACGAACTATTGAAAAAAAAACTAATAAAAGGAAACTATACAGGTTAGTTAAATTATAATTATTTAATAATCTGTTGAATCAAACAGTTTCTTATTTTTATGGCAATATATTACGAAAGTTGAGGCTTTCTTTAGAATCTCTTGTCAGATGCTATAATATAAGTACTTTTTAATTTGCAGGTAATATTAACTATTACAATATACTTATGTTTTTATTTTTTATTTTTTACAGTCATCAGCAGCTGAAGATGATAAATTTAAAAGTTATGTAGCTGATGTAGACAGCACCAATTTAAAAAATTTGATATTTATTGGACATTTATTTATTATAATTGACAGAAAAATATAATCCTCTCGAAATTAAATATACTGTGGTTTTATTTCAAATATAATATATTAACCTCAATTAGCTATATTTATTTTTGTTTCAATTGAAAATAATGTTGCTGCAACCATAACTTAAGTTTGTGAGAATAATATTATTATTGAACCTACTATAAATTATGTTTGGTGTAAACATAAATATTTTTCATTCAACCATATTATATTTATTTTAAACATAATATATTAGCGAATCATATTTAAAACAACAAAATTATAGTTGAGAACAAAATATCGTATTGTAGAAAGTAACTATAATATGATTACTCCAAATATAATTATTTTTGTTTCAATTATAAATAATATTGCTGCAAACATAATTATGTTTGTGAAGATAATAATATTGTTGTGTGAACTATGAACTATTTTTGTTGCAACTATATTATATTTCATTTAACCATAATATAAAATTTTTTTTAGCTTTATATAAAACCCATAGTTACATGAAGTAATATGGTTAATGTAACTATATTTTCCAACCATATTAATGTTCTTTAATTTTATAGTTGAGCCAAACATATTTTTTTGCTCAGTGTAGATATCTTGTTGGAAATAGCACTTGTTATATTTAACTTTATTATCTAAAATTAATAATACCTTTAAGAAAATCCAGCGTAATGTTAGGGATACTTTATTTATTTATTTATTTATTCAAATATATCTCAAAAAGAGCTAGGTAGCTCGTACAGAGTTTATAATTTCGCTTGTTTAAAACAACAGCGGCATAACTCAAAAAACATAGTTTTTTGCTAGACGCATTTTAAGGTTTTAAACTATTATATCCTGGCTAATACATAATATTTCTCCTTCAAATTAAAACTTTGTATTCTATGAATATTAAACTAGAAAGTAAAGGTGCAGCGAACTCGATAGGTAGCTATTTAAAATACTTAGAGTCTTTAAAAAGACCTGGGTTCCAATGTATGTCGTTGTTGCAGCAGAATCTGTTTTGTACGACAACTTAAATAGAATTGTGACGTTACAACACCTAACGAAATAAAAAAAATAACGAATTATTTTTACTTATGTCAGTCTTGTATTAAAAATTTAATGATTTACGCTTCTTAATTTGGTTTATTACTTTTGAAACATTTGAAATAGTTAAATAGTGTTAAAGAGGTATAAAAAAATATACTACATATTTACATTTTAATTTTATTTTAGGTAATAATTCAACATAAATCTTTTCACGAAAAATCATAAAAATATTTTTTATTTATAAATTAAAATAAGTAACATAACTTTAACAAAAAATTAAATACCCTTCTTGAGCAAAACAAAAATTAATTTTTGTCTTAAAGCTAGCAACAAATGGCAAAAACTTAATTCAAATAAATTTGAAAATAAATCAGGTATCTATAACTTTTTAAAGAATGGAACCTTTGGAATATGTTTTTTTTTCAAGCAGTTCGAGAAGATCTTTTTTCTTTTTCTCAGCAATTCCAGGTTTTTTCAGGAAGCTTTCCTTAGTATTATGTTATTCGTCAAGTTTTGTTTTTTACTTTTTATCACAATTGTTGCAAAAAATTCGTCTTTGTATGAAATTTTGAAAAAAAGCGACGTTGGTCATTGATGTTCAGTTCGTAGTACTTTTGCATCATTGAGGTTTTTACTAGACATATATTTAAAGGTCCAATATTTTGCTTGCTAGTAATTTTATATTTAAAAAATCTTCATAAGAGAATTCAATCACGTTAAATGGGTTTCCAGTGTTTTTTGCTGCTCGGATAGAAGAAACAAATGATTCAGGTGCATGCATGAGACCTCTTTTTAATTGACGTTTTACTTGTCTCTTTATTAAAGAATGAGCAGAGTCATCCTCATTTTGAGTATGACACTTTATAAGATATTTATGAGTAATACTTCTTATATTTAGGTGACTAATAGCATAAAAATAAAGAGCGACCATGAATTTATTTTTTTGCAGTCTGGCACAATTATCTGAATAAAATACTACCTCTTCATCATAAGATGTAGCTTTTTGTAGGGAGTGCAATACCAGAGTGAAAAATTAATACCGGTATTTCGGCATTGAAAAATTTGATATCGGAATCCCGGTATTCAATACCGGAACCAAAAAATAAAAAAAAAACACCTATTATGAAAAAAATCTATACAGTAAAGTTTTAAGTAAAAAATTAATAAAAACAATTCATTCTTTAACATTATAAGAAAATAAAACAAAACGATAATTACATAGTTCATTAAAAATTAGTTCATCTTTCATATAAAAACTTAATTATTATTTTAAAGACTGGAAATATGCTCTTAAAAACCAAAATGCATCAAGGCTTTTGTCATTTAAGTTGGAGCGGATTTTGGTGCATATTTGTCCCGCAGCAGATCGCTCAGATTCTGCGCTTGTTAGACGTATTGTAAGAAGGAGATCATATATTTGCTGAATATATATCCCCCTAGTACACTCGTCTTCGAATAATGTCGTTTCTCTTTTTATTAGTTTGACATTATCTTGAAAAGTATACTTATTTTTTTCCAGCTATAATATAATTTGCTTGTTTTGAAATGGCTTCGCCTAACTTTTGTTTCATTGTCATGATGTTGCCACATTCATTATCTATTTCTACAATTTCATCTTGATCAGTGTCAGAATCATCATTAATTTGCTGATATATTTTTGTTTAAATAATTGCGTTCTGGTTACTATGCTTACTAGAGATTTTAAAATAGCGGTCTTTTTAAGTTTTGGAAAATTAAATTGTACATTTGATTGAATTGTTGTAGAAACTTCTTCTTCTAATGCATTATGCAAATAATGTATAACTCCAGATAATTCTGTTTGTCTTTCATAGATCCGTTCCTTTAAAGCAATTAAAAGTTCATTACTTAGTGTTGAATTTATTTTACTCAGTTCTTCAAAAGTCGTGTCTGCTGAAATTAAATTTGAATCTTTGCGACACAAAGCTTCTACCGCAAGTTTCACGGGATGAAGTGCAGAAATAGCTACAGATATTCTTTCAAATTCTTCGTCACTAAAAGAATCTACTTTTAAATCTATAATAGATTTTTGTATACAACTTTTTAGCATATAAAATCATTCTAACATGGAAGATAAACTATTCCAGCGTATTTTACAATCTAAAAATAATACCAGTTCCTTACCAAATTCAGCTTTGACATAATGTTGCAATATTTTATCGTTCTTTGTTGCAGAACGACGAAATATTTTTACAATTTTTCGCACCTTTTTAATTAGTGGAGCCAGCTCATAATGATTTATTTCTAATATATCATTTTGCTGCAATTCAATCGTTAAAACGTTATCATTTTCAATATCTTCATCTTCAAATTCATCCTCTGATTCACCATTAGATTCCCAGTTTGTATCTGATTCTAGTTCAACTTCATTTTCGATATTAGATACATTTTAAAACGCTGTTGATTTTGTATATAAAACTTTTATTACAGCTAAATGAATGCCGTGAACAAAACATAATTGTTGGTCAGCACTGATAAGTGTGCCAATTTTCTTCATAACAGCTGAACGGTCCGTTTATATGCATACAATGTCATTTTTTAATGATAAACTCTTTTAATTTAGTATCTACAACTTCTACACATTTAGTTGCCGGTACACTTCCAAATATTCTAATTAATCCATACAAGTTTCATACTTTATTTTCCGAATGAATATTTATATTCATGTATCGGTGGTTTTTAACAGAAGACCACTCGTCGAATGTCAAGCTAAATCCTATTTTTTTTTTCTTCTGCTCTGCGACTACTTTAACAAATAAATATCTAATCTGGTTACTGTAATCAATAATAATTTTACGAATAGTGTTGGCAGATTTTGGAAGCTCGCCTATACGCATCGCTTGTATTGCCTTTCGAAGATCTTCTGATGTAATAAATATTTTAAATGGTAAACCATCATAAGCACACATTCTAGACAATACAACGCTAATACATGAATTATTCGTAGCTTTAAAATATTTTGTTATAGTTGTTGGTGGACCTTCTACACCTGGTTCAGCGTAGTAGGAACAAGAACATCTCTATTAAGAGTATTAATATTGTGAATGGTTTTCATATGAGTATGAAGGCCACTTGTTGATCCACCATCTATTTTTATTACTTTGCAACAATTTTTGCATTTTGCGTAACCACCTTTCTTCTTTTTTAAAAAAGACTGTCAAATCGAAGATTTGTCGTCGTCTTTCATATGTTTTACAAATTGTAAATTTTCTATTTCTAAGGATTGCATAATTTTTATATAATTAAAATAATTTATATTTTTAGTCTTTATCTTAATTGATTTTAAAATTTCTTACCTATACTCCAATATTTTTATAGGATATTGTATTTTGTATATCGTAAACAATTCACAATATCTTGTATTAATCATTGTAGCTCTTTTGTTAGTTAGTTTTCAACTCTGTTATAACGCAATTTTTTTTTATTCTAAGGGTATGTTTTAAACATAGATAAAATACACTTTACCACTTTACTGTTCACTTTTCGAAAGCAGAATAAATTTTAAATTGAAGGCGATGAATTTGAAATTTAGTACAAACCATTATTAGAATATCGCAAAGCCTACTACAATTAAGTAGGAGTAATAAATTTGAAATTGGAATGAATTCGAAATTGAGTACTATTATTGCACAATCGCAAAGCCTACTACTATTATTTTATATTTTTGTTAATATTTTTTCAAAATATTTAGTTTTTTATTCTGATAACTAAGAAATTAATACCGAAATACCGCGGTATTAATTATTTACCGCAAATATACTCTCGGGATCCAGGTTTCCGAGATCCCGGGATGCCGGTATTGCACTCCGTGATTTTTTGATTTATGAAATAAAAATTCCAAGCACTCCGTGGTTTTTTGGTTTATGAAATACAACTTCCAAGCTCATTGACACCTCTATTTCCATGAGATTCATCCCAAACACAAAAATAGCATTCATTTGATTCCAAATCATAAATAGAGAAATTTAGTACATTTAATTTAGATTTATAGTAAAAGGTTGAAACATTTCCTTTAGGTATTTGAAACACGATCTGTAAATCATATACTGCAACTAACGCTTTGGAATTTTCTTTATCAGTTTTTTTTTTCTTCTCTTTCTATTAAATGGTTATCATACACATCTTGTAACTTATCTTTTTCTTCTAGGACTGCATTATCGTAAGTGGTACATGTTGGACTCAAATCCTTTGTAAAAATGAAATATTAAATTCAATGGTAAATATTTTATAGAAAACATCATAGCTTGCCAACTCGATATTTTTAACTTTACAATCAATCTGCAAGCATCTGCAACAACAACCTGCAACAGTTCGGATTGAACGATCGCTTGTGTCCCTTTTGTGATCAGCAAAGTTTTGAAATGAACAGCGTCATAACTCAAAAAAGTACCTTATACGTATAATAAAATTATAATAGAAGCAATACTTACGTTGACTGCAATGAAGAACTAACTTGAAATGTATCACTTTTTACTTAAATATTTAACCATTTCACTGGCACAACTAAAAATAAATCTATGTTGCACTAAAATTTCCGATAGAATCGAGTTATGCCAAAACGATAATTTTTCTCTCACGGTTTCAATTTTAAAGCTACAACTTGGTTGCTTTGCTATAATAATAGAGAATAAAATAACAAATTTTCCTACATTAATAACTCAAAACTCCAATTTTTGAGTTATGCCGTTGTTGTTTTAAACAAGTGATTTATAAAATAGTTTTAATTATGGAAATGAACAAGGAATAGTTTGAATGTCAGTGAGAAAAAAAATTACAAATAAATACAAGGCAAATAATATAAGCATACAAAAATTAGTATAAAGTATTTAAGTTTATACAATGGTAAAAAAAAGAAACAAAACAGTATAAAACTCACAATGGCAATTAATTAACATTAGATATAAAAAAAAAAAATTTTTTAGTCATCTGAGTTATACACTGAGATAACATTAATTTTTTAAGCTCCTTCTTAAAATTTGGTCTGGACATATCCAGGAATTTCGCAGAGAGTTTTTTAAAGTTATGATTCCTGTACTCATGATAGGTTCTAGTCCATTTCAGTGTGCCCAAATACCATATCGCAGTTGATTTGCTTGTCTTGTATTATTCCAATGATTTGTTTATTAACGACTAATTTAGTGTTTGTTTTTATGCAATTATTCTTAATATTATACAATTGGGATGCTTGGCTTAATCTTCTAGAGTCTTTTATTTTTAAAATTTTATTTTTGAAATGTGTGTAATTGGTTGAAGTTCTGCCAGACAACCCAAACAGATTTTTAATTGCTTTATTTTGAATTCTTTGGAGAGAGCTTAGGTTTCTTCAATTGGTCTTTCCCCAAATTCGTATGCCATAGTTTATCTTCTATACTTATAAAAGGGAAAGTTTGTTTGATTGTTTGTTTGTTTGTTTGTTTGTTCGCTATACACGCCCACAGTTTTAAAGATAGAGTTCTGAAATTTTGCACAGTTATTCATGGTACCGGTATGCAAATAACGCGGTACTTTACAAAGCCATCAGATGACAGGTTCGGGTTGCTGCCGTACAACTCTTACCAAGACTCAGGAATATTTTAAAAACCATGTGTGTGACAGATATGAAAATTTACATTTAGATTCTCTTTCACAAATAAAGAAATTCGACTGTTACCGATTTCAAAAATTTGGACTGGTTCTGGTTGCTGTCGTACAACACCTAGCACGTACGTTTCAGGAATATTTCAAAAACCAATTGTGTTACAGGCATGAAAACTTACACTTAGATACTCTTTCACAAATAAAGAAATTCGACTGTTACCGATTTCAAAAATTTGGACTGGTTCGGGTTGCTGTCGTACAACTCCTAGCACGTACGTTTCAGGAATATTTCAAAAACCAATTGTGTTACAGGTATAAAAACTTACACTTAGATACTCTTTCACAAATAAAGAAATTCGACTGTTACCGATTTCAAAAATTTGGACTGGTTCGGTTTCCTGTCGTACAACTCCTAGCACGTACGTTTCAGGAATATTTCAAAAACCAATTGTGTTACAGGCATGAAAACTTACACTTAGATACTCTTTCACAAATAAAGAAATTCGACTGTTACCGATTTCAAAAATTTGGACTGGTTCGGGTTGCTGTCGTACAACTCCTAGCACGTACGTTTCAGGAATATTTCAAAAACCAATTGTGTTACAGGCATGAAAACTTACACTTACATACTCTTTCACAAATAAAGAAATTCGACTGTTACCGATTTCAAAAATTTGGACTGGTTCGGGTTGCTGTCGTACAACTCCTAGCACGTACGTTTCAGGAATATTTCAAAAACCAATTGTGTTACAGGCATGAAAACTTACACTTACATACTCTTTCACAAATAAAGAAATTCGACTGTTACCGATTTCAAAAATTTGGACTGGTTCGGTTTGCTGTCGTACAACTCCTAGCACGTACGTTTCAGGAATATTTCAAAAACCAATTGTGTTACAGGCATGAAAACTTACACTTAGATACTCTTTCACAAATAAAGAAATTCGACTGTTACCGATTTCAAAAATTTGGACTGGTTCGGGTTGCTGTCGTACAACTCCTAGCACGTACGTTTCAGGAATATTTCAAAAACCAATTGTGTTACAGGCATGAAAACTTACACTTAGATACTCTTTCACAAATAAAGAAATTCGACTGTTACCGATTTCAAAAATTTGGACTGGTTCGGGTTGCTGTCGTACAACTCCTAGCACGTACGTTTCAGGAATATTTCAAAAACCAATTGTGTTACAGGCATGAAAACTTACACTTACATACTCTTTCACAAATAAAGAAATTCGACTGTTACCGATTTCAAAAATTTGGACTGGTTCGGGTTGCTGCCGTACAACTCCTAGCATCTCTATCAGAAATGTTTCAAAAAAAAAATTGTGTTACAGACTTGAAAATTTATTCATAGGTATTCTATGAAAAATAAAAAAACATGTATTTTCCTGAAATAAGAGTCCATGTGTACAAATCGATAGATACAGTTATCGATGAAAATGAAGTTGTTTCTCCTCATAAATTGGAATTAAAAGTAGTAGCTTCAATATTGCTTTTACGAAACTTGAAGAAGCCAAAACTACGGAACTAGATTAAGAATAAGAATTTGGCATCCTCATTTCATTTAAGTACAAATTCTAATTGATTGTGGAAAGGCGAACATATCTTTATTTCAAGAATACCTCAACAGCAAGGTGCGTATTTGCTTATACTTCATCAGAAAAGATCACTAAAATATTGTTTACAAAGAAATAATTTTAATATAAGTATAGCTGAAGTTGGAGCATTGTTGATATTTTTTTATCGTAGTGAAAAAAAATATTAGAATATTTTTGATAAACCAATTTTTTTCAATTCGATTCATGAATCAAACTTCATTGAAATAAATTCGATTCATTTTGTGGTCGACCCGGACTACGTCGGATAACTTTGCTAGTTGTACTATAAAATAAACTTTAATATATATGGATAGCTTAACCTTGTCTGGTAGTCGTTTTCCAGAAATTTTTTTAAATACATCTGCGATTCTTCTGAACTTTTTTATCAGCTTCTTTATATGACAATTCCAGTTTAATTCATCAGCGAACAAAACACCAAGATATTTGTAGCTAATAGTCTTATAATATTTTAATTCCATTGTAGGTTAACGTGATTTGCTCATTTTTGGCTTTGATCATGATATATTTTGTTTTTGCCACATTCACTGTAAGTTAGTAATGTGAGTTACTAATTTTTAGAATATCTATTGAAGCATTAATGAGAGATGTAAGCGGCTTGACCAATTGGTTTTTACAAGTTTTTATGACTTCTGTACTATCTCCATCTATACCTGATGTTTTAGTTTTAGTTAGATTACTTATTAGAATATTAGTTATGCTTTCATTAATTTTTGCCATATAAAATCTGCTGGAAGTTCTTATTGTTGGTTTATATGAAACAATGTTGAAATTTTTGGCCATATTATCTCCTACAGATTCAGATCTCCATGTTGAATTCATTAATTTTTATGTTTTTATCTTCAAGAGTGGAATAAGTTGTAAATTAAAAAATTCATTTAATTTTACATTACTTAACCCATCAGTTACCATTTCTTAAACTAAATTCTAGGTTTTACGTTAATTATTTGATGTTTGTTGAAATTTTCTGGTATCATAGTCTTTTTGTTGTTGTTAAATTTAATTAAGCCGATAGTGGTATTTTTGTTTCAGATATACATTTCCAAGATTTATAATATGTTTCCTATGGTAATAATTTTTTATTTTAATTAAATTCCTGCATTCGTTATCAATCCAAGGTTTGTTTGCTATATTTTATTTTTACTTTGTATTTTTTTACCACTGATCACGCTAGTATACACTTTTCTAAGGAATCTATTATATTTTTTACATATAATATCGGCATCACTTTCTAACGTGTCGATAATGCAGTTTTCCACTTGACGTTGTACTCAATTGACGTTTATTATTTTTGTTTTTTTTTCGCACATTGCTTTGTTTACAAATTAGTTTTCATTAATTTTTATTTTATTTATTTTTATTTTATTTTATTTTATTACCTACAAAGTATTGAAAAAAAAAAAAAAAAAAATATATAATAATTATAATAATACATAGATTACATATATACAATAAATATATAAAAAATTATTTTAGATCAAATTAAATTTAGTTAATTTTTTTTTTCTTCTTTCTACTTTTACCTTTTTTTTACTTTAGCAGAAATTTACTTATTAAGAGATAAATATACTAATTATACATTTTATTGACTTGCATTATTTTAATATATTAGATAGAAAGAGATAGAGAAAAAAATTTAGAAATTAATATTACACTTTATTTTAGTTAATTTTTAATATGAGACAATTAATTATTAAGTTAATGTTAGTTATCATTATATATTAATTTAGGATTTGAAACATTATCTACAATTGTTTGAGACTGTTAATTAATTTAGATTTGAAAGCATTTTTTGAAAGTGTGTCATGGAAAAGGGAGCTGAACTGATTAAATAGTATGCAACACCTGTTGATGGGTTCATTTTTCCCATATTCAGTTCTATGTGTTGTTTCGATTAGAAATTTGGTGTGTCTTGTAGGTCTAACATCGTGATTGATTCTGATTCTTAATTTAATAAGGTCAACATCAACCTTATCAGATAGAACGTCGAATGTAAAGCAGTTTGAAAGTAAAATTCTACGCGAGTTTAAGCTCAGTAAATTTATAGAATGGAGCCTTCCAGTGTAAGGTGGAAGGTTATTAAAGTCTCTGGGATTATATAGATGTCTGGGATTGATTCAATTCTTGTACTGTGGATTAGAAAGGTGGGATTCCAGATAATACAACCATATTCTAAGATTGAACGCACTAGGGAGCAGAATAAAGTTCTTGTTACCCATATATTATTAAATTCTCTTACCCTTCTTTTGATAAAACCTAGCATTTTGTTAGCCTTTTTTTATCATTGTTTCATAGTGGAGATAAAAATTTAATTTATTATCCAAGATGATTCCTAAATCATTAAAATGATCTACACGCTCTAAGTTGAGGCTATGCAAAGTATAGTTATATAAAAATGTAGATCTTTTACGAGTGAAGCTCATGACGTAACACTTGCTAACGTTGAGGTCTAGCATGTTTTCAGAGCACCATTTTTCTAAGCATTTAAGTTTAGACTGGAGGAAGCAAAAATCACTAAAATTATTTATAATGTGGTATAATTTGAGATAATCAGCATAAAAAAGGTGAGATATGCCAGATAAGCAATTAGAAAGGTCTCTAATGTATACATTGAAGAGAAGTGGTCCTAAGTGACTTCCTTGGGGTACCCCAGAGTAGACATAAATGGCTTTAGACGTAATACCTTGAAACTTAACCAATTGAACTCTTTTGGTATTATAAGATTTTATCCAATTTAACATAGCGCCACTGATACCTAGTTTTGCCAGTTTTATTTCTAGTATATCGTGATTTATTCGATCAAATGCCTTGCTAAAGTCTGTAAATAATGTGTCGATTTGTAGACCTTTTTCCATAAGACTTAGTACCTCCGATGTAAGTAACACTAAATTAGTGGTGGAAGAACGGCCTTTTCTAAAACCGTGTTGTTCCTGGTTAAGAGTTGGATTTATTATAGGTGTAATTTTATCTGTCACGAGTTTTTCAAATAGCTTTGGTATAGTCGACTGAATTGCTATGCCTCTATAATTTTCAATTAGAGTTTTGTCACCTTTTTTGTGAATTGGTATTAGGTACGATGTTTTCCAAATTAGTGGAAAAATGCCTAATGTTAGGGATCTGTTAAAAATTAAGGTAAGTGGAGCAGTTAAATTGAAAATACAGTTATACAAAAATATCGGCGGAGGAAGATCAGGACCATGCCCTTTTTTTATGTCTAAGCTATTTACTTCTGTAAAAACGTCCTCAGATGACAAAGCTAGGTTATGCATAAGAGGAATTATGTTAGTTAATAATTTGGAATTCACGATTTCCAATTCTTGGTCTGTTTGTGATTGACGGTAAATTTCTTGGAACTTGTCTGCGAAACCATTACAGATTTCATTAGAGCAAGATGAGATTGTGCCATTAAGGGACATCGAATTTGGATAACCTGAGGATTTACGCTTTGTATTAACAAATTCAAAAAATTTTCTCGGGTTACACAAAATAGAGTTTCCAATAATCTGAATGTAAGTGTCATATGCTATGATGGATTTTTTTTTAAATTCAGCAGCTAGTACTTTATATTCATCAATTAATTCAGCAGTCGGAACACCTATCAAATTAATTTTTTTTATATAAATTATTTCTTCGATTACGCAGAGATCTTAGATCCTTATCTAGCCAAGGTTCCGATAATTTATCTTTTTTTAGAATTTTTGGAGTGTAATTTTCAATTATAGATAGTAAAATTGTATGAAAATCCGTAACTATTAAATCTAAATCTCCTTCGCAGCTCGTTCCAATTTATGTTAGATAAGGCATTGTTAATGCCTTCGTAGTCAGCGTTATGAAAATCATATACAATTTCTTTATTGTAAGACCTAGAGAACAATTTGTTAGTTTCAATAAGTTCTATTATTACTGCATTATGATGATTTATTTTACTACCGGGGAATTTTACTGCCGTTATTAGATAAAACGTGATCAATTAATGTGTCCGAGATCGGTCTTGTAGTGGTATTATTAAAAAAGTGAAATCCATTTGTTTCCACAATATTTTTGTAGCTGTTTATTTTAATATCTATAATTATAATACACAAGAGCACGATTTTGAAGATACATTTTTCGTGGCTTTTCGTATGCTTCGTTTTTTTATTCAATCAATCAGTAATAATGCAAGTCGTGGCGATCAAAACCAATTTTTATTTTATGTGTATATTTTGGGTAAACAATTTTTATAAGATATTAACTGAGTTGGTTAAAGCATCATTTAATATCAGAAATTTTTTTCGAATCTCTTTTGAGTCAAATTCTTTTTATTTATCTTTTTATTTATCGCATTTGGTTTTTTGCCCTTTTAGTAGAAAAAAAAATTAATTTGTAGGATAATAATTATTAATAGTTTTAATATCACAAATTTTAGTGAGTTCGATTCTCTATTAATTCAATCTTTTTTTTTTAATAAAAAAATATTTTTTTTATCTTATATATTATATTACACAAGGAAGGCCATGTAGGGAATGTCTTATATTATAATACACAAGATGAACGACGTGGTGAGTAAAAACAAAAAATAAATGAATAGAAAATTATTTACACCACAAAAATATTAAAATTTTACCAAGTTCTTTATGCTGAATACTAAAAATATTTTAAATATTTACACCAAGTAGTGATGGTTATTTCTAAGTTGAGCGCCTCTATACTCTAAAAGAAATTTCAATTACGGGAAATTTTTAAAAATTCTTCATAAAAATTCTGTAATTTTAAATAAACATGCAATAGAAAAACGTACAAAAATAAAAACACAAACAAAAATTGAAAACAAAACATAAAAACAAAAATCAGATCTGCCAGTTCAGAATGTCAGTTCATTTGCTTCTGCTATCATTAAAAAAAATATATGCAGTAAAACACGGTTATAGTCATTCGCTAAATTTCAGTAATATTTCTGACTATAACCGTTTTGTGACTATAAGCGTAGTAAAATTTTTTTTATCTTTATAAACAAAATCAAATTCAATAAAATATCTTTCGTATAACGATTTTAAACTTTATTTTATTCATAAATAGCAATTCTGTTATGTAATCACAAAATATTCATATTTGTAATTTGGACAGAAAAAAACTATATATAAATCCGTGTTTTAATAAAATAATTCATTGTTGACCTATTACTATAACAGAATTGTTACTACAAACGTTTTTGACTATAAACGAATTAAAATATACCGATCTACTACGTTGAGAGTAATGAGATTTTTTTGTGTTAAGTTATATTGAAAATGGTGTTGATTTCGTCATAAAGTATTACTTTAATTTCATATATTCAATAATCAAGCGATTCAGAAAACAACTACAATTATACCAAAACAAATATTTCTTTTTACATAAAATTGTGTTTGAAAGAACTACTTCTGTGTAATTGCACATGGGATTCACTAGTCATTTAATATAATTATCTTCTTATTAAAATGTAGTCACAATAATTTTTTATAAATAAATCTGTTGCTAGTGTTGTGAGAAGTATGTAAAAAAATATATATTTCAGCATAATAACTTATTAATCCTTAAATAGTAACTGAAAGTAAATAATGTGGACTATTTCTTTGATCATTATAATACAAAGAAAAATTTAAGTGGATTGTTATTTTGAAAATTAAAAAACAATCTTTTATAAAATATTACCAAGAGCTTAGTTGCGATATATGGAGCGCGCATGCGCCAATCACCCTGGATTTCTTCTAATCGCCCATACCAAATCCAATAACATGAATGCCAATACCCCTGGCTCAATCAAGTAACATATCATTCTCTAGACGTGAAACTCATACAAGTATTCCCAGGATATATAACCCCAACCAGCAAACACTTATATACAGTATCTGTCTACCGCCTACATGTAATCATTGTCCTAACAATAATATAACAGTATACCCAATAAATACCCATCCAATAACCACATTATCTCCCAACTTCGAACAACATGCGATCAATCCAATTTATATACATATGTACTTTATATAACTGTATATTATAATAAACGAACATTTACTATTCGAATATGATTTTTCAACAATGTTTTGCAAAAATTTATTTTTCTCAATTGTTTTCGAAGTTTTCATAATACTAAAGCTTAAAAAATACAAGCCAGTAGCCTGAAGCCTTTAACATAATAATAATTATTATTTGAAAAATAAAAAAAATAAAACCCAGATATTTACACAAGCAAACACTAAGCCACATATCTAGAAATGCATAGTTGTAATCCTTTAAAAGAATGATAAAACAAAATTAAAAATAAAATAGGTAGGTAATATTTACTTGCATCGTATAAAAATTAACGAGCATTCACTACAAGCTAGTTTCATATACATTACATGCACTACACGTAGATACTTATATTATGTCATCAGATAAATCTGTTAAATTCCATTTATGCTATTGAGTACGTTTTCAAAATTAATAAATAAAAAAAAAGAATTTAAATTTGAGACAAAACATTGCTAACACTGTAAAAGACTTGTAATTCTTTTTCACTCAGTCTACTTACATTTAAAAAACATACCTTTTAACTATGGAATGATAATGTATGTTTGTGTGCACAAAGCATACATACTTCAACCAGCAGCGCGTATAGTCGGTTTAGAAATTAATCTCACCAAGTCCATAATATGTTAATAATAAACGGAGGAATAGAATCAGATTCACACTGGCTGGCGCAATAGGTAGAGTGCTTGTCTTTCAACCGAAAGGTTCCAGGTTCGATTTCTGATGAAACAAAAAAAATGTTTTATTGGTTTTTCGACCTATTTGGATAAAATAAATGACAAAAATAATTGATAGTATAATCTGGTAACCACCCCACGTAACAATTTTATCGCTATAAGACTCTTGCGCACTCTTATAACACTATTATAAACACTCTTATAGCAGTATTAGTGTTAGTTTGAGTACTCCGCAATTACTGCGAAAGGTTATAAATACGTTATAGCACTAAAATGGAGCATCCTATAAGGCACCGGAGCAAGTGCTGTAATATTGTTATAGGATCAGTATACATGTATTAATGTATATGTTTTTATTTTGAAATGATATTTATTTGAAATAATTTATGTTATGCGAGAGTGAGAATGGTATTATTTTTTATTTTCAAATAATAATTTTATGGAGTTTCTAATTATTTCCTGAGAAAGGGAGATAGATATTAGTTAATAATATAAGAAATGTCTTACTAATACATAATATGTTTCGGTCAAAAATAATTGTATTAATATTTATAATTATATTGACCAAATTACAAAATTTGGCTGGCAAAAAAATTTCATTAACATTTATTATAAAAATACTTCGAAAAAATACATTGCCCTTGAAAAATAACCAATTTTTAAATAAATAAAAGAAAATATATTTTTAAATTGCATCTTTAAAATATTTAATAATGTATGTTAACTAAAGTAAAAATGTTATTTTTGCGAAAAGAATGCAAAATACAACTTTTTAGTTTTTGTTTATTTAAAAAAAGTTCACCATGTTTGTAGAAAATAATGGCCGTCGCAAAAGATTTATCTAAAAGCTACAGTAAGGAAGAATACAGTAAAATAATAACACCACTACTGCTATTCTAGCAATTCTATTCTTATAGCAACACTTTAACTCTTGATATAGGATTACGCACTTTTAGATTTATAAAAACATTGCTGTATCACTTGCGGAAAATCTCATTATAAAAACTCCTGCAATTGCTATAAGAACATTCTTATAGCAATATTAATCACATTATTACCATAAAAACATCATTATAACACCTGTAGTACTTATCGGGAGTCATATAGAAGCCTTGTAGCACTGATTTTGTTTTTATAACAATAAAATGTTACGTGGGACTTAAATACAATAAAACTATTCTATTTAAGAAGACTTAGTTCCTGACAATAGTAGTAGTTTTCCATATTTAATGAGTTGGTAAGCCAGTAATTTGATAAATAAATGCTCGAAAAACATTGTAGTGTAAACTTTATAAACTTGCAGTATCGTACTTAATTAAGCACGAAAAGGTGATTCTACCTAAGTTACTGTCAATAACATAAAAAAAAAACCACAACAATAGATTACGTAAAGCCCGAGCTGCATTTGATGAACTAAGTCCAAATAGAAAACCAATATTTGAATATTCAAAGCTTGTGTAATGAAAAAATTTCTGTACGGTTGCGAAACTTGGATGACAGCAAATACGATAAATCCAGAACTTCAAGTACTCACGAACAAGTTGCAAGCAGAATTTTCTAAATATTCGGGTACAGAACCATCAGTAATAGTGATTTATGGCAGCTAGCAGGGGAAAATTCGGCAATGAACTAAATAAGGGGCAGAAAATGGAAATGGATAGGTAACAGTTTGCAAAATCAACCAAAAAGAACGGCTGCAAGATAATTAAGATCAATGCACAAACAGAGAACAGTACAGAAATCAATTTGATGCCCTATGCTTTCACGAGCAGTAACAAGAAAAATAAAATAAAAAGAGAAAGTGGTAAAATTAATACATTTGTTTTTGTATGTAGATGCAATATCTAGATACCTAGTGATCACGACGTTTTCGTGCCTATTAAATAACAATTAAAATTAAGTTAAAATTTTATAATTTCACACAATTTGCCACATGACAATTATATTTAATCCCATATGCCATTTAATAGAATTTGAGTAAATCTTGCCTGTCCCAAGAAAAAAATACAGCCAATAATCCTATATTCAATAAATTTATTTATTTATTTATGCATAAATCGACCGTCCAACTACAGGTTTCCCTTTCGAAATGTGGGCATTTTTATTACTGTCAGATTTATGCTTAAAGCAAGCACATCAGATGTCTATTACTAGACGAAGGCTTGCTTCATTTAATTGTGCAATAACTCATCATCCAGAAGGGTTAGTAAATTACAATGACCTTTGATTAGAAAAAACTAAAAATAAACTAAACCAGATACATGCTGTTAGTAGAAGCGTAAAAGTCATATTAAGTTAATACAAATATTAATAGCTATACATTTATTAAAAGCACTTCCAAAAGTTAGGACGAAAGTATCAAAGCTAAAAAGAACAACAGTCGCTAGTTAGTCTCAGTTGTACGTACATTAAAACGTAATCGTTTTTTAACAGTTAAAACACTTAGTTGTCGATCAAAGATTCTATCTCTAGAATTTACTTCAGGGAGCATTCTAGTGATTGGCTCGAATCTACCCTATTCAGTAGGGTGTAAGGGAATGTGGAACAACTCAACGGTTCTGAGATTATTCTGAGTGGAGCTTTCAACCAAATAATTTGAAATTTCAGCGGCTAGCGTCACACTCGAAAGCATGTGGTGAATAAAAGGGATATCTATAATTATCCGGCGATCAGACAACGACTTTAAGCCAATGAGTTTAAGACTGTGGGAATAAGGTGGAAGTCGCAATGGATCATTCCACGAAAAGTTACTCAAAGCGAAACGAAAAAACTTTCGTTGAACCGATTCAATTCGATTAATGTCAGTCAAGTAATGTGGAGACCACACTTGACTGGCATATTCAAGGATAGGCCTAACATATGTAGCAAAAAGATGTTATATATTAATTATTTGGTATAATTATGTAAATATTGTATATTATAATATTATTTTTTATTTGTTTTATTATATAATATTCTTATTAATTATTATTATTATTATATTAGAAATATAAGATGTGGTTGTATTGAAAGTTACTTTCAGTATTTCATGTTCATGTCGGATGTAGCAAAAGGCGTTTTCGATATAACAATCATGGACAGTCGAGTTGTAAGTCAACAACTGTCTTTTATAAAAATGATATGGATGTAGTTAAAAATGGAATTGACAAGTATGGCTCCAGGTCAAATATGTAAATTTGTATTGATTTATTCAGAACTGATAGCATTTTTCTTTTAACATTCCTTTTATTTTAGTTTTATAGCCAAAATCTGCAATTTCATTGTGTTTTTGTAATTCAATTTTTATTGTTTCTTTTTCATTCAATTAAATCTCATATGGGTAAATTACTTCGTTTCAAAGCAAAAGCTGAGAAATATGATATAAAAATTGTGTGGGCTCGTGATGCTAATACTTCTTACACGTTAAGAGGACTGATTTATACAAAAAATCTAGCAGGTGGAGAGCGTCAAACGAAAATATAAAGGTTCTGGAAGAAATGTAACAATGGACAATTTCTTTACATCATTATAATTGGCCCATGTGCTTAATTCATGGAATATAACATTGGTTGGAAACATTCGTAAAAATAACCGATTTTTTCCAGCAAATATTCAATCACATAAAGACAGAGCAGGTTTTTCAACAAATTTGGCATCTTTTGCCAATAGTGCTCTTATGTTCCAAAAAACAAAAGCAGTAGCTTTGATATCTACGATGTACAACCAACCAGAGGTAGAAGTAGGGACTAAGGCTAAAACCAAGATCATCACATATTACAATTAAACGAAAGGAAGTGTTGACAATACGGACAAATTATTGGGTGAATATTCTGTATACCGAAAAACCAATAGTTGGCCACTTGTATTGTTTTACAATACGGTTGATATTTCTAGCAGCATATATTATTTATTTGGATCATCATCCAAGATTTTCCACCACTGATCACCGCAGAAGGTTGCTGAAAGTTTTGGCATTTGAGATGTGCAAATTAAATATCCAAGCTCGTGCGTTAAATTCCATAGTCGTTGGCTAACCATTTATACCTTCAGCAATACTTTCAAAATTAGAAATATGTCTGGGTTGGATGCAACAAACCAATTTGTGGTGAACATAGTACGACATTGGCAAAATGTAGTAATTGTTTTGAAGTCACTCGGAGTAATTAATTTTGACTTTTTTGTAATTTTAAATTTGTTTCTAAATATTCTATGTAATTATCATATACTTTGAAATAAATTTTATATTTATGTATATGTATTGTATAATAAAAATAAAATAAAAATAAAAGTAAAAATAGCTTTAAGAAAAAAATATTTTCAAAATAATTTAAAAAATGACAATATCTATAGAATTCCATACAAAATGTATACAGGTACCTCGTCACCCTCGTGAAAGTGGGTTTTCAAAACAAGTCTAGATCTCGACTCCCATTGATTATAAAAATTCAAATCCATTAAAATAAGTAAATTTACATCTTTTTAGGAGTTGTCAGGGAATCTTGCAGAACCTTTTTTTTGTGTTTGAAAATGCAAAAGGTACCCGGGTACCTCGTCACTCACATAAGGGTTAAATCAATTTTAGAAAAGTTGTTCAGCTGAACAAAATTTAATATAACCGCTAAACTTAATATAAACTGTTATATTATTGTCTATAGAATGTTTGGAATTTAGATAATAATAATTGTGTATATTATAATGACTTAAGTTGTAAGTTGTTATATCATGTGATGTAAGCTGTTATATAATGTGCAATATAGTATAGTCTAGCTGAGTTAGGCGAATAAATTAATTCGATTATCAGCTTTGAAAATTCATAAAAGCCGCGGGATTTTTGTGGAAGATGATAACAATATCTCATTTTTCTCTTAAGTCGATTTCGGCGGTTATATTATTGCCACAGAAATAATGTCAACATTTTTTCATTCCAAACCTAAAGGCAATGGGAATAAGTGAAATTAATACTAACAAAATAAATATGCTTTTTACATGGCAGGATACAATTTACATTTTAAAGCTCATGGGATAAAAATTTGTTACATATTTGTAAAATAGGTGGATATGGGACAATATCGATTCTCATTATCTCATTAGCTAAATAAAATAAACAAAAATGGACCGGCAATTGAGAAAGGTTTAACTTTATCTTCTCTAATTTAATCGTTAGTTCAATTTACCGCAAATTGGCATATGGAACAAAATAATACTGCTCCGCGACGAACTATAAAATGTAAATAAAAACTACGATGAATAATGATGAATACCAAAAAATTATACAAAAATCTTGAAATTTTTAAAATTCTAGAAAAGGGAAAAATTCTCGTTGTTTTGTAGAATTCTAATAATAAATATTTGCGCGAAAATTCAATTGTATAGTTTTAAAAATAGCTAATATATAATATTATAATATAATATAGCTATAACAAATATGTATAGTTTTTTTTATTGTATTATGTGCAACATTTTCTATTTAATATAGTTGAACTTAAAATATTATATCTATAAGAACAAAAGATATCTACATTTTCTATTTTAAAACTTTAAATTGATATCATGTTAGCTGATACTAAAAATTAAAACTAATAAAAATATTTGAATTGTGGCATCAAATCATCGTCGGAAGTCATATCTTCAATAAAATAACACAATAACAAATTTTTAAATTTATCGCGAATTTAAGTACCATAAAAATATAGATAAAAACTTTAGTTTTTATTATATTTTATTTAATTTTACGATTATGTACGTAACATATTCATTTCAAAGGCTCATCACTATCTTTCTGTTTTATTTATAACTTAATACAATTGGGTTTTTAAAATTTTCTTTATTCGTTTTCCTTTTTTACAGTAGTGATTGTGTATGCGAAAATGAAACATTAATCTTAATAGTATTATCAGTGAAATTGTACATCATAATAGCGTAGTATGTAGTAAGAAATAAAATTATTCAAAGAATTTTTTTTTTTTTTGTTTTATTTTTTTGAAAATTTTTGCTATTTTAGAATTTTCTTGCATCACTGATGAAAAGAATTGCAACTATGTCCTATAAATTCTTAATATTTTGTTTCAATTTTTTTTCTTTTTCTGGAAATCTTATCAGCCTTTATGTTGTGCATACATATTTATGTATATGTGATAATAAATCACAATGTTATTATAATATAGGTACTCGTTTGCAGTCTTGAAAATGTAGTTCTGTGTAGAGCATAAATAATTTTTGTATATTAGTTTTATGTTTTTACGGTGACCATTTTTGAATAAGGGAAAATGCAGGACAAAATATCTACTGATATGTAATACTGATATTTAATAAAAATTTTTGAATAAAAAAAAAAAAAAAAAAAATGTAAACCGTTCATATAAATAACTTTTAAACCAGCAATACTCTCTTCCACAAATTCCATGTTCTTTTAAGGTTTTAAGCAATTCATTTCTGTCTACGGTGTCGAAGGCCTTTTTTACGTCAAAAAATATTGCTATAACTATTTTGTACTATTTTCAATTCATTTAATTTATTTAATTTAGGTGAAGATAAACTACCTAATATTCTAATTCATTATCTGCATAAAACTCATTTACTTTTTTGTTGACACTAAAATTATTATTTTTATGTATTGCCAAGTTTTCTTTGGATTGTTTCCCGTGTTACTAAATTGCCTGCTCTCATATTATGCTTTTCTTTTCTGGTTTTTTATTGTTGTTATTTTATTGTGCCATTACTTAGACTTGTTTTTTACAAGCTTAGATTCGAGATTTGCAATATGTTTTTTGTATGAATAACTCCTTTTGCCAATCATTTCAGCATATAATATTAACTATTGCGTTCAGAAAATATTAACTTCAAAGCTCTTGAAATAGTAAAAGGTTCAATTTATTTATTCAATTCTTAATGTTAGTATACATAAGACGATTAGTCTTTATAAGAGTATACAAATAAAAATTATTAAAAGAAAATATTAATTTAAATACATACTTAACTTTCAACTAAACCAGCCAAATAATTTACAGATAATAAAGCAATTAATTCAATTAATTCAATTAGACTAAACTAAACAAGCTTAAAAAGAACACAAAAAAAAACAAAAAAAAAAATAAAATAAAATAAAAAGAAAAACAATAAAAATATTTAATTCAATTAAAGTAAATTCAATTCAAAGCTATAATATTCTTTCCTCCTTCAACTATAACAAATAAAATAATACATTGTTTCAAAATTAACTATTATCTAAGGTTTTAGCTTAAAGTATTTCCATGACAGCTCACTAAACTTGTTAACAGATAATTCACAGCTAATAGTACTTGGCAGTGCATTCCATAATATTGCAACTCTTATAAAGAACGATATATGTCTAAGTCTGCCATTGTGACGCGGAACAATTAAATTCACACCCCTGGGTGATCTTCCAAATATCAACTTATTGTGTAAGTATATAGGTGTGGCTTTAGAAATTATTTTCTTCATGTAGTATATATATCTGTAATTCAAGAAATTTTCGAATGAGCAGTCAAGTATCAATTTAGATACATCACTAATTCTATCAAATCTACGGCGATTGGTAACACAACGGGTACACGCATTAAAGATAACATTTAATCTAGAGAACTCACATACACTCATACCCGCATAGACCACATCGCAGTAAGTAAAAAATGGCATAATTAATGACAGAATTAGTTTCTTCTTTGCCCATTCACTCAAATAATATAAAAATTTCAAAAGCTTACGAAGACGTGAGAAAACACACCCAGCGATGTGATTTCTGTGATCACTCCACGTAAACGTTTTATTAAATACAACACTCAGACACTTAGCTTTACTTACATATTCAATAACACAATAATTCAGTTTAATTTGAGGCAATGTAATGTAATATCAATATTACGGACATACAGAATCATGGCTTGTGATTTAGTCCCATTATCTTTAGTTATTTTGTTAACCCATTATCTTTAGCCCAAAAGGCAACAGCATCAAGCTCATCATTAATTTTAGCAACAGACTTGTGGATTGCATTTACTGGTCCACTAATATAGATTTGAGCGTCGTCAGCATATAACCTACACTGAGCCTCAGATAAACACCGAGGAAGATCATTGATGAACATACTGAAAAGCAGTGGACCCAAAATGGATCCTTGAGGTACCCCATATTGAATTGATAAGCAGCTAGATTTTATTTCATTCAAGTAAACAAACTGAGATCTATTAAGCAAGTAACTATGCAGCAATTTAATGGCAGATAAATCAAAATTATAAAAAAGTTTAAGCTTTTTGCATAACATTTCATGATTAACACAATCAAAAGCTTTAGTAATATCTAAGAATAATAAAATTACTCCATGCCTTTTATCAATTTCATGATAAAAGTTATCAGTAATTTCTAATAGGGCAGAAGCCGTACTGTGTTGCCTACGAAATCCAGATTGAAACCTATACAGAAGATTATTAGTATTAATGTATGCATTCATCTGTTCATAAAGCATACGTTCGAAGGATTTAGAAAGACAAGAGAGAATACTAATAGGTCTATAGTCATCAATAGTGGGGTTGCTTTTCTTTGCAACAGGAATTACCTTAGCACATTTCCAAGCAACGGAGTAGATTCCCGTAGTCAGTATCGAATTGAAAATGTGTGTGATATATGGCAGAATAACAGGAAGAATCAACTTAATAAACCTGAAAGGAATCAAATCTGGTCCAACTGCATTGGACTTAACCTGTAGAATAGCAAGATTGACTTCATTTAAAGTTACATTACGAAACGCAAAATTATTTAAATGTGAGTTATCTTCCGTATCAGTAACGTGTAATTAGAAATCTTCAGAACCAGTTGGTGTTACTAAGAATTTACTGTTTAACTCATTTACATCAATGTCACCCCCACAGTCAACAATATTTTTTGGTGTAATCCCAAGTCGGGAAGCATTGCACCAAAAACCCTTTGAGGATGAGCCAGGACTGAGTATTTTTGAGAAATATAACTTCTTCTCTTGCTTAATCCGAAGATTCACACGATTCCTGAGATGTTTAAAGAAGATTCTGTCATCGGAATTGCCGGTACGTTTCCATAACTCATAAGCCGCATTTTTTCATTGGTCGTTTCCTGGATCTGAGAATCACTGCGTGGAGTAAATGACTTTAAAGGAACATGCTACTCAAAGAGTTTCAATACTAAACTGTTAAAGTACTCAACTTTACTACTGGGATTATTAATACTGTAAATTAAAGACCACGGTGATCTAGTATTACAATTCTTGTAGTCTCTGTAATTAACAACTTGCAATGGGTGTCACAAAAGGCATTCTATAAGCCATGTATATATGGTCATGGTCAGAAGACCCTGGCAAAGAAACCTGTCTAAATTTTTCCACAAGTTGTTTCTTTTCGGAGGATACTAGGAATAAATCAAGTAGAGATGATCGGGAATCACGGGTTAACGAGAAAACGAGTAGGAGTAGTTTCATTGACAACTTTTAAGGAAAAATTATTAATTACGTGATAGAAGACATTTCTCAGTGTATGACTATCATCAAGCAGATTAATATTGAAATCCCCACCCACGACTATGAATTCGTAGTTACTTCCTAATCTTTCTAAGGCGTTTTTGAAGGATCTAGTTTATATGCCGCAGGATGTGGAAAGTATACGGTACCCAAGAGAATTACATTGCGTTGGCATTTTACTTCAGCAAAGATAAATTCAATATCATCTGAATCAATGGTTCGCTCGTTGAATGGGTAGGTATTCCACTACAATTTGTATAGAGTTGTGCAGAACAATTAACTCATATCATTTTTTTGCCAATGACGAGTTGGGTCATAATAGGTAATCAGGTAGGTAGGTGATAATAGTTTTATATGAGTAGTGTTACCATAATGTTACATTTTTGTTATTTTGAATTGGTGAAATTTTTGTTCAATATTTTATTTAAATTGGAGAGCATGAAATTCTATAAAGATGCCAAACAAGGGGACATTTACACACAAAATGAGAAAATCAAGGACATTTTTCTAACCAAGTAAAAATTCAAATACGCACAGCATATGAGAATATGAAAGTATTCGTACTACGTAACAAACAGACAACACAAACTGCAATACGTGATAAAAAATGCGTTGATATAAGTTTTTAAATGATTTGCACATTACATCTAGGATAATTTCGCAATACACAGTACGAAATGTTAACAAGCAAAAATAACTTTGCAAAAACAGCAATACGCGGTTATGTAGCTAGGTGTATTTGATAAATAATTTTAAGTAACAACTTGTTTAAAAACAGGACAGTCCTGTAAAATACAGGACGAATGGTCAGTATACGTATACTGAAAAATATGTGGAACAAAAGTTTTTTTTACAATTTTAGTGTTTTCTTAAAATTTAGAAGATTTAACCTTACTTATTCAAAATGAAAAATAAAACAAAAACAACCAAAAACTTGTATTGTCAGAATTAAGTTTAGAAATGTCTATGAGTGGTATATAAACAAGGGGTGATTGATAAAATTGGCTGATACGAGTGTTAACTAGTAAACTTAGACAAAAAAGTTCCAGTATATTGTGATTGTTAGAACCTAAAAAACACATATGAATTCTATAGGCTAACATAGGTTAAAAGGTTTTCCACCAGATCCATTACCCTTTATCATTGTGATAAAATTAATGAATGACAAAAATTATTTGAGAGTACAATTTAGTTACAACTTCAATCAAATGGAAGTTCACCATTTAAGAAAACTTAGTTCCTGACATCAGTATTTTTCTACATTTAATCAGTTGATATGCCAGAAATAAATACTCGAAAAATATTAAACTTATGTAATAAAAATTGCAGTACCGTACTAAATGCACAAACAGGCCATTCATTCTACCTAATTTGTAATAAGGTGTAAAATTTAATTTGTATTTAAGTAACTTTGAAATGAAAATATTCGACTACTTTCAACAATTAAACAGATTTTACTTTAACGCTGGAAAATAAGGATTTCTAAAACCTACTATAAACATATCCAAACAATACTGAAGCATGAAGTATACGCAAAGAATTAACATAGCTCAAAAGAAATCATCCTAGCCTGATCTTAGTTAAGCATTATTTTTTTGATTTATATAATTTGAGTCTACCTAACATAATAACAATGTTCTGTTGTCAATTTTGAAGTGAAACAATTTTATTTGTTTAGGAATATTTTGATTTTCCACAAAGCAGTCCCAAACTGGTAAAAAAAATTAAAAATTTTACCTTATTTTATTATCTATGTGTGTGTATTTTAATATCTTCGATGGGCAGCTTAATCTTTGATGTGAAGGAGTTTATGTTTGTCAAAATTTGGCCGAGAAAGAATTTGAATATTTATTGAATACAATTTTGATGAAAAAGGCTATATTCTGCTATAGAATGATTCACACTAGGTAATGCTATTTTTAAATCTTGTCTTCCTTTACCAAGTTTATTGATAGAAGGGAAAAACAGTTTTAGAGTCTGTCTATCAAAAATCCATATAAGTTAATTTGAAACATTGCCGAGCCAGGTTATTAGGTATAGGTGTTAAATTTGAACATTAATGATGAGCATTAATCAGTTTGAAAGAAAGATTTTTCTGACAAATCGACGGTGCTACTAGATTTTAAAATAAACAATATTGAACATAGAATGATGACCTGTGTAAGTTGAGAACAGTATAAAAATTAATTTATCTAAAGCAAAACAAAAACTAAGGTGAGTTGAACATGTAATAAGAAATGCCAGAGAACATCAAAAAGCAAGTTAAAGATTATTATAATTCTCCAAAGGTAAATGGAATAAAAGAACATCAGAAAATATATGGAAAATTAATTTCGAATCAAACAGCAAATTTTACTGCAGCTAAAACAGGAAATGAGAAGTATATTGTTAAGGACTAACAAACAGGAGTTGTAAATCGTACATAATCGTGATCATGATAATAAGTAGAGGTACACACTAGATGATGCAACTGTCTTTCAATCGAAAGATCGCAGGTTCGATTCCTGATTATGCTTTATGACCCGGCCAAGTACCTTTTGTCATTGGAATAAAATGAATAACATAAATAAATAATAATATAATAAATTGATGTACGTCCAACTGAGACTAACTAATAACTGTTGTTCTTTTAAGCTCTGATACTTTCGGCCTAACTTTTGAAAGTGTTTTTAATAAATGTATAGGTATTAATTTATGACTTTTATCCTTCTACTAACAGCATGTATCTGGTTTAGTTTATTTTTAGATTTTTTAATCAAAGGTCACTGTGATTTACTAACCCTTCTGCATGATGAGTTATTGCACAATTAAAATGAAGCAAGTCTAGTTATAGACGTCTGATGTGCTTGTTCTAAGAATAAATCTGACAGTATTAAAAAAAAATAATGTTATTAGAATTTAGAATACTGAATCTTGTATTTTTATTGTCAAATGCCTGAAAATCACTGTAAAATTGTCATACGCTCAGAAATCTAACATTTTTTAACTCATTTCTATTTAAGATAATTATGTTATTGCCCAATTTTTTCACACAAACAGATAAATTTCTGCAATCCAGTTCTAGCATACCAGTTAAAGAAGCAATTATAAAACTAGAGGAATGGCTCAACAAAATAGATGATTTGAGAGAATGGAAACAAAAAACCAAATGCTACATAAAATTGGCAGCCCTTTGTATGAATGAAAACTATTTCATGTTTAGAGGGAAGTATTACAAAACCACAAAAGGCACAGCTATGAGAAATTCACTATCCCCTATATTGAGTGAAATCTAAATGAATTTTATAGAAGAAAGAATAGTAGAAGAAGGAATTATGCTCAGGATCTGGATGCGATATGTAGATGATATTATCGCAGTAGGGGAAAAAACCAAAATGGAAAGTTTACTTCTTAAACTCAATAACATCGATAACAACATAACTTTCACAATGGAAAATGAAAAAAAATGGTGAAATCCCGTTCCTGGATATCAAATAAATTAGAAGGGAAGGAAAAATAAATTTTGATATCTTTAGGAAAATTACGACAACTAAAAGAACTATCACTTCCGATTCAAACCACCCCCATGGACAAAAGAGATAGTCATACAATGATTAACAGACTACTGACCACACCTTTATCAGAAGAAAACTTCAAAAAGGAAAAATTATATATTGAGGACACAGCAGAAGTAAATGGATTTATGAAAGAAAATATTAAGAAAATAATAGAGAAGAAGATCCATAGAACTGACCTGGAAAATCTGTCAACTTTATTCGAACAAAACAAAAATATGGAGAAGCCAAAACGAATTTGT
The DNA here is from genome assembly GCA_963942445.1 of Argyra leucocephala. Classification (NCBI taxonomy): domain Eukaryota; kingdom Metazoa; phylum Arthropoda; class Insecta; order Diptera; family Dolichopodidae; genus Argyra; species Argyra leucocephala. The sequence continues at coordinate 65,686,269 of OZ012681.1, read as the reverse complement.
GTAACACATTCCGCATACACAAAAAAATTTAGCAATATATTTAAGAAATACAACTTAAATGTAGTCACTACTAGCAGAAATCTCAAATTATGTAATCTGTTAGGATCTGCTAAAGATAAGAAGAGCATAGAAGAAGTAAGTGGTATATACAAAATATCATGCCAAGATTGCACAAAAACTTACATATAACAATCCAAGAGGTTAATTACAGTTAGATTCCAGGAACATATCAGGGAACCACAATTGGCGAGGAAAAGAAACTACACGAATTTAAGGTCAGCTGTAGCTCAGCATACAGTTGAAGAAAAACATCATATAAATAAGAATAGTTTAAAATTAATAAAAGAGGTAAAAAAATAATAAACTAGATATGTATGAAACAGATACAACAGACTTAATAATGATGTAGGTAGTGGATTCTCACCATTATTTAGATTACTTTAAAATTAAAAATCAGGTTCAGGTAGATTTAAGATCATAAATACTAGAATAAAGGTTATTACGTAAGACTAGTTTAAATTCAATAAATAATAATTATACAAAAAAAAAAAAAAAAATTAATAAATAAAACACTGTAGATTAGGTAGCACTATTAAGGAATTACTATTGTTAACAAAATCACCATATTATTAAGGGTTCAAATTATATAATTATATGTAAGGATTAGTGTAAATATTAATTATTCACAGAGTACTGATGAAGGAAGTAAGTTGCTTCCGAAATATCGATATTTGCAAAATAAATACAAATGATTAGTGAAAGGAAACTCGACTTTTATTCCATAAATTCTGCAATCATGCTGATAAGTTTAAAATATTCGAAATTTTTCTTTTATAACTCTTTATGAATCCCTGTTTCCCTCCAAAAAAAATAATAAACAAAAACAAACAAAAGAAAAATGTATTTTCGACTATCTTTAAGATTTTTTAAAATAAAGAAAACACAAATTATAGAATTTCGTTGTTTTGTGCATTTTAGGGGAGTGATATAAAGTGCACTTTAGGGGTGAATTTATGATTGTTGTATATTCTTTTTCTTTTGTTCTTATTTTCTTTTGATATAAACTGAAAAATTGAAATAAATTGCAGAAAAATATTATGTTAAAAGGAAAATATGACAAAGGGGAACAGTAATTTTTAAAATCATCATCATAATAACATTCAACCCTAATTATTATGAATGAAGCTACAACAGTTAAAATTCAAAAAATTTTCTTTAAAAAGTAGTATGTTTAATTTTAAATCAGATTTTAGGTCTTATACATTTACGTCGGTAATTAGTAATTTTACTGTTTTTTGTATATTCAGGATTCTAATTTTTTTAGACCAAAATCTGATAGTATTATTGTATGCAGCTCTGTACACCATACTTGAAAAACATTGTGGGATTTAGTAAGTTAAATTAATATGAGAAGTTGTTAAATTCAAATTTAACTGTCGGTATTATTGTCGCAACTGCTTCAACTTTTGTTAAAATTGCGAAAGATACAAACCTAATTAAAAAATAAAACAAAGTCTTTCAATATAAAATTCTATAATAGTGGTATCTATATAGAATATAATCCTATAATTATTATTCAGCAACGTGAAAGATATCGAGGATGATTAACACATTCCAAAATAGTTGATATCACTTTTTATATATTAATTTATCGTGAACTTGATAATATCTTTCATTCTTAATAATATTTTTACACCCGAAGGTTATAATCTGATAGATTGTTAAAAGACAATTTTGCATTCGATTATGGCAATTTGAAAACTGAAGATAATGGCCGAAGGTAGAGAGAGTTATGAAAGGAAATATTTGAACTACATATACTTACTTAACAGTTGAGTAATTACTTGAGGATTCGCACTTATCGTTGAATTTTGTTTGTCTCTATTTGTAATTTTATCAGTTATCGGCAGGGTTTTTAATTTCAAATGCACATCCGTCGTGCTGTGATATAATGAAACATTTAAGATAGTTTTCAGAACCTTGTTTTGCGCAATTTAGAATTTATTTTTGTGGCGATTGGCCCAGTCTCCCAATATTGGGTGTTCATATAATAATAAACTTTGAAATATTGATTAAAAAATAAATTAATGTTTTATTTTGCTTTGATAGGCAGATTTTCTGTTTATGAAACCATAGAGAGATGTTATTAAAATTATTTTTTTTTTCTATTTTGCCCTCAATGAGGAGTCCGAAAGTAAGTTTAAGGTCTAGGATAATTTCTAGATATTTAATTCTGGAACTCTACCATTTAGGTTAAGGTTTCTGCTTGGGAAGTTACATGAGTTTCTTTTCCTTGAGAAGAATCAGGCTGATTTCCATAGTATTGGTGAAGAGTATTGAATCCACTGTCCAAATTTTGCAAAATGACTGTAACATGAGTCTGGGATGACAATGTCAGATATAAAATTATTGTACACCTTAGGACTTAAAATTGATCCTTTGGAAGAGCCTGCTAGCAGCTGGAGTTTTTCTTTCTTCAAATTTTTCTCTGATATATTTCGTTATTCATACTAGTTGATGATAAGCAGAGTGTTTTAGTCGAAGACCGAATTGTTCATTGGGTAACATTTAATTGTTTTCGATAAAGATTTACACCTTAATATCTCTTTTCAAGGAGTCTCTTTTCAAAGACTTTTCCGATCGAATCTCATTTATGGGTTGGTCGGTCTTTGGAATAAATATAATTGGAGCATCTTTCCAGCTTTTGCAAAATAACATAATTTAAGACATAGGTTGAAAGTAGTGAGAAGTAGTTTCAGAGCTGGTTTTTAGCATTTTTAGGTCACTGTTATTGATTCGGTCAGTATCAGGGGCTTTTCTGGAGGTTTCAACTTAGTGCAAATATTTTGTATTTCTTTCAATGTAAAATCGTCTTTTGAAATTCGTCAATACTATCTACTTCGGTTATGAAATTATTAAGTGCAGTTTCCGTTGCTTTGTCCCTAAAATGTTGGGTAATCTTGTGTTGGTTTAGGAAATGTTCAGCTTTTTTCTGAGTTAGTTATTCATATTTCGTTGCCAATTTTTAAACAGGGAATCGACTTGTTATTTTTTCTGAGAATTTTACAAACTTTCCAGAATGGACTTCCACCGTTCTTTGAGTTTATTAGTTTATATATTTCGATTATTATAAATTTTTGTGTTCTATTTATTTGATTTTTTATAATGGGATCTCTAGAGCGTTGCAATCGTCTGCTGAGAGTATATCTTAATGGTATAAAAGAAGATAGTTTTACAATAGGGAAGAAATTTGTTTTGTGAACTTTGGGAATTGCATTGGCTTTAGCTTCCTTTATTAGGATAAAAAAATTGTTAATTAAGTTATCAATTTCGAAGCTATTTTAAATTGACTCTGGTTGCTCAAATATGGTCAGATTTCCAACTAGCTTCTTTGTAATTAAATACAAGTGGTGGACTAGTTGTGATTGGCGTATCGAGAAGTTTAAATAAAACTGGGAGATGGTCAGAGCTTAGTTCACTCAATGTAATCGGCTGGGAAACAAAGTTAGTACTATTGGTTGCAATCAGGTCAAGTGTTGATGGTAACCCTCCTTTAGGAAAATATGATAGCGTAGATGGAAATAGTATATCAAATTTGTTGATGGATGAATTGTTTGAAATTTTTTTATCCGTTTTACATGTTTTGATGACTTAGAAAATAGAAAAGAGATTCTAGAAGCTCAAATATATTTAATAAAAATTAAAACTATTTTTTGAACCGGCGCGAGAACTAATTATTTGGCATAAATGCTTATAGTGTATAGGAATTTATCTCACAGATGAAGAAATGACTCTGTTCATTCCGACGTAATCAGTTCTACGACTATGTAGAATTATTTAAGGGAATAAAAGAAATATTACAGAAAAATGTTCACAGAAAGCAGATTAACAATAAGTCTAAGAACGGTAAGATCAACTCTCTATCTAGTTCGACAGTAAATAAACTGTATATTCCTGTGAAGTCGGCTAAAAGTACTCAGTATTGGTTACCGTTTTTCTTATTATTACAAAGTATAATAGAAAACTTTGTGTATTTTAGGTTCTTGTTTTTTATCATGTCTCAAAGAGAACTTTGAGAAAAAAAATATAAACAAGTCTGTCAATACACTTGAAACTAAACTATAATTGACATAGTTCAAGAACATTTATTTAAAATGATAATAGGTTTTTTCAATAATAAATTAAAATTGTTGAATTGGAATTGATATTACAGAAAAAAAAAAATAAGAGAAAAACCTCTGATTATTTACATAAGAATAGTTTTTGACATGGGATAATCATTCACAAGATTTTATAATAAAATATTTTTATTGCTGCTATGCTACTGCTTCTATTAATATATTATTTTTATCGATTAATTCTACTTAAATAAACTTCCAAAAAATTATATTATAATTATTATAAGATAGTTTTTTGAACTATTTTCTTTATCTTTAATCAAGTGTTAAAACTAATATCATAACAATTTTGTATTTTAGTTCACTTAACTCGTAAAAATTATTTGGAAAACTTCTAAATCTAATCCGCTTTAATTATTATCAGTTCAAATAAATGTTACTAAACTTTACAACATTAAACAAATTAATTTTCACATGGAATGAGTAAAACTTTAATAGTAAACATCTGTTGTTATTTATTTTTAACAGGAGTACCTAATTATTATTATTAATTTTATTTTATTAAACTATTGCTCCCACCAAAATTCAGAACATATAAATACACCCAGAAATACATCAACAAAATGTTATAAATGTTTGAAATTTCTGAAAATATAAAATTTCGTGACTCTTTTTTCAGATATAAAAGGAAATATCCGAATGATGAAAATATCAAGACTCTTTATAACAGATATAAGAATAAAGTAAAAACCTTAATCATCGAAGCTATATCTAAATACTGCTCTGATCTATTATCCAAAAAGCCAGGAAGTCCTAAGAATTTATGGAGTGTATACAAAGAAAATGGTTTTTAACAAAGACTTTAAAAATATAAACAATCAAATAAAATCCATTTATTTCAATAATAAATATTTTAATGAACCGCAAAAGATTTAAAATTTGATGAATGAATATTTCACCACAGTTACCGATAATCTAAGCCTTCCATCAAATAATATTAATCAGAATATTTTCAGAAATTTGTCGCGAAACACCTTCTCAAATTTTCATTTATCTCCTACAAATTCAGATGAGATCATTCTGGCGATTAACTCATTAAAATCCTCTGGTGCTACGGGATATGACGGAATTTCAACGAAATTTGTAAAAAAAATTTAAAACAAACTTACTCCTATCTTATCTTTCGAGACATGTTATTTTGCAGACTGTTTGAAAATGGCTCTCGTTACACCAATCTACAAATCAGGTAATAGCACTGATCCATCTAATTACAAACCTATTTCTGTACTCCCAATATTCTCTAAAATATTTGAAACTATAACAAAAAAAAGGTCAACTAGCTTCCTAAGAAGTAATAATATTCTTCATCCAGAGAAATATGGTTTCGAGCAGTTTTCAAATACTACGGCAGCTTGCCTAATACTAACAGATTTCATCACCAAAAATATGGATGAAGGAAAATACACTGGTTGTATTTTTATTGATGTAAGAAAGGCCTTTGATTGTGTAGATCCTAAGGTGTTATTAAGGAAGCTTTCCAGACTTAACTTTAATAGTAGCCAAAAAATGTTTTTCGAATCATACTTAACCAACAGAATGCAATGTGTTCGTAATGGGAGCAATAAGAGCGATAGTATGGGGTAAAAAAAGGTGTTCCTCAAGGCTCGATTTTAGGACCTGATTTATTTAAAATTTATATAGACGATTTAGCACACCTTCTACTACTGGGATCTATTCAGCTTTATGCTGATGATGCTGTCATAATATATTCCGAGAGTAGTGACAACCACCTTTCTTCTACAATAATTTCCGGTGACTTAAAAGTTATTGACAAATGGCCAATAAAGAATAGACTACTAACGAATGTCGATAAAACCAAAATCTTGCTCTTTGACAATTAAAAATTTATCAATACCACATTCATGTACAATAATACATATATTGAAGTAGTTAAAAGTTACAAATATCTTGGATTGATACTAGATGAAAAATTAAGATGGGATGAGCATATTAAATATATTGTCAAAAAAATAACACCATTTGTTTTCTTATTAAAACGATTGAAAAGATTTTTCAATTCTAATATACTATACATCATTTATTCGTCATATATTATTTCAAATGTAATCTACGTTAATCCTATTTGGAACAGAGCTCCACAAACCTATCTGAGCACAATTGATCTTCTTATCAAAAACGCCATTAAAATCATTTATAATTACCCTACATTGCACCCCACTCATATGCTCTATTCAGGAAAATATATCAGTTTCAATAAAATATGTAAGCAAGAACTATACATGGTTTCATTCAAGATAATAAATAAGAAAATAAAGCATAATTTAATTTTAAATATTGACATACACAATCACAATACACGCAACAAAACTAATTTTTATTTAACATTCTTTAAAACTGAAAAGCAAAGAAATATTTGCGTATATAGCTGTCTTAAAATCTACAACAAGTTACCATATGAAATCAAAAAATATTGAAAATATTTGTATCTCAATCTGTATCTTCAATTTTTACTTAATCTATCATAAATATGGGGGATTTTGAGAATGTGCATTCATTTCTTTGATCACTCTCTATTTTATTTATTTTTAATTTTTTTTGTTTAATTTTTCTTTCTCTTACTTATTAACTTAACATTATAGCATATAACATATAAGAATTTTACAAGTATGATATTATGCTGTAAAATTTATAACAATGAGATCAGACAACGAAAGTTTAGGTCACCGAATTTTCATATCAATCTGAAATGATATAAATTATATATAAATAAAAAACAAAATTGTGAATTATTCATAGTCTATAAGTATAAACATCAATGCATCATTATAAATTAAATCAGAAATTAATGAATTAATAAATAAAAAAAATAAAAAAAAAAAAATGGCGATAGAGAGAGGTGACTGAAGACTAGGTTTTTTGACAGCCTTTTGGAATGATTGATAAGACGAAACATATACGAATTTACGGAGATGTACGAATTTGTTGTAATACAAAGTTAACTCCAAATTAAAATTCATTTTTTTTAAACGTAATCACTGTGTTCTAATCGTCATTATTAACTTATTTTACTCTTCGACTCACTCTATTTACCAAAATATTAGCAAAAAGGTTAGTTATTTTGTACACTCAAATGTTTTTAATCTTGTAACGGCTGAACTGTGGTAGTTTTCAAAGTTTAATTTATAAAGTTCACTCAGGCGCTGCGAGGCGCAGTAGGAAAGGCTGCAGGTTCAATTTCCGAAAAAAAGATTTAAGGGTTTTTCACCTGGTACAGTACCCTTTGCCATTATTGTAAAATAAATGCCAAGCAAAATAAAATAATTATTTAGAATATAATCTGGTAACAACTTCAAGAAATATTTGGGGCTAAACTTGGACCAAAAATTAGCATGATTTCAGAAAAAATAAACAACTACGTCTGAAATTTTCCAACTTATACTGGCTAATGAGTAACAAAACCGTTTATCTACTTCTCAGTATTTTATACTTTCTAACTCTCTTTACAAAAAGATCCTAGTCTATAAAAGTATACTGAAACCAACATGAACTTAGGGTAGCGAGCAGTGGAGTACGACAACTAATTAAAACATAGAAATTTTTGAACGTTTTCGAGTGAAGGTACTTAGACTAATCGTCAACGCGTCATTCGAAACACAGTCATAAGAAATTACTTACAAGTGAGATTTGTGAAAGAGGAAATAAGTACTACAATCTAAAGATATTGGATCTGGTTCGGAAACCAACTACATCTACTGGGGAACAATTGCTTAGGTAACGAGGTAGTCAAAACATAAAATTAAGACGCTTCGCAACAGCGGACTTTCCGTCTAGGCTTACCACTTAATGCTGTCAAATATAATGTAAATCCTAGGAATATATTGGTTGAAATGTACCCTTACAGGCTATCCCTTCCATGGCCTAATCGGTTAGAGCACAGAAATGTGTTTGAATTACGATGTGGTAATCATGGATTCGTTTCCTGTGGGGGGTATAAAATATAACTAAAAAAAATAGCAAAATATTATAATATAAAAAAATAATGATTAATAAAAATAATTAATTTAATATTTTATATAACTAAAAATATTACCTATATCAATATCTATATCAATACTCATATATATCATACAACACAATAACCAAATAATACAATAAATAATATTGGACAAACGCTAATAATAATTACACAGACATGACGTACCCAGTAAACATAGGAACGTCAGACATCTTAACGTCAAAGATGGATAAAATCGCAGCGACAACTTGCAGAATAATATGGCGTCATCTTACCACGTAGGCGCAGATAAAGTTATCAAAGTGGTCTTCTACAGTAGACCAATCCCCTACTTAGACAGTACAAACAGATTAAAAATGAAATTAGATATTGCCTCGGAAACAAAATTTATTATAAGATAGCAATGGAGTACGATGGAAATGTCAAGTGGAATACCTATGCTACCAAGAGGAGTATGGAGAAAAAAAAACCCTTACAGGCCAACAACACTAAGTGTATTGGATACATAAAGTAAATAAATAAAAATGTTCTAACGAAAAGAGTTTTCGAATCTAAACAAAGGCTTGGTCTGGCTTATTTGAAGAGATGAAATATTTACAATGTCGTATGTTCTACGTAGAAAACTCGTCCGTGGTCAGCTAAAATCGTCATTACTAAGTTTCACAATTTTCGAGAAGAAATCGAAAAATTAAAATTTATTTATAAATTTAATTTATTTTCTTTACTGCAAACCAATAAATAAAAATATTTAAAGTTATATCGAAAAAAAAATTAAAATCTTGTCTCGGTTGGCTTGTGTTCGTTTTTTAATAACGACGGAGAATGTATCACTGTTCAAAAATGCACTAAAAAATCATGTCTCATCAGAAAGAATTAAAATCTTCAGATAGTTTCAAAGAGACAGTCGAGAAGCTGTTACCCGTAATAGGGTTCGCACAGGTCCAACAATAAAAGAACGTGCAATGACTTCACCAGGTCTAAATGCATATTCTTTAGGAAAAGGAGGAACAGCTGGAACTGCAGCTATTGGTTTAGGTGCTTTATGTTATTATAGTATTGGAATGGGAATATCTAATAATATTTACATTGAGTCAATGGAATGGCCTGACCATTTTAAACAAACAGTTCAAGCTACATATTGATACTTTGCAGGATCAATTTTAGTAAAAGCTGGAAGTGCTTATGCTGTTTTTAATTCTCCTCGAGTTTTACATCTAGTGACACAAAGTGGATGGATGTCTATGTTGAGTACTTTTGCAGCTATGATTGGTTCTGAAATTTTGACCCAATCAATACCATATTCGTCAGGAGTGGGAGCAAACCAATGCATGGATATCACATTGTGCAATTATGGGAGCTGTAGTAGCAAAATTATGCTTTTTGGGTGGTCCAATATTAGTTCGAGCATCTTGGTATACTTCTGAAGTTGTAGGTGGGCTATCAACAGTTGCAGCTTGTGCACCAAGCGATAAATTTTTATGTATGGGTGGTCCATTGTCCATTGTCCATTGTCAATTGGATTAGGTGTTGTTTTTGCTTCATCAATAGCAAATATGTGGCTTCCACCTACTACAGCTTTTGGAACCGGATCATATTCTTTATCGTTATACGGCGGAATCTAGAAAATAATTTTATTAAAAGGATAACCTTTGTCATGGCTGTCATTGGAAAACGTTTAAATTATGCTGTTGAAAAAAACTATTTAGTTGATAAAAATAAATATAAAATTGCGGATGAGTCAGTGTCAGTCCTAGGATCTTCACAGTGTTGGACCTTGTCAAATGCGATTTTATGATCTAAAAAAGATAGGAAACCATCTTTTTTGTCAAAAAATCCATCAAAAAATAGTTTCTCTTGTACGCGTCCCTCTTTTAATTCCAAATTGCGTTATATGAAGTTTTTAGACTTGCGATTTGAAAAACAATTTTATGAACAACTATTATGAAGCTATCTTAGTTGTTCATTTAATATTTGATATTCTAACTAATGATATTGAATTTGATTTGATGGATATAATTGATTGAATCGATATAAAGTGGATAGCTCTAATTAGAAACAATTTATCAGACACTTAATACATAATAATCTCTTAGTTGAAAACTTATGTCTCAGACTATAACTTCTTAACATGCCAATAACGAGTTCATTAATTGATATTACAATGTCATACTTTTCCCATTCAATATCTTCATGTTTTCCTTACAAAATAGTTTCAATTTTAACATGTCTGAGATTCATATTCAGAAATCGTTTTTTTTTTCTACATTTAATTGAAAAATAATTTACTTCAGTCTCACTATATTACACCTATTTTTAATTGACCTATATTATTTAATAAAATATTATTTAAACTTTTAGGGTCAAAATTCAGTTTCTTATGCCTTATTTTCAATATCGGCTGAAGTGTGGGAAAGACGATACTTCAAAATATTCGTCTATCATTTACAAATTTTCTCAACATAATTTATTTATTATTATTCCTGGCTTTGATCAAGCATTTTACAATATTATTATATTTTTCAATTATTTTGGTTTGATTAGTGGAGTCTATAAACTTATTTTGAATACATGATCAATTCGAGTGTAGAATATAATTATTATTTACCAAATGCTAACTCGGTTTATTCAATTGAGTATTTGTGCTCTACTAACTATTATCATCCATTCTAAAACTGCCAATTTAACTACTAATTTTATGAAAACTTTCAATATATACTTAAAATATTAATAAATAAATTCTTATACTATGTATCTAGGCATTCTAAAAAAAATTATAAATACTAGAAATTTATTTGACTATTCACTTTATTTCATCTTCATGTATGTCAATATTTTCATGATTCACTTAAATTTTACTAGGCTAATTTTTTAAACTGAATTCTTTCTATACAAATACAGTAACTATCAAAATACAGACCGAGCATTAAAAATTAAAATATTTTATATGACCTTTTTCAGAAAAATTTTCCAAAGTTTACACAAAAAAAACCTGTTAATGGCCTTTTAATTAAGTATAAAAAATACTATATTTATTTTATGGCATTAATCTATGGGAAATGGCCATTTAAATAAAAAAAGATAATAGCAAAAAAACATAACAACAATTCTATGAAAATTTCAGGTAATTTAAAATGTAGACCTATTAAATTAAAAAAAAAACATTTTTTGTATAGGAGTAAGATTTAAATTAAAATGAATATTTGGAAACTTAATCATAGTACGTAACTAAGTTTACACGAAGTATAGTTTTAGTAAATGGCTCAAACCAGACGATTCAACTTTCAACATATTTATTCTTACTTCCAGACGATTTATCAAAAACTAGTATCACTTTTATAATATATGTGTGTAAATGTTTTATTTGGAAAAAAATTTGAAGCGAGGAGTATATAAAGAAAAATATTTAATTATCGGTACGTACGTACTTATATGTATGTAAAATTGGTAAAATACATTTTTGTATTATTCATTTGTGTTTTGTATTTGACTTGACATTATTTAATAATTTAATATAATATTTTGTACAAGTAGGTTTCAGATTACATAAAAAAAATATAACTCCTCCAAAATGGTAAGCTTTATTTTTTTTTGCTTTATTTGTTTAACTGGAGTCTACTAAAGGATTGTAGAAATGATTGTAGGTTTATGTAATTCAGTAATTAACCTTCATCCGTCCCTCTGGTCTATTTCGACCCAAAGGAAAATATTTTTTTTATAATTTTGGATTTTGCTACAACAAATAAAAAATTTGTAAACCTTTGCAAGATGTTGCGGAACGAAGATGACATATGTGCTGCATTATTGAAAACGATACCTGCTCAAAAACTTCAGATCATGTGGAATTTGATGAAAGTTCGTATGATACCGACGATGATGTTTATTCAGAACTACCGTTGCCGTTACCACTGGCATCATACTTATCCCAAGATAAAAATATTCAATGGTTTTCTAAGCCCTTTACTCAAGGTGGTCGAGCTTCCTCTTCAAATATAATACATCTTACTCCAGGGATTACAAGATACGCAGCTGGTCGTATATCTGATGAAATTTCAGCTCTTTAATTGCTTATTACAAAGAGTATTGAAAAAATTATAATTGACAATACAAATTTTGAAGGACAACGAGTATATCAGGAAAAATTGGAAACCTTTAGATACCATAGAACTGGAAGCCTTCATTGGTCTTTTGGTATTAGCTGGTGTGTTCAAATCACACAATGAAGCACTTGAAAACTTGGGGGACGAGAAAAAAGCCCGAGATATTTTCCGTGCCACTATGTCCCTCAAGAAATTCAAAGTTATTTCAAGAGTCATAAGATTTGATGAGCGCAGCACACGTTTGAAACGACACCGAAAAAAAACCAAAGATAATTTTAGATCATAATGTATTTGATAAATAAAACCATATGATATGATTAACAAAATTTTCAACTGTGTGCGCATTATTGTTTTATATACAACTTACTTATATATTAAGAGTTCATTAAGAAGAAGCGAGATAAAATGAAAATGTATCTACTGCGCAGGTCCTTAAATGCTTGTCTATTATAATTATAGATTATACAGTACCTATATTTTTATTTAAACATTTTTTTTTCGACATTTTTGCATTCAACATTTTTTCCTATTCGATATTTTTTTATTAACAATTCTGAAACCTTTGCGATACTACCAGTACTTCTGATATATAGTTTGGTAGTGAAATATATTTCCCTACAAGAAAAATACCAGAGCCAGCTTCGGTCATGTATAATCTATAATTATAATAGACAAGCATTTAAGGACCTGCGCAGTAGATACATTTTCATTTTATCTCGCTTCTTCTTAATGAACTCTTAATATATAAGTAAGTTGTATATAAAACAATAATGCGCACACAGTTGAAAATTTTGTTAATCATATCATATGGTTTTATTTATCAAATACATTATGCGTATGCGAGTTCTTATTAAAATAAAAAACAAAAACAAACAAATCAGTTATTATAATTTTATTACTTGCAAATGAACCTGTGTACATATGTAAAATAATGACAAAAAAACTAATTCATCTGAAACAAAAAATACAAAAACAACAAAAATTAAAAAAAAAAAAAGTTGAATTCTTCATTATGACCAGCATTGCATCTTTACATAGTAGAGTTAGAGTATACCTCCTTAACTACAAAAATATTTTATGTTTAGTAGTTTTATCCATTAAATGCCACTTACTATATGTCAAAATGAAACAGTATATGGGGGAGCAGTATTTATGTTTCCTAAATCAAACTTACTACCCTCCAAATTTTTATGAAAACATGAGTGGTTTCTACTTTATTGTGAGAAGTCTGTTCTTTTAAAAACTTTAAATTTGGCTTCAACTTGAATTATAATTGATCAACAGGGGCCCTAGTATAATAATAATTCAATAATTTCAATAAAATTGAACCAAGCTCAGTAAAAAGACTTAGACCTTGATAATAATAAAATGTTTAATCAATTTTACAAGGAGTTCCCCAACGAAGCGTCCTCGGATCCATATTAAACTTACTATATACCAATATTTCAACAACACCGCATGTCAACATTTGCAGATAACATGGGTCTGATGGTTACAAAGTATATAAGTAATGGTAAAATAAGGTAAATGCATATACTGTCGAATATAAAATATCACTAACACTATAATGTAATTCTAATAATGTGGAATGCAGACTAACACTATATAGCCAATGGTAATTATAATATAAGAGATCAAACAGTATAATAAAGTCGATCAAACAATATATTACAGATACAAAATTGGAAAATCAAGCTGAAAAAGGACAAATTGTTTCACTTAGCAGCAACAACCGTGGAAACGTTAAGAAGGAGACGTTACAAAACAAACAAAAAATAAGAGTTATGTAGTAATAGTTGATAGGAAAACAGTCGAAAATAAGCCTATACTACAAGTTCCAAATTTGGGGCTACATTAAAAATAACCTGTTAATTTATACAGCGCTGACAAAAGCAGTTTCACAGCACTTGCAAAAGCAATTCTATATCATTCAAATCTATTATACACAGAAATCTGAATATGTACTCTAAGTAAGTTGAATGGCAACCTCAGCAGGCTTAATAGTTTTACTGATTTCAGTAAACTAAATAGAGCACACTATCACAAATTCATTCAAAAAAGGGACAAAGGCAAAAGTTAAATACCACAAATAGTTCAGTGAGCATGCATGAAATGACTAGAGTATGAACAAGCATAAAAAATCCCAAGGGACTCTAAGCTAATTATTTTTATTTTCATTTTCATTGTCCTATTATTTTTAAAACTAACTGTTTATTTGTTTTAATCACTTATGTTATATTATTTTCTCACGGTAATTAAAATTTTGAGCTAAACCGAAAATTTAATGAGAAATCATAGTCTCATTTCATTATTAGATATATTATAACGACAGTTGATATAAAAGCAAAAATTAATCATTTCTATATTTTCATCTCTTATCAAATTATCCCTATTCTTTTCTCTTTCTCTTCTAGCCATCTATTTTTTTTTTTTTCTGTTTATGAATATAAAAGTAATCTGTATAGTATTATGAGCTTTCAAATAATTAAACTGTCACTCTACATAAATTTTCTGTTTAACGCTGTCATCACCATAATCGCGTATCTATAGTTTTGTTTTCAACTTGTGCGACTACAATATTTTAATATTTATTATTATTATTATTATTTCATTTTTCTTTTTACCGTTATGATGTCGTTACTATGATCTGTTTCTATTTTACTTGTACTATTTTAAGTACTAAGTCAATGGTTAGGACATTTGTTCTTTTTTTTTTTTTTATTTTTATTTTCTTCTAACAAGCAACAAAATTTTCTACGAAAAGAAAATAAATAGAAAATATTCTTGATAATAATGATGTTGATGTTATGATATTGATAATTATGATGATGGCGGCGGAAAAGTCAAACAAAATAAAAAAATAATATTGTAAATTTGAAAATGGAAAAGAAAAGTAAAGAGAAAGGGATAAAAGTAACCTGCCATCATCATTCAGTGCTACCGGTTATTATGAAAAGAAAAGTAATTTACAGAACAGAACAGAAATAACAAAAATAAAAAAATTAAACAATTATTATTGCCCAGTATACAATAATATAGAATCTTACGGATGTTAAAATATGAAAAAATATTATAGTTGAATATTATAGTGTATTATAATATTGTAGATACTATTCGTACCTTGGTAGTATTTTTATTAAACGCTACCTATCTCAGACATGGTAAACAAAAAAACAAAAAAAAAACAAACAATTATTTTGAAGAAAATATGAAAATTATTCTTTGACCATAGGTTCTTTGATTCAACTAGAAAATTATAATAATTGTTACAGTTTTGAATGCAATTGACAGGAAAATAAATAAACAAGAAAAAACAAAACAGGAAAATATTTCGTTCATTTATTCATCCTTTTGAACGGTATCTTTTTCATATCTTATAATTTTTATAATTTTTGATTTTTATAATGAATCTAGGTAGGTCGTAGTTGCATTAAAATAAATTGTTATAAATATTTTAATATTAGTTATTGTTTAGTTTTTTTTGTTAATGACATGCCACTATGTTTATCTGATGAGTCAAAAAGCAGATTGTATGCTGATGATACCCAAATATTTATTAGTGGACCTATTACCAATATCATTACCTACATTGCTAAAATTTACGACGATCTTGATGCTATTTTATTTTGGACTAAAAATAATGGGCTAAAGTTAAATGCATCTAAATCGCAAGCAAAGATTGTTTATTCTAGGGAAGTTGATACATCTATATTACCCCAAATTAAAATGAATAAATTAGCAATTCAATATGTCACTAAAGCTAAAAATTTAGGAGTGATTTTTAATAATACAAAAATAAATTTTTGGAAATATTCTTATTTTCTAAATGAATGGTTAAAACGTAAACTTGTCCGAGCTTTATTGATTCCACATTTCAAATACTGTGATACTGTTTACTCTGGTATGTCTGCTAGTGATTTTCACCGGCTGCAACTAATTTTTAATGCTTGCACTCGTGTTACAAACCGACGTAAACATGATCACATTAGTGATGTTTCCAACGTGATATTAGGTGTTACACTAAGTAACTTTTTGAAAGCAAGGTATATTGTTGTTATGAAAAAAATCTTGTTAAATCTTATGCCATTATACCTTTCTGAAAGGGTCACTACTGGTAGATCAACAAGAAATATGAATTTAATAGTTCCTCGTCACAGGAATCGATTAAGACACCTATCGCATTTTGTCAGAACTACTATTCTTTGGAACTCCATACCGAACTACATTCTGCGCGTTAATAACATTAAAAGGTTTACTGAGCTCAGCAGTAGAGTATTTTAGAAATCATGATTTGAGGCAGGCAAATGTATTATTTCAGTTCAACAGGCATATATTGGTATACATCAGGCACGAAGCGTCCATATATTGAGTTGAATGAGTGGTTCCCCAAATAAAATATTATTTATTATTTTTTACAACTGAATATAATATATATATATATTTAATTTAATATAAAAATTACTTAACTACAAAAATTCAAATCGAATGAAAAAAAATTTCAAGCAGAAATTATATGCATAGAATGGATATTAACTACATTATGTATGTTTAGAAAATAATGCCTATATAAACTTCATTATTTTCTATTACTATTATCATCTATTATTCTTTCAATCATACAAGCCAACAAGAGATATTCAACAACCACAAATTTAAAATATTTGAAAATAATGCCTATTAAAAATCATTCTTCTCTTACCAATATAGCTATAACAATTATGCATTACATAATTATTATAATGACAAATTAAATATCATTCTCCTCATTTACAATATACAACATACACTCAACATCAACACAAACTGTCTCTATTTAGCAACAGCAACAAAATAATAAGAGAAGCGACAATAAAAAAAATCAAAAGGAAAAAAAATTGATTGAGTCGCTGATATTCATTCCAAATCTACCTGAAAATATCGCATGACAGAAAATGAAATTACAAATAAAAAAAATAGCAGGGAATGAATTAATTTTATGCATTATTGTGGTTGTTGACTTAAATGAGAATTAATATTTATATAAATAATGTATGTAGTTTTGAGTTTTTTTTTTTTAAGGAGTAGTATTGATTTGTGTTAAGTAATTCTGTAGTTTTTTGTTACTGAATGCTACATTGTTTATTTTCAGCCATAATTTTGTTTTATGCAGTTTTGAAACAATTAATTTGTTAACAAATTTAAAAATTTAAAACATTTTGTTTTTTATTATTTATAAATAATTAAAATAGATAATTGTGAATGTGTTATTGAAAGCTTAAGAAAAAATCATTTTTGGTTAGAAGTTTTGATGAAAAATTATTAATTATTAAAGATGGTAAGCCAGTGCTTACTCTACTAATAACAACAACAACAATAAAACGCTGTAATCAGCATTTTTCAGTAAAATCTTTCAATTCGTAATTGTGATGATTGATGAAAGTTCATATTCACACTTTTTTACATTGCTTTCTTAAAGTCAGAGCTTAAATTAAAGTTATATTTTCAGATTAAACTTTTAATAACAAAAACAGAATTTGCGAAATATTATTATTTTTAATTTAAACAGAATTACACAACTCTTTTAATGAATAGTCTAAGCTTTATTAATTGATAATAACACTTCTCTATAACAACTATTTCAGTTGAGCGATCGTTTTTCTGCCTAAACAGAATTAAAACTACTTTGAGAAATAGATGTGAACAGTTTTAACTGTCGAATTTAGCAAACGTTTCAATAGAAAAGGAAAGCCAAAGCAAACTAATGTTTCCTTTTATAGTGCTTCCCCAATTGAAAATTCCACGCCACGTCACTGACTATACATGTATTATAATATTAAGTATGTAAATTTTTGTATATAGCATTGTTTTTTTTTTTTTTTTTTTTTTTCAATTTTATATCTCTATAAATGTAATATATATATGTTTTATTTTTATTAATTTGGTAATTTAATAACTAGATTATAGTTTAAGCCCTTTATATTCTTACATTTTAACATTTTTCATTGTTATTTTCTAATATGTTTAGTTTTGTTAGTTTTAAATTATGAATTCTAGTTACATGCTTAAAAGACTAATCGTCTTAGATGTAGCAGAATAAATGAAATAAAATATAATAAATAATAATAATGGTGTACACATACCACTATTATTAAAAAAAAAAAAAAAAAAAATTTAAATAAATTATTAAATTCACTTTTCACTGACGAAGATAATTTTAAATTAATTGGCTAGTTAGAAAAGATACCGATTTTTTTTATATTAATTGTTTTTCGTCAAATTAATAATAATAACTGGTAGCTAGCTAATAATAGTAACATCTACAAAGATATAAGATGCAATTATTTCTTTAATTATATTTTCTATGTTATTATTCGAATACCCATTTTCAACGGTTGTACTAATGTACTATATATGAGTGTCTCAGAACCATAGTGGCCTAACCAACATTAACATTTTATTGAATAAAATGCATTTTAAAAAATACACAATTTTAAAATGCTTATAAAATCTCTATTTTTAAGGTACCGACTTTAAAAAAAATGTTTGGATTTACGTTTTTAAGTACTTTAGTGGACATATTGTCATTGGGCTCTAGCTTTAAAAAAACGCCAATTTTTGTGGGTTAGGCCACTTTGGCATTAAATATAAATGATGAAAATCAAAAAAACTAGTGGCTTAGGCCAAGATATTTTTTAGTAAATTTTTTTATTTCATTGTTCAAATAATAAATAATAATGTAATAGATAAATTCAAATCTTGTATTTTTTACTCTTCTTCCGACTCCGTAAAAATAATATCTTCAATAGTTATAATTCAAATCACAATTATTATAATTTCATACAAAAACTATACCTTGGCTGGAATTTAGCTGATACTGGTATTCAAATAACGACACTTCTGAAATCTGATTAGATTGAAAATAATCAGACTCAGAATTTGCAAAAATATCTAAATTTTAAATTAAAACGATATTAAACGCTTTCAAATAAACAATTTTTTTTCTGTATAAATACCTGGAGAAGTTGAAAAAGTAGGATTCATTTTCTATCACTAAAATTAACTATAATAACTACACTTTCAAATCGAACTTGAATTTAAACTAAATTATTTACACTCTTAAACTGGGGGAAAAATAACTTTAAAATTATTCAGAGGAATAATATCAGACACAATTAAGAAATAATTGATGAGTTACTAAATTAATGAAATTGGTACATCAAATTAACGGGTGTGGGTCGATTTGTTGAAAAGCAAAATGCCAAATTAAAAATGTTGAATGCAAAAATGTTGAAAAAAAAAAATGTTGAATAAGAAAAAATTTTGAAAAAAAAAATGCGGAAATAAATATATACTCGTATGTAGATTTAAAATAATGTTTGTATTTGTCTACTTTAATACGATCATAACCATTATTAATTCGGACATTGAAATTTTTAAAAACTTAAAATTTTGTCTTGAAAAAAAACCAATTTATTTTCATACTGAAATAACTCCCCAAATATATAAATATTCTGTAAAAGGCAAATAACCCTGAATTTTCAACCAACAATAAAATCCCTCCTAATTGAGGATCTTGCATATACATATACTATATATTAACATTTTCTGGAAATAGGGAATACCCTGTAATATTTTGATTGGTTTATTTTGAATCCTACTCTTAAATTCCCTCTAATTATTTTTATTAAATATACATTTCCACAAAAAAGCACTTATAACAGTCCCAAACCCCCGCTAAACATTATTATTGAATTTCTTATATTGTTTAAGTACATATTTCGTTAATGATAAAAGTTGACTTGTGTAATTAGATCTAAAATATAGTTACTACTTTAAAAAAAATTTCGAAATTTTCTTTTCAAACATTGAAATGCGAGATTTTGTTTTCAACATTTTTTTTTCGACATTTATTTATTTATTTATTTATTCACATCTGAATGTTAGTATACATAAGACGATTAGTCTTTATAAGAGTATACAAATAAAAATTATTAAAAGAAAATATTAATTTAAATACATACTTAACTTACAACTAAACCAGCCAAATAATTTTTCAACATTTTTCACATTTCTTTTTCAACATTTTTTTTTCGACAAAATGACCACCTCCCCTCATTTACGAATATCTATTTATAATAACGGTATTATTTTAAAAGTTAAGTGTACATTTGCATTTTTAAATAATATCGAAATTATAGAAATTTAATTATAACAATAACATTCAAGAAGTGATTTTTGAGTTAATTTACTTCTACCATAGTTTCTACCATAGTTTTTATTGAGTTAAAAAAAAATGTATTATCATTGTTAATTCAATTGTTTGATAAAAATATTATTTTTTTAACCTATAAAAAAACCTTCTGTTAAAAGAATAGTTACCCGGGTACACTAAATATTAATAAGATACGATACATGTAACATTTCAAGCAACAAAATTTAGGTTTTTCTATTTTCAATTCTGAAATAATGTATTTTTTTATAATATATATTATAGTAGTCAGGTATCTATATGAATTGAGGGTTTTAAATGAACGACTTTCGGAACTACAAACACTCTTACTTTGAAACTTTCAAACAAATATCTTGCTACTAACACAAAGATTAAAAACTGATGCACATTGATAAAGACTCTTGTACAAGTTTAAAACTTTTTGTTTATTTAAATTTGAAATCATTTAAAATTTAATTAGAAGGGGTCAATTATAGGTTATTCAGGTCCATCAAAAATCATCAAATTCTGTAATAGCTATTATCATTCCGATTTTCTATTAATTTTTTCATTATTTTTAAAATTCGAACATAGTTTAATTTTTTCACAATTTTTTTAAAACCAAAGTGGCCTAACCAACAATGTGGGTTAGGCCACTTTGGTTTTTAAAAAAATTGTAAATTATAAAAAACCAAAACAAATTTTGTGATAAATAATGAGGAAAAAACTATTTCTGAAACTGGAAATTCAAATCACTGATTCTAGGAGACAAACATTACCGATTAAAACAATAAAAAAATTTTTTTTTGTATGTGGGTTAGGCCAGTATGGTTCTGGGACACTCATATATAGTACAGCAAAATAGGTGTTTCACTGTTTAAGTTATGGTAACTAAGCAATTGTTATTTTTTTGAAAAAATTTGCGTTAAAATAAAGTTAAAAATATGCAAAATAAAATTATGTGCAGCAATACTGGTTTAACTTAAGATAAATGTAATTTTTTTGACGTAGAAAAAGTGTGGTTTTTAAAGTTTGTGTAAAAAAGGCCTATGTGTTATTTAAAAATAATAAAAAAAAAATTAATTATAGCATTATTTTTTTGTAAAATAAATTAAATTTGATAAATAAAGATACAAAAAATCAATGTAAAAATACAAAAAAATAAAAATGATTATTGTATAAGTTTTTTACGTCAATAAAGTTGGGTGTACCACAAAAAGTACAACCGTTAAAAATGTATACAAAAAAAAAAAAATTTGTTCTTTGTTTTCAGAACATGTCAAAGCACATAACCTTTAACTTATGACGTGGTGGTAAATTTTACACTCTCTTTTTTTTCTCTTATTACTTTTGTCCATTGCTGTTTCACAAGTTGATATTCTCAGTACCCTCTAGTTATCTTATACTCTTATCCACAGTATTATTTGTCATGTTGTAAGTAAAGCATGTGAAGAGAAATTTGGTAAGTATATAGATGTAGCTTAAGTAATTTAGGTTAGTTCTAAGGTTTTTAATAAAATAAATTTAAACAAGTTTTAGTTTTTTTTTTATGTTTTCCAAAATATAAACAAATATAAAATATTTCTACGAAAAATTTGAAAAAAAAAGACTAACCCACAATTATAGGAATGATGTAAACTAAATAAATTTAACGTAGTTTTAAGGTTTAGTTATTGTCAAACTTAGAATAAATATTAGATTTCGTAAGACTTGTTTTTCTAATTGTAACACAAAAATGAAGTAAAAATAAAAATAAAAAGTTAAAACAAAAAAAAAAAAAGAAATTTGGTAAGAGGTGTAAAAACTACCACTCATTAATTGTGGGATTTCTTCTTAGAAAATTTCTTACTACCACGTCTAAGTTAACGTAAGTAATTAATAGAAAAATTTTTACTACACATCTATATTAAAATTAAAAAAAAAAAAAATCTTTTAAAATCATCCATTTTGAAGTTTTATACAACTTTTTTACCCTTTTTCTATAATTTTCCGATTATAGAGAATATTGCACGATCAAACAAAATGAACGAATCTAGAATAAGACAGATTTTAAAAAATTATGTTGAAATTTCTGGAGAAGAAAAAATTGTGATGTAAGCGAAGTTGATAACGAATAGTTTTTATGGAAAAAACCGCTTTAAGTGGGCAGCAAATGAGCCACAGACATTTAGTCTCCACTTTAGAACTCCACTGTATAATATTGTAATATTACAAACTTCAGTAACCGCAGCTAGTAACGATGAAACAGAAAATAAAATGTATAAATATTGGTCCCACACAAAATTAAGACTGAAATTTGAATCAACGGTAAAAGTAGAAACAAAACCTTTAGATAAAATCGAATTTAGACCATTTCTAGGAAAATTATAATTTATACATCAGTTTTCAAGTCAAATTGAGAGTTTACAAAATTAATATTTGTAACAGCGGAACAGGGAGAGACATTTTCAGAGCTGTTATGTCTCAGCTTCGATTTCTTACTATACTTTCTTGTTTACGATTTGATAACACTTTTGATAGACCGCAGAGATTTCTAATTGATCCATTAGTGGCTATTTTAGAAATATTTAAAAAAGTAATTGAAAACTGATCTATTACTGATATATTTGATAAACTGATATTATTCGAAGAATATTGGATTCAGATTCTCTCCCACCACCTGTAATGCAGCTGCCCTCTACTTCCACATTAAACAAATTGTGTTATATTTTTCCAAACAGATTTAAAACGAAAAACACCACACAGATGTTTAATTTGTCAAAAACCAATGGGTATGGGTTGTACCAAGCGTATCGGAATAAACTATACAAATAGATTTTGACGAGTGGAATTATTACATGGAAAGACTGGTTGTTATTTTCTAAGATATAAAACTTTTTGAAATGTTCTATTTATTTTTTTAAGCTGTGAAAAACTGCCATTTCATTTTTTCCTTACCTTTTTTTTATGTTGTTATGTAAATATAAGAACTATTACTATTTTTTGAATTCAGAAAAGACTTGTGAAATAAAGTGCCAATTTTTTAAAAAACCCTCACTACTAAATTCTTTTTTTTTTTTAATTTAACATTTAGAATTAACTTCGCCAGCTTTACGTGAAAAAAAAGATTATAAAAAATATTATATTCCTTCTAAAATATAAACAAAAAAAATGGTGTAAATTTACGACGTCCAGTACTATGTTACAAAATTTCACCTCCTAAGTTAAAGGTTAAATGAAAACAAAAAAAATGTTATGGTAAAAATCAATTTAAAGGCCTTGAGGAAGCAATTGAAGCTCTTCTGCAAGAAGATAGTTGTGAAAATAATGATTCTGAAGAAATTTTTGTAAATAATGTTGCACCAGATTTAGATTTTTAACGGATTATGATGAAGTAGATGAACAAAATATTTTTGAAAACAACATGCCAAGAGAAGTTCTTCGCACTGTTGAGTTAGATATTCAAGAAGAAAATAAAAACTATAAAAAAAGTTTATTTAATAGGGCTGGACCAAGCACAATTCCGTGTACAAATGAAGCTAGAGCATCTGCTTATGACCAATATTTGGCTGGTAATCGTCGTAACTGTTTATCAATTAAATGGTATTTAAATTTGACAGATAATGTAAAAATTCAATTACCATCTGACAAAATGTGTAAAGTAAGAACAGTAATGAATTAAATGGTTATAGGTAGTTTTCTACAATTTGGATATTTCCTAAAAATACCACAGCCAAGTCAGCATAATGTTTTTTTTAATAATTTCTTTACGACGCATTCCTTAATGAAAGTTTAAAAGGAAATGGATTTGAATGCCACAGCTTCTAATCGAGAGAACCGACTTAAAGTTTGTTCTTTCAAAAAAAAAAAATAAAACTTCTAAAACCAAACCTTGTGGTAAATTTGATTATAGGTAATAATGGTAATTATTCAATTTTTCAATCTTTATTCATAATTTATATTGCAGATATGATTCAACAAATTATTTATTAGCTGTACAATGGATGGACAATAGTGTTTGCAGAACCATAACCAATTTTGATCATATAAGACCATTCAATTATATCAAGCGCTGCTCTAAACAAGCTCATCAAAAAATTCCAGTGGAGCAGCCACACGTATACTACTTACAATGCTCATATGGGAGGCGTAGATAACGTGGACCAAAATATAAATACAGTATTTCGATTAACGGAAAGAAATGGTGGTGGATTATTTTTACTTACATCATTGATCTTGCAATGGTTAATGCGTGGAAACTTTACTTGCTTTCGGGCAAAAATTGATAGTATATCCAACTTAACTTCCTGCTCTTGTGCGAAAAATTATGCAAGAGACAACAGGAAGAAAATATGAGAAAAAAAGGAATTCACCGTCTCATGTAGAAAAGGAAATAAATCACTATGTTCCAATAAAATTAAAATCTCAACTCCATTGTGTGGTATGCCATAACAGAAGCATGATGTATAGTTGGAAAATTTTTCTAAAAACAACAAAGAAACTGCTTTCAAAATTACCATAACTAATTTAATTATAATATAAAAAAATAATATAAGAAAATTTTAATTTTAATTTTTTTTTACTTCTCAAAACGGTTGTACTATATAAAGTACAGGCTAGATTTCAGGATCTAGGAACAACACCCCCACGAAATTTTATATTTGAGTATCTGGAACTAAAAATATACCACTGTTGAAAATATATTAATTTCTGACAATGGGTTCTGCTGGTAGCCGTTGTTAATGGGTTAACTTAGATACTCTACTACTTATTCTAAATGGGTATAATTAAAATGTGTTACAGCTTCAATTATCCCATTTTTAAAAGTAAAATTTATTTTATTCATAATAGACCAATTTTATTTCAAAGAACAAAAAAGCATTGTTTTGGTTTTTTAAGTATTTGATGGAAAATATGTGTTTTCAACCATTTTTCTATCAGAATAAAATCGTTTTCGATATCGGTTTCCATCAGTTGCTGTTCATATCATTAAACTATTTAATGCATGTACACGTTTTGTAACGAATAGACGTAAGTACGAGAGTATTAGAGATGTGTCGAAAATTATACTTAGCTTAACATTCGATAATTTTCTAAAGTTATCTATGTTTCATGAAAAAATTATGCTCAATCTACTGCCTGAATACTTAAATGATAAGCTAGTGTTTGGTAGATCACTTCGTAATTCAAACTTACTCATACCACGTCACAAAGGTCGCATCAGACATTTATCGTATTTTGTTCGAGTTGCTACTATGTGGAATATGATGCCGAACTATATTCGTTGTGTTAGTCGGTACAAAAATTTTGTTGAGCTCTACAGAGAATATTTTAAAAATCTGGCGTAAGATAATTGAATCGATAATTAATTAATTTAGTTTAAATCAAATCGAACTTTCCTAATTTTTTATTTTTTATTTTAAAATTTAATTTTTTAATAATTTTTTTGTTTTTTTCTATTATTTTTAATTTTTACTTTTAATTTAATTAATTGTGTTAATTTTTTTTTTTCTCTTTTCTTTTCATTTTTGTTTCTCTAATTTTAATTTTAATTATTAAATTTTTTTCTAGTTTTAAATTTTCATTTGAATTTTTTTTTTTTTCTCTTTTTTTTTTTTTTTTTTTTATTTTCAATTTATATAAAATAAATTTTTTTTTTTTTTGTTCTTCTTGTTAACTATAACTTTATGTGTGTGTAAACTTAATTAAACCAAATCAAACTGAATTGAATATTGTAGTTGTATAGTGAAAAGACTAATCGTCTTATGTACAATTTGTTTAAATCAAATAAATAAATAAATAAATTATTACTATTGAGCCTTTTTATTCTTTAAGTATTTTTGCATATTGTTATTATTATCATTACTATTATTACTATTACCATTATATATTATTACTTTCTTGCCTATGGACATATCCAACACTACACTACGGCTGCGGTGATATAGGGGTATTATCACGCTTGTGGCTGCTGCTGGTTTAAAAGCACCAATAGTTAAAGTAACCTCATCTATATTTGATAGTGAGAGTTATTGTGAAAAGAACGTATAAAATAGGAATGTGCATGTTCAATACTTTCCAGTAATCATTACTACTCGATACTTTCATCATCAATACTCGATACTTTTTAACCGATACTTCTAGAATCTAGATTCGTTAACTGAAAATTTTATTAAGAAAAAATGAAAAGCAATTTATTTGTATAGTGTATGCATTTTTTCAGTTTCTTTCGTTACTTCAATTCATTTAATTTTTTTTTTGTATGTTTTGGGTTTTTTTTTGTATGAATAAAATAGTTTTTATATTAAATAATGAATAAAAATATTAAATTATGAAAAAATAACATTAAATAAAACATTATTCATAATAATTATTTTAGTTTAAAAAATTAATATCTTTGGTGTTATATTATATTTCAGTTTTTTCTTTATCTCAGTTCAGTTTGTTAATTAACAAAAAAAAATCTTAACTTAAAAAACCGATATTTAATTTTTCCTAACGAACTCGATATCTATCAATCTCGAGTACCACTAAAGTATTGATCAACGAACTCGGTATGGAGTATCCACTACACTATCAATCTCGACTACCGCTAAAGTATTGGTCAACGGACACAATAAAAAGATTAATACAATATTAACCATTTGTATTTGTTTTGATATTCAGCAGCAGAGTATATATATTTTTATATCTTTATTTTTTAGTCTATTCTACATGTCTTATATTAGTCACATTAATATGTATACATACACTATACCCATTTTTTCACCAGTTTTTCAATTCTGTTTTGTTCCCTATTCTCTTTTTTGAACAAGAAAAAATTTTTTTATTGTTAGCACTCTTATCGATACTTCGAGTTGAAACAATACCAATACTCAATAGTAACAGTAGAGCTTTTTATTGTTGATCAATATTCAATACTCGATATTTTTACAGAAAAGTAACCGATACTTTTATTCTTGGTCAATACTCGATACTAAGTATAGAGTAGATACTTTTCGCACATTACTAGTATAAAACTGTCCATATATATGTTTAATCAATTAGGTCAATTGAACAATTTAGTTTCTCAGTTTCATTTCTGTAAAAATCATTCCCGCATTCAAAACGAAAAGTTTCGTAGGTTATTTTAAGTAATTTAATACTATTGTTAGAGACCTGGTCACTTTTATTAAGCATTATTTTATTCCTCATAGTTTTTTGCAATTTCCTAAGAACAATTTTGCAGTTTTGCCTTCGTTCTTACTTTCTTTATATAACTTTTCTACATGGGGTCATTGTAATATTTTTTTTAAAATTAATTATAAGAATCGCGAAATTTCATTGATTTATATAAACTTTTGATTAAATTGTCAATATCGTTGTAATTGCCAAATTGTTCCCATATATTCTTCATGTCAATTTTATCATAGCCAAGAACTTTTTTTTACTCTGAAGTAATTTTCTATGAATGGTTTTTTATCTGTACTTGTGGAAAATAGTTCACGATCTGATAAATTTCTGAATAATACATGGAAATGGTGTCTCAATTTCATCATGTCTGTTATGAATAATGGAATAATGGTCTGTTACAGTATTATAATATTACCTCGAGTATTTTGTAACAATTTCATATAACATTGGAGATAAATGTAAGTATGAGGGTATAATTTAGTACGAGGGTAGCGGTAAATAAAGCTGCAGATAACAGCAAGAAAGGATTTTTATTGATTTTTTTTTATATATTATTACCATGGCCTATAATATTCTCTGATTCATTAAAAAATGCCTAATTATAGTGCAAGTGAAAAAATCCATAAAAATGTTGTTGGTA
Organism: Argyra leucocephala; assembly: GCA_963942445.1. Lineage (NCBI taxonomy): Eukaryota > Metazoa > Arthropoda > Insecta > Diptera > Dolichopodidae > Argyra > Argyra leucocephala. Next base: position 65,658,038 of record OZ012681.1, on the reverse strand, counting down.
TATTTATATAATAATTACCGAATAAGTTATGCAGTTATAAATTTATTAATTTATTTATTTATGTCATTATGTACATAATATACATAAGACGGTAAAGTCTCTAGGTATAGGGTATACTATAAAACATGTACATTCATGGTAGTTATGTACTTTAAACTTCGAAATTAAACTCTCGACTCTTACTATAGGTACATACTAAAAACCAAAGTGATAACTTGAAAATTAAGATGACTAAGTAGGTTTTAAGCATTGATAGAGGTAGATAATGTAGTTACTACTGAAAGTAGAGACAGTAAAAAGACACAACAGTACTTGCTAGAGTGTGAAAACATTTAGTGGCAGTTTAGAACGAATATTTCTAATTTAAATATTTTTACAACAATAAGTGTTAATTTCTATAGGATTCATTCATGATTGTCCGCTAGATGAATATTATAAAACACATCAAATTATTCTGTTGCTAAATTAGAAACTATTATACGATACCCAAACCTTTCATAAATTTATTTTATGGAAAAATCAAAACAAACGAAAAACTGTAACATCGTTTAAACAAATTTACCACATAAAAAATCATAAAATGAAAAATTTAGAATTAAAATCTCAGAAAATTGTAAAGAGCTATTATGGAAAATTCCAATGACAAGGGTGTACAAAATTAACGCCTTTGGGCTGTTTTAAATTCAAACAATTTTATTAAAAACGAAATAAACATAAGAAAGGATAAATTTTCTACCATTTTAATTTAAATGGTATAGCATTTAAGGAGCAAAATAGCTATAGGAATTAAATATAAAGAACTCAAATAGTCTTAATACTGATGAGTCAAGTCATTTTACACAAATTTGCAGGCAATATCAATTTTACAAACAAAAATATTTTAATGAATATAAAAAAATTAAATCACAAAAAAAGAGGGTGGAAAATTTTAAAATTTATAAAACCGAAAAAAAAAATATTTGAAAAACTTTTACAGTTAATTCAGTTAAACCTTTTTTGTTGCTGCTTCAACATCGTCCTTAAAAAAATGATCTCTTTAGAAATAAAAATATAGTTATTCCTTCAGTTGTAATACAATTTTTATTAGCAAAATATAGACACTACCAATATAGAGATTATAATAAGAACATTATTTCAATATCGTTCAACTTCGATTAACAGTGAAGGGATTTATATAAGATATAACTAGCTGGGTAATTTTAATGGGCTAAGGAATTTTTATATAATATGCCAGGTTGCTGTTGTGCAGAGAAAGTGTTAATGAATAAAAAAAAAAATTAAAAATTTCAATATTTAAGAAGCGCACTATACTCAACAAATATAAGGAAGTTCTATTTACAAGCCTAAATTGCTTTATGTTGGTATAGACATTATATTAATACTGCATACTTTTGTATTTTTTTTTTTTAAATAATCGTATGCAGGGTGGATTACACATCAGTGTATGACCTATGCATAATATTAAAATATATATATCGACCTATCTAAAGTAAAGTATGACAACTCAGAAAAGCCAATTTTACAGGAGGAGCAATTTAAAATTTTATCATATTTGGAATCTATTTTAAAAGCATTAACTGATGCGTAATATGACCCAAATTTTTGTCAGCATATTATTTTAAGGTATATTATTAATTTTTGCACTAGGTTTAATTTAAAAATTAGTTTAGTTCGAGATATTTGAATTGTACTAGTTCTATTTTTACCCTTGTTTTTTATTAACATAATAACATCTTGAAATGTAATACTTTAACATGGAATAATTGGAAAATAAAAGTTCGACAAAGCGTAGATGTCATCGTCTTGATTGGAAAAATAATTCCGTACTATGTTATATCTCTCAATGCAGTAAAGTTACATTGATAATTATACGGGATTTTTATTACATCTCTTAATGTAATAGTTCTAGCTACCTGGTTTTACATTAATAATTCAACAAAATGCTATAAAATAATATATAAAAGTTTTAAATTGTATTGTTATTTTAAAGTCAATATAAAAAAGTTGAAGTACATTTTAAGAAAAATAAATTTTATTATATTAGCAAAAAAAATTAATAATATTAAATTAACAGAAATCCTTTTCTTGGAAAAACAAAACTAAAAATATATCTTTCAGTCTTACTTAAAATTTGCATACTTTTATACTAACTTTGATTTTTTTATCACATGCTTCATTTTAATTTTGGTCACATATTGGTAGTTAATTTTCATTTTATGTTAAATACCATAGATAACATTATTAACTTTGATACAAAATTTAGTTTCATCAATTTCATTTTCACATTTTGATTTTCCTTTTCTATTTCTGAATCATGTGTGTCCTCGAATTTAACTTTACTCGAATTGGTAAAACTGATGTATATAATTTTTTCATTACAAATGTTTTCTCTTTTTTTGCTCGTTTTTTATTGTTTAAATTTATAGCGTTGTATTCATCTTTTAAATCATATTTGCCTACTTGGCTCCATAAAACTTTTTCTGAATTGATGTCGTTATCCGTAAACATTGAGTTAAATTCTTAAAATTATAAATTTCGTCTTGGACCATTTCTTGGACCATGTATGGTTTTCCAGTTTTTTTTTTAACATTGTATTAAACATTGACCATTGACTAGGTACATATATTTGCTTCCCTTTTTTTCTCTTTCAATATTGGCCTGGGCACTATCAGCTTCGTTTTATGTATGGCCTTGCTCTAAAAAACGGTGTGTTATATTTATATTATACGGTTTTGCAATCATTGACCTCATTTACAGTTCTTTTATGTCTTTCTCTTGAATCAGGTAATAAAATTCCAAGATGATTCTCAAGTTTCTTGACAGCTGTTGTTATCCACTGCTTATTAGTATTCAAAGTATTCATAAACATTAACTGGCTAACCCGAATCTCCTCTATGTTTTCACTGTTTCTCTTTTTTAAAAAATAGTTTCTTATAAATTTTCTATTTATTTTTGGATTTAGTGTGCAGTTCTTTTTGTCAAATGTTTTTGTACGCTCTAAAATAAATTGCCACTACATCATCTTACTACCTAATTTCCAAAAACAAAAAAAAAATCAAATTCAAATTTTTTATAACACTTCAATTGGCAAGAACAGCTATCCTTTAAGACTCGAGCAGCTCTAATTTTTCCCTCAGGTCACTTATATTCTTTAACTCTTTTTTAGACTTATTTTTTTCTCATTGATCTGGAAAACCTTTATTAACTTATGAGAATTGTTTATGACAAGTAGCAATTCACGCCGAAATATCCATGTAAGAAAGAGACAAACCGAATTTGACGTAAAAAAAAAATTTCTCCACAATCAGTAAAAAAAATACAAACGGTAAATATAATAGATGAATTGAAACATGTGTTGTTAATAAAAGTATGACAAATCGAAATGTATTCTTAAAAAAAAAAAAAAATTACCTTAAAGTATTACATATCGCTTTGTCAGATTGTTTTTTATCTTTAATTTAACGAGAATTAATACAACTGGACTTAGATTACTTTTGCTCGGAAGATTTTTCAGTTTTTAGTTTTTGTTAAAATGTGTCTATGAGCATAACTTCCTTAATTTTAGGGTGATGACTGTGAAATTTTGACAGGTTATAGATTGGAATATGGGCAATCAGATGTACACCATAACTCAATTACAGATAAGTCGAGTTGTCATACTTTACTTTGGATAGGTCGATATATTGTATATTATATATTTTATATATAATATTATATAATATTCAATAAATATATATATATTTTTTTTAACTAAGTATTTCTAGGTACATTAATGCATGTACATATCAATGCATACAATTGTAGTCTTTGATTTGTAATTTTTGTTACCAGTATTTTAGGTCTGCATTAATTTTTTTATTTATTTATTATTTAATATTTTACATAGATATGTGATTTGACTAAGCGCAATACATTCTAAAATTTTTTTTTTTTTGTATTACATGTGCATACAAAAAAATGTGTGGAATTTTTGGAATATTTATTTTATTATTTCATTTAATTTTTTATTTCTTCAATGTATGAGTATTTCTTTTAAGAATTGACTATTAATGATTTCACAATCAAATTACGTTTGATATAATTTTGTGACAAATTTGTTTTTTTTTTATTTATTTGTTTTTATTTTTTAATAATTTTTTCCATTTCTTAATTGTTTTTTAATAAAACATGTTGAACTCATTGTGTTATTGTTATTTGTTTTTACCTTAGTTGGTATATCTTTCAAAATTTGTTTTTAAATGATGGCTATTTCTACGATATTCATTCTCAGTGGTTTTCACTATGTAAGAACGGGGTGTATTATGTTAGTGCACAATTTTCCAGGTACCCATTTACTTTTGATTTTTGTACGAACCTTATCTCCTACACTAAAATAATTTGTTTTACGCGTCGACCTATTATAAATATTTTTTAAATTTTCGGCTTTTCTTTTTCATTCGTTGGGAGCATCGGTACATAATTTGGGTTTGAAAAGTTTTACATGACCTGGTAATTTAGTTTTTAACATCTTACTTTGTAATAATTGAACAGTTGAATATGACAAGTCTTTAACAGGAGTGTTACGATACTCCAATAACGAATGGAAGATATCTAATTCGTTTGAACTTTTTTTAGGATGTTTTTGCTAATTTGAACACAACGTTCGGCAAATGGGCTTGCCAGAACGGATAGATTCTAGATTCCGGATAATGTGGACTGCTTGTTATAAATTTAAAATCCATTGAATTTGCAAAATTTTGGCATTCATAGGAGTTAAATGGCATATTATCAGCAATAATACTATTTGGAATACCAAACTGGGAAAAAATTTCTAATAATGTTTTGTTAATATCACTCGATTTTTTACTTTTTAGTTTTTTTAGCTCAATCCATTTTGAGTAATAATCTGCAACCACTAAATAATCTTTGTTACTATGTTCTAATATGTCACAAGCTTGTTTTTGGAATGGTAGGTCAAGAAATTCGTGGGGTATTAATGGTTCATTTCTATTATTGCTTTGATAGGTTTGACAGATATTACATTTTTTTTATATTATTTTCAATTGCTTGGATCATTCCTGGCCAATACATTAATGTTCGAGCTCGTCTTTTGCTTTTGACTATACCTAAATGTGTTTCATGTAACTGTTGCGTCATTTCCTTTCTCAATTTAACAGGAATAACGATCAGACGATCATTCAGAAAATGCATATTGTCATTATTAATATGATACCATTTTTTAATTTGTAATAATGTCTTAGTTGTAATGGAACTAAGTTTTTATTTTTAGGCCAACCTGACAAACAATATTCTTTAATTTTATTTAATATTTCATCTCTTACTATTTCTTATTGTAATTCAATTTACTTTTTTTCGCTAACATTGATAGCAAGAACGGATTCAGTTATGGTTTTGTATTCTTCTGTTTCATCTGTTTCTTTGTAATTTCTAGATAAATAATCTGCTATATGGAGATGCTTTCCAGGATAGCTATTCTATGGTTATATGATAATTTAATAATTTTAGACGCATTCCTTGTAATTTTGAAGACGGTATTTTAAGAATTTGCTTTAATATTAGTGACTCAAGTGGTTTATGATCAATGAATATTTGTATGTGTCTTCCATAAGTGTAAAAATTAATGCGTTTGCAGGCAAACAAGATCTCTAGCATCTCTTTTTCTATTTGTGAGTAGTTTTTTTCACAATTAGTTAAACTTCTTGATGCAAAAGATATAGGAGAACCATCCTGCATTAGACAACAACCGTTGTTTCTTTATTACTATCAAATGGTTTTAGAATAGGTGAATTGACGGTATATTTTTTATTTTTTCCAAACTCTTCTATTGCTTCTTCAAAATCTTCTGTATTATCGTCGAAATGTTTTCTTTAAGTTTCTGTTCAGTTGGTTCTTTTTTTTGGCACGTGTTACCATCGTGTTGTTTTTTTTTGTGATTATGTCCGCAGCGCCATGTAGTATATTGTTTGATAGACTTTATTATACTGACTTAATATATTATAACTAGCTTTGTAACCCGTCATAAATGACGGAAGCAAAATAAATCCTAGTTTCTTTTTTTCTTTCATTAGATTCTTTATTCCGAAATTACAGTACTTATGTTTATATCACTTTTTAATTTTCTAAAACACATAAAAGAAATATTTTTTTTGTAGTCAAAACTTTGCCAATTTTTTTATTTTTTTTATTTTTCGTAGGCTGGTGGGGATCTTCAGAAAGATACAATGAGTCCCGTAGCATGACACTGTATGTAGGATTCTTACCTACTAAGCCACACCCTTCCTTAAAAAAATGATTTTTTTTGAGTGAAGTTAGTTACGCACACAATAATGACAAAAATAAAATGTTAAGCAATAAAGTAGTATAATGTATAATATTATACAATACAAATATGCTGATACACATGTATATTATTGTGTATAATTTTAAGTAATAAAAATAACCTTTGAGTGAATTATGTTTTTTTTGTGTTAAATGCTGTTTGCTTTTTGGTTATTATACCATATTAAACTATTGATTAAATTTCTATTAGTCCTTATTGTTATAAATCAAAAAAATTGTTTGTTTTATTTATATTATTATTATTTTTTATTTTTCCTTATTATTTGCGAAGAACACTAACATTAAATTAAAAAAATATAGTTCATGCAATCAATTTTTCCTGCAAAGGTTCAGCATGGTAGACAGGGATTAAAAAAAAGCACCAAAGCAATTTGTATATATATGCATTTGTATACATATGCAATTTGTGTATGTGTTGGAGCGTTCTGTCGAACTTACAAACATCCAGATAAATGCAGAATAATATATATATAATTACAATGTGCTATATAGTGTTAGTCTGCATTCCACATTATATTAGAATTACATATTATAGTGTTAGTGATACTTTATATTCCACAGTATATAACTTTACTAGTTTAGGAAATTGAATGGAATTTGGTCATATGAAAAAAAAAGTATGAGTCGAAACGGAGGTATTTTGGTGTCAAAATAAAATGTTTTCGCGTCACAGCGATTTTGTAAGCAGCCCTTAATTATTGCTACTTTCAAATAATGTCATATCAAGTTCAGTAGAATAATAAAAAATATATTTTGTTAAAATGTTATACAACTTTTAATTAGGTTTGTTGGTGGTGTAATGAAACAATCAAATTAAAAATAAGAAGTTTATACTCACGTACCTGATTAATTAGTTATTAAGCTTGATTATAGGTGTTGACATCAATGATTCTTAAAAAAATTATGATAGCTTACGATTTTATTGTATTCAGTTTTAAGATATTTTATTTTGTGCACAAAGAAATCTCATCCAAATAATCATTGATTTTTCCAATTAAGTCATTTACAAATAAGGTAAAACATGGTGGTCCCAAAATGGAATCTTGTGTAACTCCATTAACTATTAAAAAAACTTTATCTATTAGACTATAAAGAGATTTTTTTTGGAGACCTATTTTAAATCATTAGACTCGTATAAGCATATTTTTTAAGTTATTCTGATAATTTTATGGTTGGCTATACTATTACGCATAAACCTATTTTAGTATTTTAGATTAGGTATGACTTGAGGGTGAACTTTTACTCTAATACAAATACAGTAAATTTAATTTAATCAAAACTTTTTACTTATTTTATCGTCCTTTATTTTTATCCTTTTTATCCAAAAAATTTGCCGCATTCTGTCTACAATTCCAAGTTTTTTATTATTTAAATAAGAAAGTTCTGTTATTTTTTCAAATTAAATTAAATATTTCATTTTTATAGAAATTTAAAAGAAAAACATTAAAAATATTTGAAGTTATTCGTTAATTTTAGCGATTCAAAATTATTTTAAGTTTATAACAAATTAACATTTTGATTTTGCGGAAGTCATAGAAACTACGACTTGGTGTTACGATTTCTTTTTTATTATTTTGTTTTTGTAGAAATTTCCTTAAATTGATTTTTTTACAATTTGATTAATTTAATTAAAATAATTATGTATAAATACTGAGTAATTGCAATTGAGCTAATCCCTGAATTAATTGCAAAGACAATTTTTCTTTTATTTTTTATAGATAGATACAAGCGATTCATTTATTATTTATCCCTACTTGTAGAAGGGAAAGTTTGTTTGTTTATTTACCATACACGTCCACAGTTTTAAAGATAGAGTTCTGAATTTACACTTGCTCATGATCAAAACACAAACCGAACGCGGTAGTTTACAAATCTATGAAATCACAGGTTTGGCATACAAATCCTAGAACCTATCAGGAATATTTCAAAAAACAATTGTGTTAACATTTTTAAGTTTAAAAGCTTGTTAAAATTCGGGCTGGTTGAAGTAGCTGCCATACAACAACTACCCAAGTAACAAAATTCCTCTCATGAGGCTATAGTAGTATTCTATGAGAATTTAGCAGAGTATTACTCTCATAATTTTACTCTTGTAGAATGCTATGAGTGCCTTATACGATCGTTATGATAGTAAAATGGCACCGTTTATGAGAGTAAAAGTCTCATAAGGAAACTACTATGAGAGTATTGAGAAACTCTTATTATGAGTGCTTAAGTCTCATTATGAGTCTAATTGTCAGAAAGGGGTAGAAACATATTAATATAAATGCATTGGTTTCATTTTTTTAGAATAATTATGGAGAGTTGAGTTAAATAAAGTTAAGTTTAATTTTATGTATGTGTGATCATAAGTAAGTATGTATATATATAAAATATTAAACTAAAATAAAATATTAAATGAAATAAAATTATAGGATAAAATAATTTTTTCATCAATAATAAGCCAAATTTACCTGGTATTGAAATTTTATTGATAAAAGTAGGCATTTTACCTTGAAAAAAAGCAATGCGCTCCTAAAATAATCAAAATTTAAATAATTTTAATAATTTTTTTTTAAAACCTTTCGGGTCCGATAATGCTATTTTTACTCATATATCTGGAAATAATTGACTAAATAAATTTGAGTAAAACTAAGTATAAAAGTATATATAATACGAGTTATATTGAATCAATATTGTATCAATTTCGATTGAATCAATATTATTGCAATATTGCATGACAGCATTTACATGAAAAAATTTTCATACAATATTTATTCAATATTACGGTTTTTAATAAACAATTTTTTATTCAATGAGATTTTCATGAACATGTCTGATTTAGTTGGGCAGAAAAAATTTATATTATTATGTAGTGCGTTGCTAACAACAGAAATTGGGTCAATATTTATGTATGCGTCTACATGAAGCAATATTGAAACAATATTGCGAAATTTACGATCAAGACCATTTAATCATGCAAATTGGTTCAATATTGAATGAAAGCATTTACACGCAACAATTGCCATTCAATATTGATTCAATATTCCTACAATATTGTACCGTGTAAATCTTACTTTCAATAGTATACCGTATTGTACTTTCAAGGTAAAATCTTAATTTTAATGAAATTTTTTTTATTTATAATTGACAAATTTTTTCCAAATAAATGGTGATGATAATTATACCTATACATATAATATAATTATGACCAGTACTTGGATAATTTTTTGATTAAATTTACATGGACGTCTAAACGTTGAACCATAAAATTGAATCTAAGTGATATATATTTTTGTTTAAAAAAATTGCTTAACGACGTAAGGGTTGTTATGGAGTTATAATGGCCGCTGTTGGTTTAGTTTTCTTATAAGATAAGAACTCTTGTTATGAGATAATTACACTCATAAGAAGAGTGTCACTCTATTTTTTCTGTTAATTTAAATAAACTTATACATACATTGGTTCTGTTGAATTATAAACAGGACGGGATTCTTCGACATCTGCACTTGAGGGGTTTTGGATCAAATTATTGCTGTTAGATTCTAAGAAAGTTTTGCTTTGATGTGAAGCATCAAAAGATAAAATTGTATCCTTAGATGAAGCTACCGCTGATTGCTCATTATAACTTACTCCTATCATTTTAATATACCTGGGTGTTTTCAATTCAAGATATGTTTTTTCACTTTTTTTACCGAAGCTACCGTATTTTTTTACCTTTCTCCAATCGAATTTTTCCATTTTATCTATATCGTTTTATAATCATAATGATTTGATTTGAAGGGATTCAACATTTTACTTCTCATAACAGAATTTTTATAAGTATTATTATTCTTAAACTCTCATAGCGTTCTTCTTATAAGTGTTCAACCCTATGAGAGCATTATGAGAGTTAAACTCTCATAGCAAGTGTATTTTGATAAACTATTTTTAGACTTAAACTCTTATAACGTTCTTATTACAAGTGTTTAACTCTATGAGAGTTGAACTCTCATAGCAAGTGTATTACGAGAGTCTTACTATGAGAGTAATACTCTATGAATGTAATTATCTCATAATAAGAATATTATGAGAACTAATTTAATTATTGTAACAAGAGTTAAAGTTATGAGAGTTTCAAGTGTGTTATGAGAGTCTTATGAGCCTTTTTTGTAATTTTGTAGAGTCTTGCTCTTGGACAATGTTACTTGGGTATAGTGTCAATAAAGAATATTTCAAAAACCAAAGATGTCAGATCTGAAAATCTACACTTAGATAATCTTTCTATAAATAAAGAAAGACAACTGATGTTACTGATTTCGAAAATAACATCTGCAATAAGTCAATGACTTTAATACAGCTTGGTGAAGAAAAAATTTCCGAAGACCTATCAATATTGAAATAGCAACGATCACTACAACCATACAAAATATTGAAGAGTTCACTGAAACATTATCTCCGAATTTTCGAACCATTATAAAGTTTTTACATGACTGTATCATGTGGGTATACATAAAATTTCGGTGACATGTCATAAGTCCTAGAGTTATAAGTCCCATTCGGATTTAGGTCCACTAAAGTGAGTCAAAATTTCGATGGAAGTTTTTTCTCACAAATCCCAAACAACTGAGTCATAGGTCACATTCGCTAAATGGAATTTTAATATTATCTATATATAATTCTTCGACGGTGTCAGCATGTACCGTTATAATTTTTTGTTTTAAAGAGAAATATTGTTTCTGTTTCATTCATACATTTTGTTTTTAACATAAATGAAGAACAGAATTTGCAAAACAAATTGGAAGAAATTTTTTTCTTTCTTTCTTACACTTCATCAAGAATGCCTTTAATATAGGAGAAAAAAAATCAAACTTTACTCAAATTGATTTAAATGAAATCGGTAGACATTTTTTGTTATTTTCTTTTGTTGTTTTTCTTCTGAATACATCATAATAGGAAAGAATATTCATAATAAGAAGATATGCTCTGTGGGGAAGTCAAGATATTTTTACTACGCCTTTTACAAAAAAACCACATTAGTTAAAGAAGCAAAGAACTATTGTTTTCGTTATGTAATCAGTTGTGAGAAAGAAAGAGTGCGAAAAAAATCAATTAAAAAACCACTTAATTTTTGCAATGTAATTTTAAATAGCCCACGGGAGAAGAGATTTTTACTTTTCATGTGTATGGTCGTCTGAAATTTTGGGTTCGATTTTTTAAAAATGAACGTATTAAATTTATTAGGGTATGAGAGTAAGGAAATTTTGAATGATTGATTTTTTACAGGTTCCTACATAACATAATATTGGTTCCAAAAACATGTTATTGCTGAAACATAATGTTATTTTCTTTTATTGTCTTATAAGGGAAGTAAAAATTTATTTTTATTTCAAACAGATTATAGTTGATGTATTTTCAATATATAAATTTTTTCAGGTATTGAGCCAGGTAGTTAAAAGGAATACCAAGAACCAATAATTTTTTTTATGAATGACTCGATGCATTTTTATTTCCTTCAGAATTTAATTTTGCCATTTCATAATCAATTATAATTTATTAATTATTAATAATACTAGGGGCCCCTGTTGAGTAATTATATTTCAAGTTGAAGTCAAATTTAAAGTTTTTAAAAAAACAGTAATTTACGTACTGACATAGACTGCGCACGATATAGAAGAAACCACTCGTGTTTAATAAAAAGTTTTTTGGTTAGTAAGTTTTATTTAGGACACATAAATACACGTCCCTCATATACTGCTTCGTTTCCGATATATTCCCTATAGTAAGAAGCATTTAGTGATAAAATTACTAAAAATAAAAAGTTTTGTCATTAAAGAGGTACGTATATATATACCTACATAATACATAATTTTAATAAAAACTATATTATTACTACAAATAAAAAAAATTTAGAAACAGTTACTTAAAAAGATAAAAATGAAGAATTCAAGTGACCTACTATATCAAAATAAATTTGCTAGTCATATGAACAATTCAACTGATTTTTTTTGTTTTTGCTTTTTTATATTTTTTATTTGAGATGAATTTGTTTTTGTTTGGCATATGTACATAGTTTCATTCGCAAGTACATAATATAAAATATAATAACTGATTTGTTTACTTTTGTTTATTATTTTCATAAGATCTCACTTATGCATAATGTATTTGCTGAAGAATAAAATCATATGAGTACAAAATTTTCAACTGTGTGCGCATTTTTGTTTTATATACAATCTTATATATTATATATATTAGAAATTCATTAAGGAGTAGGAGAATCGAAATAAAATGAAAAGATGTCTACTGCGCAGGACCTTAAATGCTTGTCACTTATAATTATAGATTAGAATTTATAAATAAGAAGGAAATTTGAATATTAATAATGTTTTTTATTGCTATGCATTTTTAAGTGTAACACATCCTTAATTATTGATAACTAAGAATAAATACAACAATATTTCTTTGAGACAAAAAAAGTCGTTCGATAATTTTTTCCCACTTTGTCTTATGAATTTTTATCTCTCTCTCACAAATGAAATTCTTATTACTATCCATTTCTTACAATTTTGGAAATCGACTAGAAAAATGGTAACCAAAAATTGACAAATTACAAAAATTCATTCCAATGCACTTTCTTATTAATGGATATCCTTTGAAAGTGGATGCGTGTGCGGCTTTACATTATATAATAATTTTTGTACATAATCTTTGCTCTTTTTATTTCAATCTACTGATAATTGTTTTTCTTAAAGAGAAATTGTTTTTGTTTTATGGATACATTCATACATTTCTTTCACACAAACGAAAGAGAAAAGAAAAAATAACAACAAAAAAACAAATAAATGTCGAATGAGGATGTAATTCTTTCTGTTTCCTTCCCTGCTAAAACAAAATGGATTAAAAATATTTAGAATAATAATTTCAAAGCTATTGAATATATTCTTATTTACTTGAAAAATATTTTTAAAATAAATTTTTGACTACATTGATTAGCGTAAGTTATTAAGTATTTTTTTATGAAAAATAATCAAAAAAACTTTAATCAATTTATGTAATCAACTACATAAATGTTGACGCAATAGCATTTAGGGCAACTTTTACATATCATATTTTATTTGATAAAAGTTACTTATTTATTTATTTATTTAAGGTTAATTTAGCTCAAATAAAAAACATTGATTTTAAATATAGAAATTTAAAATTATAAACAAATAAAATAAAAAATAAAAAATACAACAAAATGAAAAAAAAAAATTACCTATTAAATTTTTAAATAAATAAAAAATACAATTAAGAAAAAGTTGAAAAAATCTTATAAATGTAGGTAGTCTTTTGTATTTTAAAATAAAAAAAAACTGTAGTTTTTAATTTTTTGGTTTTCCTAATTTATAAAAAAAATAAACAGTAAGACCTCAATTTCCCGTCCGAGCTGCCTTTGCAATGACCATCAACAAAGCGCAAGATCAAACTCTCAATAAGGTTAGTATTTTACTTGATGCACCAGAGTTTTCACATGAACAACTATATGTCGGGATTTCGCGCACTACTGGGAATATAAATCATTTGAATCAATTGTCGCCGAAGAAAATAGAACTGTTAGACATATAGTTTTTAAAGAAATATTAGTTGATTAAATATTTCAATCTATATCAATCCAGTTCTATAGTTTGTCTGCTAATCTACTAATTTAACTAAAGTATTACATATTACTAAAATATTGTTGATAGGGGAATTTTTGATTTTGATAATTTATAATGCAGTACAACCTAGAATGCTCTAATTTTGATTTTTCACTATATATAACGGTAGCAAAAACTTATGTAGTAACGGGTATGTAACTAGTTATTAATAAACAGCTTAATGTCAGCATCAAAATAATAAACAGGGTTTCTCAAACTTCCAAATAGTCAAATTTTAGTGTTGTCGTTATGAACTTTAAATTAATTTTAATTAGTGATTTAGAAATATAAAATTATAATTTTTTTTTTTTTTTATATTTTTTATTTTAAAAATAAATCTATTGATAAATAAAAAAATTAATAATTAACCTTACCCTTTACCGCCGGTTGTACTATATATAGTACAGCAAAACAGGGTGTACAAATTAATTTTTTTTGCTGAAACTAATTTGATTTTAAAATTTTATTCTTAAAGAATGTGCCAACACTTTTATTTGCATAACACTTGCTTTGAGTTTGATTAAGTGTCAATTTTATTCATTAGAAAATGTGTGTTTTTTAGAAATTGCAAAATTATGTACCTTTGACCATAAAATTATTAAAAAATGTTATTAAAATTTTAAATTATTTTATAAATTAAATTGAAAAGTGTTAACTAAATAAAAACTAAAATAACGTGAATGTTAATTAAAAATTATTAATAAATTTAATCAGTTTTTTTTGTATGAAAAGTTTGGTGTACTATATAAAGTACAACCGGCGGATATGGGATCAAAATAATATGAATAATTTCATTTTATTGCATATATCAATATTTAAGACTAATTAAAAGATTTACATTATTTATTACTACGTTTTACTAAAACTATTATACCTCTAAGCACTATTTCAACAATAATATTTGGACTTGGATTGGGAATAATAAGTCATTTAAATGACAGTCTTAATAATGACTTCGATAGCGGGTTCTATTTAAAAGTGGAGGCAGGTAGAATATATTATAAATAAAATAAAATAAAATTATATTTTTAGAGAAATTTTAAATACAGAACAGTATTAGAAATTTTAGAACAGGATTCAATACAACTTTAAATTTTAGAACAGGATTCACATCCAGCTGGCATATTTTAGGTAATCTCTAATGAACATATTAATATATCGTTTTCAGCAATTCGGATATTTTCATACAAATTTATCAATAGACGAGTCGATGATAAAATATTTTGGGAAACATTCAGCTAAGCAGTTCATTCGAGGAAAACCTGTTCTATTTGGATATAAAAATTGGATGTTATGCAGCTCTTCTGGTTATTGCTACATTTTTGACGTCAATTGCGGAAAAAATTATCAAAATAAGCGGTTGATTCCGCTTGGTCCAAAAGTAGTAACTGCTTTTTTGAAAATGATATCAGAACCAACTAAACATTGCGTGTTTTTCGAGAATTTTTTTACTACTCATGCATTGATGAAACTCTTAAAAAACAAAAATTTTCGAGCAACAGGTACCATTCGAGAAAATCGTTTAATAAATTGCCCTTTTGAAAAAAATAAAACATTTAAAAATAAACCTCGTGGCACATTTGATTATAGATATGATAGTACAACCGAGTTACTTGCTGTGCAATGGGTAGATAATAGTGTATGTTCAATTTTAACAAATTTTGATACCGTGATCCCGTTGCATCACGTAAAACGTTGGTCCAAAGTAGACTGTGAAAAAGTACAAATTGGTCAACCAAAAGTGTATGCAAGATATAATGCAAACATGGGAGGTGTTGACAACGCTGATCAAATTATAAATGCGTATATAATTGCTATCAAAGGAAAAAAATGGTGGTCGGTCATTTTCACATATCTAATCGATTTAACAATGGTAAATTCATGGAAATTGTACATTCAATCAGGAAATAGCAATGACAAATTTTCATCTCAGCTTAATTTTTGGAGGTCTATAGTACGCAAAATATTACAAGAAGCCAGAGCAAGCACTTCTATAATCAAAAACAGGAACCCTTCTTCATTAGTAGAAAAAAAAGCTCAACATGTTCCTCAAAAAATACACACTCAACTTAGATGTGTCGTGTGTCATTCAAGAAGTATGTATTCTTGTAAAATATGTAGAAAAACCTTATGTATAAAAAGAAAATGCTTTGCAGAATATCATATGCCAAATGTTTGAAGAATTTATGTTTATGTTTTATGATGGTTATGTTCTTCTCAATAAAAATAAATAAGTTAACATAAATATTAGATTTTTATTTTTTCATTCTTATATATTTTTTCATATTGATTTTTGCACCCATATCCGCCGGTTGTACTATATATAGTACAGACCACAACTCCGGATCCGGCGGGACTATCACCACGAAATTTAAATTTGTAATTCTTGGCCTCAAAATAGACTACTCTCAAAAATTCATCACAATTGTACAACGGGAACCTGTAGCCGGCGGTAAAGGGTTAAACAACATATAATTTAAATTTATACCAATAATTAATATCATTTTTAATCTAAATAACATATAAAATTTTAAACGCCAATAAACAAATATAAACTTCTTAATACTAATAAAATAATATAAAGAAAGCAAAAAAAATTTGAACATTCATGAACTTCCAACAACAATAATCAATCAGAATAAATATAATAATTAATTAAAAAAATAATTAATTAATTACACATCAATAATTTCGAATTTAAATTTCCAATTTTATCAAAATATTTTAAATCACACCTACAATCATCAATAAATGGTTACATGATAACATTTAAAATATGTCTCTAAAATGTTCTTTAGTTTCATGCACTAATGTCGATAGAAAATCTATCGACGTTGCACTTGCTTCTTAATTCCAAACCAACACGGTTTTGTTAAACATAAGTCCACAGTAACTAATCTAGTTGAATCTACTTCTGTATTTCTTAATAATATGGAAAAAGGCTTCCAAACCGATGTTATCTACACAGATTTTAGCAAAGCTTTTGATCTTTTGCCACATAGTGTAATCCTATTTAAATTATTAAAATGTGGATTTCCGAAATCATTTGTAAATTGGGTTGAATCCTACCTCATTACTAGAACATAATATAGTGTACAATTTAGATCTTCTATATCATCGCCATTTGAAGCATATTCCGGTGTTCCTCAAGGTAGCCACTTAGGTCCCCTATTATTTATAATATCCATAAATGATGTTACATCAGTAATTAAAAATGGTAATGTTCAGATATATGCTGATGACATGAAAATTTTGAACAAAATTTCTTCACCAAATGATTCATTCTTACTCCAAACTGACCTTGATAATTTCTTTATTTGGTGTATGAACAATAGTCTTCTTTTGAATGTATCTTCTTTTGACTTATCATTGGCGTGCCACACACTGGAAGTTGTTAACTCTTTAAAAGATTTAGGTGTCATTTTTAGTGATAAGCTCACATTATTAAATTACATTATAATAATATCATCAATAAAGCTAATTCAATGTTAGGTTTTATAAAACGTTGGTCTAAGGAATTCAAAGATCCATATATCCTAAAATCCCTTTTTACATGTCTTGTTAGGCCCCAATTAGAATATGCCAGTCAGGTATGGTCTCCATATTATGAAACTCACATACATAGGATTGAGGCAATCCAAAAAAAATTCTTAAGATTTGTACTACGTCACCTTCCGTGGTCTGACCCCTTAATTTTGCCACTATATGAACATAGACTAAACTTAATTCATCTCCTTACTCTGAAAAAAAGACGCGAAGCTGCCGATGTAATCTTCATCACTGAAATAGTTAAAGGAAATATTAACTCTCCTTATATTTTTAACCTGATTAATACTACTAATCGCTTCCGCTCTGCTAACCTATTTATCCTCACATTTCATCGAACCAACTATGGAATGAACGAACCTATCCATAGAATGATGATTATGGGTAACAAATATAACAACCGTATTGATTTCTCTCTCCAAAGACACCCTAAAGAAACTTTTATATTCCTTTTAGTTAATTCTGATCTCATCTCTATATCTTCAATATTCTTATAGCTGCTAATTTTTTTCTTTAAGTACTAACTTTAACCAATAACTACACTTACTAATTCTCAAATATAAGAATATTTTTATTAATTATATTATGCAGATTGTTCAATTTTTTTTTTTTTTTTTAATTCATTAATAATTTTTGGTAACCATTGATTTACATTTTAATTATTCCACAATTTTTGCAATTAGTTTTTTAGTTTTGATTTTTTTATTTTTTGATATTTATATTGTTAGATTTAAAATTTGTTTAAATTCACATAAATGTAATACATGTAACTAGCTTGAATTAAGCTTGTAAATAAATAAATAAATAAGAGTTAAGTGATTTTTACAGGATATTCTTTGTTATAAAGGCAAATATAGCTACAAAACGGAAAAACCGTATAACTCGAGTTAAGTGGTTATTACTTTTTTCCACATGTTCCGGCATGGCGGCATGTTTCCCGCTCCAACCAACATCTACAAAAAAACGAAAAGAATTCACTTGGAGTACACTACATCAACAATAATAAAAATAAAACACTTACCTAAGATTCATCAGCATTAACCAGCGATGTTCATCAGCATCAGTAGGTTTATCATGTATTCTCTAATCTGAAAGAAGTTATTATTATTAATATGATCAATATTATTTAAATTTTAATGTGCTTGTTATTTAAATACTAAATATTTAAATAATCTAAATATTACTTACTTGTATCGTCTCGTTTACTTTTATTTCTATTAATTTGTCACTTTGACGTTTTATATTTAAGTCTCCACTATCTATAATTATAATTCACAAGGTCCTGCGCAGTAGACACCTGTTCATTTTATTTCGATTCTCCTACTCCTTAATGAATTTCTAATATATATAATATATAAGATTGTATATAAAATAAAAATGCGCACACAGTTGAAAATTTTGTACTCATAATGATTTTATTCTTCAGCAAATACATTATGCATAAGTGAGATCTTATGAAAATAATGAACAAAAGTAAACAAATCAGTTATTATATTTTATATTATGTACTTGCAAATGAATTTATGTACATATGCCAAGAAAAAACAAAGAAACAAATTCATCTCAAATAAAAAATATAAAAAAGCAAAAACAAAAAAAAAATCAGTTTAATTGTTCATATGACTAGCAAATTTATTTTTATATAGTAGAGTTAGAGTACTTCATTTTGATATAGTAGGTCACTTGAATTCTTCATTTTTATCTTTTTAAGTAACTGTTTCTAAATTTTTGTTATTTGTAGTAATAATATAGTTTTTATTAAAATTATGTATTATGTAGGTATATATATACGTACCTCTTTAATAACAAAACTTTTTATTTTTAGTAATTTTATCACTAAATGCTTCTTACTACAGGGAATATATCGGAAACGAGGCAGTATATGAGGGACGTGTATTTATGTGTCCTAAATAAAACTTACTAACCACAAAACTTTTTATAAAACACGAGTGGTTTCTGCTATATCGTGCGAAGTCTATGTCAGTACGTAAATTACTGTTTTTTTAAAAACTTTAAATTTGACTTCAACTTGAAATATAATTACTCAACAGGGGCCCCTAGTAACTATATAATTTCGAATATCACAGTTTTTGAGTGATATTTAATTTGAGTAATTATATCGAGTCAAACTTTTATAGTATATTGTTATACAAAAGATATCCTCTTCCATTTTAGAGTTCAAAGAAACAAGTCGTGGTAATTAAATAAATTACCAATATTGAAATATAGTGTTAATTTATAAATTAAGAATAAAATTCTTAGACTATTGTATAAAGGAGTGTTTCATTTATTTTTCAACTTTACACAAAACACCACAGAAATATTCCATAATCGAAGAATAAAATTGTCGTGAAAATTGACGAATTTTGTATGAATGTTTGGTTGCATATGCATGAAAATTTACAAATGTATGAAGTATGATAAAGTCCAATAAATTTCCAAAATTTTAGATAATATGAGGCAATAAACTTCAAAAAATTTGGATACGGGGAAAATAACTGATAGCAATATTGAAATCTTGAGTTATTAAGACATAAGAAGCAACTTCTAATTAAAATATTTTTTGTAGTTTTACAGTATTCGTTTCTTGAAATAGAAATAATCCGATTATTGAATAAAAAATCGAATTTAATTTGATTTAATAACAGATTTAACCCACCTATTTAATTTCAACCCACCACATCTATAAGTACATTTTATATACTTTTACTTAATTCTGGGTAGATATATTTATAACAAGAACAACCTTAAAATAAACCCATTACGTTCTCAGATGTTTAAAAATTGTGGTGCCTCCTTTTGTTTGTAATACTATTCTTTCAAGTCAACTTTTTCTATTTTCTATATGTATTCGTTAAATTAGAATATTATGGTTATATTATTAATTTATTTTCATAAATATTATTTTTGAACATTTAAAACTAAAATAATAGATAACACAATAGAAAATGTATATAGAAAATGAATGCTGTTTATTTGTATGAGCGTCATAATTCATTGTTCGATATAGAAAACCGTTAATTATTCTATATTATCATGTACTGTAATTTTATTATTATCCTCTAAACAAATATTTTACTTTGTTTGTATATTTTATATGTTATTATAACAATACAATTAATATGAGTATACATATACATGCATATTGAAAAATTATTATGATTATAATATAAAGGAAGGTATTACATTGATTTATTACAAGGATTATATGGTGAGGTTAAACAGAAATGTCATTAAATTCGATAAGGGTTGGACATAGGGATGTGTTGGCTTTTAATATTTTTTTTTTTTTATTATTTTCGTGTTTTTTTGCCTTTGTGGCATACTGGTATATATTGGTAGTTTTTCGTAGTATTAAATATCGAAATATTCCGATCACTATGTTAACAAAATAAAAAAAAAAAACAAAATTGAAAATGAGGAACACAAATGTTTGAATAAAATTTTGATTCATATACTTATTTAGGATTTTATATTTTTATCCTAATAACTAAATAAAGACAATAAAATAATATGAATAGAGGTTTCGATTTTGTTGATGTAATATCATTACTGATTATTTTCAATAGATATCTAATATCAAAATACCTTTTGTTTTAATTTATTTCATTAATTTAAAATTTAATATATACAGAATTAAGTCGTATCTCATATTATCTCATATCAAATAATTCTATTTTAACAATAATAATTGATGAAAATTTTATAATTTTAATTGCTAAATTTTAACTTTAACATCAAATTAAAATGTTCCTAGCTGAAAGACCTAATCTAGTGTCTATTATCTGTTAGAAATGAAAAATTAAAATATTACAAATAAAGCACAACGACTACTACTACATTGAGATCTACTGTGAACTATTAAAATAATTCTTAGCTTCTATGTTTGTAATCAATTTACGCAGTACCTTAGATATACTTACGCAGATACTTAGAGCAGATACGCAGATATTTATTTGAAGTAATAAGTTATATTTCAGAACGAGGTCGGTTAATCAAAAACGGTATGTCTTGTGTTGCTTTACTTAACCAAAGAATTTGGCTCTGTAGATAGGAAAATATTGTTAGGAAAATAATTTAAATTTGGCGTCTCATCAACAGAGTACGATCAGTTCAAAAACTATCTCAGTAACACAAAACTATAATGCAGAATATAATTCTATTAGAAATACAAAAATAATATTGAATATCGAATGATTTAATGTAGTTCTCCTAGTCCCCAGGCTTTATTTGGATGCTACATACGCAGTTTTCCAAATAGCAGACTAAGAGGGAAAACATTTTTGTGCATGATATTTTAATTTTGGCTCAGAGTGAAGGTAAATTAGTAAATCTCGGACATCAAACAATAATATAGTATATACAATAAACACACACTAACTGTCAACTCTATCAAAACAAAATATTTATGTTAAATAAATCTAAAAATTCAAATATACGTATTCTATACTGCAAACACAAAATAATTAGGTATTGTTGTAAAAATTTGAACTTGAAAACTCATGGCTTTAATAAAGTATTTTATTTCAAGCGTATATCAATAGATGCCTCCGGCACATCAGAAACAATTCGTTGGCTATAAAGAATTTACCAAAAAACGAATCGAAAGCAAATAAACGTGGAAATGTGATAGCGACAATGGTGTTGGATCGGGTATACTTTAAGGGACTAAAAGATTCGAGCAATGCATCGGAAAGCCAGAGGAATAACATAGAGAACACTGTTAGCCGAAACCAGTACCCAGCAAAGTATGTGGCTACAATTGAAGAGGTAAGCTTCAGTTAGGAGATAAGGGAAGCTATCTATATCCATCCTATACTTCATAAATTGGATTACAGGGCAGTGATAATTAAATGTAATGTTGAAAAATATAAGCATCATTATCTGTTAGTTCTATACATCAGGGTGGGCCTTAAAATCGTTATAATTTTGCAGTGATAAAGATATGAGATTCTATAAAAGGTTTAAGAAAACTCGCTATCGATTACCTAAATCAGGAAACGTTTCTTAGCTCAAAGATACAAATCTGTCTATTGTGCTAATCCATAATCAAAATAATTTTAAATCAAATTGGAAAGTACACCCAATCTCCTAGTGATTAGAAATATAGAAGATACTAAGCACACTCTGTAAATTACGTAATTTACGTTTTTTTATAATAAATAGTTGAAGCATATAGGCACCATAATGAACACTCTATTATTTACTAAGGAAAATAGCTATGTTACTATATTCATTTTCACATTTTTCTAAATTTTCAAATTTACCAATCGATCTAACTTTCATCAAATTTTAAATATTAAAAATTAAGAAATAAAAGAAAATTTGAAAATCCAAAACATTTCTACTATGTCCCTTATCGAACTTACAAAATTATATACCATAGTGTATTGCAGGCGAAGGTTATTGCAGTAAGAGAAGCCTAAGACTGGCTGAGATTCAGCGTATTATCTGTTAGAAATATTTCTATAATCACAGACAGTTAACTCGATAACCATTAACTCAAAAACCATGTTGGCCTGTCACAGTTCTCTGGACAAACTAGCGAATCGGTTTAACAAATCGAAATGCCAAGACACAGTAATATCACTGTATATTCAGGTAACTGTAATGCAGAACAACTTGCTAGGAATTGTACTTTATTAGAATTTCTTCCGGAAAGGAGCAATTTGGATGCGGCTCTAGCTCCCTGTAATCTATTGCTTCGCAAAGATGCAATAAACTTCAAACTTCAAATGGTCAGATAGACCAGACAGAAATATCACCAAGAAAATCTGGCCTGTTCTGAACCTGGAACGATCCCTTAACCTACTAACTCTGAAAAGGTGTGTTATTATAGCACTATGGCAGGGGTCATTACAATTTTGACATATTGGTAACGTCCTGCTTTTGACTCAAACGAATTTTTCAGAGCGTGTCAAAAGCAGGAAGAAGATGAAACTTTTCAACGTCTATTCTCTTCCTGTCCTGGTCTTTATCATAAAAGGAAACCCCTTCTACGAGCTTTCTTTCTGGACAAGCTGGGTGACCTTAAAGGAATTTCCAGTCTTAAATTTTAAATAGTCTTAAAATTGTATTTGTTCGTATTGACATGAAATTTAGTTCGTCTGTATCGGATTGTATAAGACTTGATTTCGAAATATATATGTTAGTATATATAGATTGGTTTTGTAAGGTTACAACTCAAATAAAAAGAAAAAATAAATCAACCGATATGTGTAGATCATCGGTATTAGAAACATTGTTCAGTAATCAGTTAGTTGACAAGGTGTGGTTAATAAAACTAGAATAAAAAAAAAGAAAAATTCTTTTATTTAAATTATTTCTTAAGAAATTAATAAAGAAGACCTACACAATGGACCTTACTGGTCTAGTTGAGTCGGCATACTATCTACAGCCACTTTTACCTACCTACCTACCTATTCTGTTTAGATATCAATGTTGGCCCAAGTCCTGATTAAATGTATCTTTTTTTAAGCGTAGCTGTAATCAAAGGTTTTGTATGGGTTGGAATGACGCGTTAACTGTAATTCTTTAATGCACTTAGATAGTTTCCTTAAATGCACTTAGATAGTTTTTTAGTGTACAACTCGTTTATATAATCTCAGTGATCCAATTCGTTGAACTTTAATTTAAACTAAATTGTTCTTCGTTTCTATTCTAATTGTTCTTCAAAATTAAGTTTTTTTATATGTATAATTTTTTTGCCGTTTTTTATTTTTACATATTGATTTTATAAAATCGTCTCCATTACATGCATACCATATTTCGATACTTGTAATTTTTTATTGTAAAAAAAAAAAAAACCAAAAACATTTAAAGGATATTGCAGGATAAAATTTTATAAATTTCTATTTGAGAATTTGTTAACAGATCCATAGGATTTTTTAATTGCTTTTGTCGTATTAAACGAAAAAAAAAAAAAAATTATAAATGTATGTAAAATAAGAAGAAAAATATAGAAAGTCGAACTGATATTGAAGTTCCTATTTTTAAAAAAAAATATAACAAAAACATTTAAATTTTTTCTACTCGAATTAAAGCAAATAACTTTAAAGAATTTATTAACCTTTCGAACCAACAAAAAATCTTGTAAATGAAAATATAACTCTCGAAGTTAAAATAGATGAAGCGGAAATCTCGCATGTCACTCTAAGAGAAATTAAACAAATATGCAGACACAACCTGAGCATCAAAAAAGCACCAGGTTACGATCTCATCAATGGACAAATCATGTGGGAACTACCAGATCTAGCTTTGTTAAAGCTACAACATATATTTAATGCATGTTTTAAGTTCACATATGTTCCGAGACAATGGCAAATTGCAGAAGTAATAGTAATACCGAAGCAAGGAAAACCGCCTTCAGAGGTAACATCATATCGTTCAATATCGTTATTACCTATTAAATATTTGAGAAACTGCTCTTCAAAACACTTGCCCCAATTATTGAAGAAAGAGATCTGATCCTGAACCATCAATTTGGATTCAGAAACAAACATTCTACAATTGATCAAGTGCATCGGATCACAAATATAGTGGAAAAAGCGTTCGAAGAAAAAAAAGTCTGCTCAGCAATCTTCTTAGATGTTGCTTAGGCTTTCGACAAAGTGTGGCACCAAGGCCTTGAATTTAAACTACATCGTGATTTACCAAGACAATTCTATGAAATATTAAAATCATATATGAACAATAGATGCTTTCGTGTACGTTATGCCAAAGAATATTCAGAAGTAAAAGAAATATCTGCTGGAGTCCCACAGGGAAATGTTCTTGGTCCAATTCTTTACCTGCTATATACAAGAGATATCCCACAAATTGACAACATTTTTATGGCTACCTTTGCAGACGACACTGCGATTCTTGCAGTTGACGTATCTTTCGAAAACTCCACAGTAAAACTTCAAAATGCAATGAATAAAATAAGATTATGGACCCAACGATGGCGCATAAAACTTAATGAAAGCAAATCAACTCATAAAAATTTTACATATAAAAAGATTGCAACCATTCCTATCTCAATCAATAACAAAATAGTACCATATGCCAATACAGCAAAGTATCTGGGTATCTCGATGCTAAGCTAAGATGGAAAGAACATATAAGAAAAAAAAAAGAAGAGCTAAACATTAGACTCAAAAAATTTTACTGGTTACTTGGGCGTGGTTCTGAGTTATCAGTACAGAACAAAATATTGATATATTAGCAGATATTAAAACCTGTGTGGACGTACGGTATCCAATTATGGGGCTGGGCAAAGAAAACCAACATTGAAATGTTGCAAAAATTTCAAAATAAAGTGCTCCTTGGTATAGTAAATGCACCATGGTACGTACGTAACAAAGATCTATACCGTGACTTGCACATTGAAACAGTCACGGAAGAGATCAAGAAACATACAGTCAAACACTAGCAGAGACTGCAAACTCATGTGAACTCGGAAATGGCAGCAGTTCTTCATATCGACAGCAGTATCTGTCGACTCAAGAGAACGAAACCCCACGAGCTGGTCACTACCTAAAATGGAAAATTCTACGATAATAGTTTCCTTTACGGAAATTATTATTTCAATAATTTTCCTTTGCGAAAAAATCTAAATAATGTTCCCACGCGGAACTATTGCTGTGGCTATCTCCTTCACGGGAAATATTATATTGATAAAGTTCCTACACGGTAATTATTATGATGCTAGCGATCCTCCACGGAAACTATCACTATAATAATTTCCTAAACACGCGACCGAAAATTTACGAAAAAAAAGTCATTAATCGATCTTACGTAGATTCGTTATAACGGAAAAAAGATAGGTGGGCTTTAGTGGGTTCGATTCCTACCATATCAAGACGCACACCCGGCTGGAGCTCTTGATGTCCTTCGGGGATTACCTCCTATCTTTCGGAAAAAAAAACCTTTATCTATCTTAAATATTTTTTCCTGTATATTTTCTAACTCAACCGGTTTTCGTTTAAAATATCTTCTTGATGGACTGATCCAGTATTTGTTGGCAACTGTTTTGGTATGTTCAGCTACTGTTCTGGAGAAGTTCAGCTACAGTATCCAACAAATAATTTTCAATTTGTGCTCGTAAATGCGACCGCTCGCGTCCGCTCAGTCGCCACACAAAAGTCCAACATATATCGTCGCATTTTCGTAGAAATTGTGGTTATGTGTCAGAAAATATCGCTACATGGGTCGGGGTTTACGCATTCTGAATGCAAGAGTAGGTTTGAGTCACGCACAACTAGTGCTCTTGTGATCGAATTTCGCAATATTTTGATGGATTATATGGACCCATGAGTTAGCAACGCGATGTCCTAATGCGATGGACAAGAGTCTAGAAAATAGCATTGCATGCGTTTGCATTGGCGTATTCTGACCAGAAGAGCAGGTTTGAGTTAAGCATAACTAATTATTTTGGGATTAAGATTCGCAAAAATTTTGAGAAATTATATATACTTATGGGATAAGAATGCTCCATAGATTCCAGTAATTCCAGTAATTAGTTATAGTAATCATAAGTATTTGTTATTTCTTTACATAAGTTTGTATTTTTATTTTCTAGTTTAGTTTAACACAAAATAATTAATTCAATTTATATTAGCTTATTACTCTATTTGATTTCATTTACAGTTAATATAAATAAAAAATAGTTATATATATCTCAATTAACGTTGAGTTTCCTTTCACTAACATTATGTTTGTGTTTTATTCCCAATATCGATATTTCGGAAGTAACATATTTCCTTCACCAGGACTTTTGCGTCACTTTTAAGTTAGTCGCAAACACTGATGAAATATATATCTGAAATTATATTATAAAACATTTAATTCTAATATTTATTTGTTATATATACATTTATACCCTATATATATACATATATATGGATTTATATATATTAGAAACACTTCTATCGAAATAATTTTGAATAAAGCGATTTCGAACGGGTAAATGGGTCCATGATCTCTGTCTCATGAGTAGGTACAATAAAATTTCTAAACTAAAATTATTAACATTTTAGATTATAATTTTATTGTACTCATGCGACAGAGCGCGTGAACCCATTTACCCCAGGCTATTTCCATCCATATTTATATTAAAATTATATTATTTACCCGTAGGTACACAAAATATTATTTCAGTTGAAAAACACTTTTATTACAATTTATATTACATTTACATAGTACATACCTGTCTTCAAATATTTTTCTCTTCTGTAAATCAATTTTTAATAAATTATTAACTTAATTTTATTGTTGATGTTAAATGTTAAATTTTGACTGATAAATAATAAGTTTTATTCAAATTTTTTAACTGCACTCACTGAACGAATAATTGTGACTATGCATGGATATAAACATTTCAATTCAATGCATATTTATTTTTACTCATATCTATTCTTGCTCGCACTTACATGTTTAATATTGTATGTCAGTTAGTTTGTTTATTCATTGCATTACATTAATAGTAAAATGAATATGCGGGAACAAAATTATAAACATAAAAACAAAAAAAATTGAGAATGATGAAAAGGATTTAGGTAATTTACTCTTAGAAGTTTTAAAATTACATTTTAAACATTACGCATGTGGACGCATGGGACTAAAAAAAACTTGTGCGATTTTAAAAAATATTGTACTCTTAAATTTCGGTTGCATACGGTCTCATACGTCTCATCGGTCGCAAATTATTTGACGGGGTAACTTAGCTAAATTTTCGCTACGGAAATGGTAATGAGCAAAACTAATATAATGAATATTATTATTATAGAGAAATATTTTACTTTTTAGGTCCTACTATATCGAAGCAGTCAATAAATAATAAGGTGTTGATCAAAATGTCAAATACATTGTGGCACCAATTATAAGGCTTAGAAAAGTCATTATTATAATTAAGGACAGTAAAAAAATCTGATTATGTTTTATGCGATGAAATAAGTTTTTTTTTTTAGTTATTTTGTGGAATTCGTTCAGGATATTATGAGAATCCAAAAATATCGAATTCAACATTTTAACCACAATAATTATTGATACAAAACGAAATTATTTTGCTATAAAATTTTAATTTTATATTTTGTTTTCTAAATAAAACTGATTTTAATAAAAATATCCAGCTCATTGTTTTGGTATCAATAACTTAATACAATAACAGAACATTATTATTCTATAGGGGAAATAAAATTAAGTTTATAGTTAAGAATCCCCAGAACATCCTACGATTAAAAACATTTCAGAATGAAAAATGTCAATTCTGACCTAGAAATATTAAAATTAAAATCCATTTTTAGTTGATATTATTTTCGTATTTGAAATTTATTTGTGTAATAATGTTCTTGAACTGCTAAAATTAAATTTATATATAAATAATTTATAATTTTTCAAATTACCAAAAATAAATCCATTTTCATCCATGCTTTTGGGAAATTTATACTATTTGAATTAATATAGATATAACTTTATATGTATTGGTCCATATTAAATTTTAATAAGTTTGACAATATTGTTTATTAAAAAATTTTAGTCTAAACAGATTTTTCGAATTAGAAAGTGTTAAATAAATTAAAACAGACAAATTATAGCTTATTTGATCTTCAAAAATTTGTATTTACATTATTGCATACTACATGTAAAAGATTGTACGACATCAAATAAGACATCTAACACAGTCTATATTCTCAAACACAAAGGATCAGGAAACAACATGATCCTGCAAAAAATTGAACTATAGGAACGGCAACAATGTGGGATGATTATGAAAATTTTGAAAAAATTAAGTCCGTAACTGACATTATGCCCTTACTTAAAAACGGCGTTGATAATTTGAATTATAATTAAGAGTTAATTCTATAAAAAAAACAACACAATCACATTATAGATAAATCAAATTCTTTATTAGAATTTGCATTGGACAAAAGAATTTTCCATTAAAAACCATTTTCACAACATTGTTGCAATCTGCTATAAAGCTAATCACTTTAATAATTTTTTTGTGAATACTTCTGAACAA
Source organism: Argyra leucocephala (assembly GCA_963942445.1). NCBI lineage: Eukaryota > Metazoa > Arthropoda > Insecta > Diptera > Dolichopodidae > Argyra > Argyra leucocephala. Next base: position 65,628,512 of record OZ012681.1, on the reverse strand, counting down.
CTAGTAAATAATGTAATTTCTTTTAACGCACAATCTGAGAATTTTGTATCTAATTTATGTGACGAACCTTTTCAGAGACATAGCTTCTTTTTTGAACCTATAACGTCTTTGGAAATTCATAGACTCATTATGAGTCTTAAGATATCTAATTCTGCACCTAACGATTCTTTTTCCAATAATTTTTTGAAGAAGATTTCGCTACTTATTGTTGATGTTTTAAGTTATGTTTTTAATCTCAGCGTTTATCAAGGAATCTTTCCTGATGAGTTAAAAGTAGCTGAAGTAATTCCCCTTTTTAAAAAAGGAAATGTATTGAAATCTAATAACTACAGACCTATTTCTATACTGCCTGCTATTTCAAAAATTTTTGAGAAAGCTATTAAGTCCAGAATATTACAGTTTCTTGATAAAAGTAAATTTTTTAGTGATGCACAGTTTGGTTTTAGGAAAAAACGAAGTACCGAGGATGCACTTATAAAGTTCTGCAGTGAATTTTTATGGTGGTATTAACAAAGGTAATTTCTGTAGTGGTTTATTTATTGATATCACTAAAGCGTTTGATACAGTGAGTCATGATTTACTATTAACTGAAATTTATAATGCGGGGTTTAGAGGTTTTATTTTTAATTGGTTCGAGTCATATCTTAATAATAGGAAGCAACGAGTCAAATTGAATGGAAAGTTCAGTGACCTTCTTAGTATCAAGGTTGGTGTACCCCAAGGTTCAGTATTAGGTCCTGTTCTGTTTCTTATTTTTATTAATTCATTATTGCAACAACAGTTCAAGGGTATACTTACAGCTTTTGCGGATGACACTGCTTTTTCATACAACAATAACAATCTACTTGACTTATTTTGCGATTTAAATTTTGACTTGGACCTAATTCGAAAATGGTTTTATGTTCATAAATTAGTTATAAGTAATAAAACTAAAATTATGCAATTTAGGCTTAATAATTGTCTCCTCGAGAATTTTAGTATTTGGTATCATTCTCCTGATTGTCCTAAATTTCCTTTATTTCCTATACAGTCTCTAAACTCTTTTGTCTTCTCTTCGCCTTGTAGTATTTCTTGTTTTAACATTGAAAGTGTAGATACGTTTAGGTACTTGGGTATTTTACTTGATAATATATATTACTTGGTATTTAAATAATTATTTTAAAAATGTTTTGCGAAACATTTACCACTTAAATCTGTATTGTTCTTTAAAAATTATGCTAATGGTGTATTTTGCTCTATTCAGTTCTAAGCTGCAATATGGAACTAGTTGCTGGGGTGGTTCTTATTTTAATAAAATTCAACCTCTTCTCATCGCTCAAAAACACTGTATAAGGATAATTTAAAAAAAAATAGACTATTGCCTAGTTTTCCTTTATTTAAAAAGTTGGATATTCTACCACTTAGACATTTATATCTGTTTAAAATTTTAAAAATTTTTTTCAATAGGTCAGGCTATCTCGCTCACTGTTTTGTTACTAGATATCATCTTAGAATTAATAATTTATACCTTGTAAATGTTCCAAGAGCCCGTACCTCTCATTTTTGCCACTTTTATGATTATATAGCTCCAAAATTTTTTAATATGTTACCCTTTAATATCGGACAGATCACCTGTTTCATTTTGCAAAAATCTTCGATTTTGGCTTTTTGAACTGGATCACCTTCAAATTGAATCTGTTTTTAATACTATTTAGTTTTAACTTTAATTTAGTTTTTTTTCTAACTATAATTTTTTTAATTTTCTTTCAGTCTTCTAGTTATTAATTTACTTTTTAGTCTTGTTATAATTTTGTATTTAATTCTGCTTACTCTCGTTTATTATTTAAATTTTGCTTTAAATTTTATGAAATTTTATTTTATACTATATCTAAAAAAAAAAAATTTAAATATCAGGAATGCATGTCCTCTTAAAGCTTAGGGATCACTAAGAACTTGGATATTCCTCTATAGTCTTATTTTCAACTAAGTGTTTATGACCAGACTTGTATGCTGGAGTAATTGAAGATACTTTCCATCTGTCGAAGAAAATATCATCGATCAATGACTTGTCGAAGATTAAAGCACAAACTCTTACAGCTCTTCAATAAAAAGTTGCATTCATTATCAGAGTCAGGTGTAGAGTTGTTGTCCAAGTCATCGGTTGCAAGAAGCACATCATATTCGTGAAAAATTTCCAATATTTGCGGAGATTGGGGAGATTTCAATAATGTTTACATCTAATGGAACTTTATCACAGTATACGGAGCTAAAAAATTTAGTAAATAGATTAACTGTAGATTGCATATCAGAGGAACTATTATCTAAGTAGGTCATTTCAACTTGATAACCTGTACTATTTTTAGATCACATCAAATATTAGACTCAAGATTTGACATAATATTGACTCTATAAAAATCTATGTAAAAATTCATATTCACGTTTAAGATGTTAAAATCTATTTCGCGTTATCACACAATTATACTTCATCGAATTTCTAGATGCTTTTAACTTGACATTTTTTAATATTTGCAAACTTTGATTAATCCAAGGCGGGCCATTGTAATTACACCTCAAAGAAACAAAGTTACGAACTGCACAATTAACAGTTTCTAAAAAAATAGATATTTAAACATAATACTACACCAATTAGAATTAAAGAAAAATTTATTCATAGATATAAAATCAGATTTGACAAAATTTAAACTTAAATTAGAAATTACCAATTCAGCCAATTGATCAACAGAAATATAATTTCAATCCAATGGTAATCGGTTTATATGATGAGAACTATTTAGTGCCAAAGAAATTCAATTCATTAACAACAAATTGGTAGTTAAATAATACAACACTAAATCACAGAACATATATTAGGAACATCATTCATCTGCCGTAGTGTAGAAGCTAACATATGATCAATTAAGTAAATTTCAGCTGTTGAAGACACACCTGCTGGAACAATTAACTTTTCATCCAATTCACACAACTAAAATTATAATCACCAAAACAGAAAATAAATTCAAAACTCGTACGGTTATCTAAATCTAATATATTCATGGTGTGCTGTTTGTAAACCACCAATGCGGTATTTGGTGGGATATGATACAAATACATAAAATTTATATCCACCATAAATTGGAAAGTCTGAAATCATTTTGCAAAGTTGTTCCACAGTACTATATTTTAAAAATATAAGAATGAATTTATATTTTCGATTGATTGTAATAAAGACTCCACCGCCTTTATAAAATTAATTCTGACAACGATCCCGTCTAAACACTGAATACTGTTTCTCTTCATATATTTCATTTTTATATACACAGCAAGCTTGAAATTACATAATTTTGTACGTATACCATTAATGTTTTGTTAGTACATATTAAGCATATTTGAGAATAATTTAGATGTGCTTGGTGAAGATATATTGCTTAGATTTTGATAGACACTTGTTAAGGGTCTGCAGCAACTGGCAAGACTAGTTTTTTGGAGCAGAAGGCAAATCAAAGTTTTTTACAAGATTTTTACTATTTAAAAACCATGTCCATTGAAATTTTTTAAAAATTGTAATATGTTATTTTGCGGATTAAGTTAAAGTACCGTGATATTGAATATGTAAATAAAACCGGTGGTTGATGATCGAAAAGTAACAAAAGACAAGCAAAAACTTTTTTTGAACTGCTTAGATATGAAAAATAATTATTTTGAATTGACTGTCAGCTAAAAACGTAACTGTACTGAAAATCGATGACCAATTTACGTATTATTATTCGACTATATGCTTGTATTAGGAGTAATTATTGAATCAACAAAGACTTCTCTTACGAAAGATTGGTCTACAGGGTGAATATAAGAACCGAGGTCAGTAGGTTTATGTCCTACGCACTTAGGTCTTATCAAAGATTATGTTATATTTTATACATAGACAAAAATCAGGTGTTTTAAAGAATCTAACCAAGTATTATACGCTGTTTATTCATCTCTATTTATTCATATGAATTCGTCTTGTTACAGATTGATTCGGTGTCTAGAACAAAAATATTATGATCTTTATAAAACCTCCACCAAATATCAATTCAGTTGAACTTATATTTCCCATACCTGACCATTCGTTTATACCGTCAAATAGCAGTTTTATGCAAATAGATGAAGAGGAGTTAAAGTAAAAGACGTAAAAATAATTTACTGAAATAAATAATTCGGAAATAATTAGAAAATAAAAGTAGAAGTGAACTGCTGGATTAATATTTGTGAACATAATATAATAAAAGATAATAACTTGCTTGATTTAAATTCGGAATATTCAAATGATGTTAATATTTTAGAAGTTAACAAATTGGACTAATAAAAGTGCATTTTATATTATTTTAAATTAATTTTGTTTATATTAATAAAATGGAAAATCGCTTACCTTATCACGTTTATAAATCATAGAAGGACGCGTTAATTTTTATTTATAAAAGTATTATGTTATAAAGAAATAAATAATTTTATTAAAATTAAAATTATTTGGTAAATTTATTTGGAAATATAATTTTTTTGTTGTCTTTATTCTACTATACAACTATCTACATAAAATATAAAAAGATATTGAGTATAATGTTGGAATTGAAATTGACATGATGTAATTGACGAGTAACCTCAGTCAAGATTCTTGACTTAATATTCAAATTTATATTTATGGAGTCTCACGTAAAGTGAATCTAGTAGATAAGGCCAGCGGGCTGAAACGTCTTAATCTATGCTCGTTTGTTCGTTAATTATTGATGAGTTGAGGAGCAAGTAAATTTTGATGGTTTTCCAGTCGAACATAGTATTTTTCAGCTTTCTTTTGAATGAAATACTTAACAGATGGGATATTTAAATCTGATTTAATTGTGTCATTTCGGACATATCAAGACGCATTGACTATAGACCTTAATAAGCGGAAGTGTTCTATTATTTCAATGTTGGAGTTTCTAGATGTTCACCATAGTTCTAACCCGTAGCTCCAGATTGGCCTGATGATAGTTTTGTACACTGCAACTTTACATTCTAAGGATAAATTCGAGAAACGTCCTATTAGCCAAAGTAATTGGTTGAACTTTAATCGAAGTTGTTTATTTTTGTTGATAATGTAAGTTTTACAAGTGAGGCGTCTATCCAAGTGCATACCTAAGTACTTAACGGGCTCGCAGTGTGCCAATTCCATGTTATTAAGATTTCATCAGCAGGGCAATTTCCTGTTGCGATTTGTAAAAGTGATATGAAGGGATTTCGATGCGTTGGCTTTTATTCTTCACTTTTTTAGCCAGTTTTGAATGTCCAATAGGTAGTTCTGAAGATCTTCTGAAGCTTATCTCGGGTTAGTATGAGACACTAAGACCGCTGTGTCGTCAGTAAAAGTTGCAATGAGTACCCTCGGTGATGTTGGGAGGTCCGCTGTAAATATCAGGTATAGTAGTGGGCCAAGGACGCTGCCCTGAGTAACCCCAGATTTAATTTCTTTTAGTGTTGATTGTTCTCCGTTGTATTTAATGAATCTGACAGATAGGTTGACAAAAGTTGATGACAGTGGTGAGGAAGTTGTTTTTTAAACTTGTAAAGCAAGCCTTTATCCCAAACTTTGTCGAAAGCTTGCGAAATGTCCAGAAAAGCTGCAGAACAGTATTTTTTCTTGTCAAGTGAATCATTTATGTGGTTGACTACTCTATGTATTTGATCGATGGTCCCGTGATTATGTCGAAAGCCAAACTGATGAGCTGGTACTATATCTCGTTCATTATTTATTTTAATCAATGTTTTGGCTATTAGTTTTTCGATTAATTTTGATATTACTTGCAGAAGACTTATTGGTCTATAGGAACTAATATCATTTGACTCTTTCCGGTTCGGTTTAGCTAACATTATGATTTGAGTAGTTTTCCAGATATCTAGGAAGTAGCTTGTTCTTGATATAGCATTAAAAATATATGTTAAGAATTTTATACTGCAATACGGAAGTTCCGTTACCATTTTGCCTGTGATACCATCACATCCAGGAGCTTTCTTATCTCATACAGATTTTTTTATAATTTCCTGTACTTCCTTTATCCGGACTTTCTTCATCGGAAATCCACTTCAAAAGACATGTCAAGGTAGTTTTCAATCTGGTTGTTTTCGTCGATTGAAGTTACTGGTGGATACGGTACAAAAACTTCTTATAAACGTGATGCAAAAAGCTCTGCTTTCTCACTAAATATTATTATAAGTTAAAAATATATTTAGTACAACAACTGTTATACCCATTAATAAAGATCAAAATTAGAGTTAATCCGCAATTTGAATATTTGAAGCTTATTTTGATGAAATTTATCTCTTCATTATACGAAACAGTAATGAAAAATAAACTTGAATATTATACAAACAATTAAACCGCTTTTATAATATTCAATTAAATAGTTTTTCACATTTTTGATTTGTCACAAAACGATATAAGATGGATATACAACCTTTCGAATTTTATCCGCATTCGTTTTCATACCTTAACCTTAAAAATATTTAATTCTAAAATTTTTTTTTTAAATACATTAATAAAAAAAAATCAGCTAAAATTTAAATAAAATCAATGTTTGAAATAGTTTTTAAATACTACTCAATAAATTGCACATAATCACATAAAATCTCTAAAATCCCAAGAGTTAAATTGAGTATTCGATATATAAAATGAAAAAAACAAATTGTTTATTATAGTGATATTTTTCACATTTTAATTTCAAAATGTCTCACCTAAATTGAATTTCTAACATATTATTACTATATAATGCTTTCTATATATACATAATTAAATACATATTATTTTCACAGTATGTGAGTTCAGTATTTAATTTATACAATCGTTTTTAATTCTATATAGCTATATATTATAATAATGGATATATTATTTACCTCTTATATACTCGTATTATGATGATAATATATTAAATATTTTTTTTAAATATAATTTATTAAAATTTTTGTACTTCGGCTCACATTATATTAACCTTCAAAATGTGCATTTCGATGAAAATTCAAAGTTAGGTGAATTGAAACATTTTATTTCATTTTATAAATGGCATTCATTATTTTTCTAATAAATAAATTTATTGAAGGAAAATGTGAATTGGAATGTAAAATAATTATAAATATAATATATAAACCTAAATACTATATAATAATTATTATAAATTAATGTTAATACTCGTAATTATACGGAGGTTGGTCTAAATATTCTCTAACTAAATTTTAGTTTAAAAAAATATTTTTTAAATATGCCATGTACTACAATTTTATAGATAGTGGTACCTACAATAAATTATATTGGTGAATACACAAATGGTGGATTGGTTGCGTCATCTGAAATGTGAAATATTATAAGATCTGTTGAGAGTATAATTCTGTTGTAACAAATCGAAACCGCTTATCTCAACATAAGAAAAAATTGAGATAAAATCTGTGCAGATAAATCAAAACAACTTAAGGAAAAATCAGGATAAATTACCAGAATATTCTGAATCTTAAAAGATATTTTTTGTCAAAATTTTGTTTAATTCTGAAAATTTTAAGCCACATTTTTCGACACATTAATCGTTTACTTTTTAAAACTGTATAAATATGCATCTTTCCAATTAGTCATAAGCAAACTTATAAATTTATAAGCTTTCATATTAGTTTGAAACATTTTCAAATGTATTGGGTGTTCAAATTTTACTCATGGCAATTTTTACAAAATTTTATTTATTAATAAATTGTTAGTGCAAACAAATAAGGCATTAATGTAAGCTATAATTTAGTATAATATACACTTTCTCATGAAATTGGTATACATTTTTTGGCTTTTCTGAGGGAGTTGTTGTATTGGTGTAGAACCTAATGACCTATCTGAAGGATAGCTGGAATTGCTAGCTTAACCTAATCTCCAATATCCATGTGGAGGACATTCTAGCAGATAGCTTTGAAGCAAATTACAAATTTTGAAGAACGTTTTTGATATTTTCACAAAGTGAATCTCTTAATGTAACTGCTAACCTTTTTTCAATACAGATTGAGGTAAAATCCATGCTAAATATTTCAATAAAGTCTGCTTTAAAGGTTTTTGATTTTTGGCCAGTACATTTATGGCAGTAGATTCTATAAGATTTTACAAATGCCATATTGAGTATGCTTTAAAAACTGTCATAGGCCATCTATTGGTTTTTCTACTGAATGACATGGATAGGCACATCTGATCGAATGTGTTAACAGCCCCATCACACATGTGTTCTTCGTTGCTTTGAACATCATCTTCAAGCAGTGCGTTCGTTTTCTGTTTCACTCTAAGTATCTGACGGTATACAATCTTCATCTTCTTCCGAAATATGTAAAATACCTTCATTGATGAAACCATTACGATAAAATTGGTAAAATTATGTTTTTCTAAAAAATGATCAATATTTATAATATCGCAAAATAAACAACAATAAAAAAATAAAACAAAAAAAAAATTATAAGAGATAAACATAAGTCGTATAGACGTAGTGATCCATTTTTCTCAGATGTTATTTAACTTATTACAAAACAAAAACCGTCATACCCTAGAGCAGCATAACAACTGAGAATATTAGAGAAAAATAAACATCAAGTGCAATACAATGCTTAATAAGCTTATTAAAGATTAGAGTTAAAGGTAATAAAAAAAATTAATGAAAGATATCACGAAAACCTACACCGTGTATAGATGATCTGGTGAATACTACCAATACAAGAAAATTTAAATAATTCAATACCTGTTTACGATGATTTTAAATAATTAAATAAAAAACATATTTTTCTCTTTTTTCTTAATGTATCTGCAGAAGCATTAATATCTTGGATATATGTGATAGTAGTATTAACCTTGTTACGAGGAGACAAACTGTTGGAACTGCTCCTCATAAATCAATTTTAATTTTTAAAAACACGTACATGTTATCTTTAAAACGCTTTCTGTACTATAAGTAAGTTGTAATATTATTCATAGGTATGAACAAATTTGGATGAATTAGTGGTTATAGTTGAATCCACATCTGGGAAGATAATTAATATTTAATACAAGTTCACCACACAAACCTTGAATTGAAAATATTTTCATTATTTTTCCTAACTGTATTCAGCAGTTCATTATTAGCGGAGTACTAATAAAACTGTGAAGTAACTCAGTATTACTGCTTAGTATCGGACTAAATTTGATAAATAATTAGTCAGCAGACTAACAAGTTTTGGGAAAAGTTGGATTGGAACTAATAAATTATATTTTGGAGGAAGACTAATTTTAACATGCTTTTTTGGGTTATGAAAATTTACAAATTCTGTTTTCTAACTTGTAATGCCCATTAAAACAAAAACTGTATGTAAAATTATTTTTATATTCTAAGGTACAACACTCTCAATCACTAATTTAATGAAAATGAAAATTTTCTTATTAAACCTCGTATGAATAATCATAATATTTTATGTATGAACATACGCAGTGTATATAATTTTTTCAAATAAGATATTTGGTTTTTAATATAAATTAAGATAAATAACTGTATAAAAGGATAACTATTTTTATATTAAAAAAAAAATTATTGTACAAGTACATAAAAATTCAGCTAAATGGTTTTGTAAAAAAATATGTAATAACTTTAAGTATCATTTTATTTATAATGAATATTATAAGATAATATTGAGCAAAAAAGGATTCAAGTATTATGTATCCTTGAAAAAATCTATCTAAATGGAATGAATTTATTTATTTTAATACAATGAATTTTATGGAATGAAATCGAAAGCTTTTATAATCCTACCTATGACTTTGAATGGTTATGGAAATTGATATTATCTTGTACTCGTATATAATATGTATAAATAAATTTGATTTGCTGAATTTGCTTAGCTACTGGAAAATTTGGATCAATCGGTACAAAAACTTAACATAATAATTTAAGAGTTCAGAATATAATTTTCAATTTATTAAATTGCAACTAATTCAATTAAATTAAAACTTAATTGAAATATTAATACTTTGATGTTAATGTATAGCTAAAGCTATTATTCAAAAATTTAATTCGTATTTAGGTCTGTACTTTTTGAAATTATTATAATAATCAATTAAAGATTTTATCAAATTATAATATTATTTATAATATGTATATGGCTATGATAGACTACTATATTGCAAAATAGTTGGTTCACTACTTAATTGTTTGTATTATAAATCTATTTTAGTACTAACATAATGATTTCCAAATTTTTTGTTAACAGACGAAATATAAAATCAAAATTTATATAATTAATTATTATTAACTATATTACATTTTTTATAATACACGAACACAATTTACTTTTTGTAATAAAATTCATAATATGTTTAATGTTACAATATTCTTAAAGTATCCGTGTTGTATATTGTACTAATAACACTAAGGGATAAAACAACAGCAGTTTTACTTGTTAACGACATTTATATTATAACTCTTCTATTATCTATTATATATATTATATTGTCTATAATATATAATATATTTTTGTTTAATTGCAAATTTTTATCCAATAATTTTTGATTCGATTTCAAGTTATACAATGCACAATTTTTAGCTTTTGATTAAAAAAACTAAATTTCCAATTACTTAAATAAATCAATTTGATTTTCCCAATTTTTATTATTAACATTTTAAATTAAGAAAAGAATACGCTTTCTAAGCTCTAAATTCAAAATTTTAAATCAAAAATTTCAAGTTGAACACTTAAAAGTTATACCTACAATACCTATTTTCGAGTTTGCAATTAAAAAATTCAAATTTCCAATAAATCAGATACCAAATTAAAATGATTAAATAATTTAATTTTATTAAATTTCAAGTAAAAATTGGCTTATTTATACCGGGTATTCCAGAGCATGCGTATCTGCTTTTTAAGAGGAAAATGAACCGTTATTTTAAAATTAAATAAAAAATTTATCAACTAAATCGAGGGTGCTCTATCGATTGATGATATTTTCCACTGTTGCGAAGGATCTGAAAAGGATTTTTTAAATCGCCGAAATCGAGATTTTCAAATGGGAAACCAAGTACTTTTTTATGCAAATGTCAAAAAATAAGAAACTTTTGTAAAGTAAAAATGTTGAATAATAGCTTTTATTTTTAACTAGCAGACCCGGTCGCTTTTGATAAAAATGTCCGTGTTGCACATAGGACAGTGATACCTTCATGTAGAAAGTGGACTAAAGTAAACTTTATTTGTTAATACAAAAATCGTAAAAATTAATTCTAATACTCTTTATTAATATACATAATAATAACTTTATATTTTGAATTTTAAATGATTCCAAAGCTTAAAATCTTAAAATATGTTACTATTCTATTGGAATTCTCTTTGGTAAATAACATTTTTTGTTTTTCTCTCGTGTGTAAATATGAATGATGCCGAAGGTTTTCCAACACGTAAACATCCTAATACATAATAAAAATTTAAGCCACATACTTGTGGCGATTGACCTTGCGATTTTTTTATTGTCATTGCAAATGCTAAACGAACTGGAAATTTCCCACGTAACAATTTGATTGCTATAAGACTCTTGCGCACTCTTATAACTATATTATAAACACTCTTATAGCAATATTAGTGTTCATTTGAGTGCTCCGCAATTGCTGCGAAAGGTTATAAATACGTTATAGTACTAAAATGGAGAATCTATAAGGCACCGGAGCAAGTGCTGTAATATTGTAATAGGATTAGTATACATGTATTAGTGTATATGTTTTTATTTTGAAATGATATTCATTTGAAATAATTTATGTTATGCGAGAGTGAGAAAGATATTATTTTTTATTTTCCAATAATAATTTTATGGAGTTTGTATTTATTTCCTGAGAAATGGAGATAGATATTAGTTAATAATATAAAAAATGTCTTACTAATAAATAATATTTTTCGGTCAAAAATAATTGTATTAATATTTATAATTATTGTGACCAAAATGCAAAATTTAGCTGGGAATGAAATTTCATTGATATTTATTATAAAAATAATTCGAAAAAAAACAATGCCCTCCAAAAATAACCAATTTTTAAATAAATAAAAGAAAATATATTTTTAAATAGCATCTTTAAAATATTTAATAATGTATGTTAATTAATGCATAACATCAAATTTGATATTTAAATAATTATTCTTTTAAGTAAAAATTTCAGTTTTTGTTTATTTAAAAAAAATTTACCTCGTTTGTAAGTTTATTAGTAACATTATAGGAATGCAGTAAAATAATAACACCACTACTGCTATTCCAGCAATTCTATTCTTATAACAACACTTTAAATCTTAATATAGGATTACGCACTTTTAGATTTATAAAAACATTGCTGTATCACTTGCGGAAAATCTCATTATAACAGCTCCCTGCAATTGCTATAAGAACATTCTTATAGCAATATTAATCACATTATTCCCATAAAAACATCATTATAACACCTTTAGTGCTTATCGGGAATCATATAGAAGTCTTGTAGCACTAATTTTGTTTTTATAACAATAAGATGTTACGTGGGTTAATATACGTTCAAATTGTTTAATGTCACATCTGATACATTGATTGATGATATTCGTGAAATTAATACAATGTCTCCTTTGTATTTGCCAATATAGTTGCTTAGATAATATTTTTCATTAATTTTTCCACTGATAATCGTGTGCCATTATTATAACAGTGGTTGATTTAAATTGTATAACATACCAATTTTTAATTGCAGAATATGTGGTGGAGTTCCTGGTAAATCAAGTGCATTTAAAAACCCAATTAGTTAATTCACAGCTTCATCAATATCCATGACGCAATCGGTTGACTTGTATGTAATTGTTGGCCACTTATTTTGTTTTATATCTCCATATTCATTTCATTGACATCTTTATTTTTTGCTGCCAATATAGTACGATCACTCAACAATGGATAATTTGTATAACTACGTACAATATTAGGATATACATTTGATATTAGGCCTATAAAATAAATTTATGTAAATATAAATTTAATTAAAAATTATTAAAATTTCCATAGCATTTTACTTTTAATAAAAAGAACAAATTCGATTTATTAATATTCAACATTTGAACATTGATACATAGATACATAGATATAAACTTATAATATCACCATTGTATCTATAATTATTACTTACTTATAGTAAGTAATAATTATAGATACAATGGTGATTCAAATTATTTTTAGAAATTGTTTCGTTCATCAGATTCTAGTACTGTTATGATGTGTTAGACTACCTATACAACTTCTGATCTTTATTTTTACTGATTTTATAACTTATTATAAGATGTCATTAGTACATCTGTGAGTTATAAAAATCGACCAAAATTTCACCGTAAAATGTATTATAACTATAAAATAAATTTATGTAATTATACATCTAATTATTATAATCAATTAATTTTTTTTCATCTTAAATTATTCATTTTTATTTTATTATTTTTTTTTATTTTGAATTATTTATTATTAATTATTATATCAATTTAAATATGATATTAGGTCTTATTCTGATTCATTTAATACACAAAATTTGTCAGGCAATGTTATTGATTCTGTTGTATTGTTGATTGTTATATTGACATTTTCAATGTCACAAAACTGACAAATAAATGGCCAGCTGCATGACTTTGTAGTTGTATACGCATGTTTACATTCAGTTTTTTAATTTTTTAACAAATCTTCTCAAATATGGTGATTTTATAAATGCGTTTAATTCATCTGCTGGTGCTGATCAGGGGATAGGAGGTAAAATTTGTCGGAAATCACCTGCTAATAACATAAGTGCACCTCCAAAAGGTTGTTGGTTGTGTCGTAAATCTTGCAGATCTAATGACTTTAATGATTTTTTATTTGCCATTGGTCATTCATCCCAAATAATAGTCTCAAATTGCTGAAGTACGTTCGCCTTTCCAGACGTTCTAGATATATTGCATTTTGGAGTTTCTGTTATTTGCATAGATATTCAACGATAATTTTCATTGCAGATGTGTCGTTCTTCCACCGTCTAAATGTGAAAACCTCGGCTGTTGTCAGGAGTTCAGCCTTCTTGAATAGAATAGCTCCTTCTCCTCCTTGAATCTATAATTATAATTGACAAGCATTTAAGGTCCTGCGCAGTAGACACCTTTTTATTTTATTTCGATTCTCCTACTACTTAATGAACTTCTAATATATATATAATATATAAGATTATATATAAAACAAAAATGCGCATACAGTTGAAAATTTTGTACTCATATGATTTTATTATTCAGCAAATACAGTAGGCATAAGTGAGATCTTATGAAAATAATAAACAAAAGCAAACAAATCATTTATTAAAATTTACATATGGACTTGCAAATGAATCTATGTACATATGCCAAAAAAAAAACAAAAAAACAAATTCATCTAAAATAAAAAATATAAAAACAACAAAAAAACAAATCACTTGAATTCTTCATTTTTATCTTTTTAAGTAACTGTTTCTAAATTTTGGTTATTTGTAGTAATAATATAGTTTTTATTAAAATTATGTATTATGTAGGTATATTATTATATACATACCTCTTTAATGACAAAATTTTTTATTTTTAGTAATTTTATCCAGTAAATGCCACTTACTATAGGGAATATATCGGAAACGAAGCAGTATATGAGGGACGTGTATTTATGTGTCCCAAATAAAACTTACTAACCACAAAAATTTTTATTAAACATGAGTGGTTTCTACTATATCGTGCGAAGTCTATGTCAGTACGTAAATTACTGTTTTTTTAAAAACTTTAAATTTTACTTCAACTTGAAATATAATTACTCAACAGGGGCCCCTAGTTTTTATTTAATTTGTGCCTCTCAATTATTTTTTGTCTTTTATTTTATCTCAATGACAAAGAGTAATGGACCAGGTCGAAAAAACCATGAAGCATTTTGGTTTTTTTGGAAAGGCAGACGCCCTACCTACTGCATCACCCATCGGGTGCAATGACAAATTTTTTTATTGTCAATTGTTTTTAACATTTTAATTTAAAAAAAAAAACTTATTTATATTAGCTGAGGTATTGTGTCCTAATAAGAAAACTTCAACGCCGAAGTTTTTGGCGTCTGCAATATTATCTCCGGCTACTATTCTTAAGGTATTTTTATGGAGAAATGACAAGTATTTTATCGTGAACAAGCTGACATCATTTATTAGTTTTGTAGTAGATAACGTAAAACGTGTACGACGTTATAACGATGTTAGTATTATTTAACTTTATAGTTATTGGGTGTTACTTGGGTATTATATTAGAAAATGGACAAACACATAATGACGAGCTATATGAGCTGACGAATGATCATAATAATAATAATAATAAAATCATCAAAACCCAAAGACAAAGATGGGCCCGGGCATATAATATGAATGACAGAAAACCGAGATCAGCTAAAAATATTCATCCCATGAGGACAACAGGTAGAGGCAGACCGAGAAATAGGTGGGAAGACAAAATTGAAGTAGGCTATTGCTAAAGAAATTTCAATAGCTTATTGATAATAAATTATAGATCCCCCTTCTTCTTTTCTCTAATAAAATAATCACAAGCCAGAATATATTTTACCTTACGAAAGCATGGATTTTCCAAAACCACTTTAATTTTTTTTTTTGTATTCACATGTCCAATAAACAGATATGAGTTAAACTTTATTTATAAAAATTCTAAATTGAAAACGATTTAACTGTACACAAGTTCTAAAAAAGAAATTAATCCCTCAATTAAATATAAATCATAATTAATTAATTTCAAATCAAATTAGCCTTTTTTTAATAATATCTGACCTGTGAAACACCTTTATTTATAAAATTATATTTAACTTTTCAAATTCATAAATATGTAATCAATATAAAAATATATCCATAATAATTACAGAAATTTTTTTCTTCTTTTTTGTTTTTTATTATTTTTTTGTTTGGTTCAATAAATTTTTAATAATCCAAGACTTTATTATAATTAAAACAATCTGGAAACATGATGAAAGTATAAAGAAAAAGTAAAAAACTTTCAAAAATAACAACAACATTAACAGAAACAACAAGTGAGAAGTGAGAAGGATCAGTGTAGTAATTTTCTTGAAACAAGGTATATATGAAACAAGAGAATTGTAGTATTTAATCTTAAGGACAATTATTGAAAATGAAAGTTGAAAGCTGAAAGTTGATAAACAAAACTACTTTATAACCCTCTCTGGTATATTACAAGTTCTTTGAGTTGTAAATTTATCCACAAATGGTAGGTTTATGAACAGTTAGTAACCAAGAGCTTAGATACGATAAAGGTAGATATTATATTTTCACATTATCTGCTAGGATACTACTTGTCATGTATAAAAATAATCGTAGGTAGCAGATAGGTAGGTATATCAAGTTTCAAGATTCAACTTATAATCGTTGAGTATAACAAAAAAAAAAAAAAAAACAAAAAAAAAAAAACTTCTTCCAAAGTTACATGTTATTAAAGTTTACCGCAATATTTTTATTTTTCTCATTTCCTTATTCTACTCTTATTTTTTTCTTGAGGTACCTACATTTTTCCTTAATTTAATTTTTTTTTTTCTATTCCGACCGAACAAAAACAGAATTAAAAAAAATTTATTTATTTTTGCAAAACTCTTTTAGCCTTCTTATAAAATTACCATAGAAATATTTTCCTTCTTTCTATACATACATATTATTATTATTATTATTATTATTATTATTATTATGTGTTGTATGTATATGTTGTATTGTGCTTACCTATTTGTTTATTATTATTACAAAAAAAAATTAAAAAAAATAATAATAAGGTAGGAAGGTACTTGAACTTCATACCATAAAAAATAACAATTCAATTTAAATGTAAGAAATGACGTTCTGTGTATGTACACTTGTATATACAGCTAAATAATATAGTTAACGTAGACTAAGAAGTGTAAAAGAGAGATAGAATGAAATAAATTAATAACTTGACAACTTCTTTGAAGGAGAATAAATACTTGATGTTAAATTTTAGAGAGAATAAAAATATTAAAAATGAAAGTTTAATCAAAATAACCATCCAAGCGATAAAATTGTCATAGAATATTGAAAAAATAATAACAAAAAAAAAATAATAATAATATTACCGCATGAGGGTACCTATCTACATACATACGCAATAGATATTTGATCTAGAAACTCTAAGGTATGAAAATATCAAAATGATAGTGTTGACTTATTTTATCAGACTATGGACTGGAAAAACATTAATGGATTTTTAACAAAGGGTATAGATTTATCTGCATTTGGGGTATCCATTTTAATTTAATTCGATGGCGAGAAGGTATAAATCAAATTATATCTATCAAATTAATAATCGATCAGAATTTGTTCAAACTTAAATTTTTAAGTCTTCTGATGATGGTGTGATAACTGAAATCGATCAAGAAATTAAATAAAACTCGTGAGCTCCACGAAATTCAAGAAAGTGGTGCGGTATAAAAATTTTATATGTCTTTTTCCATCATATCAATTTATCGTGGACAGCATGTTTTTTATTGATTTATCTTAAACAACAATCAATCTTATACTTACGTAATAATTTATTTAAAAGAATAAAAAATGAATTTAAATAAAGAGTGTTATTGTGGCAATTTATCAATAAAATCAAAAGAGAGTCCATCTAAATCCCAAAAAAAAAAAAATCCCAATGATACAAAATCCTAAATAAATCAAAATCCCAAAAAAAAAAATTTCAAATTACAAAATTCCAAAAAAAAATCCCAGTGACACAAAATCCCAAGAAACTATTAATTTTTTTTATGCATTTAAAAATAAAAATTAATTTCAAATTATATACTTAACACATGCAAACAATTCGGCAAAAAACGGGTTCCAATAAATTAGTAGCATGGGTTTGGGAGCGGTAGCCCCCCCCCCCTACTTTAAAATAAAATAATTATTTTTTTATATATTTTACTAAAACTGTATGCGCTTACCTGTCGTCGGCAAATGCCGGGTTTCGATTAATGAGGACAATTTTAGAGTTGGATTCAAAATCTGAGTTATATGCCTTTTACAGAATATTTATATATATATGTGATTTTGGATTAGGAGCATTTTAGAGTTGCAGTCAAAAACCAGCGTTGGCCTTTTTTCCAGAATATTTTTTATCTTAATTCATTTTATGAGTACCCACTGTTAGATGCAAAAATAGATATGTACCTTTTTCCAAAATACTTACATTAATTATTTTTTTATTTCTAGAATAAGCAGTTATCCAGATAAAAATTTGAATTCCCCAGTTCAGATATTTGTGCCGTAGTTTTTTTAATTTAAAAATTAAATAGAATTATTTGTTTTTGTATTGATTCTTCATTTAATGTAATTTTACTAGGTTTATCTAAAAATTATTTCTAACACATTCTTTTTAAAAATATTGAAATTGCTTTCAAATTTTAATTCATTTATTTATTTATTTATAACAGTGGGATCTGCAGAGAAATCTGTAATACAACTACGAGTCGTCTTCCCTTTCGAAATGTGGGCCTTTTATATATTAACCGATTATATTAACGATCTCTCAAGAATATGATTTCTCATGATTCTCAGAACAAATTCAAAAGTACCGTTAAGAATTTATTTTTGGAATACTTTTTATTCAATTTAATGGGTGCAATCTGTCAGTAGCATTTAATCTGCTTTAGTGATATCAAGTTAAAAACTAATATTTTTTGTGTGTTAGAAAAATACTAAATATGAGCGCGAGGAAATTGTAAATATTATTATTAGCATACATATTTTAAAAAATTATAATTAAATAAGAAGTATATTAAAAGTACACATTTTATTCTATATTTTAATATACTCCGTTAATCAAATCATTGCAATTAATATATTGAATCTTCATATTTTAAAAAAAGTGGTCCCATATGGTACGGTAGCGTTGATACGATACAAACATATGAACGGTTTATTATGTTCATTTTTATGTCAATCTACACTGAAAAATTTTTTACTGTTAAATTAATAAAATCGTTATTATAACAAATACTATATAAAATACGTCCAATAACAAATCGTTATTAAATTAATCACCAGTGTAGTTAAAGTAATAACCATTCAGAGAAAAAAGAGAGAGCATAAATGAATATGAATTTAACAACAAAATTGTTGATTTAACAACCTCAGTTTTTAATTTAACAGTAGAAGTTGTTTGTATAACAAAAACCATTATCTCTTTAATAACTAAGACTGTGAATTTAAAAAACATTACTGTAAATATAATAACAAAATTGTTATTTTAATAGGCAAAAGTTTTTAATTTAACAGTAGAAGTTGTCAACTTAACAAGAAGGGTTATCTATTTAATAGCTAAAATTGTGGATTTAACAAACACTATTGTAAATGTAATAATGAATCTGTTGGTTTAACAACTTGAGCTGTTATTTTAATAGCAATGACAATATTCTGCTATTAATTTTACAAACCGTTTTATTATTTTTATAATACAAGTTATTATTTTAAAAATAAGTTGTCCTAACAAAAAACATAATATCCAATCAAATCTGTATCATAAACGGACCTAATTTTCTACATTAACAAAGAAAATTTAATAATAATTATTAAACTTATAGTTTTTTATAAAATTTTTTTTTTTTAGATGTCTTAAATGAAACATAATGAATTATATTTAATTAAAAATATTTTTTTTTTATTTGCTAATAATTTTTATATACATAAAGCACTTCTTTTTAAACACATTTTTTTATGGCCATCTATAGTTCCTGCTAGAAGTAGTAACGGTTGAACTGGCAGATTTTCTTGAACTCGTTTCTCTAACAATTCTTTCAGCTGTTGAACTGTGTTACCAATAATTACAAAAGAATTTTGTGAATCGCAAATCCAAATTTTTTTATGTTTAGTTTTTCTTTATTTGCCACAATAAGAACAAATCTTGCTGTGGGTACTAGTATGTGGTGCAATAAGTAAAACGTTGTTAAAAATTTCCCCTTCTGTAATTAAATAGAAAGAAATAGAGTAAATTTATTTTATATTATACAAAACAAGAAGATTAATTTTAAGAGATGTACCTATTATTATATTTATATAAATTATATTTTTTATGAAATCAATCTTACTTTGTTAAATACTTTTATATTCATAAAAAAAACTTACTATGTGTTACTTTATCAGCTGCAATAAAATCAATCATGGATTTAACGGGAGATTTTTTAATTTTGTCTTTATATATTGATGAATGATGATTATAAGTCAATTAATCTAAAACGAAAAAAAATTCGTTAAGTTAATTTCTCAGCGTATATATATAATTAATGTAATAACAAAAAATACTTTGAACTTATTAAGTTTAGCTCGGTTTACCATTGAAATACAAACTATATATTTTTTCTGCTACACAATACACATGTGATTCTAATAACTATTTCTCAAAAAAAGAAAATACAATATAATTTAAATATTAATCATTGCACTATTTCACCTAATTAATATTAAGTAAAACTTACCTCTAGAAATTTCCTTAAATTTATTCCAATTAGCTCATTTGTGCTGAATATGTTCAGTCAATAATTATTAAGAAATTTATGTGTATATTAAATAAGTATTTTTTATTCAATATGATATTTATTCTTTTTTACACATTTTTATTCACTTTTAAATTAACTTTAGCAAAACGTTCTTTTTATCCTGCGATTACTTTTGAAGTGAATAAAAATTTATAAATTTGAAAACATTTTTTCTCATTTTAAGAAATGTTTGTTAAATTATAGGTAAAAGTTATTAAAAACACAACTTACTATTATTTTAATAACAAGAATTGATTTTTAATAATTTCGACTGCCAAAATACAATTTGTTATTATTTTAATAATTTTAATTATTGAATTAATAACAATAGTTTTCTTTTTAATTACAAATTTTAAAAATTTCTGTTATTATATTAACAACGATTACGTAACAACAAAAATGTTAAATTTACAATTATGTTAGAATTTTAATAACCAAAACTGTTATTTGAACAATTTTTGTTTTTAATATTATTGTAGGTACAATTTTTATTGTTTTTTTGTATTAAAAAATCATTTTTGTTATCATTTTAATAAAAAATACTATTAATTTAACAAATATTGTTATTGGCATTTTTTACAACCCATTCAACAACCGATTTATTGAAAAAACAGCAAAAATTTTTTCAGTATATCAAAATAAAATATTATTTGTTTTTTTGTGAATACTTTTTGTTTTACATAAATTTGTAATTTAAAACTCCATGAAATGGCTGATTATTTGGCATCGTTAATCGATGAAGAAGATGAATTAGGAGAGCCAATTATCTACATGGAATTTATCTACAACCACCAGATCCAGGATATGCTTCAGCTGAAGACGATTGCGATGAGAACGGAGGCGGTAAAATCATATTCTTGCATCATAATCAACTATATCAAATAGCTGAAATAGAATTTGTTGGAAAAGTTAACGATAGTGAAATAGATGAACTTGAAATTAAAAATTTCCCTGAAATGAGTCAAACGTAGAAATAGAATCTTGTTCTTACAACGGACCTGATATTAATGTTCCATCATCTGTACGAAATTTGAAAGATAAATTTAAATGGTCGAGAGCTAAATTCTATAGTTAAAAATCGTTACTTCCAATCCAACTTATTTAGATTGTTCATCAGAAGCGCACGAACTGCTTGAAAGATGCTTTGATGATGAATTATTATACAAATGATTTGCAATGAAACCAATAATTATGGTGTTTTAACAACACAAAAAACCCTAATGTAACAAAAAATTAATTATAATTTTTTATTGTTAATATGATTATTTCCGGGTACAATAATATACCAAATAAATATTCATATTGGAGTCGGGATATAGATATGCACAATGAAATGATTGTAAAAAGTATGTCTCGAGATCGTTATGGTGAGATTGAGCGTCGTATTCACTTTTCGAAAACTACAGCTAACAATTCAAACCGTAAAAATGGCGTCCCTTAAGTGACAAATTTGTAAATTCAAATGACTTTATTGAATAAATCCACAAAATTAAAATTTAAAATTTAGATTGGGAAATATCGATTTTGAATAGGTATTATAAACATTATTGACTTAATAAGAATGTTCCTTTTTATTACTTACTTAATATTATTTTTAATATAAATATTTTATTCTTAAAGATTACAATAATATAATATTAAGTAATATTATATACTTAAGGATATTTTTGTAAATTAAAAGGACTTTTATTGAAAAAATATTTTACAATAAACTTAAATGAGCCGACAACAGAAAGAAAAACTAAATTTATATTAACAACGTGGAATATGTAGAATATGTTTGTGGCTTACTATGTCAATATATTATTGTTATAATCTAAATTTTACAGTCTCCTGATAATTTGATTGTGAATATGTATTCTGTTCTGTTATTTTGTATGGGTTTTGACAATTTATTAAAAAAGGAGTAGGCACTTATGTATCGAGTATTTGAAATTTGTTTTTTATTAAATTAATTTTTCAACTTAATTTTTTTTTATAAGTTAGCTTAAATTAAGCTTTTGTGTATTACTTTGATTGATTGTGTATTGTTTTCATTTAACTTAACTTTTTTGTTATATCCAGATGAATATAGGGACTTACAGGTTCACGCAACACTGCTACCAGACTTATTACGTATCTAAGAAATAGTATAAATTATCCTTGGATATCTATGAAACCTTATTCAACCCTGTCAGTATTTTCAAATTGATAATAAGAAATGTATTTATTTTGTTTTGTCAGTCTATGTTCGAAAGTTTATTTGATACAATTTTAATTGCCTCGATTGAGAATACAACACTAATTAATTAATTATTGATTTTTTTTAAAATCACTAGTTCCAGCAAATACTACATCCTATATTCCTATGGATATAAATGGTTGAACTTAACACATTTATATTTATATGATATTTTTCAATTTCGTCGATTTATTTCTATCTTCGGACAAACGTTTTAGAACAGTTTTGAGTACCTTAAATTTTCTCCATAAATCTAACATTACGACTGCCAAGGTTAGCAATAAAAGATAAATAATGATTAGTCTGGATTTGGCTAAAATTTGTGATTAGGATAAAAACAGAATTTATTGAAATTAACCCGTCAAAAACATAAAACTGTTTTACTCCACACGATATACATCTGGGTTTTGAATCTAATTTCTCTTTCTAAAGTGTTACTTTTGAAAACCACAGATAGTCTAAACATTTTAGGTATTCGCGTGCATCAAAAAAATATTTGGAACCATCATATTTTTAATATTGTAAAAGGAACTGCCAAGTATTTGGACTATCTAAGTTCAAGTAGAGCTGTGTTTAATTCACTTTGGAACCAATATGGAATTTAATTCACATATTATGGCTGCCCTTACAACCAAAAGCTATCTTGACCGGTCTTGTTCAAAATGGACCTATATATCTAATTGACAACCCAAATATTGTAACTTCGTTAATAGCTCCTCTTGTAGAACACAGTACAGTTGGGCACTTTTATCTTTTTTACAGATACTTTGTAGATTTATGGATTAAAAGTCGAGTTTCCTTTCACTAATCATTTGTATTTATTTTGCAAATATCGATATTTCGGAAGCAACTTACTGCCTTCATCAGTGCTTTGCGACTAATTAATTTCAACTTTTTTATTTGTCGCTAATTTTTATTTGTTTCTAACAAACTCTTTTCTAATATTCAACTTTTTTATTTGTCGCTAACAGACTAATTAATCTCCCCCACAGTTGGATTCCATAGGCCCATATTGGTTTCAAGACAGCTTTATACATCAGAGTTGTGGCCAATCATCCACTACAATTTGCTTCGCTTCAAGCCCACTTGTTTTCTTTTGTTATGAATATTGATTTTCCATGTGAGTCTTCTGTCCAAGTCCATGCCCAAATACTTTGCATCCTCTTTTTGAGGTACTACTTCATTATTAAGTACAACCACCGGACAAGTTTTTCTCT
The DNA here is from genome assembly GCA_963942445.1 of Argyra leucocephala. Classification (NCBI taxonomy): domain Eukaryota; kingdom Metazoa; phylum Arthropoda; class Insecta; order Diptera; family Dolichopodidae; genus Argyra; species Argyra leucocephala. The sequence continues at coordinate 65,604,508 of OZ012681.1, read as the reverse complement.
TTAGTGTAAATGTTATATGTGTTGATTTTGCTTCATTCACCCTGATTCTCCACTTTTTTAGCCATTGCTGAACTTTGTTTATGCTGTGTTGCAAAATCTCTGAAGCATGCACTAGGTTACTATGTGCCGTACCATTAGCGAAAATGGCGGTGGTTGTTTCATTTGTTGTTGGTAAGTCTGCAGTGTAAATGAGATATAAGACAGGGTCTAAGACGCTGCCCTGTGGTACACCTGACATAATTTCATTAGTTGGTGTATAGGCGGCTTGATGCTTCACCAAAAAGTGCCTTTCGATAAGATATGACCGCAGCAATAAATAATAGTTTTGAGGTAAAAATTTTTTACGTTTGTACAGCCTTCATGCCAGACTTTATCAAATGCTTGACTAATATCTAGAAATATTGCTGACAGTACTTTTTTTTCTCTAGGCTTAACTTGATTACATTTGCTATTCTATGTATTTGCTCGATAGTTGCATGTTCGTTTTTGAATCCGAATTGATGTTCTGAAACAATTTAGCTTTCTTCCAAAATCGGTTTTAATCTTTCCGAGAATAGTCTTTCAAATAGTTTTGATAAGCACGGTAGTAGGCTAATCGGTCTGTACTGTAGGATGTAATTTCTTCACTTGGCTTGTCTGGTTTTGGCATAAGTATTATTTTAACAATTTTCCACTGGGATGTGAAGTAGCCCCATCTTAGAACAGCATTCATAATATACATCAATATTTTATAACCTTCTTCCGGCATTTCTTTCAATATTTTACCTCTAATTAGATCATAACCTGGGCTCTTTTTATTTTGATATTATTTTTAATCTTTGAGGTTATTTTGCCCATAGTAAAATTTTTGATTGGTAAATCAATTTGAAGTGGAGTGGTGAGGTGACTTCCGTCAATTGCAACTTAAAATAACAGACACCACAAGTACCCACATAAACACTGTGGATATACAGAGTTGACACAAAATAGGCTACGGAAATAAAAAAGCATGACAGGCTATAAAACAAATCAGCATATTAAAAAAAAAACAATATATATGTACATATTTTTTTCACGTTTCAATTTTTAACAATTTTTATATAAATAACCATTCATATTTGTTTTGTAAATTTATTCGTTGTATCCCAAATAAGTTAATTGTCAGAATTGTTGTTTATTCAATAATTCATCTTTTGTATAAGACTAGTAATTTTAACCTAGCCCTCACAGATTTTCAATCACCATGAATACATTCTTCGAAAGCACCAAATAAGTTGTCATAGACTCTGAGGAATTATATATTTTGCTTCACTAAATATGATTAAAAATTAATATTAAGTAAATCAATGGCGCCATTGGTTTCCACAATATTTTCACTTACTGGGAAATATTTGATATTTTAAGGTACCATAATGTAAATTTTATGTATTTAAAATATGTTAAATATCTTTGAAACACTTTCTGTATTATTCAAAATTTAGTCAATTTTGACTTTTCAAATTCAAAAATAACTCACTCACGTTAATTCATATCAAATTTAATTATGTATATATATATACATACATAACTTTTAAAAATATTTTAAAAAATTTTAAAAAGCATGTCAAACATGAAAATTCCATTTTACCTATTATTATTTTAATATATTATTTAGAAAGGTAAGTACCTAACATTTAAACGGACATTTACTTAATTATACGGGTAAAAAATCAACGTCCATTTAGATAAAACATTTCTGTATGTTTTATGATGATTTCATAATCCTTTAACAAAAAAAAAATATAAAAAAAAATTCTTTTAATATAATTATCCTGTAAAAGGTTGATTTATAGCAATATTTAAAACCAGAAACAAAAAAAAATATTATATTTATGAATTTTTATGAAAGTATAACCACCACAAGACCCAAAATATTATTTGAATACCATACTCTTAATTTTTCATTATTTTAATATGTTAATTGAATTAAAAGGGACCTTTAGAGCTTCATAAAATAGGTTAAGACGATATCATTAAAAAAAGAAACATCAAAAGTTGAATTGTAAATAAATAATCCAAGGTCTTCCACAACATTGTAATAATTTACTTACTACTGTTTGAACGTCAAATTCTTTATCAAATTTATTATTTTTAAATTAATGAGAAAATTTACAGCAAGTCAGAGAGTTATTATAAGAATATTTTTGATATTTAAATATGTAAATAAAAGCTTAAGATCTTCGGATATGAGATCAATAAGATTCTACAGAAAAAACAGTCAATCGTCGACCCGAAATTAATCTGCTACATATCCAAAAAATCCGATTTTGGGACATCGACTTTAAAGTTTGAAACAAAGTAAAAACAATTTTAAGTGGAAAACTTGTTTTGATATTTTTTTCACTGATGAGTGTATTGGCTTCATTTTATTAACAAAAAAAAAATAAAGTTTGTTAGAACGAAATTGAAATTGAAAGTTGACAGATTTTTATTCGAAAACATATTTTGATCATTTATGAAGCAAATTTTTTCATCCATATACACATGTGGCAAATAGATATTATGCACATACGGTAAAATAATAGTAGTAATGATTTTTGTACATACCCGGGCAACATATCATCAAGACTCTTTATGAAGCTATATAGATATATAACGCCGTTTCACGATAAGTAATGCTTAATATAGAAACTTCACGTCCGTTACAGAATTACAGATTAATATTTTTTCTATACATATTTCGTTATAATGTCTTTAACTACAAACAACGACAAATAATACTGTATAAAGGTATATAAAAATTAATATAGCTATATCAAGATAAAAATATTCAACCATTGGATAAAGATTCAGCAGTCGTTCATTGAAATCGTTGTAAATCGGTATTGTTTTTGAATTTTATTGAATAATAATTAAAAAAATGATTTTCAAAGTTTTTGAATTTGTAGAATCAAAGCTTACGGCAGTAATCCCAACTAATTGGGTACAAAATAATGAAGTGATTTATTTTACATTTTGTAATAATTACCTACATATCAATAATATAAATAATTAAATTTAAAGGTGCTATGGAATGATGCACTTTTCATTGTATTATATTAAAAAAGGTTTGTTTTCTAAAATTAGATGGAAAATATACAAAATTAAAGCAATTATATCAAAAACGTTCGGTAAGCTTAGATCTGTTCATTAAATTAATCAGTATTATCTTATATATTAATACGCTTAAACGTCTGTTAAACTTTTCACAAAGCTTTTACAACACGAAGCTATTTTCAACTAGATTAGACAACTTTATTAGAACTATTAAGAATTTCGATAGTGTGAAAAATTTCATTTAAAGACATAAACCACAAAACAATAAAATGAAATAAAACCAAAAACAAATTAAAATTAACCTAAAAACAATTCACCTATTGAGCAATAGCATTGACTGTATCTGGTTATGTGACTTAATTTAAAAAAAAAAACAAAGTAACAAAGACAAAAATCGAATTATCAGAATATTATTATAATAAGATAATAGCTTTGTTAAAATATTACAATATTACCATATTACAGCAAAAAAACTTACCAGTAAAACAAATAGTAAATTTAGAAAATATATTTTTTATCTCACCCAGACCATGTTTACAAATTCCACAAATTGAAATTTATTTATTTTATTAACAAATAATTCAAAAGTATAAATTCAGATGCACAGTAGCATTGAGTAAATATTATATTGTATATGGAGAATCATAAACCGAAATTTACGATCTGCTAAGAGCAATAAAAACAAAATATGTTATGACATTATTTTCAAGTTCCAATTCAATACACGGCAAATTTAGTAAACATAAAAATTAAAAAAACTTTAAAAAGAAAAATCACAGACTACCCTTACCTACATCAGAGACCCTAGCGGGATAACAATAAAAACTTAACAATAAGAAAAAAAGCATAATTATTGGCTTTACCCCTAACTATAATAGTCATAAGGCGTCATATGATGTCATATGATACTTCGTTAAATGGCCTATATGATTCGATATGATTTAACAAAGTCGTAACCAATCATAACCTTTACTATAATGGTCATACCTAATCATACCAAAACGTCAAAACCAAAATTTAAAAGAAGTGAAATAAAAATATAAATTCTATAAATAAATGTTTTGTTTTTTTCTTTTTAGTTTTGAAATAGTTAGGGCTATCATGATAATAAAAAAAAAAACACAAAAAACGTATCTATGGCTATTTTAATGTGTTTTTAATGTGGGTGTGGTATGTATTTAGTTTAAATGCATTTAATTTCATATCTATACTGCCAGCGACATCTCTGATCACCACATGTTGTTGAAATGTACGTCTCTATTAATAGTATTTCTTAGGAAGCGTTTAGACATCAGATTTTATTTCATGAAAGTTTTGTTTTACTTATTTTTATTACATTTACAAATTTTATTGCAATTACATCAAATCTTATTTCAAAAGTTTTAATTACATATCTCAAAGATAAACAAAAAAGGTTGCAAAGTATAATATTTTTTCATGCAAAATCCACTTTCTAAACTTGCAAAATACGAAGATACGAATATGCGGCACGAGTACTAATAATAAATACTTATAAACAAATATTAATATTCATTGTAATTTCAGGACATTTATGAAATATAAATATTTAAATAGTAAATCAATTATTCAAGTATTATTTATATTGAGGAATAATAATAATATTTAATATACATTCTTTGTATTTTTTAATGTATATCTTTCAATATATAGGCATAACACAATTAGAAGTTTATAAATACCTTTTCTCGCAAAATCACTTTTTCAACTTACAGAATTCAAAAACGTATAAACGCTGCCTTATATAAAAGTTTTTCTTCAAAACTATTAGCGGTCAAAATTTTCAATTTGATTCTATGAAAAACAAATAAAATTATTATTTATTATATTATACATATTAATTATATTATAAATATTGTAAATTATAATTTTATTCATTTTATTATTATTATTTAAAGAACAATAATAATTACAACTATAATAATTTATGATACCGAACGTATTATAATACCTACCTACCTGTTGTGAAAATAAAATTTTAATACATACAGTGAAAAAAAATATAAACCTGAAGTAGGCCTGCGGATTTATCTACAGGTTCACTGTTTAATAAATAAATAAATACCTAAATAAGAAATATAAAAAAATAGTTATAGATAGATCAAACTATATTGTAAATTACAAGCTATTCCCGGCGTGACATTCGCCGGTCTAGCACTAGCATTATAAATGAAACAATTTATTTTATTTGTTTATTTTCTTAAAAAGAATGAGTGTTTTACATTTTTTTTTATTACATAATAAATAAGTTACAAATTCAAAAACTTAAAACTAAAATTCACTTTATTTAATATCTTAAAAATAGTTAAAAACATTTTAATACTTATTCAAATATTTCACTAAAAACACAATTCTCTATTTCACAATTGGATGTTGCTTTGACTAGAGTACGATCTTTTGATAGTGTTAGTGTAGTATAAAATATTATGAAATGTTTGAATAAGTATTAAAATGTTAAACTATTTTTAAGATATTACACAAAGTTAATTATAGTTTTAAGTTTTTCAATTTGTAACTTATTTATTATGTAATAAAAAAATATTTAAAACATTGATTTTTTTAAGAAAATAAAGAAAATAAACAAAAAAAAAAAATTGTTTCATTTATAATGCTAATGCTAGACCGGCGAATGTTACGCCGGGAATAGCTAGTAATAATTATAATACTTAAGATAATTATGAAGAAGCAGATAAAATATTAACCAAAATCATAAATATTAATAAAAGTGATGTAGAAACGGATGATATAGAAACAAAAAGTAATTCGTCAAATGACGTGGATGGTGGCGAAGATGAGAATCCACTTAAAATTATTAAACCGTCAAGTGATCCGACTCCAGAAACTAATATAGAGCAAGTTTACTATAGAGAAGAAACTATAGAGCAACACCGGATATTTCTGAACATTTTAATAGCGGTGAAATGTATAATAAAATGGAAGAAACATGTATCCAATCGTTGACGCCAGAGCCATTAGGATATACTAATGACAATAACTCATACGTTATCATACCTAATAGCACCTTGAATGTAATTATGAAAAAGTTAGACACACAACAAAATACAGTTAATGTAGTATTATCGAAACAATCACTAACAAACTATATCTGTACTTTAAAAGTATTGTCAACAAATGCAACAAACAGATATTCTGCATTTTTACCCTTAAAAAATATACAGGGTTTGATGGAATTTGAGGAACAATTATGTGAAAATGATTTTGTTAGTGATTTCGTAAGTTATACTCAAAAATATTACAACAAAAAAATAATAAATTTTTACTTTATTTCAGAAGCAATATTTAATTAGTAGATTAATATCGAAAGATTTAAGGTCGGTTACAAAACTCATAATTTCAAAAGTGTTTGATATTGAGCTCCAGGGTAAAATAAACTACACTGGTGTGAAGGGAAAAGTCGGAATAAAAATGTTTCTATCTACAAACACAATCTTACGTACGAATGATTTAATTTAAAAATAATCATTACCATAAATATATTTTGCTTTATTCTAGAAGTCATCTATGATTATGTTCCCGAATTAATTTTGCTTCCAGATATTCACGATGAGATTGGCAAAGCTGAGGCAGAGTTTAAATACCAATTACAACATTTCTATGACCGGAAAAGGTCTTTTGAACGCCAAACGTGCTATTATGAAAACGCCAATGCGAAAAAATTAATATGTAGTGAGTACAACAGTAGTCATTTCAAGTGAACATCAATAAAACTAATCTGATGTAACCAAACAAAATATTCTTTAATTAATTTTTAAGGTAGCCTTAGTTTTTTTCTATTCTTATAATAATTAATTAAATAATACAAAATGTGAATTAAAATCTAAATTAAAAAAAATAGATGTTAAAGTATGTATATATGATATATTAATGGTAGTTTTTTTCTTTATTATAAAATGAGTTTTAAAAAAATAAGTAGCTATATAGGTACAAAATTTAATCCTTTTCTTAAAACTAAAATCATTGTATTTATTAAGTGATTTAACATAAAGTGTGAATAACTGGGCAAACAAAATATTCTGCACCGATACATATTTTAAATTTTAATTATTAATATAATTTCGTTGTAGAATTATGTCGTTCCAAAATTATACTGATCACCTATTTTTGAAGTAAGACTTATTTGTTTTTACAGTGGCTTAACGCTACTTAAAGAAATTTTACGGTGTTAATAAATAAATCGTTATCCGTCGATGTTAAAAAATTAGTAGTTTAAGATATGTAATTATGTGATATATGTTATACAATTCGTATAGCTTAGGCTAATATAAGCAGAACTAGTAAGTGTAAGGTCGATGGTTCGAGTCCCAATCCCGCCAAAATCAAGTATAGTGTATTTGAAGTACTATTATATTAAATGTATATGAAAAATAAATTATTGCATATTAAATTGAAACTAACATATTGAAATTGAAATAATATGTAAATCAAATAATAATTAGAAATAAAAAAAAGTTAATACAAAAAAAAATTATTAACAAAAAATAGTTCAAAAAATTTGTTTTTTTTTTATTTTCGTAAAAAAAATTATTAAAACTCGTTATCGAATTTTCATAGGGTTCGTTAGCGATTTATATAGGTTTCGTTAGCGATTTTTTAAATTTTCGTTAACGATTTATGCAGGTTTTGTTAAGGAATATCCTATAAAGAATCGTATAGATATTCTATAAAGAATCACTAAAGGTAACTTTATAGAGTTATATATCGTTTTCTTTAAGTACTGGAGCTAAATTCGATATCGATCTTTAACACCATCGTAATCATTTTTTATAACGAGCTTCACGTAGGTATCTCAATATCGTTGAAGAATTCTTTATAGCGTGGTTGCTCGGGTACCCCTTATTTAGTAGTTAACGTAGTATTAACAATGTGTGTGATGTATGTTGTTATGTACGCTATGGTGTAACTTAAATACTTACCTTAATAAGTTTACGAAATATCAAATCTGGCATCATGCTTGACACTCTTAATGGCACAAAGAACTTCATGATAAAGTATTACCATATTATTATAATACATGTTTGAGAAAAAGTTTTAAGGTGGTTGTTCTCTAAGTTTTCAAGAAACATATTTTCGATAATGTTTTATGTTTTCTGAAAAAAATTTTATACCTATAAGAAAACACAAATAACTTCAAAATTCAAAATATATTTTTGTAAAACTTTAAAATAGCAAAATCAGTTTTATCTACTATTTTCATCCTTCTATATTGCTTTTCTTTTTCTCTTTTTGTTTTACGCTGTTTATTTTTAAAAATATTTTTCAATTTTCCTAAAAAAAAAAAATAAAAGATATAATTTTGAAATTATTTCTCTATAAATTGACATTATCTGAAATCGTGATAACAAACAAAAAATATACAACCGTCACATTATTTACTTTAATTTTTTGTTATAATTTTTGGCTGTGATAGTTTGATTTTTGTCTTTACTAAAAAACTGTCATATATGAGGATATGAGAAAGCAAAATAAAACCAAATTTATTTTTAAATATTCATTTTTATCATCAACACTATTGTTTACAACAACTTAAGTAAATATGTGAAAAATTTTTAAATATTAAAAATTTGTTCGTATATAAATTATTTAGTTTGTTTCGTTACGCAAACCAAATAGCATGCAAATTATATTACCAGTTTTATACCACGTCTTATAATAACTTGTCCAGTGGTCAAAAATATATTATTTAAAAACCTGAAAAGACTTGTTACGATACATAGAATGTACCACGGTATAGAAAACTTAGCAAATAAAGTACTGCACAATTTTTTATTTTTTTTTTTTTATTTTCCAGTCAAACATTATAACCTGTCTCTGAAGGAGACATTCAGTAGTTTGTATGAAATTCTTATGCAGGTAAATTGCACTGACTAGCGGTTGAGATAACTCAGTGGTCAACGATCGATGATGCCAACAATATACTCCATTGTATTTCTTGACCCTCATTTGATTGTTCCTATTGGGTAGCTGCAGGATGTATGACGCTTAAGGCGACTTACATCACTTGCAGCCAACAACTGGCAAGCAAATTTTTTCACAAATTTGAGTATACAGTTTATACATTTGAGCTTGGTTCAGTAAAGTTGACAAGTATTTTTTATGAGGATTTTTGCTTCTTGAATAGTGCGATTCTTCAACAGGAAATTGTTTTATATGATTTATTATATAATTTTTCACTTCTTCATCTAATTTATATGGTCTATTGATGTGCCTTCCTCTTCTATCAACAGGAGGAGCAAACGCTCCACTCTTTATTATATCCTTTACAACATCTATTTTTTTCGTCCAATTTGGTACAATTTTGCAAAAACTGTTTTCACGGTTTTTTATACCAATGTATAATAGGTTGCATTCTGTTTTTTCTGACTTCCTGCGATCTTTTAGTATGCGTTTTTAAGATAGATTTAAATAATGATGCATTTTTTGCATTTATGTTTCAATTGTAAAAGTTTTCTACTTAAATCACACAAACATATTCGGTCTAATTAGGAGAAAACGCGTTCTTCATTTTAGATGAAAAAATTTCTGATTAAAAAAATAAATAAAAGTGTTATGTTTGGCACATAACACTTTTATTTATTATTTATATTTTATTAACGAAGGCGGAGAGATATAAATAAAAGAGCTATGTTCTGCACATAACACTTTCAAAACCAATAATTTTATGAAGATGCTAAGAGTATTGGATGTCATATAACACCTTCTTCTACTGAGAAATAGTCAAAAGTGTTACATAACACTTTTTTTTGCACTTCTATTTCAAAAACTAGGCCCTTTTTAAGAAATCGGGTTTTTGTATATGAAGGAAGCGTGAATAATACTTTGTTCTATGTAAAAAAACTCTATTGTAAACAAAGTGGCAGTTAACACCTTCATTCACTCGTGTCTTCAATTCAAGTCAATTCTATTGACAGTTAAAAGGATCATTGAAAATAATGGATAAAAACACTGAAGCAAAAATTTAAAGCAATTAAAATTTAAATTTTATATTTTAGGTTTCTATAAACATTATGTGGGGCACAAGGTCACAATAGATGTGAAAGGGTTAAATTAGTAGCGAATTTTTCGGACAACATTTACAAATTAAACAAATAAAACGAAGATTAACGAAATAAAAAGAGACAGAATATTTAATATGACTGGTAGAATATAATATGAAAGACCAGTTAGCTCAATTTATTTATTCGATTTTTCAGTAAAACATGTTGATATAATCACTGTTCGTATTCACAATAAAATTTATTTTGATTACATTTTCGAAAAAAGCGCTAATTCAAGTACTTTATTAAATATTTCCCAAATTGAGGGCATATTTTTTTTTTTTAGTTTGTTTTAATATTTGTAGTTGCCAAATTGTTTGTTCATATTTTACAACTTTTCTCTATAATTGAAAAATTCCTGATAGTGTCAAAATTAATTTTTATTTGTTTTAAAGACGTTGTAATTGTTTTTTTTTTGCAATTTTCTGTTTTTTTGACAGCTTACGTTGTTATTCAATATTTTGCAAGAAAACAAATTTTTTTGTTTTCTCTCATTTTTTATCATTCAATTCGAATGATAAATTTATGACATTTTAATAATTTAAGATTAAAAATGTCAAGTTTTTTTTCCTTTGAAAAGCGAATAATTTAAAGTATAAGAAAATGGCGCATTAAATATGGTGTTCTTTGTTTTCAATAAGTTCACATAATATTATGAAAACTGAAACAATGGTAGATATTTTTCTTTTTAAAGTTTTCATCTTGGATAAATTTGAATTTGAAAAACAGAAATATGCAATTAGATAACAAAAGATCCTGTTCAATGTTATTTAAGAAAAAAAAAAGTTAGATAACAAAAAATAACACAGCCTTTTTTACAGATTCATGTACGTTGAATTGTTGTTTTCATTTTGGACCTGTAACATGTATTTAATATAATATATTTTCTTTTGTTACACCTATCCAAGAAATGTGATTTAGTGTATATGACGAGAATATGTAAACGAGGTTGTATTCAACCGTAAATTGGCTCTACAAAAATATTGTACACTCTTTGTAAATGCACTATTAAAATTTTGCATAGTTTACGGACTACTTCTCTTTCGTAAATTGCATCTCGTGGTAATAAATAATTTAATAAAATAAATTAGATTGATTCTAACTTGTTAAGAAACTTTCAAAATGAGTAGAAAAATTTATAAAAAAAAAAAACTATTTCGTAGATCAATGCAAAGTGGAACCTCTCATCTCAGATGTAAACCGGTTTTTCTCTCAAATTTACAATTTTGTGTCCCATTTGTATCCAAATCTTAAAATAAAACTATAGAAGCATGCTACCGTTTGACTATTGAAATAATATAGATATAAGACATACTTGCCTATTAGAATGAAATATGCTGAACATGTCAATGCCGAAGCTTGTAACTTAATTCACAATAAAAACATTTTTAAGTCTCTAAAGGGCAGTAAATTTTATTTTCTATTTTTTGTGTTATATTTCTAAATTACACAGTGAATAGATGTAATTATTGAACCATTTTTATAATATAACTAGCGGACGCAGCAAGACCCAGCAAACGATGTTTTGCCCTTAATCCTTAATCTTTGTTGAAAAAAAAATCTGGTTAATATTGTTGTATTTTTTATTCTTTAGTCCATTTTTTATTATTTTTATTTATTTTTTTCTAAAAAAAAATCACATTTAACTGTTAAATTATATAATGCAAAAAATTAACAACAAATCAAAAAGATGACAAAAACTCAGTCTTTATCTTCATAGAAAATTTCTTAAAACTATAAAAAATATTTATTTTTTATTCTAACACAACTGTATATGTACGACATTTTTAATGTCTCCATTTTGTGCATATAGAAACAAATCTGTGGGCTTGCCAACAAGTGAACATACGACATATAATTATCCATGTGAAAAGCATTCATTTTCCAAGTCTAAGCCACAAATTTGCATAGATTGACCTTGTGCTTTATTGATGGTCATAGGCTAAACGATTTGGAAATAGTAACCTTATGAATTGAATTGGTCAATCAGTTGGTATCATTGGTATTCTGGGTAATAATACATTTTCCCCTTCGTATTTTCCCTATAACAATTGTTGCTTCAAGGACATTTTTTAAAACATTTTTAAGAACTAATAATCTTGTTCCGTTGCATAGTATTGGTGGTTTGAGGTAACGTGACAAAATTATAGGTGATCCAATTTTCAGCTGTAAACGATGACGTGGTGCTAAACCTGTAATAATAATAAATATTTAATAATTTTCCTGGAATATCTAATGAATTTAAAAAATTTTTCATTTTCATCTACTACTGTATCCATTGATTTGAACGTAAATTTTTCTTTTGGCAACATATTTTGAATTGTTATATTGATCAAATCGATATACGTCAACATTTTTCTGCAGCTAAAATTGCTCCTTCTCCTAACCATTTATAATTTTTGAAATTAATCGTAATATTTGGGAAAAAAATTTCGATAATTCATTTTTTGAGGAAACAATTGTACAAAAATTATCTGGTATTTTTATTTTATTTGTTTTGTCATTAACAGTTATTTTTCCATTGCTCATTTCAAGTAATTGTGTTGAAAATTGTACTGCTGGTGGGCCGTTTTGAATTTGTACGCGCATATTTGTTATTAATTTTAATTTATGGATATTATGCCATAATGTTGACTGCTTCAGGCAAGCATTATTAATTTAATCAGTGTAAGTGGATCGTGACATTACTGGCAAGGTTTGTCTAAAATCGCTTGCTAATAAAATTTGAGTTCCGGCAAAAAGTCTGTCGCTATGGTCATTGCATCAAAAAATGTCTTGAACGACGACAAATTGGATGTGCTCAACGTTTAAAATTTCCTCCTCGTACTTGAGAAAGACTAAAAGTTGCTTTAATGATTTTCATCAGTAAATGGAGTTTTATTTGGGTGTGTTATGATTTTCAAAGCACGTTTTTACGCAGGACTTATCAAAGATATGTGTACATATTTCTTGTTTTTAATTTTAAATGGATGAATAAAACAAAACGTAACGAATTTGTATAGAATTACAAAAATGTAAAGAATTTTTTAAACCTCTAGGCGATATGAATATTTTTCAACTTTTGTTTTTATTGTGTTTCTTTTTCTGTCATTGCGAACTTGCAAGTCAGTATTGACGATGGATATTAGTACCTTGGACTGGAAACGTTCAATTATTTCTATGTACGAGGTACTAGAGGTTCCCCAAAGGTCCATCCTATAACTTCAGATTGGCTTGATGCGAGCTTCATATACTGGATCTTGAAGTAGCGTCATATTAGCCAGTAAAGCTGATTAAACTTCGTTCTTAACTGCTTGTTTTTGCTGATAATGTGAGCTTTTCAAATGAGGTGTCTATTCAAATGCATACCTAAGTACTTTACCAAATCACACCGTACCAACTTTCTGTTGTTGAATGGAACGAGACGATAATTTCCTTTACGGCTGGTAAAAGTAATATGGAGTGATTTGAATTCATTGGATTTGATTCTTCAAGTTTTTAGCTAGTTTTGTATATCTAGCGGCTTACTTTGTAATTTTTCGGAAGCTATGTGATAAAGACAATAGGTTATGGTTCCAAGGAATTGGGGCCGCAACTCTATATCACGTGTTGAAATTGTATTTTTCTGCAAAAAGATTATTAATGACATGATAAATAATATATCTCTCTATGTAGGTACGTGGAAGTTAGCCACTTGTTGTTTATGGAAAACAAATTAGCACTTAATTGTTCGTTTTTGATGCGACCAGTCGGGTGATCTATTTGTTGTTATTGATTGTTTTAGAGGTCACTTTCATCAATAAACTGATTACTAGCGACGCGCTATGTGATTATTATTTGATTAAGAAAATCGATGAGACAAACAATTCTTCCGCAAATACCTTTTATATTGTACATTATGTCTCTAAAGTACGAGACAAGAAAAACAATAAAAGCGCGTCTTATTTGATATTGAATGGACATAGGCCCCCCTGCTATTAAATTTTTTCCACAAGTTGTCGTCTATCATATGCCGGATCGTTACTGCTCAAAATTTCAACCATCTAAAATCAATTAACAATGCTTAGATAATCCATGGTAGATCTGTGTTTGTTCTATTTTAACTGTAATAAATGAACACATAATAAAACTAGCATCAACTCTTCGGCAACGATAATTAGTTTTAATTTACAACTTGATTGGATTTTAGTGATATATCTGACATCGTGCCATAAGTCGAATTCCATCTGACTAATATATTTTTATTAATTTGCAAATAATCGATATTTCTGAACCAATTTACTTCCTTCACTAATCAAATTACAAATTATTAAATTGTTTACTTTAATTTTTATTTATATATAGTTCATTACTTTTCATTTTCATTATACAATAATATTTATTACTTACCAAAATCAACCTGCTATGTTGTACTACATAAGATTTTAACTTAAATAAAAAGAAAATATAGATTTATTTGATGAAATTTTTATCAGAATATCTTTATCGATTACACTATCCTGCAAAGATTAACTTTATTATTTTAAAATGTTTCGCCTATAGAAATCATATCATTTTTGATAATATATTATTTTCACTTTAAATTAATATATCTTCTATCTCGCTCACTATACGCATATTGTATTTATGCAAACAGTTTATCACAAAATTATTTGCACACATAGCAAATTATTAATCAATCCCAATATTTATAAAAAAAACTTTTCCAGTTAATATTATTGATTCGAAACCATTAATTGATTCTTCACTACTTGTAATACAATTTAGTCTTCAATAATGTCTATAAGTGAAGACAAATTCATCATAAGCCACATTAAAAAGGGTTTGTCCTAGATTAACAATGTGCATACCTACTACAATAATTATTCACCCAGTATTTGAAGAAATTCTGTATCGTGTATTGCATTGTCGTATGAATACACGACCTTAGAACAACAAGGTTGTAGCTGACTTTTTTTTGGAAACTGATCTATATATTATCATATCATAGTAAGCTGAACTTGCTCTTTCGATTGTCGTTATCCAAATTAGTCTATATCTGTCTGTTTCTGAGATATTTTACGGAAACAAAACATGTATCCTATCTACATATCAAATTGTTCATATAATCTCTGTATAAATCCGTTTCAGACCTAAGTTAAGCAATAATAATTGTGTTAGTTGGTTTTAAGTCTTCTATTCATTCATCTAGATAAATTTTTGTTTAAAAACCAAAAAGCATTGATTGTGTCATGTGTTATTTTGTGTTTAGAAAAAAAAAAAGAAAAAAAACATCTTGTTGTTCGTGAATGATCGCCAGTATTATTTGGGCAGTCGTAGAGTGAAGAATGATAGTAATATAAAATAATATTTCTCTTAATAATTCTATGTAGCCATTATTATTATAAACTAGTGCGTGCATTATATCAGTGTACGTTTAAGTATAACTGGTATAAAATAATTAAATACTCTTCATACTTAATAAAGGAAATATGTTATTGTTGCACGGAAAAATGGTGTTGTCTTTGTCTTTGAATGTCGTTCACGCTCTATATTGCAAGATATAAACAGAAAATATAGTTTAAAATTTATAAAATAGGTTATGCAAAAAGCAAATACAGAGAATCAGTATCTAAAGAAAATTTGGCGACAAGTCGAAAGCAAAAGTGGCATAATACTGCATAACTGGTACGAAGTAAACCAAAAAATAAGTAATAACATGTATTCCATGCGCATTAACAAAATACCATTAGTGGACACCAAATTAATTTAAGGTGGTATTCTGATCATCAACTTTTAGTTGGCTTCCAACTTTAGTCAACTTAAGTCATTCTTTTGGGTCTTCCGAGTAACATCTTGTTTTGACCTTTCGCGACCTTAGAATCACGTGGTTCTATCTGTTCGAAGCATAGTTTCGAGAAAATCAACATCAAAATTTCAAACACTTGTAATTTATTTATTTTCTATCGCATTTCTTTTATATTTGGAATTTTATTTATTTATCAATATCATTTTTAATTTGCAGATAGAACTTTCACTAAAATAAAAGCACTTGCAGAATGTAATACAGTTCTAAGTGGTAGTTACATCTATCTACTACTTAAAATTTTGTATTTTTAAGGACTTACAGAGTTCTAACTAAACTTTTAGATAATTTAATGAGCCTAAAATAATGGATAATAAATTTAGTTCTTTATTATATTTTTTTTATTTAAACTTAAAATATAGTTAGTTGGAAAAGAGTATTACAAAATTTCAATAAATATTTATTTTGAGGTACATTAGATTACATAAATCTATATTTCCATATTTCACACCTGTGTTTATAATAAAAAAATCTTTTGGAATAATAAAATAACAAAAATTCAGTATTTCATTTTCGAATAACAAAAATTTTAAACAAAAAATTATTTTCAAAATTATTTCAATTTAAAAAAAAGTAACAGTTTCAAGTATCTTATGTAGGATATGAATTTTTCAAAATAATATAAATTTTATAAGCACTTGGTTCGCTTTGCTTTTTTTTGTAATAAATGTTTTTTTCAGGTTCTTTGTAGACTTAGTTGCACTTAGATTTCGGTGTTGGTAATACGGAAGAAGTTTCTGGTCGATCTGAAATACATTTAAATTATTAAATATACTTTAAGGAATATTTTATTATATTATATATAATTTTACTTGTGTCACTTGTGTCAAAAATAGTTTTGTAAAAAGTTTGATCTTGCTCACTCATATATTGGAACATTGATATTATATGTTTCTTCTTTACCGTCGATATTTTTCTTTTTTTCGCAATTATAGGTGGATCGATTAAGATGTTAGAATTTGAGTGAATAGAATTTCTCTTTTGTCTATTAGTTTTCCAGGAACGTAGGTTAATTTCTATAAATTGATTTTCATCATAGGAAGTACTGTATTTTACTTTGTGTAAAACTTTACCAAAATTTATCATTTTCAATTTAGAAAATGGTACTGATTTATAATTATAAGATTTCGAGGCTATTTCAAAATTTTTAAAATCTTTTGAAGTCATTTGAATAATACTAAATGATCGCTTTCTGTTCACTTGCTTTAAAACTCAAAGCAATCCTAATGGAGAAAAATACTCATTTCTTCTCAATACCTTTTCAATTTGGCTGTGTATATTATCCACTTCTTGCAAAGCTGAATACCCCGGTAAGCTATATTTCATTGTTATACATTCCACTTCGGGATGAGATTGTAAAAATAGCTGCATAGCAAATGTCATAAAGGAGTTTTTATTTTGTGGGACGCAAGAATCACTCCACGTTATAATTCTTTTTAGATCATGATCCTTTAAAATTCGATTTAAAATCTTATAAAGAGCTGAAGCAATATCGTTTCCTGTTCGTCCAGCAGTATATTCATTCCATATGGCACAGTATACTCTTTTAGTGGTAGACACATGCGCTGTCAAATTATATACATTCAGTTTTGATAAATAGAATGTTTCTCCTATATCAGTTTTCGGGCATGTTAATACATTTTCAAGGTCGAAGCAGATTACTGGTACATCACTTCTTTTATCTTTTTCTTTTGCATTTCGCATTTCGTCTTTGAGCACAAGATGCAATTTATAATGTTCACTTTGGTTTTCCAGATTTTTATTTACTTCACATTTGCCACAGCGATCAGATTTCGGCATGTGAAAGTCTAAATTAAAGCAAGTGTTAAAAATATATCTATAGTAACTTGCTTTTACAGGAGTACGATTTGAATGATCACATTTTTCCTTGTACAGATCATACATTTTCGAAATATTAAGATTCGAATCTAAATATTCTCTGGATGTGTTTGCCCGACAATAATGAGATTCTATACGGGGAAATAAATTTATCTGTTGTCTTACAAAATTTCTATCTTCATCTGATATGACGTGATTTTTCTTTAATCGTCCTCGTTTATCAATATAATGACTTCCAGTACATTCATCTTTTTTATCGTGTACTGTTTTTTTTTGTAGTTTAATTTTTTTTTTATTCCATTTAATTTTTACATATTTTACTTAGCCATAAAAAAAATTTAACAAAAATAGCATTATTATAATAATTTATATTAACTTAAAAATTATTAAGATTTTTCTTTTTAGTTAATTTTTTGTTTTATTATTTTGTTTTTTTTTTTTTTTTTTTGTATATATGATTCTTACAATATCTGTATATAATTGTAACTTTTTTTTGTTTATAATTTTTGGAAAAAATGGACTTAAAAACCAAAATTAATTATATTATTTTAATAAAAACTTAATCTAACTTATTCTATTCCTTAATTCTAACTTAAACTAACTAAAAATAATACATAATTCTCCATTATTTATATCAATTTATACTATCCAACCACCAGTAATTTCTTCTAATTTGTTTGTCCTGTATTGGCACAAACATGTCATATTTCAAATGATTATCCTGCATATTATTCGGATTATAATCAATAATTTTGCATGTGGCCCGTCTATTATAATGAAATAATAGAGGGACATGCTCTGGGTTTTGTATGTACCCTTTTGAATCTAGGTATATGAAATGTTCGGGGGCTATGAACCCCGTTTGCATACTTTTCTTTATGAATTCCTCATTATGGTAGAATATATTAGATATTAGACCATTTTCTGAGGTATTCAACGCTCTATCATAGTGATTTCTAATTATTTTAATTATAAAATTATCGAATCTGTTTATTTTAGAATTATTATAAATATATTTATTCGAATAATAATGCAAGTACACTGTTTCTGGTTTACGACATTTATTTATGCAAACTCTAATACATTTTCTTTCTAATTTTCTAATTTTCTCCATTAAACTAGAACTAATATTGTACCATATGGGAGCTGCATATGATAGTATAGACCTCACGAATGATTTATATGCTATTATCTTAACCCTAGTTTGAATGTTTTTGTTATAGAATAGTTTTTTTGATGCCATAAATGCTTTATTTCCTTTTGAAATCAATTGTTTTACATGTTCTTTGTAGTTTAGGTTTTGTTGTAAATAGACTCCTAAATATTTTACGATTTTTTTGTTATATAGGTTACTGTTGTCAGGGGCTTTTATTGCAAAATTTTTCCAGTTTTTCCTAATATTAAAGTTAGTTTTATCAACAGTGTTTCTGAATAGTATTGTTTCGCACTTATTTAAATTTATTTTTAATAACCAAATTTTGCAATAATCAACTGTAGTATTAAACATTTGTTGAACATTGTTTTGAATTTCTTCAACTTTATTACCTGCTGAGTAAAGAATTAGATCATCAGCGAATGCTAAGGAATAGTTTATGCCATCTAGATATTCTAGTCGTTTCAGTAGTTCTATTAAATAAATTGTGAAAAGAGTTGGTGAATTTACCGTACCTTGTTGTAGACCTTGCTCTATATTAAATATTTTGTTCGGGTTACATGACATAATAAATTTATTTTCAGAAATCATATCATGTATAAGATTAACTAGATGTTGTGGAAATTTAAATTGAAGTAGCTTGTATATTAAACCCTCTAGCCAAACGCTATTGAATGCTTTTTCTAGATCTACGAGACAGGCACCCACCGCCATTTGTTTGTTAATATTCCAACAAACGTCAGATGTTAGTTTATTAATTGCGTGTATTGTGCTGTGTTTATATCTAAACCCAAATTGATTTTCAGGTAATATATGATTAATATTTACAAAGTTTGATATTTTATCATTGATTAGAGTTTCATATACTTTGCTGATGTTAGGAAGCAAGCTTATCGGACGAAAGTTATTTGGGTTTGTTGGATCTTTACCCGGTTTTTTTATCATAATTACTTTACCTATTTTCCATATTTTAGGGAAATAGGAATAGTTTAATGAATTGTTAAAAAGAATTACATATTTCTGCATACACTTAGTTGTTAGGTTTTTGAGTACTATATTAGGTATTCGATCTATTCCCGAAGAAGTTTTTCTATTCAGATTGTTAAATTTTTCGTTCAATTCTGCTAGGTTAGTGAATATGTTTTGATTACCTGTCTCGTTAGTTGATCGATTAAAGTTATTAAATTTAAATAAAGGTATATTGTGTTCTTGTTTATGTTTTTTCCTATCTGCTAAATCTTTTATCTTATTTGTGACATGGGTATGAAAGTTAATATTAGATGGTATAGTGTTTCTGTGAGAGTTTTCGAGAAACTTACCTAATACATTAAATATATCTGTGTTTTCTTTTAAAATATATTTATTTGTATCCGTTTTACTCAATTTTGTAGTGTCTATATTGGCTTGTGTCAACAGATCGTGGTTTTCAATTTCTAGTTTTTTAATTTGCAATGTTGATTTCTGTTTAAAAATTTTTTTAATTTCTGGAAACATATTATTGCTAGGTTTTATTTTTTGTATTCTATTTCGCCAATATCCGTTAATTTCTATATTAATCGTCTCTTTTATTAAAATGTTAATGTTATTTAATAGGCTTTTTAATAGACCTATGTGCTGCGAAGAGAAGTTGAGGTTTTGTTTATAAATTTTGTGTATGTCATTCAGTATTTCACTCTTTTTTTTTAGTAGTTTTTTTAATTTTTTAGAATGAAATTTATTTAAGTGGTTTTGTCTGGTAAATTTTGGTACTGTTTCATTCATGGTATCTATGATTACATTTTGAATTTTAACTAAGTGGTAGTCTATATTTTTAATAGTTATGTTATCATTATCAACAATTTTTTCCCTACTATTAGAATATTCCTTATCGAGATTAATATCTAATTTTTTCTTAAATTTATTCCAGTTTGTTTTATGGTATAAATATGCTTTTTCCCTAATAGGAATATTATTAATAGGATCTTGGCTCATTATTTCAAAAGGTACATATATTGCTTTATGATCACTGTCGTATGCTAAAGTTTGTATTCGGTTGTAAGTTTCAAAAGTATTAATATTAATTCTTGAATCTATTATTGCTAAATCTAAATAAGAGTTACTTCTAGGATATGTGGGTGAATCTGGTAAAAGGAGTTTACTTTTAAAAGCTATTTTATTTGATTCTAACCAACTAAATAATTGGTATCCTCGAGTATTATTAATTTTATTAAGCCATGTATAGTGTTTTGCGTTTAAATCACCCGCCATTATATAGTAATTGTTTAGATTTCCTAGGTCTAAGCATTGGAAAATATCATGAAATTCGTTTATAAACTTATTTTGTTTCGTATTAGGTGCATAAATTGAAATTATAAATAGCTTATTTTTGTCTCTTAAGTTAATAGAAATTATACAAGTCTCCAAACATTCGTTATTTTCAAAAATGTCCTTCTTTACTATGCTGTATTTAATTGAATTTTTAATGCATATGGCTGTGCCGCCTCCTCCAGACTCACCAATCCTATCTTTCCTTATCAAATCATAATTATCTAATGCTATACAATGCTTTTCTTGTAATTTTGTTTCGCTTAGGCACAAAATATCCGGGTTATGTTCTTTAATGAAATGTATTAAAGAATATCTTTTGCTATATGATATTAGTGAATTTACATTAACAGAAATTAATTTAATTATTTTATTAGTAAGGCCTTGTGACATTATTATTGGTGGTTGGGTAATATAACTTCAAATATATATTCAATTCTATTAGAATTATCAGTAATAGTTTTTTCAAAATAAGCAAATTTATTTTGTATGTCTTTCATTTGGTTTTTAATTTCATCAAATATATTATTAATATTACAGTTGTTGTTATTATTACTGGTATTACAATTATTATTGTTGTTATTATTATAATTATTGTTATTGCTATTGTAATTATTATTGTTGCTATTATAATTATTATTGTTATTATTTCCTAATGCATTAGCATATGAAATATTTTCTTTAGTAAAATTATTATACATACTATACTTAGCTGTAATTTTTTCTTTGAGAATTTGTTTTGCCTCTTCTTTTTGTTGTTGTTTTTTTATATACTCAGGGCATTTTCTATATGACGCTGGATGGCCATGCTGCTTGCAAAGTATGCAAAATAGCGTGCTTCTCTCATCTTTTGTTTGTATTTTGCATTCTCCCGGTGTGTGATTCTCTCCGCATTTCACACAACGAAGATCCATATAACAATTTGCCGCGGAGTGGGAAAATCTTTGGCATTTAGTGCATTGCAGAATATTCTGTTTAATTATATTCTCCCAATATATAATTGTATTATCAATAGATTTTATTTTTTTTATTTCAGAGATTTTAGTATCTGCTGACGCTTGAACAATGAAATATGAAAGAATTTTTCCTTCTTTCATTGATTTTTTGGTTTTAAATCTGCTGATAGATTCAAACTTTATTTTATCGTTTTCACTGAATTTTAAGATGTTTAATACTTCCTCTTCGTTATAAGACGCGTCTAGGCCTTTGAGAAGAAGGCTTATTTTTTTTTCTGATTTCGGCGTATATGTATAAAAGTTGGTTTTTGATTTTTTTAAAATTTCGATTATGTCTTTATATTCTTTTATATTATATGTATAAATTAATACGTGTGCATTATTAATTTTTTTTATTAGGAAATTATTAGTTTTTAGTTTTAATGTTTTTTTTAATAGCTCTACATCAGTATTATATATACTTAATGGTGGCATTTTATTATTTTTTTTTAATTCATTATCATTATTATTTTTGTTATTATTATTGTTAATATTAATATTATTTGTGTTGTTATTAGTTTTCGTATTAGTGTTAGTGTTATTTTTGTTTGGGTTAGAATCTTGGTTCTTTATTATATTTTCAGTATTGGTATTGATTTTATTAATTTGTTTTCTTTTAGTTTGTAAGTTTTTTTGAGAGAGCACCGTTATGTATTCTTCAAATTCACTTTGATGGTAATTTTCTAATTGGTTTATTTCTTCATTTGGTGAAATATAGGTATTTTCATCATCCATCTCTTGTGATTGTAATTGTAACTCCATTAGTGGAGAGAATCGATTGTTGGTATTTTGAATTGTACTTGTACTGTTACTTTTAACATGTGCTTCATTTATTTCAGCATTATCATTTTTATTTTTTAATAAACTTGCAATTTGCTTTTCTAGGTTATGTAATTTTAATTTTAGTTTATTATTCTCACCTCTAAGAGTTTTCATTTTCTTATTTTCCGACATTATTGTTGATTTATTATTTACCATTACTTTTCGGTCTATGTAATTTGGTTTTGGTTATTAGTTAATCCTCAGCCGTTATCACTATTATTTTCAACTTTTTCATTTTTTTGGATTGCTTATAGCAATCCCAAGATGAGAAAAACTTATTTTTTTTTTGTTTTCTTACTAGATTTTTTTTTTGTTAAATTTTAAAATTTAAATATTATAATTATTGTTTCTTTAATTTAATTTTTGTTTTTTTTTTTTTTTTTTTTTTTTATTATTAGACAGATTTTTTAATTATTCTGTTTCACCATTATTTATTTTATTATATATTTTCTCTTGATTTAACACGAACGATGCTATCACCATCACTCTTATCGTGTACTGTATAAACTGGTTTTTGAGATATACATAGTGTACTTAAATAAAATGATTTGCAGACCTGAATACGCTGCCCTTTTATTTCAAAATAATAAAAATATGAAAATTGTCTTCGAGACTTTTCATTTTTAGTTGTTGTTCTATTTTTTAAAAGCCGTTCTGTTGTTTTATCAATAAAAAAATATTTGCCTTCTTGATCATGTGTACAGAAAATTTGGAATATGGCTTTCCGTTCATCTCCACTTATTAAAGTCCCACAGTTATACTTACATTTGTGTAAACAATCTTTTTTGTCGATGATTTTCCTAGCTTCTCTAATATTTCTTCTGCTGCTAATGTGCTTCTTCCCAGCCTGATAGACTAGCTTTCTCTGATTACATTTACGATTTTCAATATTTCAAACTTTTTTTTTTACCGTATTTGGATTCACGTTCTCATCATTAGTTTCCATATTTTTCATTTCCTCACTAATGGTAGCTTCAGCAAGTACAATTTCTCCATTGCAAGGTTCATTACTAGCTTGTGGTAAATTTATTATTATCGGATCTGACTCTAATTCATTTAGATTTATATCTAAATCATTTATATAACATTCTGAATTTTCCAAGTAATAATCTGGTTCCAACATTTTTACAAATATGTCACTAAATTTGTTTATTAATATTTTAACTATTTTTAAAATAATTTATTATTGTCAATTAAATAGTTTATATTAATTTTGTTGACACAATGTTAAACACAATGTTTCGTTAGCTTAACAATACACAGACTAAATTATTAATATGAGTAAAATTGTTACATACTAAAAGAGAATTTTTTGAATTTCAAAAAATAACTGTAATTAATTTCTCAATTTCACAATGAAATGAATTTCAAAATACTCAAAGAGAAAAAAAATGGCTGTAATTTTATCTTCAATATAATTATAACATGTTTGTGCGATTATTATTAATATTTATCCATTGTTTTTATAAAAATTAAGAAAACAACATTATGCATGTTTGTTTTTTTTTAAATACTCAATTAAAATGTAACTGAAAAACTTATATGTTTTTACATAGTTCTAACTATCCATTTTATTGTAAAACAAAGTCGTATTTGCAAAATGATTTAAAATATAAACATACAAGGTTGTAACTGCAGAAATTTTGTAGATACAACTTTGTTTTACCAAATTATTGCACTTTTGTACGGCAAATACGACTAGGGAATTCTGAAATTTAAGAAACGGTTGAAGATACAACTTTGTAATTAATTTCATTGGAAAGATCATCCTAGAATTAGTAAAACTGCATATATAACTCATTTTTCAAAAAAATGTCAGTTAGAACCACGTGATTCTAAGGTCGCGCTTTTTCAATTTTTTTTAGTTACAAGTAAATTTTTTTCACAACTGTATTTAATTATTTTTTTTCTTGTATTATAATGTAACATGTAGATACGCATTTAACACATTTTTAATTTGGCGAAAAATAATAATCCTATGTGAAATATTGAGCCAATATGTTTTTATCCATTTCATTTTATTGAATGTTATTTATTATGTTAAAAGTTTCATATTTTTAGATTAAAAACAAAAAATAATTTACTTTTTTTATTAAAAAAGAAAATTTAATTTAAAAAAAAAAATCCATATTTCGAACTTAAATAATAATATAAAAAGATAGGTACACAAGTCCATACATACAAATTTAAGTAAAAAAGATTTAAGAATGCAAAATAAATTGGTTATTCAGAACTCAACTGTATTATCACTATAATTAAATGTAAAGCTTAAAATAAAAAACATCAATCAACACAATACTTTCGAAAAAAAGCCTATCAAATAAAGATTTTTTTTTTTTCGTTGGAACTGAAATATTTTACATTTTATGATTATCAGTGTTACTAACTGAAATGAAGTATTCGAAATTCTGTCGTCAGTAGAAAAGCAGATTTTAGGAAAGATTCGATTATGTAAAAAAATATACCGGTTGCAGTGAAAAGATTATACTTTTATTGGTAATTTTAATTTGATAAAAAAAAATGTATATGTACATTATAATACGTGGAAGCACTAAACATTTTTCCCCCAGTCACCGGATAGTTCAACTTACAAATCATTGCAAATTTGAAACTATTTCTTTGACACTGTATTGTAAAATTTGCTCACAAGCTGATGAAAAAATACAAAATCATTGCTGCATATTTGAATGTAGGGCAAATAAACTAAAATTAAATTAAATTAAAAACAAATGGACTTGAAATAATATACAGTTTGAATTGATAACCCTCATTTTAATCTGCATTAACTTTTTTAGTTATAACAAAACAGCAAGCATAACAAAACAAGCTCTATATTAAGAATGTTACAAAAACAAAAAGACTACTGCTAGCAATACAAGTAATTATTAACAATAAGAGAATAGAATTTATTTTTAATATAATTTTAATTTCTTTTAATGAAATGTAATTAATTTTGGTATTTTAAAAATTGAAATATAAAAATAAAAAAATCTATTAATAAAATAAAAAAGGCCAATAGCCATGGTAGCTAGTGTCTGTAAATTAATATTGTATATAACTTAAATTGTATCCAATAAAAAATAATAATAATAATAATAAAAAGGGAAATAGAAAAAATACCATAAACTATAGAGGAGTCATATTACTAAGTGTGGCACAAATTACTACCTAAAGTAGTTGATAATAATACATTTTTATGAGTAATAGAAATCAGCAACAGAATAGAGTTTTCAAAAGAACAGCGATCGACCTTAGATGTTAATTTAATTCATCTAAGAATATCAAAATCTCATGGTCTCCGAAAATATACTAGTGTCAATCAACCTGAGTTATTTGCAAATATAGAAGCCGTTAAAACTCTTAATCATATTTAGATAACTAAAACAAAAGTTACCATCTTTATGAATAGCTAACCAAAGCTCTGGTTTCCGGAACTATTTGACCTTAACTATTGGAACAATTTCGAAACGAATTTGAAATCGTATGATATCCGGTATTAAAGAGTCCATCGAGTTTAATAAACTAGTATTTGTGTACTTTATCAATTGAAAGCCTAGTATATACAACAGTGTGTGACTGACCAATGTGCCTCCAATCTTTGAAGAAAAAGAAGTTCACTATACTCACAATAGGATTTAAACAATACTTATACCAACCAACCATAAAACATATGTCAACAATATACCAACAATAAAACATAAGTCAAACTGAATAAAATATTAACCGAAACAACATCAATTGGAATAAGATTATGCCATTAGTCCAATTTTCATAAATTTTGATCATCAAAAATATAACTAAAAATAACTGCTATTGATAAAGATATGAAATTCGTAATAATTATCGAAAATAAGTATGTGATATGCAGACGTTGCAGAATTATGACTTGCAAACAACGAAAATGATCTGGACAGATTATTGTTCAACTTACTACACTATGGGTGGCGCAGTAGGTAGAGCCTTTCAACCGAAAGGTCCTAGGTTCGATTCCTGATGAAGCAAAACAATACTTAATAGGTTTTTCGACCTGGTGCAGTACCCTTTGTCATTGGGATAAAATAAATGACAAAAAATAATTGAGTGAATTTGATAACAAATTAAATAAAATTGAGCTACTTTATTTAAGAAGGCTTAGTTCCTGAAAATAGCAGTAGCTTAGCAGGTATAGTTATTGACACCCCGAATTTTTATAATCATTTTTCTGCTAATTTAAAGTTTATTATTGGGAATAAATTTGTAAATTTGGGTTTTCCCCTTTAACCTTTTTTATTAAAATATTCAGTTGGTTCTTTAAAGTGACAAGACGGATTTGTTGTACAAAAACGTAATAAATTCATTAAGATACCTCTTCAAGTAAGTTGGGGATTTTTTATGATTATCCTTAAAAAAAATTATAACTAAGTATTTTTATGTAAAATTTAAATGTTATTTAGCTTATTTTGAGTATGAAAATTAAATAATAGTACATAATATATTAAATAATATTGGTGTCAATAATAATTGATACATTTTTTAGATACCTATTCCATTATTGACATCAAGTGTCAATAACTGTGTTATATGGAAGTATATTTGTTGACACCGTGTTAATAATTATACATATTGTGGGTCTCAATTAATATACTACTGGATTTTCTAGATAGCTAAAAAATAGTTTTGAATAAAAATTAATAGTTGCCCATAACTAGACAATCAGCTAATTTAATCAATTTTGTTATTTTAAAGATATCAAAATGCTAAAAACTAATAAAACGTAGTATAAAGAGGAAGACCTACAAAATACACTTCATGATAATTATGACTAAAAAGTAATAAAAAAAATCAGCAACAATACCAAATTTCAAGGTATACTTTGATTTTTAGATTAGGGCCAAAATTTACTAAATCTCGCCACGGCCCTGCAACAATTTAAAATGAAGGTAAGGGATAAAAAATTTTAGACTGGAGCTTAGCATAGCAAAGAAAGAGATTTCCGAAAATAAAATATGTTTTGGATGCTGCTTTTTAAAGGATACACCAAGATAACTTGCATGAAAATGGCATTCCAGGTTGTTTTAAAGATTTGTTACAAAGTATTAACAAAAATATCATTGAGGACATTGGATGCTATAACGATGGCTAGTTCCACAATTCGGTCTGCAGATATTCCATCTTGGTTTGATAACATTGAAGCATATCTAAAAGAAAGTAATTGGATGAGCATCTTGCAAAATCTTGATCGTGTGTATAACGGGGACCAAACAAATTTAGCAAGTAGCAAGAAATAACTAGAGAAATGGCAAACGCAATATAGTAATGTTTTCTTTCGGTGCTGCTGGACCCATCCTCCCGCCTATGGCTATTCGTATATATATATGACCTCCAGAAGAAATAAGTTCTTTGTCGAAAAAATTAATATAACTTAAACTAGTTTTTTTAAGATCTTGCAAGTACCTTTTATTTATGTATCTAATATTGAATTGTTATTGTTTTATTTATTTTATATAATATTAAAATATTTCAAAAATATTTTTTGTACTTTTTTATTTTGTTAAAAATTATATGAAATTGAATTAATTTTGTTTTATTTTAGTTTTATTTTAATAAAAATATTAATTGAATTAAAATAAGTTATGAAATATTAAAATTATTCGTTTTATTATTAGTTACGGTGTAGCAACAGCTAACATTTATTATTATAGCACGGTGTCCACAACTATACTTTTTAGCCCGTGTCAACAACTATGCGAGGGTGTCAACAATTGTACTTTTTGGACATATTTTGGAAAATGTTCAAATTCTATAATTATTTATTACTTTATGGACTTTATTGTTAATAAATATTAAAATTTAAATTAGAATAAGGAATTAAAACATAATTAAATTAGAAAAACATTCTATTTAATAAAATTATAGCTTACGGAATTTATTTTTCACTTAAGGATGTCAGTAATATAAACTTACAGTACCGTATTTAATTAAGCCCGAAAAGGTAATTCTACCTAAGTTACTGTCAAGAGCATAAAAAAAAACAGAATTACATAAAACAAAAACCAAAAATATCACCAACTACTCATCAATATGTTGTAAACTGTCAATTAATAGTATATATATATCGAGTAATTATTCAATTATAAATACCTGTATTTGACATTACCAGCTTCTAAAATAAGGAAAGTGTAACGAAGAGCCATCAAGAAAAAACCACGGCTATACAAGATTACCTAATTTTACATAAAAAAATAAATTATAGAAAATAAATTATGTACAAAAGCAGTATTCAAACCCATATAAACCCAGAGTGTCGAAAACGAAACATATGACGATATAGTGATCACCCGTTAAAACAAATATCTAATTAGAAACGTGACAAAAAGCATGTTTGCCGATGGGTTGAAAAGTCCGAATTTCGAGTTTTTTTTTCATTCTTATTAAAGTAAAAAATAAAAAAAAATCTTTTAAATAAACTAGCTCAAATCCGTAGTAATAATTTAATCACTATATAAAACTAATCCAACAAAATTTGTAGCTACAGGGTGACTTTTTCAAGCAGTGTATCGAAAACGAAACATCAGGTTTAAACGATATCTAAAAATTTTCATATAAAAAATAAATGCTAGATTCTTTTTTGTTGTTTTTTCCTCTTCCAAGCTATAATTATACCAATACTATCTTTTTTTATTACGGACCGCGTATTCTACGATAGACTACTTGGAAATCAAATAACAAGTTATGCTAAATCCGCGTTAATAGCTTGATGATAAGAGATACCTGAGTTTGAGTTCTTGGAAACACAATAGGAAGACACGCTAAAATCGGCGTCAGTAGGTAGCTTGCAAGCCAAGAACTTAATACCTGTTTTTTAATTCTTGGAAATATAATAGCAAAAACACCTTTGAACGAATTTATGAACAAACGGTTTATGCAATTTGGAATATTTTCTCACAATTTATCCATAGATAAGCAAATGATTACTTATTTTGGACACCATTCCTGCAAAATATTCAACAAAACTAAGCCTATTCGATTTAGCTTCAAGTACTGGTGTTTTTATCCTGCCGAAGGCTACTTGTTTTCATTTATACCTTATGGAGGAGCTTCAGAGGAAAATGATAGCTTATATGGACCTACCTATATGGAGGAGAACGAACAATTTGAGAACGAACAATTCGAGACGTGTTTGAAGCAATAAAAAAGGATTTTGGAAAATATTATGTATACCTTCAGAAAATCTTATCGTAGACGAGCAATTAATACGAACATATGCAATCAAAGCCTGACAAGTATCGTATATTAAAATTTGGTGGCCTTGTAACTCTCAGATGGCATACCTCCTCAAAGGAATTCCATATACTGGGAAAAAAGATAATAACAGAGCAACATGACTTGCTCAAAATGTAGTGGAGAATTTGTATACACCATATTTTGGAACTGGACGGAATATTACAATGGATAGCTATTTCACAACGTTATAACTTGCAAAAAGTTTGTTATCTAATGGATTGACGATTGTAGGACCTTTACGTCGAAATAAAACTTATATTCCAATTTCTTCCAAGTAAAAATAGAGATCAACATTATTTTGACAAAAAAAATTCCAATAAAAGAAATTTATTTCTAAGAGCTCTTGGTGAAAGTTTAGTAAATTCTCTTATCAAAAAGCGTGCTAGTACTAAAAAGCTGCTGTAATTACGACCATCTCGTACTGCAATGTCAAAAACGGTTGCGTTTATTTTGTTAATTTTATTGTTTTTAAACATCTAAAAATTAATTATTTGAAATAGAAAATTTAAAATTTATTAAAAATTATTTTTTTCTATTATATAATAAGGTGAGCCTGCCAGGCTCATGTTATGAATTTACGTGACAAAAAATGTTATGAGGTTTAGGGTTAAAGTTATTGGATTGTGTAAGGCAAAGTCAATGAATTCACTTTAAATTGCTAACTATCAGTCTACAATTTTTTTTTTTTTTTCAAAGTACATTTTCATTACATTTACTATCATTATAATTTTAATTGGAAGAATATATACATATATATTATAATACTGTAATATTTTGCATGTACGAAAATATTATCAAAGGAATAATCTCCTTATTGTCTTAAATTTATTTTTCGTAAAAAAAGATTAATATGTAATATAACAAATGTAAAGGGAGCTACTTAAATCCATTTTAATTATGTGACTATAATAACGATAAAAATTTTTGATAAGTTGAAGAATTGCTTACTTCTTCAGTAAAATACTTTATCAGCTGATGCTCATGTTCAACTTGCAATAAACAAATTACGGTATTAGACAATTTTAACATTATAAATTATATGGAGAACATCTAATTATTTATTATACACAATTATACTACACAGCAGCATATCAATAATTTACATATATCCCAATTTCCAAATATGTTCACAAACTGTTACCAATCAACACAATTATTAGCAAAAACTCAAATTGAGAACTTACTCTACCTTACACACTATTAGATATTTAAGAGGAAATGGATTTATTTTAATCCGAAAATTTTATTGACCTGTATGTTCCGTTCACTTTTCAATAAAAAATATTTTGTTTTGATGTAATCGTAAAACTATTTTAGATGGTTTTTCTTTTATTATAATTTTGTGTTTTTGGGTGTTCTTTTTTTTTATGGTTGTTTTTTGACTAATATTTTTTTGCAAAATAGGTACACACTGACGACGACAACACAATATAGTACAAAAATAAAAAAATTAAAAAAAAAAAACACAACAAGCAGCGAAACATAAAAGGAAGGATCATGTTTTCGAAGATAATTTATGGTATTACATGCTCTGCATTGCACCATATTCGAATTACACAGAATGGACGTTAAATTTTTCGTACTATTTTCTCTTTTTTTGTTTGCATTGTAAAAAAAAATTCAATGTAATTTCCTTATTTAAAAATGCTACATGATGATATTGGTTATGTGCGATAGAAGTTTGTATGATTATGCCATTTTTGAAAATAAACTTTCAACACTTAATTTTTGAAGTAAACAATATAATATGCGGTAAAATATAAAAATTACTCTTTTTTGTTGTTTTTGAGTTTAATAAAAATTTTAATTGAGTAGATTTTTGTTTTGTTTTATTTTTTTTTTTTTTTTTTCATTTTGTTTATTAAATTTTAAATAAAGCTTAAATTAGTGTTAAATAGAGTAATTTCGAAATTTAAATTTAAAAATTACAAAATTTATGAGAACATTACCCCTAAGATACGCAATTTAATTACAATTATTTATTTTATATAATGGAGAAAGAGCTTATTGAACTACAGATGATTTGCGTATTCAAATCAAGCAAAAAATAGTAAGGGCTGAGTTTTTCCAACTTTTACGATTGTATCGTTCTATATTTATCTATTTTATATACGTATAAACTAATAATTTGTTTTCTAATATTATAATCTAACTTTAATTGATCCCTGCCATTGCTGGCTAGTTAGTTTTTTTATTGCAATCTTATGATCTTTTTTGATTATTTAGCATATTATTTCTGTTTTTACGATGACGACCTATGTCAAGTAATTGATTTCTTCCTAATGAGTTTGGATGATTTCCCACCGTTAATATGTTTTTTCTTCCAATTTTATCTCTTCTTCGATCGTATATTAGTACTTTTTACATACTATAGTGCAGCCGTAACGGTTGTTAACCGATTATATCCCAGATACAAAATGTTTATCGTATCGACTTAAAATTTTGTAATACATTCCCATCTGACTGTATGAACCAGAAAACCACAGTTTTGGGTTTCTACAAAAATTGGGGCTTGAGATAATATTATCATGTGTCCATATTGTGACAACACTAGTAGAAAGCCAAGTAGAAAAATGTATTTTTTTTTCAACTTTTCATTATAAATTTATTACATACTTCAATTGCAGTTTTTGAATATCAAGTTTATATAAAAAAAATATAAATTAAAAAATTCAGAGGTATTTTATATAATAAATTTTAATATAAATTAAATTATATAAAAAAAAACTAATGTTTTGAAAAACTTATTCTTATATTGTATGATATTGGACAAAACATTTAGATTTTTGATTGTCTAGATGAAATGTTAAGTTTGGTTTCAATAATGTCTGGTGAGAGTGTTTTAATTAAACCAAATAACGAAAGAAGAGATCTACTGCATTAGCTCATGCTAAATTCGATTCAAAAACTGGTGGTCATTTAATGTTATTAAATATAATATAAAGCATTTTTCAAAACAGAAAAAATCATGTTAAGATAATAAAATTTTCATAATATTTTATTACAATAATTACTATACAAATTTTCTGTTTTAATTTTTTATTTTAGCTTTGTAGTACAGACAATTTCCTAAATTGTAGAAATTTATTTTATGCTCGTGATATACGTAGTCAAGTTGAAGAAATTTGCAATCGATGCGAATTAAAAATTACAAGTTGAGGACAAAATTTGGATAAAGTAACAAAATGTTTATTATCAGGTCTCTTTATTAATGTTGCCGAATTTCAATAAAGAGAGAATTGTTATTTAACATTATCTAGTCGACAACGTGCAATAATTCATCCATCAAGTACCTTAAGTGGTAGATCAAAAATCAATTATATACTGTTTAATGAAATTGTAACAACTGGCAACAATTTTCTAAGACTAGTAATTGCCATTGAACCCGAATGTATTGAAGAAGCTGTACCTAATTATACATTTTTAAGTAGAATACAAAAGTCTTTTTAGAAAATAAAAACAAGTAAGTCGTTGACATCAGAAGACATAATATCGTTCCTTATTTTATGAATAGGATCTTCAGACCATACTTTTTGGAAGACTTGAGATGTATCGGGAAATGTGACGGACCAATATTGTTTTTCTTCAAATGAATTGACAGACTATTGACCGATATATTTGTTCTGTTATGCTATGATTTTCTATGAAGCCCAATTGATGGTTAGATATAGTTCGGTTTATTGTGAGTTTTTATTATAAAATTGTTTTATTTCTAATTTCTCAAATAGTTCAGAGAGAGTTGGTAACAAACTGATAAGTCTGTATGAATCTACTTGGGCAATGTCTTTTCCATGTTTTGGTAACATCGGGATCTAGGACAGCTTCCATTGAGTTGGGTAATAGTCAGTGCATTAAATTCTAAATTGGATATGTGCATAAGATGAGGGAAAACTACAATTGGTATTTTGTCATTGTTATTGTAGCTGAATCGGGGCATATTAAGGCTCCGGGGTATATTAAGGAGAAAGTTATTTATTTATTTTTATTTATAGCAAAAGTATAGATAAGGTAGGTAGTTTGTTAATTACAGAAGCTAAAATACATGAAAAAGAATAATTTCTTGAAAAACTTCAAAAGGTAAAACTAAAAACTTGAAAACTAGTATTACATAAATTTTAAATTTGAATTTAGCTATTTTAAATAATGCTAAAAAAATGTATTGAAAAATACTAAAATTCTTAAATATTAGAGAACATAAATATAAAAATCTTAGTGTTGTAATATATTTTTACAGAGAAATTTGGTTATTGAAACTATAATTTGGTTGGAGACTGGTAAAGAGCTCCAAATGTAATAAAATAGGAGAGATGCCTATGACAGTTAAAATTAAGCATAGTTCCCTATGAGTGGTTATGGGAGATTTGTTACATAATATTTTCTTTATATATTTTACATGTGAGTAATACAAACAGTCATAATACATCATCGAAATTAAGCCCTTTTATAACAAATCGAATATACGAGTTAAATATTATTATGTAGTCCACTGAATGTGCTTACTTTCAATTCAACCGTGTTGCAATATGTAAAGTATGGTAGAATAACTGAAATATTTTCTTTTTTACTCATTCACTCAGATAAAAAGAGTATTTCCATTAACTTCAAAGGCAAACAAAAAATGACGATTTGATTAGGGAGGTCGCTCCAATGGCTCAAGAAATTATTATAGCTTGTGATTTAGTTTCATTAATGTTAAAAAAAAATTCTATTTGATGAAAATGGAAGTTTGAGGAAAGAAGCAGTTACATTTAGGGACACATACTGTGTTCTATTGGCTAGGTATTTTCTAATTAAGTTTAATGCCCGAAATTTAATTAATTCAATCTACAATGTTGGTTTTGGCGTTAAAATATAATGTCGATAAAAACAAAAATAAAAAAATATCAATTCAATAGTTTAACGTTAAACCTTTAAACATTGAAAATTGCTCAAATTAAGCTTTAAACTATGTTCACCTGCATAATAGAATAGGTCCATTTTATTTTTGTGATAACCAAATTGTATTCCAAATTAATTTGAAAGAATAATAATTGAAAAACCTTTTTTGACATGGTGCTCCCTAAACGAGATTCAAATCCGGGATATTCTGTTTAGTATTCAGATAACCAGTGCACCATATCGACTAGAATAACCTTAATAGTTTACCTTGAGATTATTCATTATTGTAATTAGTAATTTTTACTCTAAAGTAGTTTACAATAATATTGTAATTAACAATTATTGTAAACTAGTAATTTTATAACATTCAAATGGCAATTAAGCCTATACATTTCTAGTCAAAGCGATGTAAATTAGAAAATATTTATCAACTATTATTGTATTCACAAATATTTGAACTGACTATTCGTCTTCATTTTTGTATTCGCTAATATCAACTTAGATAATATATTCGATACATTCCTACATCACATCGCAGAATTAAGAAGCATATTAAAGTACACCGAAATATTTTATTCAAAAATATGAAAAATAATAATTATTATATAATTAAGATTGCATCATCATTATCATCATCAGCATCATTATCAACATCAGTGTACTGTAACCTCTTCAATGGAGCATAGATTTGATATTGAAATTTAATTCCCTAAAAATAATTTCGAATAAACACGATGGGTACTAAATAATCAAAAAACGAAAACAAAGTATTAACAGTTATGTAATTTTGGTAAATTTTAGTTCAATCAAAATCTCTCTTTATTTAGAAATAAAACTAAAAAAAAAAACATATTTAGAATAAATAAAAAACAATAATATTTTTTTTTTTTTGCTTACTCAACAAATATCATAATACCCATCATAAAATAAACAGTTGTCCATATTGAATAACAAACTGTAAATATTTCCAATTTATTTTTATTTTTTTTTTTTGCGAATTTTTATTACTTTTACAATACCAATATGGTAGTAATAATAATATTACATACATTATATAGGTACATAGATACTAACAGAACGAATATTATCTGGAGTAACTGCATTATTTTTGATCTTTAAAGTATTTTTTTTTATTTTATTTATAGTTATTTTGTTTGCTCACTATAATATTATGTACAATGTCAATATACATTTTATTATATTGTACATAATATTAGCTATGCATATTATTTTGTAAACGTGGTGAATATTTTGTTTATTTTATAAACAAAACTCACCTCATACAATCTAATCTCAACACATCATAAAATGTAAAAAAAAAATATTTATTTTTTTTATTTTTTTGTAAAATTAAATTTATCTTACATCTATCTACTATATAAATTGTGTTAGGTAGCTAGAGCTACATATAGATAATAATATGATAACCGTTAGATTGTTTTAAAAATAAAACAGTACCTATATCTATATCTGATGATAAAGATTAAACTTTCAATTTTAGCCCGTCATTTGGTAAATATTGACTTTGGAATTAAGTTTTTTGCTTTTATAAAAGAAAAAAAGTAAGAAATAAGCAAAATGAAAGGAACGAATTGATGCAATTTAATAACAGGAATGGTGTTTTTTTTTTATTTTATTTTTTATTTTTTTTATTATTTTTAACGGATTTATACACATGTACTTTGAAAAGAAAATTTCAATTTTAAAATAGCATGCCATATAAACACACAAGAGAGTGTTTGAACATGAATATATGAGGAGAGAGATTGTGAAATTGAAACAATAACGTGACGTGTAATAATAACAGTAAATGTTCGTCGTCATCACCATCATGTTTTTGTACTATAGAAAAACGCAGTACTGCTGCAGCATAGTTCTGCACATTTTTAGTATTGTATCCGATATGTTGTATTTTTTATGTTTTTTTTTTCGTTTTTTTCTTCAGATCTCATGTGCAAATATTTTTATAATTTTTTTTTTTTGTTTTATTATTTTTATTGAATAACCGTTACTGGAAAATTATCTCTTTTAAAATTAACTTTTTCTCATATATTTGAGATTTACCCAATA
Source organism: Argyra leucocephala (assembly GCA_963942445.1). Lineage (NCBI taxonomy): Eukaryota > Metazoa > Arthropoda > Insecta > Diptera > Dolichopodidae > Argyra > Argyra leucocephala. The sequence goes on along the minus strand of OZ012681.1, from coordinate 65,567,233 downwards.
GCAGGTCCTGATAATATAAAAATGTATAGAGAAAAGGATTTTTCATTGGATTTTTAACATAGAATATTGAATTAATTTTGATTTTCTTTGTTTTGTTTTAATTTTTTTTATACATAAAAAAAAAGGAAAAAATAAAATAAACAAGCTGAGATTTGTTTTTAATAAAATTTGAACGGATTGTTTAACTGGGTCTTCTTTATTAAATGGAATTTATTGGATTTTAAATTGAAAAAAAAGAATACATTTTTTTTATATATATATATATATTTATATATATATTAGAATTAAGTTAATTAAAGAAAATGAAAATTCACTTTTTAATAATAGAAAATTATCTAATAAAATGTATAATGTGTGTGTGTGTGTACAATTGTCAGAACATCGGTATTAAAATAATAAAACAATTGTTTTTAATGGTAATAAAGTGAGATAATAATAGTATGTTTGAGGATTTAGTAAAGAAATAACAAAATGTTTAAATTATTTACAAAAATATATTGTAAGTTGAATTTAAAAAAATAAAGTTCATTATTGTGTTATATAAAGTACGTATGGTGTTTCTGCACCAAGTTGTACTGCACAATGTTTATTCTAAGAGATTTAAGTTATAGCTTCAATATCAATATTTTAAATGGAGCGTTTATTCATTTGTATTATTTTGTTGATTCACTTAAACTGCATTTTACAAGTGAAGGAGTTACCCGCCAATCTTGTCCTCATAATATGAGTACTTCTTCAGTTTATTTATTAATCTATTTATTTACTAAAATAAAGTATTTTTGCATTGACAAAAGATAATTTATTTATTTATAGACATTTATATATTACATTATAATATTATAACTCTAGTGTGTGATGACTTAAAAGGAATAAAGCAAAACACACGAACTATATTAGAAATTAAGGAGATTGATCAACCTTCGAAGTGATCGGACGTGTTGTATATAAGTGAAAAAATTAAACCTCAATCGATTAATTCCATAAAGTAATTAAAAAAAAAAAAAACAAAAATCAACAAAAAAAAAAAAAAATATTAAAATTTAAAATAATTGTGAAAATAAAAACAAAAATTTAAGTGTTTTATGACTAAATTTAGTGGCAATGACCACTATAAAATTATAAACAAAAATGATATTTCTATGGTTCTCAAAAAACATAAGAATATAAATTCAAAAATGAGGAGCTGTAATAGCCAAAATAATATTCTTAAACAATTAGAAAACCTGAAAAAGGAAAACAAAGCATTAAAAAAAAAATTAGATGAATCAAATAATCAGATTTATAAAAATAAAAAAAATAACAACAATAATAACAACAATAATAACAACAATAACAATAATAATAATGAAAACAATTATAATTATAATAACCAGTTTGAAATTTTAAATAATGATAACGATGAGTGTGAAATGGTCATAAATGACAACAACAATAATGGCAACAACAATAATGACAACAACAATATAAATAACTTTATTGAAGTTATATCAAAAAAAAATCAAGAAAAGAAATCAAGTTCTCAACCACCTGCTGCAATAAACATCAACATTTCTAATATTGAGGTAAACAAAAATTTAGAAAACAAAATAAGTAAGTTACCACCGTTAAATGTATTTGATCAAAACCCTAACGATATAAAAAGAATAATTAAAGAAAAATTAAATATAAAAAAAAAATTTTTTTATAAAAAGGCTAGGTTCTAATAAACACGCCATAATAGTAGACAATTTAAGTAGTTACAATAGTATAAAAGATGTTTTAGAAAAAATAAATTGTAATTTTTACACATTTACACCCAAACAAAATAAAATAAAATCTTTGGTTCTTAAAGGCCTAAATGAAAGTGACAACCCAGAACATATTTTGTCATCCCTAAAAAAATTAGACGTAGAAAATGTTAGTTTTGTAAAAGTATTTCGTTTAGAAACGAGTATTTCAAAAAAAAATAATAGATTATTACCTACATTTATTGTACAAATGAGCCCTGATAGTATTGTTGCCAATATTCTGAAAATTAAATACCTGGAAAATCAGGTAATATTTTGGGAAAATTTAAAAAAAGGGGATTTCACCCAATGTAAGCGCTGTCAGCGTTTTGGACACACAGCGTTTAATTGCAAAATGGAATATCGATGTGTCAAAGGTTGCCAGAAGCATGATCCAGGTAAATGTTCGTTGGAGTTCAAAAACGAAAATAAAGAAAAACTATTTTGTGTTTTATGTAAAAATACGGGTCATCCTTCCACCTACAGAGGTTGTCCGGTTTTCATGAAATTCAAACAAGCTTTACATCTTAAAAAAGAACAATCTAAAGAAAAATTAGAAATGAGATCTTTCTCTTTTAATAATTTTGTCTCCCCCAAAATAAAATTTTCGGATTTATTGAAAAATAACAGAAATTACAATACAAATATTGATACAAATAATACCAATAATGCTGCCACTATGTCTGGCAATAATAATGTTACTAATAATTTATTAGTTGAAATAAAAAATGCTTTAGATATCATGAAAAATAAGGTTAATTCGTTAGAAAACACTTTAACTAACAAACTAAATGAACAAATTGAGAGAATAGACTTTCTGTTCAATATAATTTCAGAAAATAATAATGAACAATTGTACTAATAATCTTGTCAATATTAAAATAATAGCTATAAACGTTAATTCCTTGGTTTCTATTACCAGACGAGCTTACCTATTCAATTTTTTAGAGGAACATAACCCGGATATTTTATTACTAAGTGAAACTAAATTAAATGCAAAACATAAGATATATTTTAGAAATTATAACCTTATTAGAAAATACAGACGTAACTCAGTTCAAGGTGGCGGTACGGCTATTCTCATAAAAAACAATTTAAAATTTAGTAATATCAATGTCCCAAGCTTAAATAATTTTAAATGTATTGAAACATGTGCCATATCCCTAAAGTTGTCAAATAATAAAAATATAAAAATTATTTCAATTTACTCACCGTACGAAAACTCCAACATATTCAATACTGAACTAAACCAGCTTTTCCAGATTCTCAAACTGAATAAACCAGAAAATTATTATGTTATCGCGGGCGATCTAAATGCCAAACATTCCTCATGGTCTAACATTAAAAATAATGTTAGAGGAAACTTTCTTTATAACTGGATTAACCAAAATGAATGCCTTTATAAAATAAAATTATATAGCTCCAATTCACCATCCTACAAACCTTCAAATTCGTATCTAGACTTAGCCATAGCAGACAGTAGATTAGATATTATTACTCACCCACGTAACTTGAAAACCCTGCCTTATGACAGTGATCACGACGCCATTTTAATTGAGTTTGACTCTAATCTAAACGAAAATCTAATTTTCCAAAACGAAGAGCAGGTTCATAAAATTAATTATAATTCCATAAATTGGGATAAATTTAGAAAAAAACTCAAGTTAAGCTACATGTTAAAAACCAATGGCCAGACTAACTTAGTTCCATATAATAAAAACTTAAGTAATGCTGAAATTGATGACTATTTAGAAGTTTTATCTAAATTAATTCTTGATTCTGTCGAGTCAGTAGCACCAAAGATTAAACCGGACAATTCCTTAAACAAATTTATGTCTCCAACTTTGAAAAAATTACACAAAGAAAAAAGCTGGATTTTGACTGCCATGAAAAATATTTATAGGAGGACTCAAAATAGAAATAATCCCTTGTATACTAGAGCCAAATCCATTCTGACAAACCTAAATATTTTAATAAAAGAAAATTTAAGAAAAGATATAAGTAATCATTGGGAAAAAAAAGTTAAAGCAATTATTCCCTCCCGTAACATGTTCCCACAAATAAATAAAATTTTCAGAAATAAAAATATGAATCAAATTGTATCATTGGAAATAAACCCCAACGACACTCACTTACTCAACGCAATCAATAGAAGTTCAGCTCATCCGAACACTGCCCATAATAACACTTTAATTATTTCAAACGAACAGGATATTCTTAATGTTATTGGTTCTGAAATTGAGAATAGTCATTCAAATATCGCTCCACCACTTAATACGACACAATATAATTTAATAAATGAAACAGTAACGCAGTTTCTCAACTTAAAAAATAATGATGCTCTAAACAATACAACTTTAATTAATTTTAGTGATAATATGAAAGCCAACTCTTTACTTACCAATCAAAATAATAATAACTTTTTCGCCACTCTTGAGGATGTATATGACGCTTTTCGAAAACTAAATAACAAAATATCTGTGGGACCGGACAATATTCCTAACATAGTTTTAAAAAATTTACCTGATATTATAATTTCTCAATATTGTACCTTATTTAATAATATGTTGAATAACTCATATTTCCCAAAACTTTGGAAAAAAGCTACCGTTATTGTAATTAAAAAACCTGGAAAAGTTTCTACAGACCCTAAAAGCTACAGACCAATTAGTATGTTACCTAACATAAGTAAAATATTTGAAAGACTAATTAACAAATATTTGATTAAAGTTACAGCAGATAAAGGTGTCATACCTAATATACAATTTGGTTTCAGAGCAAATCATTCCGCCATACATGCTATAAATAAGCTTACATCAGACGTATGTTGGTATCTTAATGATAAAAACTACGTGGGTGCTTGCCTAATAGATTTTGAATCTGCTTTTAATTCAGTATGGACTGAAGGCCTAATATTTAAACTTATAAACTACAATTACCCGATTTATCTAACGAAAATTATTTATGACATGATAACTGATAAGACGTTTGTAGTTAAAATTGGTAACATTTATTCTGAAAAACTATTCCGCATTAAAAACGGTTTGCAACAGGGAACGGTAAACTCTCCAATTTTGTTTAATATCTTTTTGAGCGCCTTATTACAGAGCCTTAATAATTATAATGACGCTAAGAGTAACTTAGCATTTGCTGATGACCTCATAGTTTACGTGGCGGGAAAAAAAACTGCAAATATTCAATATAAGCTACAGTCAATGTTTAATCAAGTTCTTTCCTATGCTAACTCTTGGAAAATGAGAGTTAGTTTTAGGAAATGTGAAGTCACTTTATTTCGAACATCATTGGATAAATGTAATAAGGACGTTCGACAAAATTGGAGGAATTTCCATATCTAAGCGCCAGGAAATATTAAATTGGTAAACAAAAAATATGTGAAATATCTAGGGGTAATTTTGCAATACAATCTTAATTTTACTGAACATATTAAAAATAAAATTATATCGGCGAGAAGGGCATTCGCTATAACCCAAAAATTGTTTAAATCAAAATTCTTGTCTACCAGGGTTAAAATAATAGCTTATCAAGCGCTTATTAGACCCATTTTGACTTACGGCTGCCAAATTTGGTATAATATTAGTGCCTCACTTATGGAATTATATAGAAAGTTAGAAAGGAAATTTCTGAGAGGGTGTACAGGTATTTATCGTAAGCCAGATACTGAATATAAACATTTCTTTTCCAATAGAACGCTGTATAGCCGGGCAAATATTTCTAGAATTGATGTTTTTGTTTTGCATTTAATTAGAAAACATTATGTTAAACTCACAACTAATATAATAGATAATAGCTTAGTTTCACATTCTGCATATCCAGAAAATAAATACATTGAAGACTCATTAAGCTCAGGTTTCATTCCCCCAGAAGCATTTCTCTTTCTTGATCGCAATAGATATATTCAATCCAATTATAGCAATATCCCTATTATTTATCACGCTTTTAGACGTAGCACCCAAAAACAGATCACTTTCGAGCCAAATATTAACCCCAATACCCAACTACCAATTTGGAGATATAACATGAGCCTCTCATCAAAAGACGTACACCATATTATAAATATTAATAAGTTCTGGTGGTTAAGCTACTAAGAAAATTGGCAACAAAAACAATTTTTTTAATTTTTATACTAAATTTTAAGTTCAACTAAACGTTACAGTTCTGGTTTAGTAATAGTAGGTTAATTAGTTGTAAGTTAGTTTTTAAATAGTTTGTAAGGTTTTATTAAAAATATGTAAAATTAAAGTCGGTTTTTTCTAGCCTTTTCCGACTCTTGTTAAAATGAATAATAAAATTGTAACTCAAGAAAGTTGTAAAAATACGTAAAACATATGTAAAAAATACTAAAATAACTTTAATTGTAATGTAATAACTTAGAGTAATCGTAAGGGGTTCAATAAGTTGGTTTATAAGTCATAATGTGAATCATTTTTTTTGTTAATTTTTTGTATGATTTAAGATAGAAATAAGTTGGCTATGTTACAAATAAATATATATATAAAAAAAAAAAAAAAATATTAGAAATTAATACCTATCAATTTCTAACGATATTGATAATATTTCAATTGATGTTGATAAGAAAATTATATTTTATGTATTTGGGCGAAATGGATTTTTAATTACTGAAAAATATCATTATTTAACCTTCATTTGAGTAAGCACAGCATTTAAGATAAATTAACTAAGTTTATAATAAATTAATATTGAAAAACAAAATAAATATTGGTTTAATGTTAGTTATTCAAATAGAATATGTATACATTTACCTTTCTTGTTTTTAACTAAACCTTTTTTTAGATTGTTAAAATAATTTTGCAAACAAAATTTTCCCCCAAAATTATGCAACATTTGTTAACAATCATTCTCATATTATGTATCGTCAGTTTATGCTGTACCTATCTGGTATAAAATTAGCGCTAGCTTAATGGAAAAACTACGGAAGTTCGAAAGCGAGTGCCTTAGGGTTTGCATTAATAAATATAGAAAACCTGAGCCTGAATACAAACATTTTTATTCTAATAAATATTTATTGAGAATCGAGAATTTTATTATACAATTAATTCGAAACCATTATGATAGATAATTAAAAACTCCTGAAAAAGGTTTAATATCACATACATTTTTCCACAATGAGGAGTACATCAAAAATACTATGTTCACGGGTTTCATAGCATTCTGAGCATTTCATATTTTTAGACAAAAATGGTTACATTCAAAACCAAAATCATATTTTTGAATATAATCTATAATTATAATTGACAAGCATTTAAGGCCCTGCGCAGTAGACACCTTTTTATTTTATTTCCATTCTCCTACTCCTTAATGAATTTCTAATATATGTAATATATAAGATTGTATGTAAAACAAAAATGCGCACACAGTTGAAAATTTTGTACTCATATTATTTTATTATTCAGCAAATACATTATGCATAAGTGAGATCTTATGAAAATAATAAACAAAAGTAAACAAATCAGTTATTATAATTTACATTATATACTTGCAAATGAATCTATATACGTATGCCAAATAAAAACAAAGAAAAAAATTCATCTCAAATAAAAATTAATCTCTCCTCTTCATAATGAACTCTTAATATATAATAAGTAAGTTGTAAATAAAACAATAATGCGCACATAGTTGAAAATTTTTTAATCATATGGGTTTACTATTCACCAAATACATTAAGAAACAGGTAGAAACGAAACAGAAAATGAAAACCAAGGTATTTATGTTTTTTAAAAAAAACATACTAATTCCAAAGCTATTCATTAAAACATGAGTGTTTTCTGCTTTGTACGTAAATTACTGTTTTAAAAACTTTAAATTTGATTTCAACTTGAAATATAATTACTCAACAGGGGCCCCTAGTTTCATTATAGTAGATATGTAAAAAAAATTGAATACAATCCAGGCAATATCGATAGGTATAATATGAAATACGACATGTCTATACCCGATAAAGACAAAACTATAAGAAATAATCATTGGTGGTCAACATCCTTGTAAAACATGACAAATAAGCGAGCTATAGTACTTGAATAAATTTTGTAAATTCTTTAGTTTGTAAGGTTAATATAAGTAGTTTTAAGAATAGGTTAGGTTAGGATGTTTTTATTATAACAAATAGATTAACATTGTTTTTTGCCATATTTTTACAATGAATTACATAAAAGATTAGATACATACGACTTTAAGTATGGCTACATTTAAATATTACACCTATATTATAAGAAGTCTATGAGTTTAATATAAAAATGATTTTAAAATCAGAACAATAATAGCCTGTTTTGTTAACTTTTTTTGTAGGTTAAGGATAGAATAAGACTGTACATATTATCAAAATAAAAGTTAAAAAAAAAAAATATGTAATGATTGAGGACGTAATATTCTTTTAATATAAAATAATGCATATAAATTGAGGTCTGGTTCTAGGGCCATTTGCGAGTCCAAAATCGAGATAAACCATTCTTGTAAGCCGTAAAGATTATATATAAATTTTTTTCAAAGTTTGAAAATGATTAAAAACATACAGCTTTCTTTTATTATTATAAATATAAGATAAGATTTAAATTTAATACCCAATAAGTTTCAATTATTATTTTCTATTTTTATAACCCATATAACACAATCTTATTTATTTTGAATTTTTCTCCACTTAATTTTTTAGGCTATTTAATTTCCTTAATTACAGTAATAAATTTTATTTTCTTATTATTCTTGGAAACTTTTCAATTTCCTCATCAAAGATCTGTCAATTGTTTTTAAATAGAATTTCAACAATTTCAAAACTTTTATTTTTTCTTTTGTTGCCTGAATACATTTGTGTAAAAATTAACTAGGTACAATTATTTATATACATATATATATATATACATTATATAAAAATATATATTTTTATTAATAAACATTTTCATCGACTTATCTTATTGACACCATTAACTTAATAATAATAATAAAAAAATTGGTTATCTTGGTTATCAAAACCAACTAATTTTCCGAACAAAAACAAATAATATACCTACCTGCCTACTACCTTTTTATGTAAGACTGTTGGGGAAAATACTTTGAAACAATTAGAAAAAATTTTCATTGTAAATAGCATAAATGACAAAAATAATTTTATTTTCTTTTTAATTTGTTATTCCAACGGCTATATTTTCACGGGAAAAACTTTTTTTTTGTTGTTGTTTTTATTAAATTGAATTTTTTTTTTTTTTTTTTTGATTTTTCAAGATGTCTTTTCCGGAACATTAAACCGAAATAATTTTTGGTAGTTATAGGTATATAAAGTGATTTTGTTACTGATTACCTACCTACATAAATTTATTTAGTTAACAAGGCACACTATTATAACAGTTATTTAATGTTTTGCTATGATTTATTTAAAGTAGATTTGAGCTCTGAGATGTTTGGAAACTGGTATGGGTTTTTTTTTTGCTCAATTTCGAAAAACTTCAGAAATATTAAATAAAAATTTGACGTAACATTATTGTTTAATAGAAAAAATTGGAAATACCTTTCCACAGCTCAGTGAGTGATTGAAAATATCCTAGTCAACAAAAATCTATGTGTGGTGTAGAATATAATTACAGAAAAGTACTTTACTTCAAATAGTAACAAATACTAGAAATAGTTCTTTTACACAAATAAATTTTGAGTTTAGGTTCGGAGAAAATGATTAGAAGGGAAATAAGATGATACCTGGTGATAGGTAAGTTGAAGACGAACTTGAAGAGGTCATTTTACAAAAGCTGCTGATTGTATAATGGAGCATATTTCTATTGGCACATAAGGTGTAAGCATGTTTCATATTTTAGCCGTTCTCTTAGTATTTGAAATTCAAAGCGTTTTTTAATTCAGAGCAAGCACGAAGTGTCAAAAAAAAAAATGCATGCTTTTTTTTTGCTCAGAGCGTTCATAGCTTGAAATCCGTTTTTTTTTTATTGGTCCAGAGCGCGCTCAGAGCGTACTCTATGTGTTCGATTTAAATTAACAGTGCACGTAGAGCACTTGGATATTAAATGTCAAAAAATGATTTTTATTTTAAAATAAAATAGATAACACTACCGTACGATAGTAAAAAAGTAAACCATATTAAAATTTAAAATAAAAATCAACAGTGATTTTTAGAATCTAAGAAATAATGGACGACGATATAAGCTGTGATGGTAAATAATTAATATTTAGTCAAAAATAAATATGTTATAGTTCAGACTTTTTTAAAATATATTTTTTGACTATTAAATTTTAGTGTTTAAATGGAGCAAAAATTCAACGCTCCTCTTAATAGAATTAATGAAAGACAATTTTTCTAGAATAGAAAAAGGAGTCAAAAACGTAGTATACATAAAAGTAGACATTGAAATTGCAAAGGAAATAAGTGAGGCAAATAAAGCCTTACATCTCAAAAAAATCGATTAAAAATCCTTGTAACTGATACTTGTTGCCATAATATTGAGATGTCTTTTGGACAGATTCAGGCGTGGGCCATTTGATATACTCTTATTTTGTCGATTTAATTTAATAAGTATATGACTTACTGATGTTATTATTTTCCACACAGTGGAAATCGACACTCCAAATCTATCAGCAATTGATCTAAATTGGATATCGTCGGCCGTATTCCTATGTATCCAACAGACTATTTTTTGCGAAATTGACTTTTCAATGTACTATACAATTTTCGACTATGTTTTATTCGAATTTGCAGTCAAAATTAAGGTATTTCTTATAGTTTTTGAAATATTTTTTTCTGATTTATCCCAACAACCTATATTTTGCTGCTTTTTAGGCCTTCAAGTTGTGCAACTACAGTTTATGTACTGAGAAGTCATACAAATTTGTATTCTTAAGTATCTAACAGACCATTTTTATTCCCCAATGTCCAAACACATATGAAGCTTTACACTACACATTGTTTTAAATATTTTATTTTGATATTTCAAAATATTAAAATTATAAAACTGTGTATGTTAGATGTCAAAAAGCTTTCTCAACATTTTGCTTTTGGTCGAAATCTAAATGTATAGAAATGCGGCCGACGATATGACAACTTGATATAAAAAATATAACTCATACATTCCTGGTTTCCTAGACACCGCAACGTAATCATAAATTCCTTTGGAATATCAATGGCATTTTGTCCGACCGCATGACATTGAGAAATTGAATGTATTTCGTAAAAACCTCTGTATTCATTCTAAAGTGCGATTTAAAAGTGGCTATTGGAAAAGTTTGGCACATTATTTTTAGCATAATCCTGACTTTTTATTATTCGCACATCCACATCACTTTCAGATATGTCATCTTTTAAATAACTTTCATCGAAAAACAAATTAAACTTTTCGCTTCATATATACTAATTTTTTCTATAACTTTAATTTTTTGTATTTCTTTTTCTTTTATAAATTGTGTACATATTTTTTTTAGAGCATTATGATTTTCATTGCAGTTCACACATTTTTGTATATTGTTACACTTATCTTCTTCATCTGTCTTGTGATATTTTTCTCCACAATTACAGCATTTTTTCTCGTCTGTGCATTTCAAAGCAATATGTCCAAATTGGAAGCAGTTAAAGCATCTCAATGGAGCTGGAATATATTCTCTTACACGAAAACTTTCATATCCAGCATAGACATGGGTCGGAAGTGAAGTTGTGCCGAATGTTAATATATATAATCCTGTGTTAATTAAGACTTCTTTTTCTTTCTTTTTTATTGCTCGGATACCTATTACATTTTGTGCATTTAGTTCTTCTAATAATTCATTCTCTTCAATATAATTAAACTCCGGGCAAAAAACAACACCTTTGGAGCTATTAAGTGATCTGTGTTCAGATACTTTTACTTTTATATTTGGTGTCAACTGTGTTATCTGTATTAGTAGTGATGCTTGGTGGAACGTTTTGGTTTCAATTAGGAGAGTACAATTTTTTAATTTTCTTGCTCTCGTGACTTCTCCAGCAACTGAATTTATAACTTTTTTAATTAAAAAAGCTGAAATTTTTTCCATTGTAGCACCATTTTCTTTTCTTTCCATTACTAGGAATTTGGGTCCGGGGTTTCTGTTATTTAATTTTATTGAGATATCTATTTGTATCATTTTATTGCTGTCTTGTGTATGACTAGGTAAAGAATTGGCTAGCAGCTTATCTGGCGGCTTATCTGGCGGCTTATCCAGTTTTTCCTTCATTGTTGATTGTTTTTTATTTAGCTTTGTACTTTTATTTTTTTTTCTTTTTCTTATTATTGGTATGTAGTTAGACCTCTTTCTATAGTATTTTTATTTTGTATTTGCAATTGGTTAGTAAAATGCAATAAAATAATATTATTATTTTATTTTAATAAAATATTATTTTTAATTCACACACTAATATTTTTTCAAGAAAAGTTGATGATTATTTCTTCTCAGCCAACTGTGAATTGCTTCTCTAATTACTGTTACAAAGTGAAAATTTTTTTTTTATAAATCTTAAACTTTTGTAAATTTAAAAATTTGAAGTTTAAATTCGATTATTGACAATTTGAACAACAACAAAATAAAAATTAAAGTTAACTCAAATCTTGTTTTTTTATTAAATTTGAGTACTCCGAGCTTATTTGTACAAGCTCTGTTCAGAGCGTGCTCATTTGTGTCAGAACGCGCTCATATCTATGCTCTGAACTAAAAAACGAAAACGCCTTCAGAAACCACTTTTGAACTACCTGGATATGTCTACGGTGTAACAATAAAAACTGAAAACCTCACTAGTGTGTAGCCTAGGAATTGTTTTAAGGAAGGCATTCTTGATTTTAATTCAATAGAATATGTTGAATTTACAACGTCTGTAAAAGAGGGAGAGAACTCTCCAACGCTCCGTATATTCGCAGTAAGGGTTACTTGCACGGTGGAGTTACCGATTAAGTACAGGACGCGATTTTGGATTTTGTCAAGACACCCTATCGAAATTTGAGGTGCACTAACCTTTATGTGAGAATTGTGATCCATCTTAGGTCAGATAAAAGGTTTATAGATATTGAGATCTTTCCTCTTTGAGACAAATTGCCTTTACGTTGTGAAAGAAACACCAAACATGTGGCAGCATTTTTAGATATATAAAAAATATGCATTGCATTTTTTGTTTTAGCAATGCATGTCTAAGATAAATATTTTCAGAACGTTGTAGATTTTCTCGTTGAAATTACTGGGTTGGGACAGTTTTTTAAATTTAATTGAGTTCTGATTTCTAGTGCAGTTTAGTAGGAAAATGTATGCAAGTGTTTGGTTAGTCTATACTCCACTGCTCACTAAAACTTGTCAAATTATGACAGTTTGTTGCTGCAGGAGAGTGCGAGTGCCAATAAATTAGCATTTAATTTCCATTCAAGCGAATTGGTGAAGAAGTTCAGTTATTTCAAATAATATTAAGAAAATAGTAATTCTTTAATGTGCAATTTTAATTTTTCTTTTGTCTTCCTGGTCATAGTTTTAGTGCATCTTAAATCAAGCATACAAAAATAATATATATTATATATATATTATAATACCATGAGATATAATATAAGTAATATATTCCAAATAATTAATATAATTTAATAAAAAGGCCCACATTTTGAAAGGGAAAAGGACCTCTAAAGCTGGCCTACAGATTTATCTGTAGGATCAACTGTTAAAATAAATAAATAAATACCATGAGATATTTGCTTGGTGCAGACCTTGACATGAACCAGACCAGACTTGGTTTTACTTATAATATTGAATACAGATATTATTTGAGACGAAAATTCTCAGTTAAAGAGGAGCTGTTCAAGTAAGAGTTCTATGTTCGAAATTGTTCGGGCATTTGAACATTTTCACTTCATTGACTTTGTATATTCATACGGTCTACAAGTAGTTTAGAAAATATCAATTCTTAGTATTTGATACAATATCAATACCTTCCCAATCACAAAATTATTGTTCGGTAATTTCGGTACAATAAATTCTATTCATAAAATTAAGATCCGTCTAAAAGCCGGATTACTGATAAAAAAAAAAATTCTTTTAGAATAACAAAAATAAAAAACAAAAACAAAAAACTTACCTTGTTTTCACTTTTAATTTTTGTATTTGTTATTGTTATTATTATTGTTTTAATATAAATTAAGTCAATTATTGTCGCAGTTAAAACTTTCAAACTTATTCCTTCTATCTCTTTCTTTTTATTTTACATTTTTTATTATTTGTTTTATTTTTTATATTATTATGTATCTTCAGGGAATTTAAAATAAAAAAAAAAATAAGACAAAAACAAAAAAAAAAAGTTTTTTTTATCACTTTCACCACCAATTGTTCTTTTTCTCTTTTCTACCACCGACTTTTTTTTTTTTTTTATTATGATAATACTAATATCACTTCATAATGGTGCTGCTGTCGGAGTGAATTAATATAATGCATGAATTAAATATTCAATGCTTATGCAGTATATTCAAAACGGAGTAGAGTAGTTGACAAAATGAAACCGAAGGATGTATAAAAGATGCTGTCGCTTTTTTCGTTTTTTTTTTGTTTATTGAAACTTATAGGAACAGAGTTTGTAGTTACACAAAGAAGTGAGATAATAAGAGAAAATGACATTATTACTGTCATCTATGATGTAATTTAAAAACTAAATTATTAATATAAACAGGAAGGATGAAAAGTTGTATAATTGAAATGGACAGAAATAATTAAAAAAGTTTTAATTTTTGTTTTATTGGTTTGCTAACTAATTTTTAAATTTATTTATGTGATTAGCAATTTACTTAAAATGAGATTCAATTAACAGTACAATAGTGAAAATATTAATTTATGTGGTTAGAAATTGACTTTAAATGAGATTCAATTGTTCAATTTGTTTTTAAAATGTTAGGATGTTGATTTGCATGCCAGCGAATAAATATCTAATTAACACGCTGTTATGTGGGGCTGTGAACTTATATTTATTTACTCCAATGTTCCACTCTAATCGAGCTATACTCAGGTTCTATTTAAGTTTGTCAAAGGATTGAACTCATACTCACGTCTTCGATAAAGTTAATACAAACTTTATTCATATGGTATAAATACTACGCTAATACAAAATATGTTTTTTTCTTTCATTTGGCCGAAATTGTTTGATTTTGCTTAATGTTTACAATAGTTCGAGATCTATTGCTTGTGTGCTTTTATTTTTTTTTTTAAGTTAAGCCAAACACTAGGTTTCAAACGATACCTTTATAGACGAATATATAGCTTGAACTTTTGTAGATTGTACGTAGGTATATTTTTGCATTGGGGAAACACGTTTGTTGGAATATGGTTCCACATTCGAGAACATTTGACTACAAACGAATTCCCATAGCCAGTTTTGAGCCACCTTGGAATTTGCACTGAGTAGAAGTGGGCACTTGATACCTCTCTTGTTCCTCGGCGGAAATGTTTGAGAGGTGGCATTAGGGTTTTTATTTCATCTGAACAAGTGCCTAAACCTACGAGATATCTATAAAATAGGGAAAGTGCTCCAACATTTCGACGATTTTCAAGTGGTACAAGGGAGGATGTCACATTAGGGTTGTCAATAAGACGAATGACACGCTTTTGAACTTTGTCAAGAAAATTAAGTGCGGTTCGTGATAAACCGGCCCATATATGTGAATTGTATTCCAACTTGGGTCGTATGTATGATTTATAGATATTTAGCATGTCCTGGGGAGAAAATCGTTTTGCAGCGATTCCATATCATTTTATTGTTGACCTTCATCCCAGGATATTCAAGTGTTCGGTTAGCTGAATACGCACAACCCCGAACAATAGGGAGGGGTTAAATGGGGCAGTTTTGCGCGAGACTAGACAGCTTTGAGTTTTGGAGGTGTTGAACTCAACTCTATTACTTTTCCCCCAGTTGAAAATAATGGAAAAAAATGGTAAAACAATTTTTGATAATGAGATGTATTTTTAGTGTTAAATATTAAATTTTTTAATTAAAGCAAAGTATGCTGTTAAAAATTTTTGTGTGCCAAAAAATGGATACAAAAACTACTCCAAAATCAGTAGAAAAATTTTGTCAGAAATTCGTTTAATCAATAGCAGGTGGCATTATTTATTAATTTGACAATCAAAATAAAATTTAATTATTTATCTTAAATAAACCTATTAGTATTAATTAATCTATCTTAAATAAACTGTTTAAAAAAAATTTGTAAGTTTAATAAAGTGAACCTTAAAAAATATTATTTAAAAATGGAACCTTTAAAATAATATTTTTAAATAATGGAATAAAATGGAACCTTTAAAATAATATTTTTAAATAATATTTTTTAAGATTTACTTTATTTTACTGAAATTTATTTTATTTTACTATAAGTATATTGTATACTTCGATTATTCACTTTATTTTACTAGATCAAACATTGCTTATTGTCTAATGTCAAAATTTTACCGAGCAAAAAAAATTTGTATATACCCGGGTATATAAATGAGGAGCAAAAATTTTGAAGCTTAATACTTGGCGGTCAAAACAAGAACTTAATTTTTTTTGCTCGGCATACTAACAGCACTACGTAGCTTCAAATTCGAAAATCCTTTCATACTAATAATTTATTTTACTTGTTTCACCAGTGTTTGCGACCTTAGTGGGAAGATCTGCGACCCAATAATAATTGATTAAGTGGTTAAATAGGTAAAACATAATATATAATACACTTATTTATTTTTTGTGTGGTCTTGACAGTAACTTAGATAGATTTTGAAATATTCCTTTTCCTTAGCAGGAACGTCAAAGGAAAAGTTAGATAGACATCGCTGTATGTAGTCTACATTGAAAATTAAAATGAAGTCAAGAAAAAATTGCTCATTAGTCCTGTAGGACTAGATCGCAATATAGGAAGGGTGTGGTTTAGTGGGTAAGAATCCCACACGCAATGTCAAGCTACGGGGGTCATTGTGTCTTTCGAACATTCCCACCAGTCTGCGTATAAACAAAAAAAAAATAAACACTAAACAGGAAGTTATATTAAACTAATTCAGTTACATCTGACCCTCAGTGTACCTAAGATAAAATAAATGAAATATTGAGTGTGGGAACTATCAAAAAGAGTATAGGTATAGGTGACTAAAAAAAGAAAAACAAAAAAAAAAGTATCTGGAAACAATTTTTACAAGATAATCTACCTATTAATGTTATCATAATATGGCTTAAAGGTGTTTGCGTGAAGTATTTAGTCAAATTTAATGCTAATTTTAATGGACATAAAATTTAAAACAAAATAAAACAAAAAATAAAAGAATAAGTAAAGAAAATAAAAATTATGTTTCTTCAAGTTTTCGCTTTTTTGTTTTTTTTTTTTCTTGTAAAAGGTTCCTGGGGTGTTTTCTTTAACAACAAAAAGATCACAACTTTATTATTTTTATTATTTCGTTTTTAATAATACATACCTATATTATATACCTATATTGTATCAATGTATATTAAAAATATCTCCGACTAAAGAAATAAAAAGTGTGAAAATAAACTTTTTTTTTTTCTTAAAAATGTTAATACGGGTGGATAATAAATATGGAGAGTGGGGATGGATGGGGTAGCAAAATTAAAAATTTTCTCTTCTATTGTGTTGTGTGTTAAAAAAACATATTCAACAATTTTTGTAAGATAGGTATGAAAAGTTATCTTTTAGCTTAACTTAGATGAAAATATTTATTTTTGACAGGTGTTATAATATAAAAATAAAATAAATTAAAAATAAAAAAAAAAATAAAAATAAAAAAGTAAAAACAACAGTTCTTGACAGTTTTAAGATTTACGCAAAAATTTTTATTTTAATATAATTAAATGACAATAATATTATTGTTAATAATAATAAGAATAATAATGATGAACAAATTTTTAATATAATAATATAGGTATATATTTTTAATTAATTATTTTTTTTTCTTTGTTATTTTAGCGACAACAATTTTTATATTTCCCAGAAAAAGCAACATTAACTTTCGCAGTGTTAATGATAATTGTGGATTCTAGGAAGAAAATGTTAATGAATTTTTTTTTTAAATAATAATGTATATATAAATTTATAATAGCTAATAAATACTTATACAATAATGTTTAAAAATTTGGATTTTAGAATTATTATTATTTTCATTTTCTAAGAAATTTTTAAATAAAAATTTTTAAATGAATTTTACTTGAAATTTTTAAATAACAATAATACGTTCATTATGATCTGTTGGTTTTTCGGCTCAGGTAGAGCCTTCACTTTACAAGTTATTATTATTATTCTACTCTATCGTATGCAACTGTCTTCAATTCGGGAACTCCAATCTTTTGTCAAGTCATTTTGATCTTGGTCTACCTCTTGTTCATATATTTACGGTAGTGCGTCTAATTTTTTTTTGTCATTCTCTTTGCCACATTACATATTATCATGCCCATCTTAGCATTTGTGCTTTAATAAATTTTGCATGTTAAACAATCACAAAGGTGTTCTAGTGCAACCTTTTCGTTCAACTTGTACAATATATTGTACATCAGATTTAGCAGCCTACTCTGACCTCATAAAACATAATACATGTATTTTTTGTATTGGGAAATGTTATTTGAAATATTCCTTTTAAATTTAAAAAAAAATGTACGCCAAAAAGTGACAAATTTAAATATTTACATTAATTTAATAAAAATGATTCATGAGTAATGGTGTATTGCATGTAAGTGCATTTTCATTTATTATTTAAGACTTAAGATTTAAAAAGATTTAAAATTCATTTATTTTCTTAAATATTAAATTTTTACAAACTACATCAAATTAAAATTGAATATTATCAAAACATAAAACTCTTAAATCTAATAAACTAATATAATAAATTCAATAAAATTAAAAAAAGTAAAAAAAACTATAAATAGTTTATTAGAATAATTAATAGGAACAAATAAAAATATAAAATTCAAGAAGAAATAATTTAGTAAAAATAGCAAAACTTTATATATGTTAGATTTATTGAATCAGTCCTAAACCAAAACTAGAATGAAAACAAAAATAATTCAATCTAACCATTTTTTGTTTTAAAGATTCACACTTTAGAGGTGCTACCTAATCATGATGAATTTTGTATTTCATTAATTAATCATTTCTTTTAGTTGTACAACCTCATTCTGTTCTTCTTTCTATAAAGTACTTAATCGCGCATTTAATTTAATTAATAAAATAAAATAAGTAGGATCATTCGAATATATTCAAAAGAATACGTGTTGAATGAAACAAACATAAATGAAGAAAAAATATAAATATAAATATAAATGTTTTAGCGGGATACTAAAATCATAAGTAATTACAAATTAAGATTAGACAAAATAATTTAAAAACAAAAAAAAAGATAAAATTAAAAAAAGTGTAAACAATGTATCAAAAAATGTAAAGAAAAAAGAAATAACAAATAAAAAGTGTATGAAAAGCTTAATATTGAAGTAAAAAATTTACAAGTATAATATAAGTTCAAGCAAAATTAAAGAATATAATATAATTGAAGTATGAAGAGAAAACCACATTTAATTATAATACATACACAAAACACTTATTTAATACAAATTTCCACCATCAAATAGTGATTCAATTTGAGAGTGATCGAACTGAAATAACCAGATTTTCAACTGTCTATTATTTTTACTAATAATAAAATAGATGTAATGTACAGAGCTGTTGGTTTTTGCCGAGCTAATATTCTCATTTCTAATTTAAAAATAAAAAAATTATAAAATATTAGTATATATCGAAGAAATAAAAATATTTTTATTATAAAAAAGTAATGTACAAAATATTGTACATTCCGAATCAAGTTGTATGTACAGTATATTGTACATAATTTTTTAAGTACAAAATATTGCATACATTTCGAACCAAGACCTGCGATTAAATGTTAGTAGAAATTTAAAAAGTTAGAAATTTAAATAAACAACTGATTATGGTTTTTATTTGTAAATACGTATTTAGCTGAAATGAGTCGTTGTGTCTCTGAAACAAAGATTTATGAATTATTTCCAGACTCAGAAATTGAGGAGAATTGTGCCATCTGTCAATCTGATCAATTGAAAACATCTTATTGTGATAGCGAAAGCGATATTGAGATAGATAAATCAAAAAAAAAAATGTAAAATATATTGAAAGAGAATTTCTAACAGTTGACGGGGAAGAAGAAGTTTGTGCTTCTGAAAGCCCACTTGAAGCGAAAGTTATTTCAGTGGGTACCAATGGTAAGACGTGTTTTCTCTTATACTTATTTATAATATGTAAATAATTAATAAATACAAATTTAAATTATAAATTATCAACTAATAAAATTATTTTAATAAATATAAAATAAAACACTTGTTAATATTTCACTGATTAAGAAAATATATACAGATTTTCTTATATATTTTATTTTAATTTAATATTTTAATAAAAATAAAAAATAAAAATATGAGCCGACATGTTTCGTCCTTTTAAGACATTATCAAGACTAAGTAAAAAACATAAAATTTAAATTTAAAGGATGAAAAATTAACATTTAGTGCAAGTATACCAGTACAAAAAATAGTAACTGGTAAATTACTAGTAAAAATTATACATTTATTAAAAAACACACATATGATTTTAATATTAGCTAAGATTGACATGTTGTAAGCGACAAAATTTACAAAATACAGAATTTGATTTACGATTTTAAAAAAATTACTATGTGTGGTAATGAGTGGGTTCTCATTAGTTAGGTCTAACTGATTGTTTAATAAGTTGACTTTTTTTATTTTTAGTTTATTAATATGAAAAATTTCATATTTATCCAAAACTCTGCTACCTGCTACTTCCTCTACCAATTCCAATTTGTCAATGTCGGTAAAGTGGTCTGAGTATTTTAAGTGATGCGCTGAGCCTGATGACGGATAGGAAGAAGCTACCGATTTTATGTGTTCGGTAAATCTAGTTTGGAGGGTTCGTTTTGTTTTACCAACATATACTCCATCACATCCTCCACACTGAATTTTACAAATTTCACTTTTTGTTAAAATATTATCTGGCTTCGGTTGTCTTATTTTATTGTTAACAAAAATATTTTTTAAAGTGTAGTTTTTAAATAAATTATCGTTTACTAAAAAGGAAAATATTCAGTGGCGAAGTCGAGAATTTGAACCAAACCCAATTCCTTTTAGTTATGAATACTCGGAAAGTAATTTGACCAACGTTTTAACACCTCTACAATACTTTGAAAAATATTTCACTGATGAAGTGCAAAAAAGTGAAGCAAGAATGTGTTAATAATTTTGTTGCAACTGATTTTTTAGAAATGAAAACCCTCTTTGAAGTCCATATTTTTATGGGTTGTTTGAAGTTTCCGCCGGTTAAGATGTATTGGTCTACTTGTTTGAATATGAACCTTTGTAGAAAAAATATGAGAGCTGATATATTTTTCCAATTTAGGAATAATTTGCATATAATTAAAAATTTAGATAACTCAAAAATTGTAGCGATAACTTTCCTAAAGTTAGACTTTAATTGAAGCTGTATAAGAACGTTATTGTTCTATTGAATTGGAAGAAAATCTGTGTACTGTGTATGAACAGATTATACCATTAAAGTTATTGTTTATTTCGAACATACTATGAATTTGATTATATAGTTATTCGGGGGTCCTTATTAAGGTAAGATTTCAATTGAACAATACTGCAAAGGGAAGCCATTACTATTTAAAAAACTATGTTTTGTGCGGGAAGAGTGGTATTCCATATAGCTTCCTTTTATATCAAGGTAAAACCTTTTTGAATTCTTTATCAATCGATTTGCGAAACCACCATTAATTGATGACAAGAAACTTGCTAAAAAAGGTAGAGGTTCAACCAACAGAGTCTGGATCTGACCAACTCCTTAATTCTTAAAAGAAAACCTGTGGAACACAAAAATAAGCCTAAGAGGGGATTTTTGTGTTCCACTCAGTATCTGTAAACAATTAAGGCTTATAGATACTGAAGTTCGGACAATGACAGATGTTCGATATGATAAAATTGACCATTTCCCACAACACGATAATAAAAACGAACCAACTAGATCAAAGATTGTTGGTTGCAAAGGAAGAACTTATTTTTATTGTGGTAAATGCAAGGTTCACCTTTATATTTCAAAAAAAAGAAATTGCTTTTGTGATTTTTATCGGCAATAAATAATTTCTTTTATTATATATATATATATTTTTTTTATTTTGTTATATGATATGAATGATAATATGAAATAAAAAGACTTTTATTTAATTTTATGGTTTTGTAAAGCTTTAAAAAAAATAAATAAATTGAATTATTGTGAAAAATTATTTTTTTATTGGAAAATAATAAGCTTTGATTCGGATTGTACAATATATTGTACATCCCCAAAAACCCAAGCTACTGGAACCAAAATCAAAAAATTAACTTTTATCACTTAGTTTGATCCAATTTGACATTTATGACATATCAATATATTTTTTGCACAACTAGAATTAATTCAGGAACGAAAGGGTTAAATGGCTTACCGCCAATTCTGCCTTACAAATTAAAAGCATAGTAGCTGCTATGTTTTTTTTTTTTTTACTTTCTAAATCGTTTTTTTCTGCTCTATCTACCACTATAACCCATTTTTTCTATGTATTCCGATTCTCTTGCAATTAGTAGTATCATTTTCGCAAATTTTGCGTTTTGATTGTAAATACATACAAAAAACACAGCAACTTTAACTTTTGCTCTTTCATTTTCTACTTTACGCTCTCAAACTAATCTTCCTTCATTTTTGTTTTATGTGAAACAAATTGTGTAGAAAGTTAGTATGTTCGTTAATGTGAGTAAGTTAGTTTCTTTTTACTAAATTGACGGAAAAATGGCTCCGAGAGGGAAAATTATGACTGAACTTGTCTTAGCGTAAGTATTAATTTATTAAAACATAGTATCTTAGTTTGCAGTTTTTTTTAGTATTAATATTTGTATGAAACATAATAACTTGAGTTACTATTGTTTTCGTTGAATTTTTAACTAAAATGTTTGTATAAAACATTTTTTCTTAACTTAGCATGTTTTTATTTGGCAAATTAAGAACAAAGAACTAAATCGCTATGATGTCTCAATAACATGGTAAGTTTCTTTTTTGTTCTCAACAAAATATATCTTTTTTATTAATAAAATTTAATTCTTACATTGCGCTTTTTCAGTGCGAAAAGAGAAAAATATATTATGATTCGTGATCGTACCAATATTAATCAAGAAAAAGAAGAAAATTTATCAGATTTAGAAAGCAAAGATTTTGATAGTGATTATGTCAACAATTGAAGATCCAAGGTATTTCCTAGAACCTAACAATGATATACTCGTTGATGAAATATACCGGTCAACAAATAAAAGCCATGAAAAAGAATATTATTTAGAAACCGCTGTTGAAGTACAATGTTTTACAAATGTGAAAAAGAAGATAATCAACCAAAAAGAAATAGAAGTAAAAAAGTCATTAATTTACTGCTGATCTGCAAATGCAGAAAAATTTATGTCGAAAAATATAACGAAATATTAAATTTTAGACAACTACAAAACATATACATTGGCTGAACGACGTCTTCTGTTGGATAAATATTTAAAAAGTCGCATTGCATTATAATTTATTAACCCATTACTGCCTATTGGATATTTAAATACCCAAAAACTTTAGTGCATTAAAATAGCTATATATGCCGTTAGGTAATAGATACTGAGCTGGCTTTGATTTTATTAGAGAGAAAAAAGGCGGGACCATAATTCTTTCCTTCGTGAGCCAATCAAAATTCTCAAGAAGTGTCGTTGTTAGTGGGAGTCAAAAACTAAGGCTTTTCTAATCCCTGAAAATTTCCATAAAAAATCGAACACTTTTGGCAACCAAATTTCGTTTTAGTACCGCATTGTCTACAACGACTGCGTTTAGGCATTTTTTCCACTATATATGGTCCACACGATCCGTTCGTTTTGCTATTTGTTGGGCATTAACAAGTACACGTCCACATGGACGGCTGACTACTTGTTGCTGTAGTGTTACTAGTGCTTCCACCACATTTACCATGAAATAAAATTGACTCATAGGAGTCACACCTTCATACCTTGCCCAGAAAACATGCAACTTCCATGCATTTACCATTGCGGCATCAAATGCGTTTGTGAGCAATAGCCAATACCATCTTATACAACGAACTTTGATCCGATAATTATTCATAGCATTATCAAACAGATCAACACCACCCATCTGCTTATTATACTCATGAATGAGCAGTGGCTGGTCAATTGTTATCATCTTACGACTTTTTCGGTCATACCGCTTTGTATGGAAGATTGGACCATGTCTCAAAAAGTTAGACCATAGTAACGACTTGGAATAAAATAATTTATAAAATAAATTTTATAATCAGTGAATTTGGTGACTAATTACTGAGTTGTCGCTCCAGCGAACGGCTAATACATCATTGTTTTATCGAATACAAAATCATATGTACCCCTTCGTTTCTTCTTCATATCTTTTATATCTGATAAGGGAGCATGATTAGTTCGATTTCCGCGAACAGTTCCAATCGCAAAATAACCGAGAGAAGTCAATCGACACATAAGTTTATGACTGGTGAAAAAATTGTCAAATGTAACATTGATTTGTTCTGAATTTTCCGCATGAGATAAGAGTTGCAAGAGAACGTTTTCTCCAAGGCCATAATTACCATCTCTGTTTGCAGATGCACCAGCATATGGTGTAAACTGGTAGCAGAATCCATCGAATGAAGTCAGGCACCAAAACTTAAAGCCGAATCTGATTGGTTTGCCTTTGATAAACATTTTACAAGATTTATCTACATTAACGGGATCATACGCTGTTTAACTCCTAATAAATTTAAAACTTTTAATTCCTAATATTGGATTTATATACCTACATGTTCAAATTGTTCACTGTATTCTACTTTAAATCTATTTTTAAATCTAAATTTTTCACAATATTCTAAATTCTAATACCTAAAAACTATTGTATATAATTTTTCAAAGATAATAATTTAATAAAATTTTGGTCCTTTTTTTTGTTTTTTTATCATGGTCACTAATTTTTAGCATCTCAAGGACACTAAAAATTCATTGTCTACTTTAATAAAACATCACAAAAATAATTAAATAACAGGATACTATCCAGACGTGTTACAATATTATTGTACAATTTTATATTATTTTGCTATTCATTATAAATTTTGATGATCTCAGTAGAAAAGTAAAATATTTTTTATATAAATGAGAAAAAAACAAAACAAAAATACTTAAATTATTAAAATCTTAACCACCCTTGATTTTGTTGGAACATAGGCAAGCGAGTAAAAATATTAGATATTATGACAATATAATGAAGAATGAGTTTTCTTTGTTTTTACGTTTTATTTTTCTTTTTAATAACTTTTCATTAGAAAAAAAAAATATCTATTAAATTCAAGAACCCAAAAGCTGATTTTTATTGTTTTGTTTTGTTTGTTTTTTTGTTGTTTAAAAAAATGAGGAAAATAGAAACAAAAAATGAAAAAAATCAAATGTCCTGGCTATCATATCATCAATTCATCCATCAATTCAATGGGATGTTATGTCTAGACAAATTTCATTTTGTTTTTGTGTGAAATCTGAAATTAAAAGTTCTTTTCAATTATTTTGGCAAAGAAGAGGTTACTGAAAAAATAGGTAAATATATAGATATGGTATGATAGGTTCTGATAAAGAATTGAATTGCCAAATAAATTAATTTAATAAACGATAATAGAAATAAGAGTTTTTTTTTTTTTACATTGCAACTAAGCTAAAAGGACTTTTGTTTTTTAAGGATTATTTATTATTTTCCTACAATTTAGTCATATCATATGCACCTTATATTGTAGTTTTAAATTTTAAATCTAAATGCTGTAAAAAGATATTTTTCATCCACTAAAAATTCGAGTTATTGGTGCTTTGAATAATTTATTTTAATTTTTTCAACCAAAAATTTTAATCTGCTTTGAAAAATCGACTTTATTTCGTCTTTACACAAAAAGAGTATTTGTTTTTAGAAAGAAATAAAATGTCGTTGATTACACTCATGGCGTTTTAAAATGACTCCAACTAGCTATTTCTTCAAAAAATGATCTTCATATAAAATATTCGTTATTCATAGTTTGCATAAAATCAATAACCAAAAATATCTACATGAAAAAATAGATTAGTTAAAGTTGTGTTAAAATCCGATACAAATTATTTTCGCCGCAAGATTGGTTTTGTTTCAAAATTGTTCAATTGATTTGCCGTATGCGGTAAATTGTGATTTTGAGTAAAACGCAATTGAAGTTTTCGCTTCTATCACTAAAAACGGCTTATTTATTTAACAGTGGACCTACAGATTAATCTGCAGGCCAACTACGTGCTCCTTTCCCTTAATTTTTCTTTTTAAACATTATTTAGATGTAACCTTCTACTTTTAAATCTTTGTGTTAGTTTTTAGTTGTTGGAACAAAATTTTCGTACAAAATAGACAAATATCAGACCAGTTTTCACTTACGAGAAACCAACACAAAACAGTTTGTGCAATTTTTCTATGTTATCTTACGACATGCGACACAAAAAGATTAATTTTTTTGTTTATAAGTTAATGAAAAACAAAAAAATGTTAAGTAATTTTCCTTAAACAAAATTTATTATAAGCAAAAGTGAATACAAAATATAAAATATAAAAAATAATATTGATAAGTAATAAGAAAAGTTAATATACAACCATAACAAAAATAAATTAAGCAAACTAAACCAAATTAATCAGTTATAATAAATAATACAATTCAGTAACAAAAACAAAATCATATCAAATAAGCGATTTCTAGAAGTTAATACTGAAATATCCATTTCTTAATTCTGAGAATAATACTGATTCCGTAAAATAAATAATATAATGTTTTTCATTTATATAATGATCATTTGGAATGTATTTTAGGTATTTTATTTTTCCATAATTTAATCTAGATGCAGCAACGGAAAACAACAACAAATCGTCGTTTATGACTTGAATTATTTTTAAATAATTTTTAAATCAGAGTTGGTATATTTGTGCATGAAAACATTAAATAATATTATAATCAAAGATATTTATTGCGATGAGTTACGAAACAAATATATAGATATTAATTAATGCTTTCTACCAGAAAACCAGAAAAGAATAAAGAAATTGTTGAAAAATTTTATCACTTGCTTGATAATAAACTCGAAGCATCAACAGCAGCTTCTGCAATTGTAGGTGACTTCAATTCTAAAATCCGTAATGTACATGATAACTCTGTGGAATTATATAAAACCATAGTTGAGTCAAATGGTTTCTTTTTCTGTGACGATTCAGTAACAAGACCTGCATCTAAAACTTGTTTGGACCATGTATTAGTAAATAAATTAGATGAAAAAATTAATATAAGTTACTTACCATTTGGATGCAATGACCACAATAAAATTTTCATAGAATTGGCTAATTGTAGTTTTGATAATATGAAATCAATAAATAAACAAAAATACGTAAACAAATATCTATTTAGGAATCAAGTCATAATATGCCAAAATTTATGTCTAAATTCAACTGACAATGTCAACGAAAACTGTAATAAGCTGACATCTATTGTTAAGCACTGTAAAGATATAGCAACTTCGACTAAAGTTACACAAAAAAATTAAATTTACAAAAAGTGGTTTGATAGCGAATGCTTAGAAATGTTAAGAGACCGAAATTATTGGCATAGAAAACACACAAAAAGAACAGGTATGGTGATATTTCCAATTTCCGGAAAGGTCCGAAAATATGGTCTTTTAACCGAAAATTCACCGAAATCAAGATTTTGAATAAGATATTTTTAAAAATCCGGTATTCCAATATTTATTTAGGTAACTGGAAATATTCACACTTAATGTGTGAAATTTTCCCAAAACAAGGTTTTTTTTTCTGACATGTTGATATTATTGACAAATATTCTTCGGCCGGCTCTATTTATTCTAATTTTTTTAATGCTTTACCATATCGTCTAAAAATTTCGATAATATTAGTTATTCTAATTTATTCTAATTTTTGAAATTTTTTTTAACTGTATTCGCATTCTTTTGGGAATTGATTTTAAAGTATAAAGAGTGATTTTACTTCTATAAAGCATATGACTGTAGCGTCAGATAGTTTTATCTTATTGTACCCAGACTTTGGTAAAAATGTTAGTCCATAAGGCTGTTATCTGTACTTCAATATGTATTGTAATCTGTACTTCAATATTATTGTACTGGTAAATTTTGATTGTAATGACTTTGTAAAGAAAATGGTAAGAATTTTGCAATAATCTACGAAGAGTTCAAGCATTATCACATATTTCAAGACATAATAATCACATCAGAGATTCGTGGATTCTAAGCTTCTAGTTCTAGACTAGAATAACTGACTTCCGAATAGAGACCAAGGAAATGGGTATTTTTCCATTGCTTAAATTTGTTTAGATAAAATAATATAACCAATAAAAATATCCTTAGATCCTTAACTATCAACAATTTTTTTTTTCCATACAAATTCTCCTCTTAAGCTAAAAAATAATATTTTTTAAAACGAAGGAATTTTTTTGTTGATAAATTGTCGCAACAACAAGCGTTTCATTAGGTATTACGATAAGCCATCTAGGGGTTATCCTAAGTAAGGGGTTATCCTAAGAATTTTCAGACTGTAAGGAGAGATATTTTACTTAGCAATTTGAATATAAAAAGGGTAAAGAAATGCATATAGTCAGTCTTTGACTAGTACAACAAACTACTGCAGTATTATTTATTGACATGAAAGCTTTCGAACTCATGGGCCATTCTTTTAGCGAAATTGTATAATGCAATATTTAGAAAAACCAATTTTTTTTTATTTTTGTTACTCAGACTCCGAATTTGCATATAAAAATACCTGTTCCCATTTAAAAATCTTGATATCGGTGAATTTCCGATTTAGAAGAAACCTATTTTCGGTCTTTTTTTCGGAAATTGAAAATATCCCAAATCGATAGAGCACCATTGATTTAGTTAACAATTTTTTTTAAATTTTAGAGATAAAAGGTTTTAACCTAACTCAAGTGGTCTTGTTCGTTTTAGTCGCTTCACAAAGTTTTGATTGTCAATTAAGCTAGAAGCTTCGGTATTGACATGTTGGATCAGGCGAGTTTTATGCCGTGCAGCCCATTTTATTATTTCGTCTTTTATAGAAGAGATCTTCAGATCTCGATGAATATCGGCATTGCGAACATACCATGGAGCATTGACTATGTTGCGCAGTACCTTATTTTGGAACGTTTGGATAGTTTGAATATGGATTTGTTTAGCACATCCCCATATTTGAATACCGTATGCCCAGACTGGCTTCAATATTTGATTATACATCAAAACTTTGTTATAGGTCGAGACCGTAGAATTCCACCCAATCAGCCAGTATATTTCTCTATATTTGAACTGGAGTTCTTGTTTTTTGATTTTCACATGTTCTTTCCATTTCAGTTTTGCATCCAAGGTCATGCCAAGATATTTAGCTTTATTCTCGTATGGAATCACGACATCATTAATTTTAACTGAGAGAGGAGTTACTATGTTTTTGTAGGTGAAGTTTACATGACTAGATTTGGCTTCATTTAATTTAATTTTCCATTTTTTGCAACAGTTGCAAATTTTATCATTAGCTTTTTGCTGTTTGTTTGTAGCTTCTTCTATGTTAGAGCCAACTGCCATCAACACTGTGTCATCTGCAAAGGTTGCTATTTTTATATTTTCTACTTCGGGTATATCGCAGGTGTATAAAAAATATAAAATTGGACCCTGTATACTACCTTGCGGTACTCCAGCTTTTATAGAGAGGATTATTCATTTTCATTTTTAACTCGAAAAACTCTATTTGAGAGATATGATGAAGATAATTCAACATAATTTTTGGGGAGTAAGCAACTTAGCTTTTTGATGAGTCCATCTTGTCAAACTTTATCAAAAACTTAGGCTACATCTGGAAATACTGAAGAACAATTTTTTTTATTTTCCAGTGCCCTTTCTATAATGTCTGTTATTCGATGTATTTGATTTGTTGTTGAGTTTTTTTGCCTAAACCCAAATTGGTGATTAGGTATTATATTGCTGTTTTCTATGAGAGGGGGTTGAATCCTTCTCAATAGTAATTTTTCAAACAACTTCGATATTGTAGGGCGCAAAGATATCGGCCTGTTGGATTTGGTGTCGTTAGCAGGCTTTCCTGGTTTTTGGATCATTATTATCTCGGCAACTTTCCATATACTAGGTACGTGTTTAAGCTTAATACAGGCATTCATTATATATACCAAGAGTGTGAGAACTTTGTTGGGTATATTTTTTAGCACATTTGAAGTTATTAAATCAAATCCTGGGGCTTTATTTAATTTTAGGTTTTTTATTTCCTTAATTACTTCTTTTCGACTTATTAAGGGAATATTTATATCTTCATGGTTATATATTTCAGTTAGATCAATAACAGTGTTCATTTCATTGGGCTTAAAAATTTCAGCGAGATGATCTGCAAAAGTGTTAGCTTTTTCTTTATCGCTTCTTGCCCATGAGCCATCATTTTTCCTCAGTGGTGCAGAATGCACAATAGACTTCTTCATTTTACTCGTAGCTTTCCATAAAGAATAATTTGTTTCTTTAGTAGCTGTTAAATTTTCTAGGTAATAATTCAGAGATCTATCATTTAATTTCTTTATTTCTCTCTTTAGCTCCTGACTTTTATTATTAAGATCCGTTTTGCTGGATGGGTCACGCTTTTGTTGCCACCTCCTTCTCGCTTTTCGTTTCTCTTTTAACATGTTAAGGATATGCACCGGATATCTAGTGCTAATTATTTTTAATTTTTTTGTCTTAGTACTAGTCCAAGCTGGCAAACTAGTCCAGGCTTGCATTAGTTTTTCAGTAGCAGTTTCTAGTTGTTCCTCATTGTCTAATGTTACTCGTAGATTAATTTTTTCTAGCAGAATCTTTTTGAAGCTTTACCAATCTGTAGATGAGTTGGTTAAAAAGGGTTTACTAGATTTTTTCACTATTGTTGCATTTAATTTTAGGATGACAGCAGAATGGTCGCAATTGAGGTCATTATTATCTTCTATAGTTGTGAAATTAGTTAAGACAAGTAAAAAAGAAAATGCTAAATGAATGGCTAAAAAATTTATTATCTCATCGAATGTATGGACATTTATTTTTTTATTTATTTCATTTCTCAAAAAGAGCTGTGTAGCTCGTATAGAGTATATATACATGTATATGATTTAACATATCAAAAATAAAAGTATTCAAAAGTATTCAGTGCAACATAATTATAATTTAACAATTTAATACAATAAGAAAATATAAAAGATTTTTTTTTTTTTTTTTTTTTTTTTGTAACAATTCAAATATAATTCAATGAAAATTCTAATTTTAATAATTGGACAAATACATTATTTTACAAGTTTTTTTGAATTTCTTACTGGACATATTTTTTACACTCAATGGCAAATTATTATATAACATTATTGCTGTATTCATTATAGGTTCTATACCATTCTAATTAGCACCTGCATTGTATCGTAAATTATTATTGCTTCTGGTGTAGTGTTTATGTACGTCATTATTTGACACCATATTGGTGTTTGTTTTTATTAAGTTATTCCTCATATTATGTATTTGATTCATTTGTATTACTTCTTTATAGTGTATTAATTTTAGTATTTCATATTTTTTATGAATATAATCAGTTGAGGTTCTGTGGCGCAGTTGAAATAGGTTTTTTATTGCCTTATTTTGAATTTTTTGAAGGCTGTAGATATTTTTCATAAATGTGTTACCCCAAATTGCTATTCCATACGTAATAGTGCTATGGAATAGACTATAGTAGGTAGAAATTTTTATTCTTTCTGGAAGCCGTTTCCCGATTTTCCTAAATAGTTCAGCTATTCGTCTGGTCTTCAGAATTAATTCATTAACCTCTTTATTCCAGTTTAAATCTGCATCAACCCAAATACCTAGATATTTGTATTCATACACTCTATTTATTGATAATATTGTTATAATATATGAACATGTCTGCATTCGTAGATTTAACTATCAGATATTTTGTTTTATTAACACTTAACGTGAGCTTGTTTAAGGACATCCATTTGTGTATGATTTGCATGTCTTGATTTATTCTTTCTTCCATTTCGTTAACATTATTTTCAGTTTACACAACAACTAAATCGTCAGCAAACAAGAACGGTTTTCCCAACAGATTCAGATTTGAAAATCCGCTTATCCGCATCAAAATAGTGCTGGACCTAAGAAGCTCCCTTGTATAACACCATAGTCAACATATTTATACTGACTTGTCACTCCTTCACATTCTGTATATTGTTGTCTTTCATGGAAATAGCTTTCAAACCATTGATATTCTTTGCCTTTTATCCCGCATTCAAATAAAATTCTAAGCATAATCTTGCGATCCAATGAGTCAAAAGCTTTGACCAGATCAAAGAATACGAGACATATTTTTTTAGATTTACTTACTGAATTCTGTATATACGATATAACATCAAATAAAGCAGCGTTTGTGTTAGAGTTTTTTGTAAATCCATATTGCACATTGCTGACCAAATTATTTTCTAGTAGATATTGTGTTATTTGATTATTAACAAAAGTTTCCATTATTTTACTGAACACAGTAGATATTGAGATCGGTCTAAAGTTGTTAAAATCATTCTTATCGCCAGATTTTTTATAAATTGGTATTACTTTGTTAATTTTTAGTAAATTGGTACATGACTTTGTAGTAGAGATGCATTTATTAATGATGTTATTGGTTGTGCTAATACATTTTTACATTTTTTTATTATTGATGTTTTAATATAATCTACTCCTGAACTATTAGTGCTGGCAAGACTGTCTATGATACGCTGTATTTCCACTACATTGGTAAAGCTAAACTTAAATGTACTAGTTGTTGTAGGTACTGGCATATAAAATGAGTCGAAATTTTTCGCCATATTTCTTCCAACATTACTGTAAAACTTGTTGAATTCATTGATTTTAGTGCGTTTTTTATTTAGTGATAGACGTTCATTAAAGAACTCATTATTTTATAGTTGCTTAGTCCATCTGTTGCTATTCCTTTGACGTAGTTCCATATTTTTTGTTGGTTATTTAGACATTTGTCAAATTTGTTGGTGTCGTATATTCTTTGTTTTCTCCTTTTTGTAATAGTTAGTTTATTTAGCCAGTAATGGTATTTTTCTTTTAAATGCATGTTGTTTACAACTAATAAATGTTTGCTATGCCAATAATTTTTTATCTTAATTAGTTGTATACATTCATCGTCTATCCACGGTTTGCTGTATTTTACATATTTTTTGTATTTTTTGTTTGTAGTTGACATAGTTATACATTTTTGTACCGTGTTTACTAGATTATTGCAAATTATCTCGGCAACACTTGAAGATGTGTCGATATTGCAGTTTGACAAGTTATTTATTACTTCATTGTCATTTGTTTTTGAAATGTTTTATGGACAGAAGTTTTTATTTATAAAACTATTTTCTTCAGTTATTTCCAACAATAAAATATTATGGTCCGTATAGTCAGCACGTAAGTGTGTTATATTAATTTTGTTATTAATTTTATCTTTTAGGATATGATCGATACAAGTGTTTGTTGCTGCTCTGGTGGTTGTTGTATCACAAAAATAGAACCCATTAGATTCAACAAGAGATTTGTAATCATTAACATCTTTATCCAGCGTATTATTTATATTCATGTTGAAATCTCCAAGAACAATTGAATTTTTTTCATCGAGGCTATTTAAGTGTGCATCCAATAGATCGTAAAAGGAATTAATATTGTTTCTGGTGTTATTTGGTGCTCTGTATATTAATGATATATCAAGCTTGGTGTTTATTGTGAATATTTTAATTGAAATTAAATTATTGAGGTTATCATTAAACGTTTCTAGTGTTTTGTATTCTAGTGTATTATGTATAAATACACCCACTCCTCCTCCTTTTCTATCTATACGACAAGAAAAAATTTTATTGTATTGATTTAATATATAAAGATCTACTTCCTCTTCAGTTATCCATGTTTCAGTAAGCATTATTAAGTGTACAGTATAATTCAAACTATCTAGTATATAAGAGACTTCATTCCTTTTGTATTTCAGACTTCGAATATTTAAATATAGAATTTTTAATGAATTAGTGCGATCAAATTTCATTTCGTGTATTGTATTAATTGAGTTTACTTGGGTACATTGTTGTAAAGTCTTTGTGTCAATTTCATTATTTACTAACATATTTTTCTAGATTTTTTTCTGAGTTGATTTTTTCGACTTTGGAGTTTTCACTTTGTCTTATAAACACTTTACCTTCTTTTACCCAAGCAAATTTTATTATTTTCTTTCTTTTCAAGTCACTAGCCTTTTTAAATAAAAGGCCAAAGTATGGTGTTAGACTTTCATTTAAGTACAGTAGTCTAGCTTGGGAATCGACAGAGTTCGGGAATATTTTTTTGTATTCTATTTTTTTATTTTTATTTTGCTGCTATTAGTCTACATTTAATACGCGTATTCTTCAATTTGCAGATTATTCTTTTTTCACCGGTGTTCTTAAAATATTTTTCTGATAAGTATGAATCCAAAATGTCATTTTCATGTATTTCAACCTCCAATTCATTACCAACTTCTTGAATGATGGATAATACATTTGATTCAACAATATTTCTAACGCCATATATTTCTATATACTTTTCGAGTTTTTTTTGCTTTATTTTCTCCAGCTCAACTCTATTGTATACCACTTCATCTTTCAGCAATGTATTTTCATTACGTAGTTTCATATTTTCTTCGATTAATGAATCAATGTAATATTTCAATTCACTAACCTCACTTTTTAGTTTTTGGAACTCAGCACTTTGAGAACTTTGGTTAGCAAGAATTCTTTCCAATTTATTATTAGTTTCATCCGTATTACATTTTGTGATTGTGATTATATTTTTGTTCAGTTGTTCCACTGATGAAGTATTTGGAACTAGATTTGTTGATTTTCTTTTTTGCGTCTTTGCTTTGCAATGAGAGCAAAACCAAATTTTCTCAGGATTTGCAGTATATTCCTTAATAACTTCATTTTCCAAGCTGGAACAAGTGTTACACAGCCATTTTCTGCATTCACCATCGCACTGAATTAAACTATTTATTCTTAAATTAATTTTCTTTTTTCACTGATTACAATTATTATTGTTGATACTTGACATATTTGACATAATTTAACATACATTGTTTACAGGTAGGTATTGCAGGATAGAGCAATGAAAATCGTACTAAAAACAGAAAAACTAACACATATTCAACATATTATAATAAATGAATTAAAATAGGTGAATATAAGAAGTAGACCGACAATACGTTGATATTAATAGCGTTCCATTATGCTGTGTAAACTAACCACTTTTACACATTTTTCCACAGAACTACACTACCTCTTGTTAATTGTAAAAAAAAACAATGGTTAGTAACGATCTACTTTCGAATAAAATTTCTTGTGCAGAATAATTATTTAGTGTCATATGTTTATAATTTGAAGTTGGATATTGACATTTAAATAAACAAAAGTTTAAATTGAAATATTTTTCAACAAAAAAATAATTTAAATATGATAATTAAATATTTTTCTATTTTTTTTTTTTTATTTTATTTATTTATTTATTTCGCCTTATCTAAATATAATATGTTTTTTTTTGTTTTACAGAGTTTAGTTTTAGTTAAACCTTATATACTATATTGTATTTACATCTATGATTCTTTTTATTATTTAGCATAATTGCGATACTTTTATTTTTTTGTTTTTAATATTTAGTTTTAAGGAAAAAATGGCTAGACAAAAAACTTCTTAAATAAGTAGCAATTTTATTTTATTTTAAAATAAACTATCATTAGAGTAGAATAAATTAAACTATAATTTCAAAAAATGTAAATTTTCTAATCCAATCTAATCTAAAAAGTACAGTCCATAGCTATTCGACATAAAGATCAAATGATAAACCTATTAGTTTTAATATCTTTATAATATCAACATTATTCTTCTAGATTTTCCAATAAATACTATCACAAATATACTCGTAAGTATTTTTTTTCTTCGATTTTTGTTTTGTAAAATCGGATAATATTTATTAAAGTCCAAATATGATTACCCTTACCTATACCTTAAAAAAAAATGTAGATTGTTAACATATGAGGTTTCACTAAATTAAGCCTTTAGCTGCAATTCTCTCGAAACGTAATTTTCCGTGTAACGTCCTTAACGCACACACTGCTTCAATTATTTATCTTTAGTAAAAATGAATTATTTTCTTTTTTAATTCATATTTTTTCTTACATTTATTGCAGACATCTAGTCATATCGTCTCTTAAACTTATTTATTTGAAAATTTTCACAAAATCCCTTTGGCAGAATACTATTTATTTAGTATTTATTCATTCATTTGATTATAAAAAAGGAATTATAGTTATTATAATCATCTACCGTTGCAATTCCTAATTTTAAAAAACAATATTAAAAAAAAAAAAATATTTTCTAAAATAAATACTAAAAATGTTTCTAGTGAGAATTTTTCATAAGCCTACCGGTTATATGCAACTATGATTATATTAATTTTCAAACATACTTTTATATCCTTTTTAAAAATTAATTAAAATTGTTATTTTATTTACATAATTATTATGAATTTTATTTATGCGCGTTCCAATGATTGCTCTTTTAATAATTTGGAAATTTGTGATACAAAGCTACTCTACTAAAAAACATATTTTAAGTTCTCATAATTTTGTCGCAGAATTTGACTTTTAAGCTATATCAAAATGATAACAAAAATAAAAGTCCTGTAGATTAACCTATTTTTTTTTTTTATTTATTTTAGGATTCATCAAGATCAAAAAATTTTAAGCTGATATTTACGAAGAATTCAATTTTTCTCATTTTCTTTTTATTTCAATGAGTTTTCTCTTAACACCATCGCAATAAGTATGTCCTTTTTTGACTTTTATAAATAAAT
Source organism: Argyra leucocephala (assembly GCA_963942445.1). Lineage (NCBI taxonomy): Eukaryota > Metazoa > Arthropoda > Insecta > Diptera > Dolichopodidae > Argyra > Argyra leucocephala. Next base: position 65,530,372 of record OZ012681.1, on the reverse strand, counting down.
ATATAAAATAATAACTACAATGTCCTTTATAAATAAATTTATAAATCATAAGGACAAAAAATATAACAAAAAAAAAATATATATATAATCTGGTATATATATAAAAAGGATATTAAAGTCCTTGATTTTTATTCCCATTTTTGTTATTTTATTTACTTTTATTTTTACATAATTAAAACAAAAAAAGAATAAATAAACAAAAAAAAAAAAGAAAACAATAAAAATAATAACAACGAAAAAAAAAGTGAAAAACTTAATATCCTTTCTATAAAAGTTATTTGCCGGTGAAAGGACAATAAAGAAATAAGATAGTCTTTCCTGTTCTTTGATAAGATTGAAAACAGTAAAAATAATGGGGGCGAATAAGAAAAATAAAAAAAAAATAAAAATAAAAGGGACAAAGTTACCGTAACAAAACAAAAATAAAATAAACTACAATAAAAACATAAGAGAAAAACATTGCGAATTTAACGAAGATAACTCTTAAAAATGTGAGAAAACAAAACAAGAAAAAATTCTTAACTATATATAGCTAGATGATGATGAGAAGCTTTTGTTTTCTAAAATATATTTATCTTAGGATCATAATTATTTTCTCAACTTCATTTTACTTTAATAAACGAAAAATATTTAAGTGTATATTATAGTTAAACTTGCTAATTATAAGTAAAGTTATTCTGAATTTGACTATGAATTTGAATTACAGTTTTTTTTTCAATGATTATTTTTCTAATCGAGAAACCACACAACATAGCAGGCAATAATAAGGAATACGAGATTAACCTTAGGTTGTGTCTACCAAAAAGGTATAATAAATCCTAGTCATTCGCATAATAAGCAATTAAGTTATTCACAATCATCAACATGACACTATGAGCACAGATAAGATTCAATAAAAAATTAGGGATAATCTTTATCAAAAACTTGAAAGTCAAAAAATACTAAAACATTCTTAAGTCTACAAACGCTATATTATTTTTATTTATTTTTTATTTTTTTACATATGTATTTCTCCAGTGAGCCAAATGCTAGCCAAATGTTATTTGATAAGATGCAATTAGTTTGACATAAGATATCTAAACTCACTAGCCTCTATTTTTTAAAAAATAAATTAGAAATACTGCCAGTATTGTAGGCAAATGTTTGACTGTTGACCGGTTCAGTTGACCGGCATTACCTATATGATTTACTTATTTATTTATGCTTAATACAAACATATAACAATGTACAAGTGTACAAAATTAAACAAACAAAATATAATTTTAAGCTTAATCTTATTCCAGATCTTAATATTAAAATTGACATTTATACAATTTTGTAATTTATTACCATAGAATATTAGAAAATTATAAATTTATACTAACTCTAAGATATATGTAAGTGCAGCTTTTTTTTTTGGTTGGGCTGTGTTTAATGTAAAATTAATATGGTGTTTTTGTTTATTTATTAACATAAACATTCTATTAACAGGCTCATATTTACCATAATTGGTATATGATGAAATATTGAACGAAAAATATTTTCCGATCTAAAGCAGTTTCTGTTGTTAATATGTAAGTGGATCATATCTCTAACATAAGTAGAATCAATTTCATTATTTAAAACCGTAATAATGAATATGACATCAGGAAGCTCCCTTCTGGATTCTAATGATTTAAGATCCAATAACTTTAACCGGTTCCAATAAGGTGGCAGAATAACTGGATTTGACCAGTGTAAATTACGCAGTGCGAATCTCAAAATTTTTTTTTGTGTAGCTTCAATTCTTTGGATATGATTAAGGTAATGAGGCGACCACACTTGACTGGCATATTCAAGATTTGGTCGAACAAGAGATGTAAAAAGTGATTTAAGGACGTATGGATCGTTGAATTCTTTATAAAAACTTTTGATGAAGCTTAGCATGGACTCAGATTTATTTATTATCACATTTAAATGTTGTTTGAGACATAATTTATTGTCAAAGAGAACACCAAGGGATTTAAAGTGTGAGACTCGTTCAATAGATGTATTTTCAAAAGTATAATAAACCATTAATGATTCAGAAGAGCAAGAAAAAGTCATTAAAGCACATTTATTAATAGCTATTTAAGGTCAGATTGTTAATTTTACACCAATTTAAAAAAGAGTTTTAGTCTTGTTGAAGAAAGGATGTGTGCCTTGCTGATGTAATTTTTTTTATAAATTTTCACGTCATCTACATAAATAGTAATTTTACTATTGTGCTTAATGACGGAGGTTACATCATTAATGGAAATAATAAAGAGAAGCGGATCTGAATGACTGCCTTGTGGATCGACAGAGTTAGCTTCAAAAGGTTCAGAAGTAGCGGATTTAAATAATACGTTGTAGTTCCTATTAATTAAGTAGGAATTCATCCAATTGGTAAAAGAAGAAGGGAATCCCATTCTCTTTTAATTTTAGTATAATAATGGAATGAGGAAGAAGATCAAAAGCCTTACTTAAATCGGTGTATATAACATCTGTCTGAAACCCAGCTTCCATACAGTTTTTGAATTTAGAACAACATTCTATTAAATTGGTTACTGTCGATCTTTTTTCAAAAAATTTACTTAATTAAGCACGAAAAGGTGATTCTACCTAAGTTACTGTCAAGGAGATCAAAAAATAGATAAATTTGAACAATGATCATAAACAGAATCAAATACTATTAATTCAAATAGTTTAAGAATACTTGAAAGTTTTACAATAATTGGGCGATAGTTTTTTATCACCCATATTCTGTTAGACCCATCTCGCGAGATCGCGTGAGAATATCTCTGACAAGATAGTTTTGTATTCTGTTGGACCTTTGACGAGACGAGATAGCCATTTTTTGTCTCGTCAAAAATTCTAAGCTATAGAGTATCTCGTCAAAGTATTTTGTGTTTTTTTTATCAAAAAATTTAATTAAATAAATAAATTGAATAGATAAAATACTGTTAAAATTACTGTTTGATACTACTGTTTATGTACTAAACTAAAAAATATTTAAAACATAAATATATTTATATTTATTTTTCATTTAAAAAAATATTTTAAAACTAATACTGAAACCCCACTAATACTTTCCAAAAATTTTATAAATCATATTTCGCTTATATAGCTACCAATAATTTTTTTTGATAGTAAAAAATGGTCAGTACTACCAACAAATAAAATGTTCTATTGCGCCGCTTACAGTGTCTAACAGAAAGGCTTATTCAGCGAGACGAGACGAGATGAATTTTTTCTTCTCGTCAACGATGGGTCTAACAGAATATGGGTGTATATGATTCTTAGAATCTTTTTTATGAACTGGTCTAATAAACGATTTTATCCAAAAATCAGGAAAGATTTCTTGAGAATGTGAAAGTTTACATAAAATTGATGAAGGTGAGCAGCGATATTCAAAACACTTTTTTAAAATAATTTCTGGTACATTATCTGGTCCAGGAAATGAATCATCGTTAAGTTTTTTCAAATATTTTTTCAGTTTACTCGGTACTCAAAGTCTATCGTCGTGAGGGGGATTCTAGAAAAAATTTCTAAATCATGAAAATTGTTCATATTTAATACATAAGAGTTATTTATGTAGGAGCTTTAAAAAAAAATCTTTAAAAAAGTTCGCGATTACTTCTGAGTTATTAGAAGTTAGGGCTCAACCTATATTAATGCGTACTGCGTAGTGCGTACTGTACGCAAGTATGCAGATAAAACAACGCAACCGAAATGGATACACGCGTACTATTTTGAATTTGTCAAAAATTATTCAGTTTGGATAGTGTTGTCATATAAAGAAAGTGTTTTTTGAGATTTTAAAAAAAAAAATTTTAATTTGTAATAAAATGGATATTTGTAATGAAATGGATGATGTTGAAGTGTTAGAGCATTTGATGATTTTAAAAGTGATACAAAGAAAACAATATCGTGCCTGTAATAGGGACCTATTCAAATCTAGAGAAAACTTTGGATTTTATAATACTGGATTCAATATCATTACAACAAAAAATCCGGAACTATTTTACAAATCGGTTCCTATGACTTATGATCAATTTAAATCAATTTTGGAATTAGTCCGATTTGCATTAACAAAACATTCCCAAAGGAAACCTACAAATGCTGAACAAAGATTATTCAAACATTATAGTAGGTTTTTGTAAATATTTTTATGCATTTCTGTTACTTATGTGTTATTTAGTTTTCTTGGACATGGATGTAGCATGCACACATTGTCTATGAAGCTTCGTGTGTGTTTGGAAACGGCAAGAGCAATTGTTCTGGAAACAAGTGAAGTATTATGGCGTGAGTTACATGCATTTTATATAAGCCCTCCTACAAAAGAAAATTGGTTACAAATCGCGTCAAAGTTTCTATCGACAACTGGTGTACCTAATTGTTTAGGTGGACTAGATGGAAAGCATATTAGGATAAAAAATCCCGCCCATGCTGGATCCCAATTTTTTAACTACAAACAGCATAGTAAGAAAAAATTATAAATATAAATTATTATTCAGCACAATAAAATTTTTCAGGTCTTAATGGCAGCATGTGATGCGGATTATAGTTTCACTTTAATTGATATAGGAGCCAATGGAAGTCAAAGCGATGGTGGTGTATTCAGAAACTCTTCATTTGGACAAAAAATCATTAATTATGAATTAAATATACCACCAGACGCAAATCTACCAAATACATCGGAGCCTTTCCCGTTTTATTTTGTAGCTGATGCAGAGCTTTTCCGCTAAAATCAAATATAATGAAACCCTTTGCTACAGTAACTGATGAAAGTATGGACACTTACAATAAAAAGATATAAAAATCAAGAGTTCGAATTGAAATGACGTTTGGTAATCTTATTTTATTTTAACGCCAATAAAATTATAAATTGTTATTATTTCAGTATTAGGTATTCTGTCATCTAAATGGCGAATTTTACTAACAACTATAAATAGTAATCCAGAAAATGCCAAAAAATTTGTATCAGTAACCATAGTTTTACACAATTTTTTGCGTCTTAATTCAGCCACCACCACTGACTTCACAGAATGTACTTCTAATTTTACAAGCGTCAACAGAACTGACTTAAATACGCAGAGAAATTGAAGTCAAAGAGCTTTATCTTACAGAAATATACTTTGCAACTATTTTAATTATTAAATATAACATTTAATTATTGAAATAGTTGCAAAGAATCTTATATATTAATACGCTTAAACGTCTGTTAAACTTTTCACAAAGCTCTTACAACACGAAGCTTTTTTCAACTAGATTAGACAACTTTATTAGAACTATTACGAACTACGATAGTGTGCAAAATTGAATGTAAAGACATAAACCACAAAACGATAAAATCAAATTAAACCAAAAACAAATTAAAATTAACCTAAAAACAATTCATCTATTGGATTGACTATCTGATTATATGAGTTAATTTAAAAAAAAAAAACAAAGTAGCAAAGACAACAATCGAATTATCAGAATATTATTATTATTTCGATTTATAAATAATTAAAATAGCTTTGCTAAAATATTACGATATAACGATATTACAGCAAAAAAACTTACCGGTAAAACAAATAGTAAATTTAGAAAACATATTCACCCAGACCATGTTCACAAATTCCAATAATTGAACTTTATTTATTTTATTAACAAATAATTCAAAAGTATAAATTCAAATGCGCAGTAGCATTGAGTAAATATAATATTGTACATGGAGAATCAAAAACCGAAATTTACGATCTGCTAAGAACAAGAAAAACAAAATATGTTATGACATTATTATTAAGTTCCAATTCAATACACGGCAAATTTAGTACACATAAAAATTAAAAAAGTTTTAAAAAGAAAAATCACAGACTACCCTTACCTACATCAGAGACTCTAGCGGGATAAAAATAAAACAATAAAAATTGAAGTATAAGAGATAAAGCATAATTATTGGCTTTACCCGTAACTATAATAGTCATAAGACATCAATAAAAACTGAACAATAAGAGAAAAAGCATAATTATTGGCTTTACCCCTAACTATAATAGTCATAAGGCATCATATGATATCATATGATACTTCGTTAAATGGCCTATTCGATTCGATATGATTCAACAAAGTCGTAACCAATCATAACCTTTACTATAATGGTCATAGCTAATCATACCAAAACGTCAAAACCAAAATTTAAAAGAAGTGAAATAAAAATATAAATTCTATAAATAAATGTTTTGTTTTTTTATTTTGAGTTTTGAAATAGTTAGGGCTATTATGATAATAAAAAAAAACACAAAAAAACGTATCTATGACTATTTTAATGTATTTTTAATGTGGGTGTGGTATGTTTTTAGTTTAAATGCATTTAATTACATATCTATATTGCCAGCGACATCTCTGATCGCCACATGTTGTTGAAATGTACGTCTCTATTAATAGTATTTGTTAGGAAGCGTTTAGACATCAGATTTTATTTCATGAAAGTTTTGTTTTACTTATTTTTATTACATTTACAAATTTTATTGCAATTATATCAAATTTTATTTCAAAAGTTTTAATTACATATCTCAAAGATAAACAAATATAGTTGCAAATTTTCTTCATGCAAAATCCACTTTCTAAACTTGCAAAATACGAAGATACGAATATGCGTTACTGATAAGTATTAAAATGTTAAACTATTTTTTAATAAGTGAAGTGAATTTTAATTTTAAGTTTTTCAATTTAACTTATTTATTATGTAATAAAAAAATATGTAAAACATTGATTTTTTTTAAGAAAATAAAGAAAATAAACAAATAAAATAAATTGTTTCATTTATAATGCTAATGCTAGACCGGCGAATGTTACGCCGGGAATAGCTAGTATAATCATAACGTTTTTAATTTCATTTAAAAAAAAAAATTGTTCATTTAATATATAACTTTTTTATCTATTTTTAAATTCTTTAAGTTTTTTATTCGCTTTTTGTAGGAGTTCTAATTTCATCGTCGAAATGCTCCTCTGGTATTTTATTTAATTGTTCAGACAGAAAATTTAAAAAAGTCGAATGTGAATTAGTAGAAACATTAGATGCATATTCATATTTCTTTTTTATTAAATTTAAAACTTCTAAGGTAACTTCATCAGTGTTTGATTTTCTTTTACTGGTCGAATTTTCAGTATATGATGGCGAGGAAGCTTCCAAATCTATCGTTACAATATCTTCGTTGACAAAATTACTTATTGTACTAAAACAACAACGAAAGCATTACAGTTTATATAAAATCATTTTATTCATTATTTTATACTTAGCTGGCTCACTACTACTATCTAAAAATGACATATTTTCAGTAAGTTTCCACGCTTTTTGTGGTTTTCCACTTCCAGATGGTATCTTTTGACGCTGGTATTTATCCCTTAATGTCCTCCACCTTATTTTGCATTGCTTAGCTACAAATATATTTAAGTTATTATTTTTTACACCATTTTATTATAAACATCTAGGTATGTACGTGTAGATTCCATTTCAATGGCTATTTCTTTCCAAACTGTTTCTTTAAATTTGTTATCTTTATACTTAATATTAGTTTTTCTCCATAAACATTCTTGATTCGATATTAATTCTATTAGTTTTTCATTATTTAGCTAATAAGAGTTTCTTGTTCCTTAATAACTTTAATTCCCTGTTAATCCAAACCGGACTAGAATTAAGATTTCTTTCTCTGGACAATGGACAATGTTAATTTATCTTATTCTCTAAATCAGTATTGTGTTCACCTCATCAAAATGCTCACTGATGATTAACAGCCAAAAAGAAGAACAGTATTAGGATCTAGTGATTTTTCTTTCCATCTTAAATTAATGAGGGTATGAGGGCGTGGAAAAGTAGCTGATAAACAACCTACATTGACAGTAAAAAAAAGCATGTGACAAAACATCATAAAACTTAGAAAGCGCTACATTAATACTCACATTGTTCATTAATGTGTTAAAATGTAAAAACAATGCTATTCTGTTAGGAACCGTATATTTTCCTCATCCCTCAGCATATAAATTTGAACCTTTTAAAAAAGCTTTAGATAATTTTGCTAGCAACTATGAATCTATCATCGTTGGGGGGGATTTTAATGTTAATATACTTGACAATAATCATGTGTTAAGAAATGTTTTCTTTCGAACTATTGAGAACTATTCATTGAACATAATTAATAATTCGGTACCAACTCGATTCGGTGAATCTTGTTCCTCTCTATTGGATTTATTTTTGACATCTACTGAAAACCATGAGCTAGTAGAAAAGTTTGGACAGGTTTCTCTCCCGGGGGTGTCTGATCATGATATGATATACCTGTCATATAAAATTCCTATTGAGATACCGAAAGTGAAAATTACCTATCGTGATTACAAGAATTGCAATATATCCTTACTATTCCATTCTGCAACTAGATTACCGTGGCGTTCCATCTACACAATTAATAACATAAACGATAAAATTGCGTTCTTTAATAATCTAGTTCTCAAGCTTTTCGACCAGCATGTTCCCCTACGTTCTTTTACTCCACGCGCTGATTTTGTTCCGTATTTCTGTCCAGATATTGTAAAAATGGCGAATGATAGAGACATGGCTTATGAAATTTGGAAGAGAACAAGAAATTCGAATGACAGAAATTCATTTAAGAGTCTTAGGAACGTGGTAAACTTGAAGATTAGACAAGCTAAAAAACATTACTATTCTAAGATACTCGATCCTCGGCTGCCTTCAAAATCTTTCTGGTCTAATATCGCTAAGCTTGGAATCAGTAAAGAAAACAAAATGGATAATATGGATAGCTTTGATGTAAACGAATTAAACAATAAATTTATAACTCCATCTTTTAACTTTACTTCATTACTATCCAATATTGAAAATGTTGATTCGTCTAGTACTTTCTCTTTTAGAAATGTCTCAAATGATGAAGTCTATGATGCTATTTTTAAGGTTAAATCCAATGCTGTAGGACCAGATTTAATTCCTTTGAAATTTATTAAACTGATTATCCCTTCTGTGCTACCTTATATTACTCACATATTTAATTTCATCTTGACTACTGGTCAATACCCTCTAATTTGGAAATGGGCCAAAGTTGTTCCCGTTCCTAAAAAAAATAATCCAACGATTGATGACCTTAGACCCATCAGCATAGTGTTCAGTATTTCGAAATCTTTAGAATGGTTATTGCATGCACAAATGAGTCAGTAAGTAAGTGCTAATAATTGCTTATACGAATTTCAATCATGTTTCAGAAATCAGCACAACACTACCTCAGCACTCTTAGAATTAACAGATAGCATATATTGTGAAATCGATAAGAAACATGCTGTATTATTGCTTCTTCTTGATTTCACAAAAGCTTTTGATTGTGTTAATCATAACTAATTACGTTTAAAACTTAGAGCAGCTTTTAATTTTGAAACTTCTGCTACTACTCTCATTCAAAGTTACTTATATAATAGAAGTCAATTTGTGTTTCTAAACGGTGTTAAGTTTAATAATCTACCTGTTGAATGCGGGATACCCCTAACTGGGTACCTTACCCTTTAGTCAATTTATTAATAACTTACCCCTTGTTTGTCTGAATCTCATTACCGGTTGTACAAAGATGATGCTAAGCTCTAGATTAGGTGTCTTAAAGCTGATATTAACTACTCTATTTCTAAATTGAATGATGATCTTGAAGCTGTTGCTTTCTGGCCTCTAAATAATGGTCTTCGATTAAATCCGTGAAAATCCCAGGTTATGTTAATTTATGTTCGAAATATTGATACAACTAATCTCTCTAATATCAAATTAAATAATTCTGTGGTAAAATTTGTAAGTAAAGCTAAAAACTTGGGTGTTGTATTCAATAAAACTCTAACCTGGAATGATCACATTAACTTTATTTCTAGAAATGTTGTTTGTAAGTTACGAAAACTCTGGAAGTTCTCCTACAATATTAACGAGTGGTTAAAAAAGAACCTAGTTATGTCTTTAATCTTTCCACATTTCACTTATTGTGAAGTAGTTTATGCTGTGATGAGTATGGGCGAGTTTTCCAGGCTCAAGGTTATTTTCAATGCTTGCACTCGATTTGTAACTAACCGTCGTAGATTCGATAGCATCAGTGATGTTTCTAAAGTTTTGCTTGACTGTACTTTCGAAAACTATCTAAATTATAAGTACATCTGTTTTATGAAAAAAATCCTATCTAAAAATACGCCGGTATATCTTCTTAAGAAAATAACCCCTGGACGATCATTAAGAAGTGCAAATTTAACTATTCCTAGACACTCTGGTAGATTAAGACATCTATCCTTTTTTGTAAGGACTGTCGGGTTGTGGAATTCTTTGCCGAGCGTAGTCAGGTGTGAGTTCTCTATTTCTAAATTCCTTGAGCTTTGTTGGGTATATTTTAAGGAAAAAGTGTAGTCATTAATTAAGAAGAATAAAAATTTTGTAGAATAATGCTTGTTAGGTGTGAGACGTCTGAAAGATAGTTTTGTTTGGAGGAGAGATTTTCTTTCTTTCTTTTTTTAAATTTTCTTTTTAAATTTTCTTTTATTAATTTCTTTTCTTTATAAATTATTTTCATTATTGTTAATTTCTTTAGGTTAAGGTTTAATTTAATTTAATTTAATTTAAGTTAATTTAAGAATGATGAATTTGCTACACATTATACTTTATATACTCCTATAGAGACTTACCGTCTCATGTATATGTACGAAATAAAATGAATAAATAAATAAAAAATAAAATAAATAAAAAAATCAATAGATAATAAAAAGTTATTAAGACCTGTGAAATTTGTGTTACTGAAGCTATAACGATAAGATATAGTCGGCGGAACACTAATGGGTTTGTCGTAGCGGCAGGTGAAGCTAATAGGGGGATGATAGTTATCAATATGATTAATGATCAGTGAAATGATGGTTACATAGATGCGAACATGTTTGGTACCTACTGTCGGAAATTAAAAATGTTTTTTCTTAAATTTAGTTTGCGAAATTTTAATCAGAAAGACAGAAAAAAGTTATTGAAAGAATTATTAGGACTTTATAGAATGAGGTTACTTTAATAAATTATAGATTATGGTGTTGATGGAATGTTTAAACACACCAGAATGAATACAATTCCACATTCGTGAAGCCCGTACTTTAAATGAATTTCCACAATCTATTTGATGCCATCTTGTTATTCTACTGCGTAATGATAGACACCTGCGGGTCCGCTTAGTTCACGTTGGAACTGTTTAAGAGAAGAAGAAGTAGTTCTTTGATTTCCACTGAGCATGTGCTTATGAGGTACCTATCTATAAAGTAGAGAACTATACTACGAGTCCAAAGCTAGTTAAAGACAAGTTTGCATACTTGCAAATCAAATATGTTTACATAAAACATCAAAAACCAATAAAAAAATATAACTTCAAATTTACAATATTTGCTATATTATTGTGTTCTTATTCTGATCCTTTCATTTATCTGTAAAAAAAAATATACAGTTTTTTGAAAATAATGCAATTTTCCTATATCGAATACAGACATACATACATAGTCATACTGTACTAATAAAAACACAATATTTGTCAGTAGAAATTTTTCCGTTATATTCCAGAATCTGAAATATTTTATTATTGGATTTTTGTTTTATATTAAAGCCAAAACTTAGATTGTGAACTTTTGAGTACTTGCGTACCATTGACTATTTGAAAAAGGAAAGGATAGTTAAAGGAAAGGAACGAAAAAAGAAGAAAAATTTAGTAGGAAAGAGCGAACAATGTTGTTAATATTAGCCTTAAGTATCTGCAATTCATAAATTAAAAATCCTTCTCTCATTGGGAATGCTTCGATTGGGACGCGATTCCACAATCGAGATGTTCTTGCTATAAAAGAATTTCCATAAGCGAACTTAAACCATAACGGAATTTTCACTGCGAAAGAGAGGGCAATTAATGCCCTTCATGTGGAATTGCTTGAGAGGAGGAAGAAGTGACCTTAATTTCTCGGAACAAGAACCAACTTCAAGTAGATATCTAAAATAGAGAAATGGCTACAACAATACGACGATGACCAAGTGGTATAAGGGATGAGGTCACATTTATGAAGCCTTTAAGACGACTTTTTCCAAAAAATTTAAAGCAGTTTTTGGTTCACCTGCTCATAAATGTGAGATATACTCCAGCTTTGGTCGTATGTGTGCTTTATAGATTTTTAAGAGGTTTCGAAATGAAAAATAAGCTTTGCAACGACTCAAAAAGCTCAAACATTTAGCAGTGCTTTTCACAATATCAAGAATATGCTCATTCCAGTGCATATTTAGATTCACTCACATTTCGAGAATGTTCAAGTCTTTGAGTTGCTGATAACTTCATTTTGCACCAGAGAGTTGATTCGAACGGTGTTAGCTTGTTACTAACGAGACAGCTTTGAATTTTTCAAGTGTTAAAATGGATTCTGTTTGCTCTATCCCAGTCCACAATTTTGGCTAGGTCGTGATTGAGTGCAACAGCCATCATTGTTCTTTTGGAGTTGACTGCAGAAGTTGTAGTATTAGTTTTCTTAAGAATATCATATGAGGCTACTACAGTGCTGTCATCAGCAAAACTATCGATTGGATTGATAAATAATTTGAGAAGGTCATTAATGAAAATTAGAAATAGGGTGGGTGAAAGGACGGAGCCTTGTGGTACACCAGCATTAATTTGAAGTTGGCCGGAAAAGGAACCATCAACTGAAGCTATTATAGATAGATTTAAAAGAAAGCTTTCAATCCATTTAGAAAACGTTGAACCAAGGCATACAACATTGCATTTTGCTATAATTGCAGAATGCCAGACTCGATCAAAATTATTGCCTTAGCAATATCCAGAGGATTACCTAATATCCAAAACAAAATATAAGAACAAAAATATAACCAATTTATAAACAAAATGAAAGTAATCAAGAAGAGACATACCTTTCATACTCGTTTTCAGTGTTCTTATTGTTATTGTTATTATTTACCGCTATCAAAGGAATGCTATCCTTTAAAATTCTATCTTATCCCTTGACTCAATGTATACGAATGTATGTGTGTTGTAGATACATATATAAATAATAATGTCGTCGCGGAAAATGGACAATTTTCATGTTGAACACACAAAAGGATTAATTTTATAACAAAAAAACAAAAAAAAAATAAAGTAATGAAAGGAAAAAATAATAACAAAAAAAATTGTTTAAACCTTTTGAAAAAATTTAAGAAAACACAAAGAAAGAGAATATAAAAAAATTAAAAAAGTCTTTTTCTTTTTTGTTTTATTTGTATTATCGTGAAAATTATTTTTTCCTGTTCAACTTTATACAGTTATACGCATTGTGTCTCTTTCTTTCTAATTTCGTTAAATATATAAAAAGAATGACTGTTTTTTGTTGTTTATTCTGTTCAATTCTAAGCATTTTTGTATTTTTTTGTTGCTTTTTCATATCTACTACATTGCATATAAAATTTAATTTCAAATCGCCCTCAAGTTTTGTTCTAATATAATTTATGCTTTATAGTTGAAAACCTTATCTTGGGGGTTAAAAAGTGTTAAACAAAATAAAAAGAAAAAAAACATAAATAAATTTTGATGGTGTTTAAAATGAAGAGAATTTTATAAACATAAAAGATATTATTTTAATTCTTTCAATATAACAATATTAAATTTTATGATTCATTATTTAAATATTAAATAAAAGTAAAAAAAAAAAAATTAAATTTTACTGTTTCAAAACAAATATTTGACAATTTTAATTGAAATATTTCGCCTTTTGAATATTGTATTCTTATTAAGTTCATCCTTTAGTTCATTTCTGTGTTTATTTTGTCTTAATTTGTAATAAACGAAATATAATTAACTATGACCTATCTAGGATATTTGAACAAATTTATTTTAAAATTAATTTACAACAATATATATATATATATATATATATATATATATATATCAAAAATATAGGATTAGTTAAGGTATAATGATGGAAATTATATAGAAGGCCAAACTTAATTTACAAAAAATTATTATGCAACTGCAGATGAACCACATATACGTATAGTGGGTGGTATGTATCAAAATTGAACAAGCGAACCCTCATAATGAACTTTTTGTTGAGTGGATTGTAATCGAAAACAAAGTATTACCCTTTACATTATCATAATTTTTCCAAGTAATTGGGTTGGCCAGAAGTAACTAAGTCTTTCGATATTTCAGACTCATTTAGATTATTTCAAAATGGACACCTATTAACTGGCATTAATTGAACAGACTGTTTGATTATTGTTTGAGTTTTTTGATTCTGTACACCCACGGTGTTCGATTAAGCGTGGAATGTTGTTTATGTTTTGTTTTTTCTTTAGAAAGTCCAATAACTTGAAATTTTCATCGAAATAGTTCATATATTCAATTGTTCGGCATCATTTTGCATATATTACCTCAACCAAATTGCACAATTTAAAATTTTCCAATGAATTGTCAATATTTTTCTTTTTCATTAAGAAAACTTTCAACCCATTTATAGATCTATAGCATGACATATAGACTATATAGCCCTATAGCATGACATATAGACTATATAGATCTATAGCATGACATTTTGCTATTAAAGCACTAAGCCATTCTCGATCAAAAGCTTTTGAAATATCTAATACTACAACCTACTACAGCAGCCTCACCAGCCTGATGTAAGTTGATGTTTAAACCTTTGCAGAGGCAAGTCATAAGATCACCAGTTGAACGGAAGGCTCGGAAGCCATACACGGTCATAAATTATACCATTGCTATTAAGATATCTCATTAGCATAGATATCAAGATTTCCATTGTTTTGGATAGAATGGAAGTGATAGCTATTGATCTGTAGTTTGAAGGATTGTTTTTGTTACCTTTTTTTTGGAAGAGGATAAGCCTGGACAAATTTCCATTTGGATGGGTATGTTTTCAAAGACAATTACAAATGAAATAAGTTACGCAGAGACTAAGGAATAGGTAAAATTCGAAATTGTTCTTATATTCAATTGTTCGGCATTCTTTTGTAAATCTTACCTTAACCAAATTGCACAATTTAAAATTTTTAAACGAATCAACAATATTTTTCTTTGTTCATTAAAGACCGTTGACCTGACTTACATTCTTGACATTATAATTTTACAAGTGGCAAATTTTTACGTAAACTTTCTATAACCTCGCATAGCTCTTGGAAATCATATTATATATTTTGCTTCCTGCATATTTTTTTCAAATTCAATCAGGACTTATATGAGTATGATCTTTGATAAGGAATTTAAATCGAAATTCATCTGGACTATCTGGTTGGTTGGTTGACCAGCGATGAAAAAATTACCCAGTTTTATTTTGGGCTCTACAATTATCTGCCCAAAATATAAATTTTTGGTATCTCGTTGTACTTGCATTAGATATTGTAGCGAATCAACAACTTACTCTGTTTTTCTACTGGCCAGAGCTTCATGCCATACAATACAATATGCACTCGAATTGCTTCTTTTGTACAAAGGAGCAAAAGTCTCGTTGAAAACTACTAATTTACGAATTGAAAACGGTCGTTTGTAAATCCCTTCAAAAAATTTTTATTTTACCATTGTTATTATTACAAGTTTACTCTTTCAGAACTAAGAGTAAAAGAAACAAGTAAACAAAGTAAAAAAAAATAAGTACTGGAAACGGAAACTATTTTTTGCTTCTAAAACACAGTAAATAAAAATACCAAATTATAACACAGCAACTCATTGCTATTAATTACTGTGTTTTAATTTGGGATTTGTTTGTGTTTTGAACTAGGAATCGTGAGGTAAACAACGCACTTACTGTGTTTTGGCAGTTTTACTGACTGAGGTTTCAGATCGTAAAAATAACAATGTAAAATGTTAGGATACAACAAAGTAAGTCAGTTTTTGACATCAGCGAAAATTTCATCATTTTGTTAGTTACTCTGTTTTTGATTGGGGCAGCTGTGATTGTATTTGTGATGTCTGAAGAATCAGCCAAAGTGGAGACGAAAACTGATAACACCACATGAAACATTTTTTATAAAGATTTGCATTTCAAGGCATATAAAATAAAGATAGTTGACAAGTGATACCTGTAATAGGCACGTTAGCTTCAGTCAACATGCCTTATACAAATATCACTTGTTTTGTTCGATCCGAGTAATTTGAGATGACAACATTAATTATACAACTGCCACGAACCGACTGAAAAATACGACTCCATTGTCACTTACAATTTATAAGCCAGTGAGAGGATTTTTTATGTAAGTCTATTTTGTAATTTTCTCATTCGGGTGATTGGGAACAATATCTGGAAAAGTGGAGTGATACCTGCTGTAATAGGCACCTAAATAACCTTTATTAAATCAAAAATGACAAATTGGGCTATAACAATGTGAAACAGATCCATTATTTCCATTTATTCATGTCATCTACAAAAATTAGCAGTTTTTAATATTAATTTTAATTAAAAATGTGTTCGTAACCTATTAAATTATGTGTATAGGCGGACAGTTTAAAACAGAAAGAAGGTGATTTTATTGCGTAATTGACTTGGATAAGTAAGTACATATAAATTTTAGTTAATTAATTTTCTATTTTAGTACTACTAGATTTGATATAGTTTCTGAAATGCAGTTGGGTATTGATGATAAAAAAGTATGTTATTGTTGTATTCTTCAATTTGCAAAAATTTTGTGATTCCATTGACATAACTGTATTATTAAGAATACATTATGAATTCAGAATAAATGGAAAGGAATAGAATATTGGTTAAAAAAATATCTTAAAAATAGAATGCAATTCAATGAATGTGAAAAAATAAGAATGGAACTGAACAAGGTATTATTTGAGGTAATACAGTTCTCTACGACCGTTCTACAGTTCTCTAGGACCGACACTATTTTTTTGCTATGAAGAAGTCATTTATTTCTTGAGCATGAATTTAAATGTAAGACCGTTTATGTTTGCAAATGACTTGGAATATTATAAATGAAAATTGTTAGTGGATGATTCAACAAACACAAATTAACTGTAAATACAAAAAACAAACGAAATACGTAATATTGGGGTGGAGCATACCAAAACAAAATAACACCTCTACTTGTTCTCCGAAAATATGTTATTAGAAATATCTGTAAAACAAATAGTTTGCATCCAACTTTTGAGTTATTTAGTCATCTAAAAATATTATCTGTGCGTCACCTATTTAATTTTAAAACATTAAACATTTTCTTTATTCGTCGTGGTTTTTTTAAATTCAAGAAATTTATTATAATTTAAGAGTTAATAGTAGCTTCTATGTTACTATTCCAGTTTATGGAACCACTAACTTTCGTAATTTTTATACCGTCTCCCAAGTAACACCAAATAACTATTAAGTTAAATATCTCCATACCAACGTCGTTATAACGTCGTAAGTTTAAGAAAAATAACTTTATAGTGAAAAATGTAAAAGTTATTATTTATCCGTCATTACGACTACAATACGACGTTTTATTCTATCAGTTGTCACAAAGTTATTTTATATCTACTTCACAACTCTTTTTACATTTTATAGCTATGACGCAACTATTAAAACTTAAAAATGTCCGAAATAACGTTATACCGACAATTTGCTTATAATGTCGTAATATCTTATATCTTATAACCATTATCCGACTACTCTACTCAACCGACTATGAAACGACCAAATTAGAATAAAAGAGATAGATAGGTTATAGTTTAAAAATAATGTTGTCCTTTTTTCTCTCACTATAATTATATTATAAATATGCTAATGATATGATGAAATATGTTCATAACTTTTTGGTTATTTATTGGTCATTTTTAGTATATTTATAATTTCCATAGTTCCACCATTTTAAATATGGCGAAAATTATTATTGAAAAATATATTTTGTATCAAATATAGAAATTTTTGTTTTTAGCTTCTAATCCCAAATTTAATACTAATGCGAGTAATTGCTTTCATTATTTTAATAAGGGGATTGTTTTAAAAACATTTTAATGGAATGTGAGCAAATAATAAATAATAATAATTTTTAAATTTAAATTAAAAATTTTTAAATTTTAAAAGATTCTGAGGCCCATAAATTTTTACTTGAATAAAGTGTTTATTTTCACTAAAAATCTTTATTCGTGTGCAAAAATATGTCATATATTGCACAATTTTCGTGAAAATATTTCCAATAATTATTACAATTTACAATAATTAATTCATACTTATAAAATTATAATCCATTAACATATATATAATATATTATAATTTAATTATAGGACAATATTATTGATAAAAAATTTTAAAAAATAATTTTTTTTTCGTTGAAAAAAAAATGCATGTACACTGTATATAACGTGTATCTCTTTTGTTCTAATTTGGTCGGTTCATAGTCGGTTGAGTAGTCGGATAATAGTTATTTTCCCTATGGTAAGACTCAAAAATTATTCCCCAATAACGTAATAATGACGTTATCTGAAAGTTATTTCAACGTCATGTAGCCGACCAGTAGTTATTTAGCCAACGATAGTACGACGTTGTTACAACCTATTTGTGTTACTTGGACTTGTCATGCAGACTACTTAATAAGCTCCCAGAATTTATTAGAAATCTCCGAAATAAAAATATCTTTTTAAACAGGGTAAAGACATGGCTTTTGGGTCTTAATCATAGAGAAATCGAAGCTCTCAAATCATAGTTTGAAGCGGTTTAATTTTTTTTCATAATTTTTTGTTTTTTTTTTTTGAGTATGCTTCTTTATACTTCCTGGTCTTAGTTTTGAACTTTTTTTATTCATCATCATCATCATTGTCCTGCAACCCCATCCGTGGGGCATAGGGCCGAAGTAAATTCTTTCCAATGGCTCCTATCTGCGGCTAACCTCTTCAATTATGGCCACGTTCTTTGCTGGGTACTTGCTGCGGCTAAGACAGTTGTTCTTCATGTTTTTCTCGGCCTTCCGACGCGACGTGTACCTTGAGGATTCCATTCGCAAAATTGTTTCGCGGTGTTGTTGTCAGGTTTCCTCAAAGTATGCCCGATCCAACGCCATTTCCTCTGTCCAATTTCTACGTCTATTTGTGTTTGTTTCGTTTTTTGCCACAGCGTTTTGTTGGAAATGGAATTTTTATTATTTGCTAATTATTAAAATATAAATTGATTATTTTATTTTTTCTTTTATATACTGTACTTTGTGTTTCATTACATTCTTATTTTACTTTATTTTTAATTATAATAATAATTATTGCTACCCCACAATAAGCTCTTTTATAATTATTGTAAATACATTTTTTTATGTGGTATTTAACACTATATGTATTAAATATTAAAAATATCAAATTCTCTCCTTGTACATTTAACAATAATATTAAATTAGTTTTCTGTAGTTTTAAGTTATAATTGAATTATTTAATTATAGTAAGTTTGTTGCATATTGGATTATATATTTTAAGATTTTTGTTTTATTGAACTTCTTGAGAATAAAGAATTTTAAACTTAAAGATAAACTCAACTTAATGTTAAACTTAAACTTAAACTTAAACTTATCTTTAGTTTTCAGTAAAAGTAAAATATTCAAAGTTTTTTATCTGGAATTTTTAAATTTATGTCATTAATTTAGATAATATAAAAATGTAAAACTTTTCTATAATAAATTTTTTTATTGCATTTATTGCGTAATACGCCTAGTAAATGTTATAAATTATGATCCAATGATATCGCAGAAATCGTATTGATTTTTATTTCAAATATAAAAATTTCAATGTATATCTACTAGAATAAAATATTATTAAATAATGTGCTTTTTTAAAGTAACAAATCTCATTTCAATCCATTTTATCCTAAAAATATAATAAAAAAAATACAATTTATGAAAATTTAATTATCATTCAAGAACTTTTAAAATATTAAAAATAAATAGTTGTGTGTGCGTGTATGCATCCACCACACCCTTCTCTAATTCAATATTATATTTTTTTTCTATATAATATAAGTGACATTTAATCTAGTCATTACATTCACATGCAAATAATTTATAATATACGTACGTACTTACTGTCACAAATTCACGATTTTTGAAGCAATTTTAAAACAAAAACAAAATTACAATTTTCATTCACTCGTTCTATAAAAAAAAATTAAAGAAATAACTGAAATACGATAAAAAATTTAAAAAAAAAATAGACAAGAAAAATACAAAAGAAAATTGAATTTCCATATCCTGAATTATTTTTTAAAAACATACTTTCTGACTTTGATAAGAAAAGTAAAACAAAAACACAAACCAAAAAAGAGAATTTCCGTTTTTCTATGCTTAAAAAACCGCTAAATAACCGTTATTTAAAAGAGAAAATAATACAAAATGAGAAAAAATACGCGAATTTTATCTGACGTCATGTACATATAGATTTTTTTTCTAGAATCAAATATATTTCTTTTGTTTTTGTTTTTTTTTTCTTTTGTCGTTTTTTTGCTATCAATCGCATCGCAACGTTATCCAATAAATGTTAATATCCTTTCAAGAAAGGAAATAATTTGCAAATTCACCATAACACTAATGCTAATCTCACGATCTTTTTCTAGTGTCTTTCTTACAGCTTTTATGAATAAAAGAAAATGAAAAATGAAAGAAAGAGGACGTAATGAGTCAGAAAATAAATTCTAATATTTTATAATAATATTTTAACCCATGTGTTCACATCGTTATTAAAAGTATACTATGTTGTTTTAGTGTTCCTGTCTAATTTGAAATCGAAGTATTTTATTTGTTATTGAAAAATCTGGATATAAATAAATGTACAGGTTTAGATGACATTCCTGTCATTGTCCTAAGAAATATTGACTTCGCCATTTCTAAGCCTTTACCCAACTTATTTCATTTGTCATTTTGCTTATTTTATTTGTTATTAAAGCAAACAGAGTTACTTAGCAAACACCTTCAAAACTCCAAGCTGTATAGTTCAACAAAAACTACCGTCATTCGAACCTATTCTAAAATTTCAAGATGAAAGCTTGCAACGAGTAGAAAACTTATATATTATCGTAATACGAGTGAATCAAAATATGCTCTGCAACGACCAAATTTTCGATATTGCGAAAAGCGCCGCAAAATGTTTGGATTTTTAAGTCGGTGTATGGCATATGTTTCACCTAAAAATCTGCTTAATATCTATAAAGACCACATACTACCCAAAATGGAATATAATTCATAAATATGGGCTGGAGCCTAAAAGACTGCTCTAAGCTTTCTTGACATGCTGCCCACACCTACATCGTGGAAATACCAAGATGGTTTAAGATTAGTTATGGAAATTCGTTTATAGTCAGAACTTTTAGGACATGGGAATCTTCATAGACACAATGGTAGCTTATATTGTGTGTCATATTCTTACTGACTAAACAAAACTCGTCCGACGGACTGACCATTAATTTATTGCTAGTATCTTAGAGAGAAGTTTCAAGAAAATCCATCGCATTAAATCTAGTGGCTTACTTCCTATAAATCTTCTGATATCATTTTCATTTTCTAGCAGTTGAGTGGCCTCTTGTATGACCAAATGCTTTACTATAAGCCCAATGCTTTACTTCATATTATAGTATTATTTAATTTGTTATACAATGAATTTTTAGATCTCTGTGCATGTCACTGTTACGAACATATCATGGGGCCTAAGTATGTTGCGCAAGACTTTATTTTGGATTTTTTGTATACAAAGGACATATGTTCGGTTGGTACATCCACATATTTGTATGCCATATCGGTTTGATTATCTGATTATATAACAATATCTTGTTATGTATAGGTAACTTTGAATTTCGACCTCTCTATATTTATTATCAAACTCAATTTTTTTCTTTTTGACGTGCTCTTTCCACCTATGTTTGACATTTAATGTCATTTATAGGTATTTAGCGTTATTTTCTTGGGGTATATTCATCTCCGCCCATTCAGATTTATCGATGGATGCTGGATTTACTAATTTTTAATTTGTAAAATTCATTGTACCGATTTTATCTCATTGAACATAGCTTGTCGCTTGCTCATTGCAATTTATTTGTAGCCTCCTATAGCTACAGTTATATTTTTTATTTGTGGTAAATTATTGGCGTACAGCAATGGGACCTTGAATACTACCTTGAGGCACACCTGTTTTAATATGTCTGATTTTTTGTTTAATTCTAAATAGTCAGTTTTCTAGATATGAAGATATCTACGAGTATATGATGATATCTGATGAGTATATCGACGTACTGTTTAGGTAACATATTATTTAGTTTATGTATTATGCCTCGACGCCATACTTTATCAAAATTTTGTGCTACATCTAGATATATAGTACAGCATACTTGCTTTTCTTCTAAAAATTTTTCTATTTCGTCTGTTATCCTATGAATTTGATCGATTGTCGAGTGCTTAGATCTAAAGCCAAATTAATAATTTGGAATCAGATTACTATTTTCTATGATCGGACTCGTTCGAATCAATAGTAGTTTTTCAAATAATTTTGAAATTATTGGTAGCAGTGATATTGGTCTGTAGGATTTGCAGGCTTTTGGTATCATAATTATCTCTGCTATTTTCCACATATTCGGCACATTCCCTTTATTCTTATAGCAGCGTTTATAATGTGCGTTAGCATTATAGTTATAACTTTTTTCGTAAATTTTTTCAGGACTTCCGATGTAATTAGATCAAAACCTGGAGGTTTTTTTTTATCTCTGAGTTGTTTTATTTGTTCATCGATTTCTCTCTGTGAGAATGTTGATATGACATTTTCTTGCCAATTATTATTTTCTTCAGTATGATCGTCCGAATCTGGCATATGGACGAAAAATTTCCTCAACATGATCTGTGAATGTTTCAGCTTTATTTTTCTTTTCACTCGCTCATTCGCCATTTTTAATTCTGATTGGCGGGATTTGAGAGATCGGGTTTTTTGTACTCTTTGTTGCTTTCAATAACGAGTAGTTACTTTATTTTTTAGCTAATAAACTTTTTATTTTTCAAATTTTTCGATTCTAAAATCTTTAATTTTTCTTTTAAGATTCTGAGTTAACCTATTTAACGGAATATATAGGATAAGCATATTTAGTACAATTAAATAGAAAATATTCGATTATTTTCAATACTAATTATAAAAATTTTACTCTAACACTTAAGAATATAAAATTTTATAAAAACAAAATCTAAAGAAGAAGTAAGTAAGTAAGTAAGTTATAATCATCGAGTTACCACAATAGAGTAACAATATTTTATGTATAAAATATATAAAATATTTTAGCTTTTTCAATTTTAAATTTGTCGCCGTAAGGGTTAATATTTTTGGTTAATTTTTCCCTTTTCCAACCGTTTCCAAATTCGCTGGGTATCCAAGTGACATCACACTTTAATTTTTAATGCGATTTTTAAAGCAGCATATTTTTCAATGTTTAAAAATAGGGTAGAAATAACACAGGACTTCTTTAAATAAATATCGACCTACCCATCTAGTTACCAGGTACCTTTGTATCAGGATCAACGTAACTAGTTAAAGCGAAAATAAGTAAAAGAAAAGAAAAATTAAGTTTTTTATATAAGAGAAACTGTTAAAAAAAAAAAAGAAAAATTAAAAAAAAAAAAAAATTGAGAGAAAAAGAAAAAAAAATATTTTTTTTTCATTAAAATCCTTTAAAAAAAATTCTAATGGAAAAACTGTGTTTACTGGTTTTTCTCAATTTATTTATATAAAATTTTTTTTTGGAAATATTTTTATTTTTAGATTTTTGTAATTTTTTTTTCTATTTTTACTAGCGTATTTTTCTTGATTTCTCTAATGTGATATTAGAGAAATTACGTTTTTTTTTTTATAATAATAAAAATGCCTGAGACAAGCTTAAAAGGATATTTATATCAATTTAAATATAACAAAAAAAACAATGCTTGACTTTTCACAGAATTAAGAAAAATTCGAAGTTTCATATTATAAAATAAATATAAAAATACGTCAGTATATTATATCGATATGTAGACGACTAAAATACAAAATGGTGATACTGTTGTGTCGTGTAATAGATTGAAAATCAAAACTGAAAATAATAAAAAGAAAATACTGAAAGTGACGAAATTTATCTTAAATTATTTTATTTTTATTTTCATTTTTTTATTTATTTTTTTTTACTTAATTTTACTTTATCGAAAACATTTTATTTTAAATAAAAATTAAATAAATCAAATTTGGAATTTTCTTATAAAAAATATTTCAAATTATTTAAAATGAATAGCAGTACATTCTAATAAAATAAAGTTCCCTAGTTTCATCAGTGCTTTCTATTTATATACGTGGCTCACTAAATATGCAGTTGTACGATGTAACGCTTATGATTTACATTGTAAAGTAAAATTTAGAAAGATAATAAAATAAAGAAAAAAAAATTTTTTTTTAGAAATATTTGCCTTCAATTTAAGCGTACTAAAACTACAAAAATAAACTCTAGAACTGCAGCTTGATATAAGGTTTTCAAAGCAAGTGATGATTGTAAATACGGAAAAAGAAAATTAGCCGAACTTCTATGAAGTCTTGATATGATTTCATTAAGAGATTTGGTAAAAATTTCGGCTAATTTGCTTTTCCGTATTTACAATCATCACTTGCTTTGAAAAATTACATTTTAAATTAAAGGTAAAATTTACATTTACTTATCGTATACCAAATTTATTATGAGAGGGAAAAGGTACAAAACAGATGTTTGCCTTTTGCTTTATACTATAAAAGCATTTCCGTTCCCTCCCATTATTCTTCTTTGGACTTGTTTCTTCTTTTTATTTGGATTTATAATTTAATTTGTTCCCTTATACGATGGTTAATTCTGATCTTTTATTATTTCAATACTTGCATTTTAAACATTATTATTTTCTTATACATATACCTAATAAAAATATTGAATTTTAATTACATTACAATAATAGGTATAAAATATTATTAACATTTTTGTCAGTAATAATTTGAAGTTATAGACATTATTATTTTTTATTAATTATATTAAACTAGCTTGGTAACCCGCCATAAATGACGGAATCAAAATAAATTCTAGCATTTCTTTCCTTCATTAGAGTTTTCATTTCAATTTTAAGAAAAATACGAATTTGCTTACTAATTTATCATTCCTTTATTTTTGTATTATAACGCTTTTAATTACCATATAAACAGAATATTTGTAGTAAGGTGCAAAATTTTCTATTCCCTAAGGAACATTTACTCGATCATTTTAGCGACATCGTTTTTGCCAACATTGAAAATTTATCGTATAATTCAGAATTAATTTAATCCTGTTAACATTCAATAACATTCGCTGCGTAAGCTTAGCGTCAAAGTTTATAGCGAACAAATAATATTTTATAATGAGCCACAACTTTGAACGAAAACAGTTTTAAAAACAAAAATAAATAAAATTGTAAATATAAAAAAACAATAATATTGTAGGTACACATAATATTTATTTTGATGAATAAAATAAAAACTCGTGTTGAAGAAAAAATTAAAATAAAAAAATTTACTGCAAATAAATAGGTATTTAGAAAACTGTTCATAACTTGTGAACCATTGATAGGTTGTTTAAAATGTCATTTCATTTCAAAACATTCATTATCGAACTGTTCATGTTAAAATTCATACATAATTATTATTTATAACATACATTAAAAAGAAGAACAACAATCAATATGGTTTAACCGATACCTATATATACCTACCTATTATATTAAAAAAAATTCATCACTCTTTACACATACATTTCTACATACTTGAAGAATACAAATATACCTAAAAACTATAAATTTACAAAGATAGGAAATAAAAAATAATAGTACAAAATCTCATTTAATTTCTTTAAAAATGTATAGGTTGTTATTGTTTTTATGTATAAATCAGCAGAACTAAAATCTAACCCCATAATATATATACTAAATATTATATACGATTATAAATTTATATATCATATAGATATATATAAAATCTATATGAAATAAATATATTTAAAAAAAAAACAATAAGCAAAAAAAATAAAAATAGATAACATTTTTAACTCATCATCTCATCACATTTCTGGCTAGAATATATATACCTATAGTATTATACAGGCTATGCGTACGGTACCAAAACTATGATGCTATGATCATTATCATAACAACAAAAAAAATCAAAAAAAAAAATATGTAGACACATATGCATATTGTGTATAATTTTAAGTAATAAGAATAACCTTTAAGTGCATTATGTTTTTATTTGTGTTAAATGCTGTTTGCCTTTTGGTTATTACACCATATTAAACTATTGATAAAATTTCTATTAGTCCTTCTTATTATAAATCAAAAAAATTGTTTGTTTTATTTATATTATTATTATTATTTTTTATTTTTCCTTATTATTTGCGAAGAAGACTAACATTAAATCAAAAAAATATATTTCATGCAATGGTGTATTTTTTCCTGCAAAGGTTCAGCACGGTAGACAGGGGTTAAAAAAGAGTACCAAAGTAATTTGTATACATATTGCAATTTGTATATGTGTTGGAGTATTCCGTCGAACTCACAAACATCCAATAAATTCAGAATAATATATATATAATTATAGTAAACCTAAATATTTATTATATTGGTACCTATACCATTATAAAATAATACTGAGGACAACATCTATTTACAAAACACAGAATTTAAAGAATATGATAACGATCGTTTTAGTTAGGTCTCCTAAAAATCTTAAGCATAGTTGATATAATTTAGAAAATAATATTATTTTGTCGAAAATTTTTTTTTCCAAATCAATGTATTAATCAACAAATTTTTACTTTTACTTGCACGTTAAATGCTTATGTCTATTTCTTACAATTTTTAGTAAATTTGCGTATGTATTTGTGTGAAAACAATAAATGAATGCATACTTGAGTGCATATTCTCTTTATGGATATTCTTTGGTTGAATGATTATTGAAATGGTTATTTTGTTGAGTGGAAGCAAATTGAAACAGACATATAAAGTCCAAGGCAAATTAATTAAGGCAAATATAATAAAGAATGTATATTATAAATTAAATATAAATGTTAAGGATCTGCGCAGCCTATTCCATTTTTGTGATATAATATATCGACCTATCCAAAGTAAAGTATGACAACTCGACTTATCTGAAAATTGAGTTATGGCATACATCTGATTGCCCATATTACTATCTATAACCTGTCAAAATTTCACAGTGATTGCCCTAAAATTAAGGAAGTTATTTATTTATTTATTTGTTTAAATCAAACAAATTACAATAATTAATTGAGATTACAATGATATTGTTTACTATTATAAAAATAAAAAGAAGTAAAAGAATAAAACAAAAAAAAAACAACAAGAAAAATAACAAATAGTAAAAATAATAATAAATTTCAAAATAATGAAGAAACAAAAAGAATGTAATAAAATCAAAACATTGTTTGAAAGTTAAGTGAAACAATAAAAAATTGTTTGAAAGTTAAATGAAACAATATGTAAAACTTGATCCAGATTAAATTATTTATTAATTAATCCAAAAGCAGGGCTCGGCAACAGTTAGTATGTATGTTAGATATATAGAAGTCAGCACGTCTATTTTGTTAATAAATCTTAATGAATCTTAAATTTAAGAATAAATTGCTACTACATAATATTGTAATATCAGTAGCTAGAGAAAAATTAGTAACTACAAGATGAATAAAAATTAGAGGGATGGATCAGGTTAAGCAGATAATTCGGATTAAAGGCGCTTCTTTAGGGTATGTTTAGAGAGGGACAAATCTATAAAATGCTGGTATTTATTACCCATGATCATCATTCTATAGACTGGTTTATTCATTCCATAGTTGGTTCGATGAAAGGTAAGGGTGAAGAGGGTATAAGAGCGAAAGCGCCTGATGGTATTTATTTGGATTAAGTTGGAAATGTAAGGAGAACTAATATTTCCTTTGACCACTTCAGTGACAGAAATAACATCCGCAACTTCGCGTCTTTTTTTCAATGTAGCAAGATGAATTAAATTCAATCTGTGCTCATATGGTGGCAAAATTAAGGGGTCAGACCAGGGAAGATGGCGTAACGCGAATTTTGGGAAATTTTTTTGAATTGCCTCAATTCGTAGTATATGAATTTCATAATAGGGAGACCAAACCTGGCTGGAACATTCTAGTTGTGGCCTAACAAGACATAAATACAGTGATTTGAGGATATAGGGATCGTCAAATTCTCTGGACCATCGCTTTATAAAACCTAACATTGAATTAGCCTTATTCATAATATTGCTAAGTGCAATTTAAATGAGAGTTTGTCATAAAAAAAAAACACCTAAAACTTTGATGGAGTTAACTTTTTCTAATACTTGTCCGTTAAGTAAATAGTTATTTGGAAGGTATGTAGTACTTCTATTGTAGCACATTACGGCACATTTATTTATATTTAAAAGGAGGTTGTTAGACTTACACCAAATGAAGAAGTTATCAAGGTCAATTTGGAATAGTAGTGAATCATTTGGTGATGCTATTTTTTTGAAAATTTTCATATCATCAGCGTAAATTTGAACTTGGCTATTTTTTATTACTGATGTAACGTCATTAATGAATATTATAAATAAAAGCGGACCTAAATGGCTTCCTTGAGGAACACGAGAATTAGCTTTAAAGGATGGTGACATAGCTGACCTAAATTGAACACTGTATTTTCTGTTGATTAAGTAAGACTCCACCCAGTTGACAAAACCCTTCGGGAATCCTAGTTTTGTGAATTTACATAAAATTACACTATGCGGTAAGAGATCAAAGGCCTTACTGAAATCTGTATAGATTTGAACGTCGGTTTGAAAGCCTTTCTCCATGTTGTTAATAAATGTGAACGTAGATTTAACTAAATTAGTTACTGTTGACTTATGTTTTACGAATCCATGCTGGTTTGGTATAAGAAAACCAGTGCAATGGTGATACATTTGATCAAAGACAATTAATTCGAATAGTTTAGGAATGCAAGACAGTTTGGCAATACGACGATAGTTACTTACTTCATTTTTTTCACCTTTCTTGTGAACAGGTCTAATGAAGGAATTTGTCCAGAGAGAAGGGAAGACTTTAGTCGAAATCGATAAATTGAAGATTTTAGACAGAGTTAAGGATAACGATTTTGAGCATTTTTTTAAGATAATTTCTGGGACACCGTCTGGCTCAAGAGATGGGTTCTCTCCGAACTTTTTTAAATAATCAAGGGCGAGACTTGCACTTACATGTATGAAAGAAAATGTGGTTTGCTGGAATTCATCCATGTGATTAAATTCTTGAATATTAATATTAAAAGGAGAAGGAGAATAAGAATTCTCAAAAAAGTCGCGAAAGTATTGAGAAATAACTTTTGGGGTGTTACTAAGTGCGTTATTAAATTTCATGAAACTTGGGAATTGCTCACACTTTGTTTTTATGGTAACAAATTTCCAAAAGAGTTTTGGATTTGTTAAAGGATTGGAGGATGTATTTCTTAAATAGATATTATAACTTTGTTCTTCTAGCAGTTTAAATTGATCAAAGATGATCTGAAAGTTATAATAATTTTTTGGGTTTTTGGATTTTATGTACTTGGTCCAGGCTTTACTTTTATTGTTTCTAAGTTTTTTAATTTCACGAGTAAACCATGGAGGCCTTGAATTAGAGTAAAATTTTTTATCGGTATGTGAAGTGAAAAACCTTTAAATATAATTTGTGTAGAACCTACTTATGACTGTTTCAATGTTAAAGTTATTAAAAATGGACGAAAAGTCATGGGATTCGTAAAATTGATTTAATTTTAGAAAATCAGCTTTGGCGAAATTAAATTGGGAGAAAGGGTCTTCCTTAGGAATATTTTCCGAGTCAATAAAATATGTTATAAGAATGGGGGGATGATAAGGATCAATTTTTACGGTAATATCTTGACATTGTGAAATTATTGTATTATTCCAGTCTGACAAAAATATTAAATCGAGTTGACGATGTTGATAGTTACGAGCTGCGGATGACTGTTGAAGACAATTTGAATTAAGCGAATCAATGAATATGGATTCGGTTTCATTACAAAGGTTATTAGGGATTAAATATGGTTCTTCATCATGATCATTCCAATTGATGTTAGGTAGACTAAAATCGCCACATAAAATTATTTCATCAAATTGTAATAGATTATTAGATATAAAATGGATGGCATTGGAATAGTTTATGTAGGTATCTAAATTACTGTTTGGAGGAATATAACAGTTAATAATATTTTATTAACTTAAATACAGAATTTCAATTGAATCAGAATTGGGTACTGAAATTTCACTGGCATTATAGGAATTCTTAACAGCGATTAAAACACCACCTCCTTTAGCAATGATATTGGGGTTAAATCGGAACCATATCTGTCTTTTCTA
This sequence comes from Argyra leucocephala, assembly GCA_963942445.1. Classification (NCBI taxonomy): domain Eukaryota; kingdom Metazoa; phylum Arthropoda; class Insecta; order Diptera; family Dolichopodidae; genus Argyra; species Argyra leucocephala. Next base: position 65,499,965 of record OZ012681.1, on the reverse strand, counting down.
AATACCATGAATGAAGAGTGAAACAATTCTAGGTCATTTATACTGTGTGCTAACCAGATTTCAGTCAATGCATAACAATCAAAATCAAGAGACATTGAATTAACATAAACTGATTTAGTTTTTGTCCGCAATCCTCTAACATTTTGGTAATATAAAAGAAAGTTAGTTTTTTCTGGAATAAAATTGGATGTTAGGACATTAGTTTCTAATTGACATGGTCTTAAGTAAATGTTTATCATAGAGCTATGGTTAGGGACGAGTTTTTTCAGATCGTTTCAATTTATGAATTGATTTTTGAGAGTTTTTGATCCTATTTGAGGATACGAACAGACGGAAGGTTTTTACGTCTTTCATAACATTGGCACGAGATACCCCTAGCGATTCATGGTATGAAAGGAAGAGTTTCAAAAGACTTTGATAATTGGATGGTAAACCTTCCTGTTGGATTAAAACCGTAGTATTGGTTTTAGTCTTTCCATCTGTGCATACGCTATGAGGGTGGTCATGCAAATATGCTAGAAACAGTCTAACATTATCATATATTTTGTGATTTCTAAATCTAGAAAGAATATAATCATAAACATATTTTAACTAAAAGTAAAAGCTGGAATATCTTCCGAGCAAAAGTAATCTAAGTTCAGTTGTATTAATTCTCGTTAAATTAAACACAACAAACAATCAGACAAGGCGATATGTAATACTTTAAGGTAATATTTTGTTTTTTTTTAGTAATACATTTCGATTTGTCAAACTTTTATTTAAAAAATATGTTTCAATTATTCATCTATTATATTTACCGTTTGTAATTCTTTTACTGATTGTGGAGAAATTTTTTTTTACGTCAAATTCGGGTTGTCTATTTCTTACATGGATATTTTGGCGCGAATTGCTACTTGTCATAAACAATTCTCATAAGTAAATAAAGGTTTTCCAGATCAATGAGAAAAAAATAAGTCTAAAAAAGAGTTAAATTTTGGTTTAGAATATAAGTGAACTGAGGGAAAAATTAGAGCTACTCGACTCTTAAAGGATAGCTTTTCTTGCCAATTGAAGTTTTATAAAAAATTTGAATTTGATTTTTTTTAGTTTTTGGAAATTAGGTAGTAAAATGATGCAGTGGAAATTTATTTTAGAGCGTACAAAAACATTTGACAAAAAGACCTGCACACTAAATCCAAAAATAAATAGAAAATTTACAAGAAACTATTTTTTAAAAAAGAGAAACAGTGAAAACGTAGAGGAGATTCGGGTTTGCCAGTTAATGTTTATGAATACTTTGAGTACTAATAAGCGGTGAATAACAAAAGCTTTCAAGAAACTTGAGAATCATCTTGGAATTTTATTACCTGATTCAAGAGAAAGACATAAAAGAACTGTAAATGAGGTCGATGAGATTGCAAAACCGTATAATATAAATATAACACACCGTTTTTTAGAGCAAGGCCATACATAAAACGAAGCTGATAGTGCCCAGGCCAATATAGAAAGAGAAAAAAGGGAAGCAAATATATGTACCTAGTCAATGGTCAATGTTTAATACAATGTTAAAAAAAAAACTGGAAAACCATACATGGTCCAAGAAATGGTCCAAGACGAAATTTATAATTTTAAGAATTCAACTCAATGTTTACGGATAACGACATCAATTCAGAAAAAGTTTTATGGAGCCAAGTAGGCAAATATGATTGAAAAGATGAATACAACGCTATAAATTTAAACAATAAAAAACGAGCCAAAAAAGAGAAAACATTTGTAATGAAAAAATTATATACATCAGTTTTACCAATTCGAGTAAAGTTAAATTCGAGGACACACATGATTCAGAAACAGAAAAGGAAAATCAAAATGTGAAAATGAAATTGATGAAACTAAATTTTGTATCAAAGTTAATAATGTTATCTATTGTATTTAACATAAAATTAAAATTAACTACCGATATGTGACCAAAATTAAAATGAGCATGTGATAAAAAAAATCAAAGTTAGTATAAAAGTATGCTAACTTTAAGTAAGACTGAAATAGATCTTTTTAGTTTTGATTTTCCAAGAAAAGGATTTCTGTTAATTTAATATTATTATTTTTTTTTGCTAATATAATAAAATTTATTTTTCTTAAAATGTACTTCAACTTTTTTATATTGACTTTAAAATAACAATACAATTTAAAACTTTTATATGTATATTATTTTATAGCATTTTGTTGAATTATTAATGTAAAACCAGGTAGCTAGAATAACTATTATATTAAGAGATGTAATAAAAATCCCGTATAATTATCCATGTAACTTTACTGCATTGAGAGATATAACATAGTACGGAATTATTCCATCAAGACGATGACATCTACGCTTTGTCGAACTTTTATTTTCCAATTATTCCATGTTAAAGTATTACATTTCAAGATGTTATTATGTTAATAAAAAACAAAGGTAAAAATAGAACTAGTACATTTCAAATATCTCGAACTAAACTAATTTTTAAATTAAACTTAGTGCAAAAATTAATAATATACCTTAAAATAATATGCTGGCAAAAATTTGGATCATATTACGCATCAGTTAATGCTTTTAAAATAGATTCCAAATATGATAAAATTTTAAATTGCTCCTCCTGTAAAATTGACTTTTCTGAGTTGTCATACTTTACTTTGGATAGGTCGATATGTATCTAGCAGACCTAGTGCGCTTTGCTACACCCAGTTGATAAAAATATCCGTATTACACAAAGAACAGTGATACCTTTATGTAGGAAGTGAATTAAAGTAAACTTTATTTGTTAAATCAAAAATCGTTCAAATCAATTGTAATGTTCTACGTTAAATCTATCTTACTATTCTATTGCAATTCTCTTTGGTAAATAATATGTTTAGTTTTTCCTTCGTGTGCAAATATAGATGCCGAAGGTTTACCAACACGTGAACATCCTCCGTAAAATTAACCATGTGAGAAACAGTTATTTTAAAGACTTAACCCACATACTTGTAGCGATTGACATTGAGATTTATTTATTTTCATTGCAAAAACTGGAAATTGAATACGTTTAAATTGAAATGGCATATCTGATGGATTGATTGGTATTCATGGATTAATACAATTTTTCCTTTGTATTTGTCAAGTTCCTTCGATGATATTATTCATTAATTTTTTCACTACTAATCTTGTGCCATTACATAGCAGCGGATTTAAATTGCGCAACATAGTTATGGGTATATCAATTTTACAATAGCAAAATATGTGGTGGAATTCCTGATAAATCAAGTGCATTTAAAAATCCAATTAGGAAATTCACAACTTCATCAATATCCATGACGCAATCGGTTGACTTGTATCTAATTGTTTAGCCACTTATTTTGTTTTAAATGTCTATATTTATTTCATTGACGTCTTTATTTTTTGCTATCAATATAGCGCCATCTCACTCAACCTTGGATATATTGTATAATTACGTACAATATTTATTTATTTATTTTATGCTTAATACAAACATATTACAATATACATAAGTGTACAAAATTAAACAAACAAAATATAATTTTAAGCTTAATCTTATTCTAGATCTTAATATTAAAATATTGATATTTATACATTTTGTAAATTATTACCAAAGAATGTTAGAAAATTATAAATTTATATTAACTCTAAGATATATGTAAGTGCAGCTTTTTTTTTAGTTGGGCTACGTTTAATGTGAAATCGATGTGGTGTTTTTGTTTATTTATTAACGTAAACATTCTATTAACAGGCTCATATTTACCATAATTGGTACGATGAAATATTGGACGAAAAATATTTTCCGATCTAAAGCGGTTTCTGTTGTTAATCTGTAAGTGAATCATATCTCTAACATAAGGAGAATCAATTTCATTATTTAAAACTTTAATAATGAATATGATATCAGCTACCTCCCTTCTGGATTCTAATGATTTAAAATCCAATAACTTTAACCGGTTCCTATAAGGTGGCAGAATTACTGGATTTGCCCAGTGTAAATTACGCAGTGCGAATCTCAAAAAATTTTTTTGTGTAGCTTCAATTCTTTGGATATGATTGAGGTAATGAGGCGACCACACTTGACTGGCATATTCAAGATTAGGTCGAACAAGAGACGTAAAAAGTGATTTAAGGACGTATGGATCGTTAAATTCTTTAGAAAATCTTTTGACGTAGCCTAGCATGGAGTTAGATTTATTTATTATGACGTTTAAATGTTGTTTAAAACATAATTTATTGTCAAAGAGTACACCAAGGTCTTTAAAGTGTGAGACTCGTTCAATAGATTTATTTTCAAAAGTATAATCAACCATTAATGATTGAGAAGAGCGAGAGAAAGTCATTAATGCACATTTATTAATATTTAAGGTCAGATTTTTAATTTTACACCAGTTTAAAAAAGAGTTTAAGTCTTGTTGAAGAAGGGATGTGTCCCTTGCTGATTTAATTTTTTTGTAAATTTTCATGTCATCTGCATAAATAGTAATTTTATTATGCTTAATGACGGAAGTTACATCATTAATGGAAATAATAAAGAGAAGCGGACCTAAATGGCTGCCTTGTGGAACGCCAGAGCTAGCTTCAAAAGGTTCAGAAGTAGCGGATTTAAATAATACGTTGTAGTTCCTATTAATTAAGTAGGAATTCATCCAATTGGTAAAAGAAAAAGGGAATCCCATTCTCTTTTAATTTTAGTATAATAATGGAATGAGGAAGAAGATCAAAGGCCTTACTTAAATCGGTGTATATGACATCAGTCTGAAACCCAGCTTCCATATAGTTTTTGAATTTAGAACAACATTCTATTAAATTGGTTACTGTGGATCTTTTTTTCATAAAACCATGCTGGTTAGGGGACAGTAAGTTTGAACAATGATCATAAATAGAGTCAAATACTATTAATTCAAATAGTTTCGGAATACTTGAAAGTTTTGCAATTGGGCGATAGTTTTTTATATCATTCTTAGAATCTTTTTTATGAACTGGTCTAATAAACGATTTTTTCCACAAATCAGGAAAGATTTCTTGAGAATGTGAAAGTTTGAATAAAATTGATAAAGGAGTGCAGAGGGATTCAGAACACTTTTTTAAGATAATTTCTGGTACATTATCTGGTCCAGGAAATGAATCATCGTTAAGTTTTTTCAAATATTTTTCAGTTTACTCGGTTCAAAGTCTATCGTCGTGAGTGGGATTCTAGGAAAATTTTCTAAATCATGAAAATTGTTCATATTTAATACATAAGAGTTATTTATGTAGGAGCTTGAAAAAAAGTCTTTAAAAAGGTTCGCGATTACTTCTGAATTATTAGAAGTTGTGTTTTCGTAAGCCATAATATTTGGAAATTGATCTGATTTACGTTTTGAATTGACAAACTTCCAGAATAATTTAGGATTCTTTTTAAATTCAAATGCCATGTCGTTAAGGTAATTTGTATAATAAGTGGTTAAAAGGGATTTATAAGAATTAAAGAGAATTACGAATTGATGATATGTATTTTCATTTCTGTTTTTTAAATATTTTGACCATGCCTTATTTTTCTTGTTCCTTAATAACTTTAATTCCCTGTTAATCCAAACGGGACTGGAATTCAGATTTCTTTCTCTGGATAGCGGAACATATAAGCAAAAAGCATGTGACAAAACATCATAAAACTTAGAAAGCGCTACATTAATACTCACATTGTTCATTAATGTGCTGAAATCAATAGATAATAAGAAGTTATTAAGACCTGTGAAGTTTGTGTTACTGAAGTTATAACGATAAGATATAGTCGGTGTGACACTAATGGGGTTGTCGTAGCGGTAGGCGAAGCTAATAGGGGGATGATAGTTATCAATATCAACGAGGATTGCTGTTGAAGTTTCATTGATTATAAGATTATTCCAGTCTGATTCGAAAATAAGGTCTAATTGTTTATGTAGACAATTTTTAATTGTAGAAACCTGTTGCAGAGAGTTAGCACTACAGCCGTCTATTAGCACAACTTCGGGCTTAGTTGAGCTGTGGCTTGGAATTAAAAACCGTTCTTCATCATCTGGAATCCATTCAATATTTGGAAGGTTAAAGTCACCGCAAACCACAATTTCATCGGATGGATTCAATAGAGATAAAATAAAATCAATAGTACTAATAAAGTTAATATAATTTTCAAGGGGAGAATTTGGTGGTATATAACAAGAAATAATAAAAACTGATTTATTTCGAAATTCAATTTTTACCGCAATTAGTTCTAAATCCATATTGAGTGGAAGTACAATAGCAGAACTATTTAGGATATTTTTTATCGCAATTAAAACTCCGCCGCCTTAGAGTATACACTTGCAATTAAGTTTTATTCTGATTCATTTAGTACAAAAAAATTGTCAGGCAATGTTATGAATTCTTTTGTATTGTTGATTGTTATATTGGCATTTCCAATGTTAAAGTCAATATTAACATACGTTAACTCTGCGCAAGTGAAGCTGAAAATGGGTTAAAAGTTTTCTCTTGAATCGGCCAATTCGAGCTTCAGTCAATGGAATATTATCTGATCAAATTCAAATTAATTAAATAATTTAGTTGTTGTCAGGTTTCCGTTCACTATTAATTTTTAATATTTGATTGCAAATATCGATATTTCGGAAGCAACATACTTCCTTCATCAGTGCTTGTGACTAACTGTATATATTAATTAATTTTTTCCCTTTTTATATCCTATTCCCTCCATACTAGATATCTATTTTACCTGTACTTTTTCAAATTATTTTATTAATTTAAATAGCGGTGAATATCCATTCCCTAAATCATTATTCAATATGTCATCTACCTGTACCCTCGAAATTTCTAAACTCTCATATGTGTATAGTTTGCTTATTTTGTGTACCTCCTTTATTGATGATAAATTGGTTTTATCAATTTTATGGTGTTCCTCTATTCTGTGTTTAGCAATTGCCGACCTAAAATTCGTAGTACCTCTTATTCTTGCTAATTCGGCTTCCCTTAAATATTCTTGGAATATTCACCATAATTAACCGTTTTGATTGCCCTATATATACTTTTGAACACTTGTGGCATGATATTTTATAGATGCCGTTGACTTCTTCCATCTCCTTTTTATCTTTTGCTGATCCAAGTATACTGCTAATTTTTTGACTTCTGCTCGTTGTTGCTAGTTCCAGTTTGTGTTTCTTGAACATTTTCTTAAACTTATCGGTGAATGTTGAGTGCGTTACGTAAATCCTTCTAGGTTTTTCGGTATCCTTATGTTGTTGGAACAAACTCGTCATGTTATTGCGTTCGATGCGGTGCAGTTTCTTATCATTAGGTCTATGATTTCTTCATTATATCCATTTTTCCTAGCCGTGTCTTTTATGTAGTGTCCTTTTCAAAGTTAGCCTTTGATAATGGTATAGTTACCAATCTGCTGACCATCGTATGGTGTGCTGCCATTTTTTGTCCATGTGGGAATTCTCCAACGTTCCTGAAATACTCCAAGGAATGCTCTAAACCGGACCACCCTGTATAATGCTAGAAGATCCATTACATTTTTGTATTTCACATATGTAAGTTGTATTAACTGGATGAAGAACTTCAGAAAATAAGTTTCACAAACTGAAGTGAATTTTCCAGGTTCACATTTTAAATAATCTTCAGTCTTTTGAAATGAGAAAAATTTTCATTCCTAGTATTTTTGAATAGAAAGTGGAACAAAAGCTTCTTCTGGTATTTTCATCGCACTTGCACCCTTTTGCTTCTAATCCATTCCAACCCCTTTTAGAGAATTATAATTGCTTATTTCGAACCTTAAGGATTTAGAGCTTTATGCGTCTTAACTCCATAAGGAAGCTAACGACCCTGGGATTTTGCTATTTAACCTTTATTTAGCTGGAAAAGCACCTGTACCTTTTGCATTTTACTTTTTGAATATTTTCGATTGCAAATTGACTTACAGGCTTAGCTAAACCACCAAGATATGAAACAAGAATAGTTCGGTACCTACTAATAATTTTGTTATAAAAATGAAATAAAATTTTTCTGGACCTGAAACGTATACCATCGTCAGTAGGCACATGAAAAAATTAAAAATTTTAACGGTACTTGCATACCCAGACGATGTCTTATCATCAAAATATAAAGTAGTTCGTTGCCTAATGCTGCATATTAAAATACTATAAGAATGTATATTTTGAACCGTGTCGAACTATTTTTTTTTTTATTATTTGTATTTTTTTTAGTAAATTTCCATGACAAAAAAAAATTAATAAAAAATATGGCACTTTTTTTTAAATCAATGTATTCTTTTAACACTTTTGCTTAAATTTGAACAAATTAAATAATATTTACAATAAAATATATAAAATTTAAAAAATAGGTTTTTTGATCAAAAAAACACATTTTTTGAATGTTTTGTGTTCATACGACAAAGCATAAATTTCAAAGTTGTCCATCTAGTTACAGAGCTTTATAGTATGATCAAATACCTATATAGAACAATGTTTTTTTTGTTATATATAAAATTTCTGAATTAGATGCACTTTGGCTGTTTCACATCCGAACTTTATACTTAATACTAAGCCACAAACAGAAATGCTTAATAGACCTTCTTTTTTCTAAAATAACCTTGCTTCCAAAAAAATATTTTAGAGAATAGATTCCCACAAGTAATAAAACTAAATTTTAGAGTAAAATATAACAAAAATAGTAAAAATCATAATAAAATCCATACAAATTGTTTGAAAGTTTAGGTGTACCTTTCCAGCTGAAGTAAGGGTTTTGAAATTCCAGCTGAATAAAGGTTAAAAATATTTCCTAAATGAAAACACGACGACTAGTCATCAGTGTTGTGCCGCGTAAACTACATTATGTAGATTACGTTATTTTCTACACGTCGACAATACTTTATAGACAATATACTTATGTCTACTTCATTGCATAAACAATGTTTACAATTAAATAATAATGAATTACAATTAAGTCAAATAAAAACACTGATTTTACTGAAATTATATTATTATATAATATATAGTTTCCTGCAAATATTTGTCGATTCGACGGAACGCTCCAATAAATATACAAATTGTTTTAATCTGTTTTTTAACATAAAATAAATAAATTTCGCTACTCAAAGTGCATTAAATATTAAGAATAAACAAAAATAAACAAAGAAGATCAAATAAATATTGTGGGACCAGTAGAACCCACAATCACATAAATTTGAAATGAAAACTCTAATGAAGTTAAGAAAAAGCTAGAATTTATTTTGCTTTCGTCATTTATGACGGGTTACAAATCTAGTTTTATATATTTATAATAAAATGTGTAACATAAATTTAATCCGAGTCATGCAGATCCTCTGTTTCTTGAAACACTCCCACGATTGACATGTATTAATCCATTCACATAATTAGTAAAAAAAACCTTTGTTTTCCAAATTTTCTATATATTGATTCTACCATTCCAAGATCACATGGTTTTATGTTAATCCCAATTCTACATTAATCAACCAAAAAATTTTCAAAACCAACTTACTTAAATTCTTTAAAAATAGATATCACGTGATCCATTAATATTTTATTTAAAACATATTTTGCAAGTAGATTGTCGGCGCTATACCACTACTATGAAGTGCTGAGACAATTCCATCCCATCTGTTTATGCTACTATCGAATACAATAGAGTAAACAACAGTAGGAATTCAGATCCTTTGCAATATCAACAGACTCCACAACAATTTCAGACCATTTCACAGTTGCTTCAGAATCTCCTGTTGAGCATGTAAAAAAAAAGCTTGATCTCTGATAGCACTGTATATGCAACATTGAAACAATCGTTTTATCATTGATCGAACAATTTTTCCACCCATCGATAAATAGAACTGAATCTAAACTCATAATAACCTTAGGTGATATAATATATTTTTATATGCTTTATCAAGCCAAGTTGATGACAGTGTTGTCCTACTTTAGAAACTTTATCTAAATACGCTGGCCGATTTCTTTTTTTAATAAAGTACTTGAAATGAAGCAAATCTATATTGAAAAAATAATTATGGTTTACATCATAGTTGGAATTGTTTTAATACTATACAGCATTGTTTACATTGTCTACACTAAATTGCTTGTTTACACTAAAGTCTACTTCAAAGTGTAGACAATTAAAAATTACGTGTAAAAGAACAACACTGCTAGTCATTAATTCGCATGGCTTTAACTATTAATCCATTAAAGCCGGCTCAAAAAACCCGTCGTAAAATAATTATGAAATTTTCTTAGGATGGTCATAGAGAACATAGAAGTTGCCTGGAAAAAATTTAGACCTCCAGCTTTTTTATTTATTTATTTTATTTATTTGTTTTATTCTCAAAAAGAGCGTTAGCTCATACAGAGTGATTATTATTAGTTAAATTTTTTTAAATTAAATGTTAAATATACATCATAGTAAACAACAAGTGGAAATAGAAGTAGAAATAAAAATATGATATTATAAAAAAGAAAAGAGAAAACATAGTAATAAGATATATAGAATATTTACAAAATAGAAAATTTTTAACAATTATTGAGGAATTATATTATAATTCAATTATTAGAAAAGAAAAAAGAAAATTATAATAATTTGATTAATTAAAATTTTTTATATATTTTTTAAAACTTATATAATCTTTATTTTTGATTGTAGTTGGAATTTTATTATATTCATTGACCGATGTGCTATAAATGTTGTTTATACCTCTTCTTGCTCGAAAATCAGACGCATTTCTTGTATTATGTTGATGAACCTCTGAACCTTGTTGAAGTGTTGTGTTGGTGATTATTTGATGGTGTACTATTTTATATATATGACTCACTTGTACTAATTTTATTTGATCCTGCATCTTTAAGATCTTAAAGTTCTCATATAAACTGTTAGTAGACGTTCTAATATTTAAGTTGTACAGGTTTTTTATAGCCTTGTTTTGCAAGGTTTGGATTTTTTTCAAATTCTGCAACGTACTTGTTCCCCATATTATTAGCCCATACACTATATTTGAGTGAAATAAACTGAAATATAGTGATCTTTTTAATGTATGTGGTATATTATATGATATTTTTTTGAATATTCCTGCTGCTCTTCTACATTTTTTCATAACTTCGATGACGTGTACATTCCATGAAATATCGCTGTCAATTATCAAACCAAGATATTTAAAGTTATCAGCTTTCTGAATAATGTTATTATTATAGAACAATTTTAGATTTTGACCGATTGGTGCTTTCAATAACATGTATTTTGTTTTGTTTGCGTTTACAGTTAATTTGTATTTGTTGATTACTTTAAATAAGATTTCATTATCTAGGTTGATTTTATTTTCCAATTCCTCATAGTTATTCTCGGTATACACAATTGCTAAGTCATCAGCGTACATAAATATTTTCCCATTCAGTTCTAGGTTAGCAATTTCGTTTACATAACACAGAAAAAGTGTTGGACCTAGCGAGCTTCCTTGTATTACACCGTAGTTAACATCTTCTTTTTTACTTTTAAGTTTCTGAAGCTCCGCGAATTGTGACCTATCACTTAGATAGTTTTTGAACCAATTATATGAAGAACTTCTAACGCCCATATTGAATAGTACTCTTAATAGTATCTTTCGATCCACAGAGTCAAAAGCTTTTGAGAAATCATAAAAGAGAACTCCAACTTTTTTTTTTTGATTTAGGTTTTGCTCAATTAATGTTATCAGATCAAATAATGTTGCTTCTGTATTTGAATTTTTTCTAAACCCATACTGCCTGTTACTAATTATGTTATTTTGAATTAAATAATCAGAGAATTGTGCATTTACCAATGTTTCAATAATTTTGCTGAGGATTGGTGATATTGCGATAGGTCTGAAATTGTTTATATCATTTTCGTCTCCATTTTTATATATTGGTGTAATTTTACTTTGTTTTAGAATTTTTGGAAATATTGAAGTGGTAAGTGATGTATTTATTAGTGAGTTTATATATGGTGCAATCTCATTTTTACATTCTTTAAATACTTTTGTTGGTATGTTGTCAGAACCAGTCGCGTTGGAATTTTTCAATCTCCCAATGCATTTCTTTATCTCGCAATAGTTGACAGTTTTGAATTTAAATCTAATATTTGTTTCGGAGATAGGAATTATTGTTTCTTTTTTTATTTGATCAGCTAATACTTGACCAATTTTACTGTAGTGATAATTAAAATTATTAAGCTTATGTAATTTGTCTGACTCCGTCATATTATCATTTAGAAATTTGCTGTCCAGATTATTATTTGAACTAACTATCATTTCCTTCACATTTTGCCAAGTTTTTCTTGCATCGTTACCACATTTTCTGAATTTTTGTTCATAATACATTTTTTTTTTTGTTCTTTTTAGTTTGGTTAACTTATTCAGCCAATATTTGTAGTGTTCTTTTATGTGATCATTTTGAAAGTCTTTAACTAATTTTTGATGCCAATAATTTTTTGTTTTAATTACATCAACGACTTCATTATCAATCCACGGTTTTGAGTTCCCTGTTTTATTTTTCTTCGTTACGATAATACTACATTTGTTTACTCCATTTGTTAAATAACGATTTAACATTTCACATTTTTCATCTGTTGTTAATATATACTCTGTATTAAAAATAGGTTTCTCTGATAAATATTTTCTGAGTGTATCATAATTAATTTTCGTATATGTTGCATTATTAGTTTTTATTTTATCATTACAAGAGAGTAAACTAGTTTCCACAAACATTATGTCATGGTCAGATATGTCGTAGCTTAATTGAGTAATATCAATATTTTGATTTATATTATTTGTTAGTATGTGATCTAAACACGTGTCGGTAGCAGGTCTGGTTATTTTATTATTGCAGAAGAAAAAACAATTGGAATATATAATATTTTTATATTCGTTTATACGCTGATTATTTTTTTCCAATATATTAAAATTAAAATCCCCAACTATTAGAGTATTAGAATTATTTTTAAAATTGTTCAGTTTGTTATCAAAGATGTGTAAAAAATTATCAATAAATTCTTTGCTTTGTATAGGAGGTCTGTATACGGCCATAATGTGAAAGTGCTTATTAGTTTTTTTTAAATTAATTTTAATTGTTATAAAACTAGAATAATTATCACAGAAAGTTTCTTCTGTAGAAAAATGTATTGTTTTGTGAATAAAAATTCCAGCACCACCACCTTTCCTACCAGATCTACAAGAAAGAACTTTTTGGTAACCTGGAATGTTTATGAATTCTTTTTCTTCATCATCTATCCAAGTCTCAGTAAATATAATAACATGAATAGTATTGGCAGCAGAGTCAAGTAAGTAGAGTACATCATCAATTTTGTGTTTTATGCTTCTAATATTCATATACATAATTTTTAACGAGTTTTTGTTTTTGAATTTTAAAGTTTCTATATTATCTATACGATGGGTTTTTGGGAGAAACGGCAAAGTGAAATCGATGTTAAGATTAGGTATTGATGTCATCAAATGATGTTATATCGTAAATTCTGACAACATTACTGTTGTCCTCTTTTCTTATAAAAATCTTGCCGTCCTTTACCCATGCGAATTTTATTTTTTTTTCTCTTTTCAATTCTCTAGCTTTTTTAAATAGATAATTATTGTTGTTGGTTAGTTTTTCATTAATGTAAACAAAAGAATCTCTTATGGTAGGTGGTAAGTCATTGATTATGGCAGACAATTTAATACTAGTTCTCTTTTTAGCTTCAATTATTTTTCTCTTAATATTATTATTTTCCAATGTTACGATTAAATTTTTAGGTAATTTGGAATGCTTAGAGAATCTACTTTCCAGTTGCACGTTCTCTATCTGTTCTTGTCTAACATCTACACCTAGAATTTGAAAGACTTTTTTGCTTACTTCTAATTTATTTTCTATTTCCTCCGGTATTCCACAGATTTCCACTATATTTTTGTATTTATTTTGTTTTAATTCTTCTATTTCTCTGGAATTTCTATTTATTTTTACCAATAACCCTTGGTTTTCATTTCTGAGGTTAATATTTTCTTCTATTAGATTATCCACTATTTCATTTATTTTACTTAATTTATCATTTAAGTCTGCAAAACAAGAGCCAAAGTATTCTAATTTGTCTAAGATTTTGTTGATTTTTTCTTCCAAGTTTGTATTTTTTGGAGTAACAACAGTATGATTTAGATTTCCACTTGGTGTGCAAGATTCAGTTGAATTAGAATTCAGGGTAGAACGACGATTCTTGCGTTGTTTTTTACAGATTTCACAAAACCAATACATTTCATCATTCTCCAAATATTTCTTGTGATCTTCAACACCAAGTCCTACACAAGTGATATGGTACCAATTTTTGCATATTCCATCACACATTATTCTCTTTATTTGTCCTTTAAACATTTTTTTGCAAGAGCCGCAATTTTTGATGTTTGCTATGTTAATGCTAGCCATTTTGTCTTTTGAATTAAAATTAAAATGTGTTCAAATAAGTTTGATGTAGATTTATTTCGAATTAGTGACGTTGAGAGCCACTGTTTTATTATTTGAGTAACACTGTTTTAATTTTTGAGCAACACTGCTGATTAATTATTTTAATTGTTTTGACAGTTGAACGAAATTGACATGTAATTAATAGGAGCAATGAGCATGCATGTGTGTAAACCGGTCTCGGTGTTTACATTTATTTTAATTTATTTTAATATTATTGTTTAAGTTTGTTCTTTTTAAACTAGTTTTTAATTTTTCGAAAAGTGCATTTATTTAATTTTGGATACAAATATAGTTTATTGTTTTAGTTTATGTTTAAATAATTATATTAATTAATTTTAAGTATTATGTGATAATGAAGAGTGAAATGTTAAATAAATTAGTAAAGATTTTAAAGAGAAATAAAGTAAAATTTAAGATAATTAAAGTTTTAATATTAAAGATAATTTTAAAGTTTAATTTATATTTTTCCACTCCTGAGATTCGGAATGGGTATTTAAATACCCAATCGGCGTTAGCGCTACTACATTTTATATAAATTTATTAGTTTTATTTTTTTTTAAAAAAATTTAAATTTCATGGATTTATTATTTCATGCTCTATCTGATATAATATATTGATGGATGGTGGATTATATGACAAAATATATAATTGTTTTGTATTGTAAGATTTAAATTTGTTTTTTTAACTTTTTCACATTATCTCATGGTTTCAAGTTTGACCATTGTGTTTTCAGGTTTTAGAAATTCGAAAGTGAATTGATAAAGTTATACAGTTTCAAATGTAGTGTTGTGTAAAATTAATTAGTTAGTAGGCTAAGATTTATATAATTCTGCTTAAATTGCTATAATGTCCAACTTTTTGAGACATGGCCCAATGTTCCATATAAAGCGGTACGACCGAAAAAATTGTAAGATAATAATTAATAAATTGATAAATTGACCAGCCACTGGTCATTCATAAGTATAATAAACGGATGGATGCTGTTGATCTGTTTGATATTGCTATGAACAATTATCGAATTAAAGTTCGTGGTAACAAATGGTATTGGCCATTGCTCACAAATGCATTTGATGCCGCAATGGTGAATGCAAGGAAGTTTCATGAAAGTGTGACTTCTATGGGTATATTTCATTAATTTAAATGTGGTGGAAGCACTGATAACAATACCACAAGTAGTCAGCCGTCCATGTTGGCATATGTACTTATAAATGCCCAACAAAGGGCAAAACGCACAGATTGTGTCGACCATATAGTGGAAAAAATGCCTAGTCGTTGTAGACAATGCGGTACTAAAACGAAATTTGGTTGCAAAAAGAATTCAATTACTTTACATCCCAAATGCTTTTTTGACTATCACAATGACGTACCACGAAACAAAATAAAAATTAAAAAGCGAGAAAGCGAAAAAATTTTTAAAATTTAATTTTACAATATTACTATTTAAATACTTTACTTTTTTAGATTTCTTCAAAAAAACACTGTGAATTGTGCCTTACTTTCATAAAAATATAAATTTTTTTTTCACTAATTTTTATAAGAATTTTTTCTTACTTTAGACGGTTGGGTACTTAAATACTCATAAAGGTAAACCATCTCTAGAGACGAGGTAAGTATTCCAATCCAAAAAATATTTTTAAAGACTTTTCCATTTTTCAATTTCCCAAAAACCACTTTTTATGAAAATTTTCGGGGCTTAAAAAATCCTTAGTTTTTGAGTCCCACTAACAACGGCAGTTCTTGAGAATTTTGATTAGCTCACTG
Organism: Argyra leucocephala; assembly: GCA_963942445.1. Lineage (NCBI taxonomy): Eukaryota > Metazoa > Arthropoda > Insecta > Diptera > Dolichopodidae > Argyra > Argyra leucocephala. Next base: position 65,483,747 of record OZ012681.1, on the reverse strand, counting down.
AGAACGAATTATGTTCCCATCTATTTTTTCTCTAATAAAATCAAAACTAACTCAATATCTATTACCCAACGGCAGATATAGCTATTTTAATGCACTAAGGTTTTTGGGTATTTAAATACCCAATAGGCATTAATGGGTTAATATTATATACTCATCATTTTCTTGCAACTACATCAGTGGGGCCTAAGGCAACAAAAATATATATACCTACCTATGTATAAACTTCAATGCAAAAATATATTCCTGAATTTGGAAAAAAGAGAATTTGATTAAAAGAAAAATTAAAAACAATATTTAAATTTTAAATAATTTCATTTTATTTTTTTATTATTTTTTTTTGAAATTTCATTTTTTTTATTTATTTTTTTTTTTTGTTTTTTTGATTTTTAATGTTTTATTTTCAAAAAAAGTTAATATAATTTACATTAACTATTTACAGCCTTCTCAAGTTTTCTGTATTTCTTCATGGTTTTATTATTTTTTTTTTTTTTGTTTTTTTTTACATAATAGAATAATTAATTTTTAATTATACAAATTTAATTAATTTTTTTATTTTTAAATATATTACACATCAGTTTTTTCTTTTTGTTTTTAATATAATTTCAAATTTATTATTTGAGGTCTATATAGAAATTTTTTTTTTTTAATTTAATTTTAATTTTTTTTTTAAAAAAAAACATCATTAGGTTTTTATAAAGTTTTCATACAATTATAATATATTATCATATAGCTATTATATAAGAAATTTCTTTTAATTATTACTAACAAGATTTCATGTTTTTTATTTTTTATATTATATAATGTATTTAATTTTTTTTTATTATAAAGTTGAATAGTTCTTGTTTTAATATTGTTAATTAAATAATTTAGTTTCCATTCATAATAAAATACTTTGGAATTGTTGGCAGAAATTTGAAGGCAAAAAAATAAATAATAAAAAATAATATTATGTTTACTGAACCCTTGTGGTTCCAATAAATTTCAAGTATAACATTTGGGATTACTAAACTATTATATTGTATAATTTTTATATAAAGTATATATACATAATTAATAAAGTATTCTGAATTATTAAAGTTCACCCTTAGTGTAAAATCCTTAATTCACAAAAATGTCACAAAACATTTCTGATTAATACAAAAATAAAAATTATAATAAAGTGCAATAATATTTTAGTTTCATAAAGTGCTGTCCGGAAAAGGGTTTTAACGTTGTTAAAAAGGAAATTGATAAATAAAATTAAACTTATCGATCTTTTATCGATTTGATGACGATGTTGTCAAATTGTACATGTTAAGGGCATTATAGTTCAGGATCTCTTCCAAGCCAAAACACTGTAATTAACAAATTTACAGTGAGATTTAAAACGTATTTAATGTTTACAGGAAGTAAGTTAGCTTCTGTTAAAAAATTGTAAAAAGCTAAAAAAAAAATAATTCTAGTTATCATATTTAACTTGATTTTTGGAAAATTATATTGTAACAGTTCTAATATACGTTTTGAATTGTGACAGCTTAATTATTATTATTTAAAAAAAATGATCTAAAATGAAATGTAATCGAAAATAATTATTATGCGATGGTGCTTTTCGCCCATCTCCATTTACTTTCATCTATTATTATTTTATAATGAACACAATATAATATACTAAAAAGTTGAGGTTGACTTTTAGATTTGTGAGGCCAATTTTCAATTATGCTAACAAAGTATCACTTTTTGATTACTTGGATAATGTTAATCTTTTAAAATCGTATTATACTCACCCATCGCTTCAAACGTAACTTATTGCTACTATTCTACATACTATATTCCTATTGAATATGTCACATTTAAGCTTATCATAGTATGAATGCTGAATTTTGAGGCTAATTTAATAATTTTTTAACAGTAATTAAATGAGTGAAAATTATCTAAATTATTTAAAACATTTAACATTCGTCCTTCTGCAACTGGTAATTGCTATATCCTTTGCAGACTCAATAAAAACATTTCATTTCGATTGATTTTACAAAATTAAAATTTAATACGTAAGCGGGGGACTTAATACTTTTTTTTACACAACTAACCGACGGTCGACGATTTTGTGTGGTTGTAAATCAAAATATCAATTAATATGCAGTATAGAAGCACTTCATCTCTCATAATAATTTTTTAAGGTCTCCAACTAATATATTTTATTTCGTTCTTATTTCGGATAGAAATCTAGTTATCGTTTTAGCCTTTATGAAAATTAATTTTTGGGAGAAGTTTTTACTAACAGTGATTTTTGTTGATTGGAAGGACTAAATTACATATTCATTACATAAAAATCTGTATTTCTATACTAAAAAGGTCCTAGAAAAATCTTAACTTACCACTTTTAACTTAATCTCGATTTTCCTCTTTTTAAAATAAGTATTTACCTTTCCTATATACAAATAATTTCAAACAAAGAAATAGTAATTTTTATTGTTCATGAAATGTTATGTAAATGTAAAATAAAATGTCGGTTATTCACGTATAATTGATAACGGCTGTAATTTTGTACACGATTGATTTGCTAACTTGATACGTTACAGTCATGGCAGTTTTTTTTTTTTTTTCTTTTTAAAATTTTATTATTCTAGTTGTCTGCTATCTAGTATCGATATACGAAAAATAAATTGCGGCAGTGATCATGAATTAAACTTCTTGTCAACATCGCGATTAAAATCTGATTTTAGAGGAAAACTTTAAAAAAAAATCTTTTTTCAAAATCCAAAAAAAAAAATTAATAAAATTATTTATTTAAACAATTTACATAAATTTTACTTCAAAAATAGCATTTATAAAAAAATATTACAAAAATATTTCTAATAGGAGTCGAGACAATTACTGTCAGCGCAATGTTGAATCAGTGTTCTGCAGAACTGATTATTATTGAATCTGATGTAATAATTTGGGCGTAGCATTATATTGAATGGTTCAGTGCAATCAAGTATATTCAGGATGTAAGAAAGAGAGAGAGAGAGAGAAGATATATTTCTCTTTTAATAACAAAATATAACGTTTATATAATGTTATATACGAATAGGAAATTTATTAATTAAATGTTTAAGTTATAAAAACATTAATAACGGATGGAGATAAAACTTTAAGGACCAACATATTCTCTGGATGCTTCAAAGACAGTACATTTCTAATTTATCAGTTTTATAATATTACATCTAATTCTGTATTATACGACAATAGTCAGTTCGAAATACTGATGTATAATGTTGTGGCTTCAGAAATATTTTTAGCTCCAATTAAATGATAATAGATAATTAAAAAAACAGGAAAAATGATTTTAATTCATTATCATAATGAAAACAAAACCGACATCAATTGACATTTTCATGATACACATAGACCAAAATTATTTTATTTAATTTGTTATTTTTTTGTTGTTTTGTTTTTTCAATTTAAAATTTTCAACTTAAAAAATTATCTAACAGCATTTAATTAATTATTTTAATTAATTTTTTTTTTTTTTTTTTATTTATTTATTTTATTAAATACATTTTTTATTTTGGAATTATTTACATAATATATAAATTCTTTTTGATTTAAATTTTAGTAAATTTTATTTATTTAAATATTATTACATAATTTTATTTATCAAAAAATTTCTCTTTTAAATTCTATTAAATATTTTTTTTGTTTTTTATTATATATTTTTTTTTAAATTTTTAAAATTTTTATTTTATTATCTAATTATTATTTCTATACAATATATTATTTATGCTATATTTATATAACTATACATAATATTTTAATATATAATATAATATATAATATAAAAAAAAAATGATTAATAGACATTTTTTTATTTTATTTACATTATTGTTTCTATCTCTTTTTGGTTTTTTTTTTATTTCATAATTTTTATTTTAATAATTTTAATTTCTGTTGTTTTTTTTTCTTTGAAAAAATATTTTTTTTTTTTTTTATTGTGACGTAACCTAATAACAGTAAAAATGAAAAACAACACATTTTAAAAAATTTATTATTAATATACAAGTTTTTTATGTTAATTGTCCTTTACGAGGGTGGTACACACAGAGCAATAGAATCAAAATTTATTTTGATAGATGGTTTCTATAATGTGGCAATAAGTCATAACCACTTATGTTTGAAAATGATGTTTTGAGTAAAATCAATAATTTTACAGCAGTTAAAAATATAGTAACGACACTGTTAGTTTTTTAAAATTGCGTAAATTATGGAAGTATATTTTAAAACAAAAAACGTCATTTTATAAAAAACGTTAAAAAAGATACAAAAATTCACTTGTAGGTACAAAATCTCTCCATACGTATGAAATTTTTAAGCTCTATGAATCAAATTTGCAGTTAATAAACGCTTTGATTATGACTTCATGACATAAATATTGTTCATAAAGTCAATCATTATTGATTAGAAAGTATTTAAATAAGATTCAATAAATTCAACAAAATCTGTATAACTCCAACTAATAAAAATAAAAATATTATACAAAATGACTTGCAGTCATTGTAACAAATTTTATATGGGACAAACGACTCAAGGAACAACTGAAAGAGCCAGACCTAGCTAAGAAGAAACATTTACCCAAATTCAGATCCAAAGTAGGTAGCAGAACCATCATCTAAGAGAGTAATAATATGTCTATGGATATTCTTCATTATTCAAATTTATAGCAAAATATAAAATATAGATAACTAATCAAATCACCCTTACCTGTCGCTATAACGTTGGAAATTATATTTTAAATAATAACAATATAATAAAGAATAATATTATGAAAAATAACAAAATTATGCAACCCTATACCAAAGTTATTTCTTTGGAAAGTAAATATTAAACCAGTTGCGAAAAAGGTTGAATTGCTAGTCGAGTACAAAACACCGAAGAAGTCTGCAGGTAGTAGACATATCTGTATAATAAGCATATAGTTATATAATAGATCTAATAGATGGTGTCTGTCAAAGATATATTTCAACCGGTTGCTATTTCTGGTTACTATTTCCGGTTACCCTGCACGCACGGAAATGAAAGACATCGTTGTTAGATTAAAACTCAGTCTCAGATGGACCACTAAAGAGAATACAATAAAATCTGTATTTGTATAAGTAAAATCTTAAAACAGTTATAAAATACAAAAAATAATAAAATTAATAATAAAATTAAAAATAAAAGATTTAAAATTAATTTAAGTTTGTTGAAAATTAAATAATAACAGTTTTAATCATTATAATAACTATAAAATTAATAAAAAATATTCTGAAGAAGAATATTATCAACTAAATATAGTAAAATGAAAAGATAAAGTAAAATTTTAACAAGAGCATGGAACTAAACCATTTTCCAGAAATATGGAAAATAGCCTTAGTTATATGCATTTCTAAGCAAGGAAAAGACCAGTCACTGGTTGAAAGCTATCGTTCAATAAGCTAACTCAATTCCTTAGGAAAAATTTGTGCTAGACCAAAATGTCTTGGCGAACGAACAATTTGGATTTAAAAATAAATGTTATAGCACACATCATAAAGTTTGCAGAATAAAAAATACAGTTAAAAATAGTTTAAGCAACAAAAAGTCATTTGGCTTGATAACACTTGATGTCGAAAAATATTGAGATAAATAACGAGTTTTCAGTTTACCTTGTAAAATTAATCTCAAGCTTTCTTAACGTTCGCTTTTTCTTAGTCAAAATCGGATTAATACAGACAAACAAAATATGTATTGCTGTACCACAACATTCATCCCTTTTTTCCATTTTACAGCCTATATTCATAGTAGATTTACCAAGTCCTGCAAATTGTTATACAAGTTTATATGCAGACGATACTACCCTATTATCATTTTTCATATTATGTCCAAACAAAATAAGCTAATCTCGAAAAGAGTTTAAAAATAATTCAAAAATTTTATTACAAACGGAAAATTAAAATCAGTGACCCAAAAAACAAACTCAATTTTCTTCACAAAAAGAATAATATGGGAAACAGATGATATTAAATATCTTGGTAGGTATACATTATTGGACAAAAAGTTATACTCTTTAAAATACATATAGACAGTTAAAAAAATATATCTAGATAACAGAGAAGATAAATTGTGGAAAATAAAACCATTTATTGATCCCATTTTAAAAAAAGTGTCAAACATTGCCTATACCGTATCATACTGCCATCGATGAGTAAATGATACCTTTTTCTGGTAGATGCAATTTTAGACAATATATTCCGGCAAAGCCCAATAATCTGAGATTAAGAAACTTCGGATTAGCTGCTAGCAATGGGCTGTTATTAAATTTTCAAATATACACCGGAAAAGGATCGGTTTCAGAAGTTGATATGAACAATTTTGGACTTGGACAATCTATAGTTAAATTATTAAGTTCAACTATAAAGATTGAAGGACTGATAAATTTTTTACCAGGTTGAAGAGTATTCAATATGCAGCCTATAGAAATTTATACCAAACAGGGACTGTCATGAAAAATGGTATTGGCCCAATAATAAGGAAGTTAACAGACGACAAGAAAATGAAAAGACGTGAGGTGAGGTCTTTTCACCCTAGTGTTTCATCGTACTAATTATGGTATGAATAAACCTATCCATCGAATGATGATCATTGCCAATAAGTACAAGGATGTAATTGATTTAAGCCTCTCAAAAGATGCACTAAGGAAGCGTTTATATTTATGTCACTAAACTAATAATTCTTTTTAGTAATAAATTGTTTTTTTTTTTTTTTCTCTCTTAACTATATAAAACCGTAACCATGATAATCCAACTAACTCATACCTGTTTATACTAATGAATTTTATAAAATTTTGAAAATTGAAAATCTCTATATTATAATATACTCTTGATTCATTGTTTTGCTATGTTTTTTAATTTTTTGATTTTTTTTTATTCCTTTTTTTCTTATTAATTATGGTAAAATTATATTTTTAAAAATCTTGTAATTTCTTTTGATTTAAACGAAGTAAATAAATAAATGAATTTGAAGAATGGGTTAGAGAAGATAATTTAATATCTCTAATAAAATGGAAAGACAATAAGAGAGTTTTATTCCTTTCATCATACATCGGAACAGACCCAGTACAAAATTGTCAAAGATGGTCAAAAGAAAGTAAAAGTAAAATATCACTGCCTCAGGCCGGCAATTGTTAATATTTATAATAAATATATATGAGAGGAGTAGACTTATGTGATAGGTATATGTACCTACATAAGAACAAAAAAATGGACAGTCCGAGTATTTAATCATTTATTTACTTAATAATAGCCAATTTATGGATAATGTATAACAGAAATAGAACATCGGAAAAAACTAAAACTATTTCGCTTTTAAATCTACATAACTAAAGTTATAATAAATTTTAGCTATAGAGCAAAATAAGCGCTAAATAAAAGTTGTTGTTTTGATGTTCATTTAAGTGATATATCGACTAACGATGACTATTCAATCGTTTCACCAAGTTTATCAAAAAGAAGACTGGTTGTTTTTTGTCCAGTATCCGAGGAAAGGTATGATAATTTAGAGCATTTTCCTAAGTTTGTGGAAGCCAAATTTGCGTCAAAATGTCGTTTAGAAAGCTGTTTCTCAAGAACAAGAATTTTATGCACCAAATGCAAATTGTATCTTTGTGTAAATAGCAATAACTGCTTTTTAAAATTCCATAAAAAATAAGACATCTGCACACAATTTTTTTCAAAGTCTTCAAAAAATCATGTTTTTTTTTCATTTTATATTACGATAATATTGAATTGTTATACATTTTTATTAAGTTTTTTCTAACATTGCATTGTTATAAGTTTTCTTTTTGTTAATTTTATGAAGATAATTGAATTTTTTATTAATTTTATTTTTGTTTGATTTTGAATTTAATAAAGAAGGAATAAAAATCCCATATTACCAAAAAAAAATTATAGGTTTTTATTTTGGACCAAAAGGTCAGAGTACACATATGTGTACTTCTTTAAACTCCTACTTCCAATTCTAATTTTTTAATTTTTTTTTACAGAATTGGTTTATTTTGACATAATTTAGTTAAAAACATCAAAAATCCATGAATATTTTTCATTAGTTTTCTTCCAACACTGAAGAGGATAACATAGAAAATATTAATACCGTTTTGAACAAATAGAAAATATATCGCATGCCTAAAATATATAGAGACCGGTTAGTTGTTATCAATTTTGTTTTTTTATCCCTTTTTCTTTTATTTTATTTATGCTGAAGTTAATTTTTAAAGTTTATTATCTATAATTATAATTGACAAGCATTTAAGGTCCTGCGCAGTAGACACCTTTTTATTTTATTTCGATTCTCCTACTCCTTAATGAATGTCTAATATATATAATATATAAGATTGTATATAAAACCAAAATGCGCACACAGTTGAAAATTTTGTACTCATATGATTTTATTATTCAGCAAATACATTATGCATAAGTGAGATCTTATGAAAATAATAAACAAAAGCAAACAAATCAGTTATTATATTTTATATTATCTACTTGCAAATGAATCTATGTACATATGCCAAAAAAAAACAAAAAAAACAAATTCATCTAAAATAAAAAATATAAAAACAACAAAACAAAAAATCACTTGAATTCTTCATTTTTATCTTTTTAAGTAACTGTCTCTAAATTTTTGTTATTTGTAGTAATAATATAGTTTTTATTAAAATTATGTATTATGTAGGTATATATACGTACCACTTTAATAACAAAACTTTTTATTTTTAGTAATTTTATCACTAAATGCTTCTTACTATAGGGAATATATCGGAAACGAAGCAGTATATGAGGGACGTGTATTTATGTGTCCTAAATAAAACTTACTAACCATAAAACTTTTTATTAAACACGAGTGGTTTCTGCTATATCGTGCGAAGTCTATGTCAGTACGTGAATTACTGTTTTTTTAAAAACTTTAAATTTTACTTCAACTTGAAATATAATTACTCAACAGGGGCCCCTAGTCCGATTATAATTCGATAAAGAAATAAAAAAAAAATGGTAGAGTGACTATAGTTGTAAGAAGTTGTAAGACTGGATGAAGACGTAGTTTTGGAAAAATGGATGGCCAATTGATCAATTCAAAAAGGGAATGCAGACCATGTACAGAGATTGGAAAAGAAATGATAATAAATCATATAGGTATAAAAACATTAGTATCAGCGTTTATAAAAAAGTTGTATAGTGCATATTAAACAAATAAATAATAATAATAATAAGATTAAAATATTCGACTATTTTCAGCAATTCGTCACACCACAATTATAATGTCGTACATGACAAAATCCGAAAAAAATTAGTTAGTGATGCCATTTTAGTATTTTTTTTTAAGCTCTATCAATCTATGTAATCGGTGCTGACCTAGCAGCTATAGTTGCCGAGATATTGAGTGTGGATTTTGTCGTAAATGCGCAAATTTCAGTAAAACTACTATTATGGTGTTGTAAACGCCAAATTTTTGGATATACGATAAAATTTGGTGTAAATTATCAAAATAATTAGCATACAATTATTTTATCGTATATACATAAACAACAAAGTATGATTCATTTTGTTGACTATTATAATATCGTATCTGTTAATATTCATTGTCTATACCGCAGAATAGTTGTAATTCGAACGAATGTTATTTTGTCGTACGTGTTTGAAATTTGTTGTTGCTTTCTGACAATTTCAAGTAAAATGTGAAATTATTTTAGTTGTAGTTGTTGTAAGTATCCTGCTTTTACCTTTGTACCAAAAATTTTAATGAAGAGACTAGAAGAAACATTTTCACAAACTTTTGGTCTCTGAATGACGAACTAAAAAATGCATTTTATAGCCAATTTATAAGAAAAGAGAACATTGTTAGACGAAGAATTACTGCAAAGAACATTTTTTTATTATTTAAAAACTGATAACAACACTCTTCAAGTGTGTAAGACATTTTTTTTTAAATTCATTGAACATCTCAGAACAACGCGTTTACTATCACTTTAAAAATTTGTGTGACGCGAAAACTGGAACAGTTAAACCTTTGAAGAGAGGTAAACACGTTAAACGCAAAACATCTGAATAGTCAATGAATAAAATTAGAAATCACATTAAGAGTTTTCCAACCGTCGATTCTCATTATTGTAGAGCTAATTCAGCAAAAAAATATCTAGAAGAAGGGCTGTCAATTTGTAAAATATATAATCATTTCCAACAAAAATATCCAGAAGACAACACGTCACTTATCACTTATACCAGAGTTTTTGAAAGGGAATTAAATGTTTCATTTTATAAGCCAAAAAAAGATCCATGCGATCGATGTACATCATTCAAAAATCATCAAGAAGAGGCAAAAAAAGTGAATCAAAAAGATAAAGACAGTTAGGAACATCATAGGCAAGAACATAGATTACTTAAAGGTGAACGCGATATGGATCGAAATAACATTAATGAAAGTACCCTAGTCGTATGTTTTGACTTACAAAGTATCTTTACTTTACCTAAAGGATTCACATCGACGTTTTATTACAAAAGAAAATTGACGGTCTTAAATCTCACTGCTACTGTATGCTGTAAAACAAATGAAAATCCAAATGTAACATACTGCGCTCTTTGGAATGAAATCCAAAGTGGTAGTACAGGAAATGACATCGCTAGTTCATTAACCAAACTTTTAAAAAGAATTTTAAATGATTATCGTAATACCGAACATATAATTTTGTGGAACGATGCGTGTGTACCACAAAACAAAAATAAAATTAGGCGACGGCTTTACTCAAATTTCTGGCAGATAATAAAAACTATTACCCTGAAATTCTCAGATACAAGAAGTAAGTTTAAGTTTATTTATAATGTAAAAAAAAGAACGCTTTTACCAAAAAATATTATAAATAAAACCAAAGGTATAGATTTATACATTAAAAGAATTTTAAAATTTATTACAGGTTGACGCTGTTCATAGCGCAATTGATCGTAGTTTGAAATATAAACAAATCCATAGTCCAGAGAAAATTACAATATTTAAATTATAACAATGTTAAACTGAATATTACCCAAATGAATAAAACAGATTTCACATTGTATTCCGAAATAGCTGCTAAGCTTACATTTCAATTAGTTCCATTCTTACAAATAAGATATATTTAATACGATCAAATGATTTGTTTAATTTAAAACTGAAGACTCCTGCAGCAAAACAAGATTTTAAAGTGGTGTGTATAAAAAAAAAATTTAAAAAAGGAGTGTTTGGTACACCAAATAATATTTTTCAAACGCAAATAAAACTTTCTTCTGCAAAACCAACATCTGAGGATAAGAAAAAAGATATTGCGAGTTTGTATTGTTTTTTACCAGCAGAGGATGTGAAGTATTACAAAACTTTATTTAATATAACAAAACTAGCTTTGTAACCCGTCATAAATGACGGAAGCAAAAAAAATCCTAGTTTCTTTTTTTCTTTCATTAGATTCTTTATTCCGAAATTACAGTACTTATGTTTATATCACTTTTTATTTATTTTTATTTATGTTTATATTGGCCTAACACTAATCTTTTTTTTTTTATATAACAGAAAAAGAAGTACCATACCAACAAATTTGTATAAAATGTTTGTATTTTTGTATGGTATAATCGTACTCACTTCCATTTAGTTATAATTCGTTAGTTGGGTTCCATTTAGTAAAAATTATACCGTATTAGCGTTATTGTGGCCTCTGGGAGAGAGGTTTCAAATTTAAAAATGGAATCTTATTTTCATATAAATTTTGTCTTTTGTATACTGTATAGGGATCTTATTTTGCTATATGAATAAACTGTTATTATGGTATTGTGTTATTTTTAAAAAAATATTCAAAATTTTGTATCTAAATTGGTAAAATTTACAAAAAATACAAAAACATTTTCATCAATAATTTTCAATTTAAAAAAAACAATGTTTTATTATCCGGCGTAGAAGTAGAGTGAATTATCCTGCTCTACTTCTATCTCTAGTTCTATTGATTGAACAGTGAACCTGAACAGTGAAGTGAAAAGTGAACACTTAACACTGAAAATAAAATAATATTTTTGGAATGGAGCATACAAAACATACAGAATACAGATACAGCAAATAATAAAAAAAAAACAAAAAAAAAACAAAAAAAAAACAAAAATAATTTTTTTTGAGTGAAGTGAGTTACGCACACAATAATGACAAAAATAAAAGGTAGAAGCAATAAAGTAGTATAATGTATAATATTATACAATACAAATATGCTGATACACATGTGTATTATTATGTATAATTTTAAGTAATAAGAATAACCTTTGAGTGAATTATGTTTTTTTTTGTGATGCTGTTTGCCTTTTGGTTATTATACCATATTAAACTATTGATTAAATTTCTATTAGTCCTTATTATTATAAATCAAAAAAATTGTTTGTTTTATTTATATTATTATTATTATTTTTTAGTTTTCCTTATTATTTGCGAAGAACACTAACATTAAATTAAAAAAATATAGTTCATTCAATCAATTTTTCCTGCAAAGGTTCAGCATGGTAGACAGGGGTTAAAAAAAAGCACCAAAGCAATTTGTATATATATGCATTTGTATACATATGCAATTTGTATATGTGTTGGAGCGTTCCGTCGAACTTACAAACATCCAGATAAATGCAGAATAATATATATATAATAGTTTTCTTAAAACTAATAATATCGACAATAAGTGCAATTAAAAAAAGTACAAATTTACTATTTTTTATTTATTTTTGAATAATTTTAATGTTATGTTTACGTTTTCCAGTTCATGTTTAATCTGAATATTATATTTAAGTTAATTTAAAATTAAGGTTACTGAAAAAAAAATATATTATATAAATTTTGAAAATCTTTAAGTTGTTACTATTTTAATAATAATGTAAAATTAAGTCAGGTGCTGTGAATTAAAAATCTGAAAAGAAATATAAAATATTTTTAAATTAAGAAACTAATTTTTTATTTCGACGGTTAAGAATTTTTACAATAAAAATTTTCGTTTTTCAATTAATAATAAAAAATTAATTTTTGTAACTGAAGCATAATTTTTAAATTTTATATTTACGAAAAATTAATTTTGTATAATTTGCATGAAAAAATTGCATATTTTATACAATTATGTTGTCGTATTTACCAAATTTTTTGTCGTACGTATATGAATGTAAAAAAACCTCCCGAAAGTGGCGTATACGAGAAAGTGTTTTCGAATCTTTCAAGCGAAAAATCCTTCTAGTTCCGAAAATTTATTCTAGATAGATGTGGGTTTTGACGTAGAAATAAAGGCAATGAACAACATTATCGATTAAAAAAAAACACCTTATTTTTTCGTACCATTTTTTCGTAAAATATTCTCAAACCTTTAAAGTCGATTTGCCAACATTTAAGTTTTTGGATGTACGACATTATAATTGTGGGGTGACAAATTATAAAAATTTTACTCTAACAAAAAAGTTTTTATAATACAAAAAAATAAACTCTTTCCTAAATATCCTTTGACAAAAACAATATTATTATTGTTCTGTATATTGCGCAATAGCAAACAAAAACTATAAAATCAAAAATGAATCTAGTAAATTAAATATCTGAAATTTATAAGGAAACTATTAAAAATTATCTTCCACAATAATTATAGTTATTCTCTTGACTGAAAACTTCTTTTAAAATAATATTTTACCATAACTCATATTTAATTTTTTTAATTTTTTCCTCTCATTTCAAATCGTCCTTCAACATTATTTATAAGCTCTAAAACTATTTAATATTCTTTAATTACCTACTTTCAAATTTCGCAATAATTTATAATATAATAGTTATCAATTTTCACAATATAATTTCTGTTAAAATATTGAAATAAGAAAAGGACAATAAAAATAAATTCCATATTATTTTATTTTAATTGAGTTTTTCCAATAAAATATCTTCACTTAAAATTTCCGAATATTCTTATTATAATAATATTTTCTCAATAATAATTATTAATTATTATTCATTACCATTTCATTATATTTTTTACCCAATAAAAAAAAAAAAAAAACTTAAATAAATAATAAAAATGGACATGAAAAAAATTTAATTATTTATCAAAATATCCTTTAGGATATCAAATTTACCAAAAAAGTAAAAATTTATTTAATATCATTTATATTTAATTTTTTAATTAATAATTTAACAATATGATCAAAACTCATTTTTCAAACAGCAAAAAAATAAAATAAAATAAAAAATGAATAAACCACAGTAATGAGGAAAAATAATTCTTTTGTATTTGAACAAAAAATGTGGAATGAAAATATTTTTTTAATTACCAAAAAAAAAAAATTGAAGGAAAATTAAGAAAAACGATGGCAAGTTATTTTAAATGAAATGGAAAACTTTTTTTATTAAAAAAATATTCAAATAGCCCTCAGGTGACTTTTATATTTTTGATTTAAAATAAATTTATTTTTTTTTTTTGTTTTTTAGGTATCCTACAATACCGGTCTTGATGAAGTTGAACCACCTTAATTTAATTGAAATGACTGAACATTTTTCTAACCAACTGAACAAAATTCAGCATTCAAATTACATTTCGCAACTAGTATCATATATCAATACCTAATGCCGATAGCCCAAATAGCTAGAGCTTAAAATAAATTATCTTACTTTTATAAATAATACTAAATAAATAAAATACACAATATCTTCATTAAAGTATGCACTACTAAAAATGTATAGAAAAGAAAAGATAATAGTATATTAGAATAAATAATAGAATAAATCTCCCTAGAACGGGAAAAAAATAGAAGATTTGACAAAGGAAGCTGAGAGCGCTGATAACCGAGGAGATGTCAAAACTCTTTACAAGATTACCAACCAATTGCGAAACGTAACAGTAAAGAGCATCAAACAATCTTGGACGAGAGTGGAAGGCTGTTGGTGTTATGGATGATCAACTGCAAGGATGGCAGAAGCATTTCTGCAGATTGTTAAACGAACCATTCGTGGAACAAAATGTATCCACAAGCTCTCCTATGTCAACAATGCGCAGATCATTTAGGGGTATCGATGTGGGAGCCGTGATGTGTGTTTATTGTCACATAGGAATGGAGGTTTGAACGTGTCATCAGGTGGAGGAGTCGATTTGGATATTAAAGCCCGCCTCAGTAAAAACCCGTACTGCTTTCGGGATTCTTTCAAAAATATAGCAGGCAAACAACATATCTCTGCGTCACAAAATAAAAATATCCAACACAAGTGTAAAATCTGTTTTCTTGTGCGCTTGCGAAACATGGAAAGTTTCAGTAAACATCACCAGGAAACTCCAAGCGTGCATCAATAGATGTCTCCGGTGCATCCTAAACATTCGTTGGCCACAAATCTTTCCCAACAGAACGCTGTGGCAAAAAACTAAACAAACACAAATAGAAGTGGAAATCCGACAGAGGAAATGGCGTTGGATCGGACATACTTTGAGGAAACCTAACAACAAAATCGCGAAACAATGTTTCAAATGGAATCCTCAGAATACACGACTCGTCGGAAGGTCGAGAAAAACGTGAAGAACAATTGTCTTAGCCGAAGCAAGTACCCAGCAAAGAACGTGGCCACAATTGAAGAGGATTGAATTGAACCGCAGATAGGAGCCCTATGCCCCACGGATGAGGTTGCAGGACAATGATGATAACGATGATTACTTAAACTAAATACTTAGACGATTCACATTTTTATTTTATAGATGAAATAAAGATGTTATTATATTTTTGAACCTTTGAATTTAATCAGACGTTGTCTTCTTCAATTTATTTGACATCGGACCGACTGAAACAAGTATATTATTGGTTTACAATATTACATTATTTGGTAAATTTGTTATATTCGGTGTATTTACAAATTCTTGAATATTTTTTATAATATTTGGGGTGACTTTGATAGAGTAAAATCATCGGTTCCAAATAGTTTTTTTTTATTATCCATTTAGTAAGTAGGTAGACAATATAATTTATCATACCTACCTACATTACTTGAGTTACATTTTGGTACTGCATTACAATAATTTATCATATTAATTCAAATATGAAAGACTATTTGTGGTCAATTATGAAAATCAAATGAGATTTGACTTTTTATCACTTTAGAAAAAAGTCAATTTTTGTTATTATGAAAATCTACTCACTACTGAGTTGTTACAAGTCCATTGGCTTAGCAATTTCACGTAAACCATAATTTTGCTATTAACTATGTAGACCATATGAAAAATAATTTTTATTTATTATTTTTTTTTTTTATTTTATAAAATTTACTACTTAAATAGATAATTAATAAGACACTTAGAAAAGCAACAAAAAGCAGATGGAAAAACTAGTCAAAACTTATTATTTAAATATTCAAAATTTAACAAAACAAAAGTATTTAAAACACAATTTCTAAATTAAAATTGAAGAAAGAACTATTTGTAGATATTATAAGTAAAATATTAAACCATAATTTATAATATTAAAATAGAAATCATTAAAATATGCCTAACTTAATCAATATTATGTTTTTGGACAATGAAAATTTTTCCTACAATGGCAACATTTCTAAACTCAATTCTATTCATTTCAGTGGACTTGCGATAATTTTATTTTTTTTACTTTTAAAAGTAAATTTTCATGATTGACCCCTATAACTACAATTGGAGACGAGACATTAGAATATCCCAAATAGTGCAATTATAGAATCTTGTGATGAATCAACGTTAAAAGCCTGAAGTATGAACATTCGAAAAACATTGAGTTTTAAGTCTTTCATTCTATACCTATCTGGTCTTGGATGTAATTTGGATTTCAATTTTCATTCCATTGGATATGAACCCTTCTAGTTGCTTTAAACAAATTATAGGACAATTATTTTAAGTATGAGTGTTGATTTTGTTTTTATTTTTTTTTTTTTCAAATTTTGTTTGGCTAAAGGCTTATCTTTAAAACCTTTATATACGAATGCACAGTTTGAACTGGTTGAAGATTGGGAAACATAAAATGCTGCTTTGATCAGTACGGTCAATAGAATTTATTTTGAATGTATTTACTAATATTTCGTTTGACCTTTTGTAGGTGATGAGGTGGGCATATATTTTTGCATTATTGTAACATGTTCGTTAGAATAAATTCAAGGAAATTTTACTGAATTAGCCATAGCTAGTTTAGAACCACCTACGAATCATTTAATACATTTAATGTTTCTCGGTGGAAATAATTAAAAGTTCTTAAAGCTTTTATTTCGTCTGAGTCAGTGCCTAATCTTATGAAATATGTATGAAATAGAAAAAATGTTGCAACAATTCCAGATTTTCAAGTGGTGTACTGGAGAACGTTCCATTACTGTTATCGATAAGATGAATGAAATGCTATTGTTCTTTCTCTAATATTTATACGTAATTCATAATCCACTGGCACAACTACATAATTCAATTTAGATCATAATTAATATTCACAGATATTTAGTATGTCCTGGAGAGAAAAATATGTCTTGCCGTGACTTAAAAAATACCTAAATATCTTTCCGTATAGTTTTGGAAATGTCAAAAATTTGGTCATTCAACATAATTTTTTTGTTTACTTGCATCCCCAAAATATATTCAGTTCGCTAAATACCAACACATCCGTATATTTAGATAAGGCAAAACAGGGTAGTTTTTCATGATATCCAGACAGAGCCTTAAGGCTTAGAAAATTTACTAAATTACTTTCTTCCCCAGTCAAAATTATTGGTAAAGTCAAGATTGAGCGCACTGACATTTAATGTTTAGTATATTAGTTGCTGATGGTGTAACTTTTAATATGGTTATAATTTTTCCCCATATTAATGGCTTTTTACACAGAATAAAATGTAAAAGGAAGCTATGAATATCATACGCAATCAGTTCTATGCTTTTATTCTGCGAAAACGTTAAATGTAAAAAAAGTTTCGTTTACGATCAAACCGGAAAGTAAATTAAAACTGAAGAAAATCAATACCGTGATTTTGGATCAAAACCTGTTCAGAATTCGATGGTATTAATGAATGTAAATCCATATGTTTGTGTCGATAGATGGTACTTCATATTGTTAAATGTAGTGATTAGATTACCTAATGTGTCTGCCAACTACAATTTATCGGATTTCATCAAACAGATATATAGACAACAAATACAGATATAGAGAAAAATTATAGATATACCCTAGCAAAAATAGACTTATAGTTGTCAGAATCAAATCAAATTTCGAACATTCTGAATATGGTTGTTATTTTATCTCGATTTTTTCTTAATAAGGGGTTATGATTTGTTTGCACAGCAGTTATGAACGTTTTTGTAGGACCAGACTTGAGTTAAAACGTATTATAGCATATGAAAGTATATCAAACTAGCTCATATTTTCAGTTTTGACAGTTTAGACCCGGAATTATTGTTTGAAATCTTATAATCAAATTTATTATTATAGACTTTTAAAATCAATTTTGGTTATAGTTTTTTTTTGGTTAAAATTATTTCAAATCAAAGCTTTGTGTACCACCCTCTACCATCCTGATACAAAATTTGAACATAGCAGTTTTTCATTCTATGAAATTTCACAGAAAAAAAAAATATTTGAAATAAAACTGTCCCCACATATTTTAATCACTTTTCCATTTTCTTTTTTTTTAATATAATTCAAAAACAAAAACAATATATTATTTTTTTTTAAATCTGTATGTACAAAATTTTTTTGAATTTAATTTTTTTTTTTAATTTATATATTTTTTTTTAATAATATTTTTTTTTTTATTATTCCTGTATATTTTCTTTTACTATGCATATTTCTTTTTAACGGCATAAAATCTATTCTCTAAAATTTAACAAATTTTCTTTTATTTTTATTATATTAAATTTAAAAAAAAAAAACATATTTTTAAAAAAAATTTATTTCAGTGTTTTTTTTTTGTGGTAAGTTTTTTTGTTTTCGTGTTTTTGTTTTTTTTTTTTTGTTAATAAGTAAATTTCTATAATATTATTTTAGTTGTAGAATTTATTTAAATCTATATTGTAATACAAGTCACTTTTTATATTGTAAATATAATTTAAATGGTTGGAAAATAGTTTGAACTGACACAAGAACTTAAGGTTAAAGAATATTTTACGCCAGCTTTAATAAATTTTATTTTTTAAATTCTGCTAAAATACAAATTTTAATACTTCTGTTAGTTTTTCTATCTAATAAGAGTGTTTTGAAAACATCACCCATAATGGAATTATAGGTATTTCCAGATTTTTTAAATATAATATTTATTATTAACCGAACTTGGTTTGAATCATATTTTAATTATTGTAGCATGTATTTTAGTTGAATTCGAAAGTGAGGTCCTTTTCAGTATGTTACGTTATGTTGCGCCAAAAATATTGATATTTTGCATTGGAATCAAATTATAAATGAAACTATATTAGTTGAAATATGAATACGATGTGATAACTTGACCTAAGAGACCTAGAAGTACGACAGGCCTAATGATGATAAATATAGAATATTATTAAAGTAATCCCAAAATTTGTTTTATATAAATATGTTTCGATTTTACCAAATGGGAATTTGATTTGGTTTTTATAACTCACATATTGGTTTTTATGAAATCAAAATTATTATGAGCTTTTAAATTTTTCAGATTCAAACTAGGAGCTGTATAGGTTGGCAAACATTAATATACCAATACCTACTAATGTATTGAAGTAGTGTTAATGAAGCATAATTTTAACTAAATAACTGTGTATTATAACTGTTATTAAATAGGCTCAAAGTGAATTTTAAACTGAATCTTTTAATAAATTTTTGAAAAAAATATATTTTTTTGACTAAATGCGCTGGTAGGTATATTGAAGTAAATTTTCAAATTGATTCAATAGAATGATCTTAGTAATACTGTTTTGGGAACGATTACTAAGCTTGTAAGACTTGGAACATAACAATAATCTTGTTATAATAATCAATATAATTCAGAAAACTTTAGAAATATCGGATTTAGTTCTGGATTTGTACAAGCACATATTATTATTTCTGTAAATAAGGGCATCGCAGCTATTGAACTAACAATGAAATGAACGTTGGATGTATAACACGAGCCTAAGCGATTGGATATTTCATCTTTTTTTTGCTTACGTAAAGATAATCGAAATGGAAGTAGCTGTTTGAAGTATTTTACTTACCTACTTACTAAATTTCAGAATAGAAATAAAATATTTCTTATGAAGTTGAAGAATGGGTAAAATTATACAAGGAAATAAGTAATTTCATTTGAATGCTGATTGTTATAAGTTCTCATTTGTTATTAGACATAATACTGATAAACAGGTTCATATTATATTCTGAAATATTTTAATTCATTATTGAATGTGTTTAGTTCAAATTATTGGGCATGCCTGAGGGAGATGTTGTATCGGCATAGAACCTAATGACCATATCCCAAGCATAGCTGAAATACCTAGCTTTCCAAAAATATATGCCTTTAGTGGTGCATCTTATTCTTTAAGGACGAGAAGGACATTTGAAAGTATCCTTGTTGTTTTGGTGTTTTCGTATAAAAACCGTTATGTATATATATATTCTAGAAAGATAACGGTCTGGAGCACATTTTAACATATTTGATCTTGATTGGTACTGCCGTTGTGGAGATATTGTAGTTCAAAGTAAAAAAATTTGGGCAAAAACAACAATCTTATCGTTTTTTAGATAAGTATGAAATTTTGCACCTACACGACAAGTACTAAAGTCCAGTATTATTGAAAATAGATATTATATGAACCATTAACTTTAAGATTTATCAGTATAACCGCTTTCTTATTACCAGTTGCACAACTAAAAGCTAAAGCTTCCTGGTTGTGGATAACTTTATTTGACGTGTGACAAAACTGAATAAGTGCACACATTGACAACATTTATAATAATGAGTAAATATCTATCCCTTTTAATTTAACATCAAATTTTTAATTTATTTTCACAACAGATATAAATTCCAAAAATTAATCAAAAATTTCAACAAAAAACTAAAATATTTCCTTTTAAGCCACCAAATATTGCTAATATTCAAAACCGATTAATATTAATAAAATATTAATTTTTTTTTTTTTTTTATTTATTTATTTCTCTACTCAATGAGCAATAACTCTCAATCGATTTTTGCAAAATAAATATTTTGGACTTATCTATTTCTTGCCATACAAGCTCATTAGATTAATTTCTGTGCTTGTTTTCAAAATTTGTTGATTGTATTTAATTACAAAGAGATTAGAATAACTTTGTCATAACTAGTAGAGCTGATTCCAAATAAATGCGAAAGCAAAAGGACGAAAAAATTATTATTTTTTTTTTTTTTTTTTTGAAATTGGGGCTATTCTAAGTAATAGCGACCTCTTCAGATCTTTTGTACTTCCCCGTCCATTTCAGAATTGCAGGTCTATGTTAAAAAAAATGATTTGAATCGACTTTGATAGATTAATAATTATAGAGCATAATTATGAATAAATTTAAATTATTTCTTGCAACCATTTTTATTCGTGACGTGTATCTGTTATATAAACATGTCAAAATTCTATACCAGCAGCTCGTGTGCTTATTTCACAAAAATGTAGTAATTGTAGAAAAATAAAAAAAAAAAAATGGCATTCGCAATAGTTATTATTAAAATTAATACAGCAAATATAGATTTTGTATATATTATGTAAACGTGTTTGAAATGGCAGTAAGATATTTTTTAATATAGTTGTTTGTTGTTATTATAACGTGAACATTGTTAATTTTTGTAATAATTTGAACATTTTTTTTTTTTTTTGTTGGTTTTATAACTTTTGTTTAGGACACGGAATATTTTTAATATCAGTATTGAAAATGAAAAATTATTAAATAAAAATACCTTACACAAAATAATAATCAGAAATTTAAATTGTTTAATCAAGTAAAATAATATTGCATAATATAAGTGATATCAATTAACATAATTAATGTCTTAAAAAATACAAAATTAATGAATTAAATATAATAATAAATATATTAAAAATAATTTTAAATGTATAATTTTTAAATTAAATAATTTTAATTGTTTTTTAGCTATTTATAATATAATAATAATATTTTCTCTAATTGAATATTCAACTAATTTTTTATTGTTTCAATATTTTTTTTTGTTTTTCTTTCTGTTTTTGATTTGTAACTTTTCAACGCTATTTTATATCAGTGTTATAGCTATAATATAGTTTGAAATATAAAATTAGAGTTAGGGTTTTTATAATATTATTATCTATATATATATATATATATATTTTTTTTTTTTTTTAATTATATAATATTATAATAACCTATTCAAATCATTTTTTGTTTTTATTATAATAATTTAGTTTAGTTCTTTTCAAGTTTCCTTTATTATTTATTAATTAATTAATTAAATTAATGAAATTTTTTATTATTATAACTAGATACTTATTTGAGTGTTTTTGTTTTGGTTGTTATTATTATTAGTTTTCTTTCTTCAATTGTTGTTACTTTATTTTTTTTTTTTTATATAATTATTACCTATTTTAATAAAAATTTAATTATTCATTTATGAAATTTTTATTTTTTGTGGTTTTTAGTTATATAATTAATATAATAATAAATATTATATATAATTAAAAAATTAAATAATTTCAATATTACTTGATTTTGAAGAGTTAGAATTTAATTTAATTTATTTATTTTTTTTTTTTATTTTTTTTTTTTGTTTTATATAAGATTTATAATTTTTTTGATTTTAATAATATTATTTTTAGTGTCAGAAGCGTGTTGCATGATTTCTATCTGATTTTGATTTTATTGTATCATCACCATTTATTTGACTATTTTCTTCGGGAACTGTTTTAAGAAGACCTGTATTAGAATTCTGTGGAATATACAAAAAAAAAAAAAGAAAAAATAAAAAGTATATAAATATATAAAAATTAATAAATGAATTATAAAAATTGAAAAAAGAAAAACAGTATATTTCAAGCAAAATTATATTATTTTTTAATATGGTGGTATATTTGTTGATAATATTGAATTCCATAAAAATTGCATCACTTGTTGAATAAAGATAATTATTCGGAACATTTTTGAAAATTAAATTTTGCAATTGATTAAAATTTGAAGTTTATTTTTTATTGGTGCAATGTTTGATTTGCTTATTTACTACCTGATATATTATTGAAATAGAATTAAAAGGCGGTATAATATCGTATACATACATGTCGATCAAATAATATATTATATTAATTTAATTAATCAGTTTAAATTCTAATGTATTACTACAGATACAAAATACTCACATATATATTATAAATCACCACCCATACATTAATCATACTGATGAGGTAATTGACATAATGATCAAACAAAGAAAATAGAATTGGAACCGGACAACATACTTACCGGAAGACTATATAGCACAGGCAGCTCTAAAATGAAATTCATAGAACTCAATAAAATTGTATCAATCAGTATACTCAGAGCACCTTAAGAAAATATTGGAAACATTTCCATCAGAAAGCACAAACATGGATTCAAAAATATATAATTTCCTCACCACTCCACTTCAAATGGATTTACCAATCAAGAATTTTACTATGGGCGAAATAAACTCAATGATTAAAAATAATATAAAAAAAAGCCGCAGGTTCTGATCTAATTAGTGATAAAATATTGAAAAAATTGATGTATATTATGAATGCTGTTCTAAGAAGGGGCTACTTCCCATTCACAGTAGAAAGTTGCTGAAATATTACTTATACTAAAACCAGGCAAGCCAAGTGAAGAAATAACATCCTACAGTACAGACCGATTAGCCTACTACCGTGCTTATTAGAACTATTTCAAAGACTATTCTTGCAAAGATTAAAACCGATTTTGAAAAAGAGCATCCAGAGCGTCAATTCGGGTTCATCGAGCAAATACATAGCAGATGTAATCAAGTAAAGCTTAGAGGAAAAAAAAGTACTGTTCAGTGATATTTCTAGATACTAGTCAAGCATTTAATAAAATCTGGCATGAAGAATTGCTGTACAAACTTAAAAAATATTTTACCACAGAACTATTATTTATTGCTGCGGTCGTCATATCTTATCGAAAGACACCTTTTGGTGAAGCATTAAGGCGCCTATACTATTTGGTTTGGATATGCAATTTTAAAAGACCAAACAACTAATGAAATTATGTCAGGTGTACCATAGGGCAGTTTCTTATATCTTATCTTATATCTCATTTACACTGCAGACTTACCAACAACTAATGAAACAACCACCGCCACTTTCGCTGATGATATGGCCATACTGGCCTCACATAGTAACTCAGTGCATGCTTCAGAGATTCTGCAACACACCATAAACAAAGTTCAACAATGGCTAAAAAAGTGGAGAACCAGGGTGAATCGAGCAAAATCAGCACATATTTACACTAAAGAGAAAAGCTTGCCCAGTGGTTGTACTTAATAACGAAGTAGTACTCAAAAAGAGGCTGTAAAGTATTTGAGCATGCACTTGGACAGGAAACTCACATGGAAAATTCATATTAAAAGAAAGCAACTGGGCCTGAAGCTAAAAAATTGTTTTGGATGATTGGTCGCAACTCGCCGTTGTCACTGAAAACGAGCTGCAAATTTATAAAGCTGTCTATAAACCAATATGAACCTACGGAATTTAACTGTGGGGATTAGCCAGAAACTCAAATATTGCAATATAACAGTGTTTCCAGTCAAAGCTGTTAAGATTGATAGTTGGCGCGCCTTGGTTTATCAATAATGATGTCATGCATCATGATTTGCAGGTGAGAACCATTAAGGAGGAGATTAGAAATATAAGCGGATAGTACCATATAAGATTAGCTGCACATCCAAACAGACTGCCAAGCAGCTTGTTAGCGGCAAGTGATGTAAGACGCCTGCTGTTACCCAGTAGACAATAGGAACAATCAAATGGAGGCCAAGAAATACAATAAAGTATAATGTTGGCATCATGGATGTTTGACCACTGGGTTGTCTCATCTGCTAGTCAATGCAATTTAACTGCATAAAAAATGTCATACAAACTACTGAATGTCTCCTTCAGAGACAGATTGTAATGTTTCATTGGGAAATAAAAAAAACAAAAAAAATCAGTATACTGGATAGTAGAAGTTCATATTACAAAACTTGTAATTAACCACCAAAATTATAACATAGAATCGAGATCGATGAAGGAGATATATGCATTCAATAGTAGCAACCCTATTGTAATGCATTAAAAGGCAGCACAAGGCTCATTGTAACAATTTGGGAAATTAAAGAAACTAATACGTAATATGGGATATTTATTAGGGACTACTTTAGTCTATAACATTCTTAAAATTCAATATTAATCGGTTAAATTCGAGAACCAGAGAGAACAGATCCAATATGCAGATCACAGGAATGCTTCATTTGACAATAATATCTCTTCAGAATTGGTACGTCCAACACATATAGGGACGGATTCTAGGATCTTTCTCTTTACATTTGAATAGCCATAGCTCACAAGAAATATAAATGTTTTCAGTTACACATCACATCTCCTGATTCAAAAATTGACGCTAACGCAATAAAAATGTTTGCCAAGAGTTATAAAGAGGATATACAATTTTACATTTTACGTTTAAAAACGTTTTCCAAGGGGATATGCAATTTTAAAAGACCAAACGAGCAAATAAAATAAATCAATATTATATATAAATTAATAAATTCCTTATTTATTTCTTTACTCTGAATAATTTGTATTTTTACTTTTACAACTTTTTTTCTAGTTCAATTAAATTGTACTGATGTGCTAAATCTATCTTTTAAGTTTCTATTTGAAATAAAGACAAAATTTTATTATTATTATTTTATTATAGATCTGGAAAGTTTTTTGAATACTGACTTGAGAAATTATATATATATTGCTTGAAACACCCGGTATATATTATATAATGCTGTAGTAATTATACAAAAAAGTTTTAAATTTAAAACAAAATTTAAATTAAAAACTAAAAACAAAAATGTGGCTTCAAGTCAGTGAAGAGCTGGTCATTAACTAATTTTCCTAATTTTCATTTCCTAAACAATCCAATTTTAGAAATGGGCACGAAGTCATTTTTCTAATAATCTTCGAGGTTTTTCAGGGAGATGTTGTATCAGCGTAGGACCTAATGACTCCAAGTATCCTAGATATCCAAAATATTCTAGATATCCCAAGCGTAGCTGGAATTGCTAGCTATCCAAAAATATATATCTTTAGTGGCGCATATTATAAGGACGAAAAGGACATTTTAAAGTATCGTTGTTGTTTTGATGTTTTTGTATAAACACCGTTATATCTATTAGATATATTATATATTCAGTTATACATTCTAGAAAGATAACGGTCTGGTGATATGGTCATTAGGTCCTACGCCGATACAACATCTGCCTCAGAAGAGTTTAATTTTCTTGTAAGATTCGAAAGTACTTTTCATTTTAATTTTATCCAATTTTAATATTTGGTCATCTAATTTTAAATAATAAAACTCAATAAGGTTAAACTGGTCAATTTATTTATGTTTACAATTTGAAAGCAAATGAATTAGTTTGAATTTCATTGCACTTCATATGATATTCTTATGGTAGCCAATTTTTTATCAGAATCAAATGTGAGATTTTATTAAATAGTAGAAAGTTGAAAAGTCTTATTTGATGTGAGGTGGGTAACAAAATAAGCTATTTTTTAGACCATAATTATTTTAATATCTACTCAAAATCATACTTGATTTTTAAATTATTTTTTTAAATAACTTTATTATTTTTGATATTTGAAAATTAATTATTTCCTTTGTGTGTGGATTAAAAAAAATTAATTAATTCAACATTTCTACTTTTAATTCCAATAATATTTTTCAAAATTAGAACTTTTTCCATTCTTTTCTTTTTCCAAATAGTGCTGGTACAAAAATCTTAAAGTAAAAATAAAGAAAATAAATAAGTTAAACTATAACCTAATACACTTAAGCATAAGTACTCGTTATAATATGAATTCTATTAAATTAATACAGAAAATTACAAAGAGTAAACGGAATAAAAATAAAAAAAAACGAAAAAGGATAATAGAATCCTTGCAAATAATTTACCTATAATAAACCACATTTTATTTTAAACTGAAAACTTTTTTGTATTGCATTTTTCTTACACCACATTACAATTTATTCGTAATTTATGCCACACACTGTTGGAATATTTTTTTTTAATCCATAATTTGAGATTTTACTTCTAAAGAAAGTTTATTTTTCTCATTTTTGTTGTTGTGCATTTTATGAGAATGTTTTTTTTTTTTTGTAATCATGTACAAGAAGTTAACTTAATTTATATAATATTATGTAAGTATGTGAATATTATAAAAGGGGTGATCCAATTATTGTTAGCTTGAAAGTTTTCTTTAAAACAATTTTCAGAACTTATGAAACCATATTTAGCAAATAATAATTAATGTGTGAATTATGGAAGTTGAGCATTATGTTGTTCAACAAATCAGTATCGTGTGGATTGAATTAGCTACGAATAATTTATATTACCTTTGACAGACCAATATTGTTTATAACAGTGAAAATAGTCGAATATTTTCCTTTTAATTTTACTGATATGCTTATCATACAGATACGTGTATTTCGTCTACTACTTGCAGACTTCTTCAGTGTTTTGTGCTCGACTGTAGTCTGTAGTCTGTAGTAAAATTAAAAGGAAAATATTTGACTATTTTCACTGTTATACCAAAATTTTACTCTAACGCTGAAAAACAAGTTTTTATAAAAACTAATATTGTTTATTTTACAAAAATATTTTGCATTAAATGGTGCAGAAAGTAATGTTTATGACAGCTAGAGCCACATATTTCAACAATTTTTAGAATACTATTATGGTAGACTACTGAATGTTTTCAATTAAACCCAATTGTTTATTCCTTTATATTATTCTTAATTGATTTCAAGATATTTATATTACATTTTATTTGAGTTTTATTAATTTTTGCAGAGCTCAGATGTACTTAAATATTTCATTATTATCGTCAGCTGCATTCCTATGTATATCCAACAGATCATTTTTTATGAAATTGGCTTTGCAATGTTGCATTTTCGTCAATGTTCTATCCGAATTTGCAGTCAAAATAAGAGTGTATCTTATAGTTTTGGAAATATGATTTTCTTACTACCAAACAAATTACATTTTACTGCTTTTTAAGGTTTGACGTTGTGCCTATTTATTCAAACTACAGTTTTAGCACTGATGAGTCACTACTATGCTATTATGAAAACGAAGCCTATATAATAGATCTAGTTTTCCACATTTAAAGTTAGTAATTGTATGTGTATTCTATATCTCTGTGTGTGAAAGCAGTTAGCGTGTTCACCCTATAGACTTGGAATTATATAAAAAAAAAATTTAAAAGCATAACGTATGATTGGGTACTCCTCTAACAGACCATTTTTATTCTGAAATGTCCAAACAAGCTTTACATAAAATATACAGTAAATGTTTATATAGCTTTCTACTAACATTTTTTTTCAAATATATTATTTTGAATTAATTAAAATTATAAAACTATTTATGTTAGATGTTAAAAAATTGCTCAAAATTGCTCAATAAACTGCAAATTTTGTTTGAGATTATTTTTCCAATCAAAATTTCCGTAAAACTTATAGGTAATAGATATCGATTTTCTCAATCTTTTAATTTTGGTAGATTAGATAAATAGGAATGCAGCCAACCAAATTTTATTTTTTATTACTCCATTTAGTTCACTAATATTTACAAATACATAAGCAAATACTCAAAAACCTTATATTTTATTTTATTTTTATTAACTTATACTAACATGATTTGTAATTAATCTATATAGTCTAACTATTTACTGATCTACTTGACTAGCTACTCTACTTAACCTAAATATGCCATTTTAGCAAAAAAAATAAGCTTGTTTTAATTTTCATAAAATAAGCATTTTGCAAAACCAAATTCTGTTTTCTGAGCTATTAAAAGCGATATTAAGCTCATATTTGCGTTGTCACAAAGTTTCTTAATTGAATAATTCAATATTAACTTCAACATTTGAAGACCTTTTATGTGTATTTCGGCAATATCATGGCTTGATTTGAAAGGCTGAAATATCAATTTTTAATTTAATATTGATAGATAATGTGTATATGATGTCTATTGGTAAACGGAAGGGCATTGATACTTATTATTAATATAAGCATACCAATATGTTTAATGAATTATATCATCTGACCAATTAATCAAAAGTAGCTATCATTTTCGAATTCCACTTTGAACGTAGACTTTACAATTTTTTAAAAATCATTTGAAATTATAATTCTGATAATACCAAAAACAAGAATAGGACGTAATGGTATTACAGCTGAAGTCCTAGTTACTAAAAATTATTGATTTTTAAAGAAGCCCTAGTTATTGAAAGTAGTCGATTTTTACAATTAAAATTAAAAAATTTGACATTCTATTATGCTAAATAAATTTGTATTGAATATTTATTTATTCAAAGTATCTCAAAAAGAGCTTCCTACTTCATACCGTAAAGTTTGAATATAATACCCCTACTAATAGAGTGGCCCGGATAAACTAATCGAAACATTTTTCCAATTACGGAATCCCGGGTACAGTAATTAGATTTTATATTTTTCGAAAATTAATTTCGAACTTTTTCGATATTGGATATTACCTAATACTAAAATCATTTTCATGTTAACTAAGCCAATTATTATGTTAATTGGTTTTATTTTAATATTACTACCTGTGCAGAATCTATTATATGTATGTATTGGTAACGCTCATATATCAATGTTGCTTTCCGAATAGTGTACCCGGGAGTAAAAATCCAATTGGAGTAACTGGGGTATACAAATTGGATTTATTATTTTTTCAGAATATTGACATCTTCCAATTAGAGTACCTAGGTATTATATTCAGAACTTTACAGTACAGAGTTTATTAGGTAACAAATTTTTTTTAGAAAATAATATTCTGATATCATGTAATTTACAATAATGTTTAAATCTAAATAAAATAATATTCAATTGAATTGGTACGCTAACAAAAATAAAAAAATATATTTTAATTAAATTTTTTTATTAAGTTATATATGTAAGTAGAACAATAAAAGAAGAAAAATACCATATCAAGACAATCATTAAAATTTGTACGCTCTAATTATAACACTCTAAATACATAATATAGTTTTTATTTTTCAATGCTTTTATTGAACAGCTCTTGAAGTCCATTATTATATTGCGTAATTAACTTATTGTAAACATCGATTTCCAAGTCAATTATAGGTTAAAGGCCATTGAATTGAGCTGTAAGGCAGCTTCAAATGATGGATATCATTAGCATTGTAACCATATTTAATATCATTAATATTAATCAAATTGAAGTTTGATTTAATGTTATATGTATTATGAATCTGAGTCATGTCTTTTAAATAATAAAATACCAATAAAAAACTAAATAGATATTTGATAGTTTTGTTTTATATAGTTTCATATATAATTAATTTCATTAGTTTCATTGTTTTGTCGATATAGTTTTATTATTTTTAGCTTATTATTGCTTAAATGCCAATTCAATAAGACACACTATGGTATATACTATAATAAATTTAAAGTTTGATTGTGTCAGCAGCTCGCTGCCTAACTTTCTTGAAAATCCCGGTAATTCTAAATTTCCTATTATCCAAAGTGTTATATAATATTTTGTTTTAATTTTTTCGAAATACATTTTTCAGCATCTACTTAAAAGTTAATACTATATTTTTTATCTATAAGTTGATACTATATTAGTTACTGGCAATAAAGTTATATGTATAAAGAAATATTGTTTGTATATACCTTATATAATATGGAGTGGGTACTACATTCCATCTAATCACTGACAAAAAATTAATAGGTATAAAGATATATTATTTGTTTAAATCATCAAAATTTCGAAAAAAATTTAAATTTAAAAATTTCATTTAGTTTAAAGTGGTGAACACAGTTGCGACTACCGACGAAAAATTCGCGACGAAAAAATTAAAATACATACGCTCTTATGTATATGCTCACAATTCCAACTACAATCGCTCAACCACATTTTCGTTGTCGTCGAAATAAGGCTATTTCTAGTTTTTTCGCTGGTAGTTGGATTTGACATTTCTGACAACCTTTTTTCAACATCAAAAAATACAAACACGACAATTATTTTTAAATCTGATAATATAATGTTACACATACAATTTATAACTATTTATTTTTTTATTTAGATATAGTACATACATACATATATAAATTTAGATTTATTAGCGATGTATTTGTGTCTGATGATGCTACAAATAAATTAATAAATTATTCAAAATCTTTTTTTAAAATATTTTAATAAAATAGTTTAAATAAATAAGGTGGTCGCAATTGTGTTTACCGCTTAAAATTGTTTTTTTCTTGCCAAGAATAACGCAAGGAATTTAATAAAATAGACAGAACTCTGAATCCAGCATTATATATTATAATAATTATAGTTCCATTACTCAAATTAAGTTGATTTCACAATATATTTTTAATAAAAGCCTCAGTAATATGGAATTAGTCACTTTTAGCATGAACGGACAATAATTATTATTACTAAAATGTATTGAAAAAATTTAGATAAATTAATTATTAGTGATAGATTGACATTACAATATGGCAATTATAATGACAATGAATAATCTAGATAACTCATAAAAAGATTTAAAAGTATTTTTAGACAACAAACGAATTTTTGCATTTATATTGCAAAGGCTTAGTAGAAAAGGACAGTTAATTTTGGTTAAATATATTCCAAAATAAGACATGCGCACCATTACGCCTAGTATTTCGAAATGTTGTTTTATATTGATTACATTATATGTAAACGTTGTTCCATGATACGCTTGGATTTATTAAGCTCTGTTTATTTCCTCAGTTCGCTCACAATAAATTAATTGATTCAATTCAAAAAAATATACTAGGTTTCGTAAATTCAGTAAGAAGTCACACATTGCTAGTTATATAATTGCTAAATGTATTCTTATTAATATCGACACCTTGGAAACACATCGTATTGCTTAGCATCAGTCATAAATTTTTGTAATTTTATAAATTTTTGTAAT
This sequence comes from Argyra leucocephala, assembly GCA_963942445.1. Taxonomy (NCBI): domain Eukaryota; kingdom Metazoa; phylum Arthropoda; class Insecta; order Diptera; family Dolichopodidae; genus Argyra; species Argyra leucocephala. Next base: position 65,451,574 of record OZ012681.1, on the reverse strand, counting down.
CTGCTAAGCCTTGTCAATATAAATGCCAAAATGTAAAAATTTCTATTATGAGATTTTAAATCAATAATATTTTTGTATCTATGCGTACACAAACAAAATTTGCACTCGCAGAAAATATACTTATTTGTTTCTGTGCAGTTGAATAGCAACTATGAAAGTCAGAAGAAAAATTATTAATTTTATCCAATAATATTAAATTTTATATTTCGTATAATTAGATATCTTTACAGATTTATCTTTTTGTTTTGTACTCAACTAATTATCGAAATTGATTTTTAATATTCTTATAATAAAAATATTACTTATTTTTATTTTTTAGTTAGCTTCAAGCACTGATGAAGAAACTTGCTTTCTAAATATCTATATTTTAAATCAAGATTGGAAAATTAACAACAATTAAATTATTCAAAATTTTAGTTATTTGTTCAAAATTGCCTAGTAAAGCTGTAGCTATGGCGTTATGTAAAATGAATAAGTAAACATTTTTGTATACAACTTACTGCATGTAGACATAAAATTTTAATACAAAGTTATAGGAATGTTAGAAATGTTTAAAAAAACAACTTTCACACAAACGCAAATGCGGCGCAATAAAAATATAAAAATATGGTGTTGTCAAATTAAAAGGCAATCATTGTCAACCAGTCAAGTCATTATTATCATTTATTTATAGTACCTCAATTTCTATATATAGAGGTTTTATACTAAATTATTATTTGGTAAAAAAGCTCTATACCTCTAACTATAATTTACTCTGATTATCCAGGATCTTCAATTTATATAATATATTATTATATTTAATAAAAAATGTCAAAAAACAATTTTAATAATTTTTTTTTTATCCCAAAACCAAATCTGCTAGATTTCTCTTTATAATTTTGTACTATACAGTTGCTTGACAACTCTAAATATGGATTTTTTTTTTATAAAGACAATTTATAAAATTCAATCTACAATAAAAATTCAATTCACTGTGAATTGCATCAAAACAAATGAATATGAAACAAGGATATTAAAAAAAATTAAAAGGATATTTTATATATATTATAATATATGTATGTATTTAATGTATATATAATATATCCATACACAAATAATATTATGTTATCTGAACATAATAAAATATTCAGCGATAATATACAAATGAAATCTAAATACACAACAAAAATAAAATAAAAATTTTCAATCAACATATCTGATTTTGTTGCTCTGAGTATGAATAAGAGAAAAAAGAGAATAATATAATATACACATATACATGCAAACAAAACAAATCCAACCCTTTGGATCTTTTTCGAATGCATTCAAACAATAGATACTGATTTTTTTTCCCTTTTTTATTAAAATTCTTGGATCTTGCAATAAAAACCAGATGAAAAACAAATATATTAACAAACAAGGACACATATTTTTACATATACATACAAATATACCTACATTATTATTGTACGATATCATTGAGGTACAATATCATGTACCTACTTACTTCTTGTACGACAACAGATGAAATGAAAAGAACTTATGGAAATATTTACGCGAATATTATACACACAATTACATAAACAAATGTTTATAAGAAAGGATAAAAGAATAAAAATTTAATCATAAAAAAAATCCACAAGAAATGAAACTAAAATAAAAACCAATTGTTAAAATTAAAAACAAAGAACAGGAAAAACGTAAAAAAAAATAAAAAAAAAACAATAAAATAAATTTACATAATCATGATCCTTTAAGGAAATTCTGGCGCACAAAATGTATACAATTGTTGTAAATAGAATAAATTGCAGAAAATATGCAATAATAATAATAATATTATAAGAAAAATTAAAAAGATAATAAGGAGTTAAATTTTTGTATATAAGAACGTAAACGGAGTCGCTTAAAATTATATTTCAATAAGAAATAAAAATCTCTATATATTATTATATGTACGTATCTGATAGATATCATATTGTATTTATTGTGTACTTGAAAATGTTTTTATAAAATTGAATCTATTATGAAAAAGAGTCATTTCTTAAATTCTTATATACACACTACGGGCATAAAATTTATTACAGTATTAAATATTTTTTTAAACAAATTCCTGACAAGGATGAAAAATATCCTATATATTTACATGCAGATGCAATTGATATTGAGTTCATGTTCACCCATACATTGTATTTCTATGGAGAAATTTCAAAAATCGATGAAGCATAATATAAAGGTACTAATCGATCCTTTGGACCATAATGTCAGCGATCTAAAAAATAGCCTAAAGGACAACATAAATACATTCAACAGCATTTCATTAGCTGTTGAGTCTATAAAAATGTCTGTTAACCAACGTAATGTTACTAAGATGGATGATGTTAAAAGTAAAGAACCAGAGGTAGATGATCAAATTGTTCATCAATTGAAAACATTTCTTCATTCAAAGTTTATGAAATAACACTAAGATATGCAAATTTCAAAATTGGTATTCCTGAAAACTTCCTACATGTTGCTTTAGATCCAAAAAATTGGCCGTGTGGAGTTCACGTTCGATTGTTCAAGCAAATTTCAAAAAACGACCAAAAAATGACAATGACCACCTAATGGTCGAAAGTGAAGTACTTTGTTGACTTAAGTAATATAATGCTTGAGAAAGACGAAATTTTAGTAGCTCTTAGTAAACTCGATGGGAACAAAAGCAGTGGCCCCGATGGCATACCACCTATTTTAGGGAAAAATTGTCCTGCTTTAGCTGTTCCGTTAACAATAATATTTAACTACTCTCTCATCAGACCATCACACCAATTCACAAATCCGGCCCAATAAATAATATAAAAAATTATAGACCGATATCTAAACTATCTTATTTTCCAAAAATATTTGAAGCATTGATTAATGACAGATTAAAATTTCTAATTAAAAATAAAATTCCGGATAATCAACACGGTTTTACTACAAAAAGATCTACCGCTACAAATCTTGCTTCTTTTGTAAACTATACGATAAATCACATGGAATTAGGTAATCAGGTGGATGTAGTGTATACTGATTTTGTAAAAGCATTCGATAGATAAGACCACTCAATTATGATTTCAAAACTAGGGAGCTTAGGATTTCACTCTTAATATTCAGGGATCTCATTTGGGACCCACGCTCATATCTCATTTTTTGCAGATGATGCGAAAATTTTCTCAAAAATATCAACTTTACATGATTGAACAGCAACGCAAGATGACTTGAATACATTTTATGACTGGTGTTTAATTAATGGTTTATACCTAAACTATAGCAAGTGTACCGTGAAGTCATACTTTAGAAAATTATCACCCATAACATTTGAATATTCTATAAATTGCAACATTTTAAATAGATCAAATAATATAAAAGATCTGGAGGTTTATTTCGATCAAAAATTGTCCTTCAAAGATCAAGTAGATTACATAACCGGCCAATTTCGGCGATTTTTGATCTTAAAAAACCGATTTGCGGTCTTTTTCGAAAGTTGAAAATACCCCCAATCGATAGAGCAACCTCGATTTAGTTAACAAACTTTTTTCTAAATTTTAAAATACCGGCTCCTTCCCCTCTTAAAAAGCTGATACGCATGCTCTGGACACCCGGTATAGTGTTAATTATATTTTTGAATAATTTTAAGTACTCTTTTTTTTGTTTTTTCTTATTTGCATACATAGTTTTTTTTTTTTTATTTTTGGTTGTTTTGTTGCTAGTCTGTAAGATCTAGCTTTGTAGACGAATAAATAAATAAATAAATAAATAAATAAACGTACTTCTATATAAGTATTAAAAAATTATGTTGACTTCTTTCAAAACTACCCTGCAGTTTAGTAGAGCATAATTATACTTTGATACCATCGTATGATGTATGACCCATACCAGCTTTTAAAAATATGAAAACACTTAAGCGTTGTGTAACCAAAAAAATTAACTTAGGTATAAACATTACCAACCAACATACTTGAGTATGCACACGTATTATTTCCTATGAAATTCAGGTTAGAAATAGCTAACAAATTCAATTTATCTACTTGATGGAAGTATTTCTTTTTATAATTATTTCAGTAATGGACAAACCACAATAATTAGATACGATTCATGCAAACCACATATGGTTCATATAAACCACATATCCACATGTGATTCATACAATTCACAATAATGTTATAGATAAATCAGACACTTCGAAGTATTCAATGGACGCGTGGAACAAAACAAACCCAATAAAACAACAGTAAGTTGAAGTAGTAAAAAATATATCTATCTGACTTTTATGCTTCCATATTGGCATTCTGCTGTTTACTGGTGTTAGTCGATTATGAAATGAACAAAACCCATGATCAATGGAAATCAAATACTCATCCGCTTAACTATTACAGTAAACAATTAGTAATGTTCAGTAAGGGCGTGCAAAAATAATATGTTATTTCATTGTTAAAAATTGCATATAATGTGTACTGTGTAGGAGTGACACTTGGCTAATAATTAAGAAATATACAGACAAAATGCAGATCGTCGTTAACAAATGCCTGCGAATACAAAATAATATTAGAAAAATATTAGGTATATAACAAATACCCTCTAAAGGCCGCAAGGCTAGCATTGGATTGAATTCTGAAAGGCAAAAGAGGACTAGGTAGACTACGGAAACATGACACTGATCAGTCCATAAAGAAATAAAAAACAACAACATAATATTAAGGAGTGAAATTAAGTACCTAGCACCGAAGACAGGAAAGCCATAAAAGAAAAATTAGTTTAGAATATCATATATACACTTATTTGACATATATACCGATTTCATGGTAATGTATTTCTACTCTATAGTCTAAAATATTTTATGAAATAATCCTATAAGACATGCCCGTATAAACATTATTATTGAACATTTTTAAAAAATTATATACTCTTGTTAATTTCACAAAATTATTTTATTCCGACACGTGCTTTGACCTTTATAAAATCATTCCTGAAAGAACTGCTTCTGTGCAATTGCACAGGGGATTCACTAGTAATATTATAATATTATAGTAATCACATTATATTCATAGTACATAACATAATTCTTTTTAAATTATAATTTTTCGATTACAAATTCAAGTAATTTTCTTTTTTTATAGAGTTGCAACCAAAATTCGAACTTTGTACTCGACTATAAGATTTCTAATCAAAGTGTCGATTTGAATATCTATTCTAATATTCACGTATAAAATGAATAAATTTTCTACATAGATTGAATAAAACTGAATGTACATTAAAACTAACTGTATCTGAAGTTTTAATTTTAATTTATTACAAGGTATCACTGATGTTGTTCGTAAATATTCAAAAGGTCTATAATGAATGCAAAAACTTTCAAATTCATTATAAAATAAAATTAATTTTAGCAAAGAAAAAATACTCTAAAATTATATTCAAAATATTAAAATATTCTCTAACACAAAGTTATTTCTCTAGTGGACTCAACTCAACTTTTACTCTACTCTAATCTAAAAAATTAACCTATAAGTGATAACGATATGAACAAACTATGTAGGCAGTATTTTCTTCCAAGTTATGTGTGATATCATTATATTATCACAAAAACTGAATTTAGAAATAGATTTTGAAGCCTATTCAAAAAAATATAAACTTTAAATAAAAACCTTAATAATTTATTTAATCCATCAGATTTTTCTAATCTTCCAAGCTACTCGGTACAAGCCTTGATTTGCTAAATATGCACACCTTATCATTCCGTAAGAAAATAATTTCAGCTTGCTTCAACTTTGACCTCCTAAGAGAGAACAAAATTATTATGAAACTGGTAATAGTTTATTTTATTTTATATTCAAAAACTGGCAAATCAAAGCTGTATTCTTTCTCCAAATTTTGCCTAATATCTATACGGAGCCCATATTGTGAAAAATGCTAGATAAATGAGACTGCATAACGGAAATGGAACAGGAACATTTGGTGGTAAAAAAATACCTAAACAACACCTTAGATTTTAAGATGACGCTCTAATATTAGCTGTAAATGAACACGAGTTACAGTTTATCATGGAAAATTTAACACGTATCAGTAAAAAATACAACCTTGATATACCTAAATACAAGCAAAAAAGAAAATGTAATAATAATTATTGATATACACCGAATAATAATTAGAATATTCCATTGATAACAGTAAAATATTATAATTATTTCGGTTCAATGGTATCGAACCAAGAAAGCTACACGGCTGAAATAAAAAGGAGGCTCACAATGGTAAAAGGGTGAGCAACCAAACTAACACAAATATGGAAAGATAAGATCATTAGTAGAATACATCCAATATTGTATAAACATTTAAATATTAAATGATTCAAATGGGAAATGCACAGTCCTAAAAAAATTAACCCGTCCTATATGAAATATTAAAAACGTACAATTAAGTGCTGATTGGTTTTTCAGAAGCTTGTCACTTCTAACTATAAGACATATTTTGTAAATATTTCTCATGTTGGGTGGCGCAGTAAATAGAGTGTCTGCTATAGTTCCTCAATTACCGGTAAACGGTAAATTTTCAATCGTACTACCGGTAAAAACCGGTAAATTTCGGTAAAAAGCTTTTGAAATAAATTAAAATAAAATCATGATTGAATTGAAAAATAAAACATTAAAACCTGTTTATTTCATACAAAAACCGAACAAATAAAAGAATCATTCAAAAAAAGAACAATAATACAAAAATCCAAATTACAAATTTACACAACATCTGTTAATTTATTTTGTTTCAAAAAGAAATATTTAAAGAAAATGGTAATATTCATATTTTCATCGATAACCTAGTTCTTATTTTGGTGCAAGCTCGCATCGCTATGGAGAATGTTCTTTCGTTGTCTGTAGATGTTGGTTTTGCGGTTTGCAGAACTTCAAACAACAGTGTGATATTATGACTTTTACCCCGAATATTTCAAAAACCAAAAACTCTTTGTAGACTGATGATGATAATCCTACTGGCTTACTGCAAATGGAAACTATAGATGTACAAATAGCTTTTTAAAATTGAGATTTCAAGTCAGTATATAAAACTTCGGGCTCGTCATTCTCTTCTGAATTTGAATCTGCTGCATCATCTGCTTTGAATAATCTTTCAATTATTTTTTTCCCATATGCCACTGTCGATAACTTTGCACAGTAATCAAAGTGAACATTTCGTTTCATTAAATTTTTTGGAATGAAGCATGTATTGTTCAAGAGACAATAATTTAATATTACGTCTTTTATAATTTTTTTCTTTTCAAACAAACTAAGAAGTTAAAGGATATTATTGTGTATCGCTATTTTTTGCCAAAGTTGAACATAACAATTCAATTACATTTTCCGCGGTAAATAGTGTGGCATCATTTCTTGCTAGGGCTTCTGTGGGAATCCGAACTGGCTCTAAATTGCTTTGAATGTTTATCAAATATTTCTCATCTATTTGAGCTAACAAATGAAGAGAATTCAAATATTCTAAAGCTTCTTTTACTTCTTCTTTTACTAATAAATATCTTTCTATTATGGGATCGATGGAATTCTTGTCATCGCTTGTCATCGTCGCAGTGTTTTGGTTTACACATTTTATTTTTTTGTTCGCTTGTCTTTTTTATTTTGCACAATAATCGCACTGCCGGTAAAGTAGTAAATATTTTTACCGATAAACGGTAACGTAAAAAATGTCAAATTTACCGGTAAACGGTTAAGGTTTTTTACAAACAGAGGAACTATAGTGTCTGCTTTTTAACTGAAAGGTCCTCGGTTCGATCCCCGATGGAGATGAAAAACATGCTTTATCAGAATGGCTCAACCTAGGTTACTAACCTTATTATTGTAATATAATTAATTAAATAAAATTACAGTTCCTGACATCTAATGAGTTGATATGCGACAAATTCAATAAATAAATACCTCTGAAAAAATTAGACGTAAAACGTAGTAAAAATTGCAGTAGTTAATAAGCACGAAAAGGTAAATTTATCTTAAATTTGATTTACCTTGTCAAGAACATAACGGAAAAAAACAGGGCGATAAGGTAAAAATAGTAAAACTGATAGTTGATGGTAGAAGAAATGGATGGAAAGCATGAGGCCAATCTTCCACACGTTGGTCAGACCAACTGCGGTTCTTTAAGAGGGAGTATATATGGCGCAAGACAGCATGTAAAAATCCTAACGTTATAGAACATTTTTTTTATTATCACTACGTCCTGAATAAAGAAGGACATTTGATCTTAATTCAGTTCTAACTCAACTCAGTGATGACTTCAGTAAAGTGATAATTCAGAAAATTGAAGTAGACTCAGAAAATCTAAAATCAATATATTTTATTTTTGCAAGTCAAAGCACCCATGCGTCTTACCAAATTTGCAAATCAAAATTCAGTTCGTATAAAATTAGACTTGATCGTAAAACAATTTAATAATCTATCTAAATTTAGGTCCTTAAAACAGACCCTTTGGTTGACAAAATTTTTATTCATTTTTTAATTTTCGTCACTTAGGTATTTATTTTGCAATGACATTTTTATTTCCGAAAAAAAGGAATAACAAAAAAAAATTGTCTTAAAAAATACAAAAGAAAGAATGTATACAAAATACAGAAACAAAAGAGAAAATCAATATTACAAAATTAAGTATTTAAATATTTTAAAAAGGAAATTGAAATGAAAATGTTTTTTATTATTATCGTTGAAAAATTATTTGAAAAACAGCTCAAATCTAATATAAATGCAAAAAAAAACAAGAGAAAGCAAGAAAAAAATAGCTGCACCGAAATTGAAAATATCAAAGAAACAATAACAGAAGAATAACAAGAAAAACGGTATATGAAAAACACTATATAGAAATGTAAGTAGCTTAAAAATAGAATAATAGAACTAAGGAAGAAAAAAATAATATAAAAAATATAAGATAGGTATAATATTTCGATTTAGAAGTAGAAATTGAAGAATATAAATGAAAGAAAAATGAAAATGAGAATGCAGGTAATTGCATAAGTAGAGGAAAGAATTAAATTAATTAAAATATAAGGTGATAATAATAAAATTAACAAATCTTCGAATCAAATTTTATTACATCGCTATTTTTTGCATTTTTTTAAATTTGAATTAAAACATAGAAATTCTAACATTTTACAGTCTTTATTGATAGTATTGAAATAGGGGCGATTTTTTTTGTATTATTTATTATTGGTTTTGATGAATTTCTGTAATCTGTAATGGAAAAATTATTTACATTAAAATCAGCACAAAAATTTGTATTTACTAGATATTTCCGGTCGAACATTCGCTGGCTCAGCATCAAAAAATATTTCTTTCCTTCATTTAAATTTTTAACTCAAAACAAAGTTTTCCATTTCCGCAATCATTTAAGAAGAATATGGTAGTTTTGTAATTTCAGCATCAATTAAAGAAAAGTCAATATTACCCTTCATATTATGTTCTCTATAATATCTTACTTCTGGTATTTGTCCAAAATAATAACCATTTTTATCAAATTTAGTGAACTTTTAAAGGTAACAAAACAAGATTTACCACCAAGGCAACAATAGGAATATTTTTTTTTGTGCTTGTCAATATTTTGCTTTACAAAATAAACATTCATTTGAACTCTGAAAATGTGCCGGTATTTTCCAATTAGAATCATTTGAGATGACTAATTCAAAGACACAAACCAGGAAACTTTCAAAAATTTTAATCGGTACATTATTGTTTGGGTAATTTTAGTTGTTTTGAAAACTTTAAAAAATAGTTGAAATTTTACAAAGCTTCATATTTTATTAAGTTTATGATCTTTTTCCTTATGATTTGGTTCTTGTATTCAATATAGTTTTCCTATATGAGTTTAGACCTTGAATATGTTCTTGCTATAAATGTCAAAAATTAGTAACCTTTTTTTATTTCTTAATGGGTAACTTTTCGGTATCTAATTTTTTGAAAAAGCTTCAGATTTACATTTTTAGGTTCCTGTCCCTGCTTTTTGCATTAATTCGACCGAGTTGGAAAGTTATAAAGACATTATTAGGGTATTAATACATTAAATTCCTATCTATCACAAATGAACATCACCCAAACGTACTTAAATCCCGGATTCAGCGGCGAACATAAGAAAAACTAATGTAAAATCTTAATGCATTATCGGTGAGCTTTATTTTAGGTTTTCAAAAATCTTCATAGCTAAAGAATGATAATTGATTACTGTGAATAAAGATAAAGAACCAACAAGAAAACAATGCACACATAGTTACAACTTCTCCTGCGAAAAAAATACAATTACACAAAATTTATTATCGGAGGAAAAGTTTGCATTTCTATTCAATAAAGAAATACAAGATTTTATTTATCACAAAAATTTGCAGCAAATTTCATTAAGGACATTTGATTTTATTTTACCTAAACTAAAACAAAGGTATCTAAGTTTTGAAAAACTATAATTTGAGATTGTCCGGTATTCCACAAATACCGCTAGGATATAACAATAGATTGGTCCAGAAATATTGAAGCTGGATAAAAGAAGAAATTGTTAGATCTGGATTTGGGGAGGAAAACAAGAAGAAGGCATCGATTATATTATGTTTATTGTGAACAGGCAATGAATGTGTTTACAATATTTTAGTCATATCTAGATGCAAATATATGATTGTGTAGTTCGTGCGTTTGTTCCTGAAACAAAATTTTTATAAATTTAAATAGACCATTTTGCTTTAAATATTGAGTGCGAGTCCTTTTTTGTCTCCCCCCAGAAACTTCAGTCAAATATTTAAGTAATTGTGAAAATCAGAAAGAAAGTGTATATAGACATGTAAATTTTAAGAACCGGAAACGGACTATAAGCACTGTTTATGGAACCAAACGTTTTATAAGTATTAACTCATACTTAATTTAAGAAGAAAACATTTTTCTATGGTAGAATTTGTGACAGAAAATAATTTAATTGTTCATTCAATATACCTATCTAGATGATGACAATGAGCACCGGTTATATACAAGCAGAAGTATTTTCAAAATGATGATAATTAAATTGCCCATAAAATTTATAGATATATTTAACATAACTACAAATAATAAAGTAATAGAATACCAACCGAATTTTAAAACCGATGACAATAACGAAATTTTAAGGTACGGCATGGCATGTATATAGTAAACAAAGACTTATGAAGCACTGACAAGTATTGGTGGCTAGAACAGAATAATGAATAATCTTAAAGAAACATACTATGCACTATACAGGTATAGTGAGAGTACATATAAGATAGATTAGGATAGTTATAAGTTATAGTGAATTCTAAGATTGTCGCTATGGAATTGGTTTGTCGCATACGCCAAATTGACAAATTTGAGTTAGAAGTTGCTTCTTACATTTTAAGTTCCTGAGAGTTCAATGGTGCTGTCAGAATTTGACTATCTCAAGTATTTTCGGAGATAAATAGTGTCACTTTTGCCGCATATCCAAAATTTTTAAAATTTAAAAGAATTGGTTTGCTTCACTTCATACATTTGTAAAATTTTCATGTATATGCAGCAAATTTTTTATACAAAATTCCTCAAATATTAAGTGTGTATTGTATTGGCGCCAGATAAATACGTTGCGTTGTTTTGCCGAATAGTTAATATTGTCTACAATGTGAAGCAAATAAAATTTATTTTTGTTTTGGCATTATTTTGCGACGAATGTTTGTGCTACATAAGTCAACAGACACTAATTCAGTATAAAGCGATTATTATCGAAATAAGTATCAATGCTAATATCGATGTGTCAAATTCAAAAACACAAAACATCCCTATCGATTGAAGTTATAGATAATGGATTTTACACCAAAGAACGGAAGGGTCTTAAAGTAGATAATGCAAATCCTACATACGTCGTTATTTCCTTCGATTTACAGTCAGTGTTTTCCTTAGCAAAAGGGCGTTCATATTTTACCAAATTACTAATCATAATGACACAAAAAAAAATTCAAGTTTTAAAGTATTTTTTGTATCTTGTTTATTCTTCCAATGATTTTTAACTGTCCGATTTATTCAAGTGAAATTTATTAATTCAACTATGTACATTTCTTTTAAATTCAAATTACACCATTTTATAGAAATTCATTTAAAAAATATAAAAATTCAAATAAAATTTAAATACTTGAAATATTTTAAAGCAATTAAAATTAATAAATGCACAAAATGTCCTGAATTAAAATTTCTATTTTATGTTATTTATAAATTTGTATATATATGTATTGTATAAAGTTAATATTATCATTGTTAATGTCCGGTCACTGTAACATAACGAAATAGTTTAATTCATTTAGAGAGTTTTTTTCTTATTTTATTATTCAATCATTTTTATAACATTGAATTCATTTGGAAAAATAACAGTAAAGTAGGACAACATTTTTTTATTATTTTATTTTGTTGAAAGCCACAAATTTTGATATTTTTATTTAAATTTAAATAAAAAAAAAGTGAAAAAAAACAAACAAAGTTAAATAAAAAAATAAAAATAAATTATTTAAATATTAACTTTTATTTATTTAATAAAACAATATAATAATAATATAAAATCATACCGATTCAGCAAAATGAACTGCTGCACCACTTTGTTGTTGTTGCTGTTGTTGAACAGAATTTGATGTTGTACCAACAATATTAGGAAGTACCACCACCGGTGGATGATGATGTACAGAACCTAATGGTGGTGGTAAACTAACTACAGCCGATGATGAAACTAAACCAATTGCTATTGTACCACCATTACTGCCACCACCAATTAATGTATTACCACCATTACAATTTAAATTTGTTGATGTAATACCAGCTCCTACTATACTAGATGAATGGGAATTTTTTGATTGTGTTGAATTTGTTATTGTGGCCGGTTTATGTGCAAATATTGGTGGTGGTGGTGGAAATGATGTTGCCAACTGTGATGGATGTGACATTGTAACGCCAGTTAATGTTGCATTTGTACCATACATTGTACTTGTTGAGTACATTGGATGATGCGCCAAGTCAATCTAGTAGTTTTATATAAATTTTTTTTGTTTTTTGTTTTTTGTTTTGGTATTGTTTTGTGTATATTATTGGGGGTGGTGTAAATTTTTATGTAAAGTAATATTTATGACATCATTTTATGTTTGGAGAAATCATCAACATATTTCGCATATAATGAACAATTTAACAACAAAAAAAAACGTATATATATACATATATATATACATATATATTGTGTAGATTGGATACGTTGTACACAAAATGCAGATGGTGATGACATTGATGTTAATTCAAATGAATGGGTTTTAAAAGTGTGACATTTTGTTTTATGTTCGCCATTAAAAAGGCGAATGTGCAAAAGAGATAAAAAGAAAATAAAAAATAAAATTTTAAAAGAATAATAATTTTTTGTAATATTTGTTTTAATGAATGCGATTTTGAAAATACAAATGAGAAAAACAAAAAATTATCTTTTTGTTTCCATAGCTAAATACTTTTTTTATTTTTGTTTTTTTTTTGTAAATTTAAATAATTCTTGTATTTATTTTCTTTTTGACTTAAATTCTTTAATTCTCAAATTTATTTTCAAAATTCCTTCTTGTTTTATTCTTTCTTCTTCTTTTATAATTTCTATAAATATTTTCAAAAGAAATAAATATTCTTTTATTGTATCTATATGTGGTATTCCACAAAAAAAAAAAAAAAAAATTTATATATTCAGAAAATTGGCACAAGATTTGTAGAAATCCCTCGAAGGATACACCAACTGGGACCGATTAAATAAATATTTGAGAAAAAAATAAAAATAAAATAAAAACAAAAAAAGGACATCGAATAAAGAATTTAAGGCGTATTTGGTTGGATAAATTCAACAATAAAACTTTTTAAAGTTGTTTCAACTTATGGTACAAAAACGAATGTTTTTAGGTATTAAACAGTGATATTGGGTTTCACTATGTGGAGAATAACATGAAAAAATGATATGTAGAAGTTTTTTAAATAATGAAAATTATAATTTTATAATATAATTATTGGTTTTATATTCTTTTAAAGTTATTTTAAACGGTATTTGATTACACTTACATCTCGATATGTGATCACGGTTTAGGTACAATTTTTTTATTGAGAGCTGATATTACATGTTTCGTCCTACACCAATAAATTAAAGCTCAGTTTTTAAAAAGTCAGAATACGCTTTCTCTCAATTGATAGTAAATCAAGGATAATTTCTCAGAAATATGTAATGACTAATTAAATTAAATTCGGACTTCTCTAGACATTTAAAAAAGTTGGTACTAAATTAGTGTGAAAGTTGAAGTTTTGTAATTATCAAGGACCTTAACATTTTAATGTTATTACTTAAATGAAGAAGAAATATGTACCAATTCTAAAGTTTAAAAAATTAATAGGTAGGTAGGTGGAAGTTAACATTCCATTTTTTCTTTTTTTATATTAGTCCTAAATAATGGGATAAGCACCCTAACTGCCTTCGCAGATATTAAGCCATATTAAGATAAAGAAAAAAGAAGGATAGTTCGGTTCTGGAAAACCAATTAGCACATAATAAATGTGCATTTTTAATGGCACGGCCTGAGAGACCTATTTGTTGTTGTTTAATGTTTAAGAACAGTCAGTGAAGCACATATTAGCACACATTAGTGCAATTACGTACAATTATATCACTAATTGTGTTTCCCTGAATATATGTGAGGAATTTTGCTCTTTTTAACACTAGACAGGTCGCGAAATAATTTTTAAAAATTTTCTATTTCTTCTTCATTATTTTTTGGACCTACGACATTCTAACGAGAGCGATATAGAAAAGGACAAATATTTAGAGTATATCCGAACCTATCGTACTTTGCCTTTTCGCAATTGTTACTCCGAAAATACTAAAATTTATCGCACTAAATTTTCCTCCTAAATGTTATATCAAAAAACAATATCAAAATCTATGTAATATGATATAGGCTTAGGATTTTTATGTAAAAACATATTTGTTTCTGTTCGTATTTATTGTACTTAGATTGAATATATTATATACGATTTACACAATTTTAAGTTAAATGGCATCGATAAGTTAGCGCATATTATTGCATATTTTCAAATAAATACATATTTCGCTTATGCATATTTTTCAATTAGAACATATTTTTAGAACCTATTTTTTGTACTTTTTCATTTTTTTAAATTTTTTAAATAAATTCAACCAAACTTTCAATTGTCTGTAAACAAAAATGTGTATGTAAACTTCCTTTTACATCTAAACACAACATGCTTTTGATTATTCAAATATGTCAATTCACAATTGTCAAATGTCAAATAATAATTATTCAACTTATTTCATTGAAAATGCTCAAAGTTAAACAAAGTGTGTCTCGGAAGGTAAATATATTATGTTCGCGAAAATAGAAATATTTTTAAAACAGACGGAAGAATTCTCTTTTGTAATATTTGCAATAAAGCTGTTTCAGCTGAAGGAAATTCACAGGTGGACCAACATTTGAATAGTTCAAAATATAAATAATTATTATTAAAAAGAGAAGTTAAATCTCTAAAGTTTTATCCAGGAAAATTTAAATCGTAATAAAACGAATGAACTTTTTCAAGATTTATGTTCCGCATTTGTAGCATCTGACACTCATCCGTTGTCAAAGTTATTTAATTCGAATTTAAAATTATTTTTGGAGAAATATACGACATATAAAATTCCAGACGAGTCCTAAATTCGTAAAAGATACGTCAAATATTTGTAAAATGATGAAACTCAAAAAATAATTTCAGCTTGTCGTAATATGAAGTTGTGAATTTCAATTGATGAAACCACAGATGCGACAGGTAGAATGATTGCAAATGTTGTAATGGCTGTAATTTTACATAAGAACGAAGAACTGTCAAGTCAAAACTTTTTAATAAATGTTGCGGAAATTGACAAATGCAATCATTTAATAATTGCTCAAGGATTTTGATAGAAAAAATGTTTTACTTTTTGTTTCTGATGCTGCACCGTATATGGTCAAAGCTACTCAATTTATTCAAGTTTTTTATGATCGAATGTAATTTATGTTACCTTTTTAGCTCATGGTATGCATAGAGTAGTAGATGAAATAAGAACAAATTTTAAAAAGTGGACAAATTTATATCATGTACTAAAAAAATTTTTTTGAAAGCTCCTTCCAGAATAAGATTTTTTAAAGGACAAGAGCCAAATTTGCGATTACCTGTGGAGTACTGTGGCTCAACGCTGTGGAGTACTATTCTGAAATATCTTGAAGCAGTTAAATAAAGATGACTCATATGCTATTGCAGTAGCGATAGAGCTATTTCACAATTCTTCTATAAAAAATGATATTGTTTTTATTTCTGCAAATTATTCAAATATTCCAAAGGCAATTGAAAGGATGGAATTCAATAAATTGCCAGTAGTAGAACAAATCAATATAATAAGAAGTATGTACAATGAAAACGGTGCTTAATTGTTGGACGAAAGATCAGCGAAAAATTTAAGAAAGTTATTGGGTGGTTTTAAAATGTTAAAAAATATATCTAAAATATTGGAAAATAATTATGAAGGTATCAAAATATTTTTTTTTGTATGTGTAAGTTATATCTGTATTTTTTCTTTGTAGAAGAGAGTTTTAAAAATATTGATGCAGAGGAAATAATATGTTCTTTCAAATACGTAAATATTACTTCAGTCGAAGTTGAAAGATCTTTTTCGCTTTATATAAAAGGGTAATACGTTCAAATCGCCAATGATTCATTTTTGAACATTTAAAATATCATTTGATTATAATTTTGCAATGCAGCAATAAAAAATACCTAAAATCGGATTTAGAAATTTATTTTGTCATTATTTTGTTTTATTAATAATTTTTGTTTTATTTATTTACAATTGTATGAAGTTCCAACCGAATTCGTTGTTTTAATTTATTTTGTTTTTATTTTTGAATTTTAATTTAATATTTTATTTATCCTTTTGTAAAATAATACATTGTATTCTAATACGTACAGCAATATTTAAAATGTTGATTTTATCGTAAGTTTTTATTTTAAAATTTAGAAACCCTTTTTTTTTTTACATATTTCTATAATATTTTTAGCAACATTTTCCACATTTTTCACATATTTTTACATATTTTAACGGAATATTATTATTCTTTTCCCGAATATTTTAAAATTTTTAGGGTTTATTTTAAACGCATATATTTAGATTTTTAGAGCATAAAAATCCTAAGCCCAATTTGAAATTATCATCATTATATGTTTTTTATTATTTTATTAATTATTATTTTTATTAAAATTTGTTTGGTTTTTCTACATTAATTTTATTTCAATTATTTTCCATTTTTTTTTTTAATTTGAACTTTGTACTACCTCTTTTTTGCTCATTTTTATGTCTAAAATTGTTTTAGAGCGGTATCCTAGTGTCGTTGAATTAACACTAAAAAATTGACAGAGAATCAATTACGACCTCTTTTAATTTAGTACGATGTTTTGGACCCATTCAAAATTTTCGGAGTTTTTTCGGAATAAATTTAGTGCGAAGTGCGAAAGGTTCGGAAACGAGCCTAAAAATAATTTGATAATGCAGTTCTTGCAAACAGCTTGGAGATGATTTTTGATCGTCCTGTTAACCTATGATACACTTTCGAAAAAGAACTTAACTCTTAACAACAAATAGTGTCAAGTTTGGTACTGATTTATTTGTACTGTACTCCATGTCTTGTGACACAGAAACGAGTTGAAAGAAGTGAATTAAACTCTAAACAAAATTGTCATCTAATATTTTTAATTCTTCAAATACAATTTCCATAATTTCACGGTAAAATAATCAACGTCAAATGAACGATAAGAAATTGCATTAGCATAAAATACGCTTAAAAATCTTACAAACTGGAAACATTTTCCACGATATTTTTTTTTCAATACCTATTTTATTTTTCAACATTGGAATATTTAATCAAAAACAAAATATCAAAACTTACCTGTGAATAAATATTCGGTTCTGCCCTTTTAATATCTGATTGCCTTGGACGTCCTAATGTTGCACTACAATATGGTATTCTTTGATTGGGTGGTGGGGCAGCTAATTCAGCATAATTCAATTCAGTCTAATCAATTATTTTATAATTTTCAAATCCACAGAATTAGAATGCATGCATTAAAATAATAATTTATATTTTTTATTTATTAGATTTTGTTTGTTGCCACTTTTATTTAAAATAAGAAAAATAAAATAAAAAAACGAAAATGGATCTAAATAATAAAGGAATATTTTATTATAGCTCTCCAATATCAGTTCTGTTCTATCCATTTTTAAATATTTTTCATTCTGAATTATTTTTAAGAATTTTCATTCATATAATATAGTTAACAAATTATGTTAACTAAAAAATGTTATTTACTTGAAGATGAATAATAATTGATTTTTATACTCTCAGTAATTCGAAAACTCCATTAAATTATTTGAAATTTCTTTCTTTGACTCCTTTATTGTTAGTTATTTAATTAAAATTATATTATTTAATTTTCTAGAGAGCATAGTATAGTACATTTGTATTAAACTTCGTATTAAACCTGGCTCAACGTTTTCTAATGACATAAATACAATGTACTAAATTTTGTTTTAAGAAAATGATTTTACAAAATGACTGACCCTGTACACAATGTATGCAAAGAAAATCAGCAGAAATAAAATTCTTTTGAATTTTTCTTTATATATTTATTATTTTTATTTATTTTTATATGTTTAAATTTTTTTTATTGCTTGCGACCCGGAGTCACCGAATGAAGTCGCACGCAAGCATTGATGAACGAGGTAAATTACTTTTGGTATTTGTATCCAAATTATCGATAGATATTTGCAAAATAAAAATGAATTTATAAGTGAAAGAAAATTCGATTTTAATTTCCTAAATTTGATAAATGTTTAGCTAAAAAGGTTGACAGAGGTAAAATCTTGAGGTATATATATGGTTTTTACAGAAAGAAAACAAATATTGGTTCTTTTTCCAAAAATGTTCTACTTTGAACTACAATATCTTGATAACGGCAGCACCAATCACCATCAAATAAATGTTGAAATATGCTCCGTTATCTTACTGGACTATATAAACTGAATATATTTATCCAATATATAAACCATATAACAATAATTTATATACAAAAACATCAAAACAACAAGGATACTTTCAAATGTCCTTTTCGTCCTTAAAGAATAAAATGCGGCAATATCTTTGGAAAGCTAGGAGCACCAGGCATCCTTGGGATATAATCATTAGGTCCTACGCGGATACAACATCTACCTCAGAATCCTAGGAAAATCTAATAATTTGGGCCCAACAGATAAATTAAAAATTGCCTTGGAATGTGTGTATTTTTTTGGGTATACCTGGCAATGCTGTTTATAATTCGAATTTTTGGATTTTCCCCACGATATTTATTTTTTATTAACTTATTTATGTTTCAATTAAACATATTATTACAAAAACTTAATCTAATAAAAAATACCAGAAATTAGCAAACTAAAGACACTTCCCGATCGAAAACGAGTCTGTGTATTCAAATGGGAGCTGATCAGCCGTTTAATAGTCTGTGAATCAATTTTCTTTTAAAACTTGGTTCAGTACTTCAACGGTTTTAATTGTATCAGTTTTAGCCGGTTTATCCACGGAGGGAGAATAATAAGATTAGATCATGGTAAGCTACGGAGGAACTTAGAACGAAGAAACTTTTTTTTGTATTGCTCCTAATTTGTTGAAATGATTACGATAAAATGGTGACCCAAACAGGACTTGCATAAATAATAAAATTTACATTTTTCGAAGAAATCACATCTGACATCGGAAATCTGACCTAAGATATGGTATAATTTCAACATATATGGACTGGCGTGCCTAAATTTTACTTAGTTATACATAGGTAAAATATAAAATTGCGCTCATATTGATATATTGGAGTTCTTTATCTCTTTATTCTGTAAACATTTTAGTGATCATTTCCACAACGTTGAAATCCCCAATTGGCCCTAAGAATTTATTGTAAAAACAACTAAAATGTGGAACATGCTTCAATCCAGTATATGTTCCCCTCTAATACATAATGTTCAATTTTACAATTTGTAATTTTTGCAAAACAAACCAGTTCAGATTCATCTCCAACTAACTCTCTTACTTCTCTGCTATTTATCTACTAACGACCTATCCCCCTCTACTCATATACTCATATGGAAATTAAAAAAAAGTAGTTGGATGAATTATGCTATTTCCCGTGAATTTATTTTTCTGCACCCGGTCCTGATCGTTTGCTGTTTTCAATCTTCTGCCATAGCATCCTGTTATATTTGTATTTTTTTTTTTATTTTATAGTTTCATTATTGGCAACAACATCAAATTTTTCATTTTGATTGTAAAATATATCCCAATCTTGGTTTTATTTTTTTATTTCTAGTTTTACAAATCTCTGTTTTACAAAATTCAGTATTACAGTTTTAACGACTCCATTATATACTATACTTATAACGGTTCCATTATATACTATATATAATATAGATAGTTTTAAAATGCTTGCATACTGTCTTAACTATGCAGAAAGAAGCAGAATGTACCTAAACATTTTGATAATTAATTACGTTGTATATTATAATACGTTATGGAATATACTAGATCAGTATTAAAACTTGAATGTACTTTCAGTATACGAAATACTAGTATATGAAATACATTTTATACATAATATTATACATATTGCCGAACTACAAGGTATTGTGGTTATGTTATCTGAATACTAATCAGACCGTCATGTGTTTGCCTACTGTTCACGGTATGAATATTAAATTGAATTATTCTACTGTTATTACTTAAAAGAATGAAATTTTATAAATTTTGTCTAAGAACATATCTTCAAATTATACTAGGCTATTCAAGAAGGCTTAGTTCCAGATGATAGTAGTAGCTTTCAACATTTCTTTAGTTAATATACTACATATAACAAAAACAAACAGCTCGTTGACAAAGATTAAAATATCATTCCAGCTTGTGTGAAGAAAATATATTCTACTTTAGTTGTCCAAAAATTTTTGACGATATTATATATCTACATCCATGTTTAAGGCCCCTATTACACATCAATGGCCAATATTGATTAATGAGAAATGATTGATGGTGATTCTACTCCCATCAATATTTCTGTCAAAATTCTAATCAAAATTGCTGTCAAAATCAGCGTAGGTAAAAAAATTGCATTTTAGGTAATTTCAGATAATTTTTTTTGGTAATGTTCATATAAGGTTATAATATTAATTTATAATGTAATTCTAAAAAGACCAATTTTTATATTAATTTTAATAATTATAACCATTATTGTAAAAAAACCATTGATACATTATTCATTTAAGCAAAAAAAAAAATTATTTTTTTTTTATAGACAACATTTACTTCAAAAATTCAATTTAAACTGAAGTCAAAAACATTTCTCCAAAAATTATATTTTCAATATTCATATATGTTTCGAAATTATCAATATATTCAGGACACTTCCACAATATGTCCTTGCAAAATGTCAAAATATTGATAAAAAGATTAATGTGTGCATTATTGATGTATAATTGCTCACCAATTTTTTCACCAGTAAATTGTTAATATATGGACACGAAGATTGATGAAAAGAATGATGTGTAATAGGCACCTAAAACTTTATTATATACCAACGTTTAAAATCAAATTCATACATAATGCCACACCCTCAAAATAATATGTTCAAGCAAATTGAACTCGTGTAACCCTCTTTACGACTGATGTACAATCAAGTTTATTACTTTGTTCTCAACTGCAGGACATATGTATAAATTTCCAGGTATTAATTTCAAGTTTAATACAAAGTTTAACTGTCTGTACTATGCTTAAAATCTACTATGTTTTATTATTTGTTTGGAAAGAAAATTATATCAACACATTATTACCTAATAAGTTCGAACATCAGCCTTTATTTAGTATATAACAGTAAATTTATCTATTTTAACAATTCATTTTTCTGAAAACGATAAAAATGTTGTACTCACTCTCTACAACTGACCAGGTTCATAATATTTTTGGCAAAACATATTAATTTAAATTTTAATAAATTGTTATTAAATAGCTAGTATATAGTATTTAATACTCTCCACTGTCCCTATTTCAAAAATCTTCAACATAAAAACGAATTTTCAAATCTTGACTTTTAAAACAAAATTTGACCTTTTCCTTTCGTGAAAATTCGTTTCCATTAATCTGTTCATAACCAAAAATATTCTATCAAAAATCTTCACTTAATAAATTGAATTTTTTAAAATTAAATTTTTAAAATTAAATGTTTAAAAGTTAAATTGATTATTCATAATAATGAAAATCTTTCATTTACTATTATGTTATATTATTATTTGTTTTTTATTCTTGTTTCAATAACTATATTATTTATGCATATACATTATATATAGAGTATATTACGTTATTATAATATTATATAGATAATAATATAACGGTAAATTATTTTTTTTTAATAAAAGTTCGTATTTTGGTATTTCTGGTGCAGACAAACTTGTTGCTCAGTCAATTTGACTGACCACAATATCATTATTACTATTATACCTTACAAAATAATAATAAAATCAAAAATATGTATAAAAAGTTAATATATTTGTGTTAAAAGTACAGAAACAAAATAAAAAAAAATTAAAAACAAAAAAAAAGTTCAAATTTAATAAAAGTAAATAATCTGTATATAAAACCAAAAAAAAAAAAAAAGAGAGTAGAAAATTAAATAAAATAAAAACAAAAATTAATAACGGTATAAAAATAGCAAAGGAATAACTGAGAAAAAAAAACCAAAATACTAAAATTTCAGTTAATAAAAGTACAAAAAAAAGGATAAGGAGAGAGAGACAAAACACAAAAAAAAAAATATAATGCAGCCGACCTGAACCTGAATAATAAAAATAATAAAACAAAACAACAACAAAAAAAAAATGAAAACAACGAAACAATTTATTTTCATTTTCTGGTTTAAGCAATATTTTCATTTGATTCTATCAGATTTACATTGGTCCGCATCTCTGTATGAACACCATCATAAGCAGCACCATTCATTACCATTATAATTTCATTGTAATTTTTGAATCCCATAGGAATATAAACAGAACGTGTACCATCATCTATAATATTAGTTGGAAAATGGGTTAAAGTACCGCAATTAAAAAAATTCTTTTTGACGCTTGGATATTTTTTGGCTATTGTAATTTTCTCATTTGTTGTAGTTGTTGTTGTTGTTGTGTCTGTTATTGGTCGTGCTACTGTTGTTGGGCTCATTATAGTTGAACTGTTGTTGTTGTTGTTGTCGTATAGAAGTTTCAAAATAAAAATTCCGTAACTGATGATGTTGTAGTCCTCCTGCAGTGTATCAAATTTAATTTTTTATGCCTAATGAGTAAAACTTGAACTGAATTTTTTTTTTTTTATTTTGTTTTTTTTTTTGTTTTTTTGTGTTAAATTGGTTAATATTTGTTTTTACGAAATGTATGAATATTGGTTAAGGTATTTAAGTTTATTTTATGTGTATAAATGTATATGTAAAGTATCTACGTTTATTTTATGTGTATATGTAAGTATGTTACTATATGTGTATAATATTAGGTATATAATGTGGCATAGTTATGTAAATATATTATTTTTTAATGTAAAATCTAATAATGTGTAAAAGTGTATGTATATGTGTTTCATTGTGTTTTATTGTAAAAATGTTTGAAATTAGAAAATTTCCAATATTTGTTATGTTTCTGTTGTTGTGGCTAATATTTAACAATTCAATTCAAGTTTTTTGAGATCAGACCGAAGAGAGAGAGAGGTGGAATAACAGAAATAACCAAAAATAAATCCCATCAAAAGTAGATACCTCTTATCTACCTATACAATTTGATTTCTCTTTAATAAAAATAATAATTGTGTTTGGTTATGAACAAATTTGTGTAACGGTATGTTTTTTTTTTTTATTTTAACTTTAATTTATTTATTTGTAGTCAACTATTGTACATGTTTTTTTTTTTTTTATTAACAAATAAACAATATATAATATTTATATATCTATATTAAATGATGGTAAATATCGATACACATTGGCGATGGCAGTTCATTTTCGAGGACGAGTTTTAACAATTTTGACAAAAATAAAAACAAAAAAAAAGAACCAAAAGGGAAAACAAAAAAAGGAATAGGTAAAGGACTCAAAAAGTATTAACGGTTTTTTGTTTTCTTTTTTTTGTGTGATTTTCATTATTCTTCTTTTGTTGTTATATTTGAAATTATTGTGTTTGTTAAAATTGTTAGGTCTCGCAGTTTGGTTTTGAGTTTCTCCCTAGTGTTGCTGTTTTTATGTGGTCAGGTACGCATTCATATTATATTATGTATATTATATTAAATATTTGTATGTTTCTGATAAGTTGTTTTTTTTTTTATTTTTTGTTTGTTGAATTTCTGTTTGTTGAGTTGATTAAACTTTCATCATTTTAAAAATTCCAGACTATTGTAAATTGTGAAACTTTTTCAGTATTTTATACCCATCTTACTATAGTGATATTTTATTTAATCAGTTTATTTATTTTTTTTTTGTTAAGGTTAAATTGTACTTACTTTACTCCACGCAAAAAAAAAAATAAACAAAATGGCAGATTTTTATTTGTATATTTTAATTTTTGATTTTCTTTCTAATACAAAAAATTGTGAATTTCAAAATTTCGTTACGATGAAAATGTTTTCATTGTCTGCTGATAATGATGATAAAAATGAATACAAAAACCAAAAAAAAAAGGGAAAAAAAAGGATAATAAAAAAAATTGAATTAGGTAGGTAATAACAATAAAAAAAAAGGAATTAGGTAAACAAAAACAAAGTAAAAAAAACAAATTAATTAAATTAAATAATAATTATAATTAAATTCATTAAAAAGAACAATTGAAAAACAGGTAAAAATAAAATAGATAATTCTGACGCGTTGAGTTTCGGTTTTAGTCCTTTTATTTTATTAAATTTTAAAGTTAAAACAGAAATTAACAATAGGTAGGTGTACTACTATTAGTATAATATTCGTTTAGGTCTTGTAATTTGAAGGTGTTAACAAATTTTTGGTTTTTAATAAATTTTTAAGAAATTTTTTAATGATAATTGGTTGTATTCAATGGAAAATTACGTAAATGTGGTTAGAAAATTTTAAAGATGAGAATTATAATATAAAATAAGTAAAAGAAAAATGATTTTATTTCAAGAAGTTGATAATTTCGATTTTTGATTTATATAAGCATTATTTACATAAGTAGATAGCAATTATTTACAGCAAAATTAAGGTTAGTTAGTTAGTTTAATAGGGCTGGCAGTCGTAAAAATCTGTTGGTGTTACGATACTAGGCCACGTATGGCCACAAGGCGATTCCCTTCAGTTTTAGAAATCTATCTTTAAAGCTATATAGACATAGATTTATTTTAAATTTAACTCCTTCTTGATTTTTTTTGTTTTGTTTGTAATATTTAATACCACGTTTTGCATACTCTTAACTTTCCTTAAAAATAAAATGCCTATCTACAAACCTATATAATATTTTAAAACAATATTAATTAATGAATCATAGTCTAATCTAATATCCATTATTTTGCAAAAGAATAACAATGTTATGCCATATATTTAAAAACATTGAAAAAAGTTAACAAAATAATATTTTAAATATTAGTCGATAAATAAAATACTATCTAAAATGTTATATGAATTTATATTACGTAGAAATGAAAATTAATTTCCCAAAAATTCCATTAAAAAAAAAAAAAAAAAATAGAATAATAACAAAAAAAAAAATTTATTTATAGTGTAACATAATATTTCATGGTCCAATATACATATTATTATAACTGAGCTGTTAAAAATTTTTTTTTATATTATTATTATTAAAATTTCATAAAATAAAAATGATTTTTTGCAGCACAATTAATTTCATTTTATAGAGAAACCACGAACCTACTTTGTACTTTTATAAAAGTAAAATTTCAATAATGAAACAATAAAATATACAAATATTCAATAGATATGAAATTATGTGTTAATATTTTCAATATGTTTACCCTATTAAAATATTATTTTTATTAAATGAACAGGACCGGATCGTATAAATATTTTGTAAAAAAGTTGGAACTTGTTGCTTTGAAATTATAATGAACGTTAATAATATATATTGCTCATATTTCAAAATAAGTTATGATAGAAAGATTTGAAGACGGTTCTAAATTATTGCGTTAGGTAGTATTTTTATTTGGAAGGAAAAAAAAAATTATATTATCATTTATTTGCCATATTCATTGTGTAATTTTCTTCGTAATCAAATCACTTTTCAATTAATCTACTTAACCACAACATAAATCATCAAAGTATAAAAATATATTCATCAAAGCTGTTAACGAATTAATAAGATGACTACGTATAAATATCAAATAGGGAGCGCAATGTATTGTTCTCCCAAAGAATTGTTTTAATGAATTGGTTTTGAAAAATTCAATGCTAATGAAAAAAATTATTGTAATTGATTTTAAACTTTTACTGCTAAAAAATTGTATATTGCATTTACATTTCTAATGATATAATTAAAAAAATAATGCATTGAATTTTTTTAACTTATACAGAATATTCCTCAACTACATTGAATTGTAGAGATGGGAACTAATGCATTAATTTTATAATGTATTACGATTACATGAACATTATTTTGTAATGAATTAAAATAATTAATTTAATAAAAAAAATTTTCATATAATGCATTAAAATTAATTTATTGAACTATTAAATAAAAGTAATTCAATGAAATAACACATTTAATTACAACAACAAAATGCATTACATATTCTAATGCATTACCAAACATTATTTTGTAATGAATTAAAATAATTAATTATTTTTTCATATAAATTAATTTATTGAAATATTAAATAAGAGTAATTCAATGAAATAACAGATTATATTACAACAAAAAAAATGCATTATATATTCTAATTATCTAATTCAAATTATTTTAATTAATATTAAATTATTTTTAGTTACTATTAAATTATTTGAATTACTTTTTAATTATTTGTATAATCCAAAAGTAATTCCAATAATTTAATTATTTAATATGAATAATTAAAAATATGTAATGCATTATTCTACTGAATATAATTCAAAATTATTATTTTAATGCATCGTTAATAAGAAATTAATACATTGCATCTAATAATAATTACGAAAAATAATGTATTACAAAATTAATGCATAATTTTCACCTCGGTTCAATTCCTTATTTTCGATGATAATGCTGAGATCAATACAATATTCTAAAACTTTAATTTAATATAAAAATTGTGTATATTTATAGTTAAAATTATCGTGATGATGAAAACTATTACAGCATATTTTCTCAGCTTTATCACTGAAAATTAGAAATTCAATGCTATTAAGAAATTTAATGAATTAAAAACGTTCTATAAATCAAAAAATTCCATGCATTGAATTTTTATCATTACTATTAGAATTTTAAAACCAACCCAAATTTTCTTGATTAACATTGAATTTTTGGATGATAAAACAAGTTCAAGGATAACTCTTAAACATAAATGTCTGGTAATTATGTATTCATAGCTGTTTTGACTATTTCCTCAGAAATTTTAGCATACGACTTGTGTTTAAATGCTCATCATTTAGTTCGGAAGCTGTTCTTCAATTACTTGAAAATTTTTTCAGAAAATAAATTGTTAATTAGTCGGCTATTGCTCACCGATTGTACATGTTAATTAGTAAATAATCACAAATGTCCATCAAAATTGTTTACGGTGGATGTTTTTAAAAATCTTTGGGTTAAAGTGATTTAAATAGACTCAAAACGGTTAAAAAATTACTAAAAAAAAAAATTAGTTTGGTAAAAGTAAATACATAACATCAGTTATGAAATGCGTTTCATGTTAAAAAATGATATTTTCTTAATTTGAGCTGTTCTAAGTATTGTTGTATCAATAAATATATTATAAATACTAGTTCATGAGGAAAAAATTATCACTTTTATATGAACCAAGATTATGTCAACAATAATGTCATCCCTGTTGCTTCCGAAATATCCAAATTTGCAATCATACCAACGTAGTATAAAAGTATTAATGAAATAAAATTTTACAAAAATTAAATTATTTTATTAAAGTACTACAGGTAATATTATTATAACATAATATATAAAAAACTAAAATTAAATAAAACAAAAAATTATATTTAAAACAAAACCCTCGAAATATCCAGAAAAACTGGTTGAAAAATATGTAATAATTACAAACTAAAATTATTAATAAGTATAAAATTTAATTAATAAAACAAAAAATCATCATTTTCATCAAAAGCCTCAACTTTATTAAAATTAGATATCAAAAATATTCTGCTCATTTTATAAAAGTAAATATATATGAGATATAATTATATAGATAGGAGTATTTCAGCACAGACCTGAATATAAAATTAGCATCGGTGAAATTATATTTTTTGATCAAAACGAACTATTATGATCTCGCTATTGAAGTTTTCACTTAAATGATAGTTCCAGACTGAAGTTTTGATTTAATTTTCCAACTGTAGGTATTTCCAATATTATACAATAAACTTAATTTCAGTTGTGTTATCTGTATGCTATGTAGTTGTTTTAAACATTTTTGAATGTGGCCTGGGTTTACCAACATGTCAACTTGAATATATTTTAGTTACATTTAAAAATAATTTTTCTTTAGGTCCTTAGATTTTTCCTTAAGACACAATATGTCAACTACTCTCAAATACTGTACTCAATATCTTTGTTAATGATTAAAATAGTTAAACAGAATAAAGATAATAAAAATAAACAATATGCACACACATTATTTTAAATATAATATATTTATACAGGAACTCTTGGCAATAGGCTATACTAAGTGCACATAATTATATTTAAATAAAATCAACTAATGCGTTCAATTTTACTGTTAACGACAAAAATATTTCAAATCATTCGATAAAACATAATGTTTTCCATTCCATCATGCTTAATGTTAATAAAATCCTTCTAATCTGTAATAATTTGAAAAAAAATCCAACAACAGTAACTTGTCAATTCATTCAAATTAATTTTGAACCACCTGAAATTTATAATTTCCTGTGACCAAGTTAGAAATGTGTAACAATATTAATAACAGATTTGAAAAAATAACGTATTCAAGATTTTAATTAACATATACAGAATTAGTACTGAAATATTAAATAGTTTATATTGTTATTGTGGTGTAATGGTTATGTTGTCGACCAATTGATTCAGAGAACCGTACTTCAAATATAGTTGAATTTAAGTTTTCTTCCAAATTAATTGTTTAACAATACTCCCTAAAAATCAAGAAAATTGCAACTTATAAACGAATAAAAAATTAATATAATTACAATTTATTATTATTTTTTTTGTTAACGCCTGCCTTAAAAATTCACTAGTCAGCGCTAAAAATATCAGTGTATTTTGCTTTTAAATTAATGTACCAATTAGCTACATTAAAATAATTTAATAAATAAAATCTAATTCTTTACTAGTAATAGACTTTATTATAAATTGATTTAAAATTCATAAGTCTAATTTTTAATATACTATAGTCCAGAATAGTCTCCATACAAGTATAATAATGGTCTTATACAAAGAATAATATTATTATAATGTGCTATTTTAAATTAATTTTGAGTATTATCAGTTAATTATTTTATATTTTAAAATATTAATATTGGAAAATAAATGTAGTCTCTTATGAATTCTACCTACATCAATACATAAAATTTAATCTATTTTTGTTCTTACACCCTTATACGTCTAGCCCTACACCTACATTTTAGTGTTAAGAATTTATTTTAGATGAATCATTTGTTTTTTATTTATAGTTATTGGAATAGCTACTTTATTTATACAGGGTGTCCATTTCGGGAATAAGATCCTTTAATCCTTATGCGAATGACAATCCAAACATGTTCATTAGGGTGACGCGGTACCCGTGTACCTCCATATATTTTGTATGAAAAAAATCTTTCCTTACAAAAATCAACATTATTGCAAATATTTATATTTCCGTATGTGCATTTATACATATAAATATACATTTATAGATTTAAAATAATTCTATTATAAAACAATAAAAATAAAATAATATGTACTATTATTTATCTACGTTTGAAAACTGATAAAGCTGCAGCAATTAAAAAAATTTGGTAATGATGATTGCAAATTTGGAGAAAAATATATGTATAATATATAATTGTAAAATATGGTATAAAGATTTTCTCGGCTTGTGTATCTTATCCATTTAGATGATTGTTTTATACAGGAAAACCAGCAGATGGAGAGCGTCAACAGTATTGGATCTTGTGGAAGAATATAAATATTCTGGATGTACAATGCATTGTAACAATAGGTAATTTCTTTACATAATTACAATTGGCTCATGGGCTTATATCATGCAATACATGACATTGGTTGGAACTATTCGCAAAAATAACCGATTTTTGCCAGCAAATACGCAACCACATGAAGACAGAGCAGTTTTTTTCAAAAAAATTGGGCATTGAGAAAGGCCGCAACATTTCGCTCTTATGTACTAGAAAAAAAAGTTGTTGCTGTGATATCTACGATACACAACAAACCAGAACTTCTTAACGTATTATAACCAAACGAAAGGACGTGTTGACAATATGGACAAATTTTTGGGTGAATACTTTGTAAAACGAAGAACCAATCGTTGGCCCCTCACTTTGTTTTACGAAATGATTGATATTGCTGGACTGGCAGCATAGACATTATTTGTATGGATCATCGTCAAAGATTTTCCACTACTGATCGCCGCAGAAGCTTCTTGAAAAATTTAGCATTTGAGCTGTATTAAATCCTATAGTCGTTGACGTTGATTTTTTTTGGCAACAACAACAATCATATCAGACGTACCATTTCCCAGTCATACTAATATTTTGCTACCTGTGTTTTAGTAAGAAAAATAAAAAGTGATGATTGAATATTTTTAAAATTTTACTTAATTAATCGAAATTAATATCAAAATTACAGAAATTATTGAATTTAGATACTGACAACTAACTTTTAAAAAGATTTATCGAATTTTTTCAAATAAATTCCAAACAGTTTTCAGAGAGAGATCTGCTTTTGATAACAAAATGTTAAGTTTCAGCAGCTATTGCTCAAAAATTGTAAATCTGATGTTCGCCTTATAAGTACATCGTCTATAGTTATATCAATTTAAAAAAAGATATATTGTTCCAGTTTGTAAATCTTAGATCGGTAGTGGATCTATTAGACATTTTTTTTAATCCAATTTTTTTAACCCCCTATTGTCCAAATTTATAGACAGACCTGTCTAGAAATTTTTTTCCTTAAAATACTTCAAGAAATTACTTTCTATAGGATTTTGCACTTAAAACGAACCACCCTATATTATATCTTAATTTAGACGTCATAATAATGTATAATATGTATTTATTTGTCTGAAACTATGAAATAAGTAAATAAATAAAATCATTACAGAAAAATAATAATTAAATAAACTATCAATGTGAACATCTATATAACACTTATATATATATATATATATATATATACACAATATATATAATACATTATTAACTAATCAGTTTAAAGTTATTTAAATTTATTTATTATGTATTACAACACAATCCAAATAAAATAACAACTCCATTTGAGTTATTCTAAATTTTAGAAAAAAAACTCTCATTATTTTACCTCTTATGAAATCCCAATAAATTTTCGAATAAATTTTTAGTCTTATACCCACCTATTTTGTAGCTGTATAATAATAGAATAGCCAGTATTTTATTGAAATTTCTAAAATTTTCATATTATGCACCTATAGAACCACTATGTTTATATGCAGCACACACAACCACATATACCAACTAACCTATTAATTTTTTTTTCTAAAAATGTTGACGTTTTAAAATAAAGGGCAACCAACAACACAGACCTATAAAGTCAGTTTTTATTATTTTTCTCTCTAATTTACGAATACAATTTCTGTCCAGTATATATCTATATACTTTTTTTGAAATTATGTATGTATGTAGTTATGTAGAAAACCTTTTAAAAATAAAATTATAATAATAGTACGTTTTCAAGCTCATGTTTATGGATAAACATGTTGTTTATGATAAACTGGTTGTTTACGTAATGGTTTTCCCATACAAATTTGCTGAAAATCATAAACAAGTAGCGAGGTGTTTATATCATAAACCACTTCAAAAACATGTAACCCAACCATGAAATTTCGATTTTTTGTCGATTTTAAATTTTTTTTTGCTTGACCCTTGATTTTTTTGTCATAAATTCATTTTGTCATTTGTCAAAAAAAAAACAAAAACAAAAAGAAAAAGAAATCAAAATACCAAGAATAGATGAAATTATGTGAATTTGTGTGAAATTAGTTTAGCTTCAATTAATGATCATCAAAAAAACGAAAAATCAAGTATAAATTCTCAATTATCATCAGCACGATTAATTGGAAAATCTTGTATAACTTTAATAGAAAAAAGTGAAGAAAAATTATATGGAGTTATAGAAGTGATTGAGAAATTACAAGACTTACATGGAAAGTTAACAGAAGAATTAAAACAAAGGAAATTGTAGATGCATTTTTATTTTTAATTCACTTAATTTAATCAGTTTTATATATTAAAAATGTATAAATAATAAGGCTTTATATATAAGTAAAAAATTCAAATGGAAAAAGAGATAATAAATTAAAATGATGATTATTTTTCTTATATAATTGTAAATTGAATATTTTTGTATTTCGTTTTTGAAAGATTCTCAGAACTAAATGTTGAAGTGAGTAAAGTGGGTATGGTAATAAACTAAAATGTGAATTATTTTATTTGTTTCTCTGATATTATCATTTTTTTTAAATTCTCCATATTTTGTTTTATTTTATTCATTTATCGTATGACCAATTATAACAGCTTAAGTTCTACTCAAAGATAATACAAAAAAAAATTTTATATAAACAGTAGTATAGTTTTATATAAACAATAAACAGCTGGTGGTTTTCCAAAAAACCTTGTGAACACTTGACATTTGACTGGTTTATGAGCTAGTTGTTTATCCATAAACATGAGCTTGAAAACGTACTATAAGTGAACAATGCAATGTAATTCGAATCTATAGAAAATCCTAAAAACTAGAAAATTAATGTTTGTGTGTGTGTAAATGAAATAAGGGTAGTTTTCAAAATGTTATCTCTCAAAATTTTTCTATTAATAATCAGATATACCTATTAGTATGTTATCATGTAAGCGTTTGCTATTTTAAGAGTAAAATTAATATTGTAAATTGTATTACCTATCCTTTTACACAAAATGCCATTGTTTTGGTATAATTAAGTTTTTCGAAGTAGAATATGAGTGTATTGTTTTTAAAACAAAAAAGGAAGATCTAAGACCACAAGAAATTAACTTTTAAGTTTTAGATACTTAATTTAACTCAAAAGTTTTACCTTTGCTTTAGTCAGTTTTACTATAGTGTTAATTAGATCTCTAGCATAACTCATGAAAATTATTATTAAAATTTTTTACTTTAATGACCATCCTTAAACCTTAAAATTGATTTTTGATAAGGATGTTCTCAAAAAGCTCTGTTAACTTCACATAGTGCGTCCCTATAATTTTGAGAAAATTCAGAAGGCCATATTATATTGTGCGACCATCACTCTGAATGAAAGAAAGTCCAAATTATCTAATTGTTAAAACCGGATAAGGATCCAAGTGCAGTAAATTCAAAAAGTCCAATTATTAGTGTGTTACTACCTCATCGCTTAACAAGCAGAAAGCACTAAGTACATTTTTTACCAATTTGAGTTTTATACGTAAAGTAAGTCAGAAATGTATAAATTTTCTTCTACGAAAACATTGTAAGGCTAAAGTAAATATTTTAGAACTTAATAAGGTTAGTTTTATTGCACTAACTGATTAATTAACATTTTATTAGAGACAAAGAGCATTAAGTCGATTTAGGGCCTTAAAACTATCAGTTAACGCAAAGTGACAATAAAATTGTCGGTTTTTACAAAATTCGTTTTTTCAACTTACAGTAAACTTTTTACAGACAGTTTTACTGTTAGTTAAGTTTAACAGTGTTAGTACAGTTTTACTTTAAGAATTTCTTCAGTAAATTGATTTACTGATAGATTAGAAAAACATTGTAATTTTTAAATAAGAAATATTATTTGTAAATAATAAGAATTTGTAATTTTTTGAAGAATTTTCATTAAAAAAGAGTTTATAAAGATTGAAAATGTTCAGATTTGGTAATTGATTCTGATTCTGAAGATGAAGAAAACAAAGACAATATCGAATAAAACCAAATTTTTTCGTTACTTTGGATGAGGAAGCATTTATTAAAAGGTTTCGTCTTTCAAGAAATTCTGTTCATCATATTTTGAGACTAATAATAAATAACATTAAAGGCCAAAAGTTTCAAGGTATTATATTTATATTCATAATTATGCTTTGAATACGCTCGACAAATATTATGGTTTTATGGTAATTATTCAAATGCTACTCCTTTTCGTTTATTAGAGATGTGGTAGTTAGTCTAATACAAATGCTACTACTGACATTAGGATTATATGCAGCAGGTAGCATGCTAATAAGCATGGCTGATTTTATTGATGTATCAATATCATCTGCTTCACTTATCGTAAAAAGAATTAGTATAGCTATAACTAAATTATCCCCAGTTTATATAACATTCCACTGACTGCAGAAGAAATTTCATCTACAAACTTCGCATTTTTCAGAATAAGTAGTTTTTCAAAACCTATTGGCGCATTAGACTGTGCTCATTGTCAGCCGTTGGCCAGGATCTGCACACCAAAGTAATTTCTTTCGTAGCTCGTGTTTCAGAGCAAAAAGTGAGAAGGGTTTTTATAAGGATTGTTTCATATTGGCGTGATGATGGCGTTCCTGCGTGATGATGGCGTGATGACGGCGTGATGATGGCGTTTCATGATGGCGTTCCTGAACTAGTTCTAAGGAAATGCTGAGATGCCTTGGCTCCTCCACTTTCTATCATATTTAATACTTCTATCACCTGTGGCCTGTTCCCATCTATTTGGAAAAAAGCTTTTATTAAACCTACACATAAAAAAAATGCAAAAAATGAGATAAATAGTTAAAAACCAATTTCCAAACTTTCCACTATTCCTAAAGTTTTTGAGTTGATGATTTTTGATTCTATTTACAATCATTGCACTAACTTTTTAACGACCCATCAACACGGCTTTTTGAAAAAGAAGTCTACAGTGACCAACCTTGTAGAATCGACATCAACCTTCTTAGTCAATATAGAAGCGGGATTTCAAACGGATGTAATTTACACCGATTCTAGTAAAGCATTTGATGTTTTACCCCATAGTATTATATTACTAAAACTCAAAAAACTAGGATTTCCTGCAAAATTTGTACAATGTGTTAACTCATATCTTACTAATAGGAGCTATACTGTTTTATTCCGCTCTTCATTTTCATCACCATTCATATCAAATTCTGGAGTTCCCCAGGGGACTCATTTAGGACCACTGTTATTTATTATTGCTATCAATGATGTGGCTTCTATAATTTGTAATAGCGATTTGAAAATTTACGCTGATGATATGAAGATTTTCAAAAAAATAACGTCGATGCAAGACGTTTATATGCTTCAAGATGATCTAGATAAATTTTATACTTGGTGCATTAATAACAATCTTTTACTAAACATTAGTAAATGTGCACTCATGTGTTGCACACGTCGAACCCAACCATTTAGCTTTAGATATACTCTAAACAACGAAACCTTAGAAAAGGTTCATTCAATTAAGGACCTAGGAGTTTACTTCGATGATAAACTATCATTTAAACTCCACTACGAGAACATCGTTAATAAAGCTAGTTCAATGTTGGGCTTCATAAGACGTTGGTCAAAGGAGTTTAACGATCCTTACATTTTTAAATCATTGTATACATGCCTCGTTAGACCCCATCTTGAATATGCATGTCAGGTCTAGTCTCCATTTTATAATTCATTAATACAAAGAATAGAAGCTGTTCAAAAAAAATTTTTAAGGTTTGCACTACGTAGTTTGCCTTGGGATGATCATAAGAGACTCCCTCCATATGAAGTAGCTGATGTTTTATTTATTTTCGAAATTATTAAAGGCGGTATTATTTCCCCTTCAACTTTAAATAAAATTATCATTAACACAAATACTCGTTTACGCCACTCAAATCTCTTTAAATTAACATTACACAGAACAAATTATGGTAAATATGAACCTATTAATAGAATGTTAATAATTAGTAATAAATATAAGAATAGTATAAATTTTTCAGTATCTAAAGATACTTTAAGACGAAAATTATATGAAATTAATTGAATATTTTGTTAACTTGACTTTTTAATTTAAATTAAAAAAATAATATTACTATTTTTGTATATTGAATTTTGTTAGTTTTGAATGTATACCAAGTAAATTTAATTGTATTTTTAATTAATATATGAAATGTAATACTAAATTGTAAACTGTTTGAGCTAAATAGTATAAATAAATAAATATTAAGGGATAGTGGTACGTTTTTAGTTTGTGTATGTTAACGTATCTATCCAACCCTCAAACGGAAGTTAAAACTCTTTATAATGAATCGCAAATTCGAATCAGAAATATTGTAGAAGGAGGCTTTGGATATTGAAAAGACGTTTTACGTCACTTGGTATGCGAATGTTAGTACTTCCATGGTTATTGTAGTGGCATGATCAGTATTACGTAATATTGCACAAAAATTAAAACAAAGTGATCCTCCAGAGGACCCTTTAATTTCCAATTGATTTTATAATTTCAAATATTATCGGTAGTAACGATGAAATAGTTCTGAAGATAATATGAGAAGAACACCTAACAATGACAACAACAATAGAGAGTTTGGATAAGAGAATAATTTTAAAGATAATAAATAGCCTTTGAAACTTTTTTATAGGATAATAAAAGTGCCCTTTGATAGAGTTTATAGGATAATACCTTTTGATAATTTTTTTGGACTTTAATATCACCAATTTGTCAAAATTTATTCATTAATTTGTAATTTAAAAATTAATTAAAAATTAATGTATTTCATATACATACATATGTACAT
This sequence comes from Argyra leucocephala, assembly GCA_963942445.1. Classification (NCBI taxonomy): domain Eukaryota; kingdom Metazoa; phylum Arthropoda; class Insecta; order Diptera; family Dolichopodidae; genus Argyra; species Argyra leucocephala. The sequence continues at coordinate 65,414,324 of OZ012681.1, read as the reverse complement.
ATAAAAAATTAAATTAGTTTCATTTTCATAATTCGTTTAAATAAAATTAAAAACAAAACCACATTTTATTTAAGTATTACATCATATTTCTAATTTCACAACACATTAAGAATAATTTCTCCTTCATCTCCTGTGAAATTATAGATAATCTTCTATTTACTTCATTTTTAATATTTTTTCTTTATTTATATTTAAAATCAACATAACTAATTCCAATTTGTTGTTCAAAATAAACAAAACTGACGTTTTCTTGTTTTCAAAAAATATAAAAAAGTACTAAAAAATCTACTACTAATCAAAATTTGTACTATTTTACTGCCAGTATGAAAACTGACACGATCAAAAAACCAAATTTCAGTTTACTGTGATTGTAAAGTAAACTGATAGTTTCATTACAAATACTTTTACTGGAAGAAGAAAAAATGGGCCTCAGTGTATTTTAGTTGTTTAAAATATTTTATTCGATAAAATTACAATTGACTTATACTGCTAACTTGTTCAATCGTCTTCGGATAAATAATACAAAAATCTTCTTATAAGAAGTATAATTTTTGTATTTTCAAATTAGTTTGTTATACGTGGTGAACAAATAAAGTTATAATAATAAAAAAAAAATACTGTAACCATATGGAAAATAAAACTCAGGCATGGAAAATTGTTCAAATGACTAATGAAGTAAAAATAAAAGGTACAATACAAATAAAAATACATATTTCTTGTATAGTTTTCGAAAACCAATGTGAAATTTGGTATGATTCTGGTGAAAGTATGTCGAAAAGGTTTGAGATATTCGAAGGATTATAATATAATGATGGCATTGTTCCAAACCTTAAAATCAGTTTAGTATTACTTATTTTATGTTTATATACAAAAAACAGAAAATAATAGTGACTTTTCGAATGATGATGCTTTAAAAGATTAAAATTATGGGCCTAGTAAAGACTAGAGTGAGAAATAAATTTTTATTTCAACTCCAAAGTTCAAAATAATTAGTTAGTTAAAAAACACTTGAAAAAATGAATAGAAAAGACAAAAAAATCTAGCGTTAAAGTTCCAAATGCCTTTCTTATTATGACTATAAAGGGAATTTAAAAGCTACGAAACCAACAAAAAAACCTGAAAATTATAAATGTAAAGTTTATTGCGGTGATTTTGATAAAGATAATCTAATGGAATTATGTAAAGAGTTTACTCTTCTGTCATATACAGACGTTCAAAGTCGACGACCCAGAAATGACTCTGGAAAACCTCGAAAAATTGCCTCAAAATATTTTCTAAGTAGTCAATTTAAAAAAAATAAGATTTTGTGAAAAAATTTGTTTGGGATCTCTAAATATTTCAAACCGATCCCTCAGGCTTTTGTACAAGTATTTATTGGAAAATTTTAATTCGATGCACATTTTAAAGCATCCCTGCTTATACAGTCATTACTGTCGCCCAGCAATAGGAAATATTTAGATAGCAGCCTGTGTATTAAAAATATGTACAATTTACATAAAATTAACTGCATCTTAACGAATATTTTGTGAGCGAATTACTTAAAAAAGATGTTTTATAAAGATTATACCTTATCTTTGTTTATACCAAAAAAAAACCAGTTATTATTATTATTATTAATTGAATTAAGTTTGGTTTTTATTTATCTTTTTTTTTTTGTTAACTGAGTTTTCATTAAAAAATAAAATCAAATTAAGTTTTCCTATTATTTTTATTTCGTTTATTTTTTTAAATACCTAATAATGCAGCTTTAGTAAGTACTTTTCAATATAAATTGGGGAAATGCTAAAACAACGGATTTTTTCTAACTCATCTATAAACTATCAAAATAGATGTGAAAATAATTTTAAACTCTTTTTAGCTCAAGATTAAATTTATTAATATTATATTATATAAAATTTATACAAATATTAAAATTTATGTTTTTACTTCGCTGTGTAACAAAAAACTAAGTGCAATTATTATTTAAAAACTATTATTTATTTTTCAAAATTATTTTCTTTCTCTACTCTCTACTCAAAATCTACTCAAAATCCCATTTTTTGACTTAATGCTTTCTGCTTGTTAAGCGACGCATGATGTCAAAGTTGAGATATGAGTAATTGCTGATAATGAGACTAAGGAAAAAAAGGATGTCAAAAAAATTAATACCAAGCAACCAATTTCGGTTTAGACAAAACCATTCAACAATTGAACAAATTTATACAATAATAATATAATACAACTAGTAAACTTAATATATTGCGTTTTGGTAACGTTTTCAGATATAGCACACGGCGCATTCTACAAACTGTGAGATAAGGAACTGTTTGTTATACAAATTGAAGGACAAGCTATATGTACTCATAAAATCGTACCTATATTGGCCATAAATTTGTAATAAAATATGAACGGAAATAAACATCAGATTTCAGAAACAATATTGTTAAATCAAAAGTACGGGTAACACGGGTAGTTGCTAGACGATCTAGTAGTTTGTACTCAATATATCTACACGAAAATTTCCCAACAACAGAGAACAAGCCAAATGCTCAAACAAATTGCAAGAACATTTAACAAAAACTTAAAATAGCTGCATTTGGATAGGCGTTTAAATTTTAGAGATCATATTAATGTCAGCAAAAACAAGCCGGTTAGTCAATGTAATGCCAAGATCCTACTATAGAAAGCCATCTTGAAATTCATCTGGTATTATGGTAAAGAATTGTGGGGAAAAAATGATTCGTTCGTGTATACTCTTAAATAGTTACTAGATTCTGCTGATAAAATATTTTACTTTTTTAATTTGTGGAGATTTGATTTTAAAATGTTAGTATTACAGTAGTTATAAAGAGTTTTATTTAAAAATGTTACTATCAAATCTGCGAGTATTATCAATAACAGATTTGATTTGAACATTACTGTAATAAATTTACTTGTTGCACTATTCAACTGAAATTGTCTTTATAATATTCCAGATGAGTACTACCACTCTTTAATTTGTGGTAATATTAGATATACGTAACAGAAGGAGTACACTATCTTGAACTGTAGCACTTTTATACTTAACTCTATTGTGACACTCAAAAGAAAACATACAAAATTTATTGAGATTTTGCCCACGATTTTTCTAGAATTTAAAATTTTGAATAGTTGCAATTATGAAGTTTAATTGCTCCTCTAGAAGTGCGGTACTAAAAACAGTTGAAAGAATGCTATAAAATAATATTAGCCCAGAAATTATAATCAAATCCACATCTGCCATCATTTAGTCTGAATTTGACTTTGAACTTATGAAAAAATTCACTTGCATAATATAATCCGGCTGCTAGAAAATACTTCAGTGAAGAAAAAATTCGAATTCAGATTTAACATCAGTTTAGTATGAATTTGATTTTAAAGTATCAAAAAAAAAAACGCCTAGTATAAGCCGGATAATAGATAATAACGGGTGTTTTTTTTAGAATGATGGAACTTTCGATAGGGATAACAGTGATTTGACAGAAGATAGAAGGCATGTAGTTTTGACACTTCTGTTCAGTAAGCATTGACAAATTATCATGGAAAGACTCACGCCGCAACAACGTTTACAAATTGTTACGTTTACAAAACTCAAAGAGCACTTCGTGAAATTTATGGTTTACATAAACGTCCATCAGAGCAGATTATTCGTCGAACTATCGATAGATTTCGGACAACATTTTCTCTACTCGATGCAACAACAACAACAAGACAAAGAACTGTTCGTACAGAAGTAAATATCGGTGCTGTAAGAGCTAGTGTTGATGAAGAACCAAATTTGTCTATTCGTCGATGTTCACAACAAGTTGGACTGTGTGCAGCCACCACATGGAAAATTTCACGTAAACATCTTGGTCTACACCCATATAAGATTCAACTGGTTAATTATTGTCAGAACTTAAGCCACTTGACAATAATAAGCGTCGTTTGTTTGCTGATTGGGCTCTAGAACAGCTTCAAGTTGATTCACTTTTTTATCGAACAATTGTGTTTAGAGATGAAGCTCATTTTTGGTTGAACGGCTACGTAAACAAGCAAAATTGCCGTATATGGAGCGAAAACAATCCTCAAGAAATTCTACAGGTTTCATTGCATCCCGAAAAATGCACCGTATGGTGTGGTTTACACGCTGCAGGTATCATCGGTCCATATTTCTTTAAAAACGATGCTGGAGCAAATTTTACAGTGAATGGTGCTCGTTACAGATCAATGATCAATGATTTTCTGTTTCGAAATTTGAATGGTATCGACCCGGAAGTGTTTTGAACTCAACAAGATGGTGCTACACCTCATACTGCTACGGCAACAATTGATTTATCGAAAGAAAGATTTGGTGATAACATTATTTCGAGAAATGGTCCAATTAATTGGCCTCCAAGATCATGCGACATAACACCACTGGATTATTTTCTTTGGGGTTATGTGAAGTCATATTGGTTTATGCTAATAAACCAGAAACAATAGATGCTTTGGAAGCCAACATAACCCGTGTTATTGATGAAATAAGGCCTGAATTACTCGAAAAAGTGGTCCAAAATTGGACTGATCGAATGAGGTTCCTCAGAGCTAGTCGTGGTTGACATATGCCGGAAATTATTTTTAAAACCTAAATGTCATAAAATTATTTTCCAAATAAAAAAAAAATGTGTCTTCACTCTTAATTTAAATGTGTTTTATTTCAATTTAAAGTTCTATCACTCTAAAAAAAACACCCTTTACTTTAGTCAAGAAAAATATTAGCCTGAATTTGACTTTAAGGTGTCAAAAACCACACCTATAATAACATAGGCCGGAGTACAAACTTAATCATTATCCAAAAATAAAATCAAAATGTTCTCATAACATTCTGTTTTAATGGATAACAGTTATGAAAACGGTCCATGATTTAAATAGATACGAATAATAAAGTGATTAAACTAACCTAAAATAAAATAAACTCTTCAATTGAAATTTCTGATAAATCCGTTAATAAAATCAACTACATATACGTCATCACTAACAGATTATATAAATCATTTTCGCTGTCAAGGTAATTTCATTTTTTAAATTGCAAAATTAGCAATGAAATGACATGAATTTAATTTATATTGGGAGGATTTCCCAGTATTTATTTAAATAAATATAAATTATTTTGTTGAGGAAAACATTAAAATTATTTTACTACATTTATCAAACCCAGATGTGATTGTTGAAGGTTAAAAATTAAAAATTTATTATGTAGGTATTTATCACATTTTTTGTTTTAAATAAAATAAAATCTAGATTAGTCTAGACTTATAAAATTATTCAAAACTAAATATTTGAATATAAAATCATTGTGTTAATAATGATTGTATTCAAGATTATTATTAAATGTAATTAAATACATAGTTAGATTAAGTTAGTTTGTATGTATATACATAGGTGAGTGACTTAACAATTTAATCGTAATATGAAATGAATTCATCCGCATTTATTAGAAAATAAATTTTACGCAAATTACATCCAATAAAATTTTCGAAAATTGTCTCTTCTTTAAACTCAAAGGTTAAAATATTTAAAACTTTTAAATGTAGTAATTTTTCAATTTATAAAGTGAAGATTTTATTGTAATAGAATATGTGAATATTTTAATATGGGTATGTATGTATAATAAAATTCTATAGAATTACTATGCAGTATAGGTAGTCACACTACTAAATAAAAGTACATTATTTGCATTGTGTGAAGTGTTAAATGACCATATTGATTTAATTTAACATTATTATAATTTCGCATTACTTTGAAGTTTTCAGGCGTAGGCAATTAGCTTCATAATTATGCGCACAACTGTCCATGACTAATATCCGACTATGCTGTGGAAATTTATTTTATTAATTCTGCATTAATATTGATTTATTAGATTTTATTATTTCAATTAATAATAAATTATTCTTTATATATTATTTTTATTTCAGATTGAAGTTAAATATATCTATCAGCTGTTCACGTGAAACAAATTAGTGTTTCAATTTTGTAAGCTTTTAGCAGAAAGCTTTTAGCAGCGTTCAGTTGAAAATTTAAATAAAATGCGCCTACGTTATGTGACTAATAAATTATTTTAATTATTATTCAACATAATTTTTTTTATTTAATTTTCTAGATTCTTATTGACTACATAGAATTCTTGCAGTTTTTGTTTTATTAATCAATTTAAATATTAGGATGGTAGAAAAAAATTTAAATAGCAAAAAAAATGTATATTAACATGTAAGTCAATATTACTGTCAGATTTAATGCTTAAAGCAATCCAGACTTTTATTAGATCATTCAGTAAGGTTAGTAGAATCCGACATCGTTAGATAACAAATTAAAGACATACTGTTAGTAGAGCAGTTATAATCAAACTGATAGTAGAGTAGATAAACTTAAAACTTCAGAAAATAATATATTAAAAGATTAAAGTTATTATACTAAATATAAAATTTAAAAATAAATATGAAAGCAAAAAATAACCATTGGATAAGAAAAAAAAATGAAAAAATAAATAAAATCGTTTAACTAGTTTTAGCATTACGTACATAATTAGGAAATCTATTTAACATTCCCAATGCTTGAATTACAATTTACTGCACGAAAAGTTCTAGTAAATTGTTAAAATTTGCCATATTCTGTAGGATGAAATGGAATATGTAACATCTCGGCGGTCTTAAGATTATTCCAGTTTTTCTTTTAACAAGAAAATTTTAAATTACGGTGGCTAATGATTTTCGTCTCAATATGTGGTAGATTAAAGACTTCAAATAATGACTGATGTTTCAACAATCAATAAGTTTAAAACGGTGGCAATAAGATGGAAGTCCCAGTGAATCATTTCACGATAAAAATTTAAGTACGAAATGTATTAAAATTCAGTGAACAGATTCCAACCGATTAATATCACTCAAGTAGTGTAGGAACAATACTAAAATGTCATATTTAAGAGTCATATGCCTTACATAATGTAACATAAAAAATATGAAGAAGTAGCTGATTCTTACTCACTATCTTACTATCTTAATCATAGTTCAACTTAAAATTCAAGTTTTGAGTCAAGTGTGAACCGAGATATTATCTGCACAAATGTAGATTTTAAATCAGATACATTAAAGTGTAAAGATTGTGTCCAACATGTTAATGAAGTTTTTGTTTGATTGAAGAATGAAATAAGAATGTCGTACCTAAAACCACAGGTTCCAGGTACCATATCTTCACGTTCTTAAAATCAACATTTAGCTATTATACCTTAATATGAATAATTTAAAGCTAAAAAAGTTATTGTAAAAAACATGAAAATATTTTAAGGCATATCAAAGAATAAACAAAAGCGATCCAACTGGGAGTACTGCGCCTATCAATAACAAAATTTTAGTCGTTATTATGCTTTAATACTTTAATACTTAGACACTATTAATGACTTGAAATATTGTGTTAAAATGAATTCTACTAAGATCTACTAACTTTGAGCTGATTTGAATTATTAGTATAAGTCAATTTATTGTAATAAAATACCATGTTACCAAACAAATCATTATGATTATCGATTCTATTGTAAGTTGTAAAAATTAAGGAGTGCCTTTAAGACATGAACTCTAACGTTAATTTTCAGTGCTTAACATATGATTATGGACTCATCTGGATCAAATTTATGACTAACAATTTCAATAAAAATGTTGAAGTACTTATACAAGATAAAATCCATATTTTACATGAGGCAAAAACAAAATGTAAAAACTGGATCAGGTTATAAACCCTGTATCCCCAGTTTATAACCGACATCATACTTACTACCACGTCTATGATACATTTTTTTGCACGTTGAACATGCTTTATTAATCTATAATTAAAATTTTTTTTTTTCTTACAGTCAGTATAACTTAAGAGTAACTACGAACATTATCAAGATTGTAAACACCTGTGCAACAAAATTATATGGGAAAAATACACTTTAATATGGAAAAATTAACCTTCTGCAAATAAGCTAATACTTTAAATATCCAAATAAAATTATACCAAAATTAATTAAAATTAAAGAAACATCCAAAAATTATAACGTAAAAACTCCGACATAATAACTAGGCTGTGTATAGGTCACATCAGGCTAACACATAGTTACCTCTGTGATGGTCCACAAACAAACAAACCTACATGTACCACAGGATCCACCATCGCAATACACCTTATTCTTGAGACCTGTACTTTGTACAACAATGTTAAAATCAAACTTTGTATAACCGGATGCAGGAATTAAATTCATTGAATTCTTGCGCAGAATTGAAATCATTAATCAAATATAACACTAATCTTTTAGGTAATGGGTAGATATAAAAAATAAATTTTTATTATTTTTTTAATACTTTAGTTTAAAGTAAAATTAATATGAATTAATTAGTTTTGGTTTTTAACGAAACCCAGAAGGTTGCTGGGCCTATCATAAGACTCTAAAAAATAAATAAATAATAACCACTACACCAGTTAAGTCGATGGCTTAACTTGAAGGAATGTTGTGTTCAGCGAGCACTATCGATAGAACTCATTATTGTATTTAATTATTTCGACAACAACATTTCACAATTATTATTAATCAATTATTGGTCTGTTTAAGATTGACTAATACAATTTCATCTTGAAACCTCAATACATTTTAACATTCAATACTTAAATATCAGTGTTTAGTTCAACTCGTTAATTAATTTAGCGAAATTTACCCATTAATATATTTATCTATACTCTTCTATTTATTAGACCTCTGTAGTATTTAGTTCAATTAAAATTAAAAATTTTTTTTTTTTTAATTACAACATGTTCTGAGTGGGTTACAGTATAAGTAATTTTATTAAATTTCATTACAAAATATTTTCATACTTGCTTTACATTTTGCGAGAAATTGCTTTTCATTATCTCCTTTGTTCTTGTTACATTTTTATCTCGTGCTATGATCGTGATTTCTATAGATAATTCTCAACTGATGAAAAGCTTTCGAAAAGATTTCAATGTCGTTTCAATTGAATAACATTTGCGAAATATATTCATTTTTTTTTTTAATAATTCTGAACGTGTTCTGTTCAGATGAAAGTATATTACAACTACCTACTTTTGGATCTGGTATAGTTGAAAATATTTATTAGAAAATTTCTAAACAAAATCATAATAAAACAAAAAACAAAATGTTTGTGAAATTATGAAAAAAAAATTAAATAATAATAAGATTTTTCTGTTGATTATGATTCGAAATATTAAGAAGAGCTTTTTTTGATTCAAAGCTTAATTTTAATTCCGTATATAAAATATATTTATTGGATAAAAAAAAATATTATAATATTATAATGTGATCTTTAACTTGGGTTACAGTTTTTAAAGTTTTTTTTTTTTTTTCGTTAAAGTTGATAAATTTAGCTTTTCCATTGTAATTTCAAATTTAAATTTTTAATTAAAAAATTCCGTATAAAAAACATTTTTATGATTATATAATTTTTCCTTATTTTTTAAATGTCAACATTTAATTGGTGAAAAATTATTATTTTGATTGAATATTATTAAACTAGGTATAATTAAAATTTTGCAATTTATATGGTAATAATATTGAGAAATTGTTATATGAAATTTCCGCTAATTTTACGGATTAAACCAGAAATTTCGAAAAAAAATTATGCCTATTTGATATTATTTTGTGAGTAAAGTGATTTTGTTAGTTAATACTAATTATTTCATAGTCCGATTATGATAGTGAGATATTATTTAAAATTTTATAGGACTTACACTTATAAAAATTCACGGTTGGAAGCGTACTGCTGGTATTGAACTGAGTTAATCTGTCAGAAACAGATACCAGAAAGGGGATTGACTTTGTACATTGTCTACCACCTTCCATGCTTATCACATGTGATTATTGAAAGAATAAAAAATCTCTCTGGACGAACCAATATATATTTGCTACGTATTAACGTCAGTGTTTAGTGGTCAGTTTGTAATTTTAGAATATTGTTACAATACATTTATTTATTTACTATGACTACTAGGTACATAATGTAATAATTAAAAGAACAAAATTATTAATTATATACTTTTATATTAACTTGACAGTGTCTATATGTATGTATATATGTGTATATGTATATATGCATATATATTTAAATGTTTTTGTGGTAGGTTGGAATTTGTTTGTTAATATTAAAACCAAACGCAAAAAGAAAAAAATTATTTTGTTTAAAAAATTTAAAGATAGAGTTCTGAAATTTTGCACAGTCACTCATGATAAGAAAAACCAACCGGACACGGTACTTTACTAAGCTATCAAATGACAGGTTCTGGCTGCTGCCGTACAACTCCTAGTACGTCTTAAGCATATTTCAAAAACCAATTGTGTTACGGCATGAAAATTTACACGTAGATATTCTTTCACAAATAAAGAAATACGAGTGTCACCGATTTCAAAAATTGTGACTGATTCGGGTTAATATTTCAGCAAGATTCATTATATACTTTTGTGTTTTATCTTATAGTAGTTCTAGATGCTCAACATCCACCACTAGTTTTATTTTCTACTTTTTAGGGGGCTAGTTTGGTTTCGATAAAAATATATTTTAAACAAAATTTTTTTACATTATTATTTTATTTTATTATTATTATTATTTAGCTAATAATCCAAATAAAGTTTCTATATTATATACATAAGCATATTGTTTAAACATATCAATATAACTCGTTGGTGTTTTGCAGAAGCGGCAAATCCCCCAATTTTAATTTTTCGATTTATTAATGCCACTATAACGGTGAAATCAAGTGGAACGTTTTGCTAAAAGAACGAAAGTCCTATCCTTATTATTGAGCCTTCTATATTATATTGTAAAATAGGCGAAAATGTTTAAAACATTATAAAAGTTATCCTAAATGGACGAATATGTTACATTCGCCCTTTTCTCATACGAAACCTTAAATTATCGTTCAACAAAAAGATCGATAATTTACATGAAAATGATAATAAATTTTTTTGGTGTATAAAAATTATTTCTCTTCCATTTTCATAAACCAAAAAATGATCGCTATAGTTTTTGTGTCAGATTCGAAGGACTTGATGACGCTCAAAAACTTTTAGAAAAAGGTGAATATGAAAAACACATATTTAAAAAAAAAAAAGAAGTTGAGAGATCAAACAACAACTACTAAGTGAAAATCAAAAAAATACAAACTTCTACAGTAATCCCCCGATTTACGAAGGCTCATTATATGAAATTTCGAGGTTACTACTATCATTCTTGAAGTACAAAATTCGTTATACAAATAACGCTATTACGAACATAACTGTGAGAATTAATTTTGCTATATAAATCTCTGGTAAACGAACAGGAACTACGATTCGCGATTTCATTAGAAGTAAAGCTTGATGTTTTATGACGGCTCGAAGCAAGTGAGAAAAATAATGAAATAGGAAAAGCTTTAGGTCTCGCTACTTCAACTGTTTTTACAATCAAGAACAATCAAGATAAAATACGAAGTAGAATCTATTTCAGGTGGTAGCTCAGGTAAACTATAATCTACTGGCTGAGAAGAGAGCTCATACGACACATCAGATTAAATACAACATTTATAATTAATATTTTTTTCTTAATATGTAATATTAAATTTTCTTTTTTAATGAATAATGTAATTTTTCTTTTATTTTCTAATCACACTGTTTTAAATGTTTCTAAAAATAGGATTTTGTATAACGAACATTTTGGGCATCTACGCATCTAAGTATTTTTAATACAAACTTATACTAATATGGATCTCGTTTTACAAATATTTTCAATCTCTGGAACGTATCTATTTAATTTCAGTAGAATGTCATTCTACTGGGGATGGGATCGCTTAACGAATTTTCGATATACGTACAGAGAAGGATACGTTCTGTGTAAATGTAAATCGGGGCATTATTACGTTCTATGTTCTTAAATCGGGGGATTACTGTATTTCTTAAATTTTGATATACAAGCTTTCTTACAATGTCCGAAAGGATGCGTCTTCAATATTTTATAAAAGAACACTAGCCATTTGTGCTTTGACATTGTGAATCGTGACGGATTCTGTAACATTTTGGATGAAACAGGACGTAAGAGAGGCTCTATCGAAATTGCAACCTGTTTTTTTTTTATAAAAAAACTTCGTTTGTTAATTAGTGATAGTTGTCCTGGACAAAACCACAATCACGTTTTTGTAACTGCATGTTTGTCTGCTGTTCGATTGTTGGAGCACTGTCAGTCAATAGATCAAATTTTTTATGAATCTAGGCATTCGCAGCAAGAAGGTGATTGATTCTATGCACTCTACAAGAGAAGGAACTGCAAAAAAGGTAAGAGTTAATTGTCTTGAAGACTGGCGTATGATATGTAAAGTTGCTAGAAAATCCTAAGCGATATAGTATTAAAATGCTATACCATACAGACTGTTTAGGCTCGAAAGGTATCTTTAAATTTGAAAAAATGAACAAAGGGCAATATTATAGCATGGAATAAAATAAAATAGCTACATTATGTTAAAACCCAGCCGGATATAATTTATTTCAAATACAATTATGATAGTGATTTTCATATGTAGCTGCTCGTCCCACGAGAGGAATAAAACATAGCACAGAAATATGGCATACACGCCATATATGGGAAAGTTGCAAATTTCTAGTTTGAAATATAAGTATCTGCTATCACTTTGTGATACCAGAATTATTCCACATCATCTTCATGCACATTTTCAAGGTCTGCCACATAACATAGAGTTGTTAGCCATCATAACAAGAAAATTTCGTTATTGTTATTTATTTTATATTATTAATATTTTTTGTTTAAAAATTTTACAATAGTCTTGTTAACTTATTTTTAGCTTTCTCTTAATTTATTTAAATGAACCTAATTACATTTTGTTTAATAAAATTAAAAATGAATCAAGCAAAAGGTTTTCTTTTATCAAATAATAATAATTGCAATTAAGAAAAAAATTTCTTAAAGGGGCAAATATCCATATTTTCATTCATAAATTCAATGCTACAGCTCCGAAACATTTTTTTATTACATAATACTTGAGGTAAAGTATTCACTAGATATACAATTAATATTAAAAATATATCTTTATAAATAAAGTTTTATTCAACTAAATAAAATTTTAAAATGCGTTTTTTTCAAAACTCAAAATTGGCGAATTCGCTCCTTGTGCAAAATACCGACGACATAAGTATAGATTAAACGACGATAAATTGGTAAACCCTCATATTTTTCAAGTTTAAAATTTTATCGAATCAAAAAATAGGCAATCGGCATGTTTCATATCGTGTTGTAGTTGTCGATACCAGTGTTGTAGGAATCGATCTTTAAATTGAATGGTATAGCTTCAGCAATCCATAGCGAATGTGTGCCCATCACGATTTCCTACAAGACTACCACCACTAAATAGTTACTAGACCATTAGAATTCGTCTGTGTATTACAGATCCACTGTTCAATAAATAAATAAAAACTATAATTTTCATTAAGCCCCTTTATATCTTGTACAACTTCGAACATGCAGTCAAAATTAATTTTACCCACTATAATTATTCTCCTGAACATTTTGTTTAATAATTTATTTACTTTCCTTCTTTTTTTAAATTTCTTAAATGGCTTAAATTTTACGAAGCCAGCTAGGTTGCTTATTCCATTACTTTGACTCCAATTTTTGTCAGTTTATAAAACATTATATATTCTTCTCATCCCTATTTTCACCAGACCTTTTATATTAGTAATAAATAAATGCTTAAAAATAATCATATTAAAAATAAATTAAATAAACAAAAACAAAAATAATAATACAAAAAAAAAATAGAATCGAATCAATATATAAAAAGAAAACATAAAAAATTATTCATCTCTCAAACAATAGAAGAGTAATTAATCAACCCGCCAAACTCCATATTTAAATTAAAAGACAAAAATCGAAGCTTTCAATTTTTCAACATATCAGAATATCAGAATTAAACCGTTTTTTGAAAAAGAAAATTAAAAAATTTCAAATTGTTTGACTGACTACATCTAAACCTCATAGATCGACTTAGAACTCATTGAATTCATGTTTGAATGCCCATATATTTTGATTTTTACTTCTTGAGTTTAAATCCTTTTATAACCTTGTAAATGAGATATTAGCACTTAAAACTCCCATAAATAGAAAACAAAAATAAAGAAAAAGCTTATGTGTGCTTTCCATTTTTTAAGTGTGATTTGAGTCACACTGTACTTCGTGATAGAAGAGAAAATTATTTCCCGAATCAAAAATATTTAGCTTGTTCAGTATAATTAATTAAAATAAAATAACTTAAAATTAATAGTACAACTGGGTGTTTTGGAAATTTCCTTCAATACTATTTTGTTTAAGAGAAAAAAACTTCGGGGTATCTACCTGTAAATTAGTCGATAGAATGGCAAAAATATGCAATCTAACAATATGAAAATTACGCGTTTAAATCTCTCGGATTATAAAATTCGTCTCTTGTACTAGACAATCGTGCCAAGCGACAATAACTAAAATAGCACAGTACACTATGAAAATAATTATGACTGAAAATTGAAAGTTCAGTTTCAAAACAACAAAATATTTGAGGTATGCCTCAGTCCTATACTGCCCAAAGATTGAAATAAAAATTAAAAAAAAAGAGAAAGTGGAATAAAAATTGCATAAAAGGGAACATTTCTATCACTAAAAACATTTGCGACTTACTTTGAGTTTTTTAAGAATTAATTTGACTTATTTAAAGACTAATTTTATCACTTGCAAAAGAATCTGTCTTTTAAGATAGGTTGGTAGTAAGGTAGAGATGGCCATTCCAGTTGCTTCTGGAAAACCAATTAGCACTTAATTGTGTCTTTTTGATATCACGACCCGAGGGACCTATTTGTTTTTGTTTCTTCTTATATGGGATCATTCTCTAATTCTAACTTTCACCAGGGACCCAGTACTAGAGCCACCTTGTGTGATTCAGAAAGTTGATCAGATCTCCTATTTTGCTTTCCACGATAAAATCTATATTACTGGGGATATAAGAACCTAGAGTCCGGAGTCTGACTCTAGCTAATGCTGGACAACTGCAGAGAAATAAATTGTTGATAAAATAATTTGTAATTTAAATTGTTTTTAAGTACATACGTACATACAGGCCCAGCTCAAGATACAGGCGAGCAAGGCCCTTGCTTGGGGCGCCAAAATTACTGCCATTACATAGGGCGCTGAAATTTCTTAAATATGTCAACCAACATACCGAAAATTGTGAAAATATTATTGAAAATTTATTTTTACTTCTATGTTAGTAGTCAAATTTAATACAACAGAATTATTTTATAAGAAATCACAATTCACAACTTTATCACACTAACTATATAGTTAACAATACAGTTAAAAAAAATAACAATCTTTTGAAGTTGGAAATTTTAGAGTTCTGATCATAGTATGCAATTTAGATGCTTAAATATTTTTATTTGCAGATGATTATATGCATAGTATTTGAAGATATAAACTATGTATGTAACAAAATAAAATGAATACAGAGATTAAAAAGATACAAAAATGGATGCAAGCACATAAACTAACTGTTAATACCATGAAAAGTAAATATATTATAATTTGGTAGTAATACACCCGAATTCAACATTTGCATTTCTAATGATAAGTTAGAAAAAGTAGGAAAATATAAGTATCTTGGTATATGGATTGATGGAAGTTTGAATTGGACTACACATATAGAAGTACTAAGTGGAAGATTATCATCAACTGCAGGAATATTTTATAAAATTTCTAAACTCTCTTACACAGTGAAATCAAGCAGTCTATTTATTATGCTTTATTTCATAGTCATCTTAGCTACGGTGTTAAACTATGGGGTACTAATTCAAAAAATTATATTGAAAATATTCAAGTAATACAAGACAAAGCTATAAAAAATTTATATAATATTATAAATGGAGAGAAAGAACAGATTTCATACACAAAGATAATAAACTTCTAAAAGTCAGGGACTTTATTGAAATGAAATTAATTATGCATATACATAATATTGCTAATTATAATATCCATACAATGTCTGCTCTTACGCAGAGGAAGGATATACATAGTGCCAACACCAGAAGTAAACATCTTTTCCATTTGAATAAAATAAGAACTTTATAATTTGAATGTTCCACTGCTCTACACACTGGTACCAAGCTGTACAATAAACTAGATATACAATTAAAACAAGAAAATTCAACAAATTTAAAAAAATTAATATAATCATTTATAAATAGCTATAGTAATCATCAATATTTAATTTCTCAATAATTAATTTTTTTATTCTAAATGTATAGGATAGACTTAAGATATAGCAGTTATTGTGCAAAATTTTTCTTCTTCGCTTCTCATTTTTTATTCTTGCACTAAACATATTTCAATTTCCGCAAATTTTTTGCAATTTTTTCATTATGCCTATTACATTCATTTTTTAAATTTTTATTTTTTATTTTTATAGTTTTATAATTATATATTTTTTGTAATAATATTTTTATAATTTTAATTATCTTATTGTTATATTAAAAACTTAAATGTAAATTTATATAGTCTGTAATGAGATAAGTTTCTTTAGACATTGTTTTGGAAATAAATAAATAAATAAATAAACAAATATCAATTCAAATAGAAAGATTTTGCAAATCTGAATTTTTACCCTTATTTTAAAACTAGATCCTATGATTTTTATGGGAATATAGAATATCTTATATGATTTTTTGGAAGAATATAGAATATCTGGGTTCGAAAAGTCAAACGAAAAAAGCTTGACGGAGTAGCTGATTTTACCGAAACCAGCGTCAGTAGAAGGAAGAAAAGGCAACTTGATAATGAAGCTGAGGATGAAATTACCACAAACAATCCTCAGCAAAAATCTAAAATTCATAATTTTTATGTTATTATAGACCAACTAGGGCCCCTGTTGAGTAATTATATTTCAAGTTGAAGTCAAATTTAAAGTTTTTAAAAAAACAGTAATTTACGTACTGACATAGACTTCGCACGATATAACAGAAACCACTCGTGTTTAATAAAAGTATATTATTACTACAAATAACCAAAATTTATAAACAGTTACTTAGAAAGATAAAAATGAAGAATTCAAGTGATTTGTTTTTTTGTTGTTTTTATATTTTTTATTTTAGATGAATTTGTTTTTTTGTTTTTTTTTTTGCATATGTACATAAATTCATTTGCAAGTACATAATATAAAATATAATAACTGATTTGTTTACTTTTGTTTATTATTTTCATAATATCTCACTTATGCATAATGTATTTGCTGAATAATAAAATCATATGAGTACAAAATGTTCAACTGTGTGCGCATTTTTGTTTTATATATAATCTTATATATTATGTATATTAGAAGTTCATTAAGGAGTTGGAGAATCGAAATAAAATGAAAAGGTGTCTACTGCGCAGGACCTTAAATGCTTGTCAATTATAATTATAGATGCTTAGCCTCAATGACGAACATTTTTTTCAACTAAAGCATTTTGAAGAAATTTGGGGATTTTTGTTTGATATTCAACAGGCAAAGAAGATTTAATGAAATGCTGTAAGTATCTGCAAATTGTACTAGATGATGATATGAACGGCCACAATTTATTTGATGAAATAGTAATACTAAGAAATGTTGAAAAAGCTATTTGGAAAAAAGATATTAAAGATATCTTGAAATATAATATGAAAAGTAGATCAATGGAAATAATATTCCCAAACCTTTATATTTCAATGAGAATACTAATGTTAATTCCTGTTACAGTACTCAAATTAATAAAAACATATCTTCGTTCAACAATGACAGACAATCGGCTCAATGGACTGGTTATTATTTGTATTGAAAATGAGATATTGAATGAAATAAATATAAAAGAATCAATCGAAACATTTTCAAATTTAAAATCAAGGAAAAAATTTTTTAATATATTAAATTTTCAATTTTTTTTATAACTCATAAATCAGTTTTTATAGTTATTATAATGAACAATTGAAATCAAATATTATATTTAGTTAGTAAGTTTGCCTAGTCTTGAGCCAGCCCTGCCTACATACTTAAGATTTCGCTACGTTTTAATATTTTAATAATTTAATAATAACTGGTTAATTTCAACTAGTGTTTTAATATATTTTATAGAATTTGATGTAAGTTCAAAGTATAATAATAAAAATTAAAAGGTACCTTTGTTTTACAAAGTTAAAAAATTACTATCTTAATCGATTTCGGTTATTACACCGTCACCAGAAGAACATTTTTTTTTCATATCTTTTTACACAATCACACAGCATTATCAGTCTTTTGATGATTGTGTAATAACCAAAATCGATGATATTAATTGAATGAATTTTTATGACTAATTTAATGTTATTATTTATTAAACGTTGTTAGTTAATTAATTAATTAATTTTCAATTAAATTCGTAGCATTAAAAAATGTTATTGTCGCTTTGATAATTTTGTATTGTTTTGTTGTTTTTGTTATTTCATTATTTTTATATTTTTTAATTAATTTATTCAGCTGTATAATTTTGGAAGCATATTTAATTATCATACTTGGTGAAATTTTCGGTTGTGGAATGGAAATTAAATGGAATTATTTACGAAGACTAGGCTTCAACAAAAATGATTCTAAATTTTTGAAATGTTTAAAAAATTGCATACTTTGTAGAAATATTTGAAAAAACAATTAAACCGTAAATCACAATTGTTTATAATTTAAATTATATTCAATAAAAAATAATAATATTAATAATAATAAAAAACAAATAATTTTTAATAAGACTATATCTACTTTTTAGAATTTTACAATTTTCCAACATTTCCTTAAAACAGGGTGATTTTATATTATCTTGAATAAAATTATGTATCAAGAATAATAACAAAGATAGGTTTTGAAAATTCTTTTTAAAATATAATTGTTTTTATAAATTTGAAATAATAATATTAAATCGGTTGACTTGGCTAGCTATTTGCAAATTTTATGGGAAAGGCTTTCATTATCGTTAGCATCGCTTGTATTGTTTGTGATGTAGTTTACTCTTCGATGAGTGGTAACGTTGTTGCTAAACTTAATATTATTTTCAATTCATGTACCAGAGGTATGTCGCAAATATGAGTAAGTGTATACTATGATGTTATTCGAGTATTGATTCATTCATTTTTATAACCTATCAACCTATTAAATGTCAAAATTTTTGTAGATGCAGATTATACAATTTAAGTTCATTTAGAAAGTGAAGAAAATGAAGTCAATAAAATGTCTGTGTTTTTGTTACCCATTATAGTAACAATCTATGAATTGGTTTATAATATTACCTTAATATTGGCCCTATATGGAAACTTTATTGTTAATAAATGTCTATTAGGTAGGCGATTATATTAATGTTAATATTATTCCGAATCTGCGGAGAGGTACAATGCTTCCTTGAATAATTTCCAATGAATTTCCATAAGAAAAATAATATCAGTCACTTCTCGGCTTAATTTCAAAATTTTCTATTGAATTATGTTTAACCTCTATTGATATAGAGGTAAAATAAAGGGACTTGCCTAATGGAAACTTAGCAAAGCACATTTTACAAAATTTCTCTGCACTGCTTCAATTCTAATGATAATATGAACATCATATAAAAGTGAACAAAGTTGACTGACATACTCCAAATTAGATCTAAGCAGACTCGAATACAAGGATTTGAAAATATATGAATCAATGGGTTCCTTTGAGCCATTTACGAAATCTAGCATAGAATTGGTTTTATTGATAATATTACAAAACCTTGTCATCAAAGTAAACAAATCACTTAGTCTTGAATTGAGCTCGATTTGGAAAGACTAATACCAATTAAAGAATAATTAAAGTAAACTGGGCTAAGTATAGGCATGTGTAACATATAAGAGCATTTATTCACATTTAAAATGAGATTATTAACTGTACATCATTTAAAGAAGCTACTTCATTTTCTAAAGAAATTAATTCTTTTAAGATTTTCATGCCATATATCAGCGTAAATTTGCAGTTCACTTTTAAGAGTAACTGTTACAGGAGTGTATTACATTTGTCTGCATTTCATTTCATACAAATATTCTGTAAAAGGTGTAGAACTTTGATTTTGAATGCAACTCTAAAATCTCTCAAAACTCTGAATTTGTCATGTACATACAATATATAATATTATATACATATATATTATATATATATATATTTAAACATATTGTATATATAATATATTATGTAATGTATGTGTGTATATATAAGAATATTCAGTCAAATAAATTGCAAGAAAACAGGCAAATGAAATACAGGCATATGACACACTCCCACTGAAGATACATTATTTACCAAAACTATGAAAAAACCGACTGCCTTGTGCAACTCCTGAACTAAAAAGGTTTCGAAGTAATTTTTCTAATTAAAAGATCTATCCGTTAAATATGATTTGACCAATTTAACAAAAACAAATGGAAAATCAAGTATCCTTAGAAGTGTTATTGAATGTGGTAAAATGTCAAAAGCTTTACTATAATTATTAGATAATATCATATACACCTATCCCCCAATTTACACGGTAGATTGGTTCCTGAGAATTCCGTGTAAATCGAAACCGTGTAAATGAGAACAAAGGCAAATTGCATTTGTAAGGGATTGGTTTCAACATAGTAATAAACTAGAAAATCGGACCTAGAAATCAATTGAAACTGAAAAATGGACCAAAAAATTGCTGTGGCACCTTCTCCTAGGCTAAGTTGATCTAGTATTTTTATTTTTGTGTCCAACGATATAACTTTTCTTTTAATTGTTTTTTTTCGGAATTTCTTTCGACATCATAAAACCTTTAAAATGACGTTTAATATGTATAGATATTGATATAAATGTTGCTAGAAGTGAAGAAATATTAAATGCAGCCAACTTATGAAACCAAATGTCAAAAAAAAAAAAAAAAAAATTTATAATTTTTGAAACCGTGTAAAAGCGAAAACTTGTAAAAAAAGTACCGTGTAAATGGGGGATAGGTGTATCTACTTGAAAGCCAGCATCAATATTTTTTGTAGAAGTTGAAATTGACTCTACGAGATTAGTATCCCTTGATTTTTGATCTGTACATATCCATGTTGGTTGTAGCCTAAAAAAGATTTACAGTGATAACAAATGGCCATTAAATAATAACTATAAAAAATTAAGCATAGCGGAGAGTTTCGCGATCAATCGATAAATAATGATTTCATTTTTGGCATTCTTCTAATGAATTGGTTTCATAATAATTAATGTTTCCAAATTGAGGTTTAAAGAAAAATAGAAAATTAATGATATAAAAATTGCTTATGCACTTGACCATTTATTAAGTATAATTTCAGGAATACCATCAGGTTCAGGAATTTATTAATCTTAATTTTATCCAAGTATTTTTTTCTTATAATTTCATTAATATTAATATTAAACCAATCAACGTGTTGGTGGGACGAATAACGTATATTTTAGAAAAAAATATTTTAACAAATTCCAAACGAACCTTAAAATTTAAATACACAAAAATTTAAAGTTTATGCGAATAAAAAAAAACAAATTTGCAGCTGTGCCTGTGGAATTTTCATCGCTCATTAGTTTTAAATAAAGGTGTTAATTATGAGAACTTTTTTATTTTAGAACACGTTTTTATATTTTTAAAAGATTTAATTTAGTTTATTTTTGCAAAAAAAAAATTTTTTTAAATTGGTTGAAAAATTTTTTTTTAAGATTTTATCTTAATAAAAAAAATATGAAAAAAATTAAATTATGAAAATCTTAAAAAAAAGAGTAGATACAATTATTAAATAAAAGATGTTTTTTATTATATTTGATTGTAGATTTACAAATGTCATGTTGTAAAATTCTTTGTCATTTTTGTATTTTTATATTTATGGCTACACTCATACCTCGTTGTTTTTTATGTTCTATTTTCTAATTTCAAATCTATCGGATAAGCACTCTAGTTTCTTTTACACATAGATCTCTAGCAAAATAGCACAATTACATTTTATTTTAAGTGTTCAACCTAAATAAGAGCGTACTGCGTACGACGTATAGATTTTATCTGTCAAAATATTTTTAAACACATGTATTAGAGCTCCCGAAATACGCGACGATTGACGATTGAGCGCGTATATAATTTTTTTTTGTTGTTTTTGTGCCATTTTTATGTATTTAAATATACTTAGATATTGTTTCAAGTATAATAATAAATTTTTATAAAAAATTATATTTAGTTAAAATACTTAAAGTATTATTTAGTTATTTAAAAATTTATGTCTTACAATGAACGAATTAATATGAATAAATTTGTTTTTTGTATTATATTCGAGTTTTAATTATTCAAATAGTTAGAAAGTATGTTTCTGTATGTAAAGGTCCGTCGACTCGATCTATTCGGTGTTTTTAAGTCACTTCTGGTGAGACTCGCAATATTATCATCGTGCAAAACTATGGTCGTCAATACAAATGTTTTACATTTTCTGGATTATTATTAATTGTTGTCTGTAAAATTCGTCATTTAGATGACAAAATGAAAATACCTTAAAATAATATCACAATTACAATTTTATATTGTTGTTAAAATGGAAATAATGTTACGATTTCTTTCAACACGAACTTTTTCTTTCAATATTTTTTTTATTATACATTGATCCATTCTACTTTAACAAATCAAAAATTGTACGCGCGTACCAATTTCGGGATACGTCGACGTATCAGCATACTGGCGTATAGTATGTCGTACGCTTCTATTTAGGTTGAGCACTAAGTAATAAAACTATTTTATTCAAAGAATCGTCATCATTGTCCTGAAATTCCTTCCGTGGGGCATAGGGCGGAAAAAGTATTCAAAGAATAATTGAAAAAATTTGTTTTTACAACATCCATGTCCTGAGCGAGACTCGAAACCGAGTTCTACTTATAGTTGTGTTTACCCATTATTATTTTATTATTAGTCAGATAACATAACGAATACATTACATCTGTTTGCTAGTTTTGCATTTATAAACATAGATGCCAAAAGTAAAACGACCTTAAACAATTTATTTTTTTCTGTTTAAATTCAAATTCATTTTTCAAAAAATTTAGCTACATTAAAACTTATTAATAATAGCAATGACAATATAGATATTAAAGGTAGATTTCCCTAAATTCAATGCAAGTAGATTAATAATCTAAAAGAAAAAGTTGGTTTGTTCATTAAGAAAAATACATTTAAGAACAAGATTTGTAAGATTACAGTTTTGTGTAATCTAAAATCTAAATAAAAAATAAAATTTCATGTGTCTGAATAAAGAAGGTTGGTTCTTATTGTGTTTGTTAAATTAAAAAAAAATTATAATTACGGGACTGTATAAATAATTTTTGTATAGACCCAATTGTGTATGTACTAAGATTCAAATCTGCAACTTTAATGATCCTACAAGTAAGTCTGAGATAAAATTTAATCTAATAAGAAGTAATTACAGAAGAATATCTAATCTTAGAGCTATGCTATAATTATATTTGGAGACTCAAAGTATTTAAGGTTTAATCCAAGATGAGTTTTGAAAAATATTTTTTTTTTTTTCATCTATTGAACAAATCGAAAATTAATTTTATTGATTAAAATTCAGTGCAATATCGGGAAGACATAGTGATTGAAACATTCAAGTATAGGTGTACTAACTAGAAATTTTAGAATTTGAATTTAGTTTAAAAATGATGTAATGTTGTTTAACAAGTTATGGTATTATGATGAACCATTATTAAGACGTTACTTAAATCATTTTGTCTACTCTATCAGCATACCGTCTTCTTCGATTGTAATAGAATATTTTTTCTGCACGTTTTATTACATTATGTAAGTGCTTTGAAATTATATTTAAGTCTCATTTATTTCATTATCTTTTTTTCAACATTTAAAAACATTTGGCGAATGCATTTAGTTTTAATTGATATAAGTGGAATATTTTAGTACATTTTAGTTATAATAACTGATCTTTTTATGCGGTAATTTAACGAAAAATTTTAATTTTTTTAATTAATTTTTTATTTCAAACCAGCTTCAGTAGCTAAAGTCTATTATATAGTGTTTTTTATACAATCAACCTAATATGTTTGCCTTCAGACAACTTGTTAGATTTTAAAATCATGTCAGTTAGGTTTATGAAGCATAGTGTAATAATAAAATATCGTTGACTGAGTTCTGAAACGCTCCATAAGCAATTTTCACTTTTTTTGATTTAGGAACAGATTCTTAGGTTTCGCTCTTTCTTTTGGCCCGAGCTGTTTTTCGCTATCTTTTACCATTTCGGAGATATTTAGTTCCGGATTGACCTATATCAATCTTTGTAATACTTTGTTAATTATAAAATGACCCACACGCCAATTATTTGGATATGGGTCATTTTGTATGAAGTTTGACGTCAAAATTGACTTAAATTTGAAATTCCACATATCCATATGCCTTACTGATAAATGATATCAAAAATTTGCTAGCTTACTTGCCAACAAATGATTAAAACTATCTAAAAACATTATTAAAAATAAAATAATTGTGATTGAGAACGTACACTTTTATTAAGGGGGATACCCCATAAATAACCATTGATGTCAAAAACGTGATAATCGAAAACGTACGTCTTTAATAGTTATAATTTAAGGTATACCTAGGTAAGGTATATAATAAATAATTTTAAGTTCTTTATTTTTTTAGTAATTAAATTATTGGTTTTGTTTTAGATTATAATGTTATAAGAGAATGTGATCTCAATGAAATAAACTGATTTTTAATTTTAAAATATTTTGATACAATAAATATTTTTGAATTATGTAGTGGACCATACATTTATTTGTAAAGTTTAGTGATTAAACTACCCATACCCAGGTAAATTTGACCCACGTGCTTGGGCTAAAATCAACTTGTTCAAAAAAGTGGATATATGTCGTTTGGGAATCGATTCCGAAAAACAAAAGTGCCTAAATTTATAAACTAAAAGGCGTAGGCACTTGAAATTTTGCAATTAAAATAAAAAAGTATGTATTAACTTATTGTGAAAATTACAAACAATTGAATTGTACAGTTTTTGTTTTTTAAGTAACTTTAAACTTCAAATCGCATTTACTCGAAACCGAGTTGATGGCATATGTAGGCTTTCAGACCTCAGCCGACGATAACTGCATTGAATACGGAACCTACGTTCTGTTACTATATCCTGAATCGGGTAAATGAAATGAGAATAGCTGTAACCCATTCATCTACTGTCATTCATTTAAATAATGAAAAAAACGTTAATAAAAATTTCACCGGTTCCATATAGGTATCTTGACTCAATTATTGACCCCAAGCGTGTGTTTTTTTTTAAATATTTTAAATTTTTTGTAATATTTTTTATTTCAATATTACGGTTTTAATTGAAACAAAGCAACTAAAACCCATTAAAAACAAAATTACATTTTAAAACAAAAACTGTTTCTATTTCCATGGTGTAGAATTCTACATTAAAGGTCGAATTATGAAATTTTAAATAAAATATTTTAAGTCTACTATTGATAGCATTTTTAAAAAATAAATGACTCTTGTTAATTTCACAAATTTATTTTATCACGACACGTTTCTGTATCCATGATCCATGATTATGGCCGAAAAGTTGAAACACGTGTCGGATTAAAATAAATTTGTGAATTAACAAGAGTCTTTTATTTTTTAAAAATGTTTATAAAATTTCACCAAGAGTGTACAAGTGAAAACAATAAAAGTTATACTATTGATAGGGGTATATTAAAACCATATTTCGTGGCAACTACAAAAAATTAAAAAAGGCATATCGTCAACTTTATTGATTCCAAAGATATTTGAAGTAAGCAAAAAATTTGCTTTCTAAGTAAAGGTCGGACTACAGTTAAAATAAATTGGCAGCTGTTAACAAATTAAATTACTGCTATACCATTTTAGTTTTAAAATGAGCATAGTAAACTTCAATACGAAAATAGTAAACTTTAGTATGAGATTTTTTATTTTAATTTAAAGCAATTAATATTGATACAAAATATTTTAGAAAAGTAACCCTTCCCTTTCGAAGGGCTGCATAAGAGCGGTAGGATTTCTTTAGTACGAAATAAGAAGAGGTTCGTTTAAGAAAGAAAATGCAAAAGAGTGGATAAAAGGCTGTCTTCGTCAAGCAATGGTTAGATACGATGAGCCAGTTGTTATAGTAATTGACAGTTCACCTCATCATAGTAAAATTGTGGAAGTTTTGCATGAGTATGAATTTCGTGATAACCAGACTTAATCCCTATATAGTGCAATATTTAACTCCATTGAAAATATTTGGTCTGTGGTAAAGAAATACGTTAAAAGAGAACTCTCAAGAAGGTTGTCAAGTATTATCTAACAAATTATCCGTCAAAGAACAGAGAGCAAGAGCATTTGAGAGCCTTATGGAAGAAGGTCTGCACACAATTACACCAACAACATGTGCCAATTGCATCGCAAGCTTTCAGAGAAAATTGCAGGTCTTAACTTAGAAAACATATTAATTTAATTTAGAATATTTTGTATTAATATTAATTGTTTTAAATTAAATTAAAATAAAAAATCTCATATTGAAATTTACTATTTTCATATTAAAGTTTAGTATTCTCGTATTGAGGTTTACTATTCCACTTTGAAGTTTACTATTCTTATTTTGAAACTAAAGTGGCATAATATTCGCCCGCTCATCGAACTTCGTTTGATAAAATATCGTACTTAATCCCATTTTATGACTTTGTTTTGCATCATTTCAATTTATATTTGACACAATACAATTTTTTTATTGATTTATCTCAGACAACAACCGCAAAAATTTTTTTTTTAAAGCTATATCAAAATTAAAGTGTCATTTTAATCCATAAATTGCAATCGTAGTTTATGCGACATTCTCTAACCATTTTTTTATATTAGAAAGGATTGAAAATATCGGCGATAATTATTATAGGAAATAATATATCTTAATGAAGATATCTTTTTGTAAATATTCTCCTATATTTATGGCGGTTTTCCCATACTCTCTTGATATTTTTCACGATATTTATGGTAATTCTTTCGGTATTTTTTCATTGTTTCTCTATCACACTTATAGTATTTTTGTATCTTCTGCCCATGCTCCAAAAATTTCCACGATATACCGACTAAATGAAAACCGGGTCATATAAAAACAATTTTACATAATACATTTTTTTACATTTAATTTTCAAAACTTGATTTAGCAATAGAAATAATTTAATACTCCAATTTTGGTCAAATATATTTGACTAATGTGTCTCAATTTCCCAACAGCTGTTTTGTACATAAAAATGAAATATTGCGGTATCTAACATCCTAACATAATTTTTAGTTAAACTGTAAATGGTATAAAATACAGTTAAAGTACGCAACAACTTGATAACCTTCTAAGCTCAATATTTTATATCAATTGTTCAGGGTAAGTCCATAATACTTCTTCATTATGAATAAAACAAATTCAAAATTTTGTTATTATTATTTCTAATTGCAAGAAAATTATAAAAACTAAAACAAATAATAACAACATTAATTGCAAATTTTAATTGAAAAAAAAAAAACAGAAATCCAAAAATTAAGTGACACTTAAAACAATGAAACGAATGATTCAATACGAAAAACAAAAAATCAACGACTTGAAACGAAAAACAACTCACAATCACAACAGAAAACCAACAAATTTAACTCTCCATATCAGTGAAAAATTAAAATAGATATTAATTCAATCATGGTAAAAAAATTTAAAATAATGGTGCTAGTTTTGGGGTGAAAAATTAAAATTGGTGTAAATAACACAATAATCGCAAAATAGCGTAACACGAATTAATGCAAAATGAGGTGTGAGTATTATAATATTTTTCAATGTTCTTATTACAACAATAAAAAGCTTTCAATTATACTGGTACAAATAATAATATTTCTCATTTGAAGCTTAGTTTATATTTATTTAGCTTTTTTTGTTTTGTTCATTATGTCACCTAAATTGTTGCTATTATTTAATGGGGGAGAGAATATTGTGACATGGATTATTTTAGAATGAAAGATCGTTCATTCAATTTTTTGTTTTTTTTTTTATTTTTTTATTTTAAAACACATATGATGGGTAAGAGTATTATTATTATTATTATTATTATGTAGAAGTGTAAATGTATTTTGGCTTAAGTTTTAATTTCAGTTTTTGGGTTATCAAACAATTACTTAAAATAATAAAATTTTAATCTCATATTTTAGTCACCGGGATCGCTTTCATGAACAAACATATCAGATAAAGTTCTATGCTGTTTTTGCAACAATAAAACAAAAATATATAAAAAAAATTAAAACTTTAATTAAACTATTAATATTGTTAAGAAAAAAATCAATTAATTTGACGGATATTTTAGAGTATTAAAAAAAAAAAATAACTGTATTAAATCAGATGTTTCAAAATTGTTTGAAATGAAATAAAAGAATGAGAACTTAATTCTCTTTTACAAAATGTTTTTTACTTCTATAATGTAAAACAACATTATTGTCTGTGGATTAAATAGTGGTATATTATATTATATTTAATAAAAATTATTAATATAAATATTTTATAGGTTATTTTAATAATATTAAAATGAAAAAATTTTCATTTATTAAATTCATGAAATATATAAGATCATTCATAGAAAATTTTTAGTTTTGGGGTGGAAAATTAACTTTTTTTTGTTTTTTTAAATTACGTTTTTTGATAATCAAAATTCATAAAAAGTATTAAAAAGCTGTTTTTAAGTTTAAAATCTAAACAAACAAATCAATTGTAGTATAAAAAAAATAAATAATAATATACAGTAGTATAACTTTATAGAAAAAAGCTTTATAAAAATAATAATAAAATGAAAAGTAAACAAAGTTAATATTTTTGTTTAAATAAAGATAACGAAATTGAAAAAAATATTTTTGAATCTAAGCCTTGATGCAAAAATTAATCTATGTATTTTAAAACTGAATTATAAAAAAAAAAAATAATTTATTTAAATTTCAGAATTAATAAAAAATAGTTTTCTACAAAAGGAAAAATAGAGTTAATTGAAATATTATTTTTTACAAATAATTTTTTTAATTTTAATGGTGAGTATTGATATAGAACCATTAGATTATTATTTACAAGCATGTAACTATATTTTTGTAAAATGTATGCTATTATATGCTACCTGAAGAGAATTCAATAATATTGTGGGAGGTGGTGAAGCGGAAATTTATGTTAAAGTTAAGGTCTAGGTTGAATAGTTTTGAGCGTTCTAGTTTTGAATTTACATAATCTAGGTGGCCTTGAATGTCTTTTATTTATTATAGTCTAAAAAAAGAACAGACTTAAGTGTAGTCATTGCCATACTATACTCTACCAACAAACGACTTGTAAATTAACCGAACATTTTATTTTATTTTATTTATTTCATTATATTTAATTATATATATATTATTATATATATAATATATTATTATATATAATATATTATTATATATAATAATATATATAATTATTTATTTCATTATATTTTATTTGATAAATGCAGCTTAACCCGATAATATAATCGAAAAAACGATATCATATTTACGTTATGCTCTAATCATATGTATTAAGAAAATGTTGCGAACTTTGCTAAAATTAACTGCTATTATGAAGAATATAAAATTAAAATTAATAAAATGTTTCAAAATTTCTTACAAACAGCAGTAATGACTATAAGTGACTTAGATATTACAAGATTAGTGTTAAAAATAAAATAAAACAAAATATAGAACTGTCCCTTGATTTACATTTTATCAAATTGTTATGACTAAAACTGGTACTGAATTATTAATATTTCCGTAAATTGAATTTATTAGCATTTTTGAGATTTAAGTATACATTTTGTAATTAATTTTATTCATACTATTTATATACAATTGTTGAGACGTGTCGCATCATGCATAATATTATGTATGCACAAATAAACGAATAATTAAATTTGTTGAATTGATAAAATATCCGTGAAAATGAATTTAAATGCGAATAAATTCTATAGGTATATACATTGTACATACATACTATAATATTCTACTTCTTTTTCTTTTATTTTTTTAATTATTTATATTTTTCTTTCTTTGGTATTTCTGATACGCATAACCACAATAAATGTGTGCATGTTATATGGATTTATTAATTATTATTAATGATGTACAATTAAACTAAACCACACTGACTAAAAACATATACCTACTATAATAATACTAAAATAATAAGAGCTAAAAAGAAGAACCCGCTAATATGTAGTGAAACTGTATTTAGGTATGAGTAAATTAAAAAAACAGATTTGAACTTATATTATCTTATTAATGTAGGAATAAATGATAGGCTACTGGTTTATTCCGGATGAAATTCATATTTGTGTCTATTAAAAGCAAAACATGCTCTTGTCTATCATAAGTAATTTTGAGATTTTGTTGGAACTGTATATGTTTTGCTTTTAATAGATATATTTATGTGATATTTTTTTAATTTATTTATTTTTAATAATTATAAAAAAAATGTAAAAATAAACGTGTTGAAGCGAAAAAATTAAATTGTAATTTTGTAAAATATATAGTTACTATTATTATTTTACTCCAAGAGAATTGAATAATATTGTGGGAGGTAGGTGGTATTAAATGGAGTCGATTATTATGGTAACGTAAAGGTGTAGATGCAATAGTTTGAGCGTTCTAGTTTAGCTTTTGTATAATCTATATATATTGCCTTCAACGTGTTTTATTTTAATAATAATATTATTTTCGTTCCATATTAAGCTTTAAAATGATCGACTTGTAACGAAAATTATTTTACTTATTTTGGTATTAAGATTAAGATAATACATTTCGACTTATAATTATTGTATACAAAATACAAAATAGATAAATATGTTAATTTAGTTTTATTGATCATAGTTTCAGTTTATAAGATGTCTGATCTTACAGTTTTTCTTAGTATAATGGGAAAAATGAGAAAAAAGATAGGAAATCAGTATGCCAGTACTGAATCGAGTTTAAAATACAAACATGACAATATGGGTTAATATTTTTGCAATAGAATAGTATAATACGTTGAGATTTCATTGTTTGACAATTTATTCAAAATTTGAAGTTTCAAAATAAAATATGTACTACCTGCCTTTTATTTTTGTAAAAATATTTCACTTAGGTACAACCCGTAATATACTTAGTACTGTAAAGTTCTCCCAATAAAGTACCCCGGATGAACTAATCGAAACATTTTTCCATATTCAGAACCCCGGGTACAGTAATTAGATTTTATATTTTTCGAAAATTAATTTCGAACTATTTCGATATTGGATGCTATCTAATACTAAAATCATTTGCATGTTAACTTAACCAATTATTATGTTAATTGGTTTTATTTTAATATTAATATCTGTGCAAAATCTATCATATGTATGCATAGGTAACGATCATATCTATAAGTATGCTTTCCGAATACTGTAACCGGGTGTAAAAATCCAATTAGAGTACCTGGGGTATTATATTCAGAACTTTACGGTAAATAATTTTACTTATCATTTACACTTTCTATACAATTAGTTGTAATAAACGATTGTATATATAGTATTACTATCAAATTAATGCTTAGAGCAAACACATTAGACTCTATTATTCGAAGAAAGCTGGTAAAAACTGATTGTGCAATATATCATCATCCAGCAGCAATTGATTAGAAAAATGTTTTAATAAACTAAGCCAGACACATGTTGTTAGTAGAGAAAATACAAAATAATGAAATATGTAGCTAATCATTGCAGTAATACACAAAATAATCAAGTTATTGTAATTTTATACACCTTTGGAAATGTAAAAGCAATAATAATATCACGAATTTATTTTAAAGAGAATTTGCTCGTCTCGGTAGTACCGGTACCTTCAAAATTTGGATTCTCATATACACGAAAATAGTATTTTCCTTTAGGAATTTTAATATACCTATAGGTACAGTGAAAAATGTATTTCTAATTCAACTAAAATATTTATTACCATTAATTAAAATGTTAATTTATTCTTGAGAGTGTATTTTCCAGTTGTGGAAATGTTTCTAAATATTAACTAAATACTAAAATGTTTAACATCACGATTTCCTCTTCTGTACTTCATTTTCGTTATTTATCTTTATGTTCAGATATAGTATAGCGTATTTGTATACACATTTGACTGCGTCATTGCTTATATTTTGTTAATTGCATCTAGAAAAACCGTTAAAATTTCAATTTGTTGTACAAATGTGAAATTTTTGAAAATACATATAAAATTCGATTGCTAATTTGTTTGATAAACAAAAATTTTGTGAACTTAAAAAAATATCAAATTTGGAAAAATAATATTGTATTATTATGTACTTTATGAAACGTAATACATATAATATAAATAAGTAAATAATGCTAAAATATGGCTAGAGAATTATAAAAATATTAATGAATGAAAAGATTTTATAACATTGTGTCGTGTAAGTCTTTTAATTTTTGATTCTTGTAATAAGAATGAAATTAAGTCAGTCAAATTTTATTCGTACCTAATCGTATTTTACATGGGTAATTTAACTATTACTTATATTCGGTGTAGAAAAATTGTTTCAATTTACTATGAATTTGGACAAAATCATTTTTACAATATTATTTTATTAGTATTAAGTTGTTTGTGATTATTTTAATTATTGACTTTGGTTATCTAAAAAAAATATTAATGATAGGATCAAAATAGTAAGTCAATATTCAATAACTAAATTTAACTAGATATTGGAAGTCGGACCACACCTCAATCCTATACAACAACAAAAAATGATAAAAAATTAGTAAATATTTTTATTATACCTAAATTATGAAAAAAAAAACTGTATAAAAATCTATTAAGTATCAGCAATGAAGAGAGATATAGATTGGAGTATGATTCAAGAATCAGAATAAAGTTTAGAACATTTTTTTTATTTCTATTCAAATCGGACTTAGTTATAAGTAATTTACAACAATTTAAAGCCACATTATCTCAGAAGGTATTATTAAAGCCGCTGCATCACATAAAATTCTAAAAACTGGATAAATATGGCTTTAAATAATTTTTTACAAGACAGAAATTTTGAATTATTGTCAAAATTTACATTGCCTTTTATTTCAATTTCATCATCATCACTGTCATACAACCACATTAGAAGATAGGAATACACACATAAGATATAATTATATTTTTTATTTAAATAACCATCGTTACCTTATGAACCATGATCAGGCCATGAACCATTATCATGATATGATAACCACTGTAGTTAGAAGAGTTTTAAGATAAATAATTTTAAGGTATTGAAATCTTTGTAAATAATTCCAAAGATTTGTAAATCTGCTGTCCATTTGGGCTTTACTTCTTGATTGTAATGCGGTGTCTTATCTATGCGGTATTAATCACTTGGGTTTTACTTCTTGGTTGTAATGCGGTATTTTAATCTAAGGTCATAATGAACATCAACAAAATAATTCGGTATCATAAATTTTTGGAAGCTGACTTTTTTTTACAGGCTATATTAATAAATTTTTAAATTGTTCTGGATTAATAATTTCATATGATTAAATTCGACTTGAATTGTTTTTGCAAAATGGGGCACTGGTGAGATATTTTTATTTCGGAAACATTCAATACAAAATTTTTTATCTGATTCAGAAATCCAATTTTAAACATTCAGACAAAGAAGTACAATATATTTGAAAAGGTTGAATCTACATACATCGCCAACCAAAATATCAAGTACAAAATTTAAAGTCATCTGGTCTCAGAAGCTGTTAAAACCACTGTAATTCTTAACAAAATTCGAATAACCTTGAATTTCAATTTCATCATCATCATAGCCACATTAGTTGATGGGAATTCACGTTTAAGACATAGGCAATTGCCTGAATATTACTTCACTTAAATAATAATAATCGTTTACCTTATGAACCATAACTTGCGGCTTTGACATAATAAAGAAGATTTAATTATGTTTTCAAGAAAGTATATTTAATTAACATAATAAGAACAGCAGTTAAGATAGTTTAACGTTAAATAATATAAAAATTTGGCAATAATTAGAATCACCAACCAAATTGTTAAACCTGTACCACAATGTTGGAATAAATATTTACTCAATTAGTCACAAAATTGACACTGGAAAAGATCTTGTAAATATACCTAATACTACTGGAATAGACCGTCTGTAAGTATTTTACCCTTTAGGTCTTTAGGTCTTTCGTTTTGATTTTAATACAGAATTTTAAAATTTAGTCATTAACAAAAACTACATTAAAATTTGTGATACCTCTGGAACTATTTTGCAGACTATAAAAAATATTTTTTTTACTAGTTCTAAATTAACAATTCCATATGACATGGGCTTGAGTTGTTTGTTATTGCAGAATACTAGTGAGATATTTTTATTTTTATTTCTGAATCATCCAATGCAAAAAAAATTTGTCTGATTCAGAAATTGATATTACGGTCATAATGACGTTTGCAAAGGACATAGACCTGCACTCACTTTTAAACAATCAAACGCGGACTTGTGTAATAGATCTAAAAAGCTTGATTTTACTTCATCAAAACAAAAAATATAAAATATAAAATATTTGATTGCTAAAACAATAAGATACGCTCTTACTTGCAAATAAAATCCCTAAGTAATTTATTTGGCAATAGTTGAGGCAATATATTAAAACTTAACAAATCAAAAAACTCGCTTTCGTTTATGTAAAATTAAAAATAATTTGTAGAATAAATTTTGGAACCCCAATTCGCCCAGACAGCTTAGGCTAGGTCTTAAAACCCTGTTTTTATATTTTAAATTACCTAGTATATAATTAATCTTAAACTTCATTTTTTCTTATTTTATTTTGTTTTTATTAAATCCAATATAAATATTTTCTATATGAATGCTTAATATAATTTAATTATAAGTTTTAATAATAAATCTGAACTGAATTTTAAAACCGTAAATATTACTTAAGATTAAGATTAAAATAATAATTGTATAAATCCATTTTAATAAAGAAAAAGAAAAAAAAAAAACTAAAAAATGTAGTAGGTTTTCAAACCTATTAAAAAAAATCAGTTAAAATTATTAATATCCAACTAAAGTTGAATTCAACAAATATTTTATGATAAAAAATGGCCCTCTTAATTATCTTTAATTGATTCAAAGTATATACCCATAAATTGTGATTGTGCTATGAATTTATATTTCTTTTTAAAAATATTACCTATCAATATTTTGATTTCAGTAGAGATAAATAGATGAATATTTTGATATCAATCTATCAGTATTGAACTATATATGAATATTATACATGAATATTATACATGAACTTTAGTTTAAATTTAATAGATAAACCCTATATACCTTCAATAAAAACGTACACATTATCAAACATAACTAGACAAACAAAAAAATCAATTAAATATCGCCTTACATCAAAATAATATTTTTAATGAATATTAAATACAAAATTTCTTATGTAACATAAGTCAAATAAGAGTCAATAATAAACACAATAATAAATAATTAAAATCACAATAGTAAAATTTGAAATACAAAAAAAAAATATTTCAATGACTTTGATGAATTATTAAAGGTTGCCACACGACAGTATTCTAATTACAATTTTCATAATAGCTAGATATAGCTACTTGTACCTAGCTATGATTTAAAATTAAAATATAAAAAGTTTCATTATTATTATTTTAATTCTTATAATGTGTAGGTATATTATTATCTTCTAAAATAAACTTTCGAATTAATTTAATTCACATAAAAATGAATTCATTTCATTCTTGCATTGCAACTACATTCTGTATTGTGTTTAAATGTATATAGTATTTGCTGTGATGAGTGCCCTGCACAAAATCACTTGAAAATTATCGCAATAAATATTTACAAGCTACACGTACAAAATTGTTTTTGTAATTTGAATTAATATTTTGTGTACATAACATCTATAGAATTTTTTTTTAAATTCTGTTGTAAGCGATCTGTTAGAAATTAATAAAATACATAATGTTGATTAGTAAAGACAGTTTTTGTATTAATTTCCTACACTTAATTTATGAAAATTAATTTTATATTTTACTTATAATAATAAAGAACTTTGAGAATATTAATATTATGATATGAAAGCAATGAACAGTGACGAGGCGTTATTATTAAGTTTGTGTATTATGAAAAATTAATAATTTATTTGTGAATTTCGATATGGTTTAAGTTAAAAAAATTTTTTATTTATTATTAATTTTCCGTATTTTTATTATTTTCTAATATTTATCGTAATTGTAGAAATAGAGAGTAGAGTAAAAATGGCAAAACAAAAATATAAGATATAATTATTAGTGAAGTCGGTAATACACAAAATTGCTATTGAGTTGAATAAGAGATAGTTATTAATTTAAAAAAAAATAAATAAATTAATAAGTTAATTATTAATACCTAATATCCTCTTGGAAGTCAAAGAAAATACAAAATTATTGTACCATGATTTTAAGAACTAAAAAACCTATTGAAAGAAAGTTTGCTAATATTATTAATATCTAAATTTTATATCCAAGATTTAATTAAAAATGAGAAATTACATTATTATTACACCGTTATTATTATGAAGTATTATTGTGATATATCTTACATTTGTAATGCCGAGAAATCATACATATTAAGCCCTTACCAAACCCAAGATATAAATTTTACTTCGATGGTTTTACAAAACTAAAATTAACAAATAAGCAACAACTAGAAAGATAGATATAGAAAAATTGATCGATTCTTCAATGATATTATTTCATCATATTTCACAATCGCTTAGTCTGAAAAAGTTAAGATGCAACAAAATTAAAACAAAAAACGGGCAAGGCAAGAAAATTGAAGTATTTATTTCATCGCTCATAATAGTCATAGCGAAAAATAGCTATATAAAATAAAAAATGATTTACAAAGTCGACTTGAATAGTAATAGAGAGTGTTCATGTCATATGACTGCTAATCAGAAAGGCAGGGACGTTCAATTTGATTTTGCATTCAATTTTCATAAAATAATGAGATTTTATAAGAAAATTTGTTAAGAGTACCTATAATTGATAATAACTTAAATAAAATGAAAATTATATCCTTTTTGAGAAGACCGAATTACTGAAAATAGTAGAATTTTTTCTCATTTAGTTGACATTATCGCATTGCAAAAATTTTCTATTTTGAACTAATTATACCGGGTGTTCCACAGCATGCGTATCAGCTTTTTAAGAGTGGAAGGAGCCGTTCTTTTCAAATTAAAAAAAAAAGTTTGTTAACTAAATCGAGGGTGCTCTATTGATTGGTGGTATTTTCAACTTCCGGGAAGAACCGGAAAAGGGCTTTTTAAGCTCAAAAATCGCCAAATTGGCCGAAATCGAGATTTTCAAATGGGAAGGAGTACTTTTTTATGCAAATTCGGATTCTACGTCAAAAAATAAGAAACTTTTGTAAAGGAATTTTTTTTTTTTTTGTTTAAGCTTTGTAGGAACCCAAAACTGAGATAAAAAATAACATAGAAAAAAAATGTAAATTTCTTAATTTTAAATTTTTTTTTGTTTTTTTTTTTTTGTTTAAGCTTTGTAGGAACCTAAAACTGAGATAAAAAATAACATAAAAAAAAAATGTATTTATAAAAATGATTATCATTATTTTAGTCCACCAAAGGAAAATATTGAGCATTTTTTTTATTGTTATGATTTTTAAAGAAAACAAAAAAAAATCATTTAACATAATTTTCTTACTTTTTGAAGAATCGATTTTTTCGTAGAATCCGAATTTGCAAAAACAAATACCCCTATTTAAAAATCTATATTTCGGTCAATTTTGACGATTTTTGAGCTTAAAAAGCCTTTTTCTAGTCCTTCCCGGAATTATAAAATATCATCAATCGATAGAGCACCCTCGATTTAATTAACAACATTTTTTTTAAAATTTGAAATAACGGCTCCTTCCCCTCGTAAAAAGCTGAAACGCATGCTCCGGAATCTGTATCTAATAATTTTATTTATTATTATTTACTGCAAACTTAATTATTCTATTGTATCTTGTAGCACTACAGCTCGATGTGAGCTTTAGCCTTGTTCACTATTTTTTTTTTCAAATTTACCGCTCTTGCGCAATTATTGTTTTTCAATGTGGTGTTTCCAAGGTATCTGTGTGTTGATCTATGTTATCAGCCCATCTTGACCTAGGTCCTTTGTTATATTGTGAATTAAATATTTTTGTCCAATCTATACTTTTATTCAAACTATAACTAATTTTTATTAAATCTCATCGTTGTTTCATCTCATAGACTCTTCATTATCTCTACTTGTGACACCAAAAATATATTTCGTAATACTTTTCAGTCGAAAATTTTTGGTGCATTCTAATTTGATGGTGGCAGTGTCCTGCTTCACATTTGCACGTCATTACCAGACGTATAAGTGTTTTGTATTTTGCCAGTTTTGTTTCTCCGTGTAGCAGTTTTGATTTTATGAAATAAGTTTTTTTTTGCAAACACACAATGTTTCTGGAATTTGCTTTGTGTGTACAAATTCAAATACTATTATCGTTTCTAAGGGTACAACGGGCCGTAAGCCCTAAGTGTGTAGGGTATAAGACAGTTGAGAGACAGGATGATTCTTATTTCCACCCTATTAACCAACCACTATTGTTTCTTATCATTACACCCAGTCGGATAAAGCAATAAATCCCTTCAAAGTATAGCTTCCTGTTGCTTTTAATTATTACATTAGGGTTGGTAAGCAAATACACAAACCGGAATCCAGAAATAAGAATCCAAAATCTACAAAAAAAAAATCCATAAAGTTTTTGCAAAATTAATCGTAATGATTTAAAATTTTTGTTGTTGTCCCCCCTTTAAATTTATTAAACTACATAATAAAGTGAAATAAATAAAAGCAATACCAAAAAAATAGGATCGATTTTTGTAGACTTTTTTTTGGCAAAAGTCATTACAGATTTTGTTTCTTGTGGATTTGGGGACTAACCCATTATATTATTTTACAATAATTATTTATTACAATAAAATAATGAGATCGATAATGAATATCTAAACTCTACTAATTAAAGCTTCTTGCTTTTTCGAATTCCCGTTGCAACATTTTATCATGCAATTCTGAATATTTTATCAATATCTGATTGGTTAGTGCCATTCACAATCAATCGATAATGAAAATTTCATATAATGATGTACCGAGTGATTAATAGACACCACAATATACTAGAAAATTATTAAATAAATACTTGAAACATTATTACATGTTCCACTTTATGTAGCAAAAGTTAAAGTACCGTACTTAATGTATGAATAGGTGACTGTGCTCAAGTTAAAAAATATTTTTTTAGTTCTATTACTTTTATTTTGCATTACGAATAATAAAATATGGAAACTCAATCAATGGAGTACCTATACATTTCTAATTTAAGTTTAACTAACAAAATATATATAGGTGGTACTCTTTTAAAAATTAATTTTCTCAAAAAATCTAAAAATTGTATTTTTCTTCAATTTTAG
Source organism: Argyra leucocephala (assembly GCA_963942445.1). Classification (NCBI taxonomy): domain Eukaryota; kingdom Metazoa; phylum Arthropoda; class Insecta; order Diptera; family Dolichopodidae; genus Argyra; species Argyra leucocephala. Next base: position 65,374,679 of record OZ012681.1, on the reverse strand, counting down.
ATTATAAAAAATGAAGTTTAATATTTTCTCAAGAAATGTTCCTAAAGAAGAAGATCCAGAAAGTCCAAGTGATGATCTAATTAAATCAAAAGATAAATCATTTTATCGACAAGTGACTATAGAAGAAGAACCAGATTCTTTAGATAGTGTTATAAGTAATCCACAATGTAAGTAATTTAAATTAATTTTGTTATTAAAGAACACATTTTGGAGTACAAATGTTTTTTTTTTTCAACTTATTTTAGCATATCCAATTACAATTGTGCCAAGCAGAACTAAAAATTATCACGGATGCAACGCAAATATTTTAAATGATAAAACTAATTTTAATAGGTAAGTGAGTTCTAATTATAAATCTAAAAATAATTAAAGAAAAAAAACATAGAAGTTTTAAAGATAACGGTGACTGGAAAAATAATTTAATTGGGGTTTGCAAATCAAAATTTTTCTTTACCTAAAATAATTTTAACCCCTTAAACACTGTCGTAAAATCAGTCACACAAACACTATTTTAGCGTCGCAACGGCTCTTATATAAATTTCATATAAATAATTGAAAACAATGAAAAAAAATCATTTTAAAGTTTTTAATTGACACAAGAGTACTGCAAAGAATTTCTGCATGCTCAGTACATATTGACTTATCATATTTATTGCACAATTGAAGTATTTGCCTTTTGATATTGCAGAGATGGCATTGTTTACATTTTGATTTTTTTCTTAGGAATTTCTTTTTATTTAATTTTTTATTATGTTGACATTTTATTTATATTGAAATTTATATTGATTCGCAGCGGCGCTATGCCAGTGTCTATTTTTATTAAATTGATTTTATCTTATATCAGCACAAACCTTACAAGGATAGATCGAAATTTTTAAATAATATTATTGTAAAGGGTTAATTGAAGATTATTTAAATTTTTAGAAATATTAAATGTAAAATAACGGAATTGCAATAATTTGAAATTTGAAATAGCCGCAGCGGCGTCATAAATGGTTAAGGCTCACATATGGTTAAGGGTTAAACCAGAACTCAATTTTAGTGGTTGTAAAGTGGAACATATGAAAAAAATAATACTAAGTGTTACCTGCTTTCTTACCATAATTGTAATTGCTTCCGTCATTGATTTGATGCTCGTCTTTTATGTAACAAAAAAAATATTTTATATCTTTGTATTTGAGTATAAAAGTTACGTTTTTGAGTTACTAAAGTCTTGACGACAACACGTAACATACTTAATTTGGCAATCTATTTATATTTTCTCAATAAATTATTATAAACTATTTAATATGTCTTCTATATTCTTACTCTTTTAAAATTACAAAATTTTTACGTTGTTGGATAATGTCATAACTGGACAACGAAACTACACCAAATTTTTTTAACATCTTAAATCTTTTATTTTAAAATAATTGTCAAAATAAAAACATTTCAGAATCTTTTGATTAAAGAGCTCAACTATTTAAGATTTGGCATTATTGGCAACGACTATAAAATTCATAACAAAAATTAAATTTAAAATAATTTTTTTGAAATATCCACCGCGCTAAATTTTTTTTTGTTTTTAATTTTTGTACAAAATCGTTTAGAAAAAATATGCAAAGATCTGGAACTTCTTTTGTGTCTAAATAGATTTCTAAAATTATTGTTGAGGAAATTTTTAATAGTAAATCTGTTTTTCAGAAACAATAGATATATAACGAGAATCCATTATAGTAAGAAGTACACAGTACAAATGTATAGGTTGCTCAAAACTGGCTATGGTTATTCGTTAACAGTAAAATTTTCTAGAATGTTGAACCATATTCCAAAACAAACCTATGTCCTCAATGCAAAAATATAATATCCACATATTATAATCTACAAAAATTCAAGAGTAATATTAATAAATTTATTCGAATTGCCCCTACTATCATCAAAGGGTTGATTTTTCTTCCTACAATCCTCAATTAGTTCAAGCTATGTATTAGGTATCGTTTGAAAGCTAATATATTTGGCTTAACTTAAAAAAAAAAAATAATAATTATAAATTAAAAGCAAAAAACATAAATTGTTAATAATAAATTGTAATTGTTATTTTTATAATTTTAATTTGAGAAAATTGAAAAATAGATATTGGGGAACCATTTTTAAAAATAAAATCATTTTTTAACAGTTTTTTTAAGATTTTTAAAATTTAAATTATAATAATAATAAAGGTGATAATATTTGGGCTTCCTGATTTCATAGTAAGCTCTATTTAAATCATTTTATTTTATTCCCACTGGCAAGATTTCAAGTCGTACAACATTTTTGTTCCAAGTCAGATGGAAATATAGAATAGTGACTCTAACATGTCAGTAGTTGCTATGGGTACTATAAGGTTACTAATTACTGACAATAATTCATGAATCAAAATAATTGTATTTTACAAAGTCAAGAAATATTTTTTCTAATAACATTATGCTAAATAAACCTATACTGACCTATCAGGTCTTCACATATAAAGATCAATTAAAATCTTTGCTCAATTTTTTCCTCATTCGTTTGATTTGAGTGTTTGAGTGTTTAGTATATAATGTTAATGTATTTAAACTAATCTAACAACCTTTACGCATGTAATGTGAACGTGAGATTATTATTAAAATGAATTCATCATGAAGAAAGTAAGTGAGTCTAATAACAAACAATTAATAATATAGATTAATGTAAATTTTCTTATACCAACCTATACACTACTCTATAATATTAGCCGATTTATATACATTAGATTAGATTTAAAATCAGAAATCGGTTACAGACAGCTCTAAATGCCTATTTTATAGTTCTCAATTACACCGTGTCTGTTCAGTTTCAGCATCCATTGCTTTTGTGTATGTTGTCTCTGAATATGGAACTTTTCATGGAATTGAATATGAATTCTTTGGGTTGAATAAGATGAATTAACAGTAAATAATTTAGGTAGGATGTGTTTTGTTGTTTCTTCTATTACTACACAGCTATAGTAATTTTCGCAACGTGATCAGTAATTTTTCTGGTTTGGATGTCTATTCATTTAGCAGCTATCAATACTAATCTATACTTCTTACTATAATATTTTGGACGTGTAGGTACTAATAGTTTTCGTCCCATTATTCTGATTTTTTTTTTTTGTTTATGATCTTGACAGTAACTTAGGTAGAATCACTTTTTCGTGCTTAATTAAGTACGGTACTGCAATTTTACCCTATAATATCTACAATAATTCGAGTATTTATTCTAACAAATTGCTGGCTTATCTACTCATTAAATGTGGAAAACTACTGCTATTGTCAGGAACTAAGCCTTCTTAAATAGAAAAGTTTCATTTTTATTTAATTTGTTACCAGATTAACTCTCAATCATTTTCTGTTGTTTATTATATCCCAATGATAAAGGGTACTAGACCAGCTCGAAAAACCAATGAAACATTTTTTTTTTTTTTTGCTTCATCGGGAATCGAACCCGGAACCTTTCGGTTGAAAGGCAGGCGCTCTACCTATTGCTTCTGATTAAAGAAAAATGTATTGTTTTTTTTCACGGAGGTGTACCTATATATAGACTTTTAACCCTTTATGTACTGAACTTTCCACCCATAAACTTAGTCAACCCTTTTGCTAAAGCCTAATAGGTTTGAGAGTTTTATCATGCAGAAGTTTTCTGAGGTTAGGTAGTGCGTTTCCAACAGCATGGTTGGTGGTATCAACCTTGAAAGAGCTAGGCACTCTCCTACTCATGTTCCTCCTCTTCCTACTCCTCTCGCAATGTTTGGAGGTTTCCTGATCTTCCAGGCAGTATCTACAGGTTGGATTGTCACTTAATGCTAGTCTGCACATGTACTTATTCATGTGGTTATGACCAGTAAGTATGGCCACCATCTTGCTGCAGTCTGCTCTATTGAGCGTTAACAGGAAGTTGATTATGTTGGTTTTATTCTTGGTTCACATATTTTGCATAGGCTCTGTGGCCTTCAATATTCTCGCATAGAATGTTTGTTTTCCTCTTCAGGGTGTTTTCTATCGATAGTTTAATACTGCCAATAGTAATACGAACTGTCCATACATGTGTCCTGTTTTGTTATTTATTAACTAAAGTAGTTTTGTTATTTATTAACCTTAATTTATTAAAAATTATATTCGTTACTTAATTAGTTAAATAATTAGTATTTTAATTGTATTTCAAGCCCTATTACATTATGGTGTCTTTCCTATCTTTTGTATTCTATTTTTTATGATGGCACTTAGCAATGATTGGCGGAAGTGGCCAATTGAATTTAAGAACTGAACTTTCGTCCAATATGTTTACCTATACCTGTACACGTATTTTTTCAAATGGAAACTTTTTTGGGAACCCATCAATACCACTTAATGGGATTTTTTGCTGGATATGTACTAGCAATTTAGTTTTTGGTGTAGTTCAGTTGTATCCCATTTTGAAATGCAAAATTTACTTCAATTTGTATATTTTTCACTTTTTATTGCATCAAGGCTGCAGTTATAGCGACTCGCAAAATGAATACATACACATTTTATTTTCAATTTCAATGGAGTTACAGCAAAAAAATTTAAGATAAAGTTTGTATACAAATTCAGTTGCGTCCGACATTTCATATTAAATCTATTCAATTATATTATTATTATTTTATTTTATTTATTGCTTAAATGTATTTGTACAATAATTTTATATATTTTAATTCTATATTTCAAGAGCTTATATTACGAGAATATTTACACCTTTGATTTATTATTATTTAGACTAACCTGACGCAAATATTTAGAATAATTTTAATTTGTAAAGTACAAGTAAAAACCTTTAACTAATTATTTTTTATTCTAATGTAAAACCAAATTTAAGCCTAACCGAAGTCTTAACTAACTTAATAGACGTTTAAATGATCTTAATACTAAACTTTAATCTATTATCGCTCATAATAAGTGGATTTTCGGAATTGAGGCAGCTTTTCAAAAAAGCAGGGCTGTTTTTTGTACTATTTCTCTAAAATAGTATTAACCGACTTGTGGAGAAATAAAAAGGCGTTTTTTTAAACCTAATTTAAAAACAGCGTTTTGTTTTCTCTCAAGCAAATTCAAATTAGTTTTGGCCGCATTTTAATTTTTATTTTTTCATATTAAATGATTTTCATGTTGAAAAACACGCCACGAACATATTTAAATTCAACACAAAATAGAAAATCAGTATAAATGATTTTTTTGAAACAAGTTAATCTGGCTGACCACAATTTTATTATAAATAAATTAAATACTAAATTAAATACTAGTAGTAGTAGATAGATACTAGAAATCATTTTATTAAATAATTTAACGTACCTATCGCTATAATTGCGGCAGGTGTAGACCCTGAATAACATCTATAAAAATACTGTCGAATTATATATACAATCTCACATATTATTAAATAGTTTTTATTATTCTACTGGGCTCAGTGGTCTACTAGAAAAATAGTCTACTAGTGGTAGAAAGTTGTATTACTGTTACTGTATTTAGGTACTGCTTTCTGATAAATTTATCTACCAGTAAATCATACCAGTTAATACTTTGATTTGCAGTAAATTCAATTTACTATATTCAATTGTTTGGAATGGAATTTGAGCAACTGTGCCTCTATACGTACTGCCTTAAAAATAATATTATTTCAATGAATATTATGTTATTAAAATATAACACCGATAATATTACAAAAATCTACTTCTAATGATTTTGTCAACGTCAAATGAATTATGTTAAAGTAATTTGTTGTAAAAGTTCGTTTCAAACGTTCGATAATAGCTAATATCGATTCTTTCATTTAAAATTAAAATTAGCTATTTCGAATGATTGCTACTAACCTCAACCTTATATAATATAATAACCTTAACCCTTACAATAATAACCTTATAAAGTTAATAATATTGAGTTTGTTTTTGTTAGCATAATAGCCAAACAATACTAGGTTATGGACCTTTATACATACATAATAATATTGTATAATTTGAACTAGAAAAATATTTACACTATGAAAGTATTTGTTAAAATAATGGTTGACTTTAATAAAAAAATTATTACAGTAATAGAGAACCTAAAATTTAACTGAATATTCAATAAGTTAATATTATTTGTTTACTAATTTAATTTTGTTTTTGTTTTATATCAAATTTACTTTATAAATAAAAATAATAACAATAATGTTTCATATTAGAAAAATTTGATAAAACGAATTCTTTGATATTTATTTGCATTTTTAAACAATTTTAAATATAAAATTTTTAACATATTATTTTTAATATTATTTACTTAATAACTTTTCACTTTTATATTATTTTATTTATTATTTTTTAATAATAATATTTATTTTTGTAATAATCGATATAATCTTAATTGATATAAAAATAGGTAGTTATAATAATAGTTTGAATATTTTTAAAAATTTCATTACAATAATGTTTAACAAGAAAATATAATTTTTTATTAACGTTTTCTGATTTAATTCATAAAATGATCATTCAAACAGAGTAGAAAAAGAGACAAAATTTTGTTTGTAGATAAAAAGTAGAAAAGAAAACAAATTAGAAAAAAAATATCCCATGTTAACATTTTTTAGAAGTGATTAATTAGCAACTTTTTTTTATACCTAGGTAAAATAAAATTATTAAAGTATAAGAATTTTATTTTTAAATTAAATTTTTATTCAGTTTTAATCATTCTTTATTACTGTTAACAACACGATTTTATAAGAAGATTGAAATATTTTAGAAAAACTTATTTGGTTTTTGAAAATATTCAATCTTATAGAAATTAAAACAAAAAAATCATTTTTTTTTTATTTGTTTTAAAATTAAGAATAACACTTTAAATTTTTTTTAAAGTTAATTAGCTGTTATTATAAAAAAAAAAAGAAAAAACAAAAAGTGTAAAGAATTAAGAAAATTTAAATTAGAAAAATGAATTTATCTGGAGTTAAAATCATAGATAACGATAATCAAGTTTTATTACCAAATAAATGGAAATCTGCTGATGGTAATGATTTAAATTCGATTCCATCTCCAGGAACATATTACGAACCATTGAAAGACCATTCATTAGTAAGGTAATATTGAATTTGAAATTGGTATGAAAATTAAAAATTTTAATTGTCAATGTAAAATTTTTTAAAGTCAATGAAAGACGATGCCGTACTGTATTAAGCTGATGGTGTTTAGTTTTTGTTAATTAATAATTTAAATTTTAACTAATATTGTAAATAAATAAAAAAATGTAAGTAGTAGAACACTAAAGATCCAAATACATAAAAAAAAGTTAATTTACTGTTAAGTGCTAAAAATACTAATGTTCGATATTAAAAACAAAATAAAATCGATAAGCCGGACATTCCCGCCCGTTGGCCTATATATAGGACTGCAAACAATATTTCATACAAATAGGTATAACTTCCATTAAAATTAACTTAGCTCGGTCAAAAGTACCTTATTTTTAAGTTAAAAAATAACGTAACATTTTTCAATATAGTAACACCAATTTTTCAGTTTATAGAAAACATTTACACTCAATTCAAAATGTAATTTTTTCAAAAAGTTAGAAATAATAGAGGTGAATGTATAAAATGTTAAAAAATAAATACTGAAAAATATTTTGTTAAAACTACCAAAATTTATTTGTTTAGGCATTGAAGAAGCTTCGACAACCATTTAATATTGGATTATAGTTGAAAATATTAATTATTTTTTTATTTAAAAATTGGTGTCCTATAAATAGTCCAACCAGCATAAGTATATAAGAATTTTTATTTTCATGTAAAACGTAATTATGACACAAGTAAAATCATTTGCATGGTAAAAGTGAGTTCAAGGGTCTTCAGGTAGCTATTGAAGCTTTCTTGGTAGTTGAAAATAATTTGGAAGATCATAATGTCATAAATGTAAACATTTTCCCACCAGAATTAGATAAATTGAAGAATTGTGAAAAATTTTATGATCAAAATCTCTTTGAAAACGAATTGCCAAGAGATGTTCAAAGTGCAATAGAAGTGAAAATTTGGGACGAAAATGATGAAATCGAAGATACTAATGATAATGATAAAAATTGGAGCCAAATGCATCGATATATCAATAAAATCGGTATAATACAAATTCTAGATTCTAATAAGTTGACTAGTTGAGGATTGCGATATAGATATATTTGCCATTTCTTGAAAAAGATAATAGTGAAGTAAAACAAACCAACTTAACTAACTTACACGCATTTTCATTATATAAATTTTAAAATTAATTTTAGATAAAAGACTAGATTTGTTAGACTATTAATTTTTTATTTCATCATTAATTCAATTTTATTTTAATTTTAATTTTTTTATTTTATTTTTCTTTAAAGAAGTTACAGTCGTAATTTTCGTAATAGTACAAGAAAATTTCGTAAGCGTGCAGTTTTAAAAAGTGGAGAATGTAATGTAATACATAAGAATTTGGATAAAAAAGGTATACGTTATTTACAAGATATTTTTACAACACTTGTTGATTCACAATGGCGTTGGACATTATTAATATTTGGATCTAGTTTTGTATCATCATGGCTATTGTATTCAGTACTTTGGTGGTTAATAATGTTAACACATGGTGATCTTGAAGAAATGCATTTGCCAGATAGTGCAGGTTTGAATCTTTTTTTTTTTAATTAATTATTTACTTCCAATTTTCATTAAAATTTAAATTACTTAAAAATATAATAAAAAAATATTTTAATATATTATATTATAAGGAACCTATCATCTTATTGTTTTACAAATTACGTAATTGCAATTAATTAGTTACATAGTTAAAATTATTTGCGCTGGTTAAATATTTGTTTTTAAATATTGTGGGAATAAGTACGCATTATGTCAATTCTCAATATTTTGATTGATATTATGTATTAAAAATGGAACGAAACAAAATAGATAGTCATAGACGAAATAATTGATTTAAAACTTAATTTTAAAAATTGCAACGTTTTTATCAAGGAATATCTACACACATTGTTTAAATTAATAGACCCTATAATATTATTATTAATTTTTTTTAAAAATTTATTCTGATATTTTTATATTATATTTTATTCGTAGTTTGTCACTCAAACTTTGATGGGAATTTGTATTTTAGAAACAATTTTTTTTTATTTATTTTTGAAGTAAGTCTAATACAAAATTAGATTCCAAAATCTGAAATTATAATTATTAATATCATGACATTATAAAGTAGTTGTAATCAAAACCATTAGTACAGTTCAATTTTGGAAAATATTTATTATATCCACATAATTGTCAGACCAAATTGATCCAGTTCTAAGACCAATTTTATCATTTGATGTTGATGATCATTGAATGATGATGATCATTGTTATTAGATACCAAATGGCTATAATATACCGTGGGTGTTCTGCAAAAACATCCTAAGTCCATAAAACAGTATTCCGAAATTCTCACTTTTTGTTTTTTATTTTGATAAGAAAAGTTTTTGTTTGGTTTAATTATAAATAAATTATGTTGATAAAAATATTAAAAAGTTTAAATTAACATAAAATTTTGATTAATGAAAAAATGTTGACTGGACTTGACTTATTTTTGCTGTAAACAATTATTTGTTCGTAGTGACATTTGAGTGATAATGTTAATAAAAATAAGATTTATTGTTAATTAATTACAGAATCGTTTATTCTAAGTTCAGAAGTAAATAAATTAATTAAATAATACAAATCAACTCAAACATAAAAACAGTAATTCAATACAAACACACCTAAAATACTCAAATTATATAAAGCGATTTATATTATTACTCTTCATCAGATATTTCAAAATTTGATTTATTAGCTGGACCCACTTTTTTAGTTTTTGTACTACTTCGCAGAGACTTATAACATGGATGAAATTCTTCTGGTATGGCTCCAAACTTACAAAGTCATAGCAAATCTATTTTTTTTTTCACAACTTATCGCAAATTTACATTTGTTAGCTTTATTAATTTTATCACACGCTAATAATTAAAAATTAATAGGATGCCCTTTTTGATAAAAAATGTATTTTTTTGTAGTCATCTGTGTGATTATAACGATAGTCGATAATACCCGGTATCCGAAACATTTTACTTTGAGCCAATTGATTTTGGATCCATATTTTTATTTAAAAAAAAATCATATAATGATGACAAATTAAGGAACTCGACTTGTATTGAATTTACATAACCTCATTAGAATTAGCTTACTTTTTAACCGTTTTGATCGAGCAAGTCGAAAAATATTTAGCCAATTCTGAATTGTATACGCAGGTAAATTTTTTTTCTGTCTCTTAATCGCACTATGAGTGCAATCTACTTCCATGTATGTGTGGCCCCTTTCTAAAATCATTTGTTCAATAATTTCAAAATGCTCAGTTTATAGCCTAATTCTCTTTTAAATTTGCAAGCGGTTCTTGACATTTCATTTGAAGTATTTAGGATGGTACAAAAATAATCACGGAAATTTATCTGTTAATAAAAAATAACATCTAGCAGTGTTACGTGCCTTCGTTTATTAATAAATAAAAAAAGTGTATTTTGTAAAACTGTAAAATACAGTAGAGGGTTGAAAATGGTGTATTACAAATCTATTAGTTTTGGGCTTAAGTTTTTTTAAAAGCTATTAAAAAATATTATCATAAAATTTGTACAGCTGGAAAAACTCAAGTGCCCTTGAATTTTTTTCCTGAACATAATATCACGTTTTGGAATTAGGTTATATTGAAATATTATAGAATATGTGCGTGATTTATAAAAGTAGAACTTGGAATGTTTTTGCAGATTGAATAGAACAATTTTTTTAATTTTTCTGTGTTAATAACCACATTTGACAAAAAAGTGGACTTGAGTCGTTCTTGCAGAACACTCACGATATGCTATATCTATATAATATCATTTTCATAAAAATGCTATACACAATATTTTCACTTTTTTATAATCTCGTTTTTTTAAATCTCGAATTTTAATTTTAAAAAATTTCAAAAAAATTTATTTTTCCAAAAATATTAAATTAACGGTATTATAAAAAGCGAGATTAGTAATATTAATTCTTTATATCCATCCAATCTTCAAATTAAGAATGAAGATTACGAACATGACCTGGTTTTTATTTTATAATCTGCGAAGTGTTAATCTAATGAGTGTACTGACATTTTGCCAATGCGCAGAGCTTTTAAAGCCTTTAGATTTTTTATATACAACTGTCCCATATACTATAGTGGTTTCGGGGGCATTTATTTTTTAAAAAATTATTACACCTTCTTTTTTTAATATCTCTATATATAGAAAAAGATTAAATATATTTTGCCATGCCGTTTTTATAAAAAGTTAATGGGTGCTTTCAAATAAGCGATTAATGAGCTCTAACTCCTCAATGGGTTTATATGTAAAAAACGTTCTAAATCCAAAATTTTTGAAATTTTTTTTTCGAAATAACGATTTTTTTCGAAAAATAACATTAGAAGTTTTCAAAGTTTTATTGTTAAAAATATTACTTGAAGTTAAAAATATAATTGGTGAAATTGGCTTTAATTGTTCAAAACGTTCTTACAATTATTTAAAATAAAACAAAATAATTGGATTTCGAATGATAAATTGGCCGCTTATCAAAAGCCATTCACCGAAATTTTCCGAATTTTCGAAAACGTTAGAAATTTCTAGCGTTATTTGTAAAAGTAAACGTCATCTGTTGAAAATTTTAAATTTTGGCATTGTATGTCCAGAACTTAGCGGCACTTAGAGCTTGTTAAATAGTCATTGGAAAGCACTAATAATTTTATTTTAAATAAAATTTGAGTAGTTATCCTTTTTATAACTTAATATTATGAGTCTTTTTATGGAAAAAAAAAAATTTCCAAAAATTCTTCAAAGTCTCAATATTTCTGTAACTGTAAAAGTTGATAAGGATGTTGCATAGAAAACATTTTACTCAATAATGAAACTCTATTCCATCCAATGACATATAGCAGTGCCTTCATTAGATTAACAATAATAAAAAAAATATCTAAAACCATTATATACTTTCTTCAAAACTTGCTCAATTTTACTACGCCTCTCTTCTTAGGCCCCTATTACACATCAATCAATGGTTAATCAATGGTCAACATATTGCCAATATATTGTCAATATATTAACCGTTTATTGATGAGAAATGATTGACGGTGGTTCTATTCTTATCAATCATGCTGTCAAAATTCTCATCAATATTACTGTCAAAATCAGCGGAGGTAAAAAAACGGCTTTTTGGGAAATGTTCAGAAATAATTTTTTGGGAATGTTCAGATAAGGTTATAATATTAATTTATAATGTAATTCTAAATTAATATTATAACATTATCTAAAAAGAACAATTTTTATATTAATTTTAATAATTATAGCTATTATTGTAAAAAAACAATTGATACAGCTATTATTATTCAAATGTGCAAAAAAATAATTTGTTGTTTTTTATAGACAACATTTACGTTAAAAATTCAATTTAAACTGAAGTCAAAAAATATTAATTTTAATCATTCATTCTAGAACTCCTAGTGAAAACAAAATATCTGAATTAAATTATTAACTTTAATTATATTATATCTATTATTTTTAGCTGATAATGGTTGGACACCATGTGTTACACAAATTTATTCATTTACATCATGTTTTCTATTTTCAATTGAAACTCAAACAACAATTGGTTATGGTGGTCGAGCCACAACTGAAGAATGTCCAGAAGCAATATTTTTAGTTATTTTCCAATCGGTATGGGGTGTTATGATGCAAACATTTATGGCTGGAATAGTTTTTGCTAAAATGACCAGATCAAAACAACGAACACAAACATTACTATTTTCAAAATCAGCTGTGATTTGTCAACGTGATGGTGAGTTACATTTAATGTTTCGTATTGGTGATATGCGTAAAAGTCATATTATTGGAGCGAATATACGTGCACAATTGATTCGTACAAAACAAACAAAAGAGGGTGAATTAATGTCACAATATCATACTGAATTGGAAATTGGTACAGATGATTGTGGCTCAGATTTATTCTTTATTTGGCCAACAGTTGTTATACATAAAATGAATGAAGAATCACCATTTTATAATATGTCAGCAGCTGATTTAATACAAGATAAATTCGAATTAGTTGTTATATTAGAAGGAACCGTAGAATCAACTGGTCAATCAACACAAGCCAGATCTAGTTATTTAAATAATGAAATATTATGGGGACATCGTTTTGATCCAGTAGTAAGTTATAATAAAAATCGACAAGCATATGAAGTAGATTATTCAAAATTTGATGAAACACTTCAAGTGGACACACCACTTTGTAGTGCAAGAGAATTATCGGAATTTTATAAAATACAAGATGGATTAAGATCACCAATTATTGGTAAGGAAGCCTGTTTAAAATATTAAAATGAATTTTTTTTTAAATATTTTTATTTTTTATTTATTTTTTTTTTTATTACAACTTTTAATAATTTTATTTTAAATTTTTCAGATGAATATAGGCAACCCACATCCATTTAAAAGGTTTGAAACGCTTAAAAGATAAAAATAAAAATTACAATTCTGATTTAATGTATATGTAAGGAAAAATAGGACGAAATTATTTTCATATTTGAAGATATTATGAAGAGATGCTGATTTGGAAGATATTGTTATAAGATTTAAGGAAATAAAAATAAGTTATAAAAAAAAAGAAAATAAAATTATATTATATTAAATTTATGTAGTCTTAAAATTAATTTTTGAAATAAAATTTGAATATATTTTCGCTGCTTATTATATTACAAATATTACGATATTTCGGAAGCAGCTGACATTCTTCTTCACGTTCTTTACTCCTTTTATAATAATAATTATTAATAACTAAAAATCACTAAAATATTTTTTACCATCAGGACCTCTAAAACTATAGTTAAATATAACCAAATATGTATACATTGTTCTCGGAGACAACATTGTGTTTAGAACAAAAAATTCCAAAACACATCGTAAGATATCCAAGTAAATTAAACAATCTACATTTAACTAATTTTAACCAAGAACTTAATAGCTAGAACTACCGATTCAGTCAGATCAATATTTAAAATGATTACTTAATGAAATAGAACCATACCAAATTATACCTAGTCTTCTTGCAATCAAAACTTATTTTCTATTAATAAGTTCTGATCAATTTCAAATTGTTCATAACAATTATTATAGCTTACTATCAAAAACTGAATTTTATTGTTATTTTTTTGCCAGAAACTGTGTAAAATATTTAAAAAAATTTATTTTATTACAGTAACATACTTGCGTCCACTGTATTTCCACCTAAAAATACTGAAAATACTACACTATATTGCTAGGCTTACACAACCATTTCATGTTTTAGCAGAAAATATGATATAAACATCTTATTTACCCAGAAAATTAAATTTAAATCATATAAATGACAGTCATTCTACAGTAGCCATCCATACAGATTACCTACTATTTTGTAATATTTAAAAGCTAAGCGGTATGTTAATTATTAAATTCTGATATGTTATTGAGGTAGGTGCATAGATAGGTATTTCGGCTAAATTAGCACGCTAAGACCAAGGAGGTCAATTTTAATACCACAGAATTTTAATTCACCGTGCGGATCCTCTCAAGAGTAAAAAAAAAAATAAATTTATTTTGTGAGCGGGGCAGGTGCAAAGAAGGTATATAAATATTTCATCCTCTTCTTTATCTTTCACAGATTCTGCAGAAATAATTTGAGTGAAGCCCAAGGCTTCTGGCATGTTTGCATATAAGTTAGTATACTAAGATAATCATTATAATTGCATTGCTATCTAATATTGTTGGTGATAGTAGGTTACGGGGTAGTTTATAGTTCAGTATTGACTAGATAAGTTTGGTTATATTGCAGTAAGGTCCATTCGATCATTTACGATTGAAAGCTCCTTTTATAGAGATAATTCCTGAATAGAAAAAAATAAGTGACAGATGACATTACTTGTAATTGATATTCTACTGAGTAGAAGAGTAAAAATAGACTTGTGTACTAGACCATTAACTTAACTTCAATAGGTTTAGCTTTTCCGCAGTAGCACCTTATAGTAAACAAAAATCTTAAATCAATAAAAACAAAAACATTTATATTTTGTACTATCAAATATAACAATAGAACATTTTATACATTTTCAAGATGATGACGATCTTACTATTTTGCATACAACATACCGTTAAACAGTTAGATACCTATATCTCAAAACTAATTTACTTAAAGTCTACCATATATTCCTACTTTCGTAAAACGGAACAAAATTCCACGTGGTATTTTATAATTTTACTAGAAACACCCAGATCGAAAATCAGAAATAAGTTTCGAAAATTTGAATTAGAAAATGTTGGTCTTTTAAGAGACATGTTTTTGAATAATTTTAAAATAATTTTAAAAATAATTTTTTAAGGACATTATCCTGCTGCTTATACTCATAGATTAAGTAAAAATATTTCTCTCTATATTGTATATTGAATAGAGGTTAAAGAACTATAATCCTCCATTTTGTTTAATAGGTATATTTTAATTTATTTTATTTTATCATATTTTTACTGTGTATAGTACTAAATCAGAATGACATCTAAATTCTATTGTAAATGGCATGTTATACTAATACTGATTATTATTACAATAATAATTATTATGAGTGAAAGAGATAGCTAGATGAAATTGTTAACACTACAAAAAACAATCTCTACATCACACCAGAGGTTTATAAAATCTCAACATCATATCAGGTAAGCCTTTTTTTCCATTTTTTTGTCTGATATGAAGTAAATATCCTTAACAAAAGGACTTACCTATTCACATCCTAGTTATTCGTACATAATATTAATATAACGTAAATTTTATTTCAATAGGATGTTTTGTTTATTATTAGATTTTTTTTGTTATTTTTGTTATTTAAGAATATAAAAAAAAAGCAAATATTACATTATAGGTGACATTAAAGTCAAAAAGTTTATGTTCTATTATAAATGATTATGGCATACTATTATAAAATACAGGACAAAACGACATGAATATTATTACCACACACAGGATATGAATGAATAGCAGTAAAATAGATGTATATGTACATTTTATATTATTGTATAATAACAGTAAACGAAAGAATGAATGAAAAATATTATGATGACGTTGCACCAAGTGAAAGGTTTTTATTTTTAGTAAAACTAAAGAATTAGAATACAGGGTGTTTCATTTTGGAACAAAAAACTATGACGTGTATTTTAATATATTATAATATATTTTTATTATAAAATATTTTTAAATTTAAATATTAAAAATAAATTACTTAAAAAAATGATGAAACACCTTGTATTTGTTTTTCTATTTAATTTTTTTTTTTTTTTGTTAATTTATGTTAGAAGAGAGCTGATTATTATATGGAGTATTACAATATTATAAAGTATCATATTTTCCAAATTTATTCTGTAACAAAAAAAAATTTTGATTTTAAATCTTATGATTTTGTTTTTACCTTGTTTGGTTGTGTTGAATATCCAATTTTACTCACTGGAATTAATGTATTATATGTTGTGATATATTGTGGTGGTGGTATTTGATGATGATGATGATGTGCTTGCTGTTGTTGTTGCTGTTGTTGTTGTTGCTGCTGTTGTTGTTGTTGCTGAAGTTGTTGTTGTTGTTGCTGATGTTGTTGATGTTGTTGTTGCTGTTGTTGATGATGATTATGTAATTGTTGTTGTTGCTGCTGCTGTTGTTGTTGTTGTTGTAAATGATTTTGTACAGCTTTTTTATCAATTAAACCATATGTTATACGATCATAGGTTGATGTTACAATTGCATTTTGTTCAGCTAATGCTGCTGTAGCATAGGCACGACTATTACCTTTTGTTGTCCACTCATCATCTTCATCACGGTCATCTGTATTAAAAATATTATATAGATAGAATGAGATTATAAGAATTTATAAATATATGGTATGTATATGTGATTATAAAAATATAATATGAAAGTGGGTATCTAGGAAGAAATAAATTTGTTTAGTTATTATAATGTTGAGAGAAAATATACAGTTAATTTACGGATTTAATTAACAAACCAGAACATGAATACCTAGGTACTGATTTTTTATAATAAAATTTTGAAATATTGATGATTTTAGCGTAGGTACAGTTTTGATGCTATACATTATAAAATTAAATATTTATTATTATTTGAAGCAATCTCAAAATAATTTTTGTTTTGTTCGCAATTATATCGTACCCAAGAGTTGAGCGTGCTTCTAAGTAATTTTGAACATTATCCGAAACACATAACGCTTTTTCTGTCTACAGGTGCATTATGTTAATAATATTTTGAACAATAATTTTTAATGTAAGTCACAGTTATTGTTGAATCAATGAAAAATATCAAAACAAATAAGGCATATTGTTAACACTAGTTTTTCTAGGCTTATAAAGACGCAGTCATCCACACATATGTGTACATACACATACACATGTTAAATAGCAAATACCAGTTAAAAAGTAAATAATATGATGCTGTTAAAAAAAATGGATAATTAAAATCATAATCTATAAACGTCTTGCAGCACCACAATGTAAAATATCGATAATGTACAAAATACAGCAGAATGTAATATGATAATAGTTGCAATATCAGAAAACAACTCAATAAAAATTGAAGACACGAGTGGATGAAGGAGGTATCTGACATTTTTTCAAAATTTGGTTTTTTTGCATAAATTTAAGTTATATGATTCCTCTATCAAATGCAATCATCAGAATAGCTAAATCTCCCATAAATTCTGAGATAATCAATGTATGAAGGGGTTATGTACTAAACTTTATGAGTATTCAAATGGAAGAAGGTATTAACATAGCTTCACCCCTTCATCCAGACATATTTCAAAATTGTTGCCAATTAGTTGAAGGAATGAAGGCGCTATGTGCGGTACATAAACCCTTCTTCCACGGATCATATCAATCAAAACTTGACAAGTTTAAGTTTATTTGAAATGTTTTGTTTGTTTTTTTTAACAACAGCACACAATATGTAAGTTGGCAGTTAGTTTTAATAATAATTGACATTCAATTCAGTGCTCAGTGTAGTGTAGGTGTATAAAGTGTTTTTCTAAATATTGGAGTAATCAAGGTGTTGGAGATTGATAAAGAAACCAGAGAATTAGTTGTGGAATCTACTGAAGAAAACACTAATCAGAAAGGAAAACAAGTATTTGCTGCTAAAATTTATAATTCCAAAAAGAGAAAATGTAACCCAGACATGTGAAAAAAACGTAAGGCCAGTCTTGCAAGAGAGAAGGATGAGAAATATGAAAGATGTGCCAAAAAAAACTCAACAAAAGGTATTTTATGTAGAAAAGAGTGTAGACTCAAATGTACTTCGCGTTTTACAGATGAAGAAAGAATAAACTTTTTAAAGGAGTCTTACAAACTGGATGTAAATACCAAAAATTCATTAATATTCAAATGTATAAAGAAGAAATCCGTAGCTAGGAGAACGACTAATAAAAAAAAATCCCAACAGTGCAATTTTTAAATACAGCGTAACAAAAAATGGTTTAATTGAAGCGGTGTACAAGAAAGCTTTCGCTGCATTATATCAAATCAGTAACGAAAAGGTTGAAATTATAAAAAAAGAGTAAATAATTATGCAATTGCACCACCTCCCGATAAAAGAGGAAGACATTCTAACACACCAAACAAAATCGATGAAGCAGTTAGAAAATTTGTTATAGACCATATTAAACAATTTCCTGTAGAGGATTCACATTATTCGCGTAATAAAAATCCGCATAAAGTATAACTACTCTCCTTTACTAAATCAAAGCAAAATACATAACTTTTATCTTGAAGAATTTGTTAACAAAAAATTGGGGGGAAAGTTTAAAGTTAAAAAAACATATTATTCAAACATTTGTAGTACAAAATTCAATTTGTCGTTTAGATATCCCAAAAGCAACTGTGATGCTGGCAAAAATAACGAGAAACGTTTACTAAATACTACTCATGCATTTCAAGCAATGCAGCACGATAAAAATACTATAAATGTATCCAACGATACTGTTTTCATAACAATGGATTTACAGCAGACTATGCCTTTTCCAAAAATAATCACATCAAAAGCGTTTTATTTAAGGCAAATGTGGTTTTATAATTTTGGAATTGACGTTATATTACAAAAAATTTTAAAAAGCTTGTTTTTGCTCCTGGGCAGAAAGACATGGCTAATAGAAGAAACTCAGAAATATATAGTTCCTTGCTAAGACAGGACCGATAAGTTTTTAATAAAAATTTAGCATTGATCTGTCTGTACCAATATTTGATTTTAAGAGGTTACTTTCGTAACATCGTTCATAAATTTCCGGACGTTGGCCATTCCTACCTAGATTCGGACCGAGATTTTGGAAGAATAGAGAAGGTATTGCGGAAGCATGCCTCTATACATCTACCAGAACAGTTCCGGCAAATTATTCGGAGTGCATCCAAAAATAATGAAATAATTGATATTGCTGAACATTTCAAAGATATCGGAAATTTAGCTAAAAATATGAATACAATATAACGAACAGTAAAAAAGATGAACTGAAAAGTGAGATTTAGAGACAGTATTAAATGGATTCGATTTGAAGAATATGGTTCTTATAGAGTCTTCTGATGTCTCTAGAGTCTTAAGAGTCATATGATGAAAATATGCCATTTAAAAAAAGCGATATTATTAAAATTTTATAGGCAACTATTTAGCTATATTTTTGAGTTGAATATGAATATTTTCGTTACTTCTTATATCATTTAGGTTTATGAAAAAGTAATTATAATTTTAAAATAATGAAAAATAAACAAATTAACTAAATTTCTGTTTATTATTATATTAAAAATTAAAAAATGTGATTAGTAGATAATATTATACTATAAAATGAAAAATGGTTAAAAAAATATTATTTATTAAATTTCTGTTCATGAAAATCAAAAAATGTGACAACAAAAAAGGCTTAATTTTGAAATATTGAAGAATAAAATGTATTTAAATTTCCATTTGCTAAAAGCTATTGATGATTACTGATTAATATTATTGCATTTTGTTGAGATATTACGTCATTTTGTATTTAATAAACCTTTCTTTCACAATAATATTGGTTTTTGTTTTTGGTTTATTGCAATGGATGAAGGAGCACATTTTAACAAATAACACAAGAAATACTAGTTTCTTATTAATCAGCCTATAATGAGTAAAAAAGTACTACCGTTGTTGACAATTTTCGTATATTACGGCTTTAATTACACTAGCCTAAAAAAATGATATCAAAAAAACTTTGATTTCAATTTACTCGGAATTTTGATTTTGTTAGATAACCCTTCATCTTCTCGTGTCTTCAATTATATTGTACTCTTTGGGATACACTAAGAGAATATAGTTATTTTATTTGATTTCATTTATTCAAACTTACTCCTATTACGATTTTATTGCAACATAAGTAGTATTGCTAGAACTGATGCCGAATCAATGTACATTTATTTAATAGAAAATTTAATATACAAAGTGATGTGTCTTTGCGATAAATCACGCGTAAGGTTGTGCTAACCTTATCGTTAATATTTAGGAAGTTCAATAGTTCATATTTAGAAGCTAATTCTTTTAAATTTTTGGGATCTTAAGCTTGTTTTACTCAAGTGCTTGCTATATTATTGTTATTGTACTTCATAATGTATAAACATGAGTTCATAGGACTTTCGCTTTTAAATTAAAAAATTAAAAATTGGAATATCTACATTTACTCAAAAATTACATAATAATATTTTTCATATTTTAGTAAATTAATTTGGTTGGAATTCCAAATACTAATCCTAACAGGATCAGAGTTAATAAATTAATATGCCTGACTCGGTTGAAGTGATACCTTATCATACACGATACACACAACCAGTTCAAATATATTATATTGTAAAACAATTTATGAATTACCTAATTAATGACTCAGATAACGATTAATAAAATAATATACAATTTATTTGATCAAGTTCAGAAAACAAAAAATATTTATTTCATGATTTGAAAAATTGGTTAATAATCATTATTAGTCAATTATATTTAAAAAAACAATTATATTTATTTAATTAGAAAATTTTTGTACTTACCTTGTGGTATTATATCTGGATTTTTATCAATACTATCAGCACTACTTGTTTGTAATGTATCTCTACCAATTCGTATATCTTGTACTGATTGACCATTATGTAATGTATCACGACTAACTTGATGTGAATAATTATTCCGATCACGACCCGATGAACCTCTCATTCGTACAACAACAACAATTATTAATGCAACCAAAAATATACTACCAACAGCACCCAATAATATACCCAGAAATGGTCGAATATCTTCAATAACTGGTGCATATGCTAAAGATAAATCTGTTGAAAAGAAATGAAGAACTGGAGCTTTTCATATTAAATTTATTATTGAGTATTTGATCAATAACAAGAAAATCAATAAAAAAAATAAAAATATTAAATGAAAATAATAAATTTACATTACATATTATGAAATGTAATTAAAAAAAAAAAAAATGTCAGCTTAATACCTATTATTTACATATTGAATAATTATTGTAAAATGAATGAAATGTAAAAATATATACATATTATTATTATGTGTGAATAAGAAAAATGATTTTAATAAAGAGTATTAGTAATTTAATAATATGGTATTAATTTTTAAAAAAATTAATTAATGTAAATATATATTTTCATTATCAATACTTGTTAAGTTGATAGAATACAAAATTAAGTTAAATCATCAATACTAACCGTTTGAAGTAGATAGTAAAAATAGAAATTATCATTTAAAAGAAGAAACACTTGTTCAATAAGGAACAATAATACTATAAATTATAATTTAATTAATTATCTTTGGTAAGTGATACTAAAGTTTAATGATGTTATTCGAGAGGTCTATGAAAATTATACTTTAAACTTATGTATGACAAATTTCTATGCAATTATATTCCTTATTTTAATTATCAATGTATTTTCATAATTAATTTGCAACCGTCTCATCCTACAGTTTCTACATAACGGACAATAGTATTATTTTTCACAAATGCGTAAGTGAATCCGTACAGAACAACGTTTAATAATAGGTGATGTGAGCTGACTTTTTAGTAATTAATATTTATTCAATTAAGTTGAAATATCTTCAATACACAGTCATACTACTCGTATAAATAGAGATGAACTGATTATGCTGCCTGAAAATATTGATTGATCCTCACCTTTACACCTGTTATATTTTATAAGTTACAGACTTTTAATTAATTTTAATTTAAAAAAAATGTTGTTACTGAAATATTTTAATTTTGAATATTGATCAAGGAGGTATTGTATCCTCTAGAACGGTCAAAGCAACTCAGAGTATCTGCTATTTAAAATTTCAATAATTTCTCTATCAATAGCTATTTCGTTTTAATTCTAAATTTTTGTGAGCTTAAACAATATTTTTGTAACATGTTAAGATTGGATTAAAACTTTTGGTTGATTTGGTTTAGAGATACATTTATAGCATCTTTTAATAAGATATAAAATCAATCAAAGCGAAAACGAAGAGTTGTATTGGTAGTATAACATTATAAATATCTACTGATGAATTGAAATATTGTTTTGATAAACGTAATGAGTTCTTTAATAATTATTAATATAAAAAACTTACGTTAAGTAAGTTATTATTAGATATTACTAATATTAATTTAATTATATGTAATCTATGTATTATTTTAAATAAATAAATTGTTTTTTTTTTATTTACTGTCCTTTCTTACCTTCCATACTGTCCTTTTATTTACTGTCCTGTTTACTAAGTTAAGCTGGATTTTCATTGACCAATATTTAAAATCTTAAAAACTTTATTGGCTCTAAAAAGGGAGATAACATGAAATGACATTATTTTATAAGAGAGCACAATGCGTACGGCAAGAGCAGAAAATATGATTTACCTGGGATATTTTCACAAAAAATGGGAATACATATTTTCAAAACATTTGGTATATTATTTTTTGATAAAGTATATTTTTAAAATATCGGAGATGGTTGAATACAATTATACCATCATATTTTTATATGATGGCTGAATAACAATATTTAACAATTCAAAAAAACAATATTTTTATATGAAGGTTGAATTGTTATTTTTTTGTGTACAAACAAAATTTTCCAAATAGAAATTTAGAGAATTCTTTGCAGCGGTCTATTTTTTCCTACATAAAAATTCAATTAGCGATCTCCCTTTTTAGAGCCAATAAAATTTTTAAGATTTTAAATATTGCTCAATGAAAATCCACCTTTATCGTTCTCCTTTGTCCTGTTTTATTCCTTTTACTTACTAAGTCATAAGATCAGTATGAAATTTTAATAATTTTTCTTTTTTTCCCAAAATTGTAGATAATAATAATTACAACCAACAGATAAATATTAAGAAAAATAAGGGAGTACATGGATGGAACCATGCAAAACTTGTAGACTAATACATAATTTAGTGACTTATACACAAAATTGTTTGTGAATACAAGTCTTCATAATATCTTTAAAGCTTGTAAGCAAAAAATCAAATCAATAGAATTTAAGAATGTGTATTTTATCGACAGAACAATTACCATAGATTTTTTCTAAAAATTTAAATCGGATTAATCTAGTTTAATTAGAAATACACAAGTATATAGGCATAAAAGTCTCAACTTTAAATAAATATATACATAACATTTCTTCTAATATTATCGAAGCATTAACTTTGATAAGTATTTATGTATATGTGTACATAATATACTAAAAAAAAAAAAATACCACATCAGACTAATTCAGATAAAATCAGAAAATAATCAAATTAAGAACACTTATGAGGTAATTTTCAAAATAAAACAACAACAAAATTAAATATTAAAATCCTGAAAGTAAAGAAACAAAAAAGTGAATCAAAAAATAAGCTTAACTATAATCCTGTAAGTAAAAAAAAAAAATAAATAAACAAAATTACATAAATAAAATAAATAAAAAAAAAAAAATTAAATAAATAAAATCTGAAATAAAAAAAAAAAAAACTTATTAGAGAAGAATGGAATATATTTCTTATTATGTAGATTCATTTTTATTCTCTACATTCTATTCTTTTTTCTATTCATTAATATTTTTTTATGCATATATTATTATATATACCTATGCATAGTTATTGTGTATATTATTATTACATATTAAATTATAACCTTATTCTTTTATATTAAAATTATATCTCTTACCGGTTTGTTTTTCTGGATCTTTTAATGTGTATACTTGCATAATAGTTGCATTACTACGTCCTTTACTATTATGCGCAATTAAGAATACATTATAACCAACACCTGGCACCAAGCCACGAACTTCAAAGAATGGATTTCTATATTGGTGTAAGAAAAAAAATTATTATTCAGAATAATACGTGTGTATGTATGTGTATATAATATTGTTTAGGTATAATAATGTGGGTGAATGTGAGTGAATAAAAAGTGATTAAATAAAAATAATAAATATAAAAAAAATTTTAAATAATTATTATATACTCGTATTTATAATGTAGATACCTATATCCCAACTTAAAATAATATTTTTTAATCTAAAAATGAATAAAAAAAATTATTTTATTCCCTAACACGATTTTATTGTTACACCACTATTGTAAAGGACCCAGATGAGTTCATTTGTTATGTTTTGTCCTCTTAAGATAAATTATATAAAAATAAAAAATATAAAAAATGTGTCTTCAAGATGTTTATCGTTTACGGTTTAAGTCAAATATATAGCTTGTGTGTGTAGATTAGGTTAATTTTTTTGAATTTATTTCAAATCACAATATCTCTTCATTAAGGTATGAATACCAATCAGAAATTTTTGATTGAAAATACTGAATATGGCAGATTCAAACCATTTACTAGAATGATCATTGAAGTAAATTCTAATAAATTATTTTGTCTTTTGTTTGTCAACAAAAAGTGTTTTAAGTTACAAAAAAAATTACTACGTTATCATGTTTGCTGAGATAGCTGAGATTAACTGGACATTATTTAATCTCTTTTTTTCTTTAATAATATTTACTTGTTCGAGCTAGCTTTTTAAAGTATTTTAGTTTAAGTGTAAAATTATTAACAATTATTGTACTAATTTCTAATTTTTACTTTTCTGCTAACAACATATTGTGTATGTTTATTTAAACTAAAGTTTATTTTAATATTTTTATAATTAAAGTTGGCACACCGCCCACCTACTATACTAACCCTACTAAATGATGATATACCGCAAATGTAAGAAGCCTTCGGCTAGTAATAGATGGCTAGATGTGCTTGCACTAATCATTAATTTGACAGTAATAAATTAAACGCAATTGATTCAACCTTCAAAAATATACATACATGGACTTGCGTTTTGTTATTATACCTATACCTGTACGACGGACTTTATAAGTTTCAATGCAGGTGGTTTAAAGGATTTATTGTTGTAGTTTGGAATGTACCTACTTTAAAAAAAGAGCTATCCGGTCTAATCCAACCAAAAAAACCAAATAAAATTCGACATCATTTACTCGGAAATCCAAAATTGAAATAAATTTTCATAAAATATTATAAAAAGGGTCCCTGACCCCTCTTATCTAATAATGATAACAATAACAATAAATTTATTTCACAATCTAAAGTTTTCCAGTATTTGCACTAAGAACCAAAAAGCCAAGATCTGCTTTTGCTTGACATCTATACTTTATTATTTTTATCTTGGTTGTGCATTATTCATACAGTGGTCATGATGAAAATGCCCAGAAAATCGTGTTGGATGAGGGTGTATTTTGCAATCATTCAAGTAAAGTTATATTAACTGTTACACACACATATAGTTACTATTGCATTTTTTATATTTTTCCATATTAAATTCAACTATTTTTGATTTTGGATCTCATAAAATCTAACTGAAGAGACCTAGTATGATTGTTGAATTTATCTATCCACTATCAAATATAAGAATTATTATTTCTGAATATAGTACAGGTCTGAATTTTTAAGTTTAAAAATTCGATTCTGTTTTGTAAGTCTTAATAAGGTATTGACTAGCCAAATTATTGATGTTGTCTCTTTTGATTGATACAGCGGTAGAAATAGCTTCAAATTTTTTATGGAAATCGTAGAATACCACTTGATTAGATCTGTCGTCTGCAAAGCTATGGATTGGATTTAAGATGGTTTGAAGCAAGTCAAATATAAAGATACGGAAAAACGTAGGTGAGAATCGAGCTTCTGCATGATGAACACCTGCATTTATTTGGAACTGATCGGACTTAATTCCACCAACTAAGATTTGAATTGTAAGATTCGAAAATAAACTTTTAAGAGAAGAGAAACTTAGATTTATGACTTGAAATTTTGATAATAATGCGACTATGCCATACTCGATCGAAAGTTTTGGAAATACCCAGAGTCATAATATTTGATTCTTCCGAATTGTACAGACAAATATTTAATTTCACATTAAGGTATGTAATTAAATCCCAAGTGGATTTGTAGGATCTAAATGAACAATATCTTGATTGTCTAAATATATATATTTTTTGTATTATCATCCATATTCTCTTAGATCCATCTAGAGATCGCGTGAAAATCTATCAAGAGATAGTTTTGTATTCTGCTAGACGCGATATCAAATTGCCGCGACAACAAATGTAGTCGCGCGAGAAATTTATGTTAGACCTTTTATATAGCAGCCATTTTTATATCCTCAAAAATTGTAAAAGATAGAGCATCTACCCAAAGAGAAAACAGTTAAGTAAAGATTAATAAAATAATGTTTAATTACTATTTACTATTACTGTCACTTTACTGTTTACTGTTACTGAACTTTACTATTACTGTTTATTTACTAAATCCACGCTAAACTAATTCCACACTAATACCATCCAAAAATTTTATAAGGCATATTTTGTTTATATAGCTACCAATAATCTTTTTTGACAGTAAAAATAGTGGTCAGTACTGCCAAAATAACAAAATGTTCAATCTCTTCGCTTACAGTGTCCAGCAGAAATTCATATTTAACGAGACGAGACTTGATCAATTTTTTCTTCTCGTCAGCTCAGATTGTTCAGAAGAGAATATGGGTGTATAATTCCAAATTTATGTGATGACCACATTTATTTTAGCCCAATGGCAAAATCATAACTGGACCAGGTCAAAAAAACCCATAAAACATTTTTTTTATCAGCTTTTTGTTTGTTAAGATTTCTATAACGCTTTAGAGAGAATCGATGTTTTATACATAGACCTGTAATTAGAATAGCTGAAGCCTGTAGTTATTACTTACTTTATAGATCATAAAAAGCCCTTAAGACTTCTTTTTCAAAATAAGTATTCACAGATTGGATCAGATAATCAGAGAGACTAGATTCAATATCAGAATGCTGACATGATTTATCACAGGTTCAATCAACAAGCATCTGTTCAAAATTGGTAGATTGAACACAAACAGATGCAGATTCTGGTCAGAAGAAGAGCAATCCTCCTCCCATATTCTATTTGATTGCAACGCTATAGCTCGCAAAAGATACAAATACTTGCAGGGATACAAATCGCTTGATTCTTAAATTGACATCAAAGCAATAATAGCGCTTATCAAGAACATAGACCTTCAATTGTGAGATAAAAGGTGAAGTACAATAGATCTTAAGGCTATTCTGAGGGAGATGTTGTATCGGCGTAGGACCTAATGATCATATTTCAAAGATAGTTGGAATTGCTAGCTTTTCAAAAATATATATCTTTAATGGCGCATCTTATCCTTTAAGGACGAAAAGGACATTTGAAAGTATCCTTGTTGTTTTGATGTTTTTGTATAAAAACCGCTATATCGGTTGATCTATTAGATATATACCTATTCTAGAAAGACAACGGTGTGGAGCTTATTCTAATATTTTTTTGACGATGACCGCACGCTACCGTTATGAAGATATTTTAGTTCAAAGTATCTGCTAGTGTCGACATTAGGGTTTTCAGATCAATCACACTTAGAGTTAAATATTTTCATAAAATGTTTAAATGTCCAAAATTAAAATCAAACGCCAGTATTCGAAATTAAAAATCTAAAATTAAATAACTTAACTTCCGTTTTCATATTTCGGTATTTTCAATTACATAGAATCATTCAAACCTCATTTTCCTTTATTTTAAATTTATTAAGAGCAAAAAAAAAAAAACTTATTTTTAAAATTAAACTTTCGATTTTTGTAAAGTTAACTCAAAGTAAAAAAAAAAAAAACAAGTTATTTGAAATTGTTACAAAAATGTAGAAAATTCACCTGTCTCGTGAATATTTATTTTTTTATATTTTATTTTATTTTATTTTACTGATTAAATGTGCGGTTCAGGTGAATTTCTAGTTTAACAAATACTATGAATAGTCTTATCTCTCTCTACTTTACCTATATATATATACAATGAATAATTTTCTTTCTTCAAAAACTTTTTTCTTTTGGTACCCGAATTTACAAAAAAAAAACCAAAAAAAAAACGAAAATTTAATTTTTCCAATTCTTTACTATATAAATTTTCCTGAATATACCTTAACAACCTGTTTTAGTCACTCAATTCACTCACAGTCATTGGTATTTTTATTTATTTTTATTATGTAGTATATTATATAATAGTTTTATTGTTTTTATTGTTTTTATTATTTATTTTTTATACTTACTTTGAACGAAAAAATTTCGGATTACGGGTTGTACCATTAACATAAACTTCCATGATAAAATCTTGTTCAAGACCACCATCAAAACCTTCAATGCATTCAATTTGAAAACTTATTGATGTTAAATTTAGTAATGTACAGTTTATCAATGGATCTGGTTCACCTGGTTGTTCACCAAAATTCAATACAATACCAAAAAATTTTGTTACGAAAATATATATATATATAATATATATATATTTTTTTATAAAGAGTGTTATTTCGCAATATTTTAGGAATTCAGAAGTGTTTTTTTTTTTTGTATAACATCAGAATAACGGTATGCAACGGTATATAAAAATGTTAAAAGAAATTTTCCATTAAATTTAGTATCAGGTTCCAATACAATATTCCAAATAGAAATTTGAACGTGTGTTGCAATGTTTAAAAGAAGAGTGTAACCATCATGATTTTGAAAAATCCAATGTAAAGTTATTTCACAATATATACCGTTACAATGTATGTACATAAGTATGTTGAAAAAACGTAATCGAAGATGCAGAAGAAGTGTTACATTTATTGTTGTTTAGGTTGCAATTGTAAAAAGGTGATGTATTGCATCAATTGAGAATTACAAAAAAAAAAAAGAAATGAAAGAAAAAAGAAAGAAAGAGAAAATAAATAATCTTATACGAATATAAAATATACATTTTTTATAGTGTTATTCTATAGTAAGTATTTGCTTATAACTAAACTAAATTTAAATTTTTCTACGCTTCCTATTTCATTAGAATTGGAGTGAAAAGTAATTCCGGAATTTGTAATTTAAGTATTTAAAGTTGAAATGAATTTTCATTTCAAAATAAACAAAAAAAAAAATAAAAATTAAAAGTACTTTACCTATTGAAAATTTAATTTTTTTTTTTTAACTTACTCTTCGTACATGTTATCATAATAATATCCTTACTCCGTATCCTACTCCTTATAACCAGGTACAATTTTCTTTTATGGACAGGGTATAACTATACAGTTAGGTTTAAGTTATTTTTCAAGTATTAAATCAAATTTTTATGTATAATATAGAAATATTATGTATCTATATGCGTACATAATATGTGTCTATTTAAATTTAATGAGTTTAATATAAATTTTGAATTAAACAGATTTTAGGAAATCAGACTGAGGATGAAAGGAAATCTTATTTGAAGTAAAGAGAAAAAAACAATAAAAATTAAATTTACTGCAATAAATTTCCTACACTTTATTGAAGAAAAAAATGTGTTTGTGGTATGATAAACACATTTACCTATAATATACATACTGTATGTATTAATATTATACATAGTATACAAGACCTATATTTTAATTTAAGATTTTAAAGATGAAGTTTTCAAAATTTCATTAGAATTTATTGGAAAATATTTTATGTAAATTGAAGTTAAGTCAATAAATATGAAAATTGAAGAAAATTATTTTATTTTTTGTATTTTTTTTTGTTTTTGTTTCTTTTTCTTTGGTTTTGGTGAATAAATAAATTGAATTTAAGGCAGTAAAAAATGTTTCTTCAAAAAAACAAAAAAAAATATTCAGTAGAAAAAATATTATATAATATATTTTTAGAAAATAGATTTTTGGTTTAAGGACATTTACTGAGTTATTGATTAAGGAAAAAAGTATTTTCTAAGATTTAAAATTAAATTTATATTTAATAATTTAAATTGTTTTTTTTTTTTAATATGGTAATAATAAAAGTAATTGATTTTTGACATTATAATTATACATATATATTATATATATACTGTTGTACATGTATGTAATTTATAATAATTTAAATACAATGATTTATTTATTATAAGATGGATTTTATGTAAATTAGAAGTTTATTGTATCTAAATATCAATATAATAGATATTTATTTTTGTATTATTATTTATTTGTATTTATTAGCTAAACTATGAACTTGAATTCATACTAAGAATAAAATGAAGTATAAATTAATATTTAAAATTAAAATGAATATTGCTAGGGCAATTGAAAATAATTAAAAAGTTATTATATTTATTTGTAATTTGTATAATATTGGAATGTAAAATGTAATTTGAGTAATATTTAATGTCTTTTTAACCCTAGAATGGTAGTGCTTATAATTTTTACCAATATTGCGGTGTTGTAGCTCATTTTCAAAATTAACATTTTTTTAAAGTGAGCTACAACATTTTTTTTTTTGTTAATTATTTAATGACATAATTTGTGTTTTTATTTTTACTGCAGTGGTAGATAATATTAATATAAAGTTATCAGAATGATGAAAGATGTTTCGAATTACAGCATTTTTATTCAGCATTTTATATGAAATACTTGTTTTTTTTTTCTTCGTTTATGTTATGATATATAATAATTGTATAGCTATCTATATAATATATACATAGCTATAAAATTTATATATTATATTGATAGCTATATATACATAGCTATACATATTATGTATATATGTAATTTTTAGATTGTAAATAATTTACTTTTATTTTAAAGTATGGATTTTTCTGTGATGTTTTATACCAAAACTAATGTTTTGTCTATATCACGGTTAAAGAAAATTAAATTTTTTTACAGTAGTAAAATATAACAAAAAAATATTTACTTGTATGTGGGGATTTTTATAAAATATTAAATATTTTTTAAATTGTATATAACTTTGTCAATAAGAGTAATGAATATTAAAAAAAATATATATATATATACGTAGCTCATTATTTTAGTGTTTTCTTAAATGATAAAATTAATTTTTTATAAAAATCTTAATTTTAAATTTTAAGCTTTGAAAGCGATTTTATATCTTTAGATTATTGTTTTACCATTAAATAGTTTAAATGTTGTCAGGCTTTTATCCACTATTAATTATTCTAATATTTTATTTAAATTATTAAAATAATTAATAGTAAACGAAAACCTGACAACAATTTAATAAATTATTCAAAATATCACTGAAAAAAAAGTCGATTAATAAATAAAAAAAAAAATTTTACCGTTCCTACAATTTTACATATTATAAAATAATATTTATAAGATGTAATAAAAAAAAATTAATTTATTCTTAGATTTTAATTACATTAAAATAAAACAATATAAAGAAATAAGTTAACCCATATAAAATCAGAGTGTCGAAAACGAAACATATAACGTTTTTCTGCATAGACGTCAACAGGTGTTTATTTTAAAATTGGACTAAAACTAATTGACCTGTTTTTTTTTTTTGTTTTTAATGTGATAAAAAGCGTGTTTGCTAAAGGCTTAAAAGGCCGAATTTCGAAAAAGTAAAATTCTTTTAAATAAACTAATTCAAAGCCATAGTAATAATTTAATCACGATATGAAATAGTTCTAACAAAATTTGTAGATACAGGGTGACTTTTTGAAGCAGTGTATCGAAAACGAAAAAACAGGTATAAACGATATATACCAAATATCTTCAGATATCGAAAAAAAATTATTGATAAAACGTCATTATTCATACTACATAATATATGAAGTTAGAGATAAAAAATTAAGCCATCATGAAAAGGTATATTCACAAAATTGTATAATAAAAACTAAATACAACTCAAAACGTTGTTATCCCAATTGGCTTGATTAATAAAAATTTCACTTTCATAATTATTTAATTCAATTAAACAAAATTTTAAGCCAGACAAAGTGTGATGAAAATATAACGTGCGAGCTCAAGGTATTATTACCAAATTCGTTTAATTAAGTCTCTGGTTTTAGGTATCGTTTACACGAAAATCTATGATCTAATCTGAATCTGATGAGAGTTTGGAATGTAAACGCAGTCTAACATCAGACTTTATATGATGAAAAAAAATTGGAATCGCTATTCAGATCGCATTATATTTTTACTCAGATTTTTAAAATTCATTCATACTGCCACCTTGGGATTTTTATATTTTATTCAACCATATGATATAGTAGCCATTTAACGTTCACAAGTTTTGTAGAGTAGTTTTTAATTATTTAGATAAAAATTGGTTTTAAAATATTGTGTAGTTTGAAAAAGTAAGTATTTTTTTTTTTAATTTTTAATATAAATTTCATTTATAAGAATACAATAATATAAGAAATAAAATAAAAGTAGATATTAAAATCTGAGACAGAAATTTGAACAGTATGAAAACATTTTAAATTTTGTGTGACGTGTAAATGCTGCCTTAGATCATCAATTAAAATTTTGTGCCTATACAATTAAAATGCACAATAAAAATTTTATGCAATAATTTTACACCCCTATTACACATTAGTGTTTTTATCAATAGTTCTCAATTAAATTATCATTAATTGATGAGAAATGAATTGGAAATTAATTGATGGCGTTCTCTTCTCATCACTTTTACATCAATATTCTCATCAATGTTCTCATCAATCTAGTGTCAATATCAGTTAAAAAAATTACTTTTTTTCAGAATGTTCAGATAATATTAATGTATATTATATTTAATATTGTATATAATATTAATGTTTATAATATTTATTTATTTAAAAAAAAAACAATTTTTATATTATTTTAATAGTTATAGTACTTATTGTAATAAAACAAAATGACATATTATTAAAATGCGTACAAAAATAATTTATTGTTTTTTATACACAACATTTACTTTCAAAATTCACTTTGAATTGAACTCAAAACATTTGTCCAGAAATTATAATTTTGAATGTGATTTGTATATTTTCTTTCGAAATTATTAATAATGTTCAGAACACTTCTACAAAATTTCATTGCAAAATGTCAAAAAATGTCAAAATTGATAAGAAATTGATGAGCTCAACATTCATGTGTGGAAAATTCATTAATGGACAATTAAATTGATAAGAACATTGATGTGCAATAAGAGTGTTAGGCATCGTTATAATCTTAGTTTAAGGCTGCAGTTATAGGGATCAGTAAAATGAATACGTAAAAATTAAACAGTGGAAAAATATTTTATTTTTACGGTGAGATGGTTATAGCGATCAGAAAAATTGCTTTCGTAAAATTTATTGTCATTTCGATTTAGGGTTTTGATATTTGAAAATGTTTTGAATTTGAAATAATAAAGAATACAAGAGTAGTTGTTTTCATAGTTAAATTAAAAATGAAAAATTGAAGTTTTATTAATATTACTATTACCGTTACATATGCCAAGTTAACACTTTGAACCACTTTGAAATGCAAAAACAAAAACCAACTACGCAAATGTAAACAACAAACAAAACTTAATAAATGTAAATTAAGGTTTGATTGCATCAGAATTTTTTTTTCTTATGAAATGAAACAGTGAAAAAATTAAACATAATTTCAATAAAACACAAATGAATTAACGAAACCGTGAAAAAATGAAATGTACTTCATTCAAATAATTTTGTTTCATTTCGTTTATTTTTTTTTGTTTTGTTAAAAAAAAAAAATACGTATGCGTAAAATGATAAAATAGCTTTTTTATTAAAATTTTAATTTAAAATGTTAAAGTTTTGAACAGAATTTGTTTGTGAAAACATTCTTTAGCATTCCTATAACTTTTTACTAAAATTTTGTATCTAAGGCGGTTGTAAAATCGAAAACAAAAATTTTACGTATTCATTTTACTGATCGCTATAACTGCAGCCAGACAAATTGATTTTGAAGTTTAAGAACATGAACATGTGTTTGTTTTATATACAATATATTCATTGCGGAAAACTGATGTAACAATAATTATTATTTACCTAAATATAAAACAAAAAAGAAAACTAATTGGGTAATATTATATATATATATATATATTTTTCTGCATTTATCTGGATGTTTGTAAGTTCGACGGAATACTTCAACACATATACAAATTCCAATATATGTATATACAAATTGTAATATCATGTAATTGTCATAAACATAGTATCTGTTTTTTATTGCTTATATATCTGTCATCTGTCATCTGTCATCTGTCATCTGTCATCTGTCATCTGTCATCTGTCATCTGTCATCTGTCATCTGTCATCTGTCATCTGTCATCTGTCATCTGTCATCTGTCATCTGTCATCTGTCATCTGTCATCTGTCATCTGTCATCTGTCATCTGTCATCTGTCATCTGTCATCTGTCATCTGTCTTATGTCATCTGTCATCTGTCATTTGTCATCTGTTATATGTGTCATTTGCCCATCATTTCATAATGATTGTCTTGTCATTCAAGTGTTAAATTTAGATGGCGCCATAGAACTTTTTACTTATTTTTT
Organism: Argyra leucocephala; assembly: GCA_963942445.1. Classification (NCBI taxonomy): domain Eukaryota; kingdom Metazoa; phylum Arthropoda; class Insecta; order Diptera; family Dolichopodidae; genus Argyra; species Argyra leucocephala. The sequence continues at coordinate 65,339,676 of OZ012681.1, read as the reverse complement.
AATTAATTTTATTTTACAATTTGAATTTTACAGTGGAACGCGGCTTGATTGTAAAAATATAAAATTATTGTATATAATAGGTTTATAGATTTTGTTTTGATTAAAAATAGTATTTGAATTTAGTATTTCTATATTAATTTAAATTGAAATTATATTAAATTGATAGAATGTCTAAGTATATTGATTATTTAGAATTATTGAGGTCTTAGGATAATATATGTTTAAATTTCCAATGATGGCAAATAAGATACCGTTAAAATGATCGAGTAAATAACCCTTTGGGAATAGAAAATTTTGCACCTTACTACAAATATTCTGTTCATATGGTTATTAAAAGAATTATAATACAAAAATAAAGGTATGATAAATTAATTAGCAAATACGTATTTTTCTTAAACTTGAAATGAAAACTCTAATGAAGGAAGAAATGATAGAATTTATTTTGCTTCCGGCATTTATGGCGGGTTACAAAACTAGGTTTTTAAATATTTGCTTTATGAAAACTAAACAGTAAATAACTAGTTGATATATTATTCGTCTGCCATTAAGCTACATCGTATATGGTGTCGGACTATTTTAATTTCATTTTTAATTCATAACATAATAATTTATCAAAACCATAGGAAAAAGAAATAAAGTTATTGAAAATAATTACTTCATTTGTTGTTTTTGTTTTAAACAAGTAGATTACAGTACTAGTCATAATAATAATTATCGATGTAAAGAATTACAAAAATTTATAGTAAAAACGCTAATTTTGATTGTTTTATTATTTATTTTATTTTAATAGGTGTTTAAATTTTTTTTTTATATTTTATTAAATACTTTTATTACTAAATTTTATTATTTACTGAACTGTGTATGAGCTAGAAAGCAAAAATATTTTGAATACTTAGTTTAATAAAATTAATTAATGCTATTTTTATTAGTAATGATTTAACTAGATTCTAAAATCGTATATAAAAATTGCAATACCATTCTAGGGTTAAAAAAAATTTAAAATATTCAACTAAGTTAACTACATATTTTAATGTAGACAAAAAAACAATATTTATTTTTTTATTAAGAAAAAAATTGGAAATATTTTTATAATGACTGAGTAAATCAAATCATTTTCAAATATTTTTTTTTAATTTGCTAGGAATGCAGAATAATCAATACTTATCAGTACCAAGGAGTTTTACAGTATTTTTCGAAGAAGACAAATATTAACACAATTACATTAAAAATTTATAAGTACATAATATACCAAATTACTTCTTCATTTGCATAATTACACGTTTAAAATGGTATCTACCTATTTATTGTTAAAAAATTGGGGTAAATTAATTTAATTTCTTTTTTATGGATGAAAAAACAGGATTAGCTATTACAAAAAAATAATATCATATGACAAAATTTAAAATTTTTGTAAATATATTTTTCTGAGAGAAGTCTTCAATTCGTGCCAGATTTTATTTGAACAAAAACGGAGCTTGTTCTAGTTTAGTTATTCAAATGTATATTCTTGTAATGAACAAAATGTATATTTTGTAAACAACAACGGGGAAAGATTGATAGAGTTGTGTCAGACTTTCGACCTAGCAATCGGAGGGAGTCTATTCCCACACAAAGATATCCACAAATACACATGGACAACACCAAACGGGATCTCAAGAAATGAGATAGATCACATATGCATCAGCAAGAAATGGAAACAATCAATGTTAGATGTGAGAAATAGAAGGGGAGCAGATATATACAGAGATCATGAATTACTAACTGGGGACTTCAGAATGAAACTAAGCCAGCAAGGAAGAGGCAGAAGAAATAGAAAGAAGAAAATAAATATAAACAACTTAAAAAATCCGCAAGTAAGAGCTGACATAGTTACGGCGTTACGAGAAAATATTAGAAATAATAGAGAATACACTTGGGAAGAGATTCTGGAAATTTACAACCAAACAAGCGAACAAAATCTTGGAATTTCACAACCACAAAGAAAAATCTGGATAACCGATAACACATGGGCCTTGATTAAAAGAAGAGGTGAAATGATAAACAACAGGATGGCATCAAGAAGAGAATATGAAGAAATAGCGAAAACAGTAAAAAGAGCAGCAAGAAGAGATAAAAGGAAATTTCTACAAAATTTAGCCGGAGAAGCAGAAAAAGCAGCACAGCAACATAACCTGAGAGAATTGCATCGAATAATCAAGAACTTAACAAACCAGTCGGAACAACAAACCAATTAAAGATAAAAATGGTGCGCTCATCACAAACTTAGAGGATCAATTAAAGAGATGGAGAGAACATTTCCAAGAACTGAGCAACGAAGAAAGTACAAATAATGAAGCAGACATAAGAAACAGAGACAATGCAAATATCTACCCAATATCTACTCAAGCTCCAAATATAGAAGAAATCAAAGCTACAACCAATATCCTGAAGCACAACAAAGCAACAGGTGAAGATAGAATTCCAGCAGAAATAGCCAAACTGGACCCTGACTTATTCGCAAAAACAATTGAACCCCACATCAGGAAAGCATGGATAGAGGAGAATATACCACCATCATGGAAGAAAGGAATGATTGTCAAGATACCTAAGAAAGAAGACTTGGCAAATTGCAGCAACTGGAGAGGAATCACGGTTCTAAATACTATTCATAAGATAATAACAATTATTATAAAGAAAAGATTAGAAGAAGTACTAGAACCAATACTACGGAAAGAGCAGGCAGGTTTCAGACCAAACCGAAGCTGTGTTGACCAGGCAAATACTTTACGGGTCATAGTTGAACAATCAGTAGAATGGAATGCCCCACTATATCCACTATTCATAGATTTTAAGAAAGCATTCGACACAGTCAAGAGATGCGCAATATGGAGAACACTTACAAAAAAGGGAGTTCCTGAAAAAATCACCAACATCATCAAAGCGATGTATAAAGATGCAGAGACAACACTTCAACACAGATATAACATCAGTGATCCATTCTACACCAATATAGGAGTTAGACAAGGTTGTCCACAATCACCACTTCTCTTCAACACAATACTAGACGACATTCTAAGAAAAGTTTGCACTGGAATAAACGGAATAGAATGGGATCTTTTCGGCAACTTAGGAGACTTAGATTACGCAGAAGATGTATGCCTCATATCAAGGAATCAAAGGGATCTACAGAACAAAGTCAACAGATTACAGGAAGAAGCAAAGAAATCGGGACTGGAATTAAATATCGAGAAAACCAAGGCAATGGGACAAACAACAGTTATAGTGAGCCAATAACAGTGAGCGGACAACAGATAGAATACGTAGAAGAATTCAACTACCTGGGAAGCATTATAACATCAAGAGGAGGTGCAACAGAAGATGTCAATAGCCGTATAAATAAGCCAAGAAGAACATTTGGGAGCCTAATGAAGATATGGCGGAGCAACCAAATATCGAGAACAACAAAGCTAACAATATTCAGAGCATGTGTTAAATCAACATTAATATATGGCAGTGAAACATGGCTCACTTCGGTCAGAATCAAACAGAAGCTACAAGTATTCATCAACAAGTGCTTGAAAATTATATGCAGAATATTCTGGCCGGCAAGAATTAGCAACGAGGATTTATGGATGATAACTGGAGAAGAACCTATCAACAGACAGATAAATAGGAAAAAATGGAAATAGATAGGTCATATACTAAGGAAATCAGAAAGTGATATAGCAAGAAGAGCTCTAGAGTGGAATCCACAAGGACAAAGGAGACCCGGCAGACCATACAACACATGGAGACGCACAATCGATCAAGAATTAACAGTCAAAATTTATACCTGGGACGATATTAAGGAAGTAGTACTCAACAGAGAGGAATGGAGGTTCACTATCGAAGCCATATGCTACCACGCGGAGTAATAGGAGAAAAAAAAAAAAAAAAGTATTTTTGTATATTAATTTTATTTATTTCACTTTAAAACTTTTATTTTGTGTTTTTTTTTTTATTTTAAAACACAAAAAGGAATAATAGTTTTTGGGGACAGAAATTTATCTACATTCTTGTTTGTCAAAATGCTTATGATAGCAATTTTACATTTTGAATTTTGTTAATTTTGAACTTTGTGATTTTTTGACAATTTAGTTTTGAATGATTTTTTTTATTTTTCTTTTTGAAATATTGACGGAAATTGTGTAAATGTAAAACTAATGCCTACAATTATTATGGTGACTATAATCCTCTCATGTATTATATTGAATTGAATAAAATTGAAATTGAAATTGAAATAGTCTATAAATCCAAAAATTAAACGAATATTCACAACAAACAAATATATCTTGTTGCTTATCTTCTTTGATCGATTTAAGGGACCCCATATTGCTAAATAAATAAATTTTGTTGAAATAATCAAAATCGATTTTTATTATAAAAAACAAATTTTTCTAACTGATGAAAGACATAATTTTAGAAATATAATATACTTATATGTATGTACACAATGATATATTGTGTTTTTGTATGTACGTAATGAATGTACACAAAAATTTTGAATATGCTAATAATTATTACTATTAAACAAAGCTTTGTGTTGCGGCGTATTCTATAGGACTTGAATGCACAATTTTATATTTTTTAAATATTTTTTAGACATTATCGACTTATATTAATTTAGCGGTTAAATTAAATAATCTTATTAACTATAATTTTAACTATACATAATAATTGTCTGTAAATAGTTTAAATTTAATTTGAGAGAGTATCAATTGATTTATTTCATGTTTAAATTGTTGGTATTCCATTTTTCAAAATACATTTAATATTTGTTTTATGTTCCACAAAATGTTTCCGAAAAAATTATTTTCATTATTAAATTCAATTTTATCATGATTGAGCTTGATTTTTCTTTTAAATTCAAAAGATTAACAGAAAATATTCATATACGAAAATTTACAATTTTTAAAATTTTTCCAATCATATTAAAATAAAAATTTCTTATCTTCTTTGGACCCCAAACCTGTAGATATTATGGGGAATAGAATGAAAATAAAATATATATCAGAATAATTTATTTCTCATTTTCTTTAGACCTAATTTCTATTATGTGTGGAATGGGGCAAAAAATAAAAGCAAAATTCAAATAACTTGGTATGCAATCAATGCATTTTCAAAATATTTCAATTTCAAGAAAAATGTAAATTGCAAAGAATGCTAATGGTCTTATAATTCCAAAATAAAATCTTATACCTTTTAAATTTTAAAGAAGATAAAAATACGGTCTAAAATTATTTTCATTAATTTAAAAATAAATTTATTTTATTTAAATTTCAATGCACCTACTCTGCTACTCAAAAAATTTAATATTATACTTAGATATAATCAATTGTACAATTTCTATTAAATAAAAATGAGAAAATATTTCTACACCAAAATCATTTATACAGAAATGAAAGAATAATTATTGTACTTCCAGAGAATTAAATTACTTTAAAAAACTGAAAATTTTAAATTAAATATTTTAATAACAACAGGAATTTAATTAAATTTTCATTTGAAAATGAAAATAAAACAAAAAAAAAATAGATATGCTTACCAGCTGGATTTATTGTATATACACAGGGTTCTGTTTGATCACCAATTTCATTGCTTGCCCAACACAGCAAGGTTCCATAATCCTTTATTAGAAAGTATATTATTTTATTTGTTTTGATTTTTTGTTTTTTTGTCAAGATTAAATTATTAATAAATTTATTTTAAAATATTACAAAAAAAAAAAAAAAATGGAATAAAATTTTAATAAAATTGTAAAATTTCACAAAAAATAAAAAACAGAATATTATTAGTTTCCATTATAATATTCAAAATTAGAAATAAGAACAAGAGTAGGTAGCATGTAAGTACCAGAAATATTAAAAACAAAAATTTTAGAGTTCAAAAACATTAATTTCATAATTCTAGAAAAGTTTAAAGAGTCCAAAAACAAAAATGTATAACGTTAAATAAACAAATTTTAACAAGTTTTACAAATTATTTAAAAAAAATTTAATAAACTGGACTGTGCAACCCAAAATATTCTAAAAAAAAAAAAAAACAAATAGAATATTATTATTAAAAATATAAAAATATAAAAATTCAAAATAAAATTGATAATAAAATTAAATAATTGTTTTTTTTTTTTAAGCAAAATATTTCTTCAATTAATTAAGTACATACATGCTCCGTCATAGGAGTATAATGAGCTATACTTCGGGAACGATCAATCGCAACTAATGATGCAGCAATATCAACGTATTCCGTTATTGAACTATTAAATTTCCAAACAAATGAAACTTCTGTAGGATTCGCTTCAACTTCACATATAATTTTAACTGTTTCCTGACGACCAGAACTATACGATGTACGTTGACCTGGACGGCATATTGGTGCAACTGATATTTTTTTATAATTTTGTTTTTATTTACAATTTTTTTTTTTTATTTTTTTGTTGTGTTTTGTTTTTGTTGATTAATAAATTAAAAGTGGAAAAATTAAATTTAAATTTTTTTATTTGTTTACAAAAATGTTATAAGATTTTTTTTTAATTTAGTTTTTTTAATTTGGAGAATTGGAAAATTGAAAATAACAAACAATTTAAAGGCAAACATTTTGAGGTGTCTCCCCTTTGAGCAAACTTTACTTTAGCAATTGGATATTTCACAAAATCTACTTAGCAGAATAATCTTTCGCCACTAGACACAAATAAAAATAAATGAAAATAAAAGTGTTCATGTCACCTTCACCTTAGCAGAGGGTAGGTGTTCTTAACCTGAATTGATGTCTAATCACTGGATTATCACTAGATTATACAACTTTAGTACGTAGGATTTGAATAAACTTTTTCTTTCTGAATAAGTCAAAATGCTAAATTATTGTCGATTTCTAATAAGCTGTTTAAAAGAAATATTTAATATTCGTACAATATTATAGTCATCATTGAGGTGATCATACAATACTTAGTAGATATAAGGAGAGGCTAAACCTTCTCCGTTTTTAGTGTAATGTGGAAAATACTGGAGTTAACTGATATTTCATCAATTTTAAAAATAGTTCAAAGTGTCAAAATTTCAAAATAATATAAGAGTGGTATTATTTTCACTTCAAGTGTAAAAGTACTTAGTCGCCTACACCATTCTAGTGCATAAAAGCTAGTGTTCGTAATAAATATTATAATAATGTTAAGCTTAGATATTAAATGAAAATTATTTGAAATTATTTGTTTTGTTTTCCCTATATCTGGAGACATTCAGTAGTTAGTATGTCTTGTTTTTATGCATAAGTCACATAACAATTCTAATTCTTGTGGAGATGATGGTATTTCTAACCGTATCTTAAAAAGTATTGCATTTAATATTGCTAATATCCTGGCACACATTTTCAATTGTAGGGTTTTGTCTGGCGTTTTCCCAGATTTATTAAAATCTGCAAATGTGTTACCCCTTTTAAAATATAGTGAATTACAGACCTATATATTTACTTTCTTCTATATCTAAAGTGTTTGAAAAAGCTGTTAAGTATAGGATGTTAGACTATTTGGATAAAATTAATTTTTTTAGTCCTAAACAGTTTGGTTTGAAAAAAGGAGTATCTACAGAAGATGCCTTATTAAATTTTTGTTCAAATGTTTTTAAGGGTTTAGACAACAAAAAATCATGTGCAGAACTTTTTGTGGACATAACAACCAAAGCATTTGACATGGTAAATTATGATGTAATTTTAAAGAAATTGGATAATATTGGGTTTCGAGATTTTACTCTTAAATGCTTTGAGTCATATCTGAGAAACAGAACGCAGAAGGTTAAATTGGGCCAAAAAATAAGTAGTAGTTGCAGTATTAAGCTTGGAGTACCTCAAGGATCCATTGTATTGGGGCCAATTTTATTTTTAATATACGTGAATTCCTTATTTTGCCAAGATTACTGTGGCCATCTAACAGCTTTCGCAGATGACCTGGGCTATTCTTATGCTTCAGTCAATCCATTGAATATGATTACGGAAATAAATCAAGATTTAAGTATGTTAAGAAAATGGTTTGCTAAACATAAGTTAGTCATTAGCAGTAAAACTAAAATTATGTTTTTTAGCCTCGTCTCCCAAGATTTCCCTCAAATCGACATTATGTTTCATGCCCCCGAGTGCAACAAACATAAATTGGTAAATAATAACTGCACTACGGTAACTAACCAATACTCCTATTGTTGTGACAAAATCTGCAGCAATAATTGCTTTAAAATTGAAACGGTTAAGCAATTCAAATACTTAGGTGTAACAATTGATAACAAATTGAGTTGGGCTGAGCACACCTCGTCCCTGAAGCCGTATTTACGTTCTATCTTGCGTAGTTTTTACGACTTGAGTAAATTTTGCTCAATATCGGTTTTAAAAACGTTTTATTATGGTATTTTTCATTCCAAAGTGCAATATGGTATAAACTGGGACATACCATAATAGAATTAATCCGCTAATTGTTTTAGGGTTGTTAGGAAAATTTGCAATAAAAATTACCTATTTCATACTTTTGATTTGTTCAAGCAATTGAAAATACTACCAGTAATTTATATTATTATAAAGTCTTGAAAATATTTTTTATTAGAGGAGGGTATCTAAACAGCAGGAACTCTTCGATTCATAACCTAAGAATTAATGATAGTTTCCTAGTTAATGTCCCAGTATTTGGTACTACAAACTTTCCAAATTTTTTTACAGCAGATTATTTAATAACCTTTCAGAGTGTATTAGGCGAATTAGAAACAAAAATCTGTTCCTAAGTAATATCAAGAAATATAGGCTTCAAAATATCGACCACCGTGGAATTGAAGTTTTGTTAGATAGTGTAGATTAATTAATTAATATATTTTAATTAATTATGGAAAGAGTTCGTATATATTTTATATATTCTATAATATTTTATACTACCCTAACACTATCAAGAGATCGTACTCTAGACAAAGCAACATACTACTGTGAAATAGGGAATTGTGTTTTTAGTAAAATATTTGAATAAATATTAAAATGTCAAACTATTTTTAAGATATTAAATAAAGTGAATTTTAGTTTTAAGTTTTTCAATTTGTAACTTATTTATTATGTAATAAAAAAATATGTAAAACATTGTTTTTTTTAAGAAAATAAAGGAAATAAACAAATAAAATAAATTGTTTCATTTATAATGTTAAAGCTAGACTGGCGAATGTTACGCCGCGAATAGCTTGTAATTTACAATATAGTTTGACCTATCTATAGCTATTTTTTTTATATTTCTTATTTAGGTATTTATTTATTTATTAAACAGTGGACCTGTAGATAAATCCGCAGGCCTACTTCAGGTATATATTTTTTTCACTGTATGTATTAAAATTTTATTTTCACAATAGGTAGCTAGGTATTATAATACGTACGGTATCATAAATTATTATAATTGTAATTATTATTGTTATTTAAATAATAATAATAAAATGAATAAAAAAATTAATAAAATTATAATTTACAATATTTATAATATAATTAATATGTATAATATAATAAATAATAATTTTATTTGTTTTTCATAGAATCAAATTGAAAATTTTGACCGCTAATAGTTTTGAAGAAACTTTTATATAAGGCAGCGTTTATACGTTTTTGAATTGTGTTTATAACGTATAAATGATGTTCATTAAAGTTTGACACCCGACTTTGTTATAGAATATCATAAATTTTTTTTTTAAAGAATATTGCTCGACAAGCATTTTCGTATTACGCAAGTTGAAAAAGTGATTTTGCGAGAAAATGTATTTATTAACTCCTAATTGTGTTATGCCAATATATTGAAAGATATACATTAAAAAATATAAAAAATGTGTATTAAACATTGTTATTATTTATCAATACAAATAATTAAAACAATTGATTTACTATTTAAATATTTATATTTCATAAATGTTCTGAAATTACACTGAATATTTATATTTGTGTATAAGTATTTATTATTAGTACTCGGGCCGCATATTCGTATTTTGCAAGTTTAGAAAGTGGATTTTGCATGAAGAAATATAGTATACTTTGCAACTATTTTTGTTTACCTTTGAGATATGTAATTAAAACTTTTGAAATAAAATTTGATGTAATTGTAATAAAATATGTAAATGTAATAAAAATAAGTAAAACAAAACTTTCATGAAACAAAATCTGATGTCTAAACGCTCACAAACAAATACTATTAATAGAGACGTAGATTTCAACAAAATATGGCGAACAGAGATGTCGCTGGCAGTGAAGATATGAAATTAATTGCATTTAAACTAAATACATACCACACCCACATTAAAAACACATTCAAATAGCCATAAATACGTTTTTTCTTATTATCATAATAGCCCTAACTATTTAAAAATTGTTGTAGTTTTTATTGACGCCTTATGACTATTATAAATCGGGGTAAAGCCAATAATAATTATGTTTTTTCTTTTATTCTGCAGTTTTTATTGTTATGTTGTTATCCCGCTAGGGTCTCTGATGTAGGTGAGGGTAGTCTGTGATTTTTCTTTTTAAAGTTTTTTTCATTTTTATGTTTACTAAATTTTCCGTGTATTTAATTGGAACTTGATAATAATGTCATAACATATTTTGTTTTTCTTGTTCTTAGCAGATCGTAAATTTTCGTTTATGATTCTCCATGTACAATATAAAATTTACTCAATGCTATTGCGCATTTGAATTTATACTTTTGAATTATTTGTTAATAAAATAAATAAATTTCAATTTGTGGAATTTGTGAACATGGTCTGAGTGAGGTAAAAAATATATTTTCTAAATTTACTATTTGTTTTACCGGTAAGTTTTTTTGCTGTAATATCGTAATATTTTAACAAAGCTATTTTTATAATTCGATATAATAACTATATTCTGATAATTCGGTATTTGTCTTTGATTACTACTTTAAAAAATTAATTCATATAATTAGATAGTCAATGCTATTGCTCAATAGGTGAATTGTTTTTAGGTTAATTTTAATTTGTTTTTTGTTTTATTTGGTTTTATCGTTTTGTGGTTTATGTCTTTAAATAAAATGTTTCACACTATCGTAATTCTTAATAGTTCTAATAAAGTTGTCTAATCTAGTTGAAAAAAGCTTCGTGTTGTAAAAGTTTAACAGACGTTTAAGCGTATTAATATATAAATAATATTCTTATAATATAAAATACCACTAACTATTCTCCTATAAACTAAATTAGTTATAAGTTAATGTAAATATGTACTTAAAAAATGAAAATAGAAAATAAATGAAAAATTATAAAAAAAAAAAAAAAAAAAACAGTACATCAAATCGGTCGATCTAGTTACTCCATAGTTTGCGGTTTTGTCAAATTGTTAACTAATTTTTGTTGGGTACATAATTGTAGAATATTATGACCCTTAAGTAGACTAAAATACTATTTGAAACTATAGTTTTGATATTAGGTAGACTTTGAAACATGTTTTTTTATTGTGAATTTTGTTTCTTTGAATGCAGCTTTATTGAGAAAATTTAATTGTAGATCCTTTAATAATTATCATATTATAATGCATTACTGAATTGTAAGTTGTTTGAGCTAAATAGCATAAATAAATAAATAAACAACATTGTACAGAAAACAATATTATATCCAAGAACCACAACGTAGTAAAGGAAAATCCCAAACAACATAAAATACTACCATTTTAAAAAATTGAGATGAAATCCCAGAATAGAATTTATTGCTACTCCAGTTTAAGAAAAGTAGCTTTCATTTATATATGAACAAGATAAAAAGACAGACTGACAAATTATTAAAAATATACAAATTAATTATTTGTTTTGTAAAATATTTATATATTTACATATTATATCATGCAATAAAAATGTATGTCATGATATAAACTATCATCAAATTCTTTTCAATCTTTCTTATTATCTAAATTAGTAAGGATGTGATTTACACTAATGAAAATTCTTTTCAAGCAAAAGGACAAAAATGAAAATTAAAATTTGTTGTAAAGAAAATCTGAGATTAAATATTTTTTGTTTTTGGTTATGTACAGTGAGTTAAATTTTTATTTTATTAATATTTTCACAATGTTATGCAATAAGTTAACTTTCTTTACTAATATTGAATTATGTACCTTTGTTTATTTGCGTAAATGTTTTTATGTACAGTAGGGTGTTAACAAATAATAATGACCTTTAGTTATAAACTCTTATAAATTTTTGAACTTAAAGAGAGCATAATAATGTTAAAACGGAACAGGGCTGCAGGTATAGATGAACTTCCAGAATTGCTGCAGGGAGATCTGGACTTATATGCTGAATTATTAGAACCTCATTGCATGAAAGCTAGAGAAGAAGAAGGACTATCAAAACCCTGGAAAAATGGCCTGATTATGAAACTTCCCAAAAAGGGAAACCTAAAAAAATTGCAATAACTGAAGAGGTATAACACTGCTGATCATCATACACAAAGTTTTCGCAACTATACAGAATCGGAGAATACAGTCTACAATAGAACAAAATAGAAAGGACGAACAAGCAGGATTTTGTCCAGAAAGAAGTTGTACATATCACACTAACACACTCCGGCTCATCATAGAGCAATCTGTGGAATGGCACTCTCCGTTATATCCCTTGTTCATCGATTTCAAGAAGGATTTAAAAAAAAATCAACGCATTGCGATAATTAATACATTAAGAAGAAAAAGAATTCCCGAAAAGTTAATAAGATTAACAAAAGATTTGTATGAAAATGCAGAATTAGCCATTCTCCACTGCGGACAAATAAGCGACACGTTCACCACAAATTCTGAAAGAAGACAAGGATGTCCTGTATCAACACTCCTATTCACGCTTGTAATAGATGAGATAATGAAAAAATCGGGTTCTTCCGGAAGAGGTGTAAGGTGGCATCTCTCAAGAACGCTAAAGGAACAACACGCTGGGTGGCACAATAGGTAGGGCGCCTGCCTTTCAACCGAAAGGTCCCAGGTTCGATTCCCGACAAAGGCAAAAAATGCTTTCTAATATTAAAAAATAAATAAAAAATTTTACAGAAAAAGCTATTGTATGTGGTTTTTATAAAAACTTGTTTTCCAGCATTAGAGTAAAATTTTGCTCTCCGCCAATTTAAAGAAAATTTTTATAATAGGTATAGAAGAAGTGCCCACTAAGTTTTTAGTGATTTTTTAGTTATATTTTAACTTACTTCCGTCATCAGTGCTTGCGACTAATTTTTTATATTAAGTGCAAACACTGATTAGGTAAGTAAATTGCTTCCGAAATTTCGATATTTTCAAATTAGAAATAAATTTATTACAATGAATGTATTTTCAGTGTACCAAGTGGTTAAGTTGAATGACTGTTTAGAGTATTTAGAGTACCACATGGTTAAATTGAATGAGTGCCCAACTCGAATGAAATCATACATACTCAAAAATTTTATTGTAGTCAATCAAATTATATCCTCGATTAACCATATACAAAATTTTTTACAAATCTTATCGTATTGCGAAATAATAATTTACACCATAAATGGGAAACCACGAATCTACTGTACACAAAATCGAAAAAGTATATGAAAATATGCAAGTATGGAAATTAAATACAGTAAAAAATTAAATTTATTTATTTAATACATAGATATAAGAGTATGTAAAAATAAATTGATTTTCTTGTCGCGTATATTTTTATATAACAAATTTAAGAAAAAAAAAAATATTTTCTTATTGCATTACTTATAATAATTATATACATAAGTAGCTATATATACAAATTATATTAATAATTATTTTATTTTTATAATTACATCTTATGTCAAGTTGTACAGAATTGCTTTCACCATCTCCTTCTCTATTACTACCAACACATGTATAAATTCCACTGCGTGCTCTGCTAACATTTTGTAAAACAAGACTTTGATTTGCAACAACAATTCCTTCGCCTATATTATTTTCCAGTAATACACCCTAGAAATTAAATTTAAAAAAAACAAAAACAAGAAAAAGAAATAATTATAATGGAATTAAAATTGTAATATAAAAATGTAATTTAAAAAAATTTAAGTCTTAACCCTTTCACTACCGTGGTATGAATTAAAGCAGAAAAGTTCATTTATACAAAATAACTAGTTTCATACCGTCTGAACGTAAAATATTAATTATGTACGTAATATTTCAAATTATTGGCCACTTCTTTTAAACTTTGGTACAGAGGACTAACGTATTATATACTGACCGTAGGAAAGGTAAGATTGGTCACAGCTTTAACAATTGACCAACAAATTTGTTGAGCGACGGAGTAGGTTGCTGTAGAAGAACAACGCATTTAATTGTAAATCTAGTTCAACCGGAGCTCTTTTACTAACTTTTATCATCAAATTGATACAACTTTGCGTTGAGTTTAAATAGAGAGTAAGACTTAAGCCAAAGCCTTAGATTCGAAGATTCAGTCTTGCAATTTACAAAATATAACATACAATTTCATCGACAGCAATTTTTCACCAAAACTAAAAATTAATTTTGATATTTCAAATGCATATAATTGTAAATTTTAAAGTTTTAGAAAAGAATACCTACTTTTGAGTATGATGAATTTCTTCACGATGTTAAAAATTTTATATTTTATAAAACTAAAACTAAACTATTTTTTTGCTAGAATCAATATTTATATTATTGTTCATTTAATTGCTAGATTTTCAATCAGAAATATTTTAATAACGTCGAACAGTATTATCATAATAACGTCTATCTAGAACTTAATTTCATAAGTATGAAACTTAAGTTTAATAAAAAAGCAATTATATACGTTTGTAATTTTGACTGGAGTTTATTGTAATTTTGTCTATATTTAGGATATACCTAATGAAGTATATAGGTACATATAGTTAATATAGCTTTCAAGCGAATTGCTTGGGTAAAGCTATATTTTACCTCGTAAGAATGTTCAAAGCGTATGGCTTTGTCAAATAATTCATAGAGTTCTGTTCTGCATATATAATCTTTGAGCGTATGGCTCTATAAAGACCATACACTTCTATTGAAAAGATCTTTAAGAGCGTGTGGCTTCATTAAAAGATCTTTTCAATTTAAATCAATCCTAAAATAAAAGAAAGAGTTCTTTTTTGTTCAAGGTTTGATTTAATAAATTGATTATTGTTCTGGACAATCATGCCCTTTTATAAAAATTTTGCATAAATCTTAATTTAATTATTTACAATTAAAAATAATAAATTCAAAAAAAATTTGCTGCTCAAGTGTAAAATAAATTACATTAATTTTATAATAAGTATTTTACTAAACAAGGTTCATTGCCTTACATGATTCATTAAATTTGCATAACAATTTTTTTTTAGTGCATTTGAGCTCAGAATAATACTATAGTAAATTCCATAATATTTATGTTGGTCAGCATAATTTTATAAATGAAAGTAATATTTAACATATATATTGTACTAATTATCAACATATATTAGTATAATTATTGTAATAATTGAGCAAAGTTATGAATGAATATATCTAGAGTTTTTTATTAAATATTTAGATGTACAGTTGTATTCATATATTCATTAAACGTTTATCTAGAATAAACTACACTTAGATTTATTAACAAGAAAAACAATAATTTTCACTTACATTATGCCTCCAACTAACTTTATACACCCATGGATTTGATTTAATATTACATTCGAAAAATACATCAATTCCTTCACGAAATGTTCCATTGTTATTGGTACCAAGCTCCAATGAAACAACTGGTATATCTGAAATAAAATGAAAAAACAAAATGTAATTATTAAAATGTACATAATTATGTCAGATGACATTGTTACATTTTTGAAATTCACAATGTTAAATTTTTTTTATTTAGATACTAGCCGGGTCCAACACAAAATATATAAAATAAAATTTTATTTATACGAATTTAAGAACAATAACTCCTGAAAAATATTCTAAAAATTGCATAACATATTTTTGAATATATGCCGAGCTCAATTCAAAATATCTATATAGTAGGTTTGATTCTGTTGGAATTTGGGATTCCTGTGTCATTGTATATTTTTTGGTTGATTGAAATTTCGTAGAAACATTATTTTATTTAGTTTGAGCCGGTGAAGAAGAAAATGTCAAACATCTCATAAAATCCAACAAAATTTCGTAATTCCGTAAGGTAGCTAACAGCATCAATTTCTTTGGGAAGTGTATTTTATGTTAATTTAAGTATACGTAAAGCCGTATTAATTTTTCTTTTACTAATCAATAGTAAAGTAAGTTCCGAAGAAGCCAGTCAGAGGTTTGGAAAATGGTAAAAGACATTTTTTATTTTTTGAACAGTATCTAAGTAGCCACAATCAAATTTGGAAAATATTAGGTATTTAAGATAATCTTAGCGGGTGTTAAGAATTACATGGCAGCTACCCAAACCATTTAGAATTCTGGAAAATGGTAAAATACAACAATGCCGACAAAAAATAAAAAAAAAAACATTAAATTGTATCCTATTTATCTGGCCATATTTTATTAAAGTTTATTAATTTTTGAAATATCCTTTTTTAGGAGGACAATGACCACCTGAATCAGTTCAAATTTCGGAAAATGGGTGAAATACGTCTTTAAGTATATTTCTTTGTTTTTAATGTATCAATTTTCAGAACCGTAACATAATTGGTTTTTGAAATATTGCAGATGGGTTTTAAGAGTTGATATGTATATCAGCTCCTAACCTACCATGTGATAGGTATATTATAAAAAATCGATTAAAACTGTAGATGTTTGTAGTCAACAAATAAACCAACAAACGAACCTTCTCTTTTATAATTATTTGCATCTTGGGAAAAATAGAATTTGGTAGTTTGTTTTCCAATATTTTAGTCTTAATTTTAGTTAAGTATAAACTTCCATTCTACAAGGAAAATTTTTACTGCTGACTCCGTAGACATTTTAATAATCCCTTTTCTTCTGACAAAAACTCAAATGCAGCTCTTAATATTAATACATTAAAATATGCAAAGATGCATATACAATTGCATATACAATTATATATACAATAAATATGATAAGAGAGAAAGAGAGAGAGAGATAGAGAGAGAGAAAGAGACAGATAGAGAGAGAGAAAGAGATAGAGAGAGAGCGAGAGAGAAAGAGAGAGAGAGAAAGCGAGAGAGATATAGAGAGAGAAAGAGATAGAGAGAGAGAGAAAGAGAGATAAAGAGAGAAATAGAGAGAGAGAAAGAGGAAGAAAAAAAAGAGATAAAGATAGAGGAAGAAAAAAAAGATATAGAGATAAAGGGAGACATAAAAACAGAATGTTGTATCGAGAAAAAAAAGATAATATCTTATCTCCCTAAATAGGGCTCCGCTTCCCCAACGTAAGCCATGTTAAATACTCGATACTTTATATTCAGTTCGTAGGGTCGAAAGCAATAAATATAAAATTTAATGTGATGGTTATTGAGCGTAATTCATAAATTCATTCGGGCTCATTTAAATATACGGTATCAATTTTAAAGTTAAACACTAGGCAAATTCAAATATAGAAATACAATAAAAAATTCAGGAAAAATTCAGTTTATTGATTGTAGCTAACAACAACATGTTGTAAATAAGGAAGATTTATGTCAATAAAAGACTTGTGCATCACCTAGACATTATATTTTGAATCTATTAGGTACTATGTAGAAGTAACCATTTCAATTGTTTCTGAAAAATCATTTGGTACTTAATTTTATCTTTTGATGTTCAAACATTTTATTAAAATGGTTTTTTCAAAAAGTGATGTTATTTTCTTTTTTTGCAGAATCTTCGACTGATTGCATATTAGTTTATTAATCTAAATACCCAAACCAATGTACCAATGTACGCCTAACTACAAATAACCATATTATTAAATTCGCAATTGCAATTTGATAGCGGTACTTTTTACTATCGTGAGTTCCATAAACATAAATATAATATCTTATATTATATTACACAAGGAAGGCCATGTGGAGAATATTTTATATTATAATACACAAGATGAACGACGTGGTGAGTAAAAAAGTAAAAATAATTTAATAGTAAATTATTTACACCACAAAAATATTAAAATTTTAGCAAGTTCTTGGTGCTGAATACTTAATACATTTCAAATATTTACACCAAATAGTGACGGTTATTTCCAAGTTGGGCGCCATCTATACTCTAAGAGAAATTCCAATTACGGGCAATTTTTAAAAATGCTACATAAAAATTCTGTCATTTTAAATAAACACACAAACTTATAGAAAAAATTGCAAAAACAAAAACACAAACAAAAATTGAAAACAAAACAGGAAAGCAAAAATCAGATCAGATCATACTCTTCAAAAATGATATAATAATGTTAATTCATTTTTGAATAAAATAATCAATTCACTTTTGACTTATTTTTTTGTTTTATAGAAAAAATGTACGTTATATTTTAATGTGACTATAAACCACATCGATTGTATGAAATTTATTATTTCTTTTGAACAAATTGTTGACTATTGCTAAAACAGAATTGTTTATAGCATTATTACTATATAGCTATATATGCTATATAACTATAAACGAATTAATCAACATCTAATAAATACTACTACGTTGAAAGTAATGGGATTATATTGTATTAAGTTTTATTGAAATTAGTGTTAATTTCGTCATAAAGTATTAGGTATTATACTTTAATTTCATTATATTCAATAATCAAGCGATTCAGAAAACAACTACAATTATACCAAAATAAATATTTTATTTTATATAAAATTGTGTTTGAAAGAACTACTTCTGTGCAAATGCACAGGGGATTCACTAGTTATTTATTTGTTTCGCCTTAATTATAATTATGTTATTTTGTTTTACAGAGTTTAAATTTAGTTAGAGTTTATAATATGCATATATTATTATTATTTACACCTATGATTATTTTTATTTACCATAATTGCGATACTTTTAGCTTTTGTTTTTAATATTTAGTTTTAAAGCAAAAATGGCTGGACAAAACCTTCCTTTTTATTTTTATATGTATAAAACTTAATATAATATTATTATAACGTTACTAGAATTGTATAGAATTTGTATAGTAAGATTTGTAACTAAAGTGAAAATATTTATTTTTAAGTCTGCTCTACATTTATGTGTACCTAAGGTTCGGTGTGTCAAATAAATAAATAAATAAATTCGATAAACAAAAATACTTTATCCTAAATTGCTGAGGAAAAGCCTGCGTACACCTTTCCAATAATATTTCTGTACATCCAAGTTTAATATTCATTCAAAAATTTCAATATTGAAAACACTTTATTGTGAATGTACACATCAACTTCCAAGTACCTACATACTTTTTTTGCAAAAATTTGAATACATTTTTTGTTTAATCCAATTTAAATACCAAACATATTTTTGTGTTGACCAGCAGCTGCAGGATGGGGTCACAAATTTTGATTTCTATATAAATTATTAATTTGTACAAAAAACTTTTTTGGTTTTTTTTTTTATTATTATTATTAAAGTGGGTACAACGCTCAGGTATATCTGAATAAATTTAAGTTATTTCGATACGTGGCTACTAAAATTAATCAGATCAAAGGTGGTATTTGGTCCCCATTTCAATTTTGTTGTTGTAGTCATATATAACAAATTAAATATTCTCGTTTTTCATGATTTGGTTTTTTTACTTTCAAAATAAAATTTAAAAATTAAACAAATAAAGCGGGAAATAACAACTTTTTAGAGTAAAATAATAAGTGGGCAAAAAGGTCATCGAATTTGTTTAAATTTTGCTTTTTTTTTCTTTTAATTTAATTTAATTGAATCAGGAAATGGAACAATGATAAAATGTTGTATTAAAATAACTTTAAGTTTTTGTCACATTGGAATTGAAAAGAAATTTAGAGCACGTAATAGAAATGTCCTTTAACCTTTATTGTTTTTTCAGGATTATTGTAAATATGTTTTTTTGTTTTTTGTTTTTAGTTTATTTGATTTTAATTCTGTTAAGCTGCTAATGTTCTCTCATTGTTTTGTTTTATTTGTTTTTTTGTTAAATATTTTAAATGCTATGGGAAATCTGCAGCTTCAAACACTATATTGAAATATATATTATGCAAAAACAAAAATAAAAATCTGAATACGTATGACCAATTAAATGTTATGATGGCATAAAAATCAGAGCGGCAATTGAATGTCTTAATCCGATTAAAAAAAAAAAAAAAAAAAAAAAAAAAAAAAAACGAGTATTTGAAGAGAATGGATTTTTTTACGCGGTTGTATATGGTGAAAGCGATTGTGACAGGTGGTAAAAATATAAAATGAAATTGAAATTGATTGAATTGAATGGAGTCATAGGTACTGGAGAGGCACGAAAACAAAGCTTTTTACTTTTTATTCTTCTCAAATAAATTTATTATTCAATTAAAGGATTTTGTTCGATTTAGAATTTTAACAAAATAAATAAATTATAAAAAAAAAAAACCTTTTTAGTGATTTTGTAAATAATTTTTTTACGTTCAGGAAAGTTAGAAAATTTTAACACAACCACAAAAGTAAATAAAATAAAAATAAAATGAGATGAATGTGTCGTTCGATGATACGCCTGATGATACGCCTATTATATAAAAAGTTATAAATTGTAGCTTCGACAATATTGAACTCAAAATTTAGACTAAACATTTTTCTATTTAATTCATAACAATATAGAAAGCACATAATGCGGCTTTTTAATAATGTTAACTGTTGATTCTGCGGAGGTTTTAATATTCAGGAAGGAATAAAGCTGCAGCATAATGACATCTCTGCCACTGCCCAGATCTAGGTTTGAGTGCTTGGGAGAACATATTATATAAATTCGAACCCAAATTTTTTTTATTTTATTCCTAACAGTGTGAAAACCACACAATGCGAAAGGGATTAGTTAATAATAGCATGTGTCGACTATACGAGGGTTTTAACAAATAAAGAAGACAGCAAGTATATCTAGGTTTAAGGAGTTGGGAGGGGATATGTTTGAAAATTTGACAGAGATATCAAAAGTTTAATTTTATGATATCCCCATAATAGTCACAGCTATAATCTAAAACTATAAAATCTTGTTAATTTTAAAAACAAATTAAGTTATATAGAACAAATTAAACATAATTAAATATTTTAACAATTTCTAAGCAAATAACAAAGATAATGCACCGTAATTGAACGGTAATAATTTAAATATAGAAATTTTTTTTAAACATTTCAAGAAAAAAAAAACCTAAAAAATCAAAAGAACACTTAGTTATTATTTGTAAAATAAAAGTAAGACATTATTGCACTTTTAAATACATTTCTTGTTATGTGATAATCAAACATAATTTGAATTGAATTGAACTTAATGATGCATTCCGTAATTGACTCATTTCCAGCATAATTAGTACGGTGATATGGAACTCTAAATATATTAGTTGCACGTAATGATTTTTGTGGAACATGTAAAGAGAGGCAATAAAATAGTTCGGAACAAGTAATACGATTTGACAATACGTCAAATGCGAACATAATGCATTATATACGTAGAATAGGTATCAATAGATGTCCGATGTACTGGATCTAAGCCTTAATCTGACAGTATTAATATGACAATAAAATGCATTGTTCTTAAATTAAAATATCCCAATCTTTAAAAAATAAACGATGTAAACAAAAGCTGTGATAAAATATAAAAATATGGCCAAATATAAAATCAAAATATAAAACAATAATAAAAAAAATACAAATAAATAAAAAAACAAAAGAAAATTATTTCTCTGCCCACCATCTACCAAATTTTTTTGTTTTTTTTTTACTTCTATTACTTCAGATATCCCTAATCAATCAAAATCCCATTAGGAATTATTTAAAGATAAAAGATTTTTTCCTAACACAGTTCAAACGGTTTCGTCCGTTTAAGACGTCTAAAAAAGTTTTGACTGTCAGCTAAGCGTAAAACTTCAGTATCAATATGTTGAGAAAGACGAATTTAGTGGCGTATTGCCAGTTTTTTGATTTCGTCGTTTATGATAGGGATCTTAAGATCGCTATGAATATCAGCATTGCGAACATAACAGGGGACACTTTGTTTTGGAACGTTTGGATAGTTTGAATATGCCCCATATTTGAATACGGTATGCCCAGACTGACTTTAATATTTGATTGTAAATCAAAACTTTGTTATATGTTGAAAGCGAAGATATCCGCCCAATTAGCCAATTCAACTGGTTGTATTTCAGTTCCAACTCTTGTTTTTTTCTTATCTACCAAATATAAAACATATAACAAACATTATTCTACACATATTTCAAAACTAATGGCTACATTTTATCCCTGAAAAACACCAAACAACGCTCAAAGAACTTAGGAATAGATAACCCACGCACAATGCCACTGCCCTTACTTAGAAAGAAGGATAGAAGTATTAGTCTATTATAGTGCCTTGAAGTAATTCAACATAAACTTCTAAGTGACCTATCAGCCGTTATTTTCAGGAATATATATAACGGCATATTTTTAGATAGTATTTTTTTCACGTAACAGATTTATTTATAGTTTAGATAATTCTCAAATGTACAGAAGAACAACATTAGAATCATTTTTAAGGCTAGGCGCAGATATGCAATCTTTCACTTTGTGTTGTATTGGCTTACATTTATATTGGACATATTAAACCAATTGCATCTTCGCACGCTTTTATATAAAATGACGGAAGACAAGTGGTGTGCAATTCAATACATAAAACCAATTGCAGGTATATACGCTTGCATATAAACTAATGGAACAGAAATATGCAATTAAAACAGTTGCAAAACTAAAAATTGCATGGCTCCGCCAAGCTTTATACTATCAAATCATACGATGATTAGTCAAACATTTACTCTTGTACACTCTATTGTTCAAAATTACTATTAAGTTGTATAATATTTTAGATTTTAAATAAGTGTGACGTTACACACAAAACTACCAAACTATGTTCTTATATACATTATCAGCATTAAAAATATGTAAATTGGTAAAACAATGCACAACACACCCTTATTTCTAGATACCTATATTAACTTTTTTAATTTTTTGTTTTTAATCATTACCGACGACGTACCTCTACATATTTTCCAATTAACAATGTTTTATTGTTAAACAAAAAAAAAAAAAATTATCGGTAAATAACTTAAGGTTATTTTCAACATATCAACGTCAAGAGAATTTTCTTTTTGTAAACTACAAGAACCCACAAAAACAAAAACTGAATTTTTAACGTTTATGGGAAAAACAGAAGGTTGTACTGCACTACACACACACATATAATTATAAACATAAACATAATTATAATACATAATAATAATTATTATATACATAACAATGTTATGACGTATAATAATGAATTTTTATTCGTGGTTGGTATTTGCACAAAATTATCGTTCATATTGTTTTTTGTTGTTAATCCCGGTGTTATAATTACGACGGTATTAAGTTTTCTTCCCTCTCTCTCTCTCACACTATTTTCTCTCTTGCTACCTCTTTCATTACTCTTTCGTATAATTTTTCTTAATTTTCTTTTGTTTTCTTGTGGTAATTTAAATAAAAAAAAAAATAAATAAAAAATATAAATAAAAAAATAAATTAATACAAAAAGAAAAACAATAAAAATAAAAACAAAAACATAAAAATGTAAAAAATCATCTTTGAAAGCTTTAGTTTTGTTTTTTTACCTTATTTTTTTAATAAAAGCATCAGTTTAACAAGTAGGCAAAACTAACAGTAAAGGCGTATGAGTAATTTTTAATTTTTTGTTTTTCTTTTTTTTGGTTTTTTTGTTTTTTTTTTTTTAATATGAATGGATAGGTGATGGGATAAGGAAAGGATAAAATAATAAAATACCCTGTTGTATTATTGTTACATTTTCAAAACTTCAACTCTCAAACAACACTGAGTCGTGCAATAGAATAAGTTTTATACTAAACCAAAAATAACTGTGTTGTAAATATAATATAATAACGGTAAATATGAAAAATAAAATAGAAAGTAAAAACAGAATATAAAATATTAATTGTGTTATGAAATTTTTTCTGATTAAATTTGATTGTTTTTCTTATTTTATCCCGCAGCTATGAAAAATTAAAGAAAATGCATTTTACTTTTTTGTTGAAGAAGCAAAAAAAATATTCCTGCTTGCCATATAAGCGTTGTGTGTAGGTACTTTAATTTAACGAATCTAGCGATAAATTTTACTAGAAGAATATTATTACAATCTCCTGACTAATCGAATGAGTGAACGTGGGAGCATATTTTTAAACTTTTTGATTTTTTATTTTGTTTTCATTATTTTGCAGTTCAATGTATGGCGTTATTTCATAATTTTACGATTGAAAAGATTTTTGTTTATAAATTTATGATTATTTTATTATAATTAAATTATAGTTCCTGATTGCACAGGAACAACAAAAATTATTAGTATAGAAAAAGAATCTGTATAAAGTAGATTTTATTTTTTTTTTTTTAAAGAGATGATTTTAGTTTGGGTTGGAAATTAAGCAAGTCAAAAATTTCTTTAAGGCAAAAATTAATAAAAACAACAAAAAGTAAAAATAACAAAATGAATTTTTTAGTGATGGTTATAGTGGTTTTAATAAATTATTGTGTATTTAATGAAGCTTCAGGGTTTGTTCTTTAATTAGTTTTTCTTTTTCTCAGTGGTGATTTGAATAAAACAAAAAAAAAAAACTGTATAAAGAACTTATGACATCAAAAGTTAATAAGAGAAAAACTTTTTCAGGGCGGGAAAGTTGTTTTTTTCATTTTTAATTTTTTTATTTATTTTTCTTTTCATATTCTATAAAATTTGATATAATTTTTTTTTTAAGAAACTTTTCAAATATTAAATTAAAAAAAAATTTGAATAACTTTTTGTTTTTTAAATATTTAAGAGTTGAAAAAAAGCAAAACTAAATTAATTTTCATTAAAAATTTTGTGGTAAATAAATCAATAAAATTAAGTTGTGAGAAAGTTCAATGATTTATTATAAAATTTATTTCTTCCTCTTTCTGTGGTATTTATTATAACTTTGTACATAATTTTGTATTTTTTATTTTTTTGTAAATCAAAACGAAGTTAATTTATCTATATTAATATAAATAATTTTTCTGTGGTGGTGTTATTATTTTAAATTGTTCTTATCAAAGAGGAGTATATCTATGGCAACAAGTCATAACTGCTTATGTCTGAAAGTGTTGTTTAGTGTAAATAAATTTTAAAGTTTAAATAAAAGTTTAAAAATATAGGTAGATAGTAACGGGAATAAATAACCAATTTTTGTTTATTTTTTAATTCGTTTAAATTATGTTTAAGCATTTGAAATCCAATTATTATTTAAAAAAAAAAAAAAAACGCTTACGTTGTTGTACCATTAGCATACCAATACAGTTTTATAAAAATCGCGTAAGTAAAATAAGCCGTTTAATCCGTATAACCACATACCCGGGTGTGTATTTCAACTTTGATTCAAGATATTTTTTATAACGCTATAAAGTTATATGCACCCAAATTCATTGAAATTTCAAATATTCTCAATTATGATTATTTTTCATAACTGTTTGTTAAAACAGTCTTTTAAGCGTTTAATAAAAAGGTCATTGATGCCACAACCAACATTTTCGGGTATATATACTTTTTTTAGGAAAATTGTTTTTCAGCTAATCTTACAAATATAATTTGTGTTTAGAATAAAAACATGAAAGGTACAAAATTTATTTAAAAAAAAATTCATATTTATAAAAATTACATAACATAAATAAAACAAGGTAAAAATTGCTACAAATTAAATGAAAAAAATAAAAAAAAATAACATATCTAAAGTAATCAAATATAACTGACAAAAATAGGAATAACATATATAAAAACACCACACAATACCCCACATCCTAACTAAGGATTGCAACACTGGGATCCCTGATACCGAAAAACCGGTATTCCAGACATTTTGCTGCGGTATTGGACATCAGTATTTATGAAGAAAATACCGGTATTTCGGTATTTTACTAAATATTAATTACATATTTTTTTTAAGTATAAATTAGCTGTTGGAGCATACAGATACGAATCTTTTAACTACCGATGTTACACTAAAATTTATGATGACAACTCTTTACGAGCAAAATTCGGATATAATCATTCAATTACGAAATGCTCTAGAATTTCGTATATTTCAAAGAAGTACAGATCTGTCACAAGTTCTTCAATTTTTATATGGAGAATCACCATCAGAAGATAATACTCTCCTCGGTAAGACTTTAATCCCACAAATTACTGAAGAAACTATTAGAAAAACTATTCTACGTTTAATAAAAATATTATGTTTGCAATCCTCAAAAAACTACTCAGAAACAATTGTATGAAAATCCAACGACGTAGATGCAAATAACAATAATCAGGATCTTACCGTCAATGATATGTCCTTAAAGGAAAAATTACAGATAGCGATCGATAAAAAACTGAAAAACGAGTTTCATCGGTGAACAAAAGCTCTTTTGGACTCGAACAAGCAATTAAAAACGAAAAAAATTATTTTGAAGTAGAAGGAATGTTAGGACTGAATCCTACCGAGAGTACACGATTATTTGTTAACAATCTCACCAACTAGTGAGTGGCAAATTTACTTCATAATAAAATTGATAAAACTTTAGATAAACTTTGTTTTGTGCAAGCTCATTTTTTAAATAAATAATATTGTTCCAATGTGTCCATTGAAAAGTTTTGCAATCTTTAAAAAATGTATATTACATAATACATATATAATATGTAATATCGCTTGTTTAAAATAACAACGGAATAACTCAAAAAATTGGAGTTTTGAGTTATTAATGTAGAAAAATTTGTTATTTTATTCTCTATTATATAAAGCAAAGCAACTAAGTTGTAGCTTTCAAATTGAAAACGTGAGACACTGTAAGTGCAACACTGATTTATTTTTAGTTGTGCCAGTAAAAAGGTTAAATATTTAAGTAAAAAGTGGTATATTTCAGGTTAGTTATTCATTGCAGTCAACGTAAGTATTGCTTTTATTATAATTTTACGTACTGCTGTTCATTTCAAAACTTTTCTGATCAC
Source organism: Argyra leucocephala (assembly GCA_963942445.1). Taxonomy (NCBI): domain Eukaryota; kingdom Metazoa; phylum Arthropoda; class Insecta; order Diptera; family Dolichopodidae; genus Argyra; species Argyra leucocephala. Next base: position 65,312,582 of record OZ012681.1, on the reverse strand, counting down.
AAAAGTCTTTTTATGAGTTATGCCGTTGTTACTATAAAAAATATTATTTATTTGGGTATTATTTGGGATAGTGCGTTATTGCAATTAACAGTTTGATAAATTTTAATATTGAGAGTTGGCATATTTCTTAATGTGACGATATTGTAGTAAAAACTATTATTTAGTGATGATTTTTTTTTTTTTTTTTTTTGGCTTGTGTCAATATTACTTTCAATTTTATCATGAAATTTATCATTATTTTTGGATTTATGTATTTATTTTAAAATAAATAAGATCATTCCAAACAAATAATACAAGTAAAATAAATTTTTCAATACAGAATTAGAATATATGAAATTTTTTCAAAAATTTAGGAATAAAGAAATGTTGAAAAAAAGTTTGAAAATTTATAAACAATAGTATGAATCCCATTAAACCAAAATATCGTTATGTTCTTGTTAATCGAAAACAACCAGAAAGAAATTTAATTAATGCATTCTTTTTTCAACAAAATAGTGAGACAATTCGAGTATGCAAACTATTCTTCAAAAATACACTTGATACCAGCGATCGTTCAATCCGAACTGTTCTCCAAAAAAAAACAAAGTTGCAGATGCTTGCAGATTGATTGTAAAGATAAAAATATCGAATTCACAAGCTGTGTATATGTTTCTATAATATAGTTTCCATTGGACTTAATATTTCATTTTTTACCCCAAAAAGGATTTGAGTCCAACAAGTACCACTTACGATAATGAAGTCTTAGAAAAGGAGAAAAAGAGAAATTACAAGATTTGTATGATAACCATTTAATAGAAAAAGAGTTGTCAAGATCAGTGGGCTTGATTACACTTGATGTCGAAAAAGCATTCGACTCAGTATGGCATCAAGGTCTCATTCACAAAATGATTAATTACGAATTTCCAGTTTACCTTGTTAATCTAATTCAAAGTTTTCTTCACGATCGTTTTTTTTCAGTTAAAATCGGACTGACACAGTCCAACAAAATAAATATCACAGCAGGAGTACCACAAGGTTCATCACTTTCTCCCATTCTATATAACCTTTTCATAGCAGATTTACCGAGCCCTCAAAATTGCTGTACAAGTTTATATGCGGATGATACCGCCATATTATCATCTTCCAAATGTCCAAACGAAATAATAAATAATCCTGAAAATGGTTTCAAAATAATTCAAGAATTTTATTACAAATAGAAAATCAAAATCAATGGCGAAAAAACGAAATCGATTTTCTTCACAAAAAGAAGGAAATCTTGTTTCTTGCCTAACAGAAACTTATTATTAAATAATACCGAAATAATATGGGAAAGAGAGGATAGTAAATATCTCGGTATACATTTGGACAAAAAATTGCTTTTCAAAACACATATAACTAAAACCGTTAGTAAAATCGATTTATACATAAAAATGTTATACCCAATTATTAATAAAAAATCCAGCTTGACAGTAGAAAACAAACTATTAATATTTAAAGCAATCTTTCGCAGCATTCTTTTGTACGGTTTTCCCGTATGGAAAAATGCTGCTAAAACAAACTTAAATCTGCTACAAAGAAAGCAAAATGCGATTTTAAAATTAATCTTGGTAAACCTTTTTACTTTTCTACCAACAGATTGCATAACATAGCAAATGTTAACACTGTTTTCGAACAAATAGATAAGATATTCCCTGCCTTTCTAGAAAATTGTCTAAATTCAGAAAATCCGCTAGTAAGAGCGATTGTAGATTAAGCCTTTAGTAATAAATTTTTATGTTTAAGTTAGTTTTTAAGTTTTAGGTTAAAAAAAATTGATCAAAAAGGTTTTGCTTGCCATTTTCCCTTAAAAAAAATATATTATAAATAGAATAGTGTGTAAATACAGTAGTCATAGGTGTAAATACATTAGTATGAGCTCTTAATAAGGTAATTGAATAATTCAACTGTATAATTTAATTAAGGCATAATAAAGAAATAATAATAATAGAGTTGTCAAGAGAAGAAAAAAAAACTAATAAGGAAAATTCCAAAGCATTAGTTGGAGTATATGATTTACAGGCCATGTTTCAAATACCTAAAGAAATTGTTTCAACTTTTTACTATTTATGATTTGAAATCAAATGAATGCTATTTTTATGTTTGGGATAAATCTCGTGGAAATAGAGGTGTTAATGAGCATCTGTATTTTAAATTTTATAAACTAAAAAACTATAGCTGCTGATGAAGATGTAGTGTTTTATTCAGATAATTGCACCGGATTCATGATCGCTCTTTATCTTTATGCTGTTAGTCACCTGAATATAAGAAGTATTACTCATTAATATCTTATAAAGTGTCATACTCCAAATGAGGGTGACTCTGCTCATTCTTTAATAGAGAGACAAGTAAATCATCAATTAAAAGGGGACCCCATCTATACACCTGAATCATTTGTTTCTTCTATCGAGTGGCAAAAAACACTGGAAAACTATTTAACGTGCTTGAATTCTCTTATAAAGATCTTATAAATATAAAATTACTTGCAAGCAAAATTGGATCTTTAAATATATGTCCAGTAAAAAGCTCAATTATGTAAAAGTACTACGAACTGAACATCAACGACCAACGTCGCTTTTTTTCAAAACTTCATATAAAGACGAATTTATTGTAACAACTGTGATAAAAAGTAAAAAACTAAACTTGAAGAATAACATAATACTAAGGAAAGCTTCCAGACAAAACCTGGAATTGCTGAGAAAAAGAAAAAAGATCTTCTCGAACTGCTTGAAAAAAAAAACATATTCCAAAGGTTCCATTCTTTAAAAATTTATAGATAACCTGATGTATTTTCAAATTTATTTTAATTAAGTTTTTGCCATTTGTTGCTAGCTTTAAGACAAAAGTTTATTTTTGTTTTGCTCACGAAGGGTATTTTATTTTATGTTAAAGTTATGTTAATTATTTTAATTTATAAATAAAAAATATTTTTATGATTTTTCGTGAAAAGATTTATGTGGAATTAATATCTCAAATTAAATTAAAATGTAAATAGTATATTTTTTATACCTCTTCAACTATCTAACTATTCTAAATGTTAAAAAAATATAAGTAATAAATTAAATTTTAAGAAACATAAATCATTAAATTTTTAAAACAAGACTGACATAAGTAAAAATAATTCGCTATTTTTTTTATTTCGTTAGGTGTTGTAACTTACCAATTCTATTTAAGTCGTCGTACAAAACAGAGTCTGCTGCAACAAGGACATACATTGGAACCCAGGTCCTTTTAAGGACTCTAAATATTTTAAATAGCTACCTATCAAAGTTCGTTGCACCTTTACTTTCTAGTTTAATGTTCTTAGAATACAAAGTTATAATTTGAAGGAGAAATATTATGTATTAGCCAGGATATAATAGTTTAAAACCTTAAAATGCGTCTAGCAAAAAACTATGTTTTTTGAGTTATGCCGTTATTGTTTTAAACAAGCGATATGTAGTACACTTAGAATGAAGAAATATCTGATAATCTGATAAGTCTGTTGATTTATTTATTTATTTAATTCTATCAGTGGGATCTTATTATTACAAATAAATCTGAAGGCCAACTTTATAGGTCCTTTTGCTTACGAAATGTGGGCTTTTTTATTAAATTTTATTAATTATTTGGTATATATTTTTCTTTATTATTATTATATTATTTTTATTAGTTTGTTTTAATTATTATATCTTTATTAATTATAATATTATATTTGAATTTGAACCGATGTGGTTGTATTGAAAATTACAATTTTTGCAGTAATTTACAATTTGAAAAATTTTCGGTTCTCACAAGTTTTGAAACCGTGCTCTTCGGTCGTTGCATTACTATACTCAAGTGATTTACCAAGACCACAGTCGGTATCCCGGTTTTCCTAAATACCGAAATACCGGTATTAATGTTTTCGTCCGGTATTGCAATCACTAATCGTAACACAATGCCCCTCCAATAACACAATTACATCTCAGTTCACATTCACCCCATTATAAGTCCTACAGCTTCATACCAATACACACATAACTCTCATAAAAAACCTCATACTACATCATAACATCTGCACTGAAATATAACTTATCATTACCAATTTTTCTAATAATTTACTAACATAATTATTACTATTATAAATATTACTTGGTAGGAATAAGTCTTACATAACATTTGTATTCATTAATACTAAAATTTTATATTCAATAATAATTATTATTATTCTAGCGAATGGTAAGTTTATATATACTTCATTTTTATACCATTTAAGACTTAGCACCCAAATACACAAATACACATTTTTTTATAATATTATATTGTATGTAAATTAATTTAAAAATGTATTTTTGGATTAAAAATCAACCAATGGGGCGCAGAGACCAGGAGGTTAGATGCTACTTTTCCTGGTGAGCGTCTTATTGGCTTGAAGTAATCTGTATCTTGTTCTGTATCTGTACTTTGAATTGTTTAATAGTTAATTTGTTAATTAGTTAAATTGTTAAACTGATGTTAAATTTTTATATAATTTTTTCTGTTTTCGATTATTTGTTATATTATTAAGTGTTATATTTTGTAAATTTTTAAATATTGTTTAGTTTATCTTTATATTATCTATATACACATTCCGAAAGGTAAAAGGGCCTGTAGTTGGCCTGTAGATTAATCTGTAGGTCCACTGGTGAATAAATAAATAAATATATAAAAACAAAAATAAAACTTTTCCATAATAAAAATAAATCACTCAGTCTGGCTTGATAATCAGTATGAAATTATTTACAAAATTGGTACTTTGAATGGATGATTGCATGTAAGACATATTTTTCTAGTTGGTCTACATATCTTGAGAAAACCTGCAAAAAAACACAATTGCCGACTATTTTGGTTCTTTCACCGCTATTTTTTTTTTTCATGTAAGTCAGATGAAGATGATGATGTGGTTGGTGGTGTAGAAATTATTAATAGCTGTTTTTGTACTGAAATTCCGAACAGCTTGTGTATTATTTGCTCTTTCTCTAATATGCGGTAGTGCTAATTTACGTTCAAAATATTGAAAAGAATTTCCGTTGTTTACATCTTTTGACTGTGTTTGATCGATTATTTTCTGTATATTATATTATAAGCAGCATCAAAACTACAAATATCAATAATATTATAAAATAAAGTCAAAGATATAATATATTTGCTTACCGTTTTGAAGTGAATTCAGGCAGCATTTGATTCATTGTACCTACATCGCTTTTTCTGCTATTATAATATAAAATAATTGGTGGTTTACGTTGTCGACCAGATACTTGACTGTGTAAGCTGCTAATCATTATAACGTTTTTGTCGTTCTTGGTACAAACGAACACAATGTAATCTTATCATTATATGGAAACATACTTGAATATACTACTCTATTGTCATATCGACAACCTTTTCAACCGATGGGCCAAAATCAATTAAAAAAAAAAGAAAATAAATTTTCTAGATAAGAGCATGCGCCAAGGGGTTTAATACTTATTGTTACATTTTCAACTGTCACAACAAATTTAATTTTAATTAAAACAATATTCAAAAATAAACTTTTTTATTTTTTTACACTAAAATTGTGTAAAACTTGTGGTGAAAGTCAGAAAACCGTGTCGAAAACTCATTTTCTATTTGATAAAGAAAGATTCGATTCTTGTTCTAACATTATTGCACAAAACGGCATTATTGCACAAAAAGGTAGGTGTTCCAACATTATTGCACATAATTATGTGATTCATTTTTTAAAATGTTGTTTTTGAGTAGTTTTAGTTTAATCTGAAAAGCTTTAATATTTGAATATGCTTCATTAATCAAAATTCCTTTTATTTGAAGCTCTCGGTTTAATTCGTTCATTAAAGAAGCCATGTCTGTTAAGAATGCTAAATCAAAAAACCATTTTGGATCCAATAATTCTAATATTTCCCTTTTGTTTTCAACCACAAATATGTGAATAGCTTCTTTCAACTGAAAAAAACCTTTTAAGTGCATTTCCTGCACTAAGCCACCTTACTTCGCAATACTAAATATCAGAACAGTCAAATTAATAAGAATCGAGTTTTTTAATTAGGAATTTTAATAGTGGCGAACGAATAAAAAACTAATAGTATAAAAAAAGGGCCACATTTAAAAACCGAATGGTCTATTGCAAAAACATTTACACTACCGGGTTTGTATTTTAAATCCGTTTCAGTTCAGTTTCAGTTCCGGGCATAATAATTTATCATTTTTTTTTCATTTTTGCATAAAATCTCAGAAAACCCGAAATTTTTAGGTGTGCATGAAAGTGCGATAATTGTGTATGAAGGTTTGCAGATTTTAAGCTGTAACTATGATTATTGGAACAATAGCTGATAACAGTCAATATCTCATTTCTATTAAAATATACAACGACAAATACAGTTTGTATATGTTTCGAACACTAATACAAATAATCTATAATTCAATACATCTATTTTCTTTATACCTTCACTTAAATAATTAATATTATCTATACCTACTCGTATATTACATTGAAATTTTCAATTTAAATTAAAATTGATTCCAAATACAAAACTATTGTACCTATTCAGAATTTAAATGTTCATTTCGAGTTAAGAAAAATTTGAATACCAAATAAATGGTACCCCACAGTTATTATAAAATTTTCCATAAATAATTTGAATTGAGTAAAGAGAATTTATTTATAGTTTAGCCTTAAGGATATGGCAATCGCGTTATAAAGATAAAATTTTAATATTTTATCTAAGTATATGCATTTTATTAAAACAAAAAATAATATAAAAAAAAAAAAAACCATGATGAAAATTAAAATATTCTTGTGTCAATATTATCTTAGAATATTATCAATATTAGAAACAGAGTAGAAAAAAGAAATCAAATATTTTGCAACTCTATAGCAACTGCTATTATTTTGCAAAAATTTTAAATTTTCAAACGGAAATTTTCATTTTATTCATTACTAATAAAAACAAATAATAAAAATTTATAACTGAGTTGAGATATTTACAAAAAAAAAAAATTTAATAAAATAATAGTTTTATGTAAATTTATATTATTAACAGATAGATACATATATATTTTTTTATTTGATTATAATTAAAATATTATAAGTAATAATAAATATTAGCTATATCAGCACTATTAGTTTATTAAATTATAGTACATTCCAATAATGTAATTATAGAATAATATTTGATTCGATGAAATGGATATAGGTAAGATATTTAATAGCTATATAGAGCTGAAAGTGCAATTATTGCTATGTTTGTAATGATGGTATAGGTACTTTTATAGTATGATGAATTTCAAATATAATGGTTTAAAATAAATATTTTCCTTACAAGTTATTTTTCAAAATGATCAACGAGAACAAAAAAGGATGTTTTACTCGTTAGTAAAATATTACTAATGAATGAAAGGATAATTAATTGCAAGCTAACACTCTTAAAAACATTTTTTTTCCGTTTGTTTTTTCGGAAATACCTGTTTGTATAATTAAATAAGGTTCTGAAATTTATTTATTCAAAATTTTTTAGTGTGAATTTATAGAATAAATATTTATTAATTTTTTTTTATTATTTAAATATTTTCAGTTATTATAATGATATCTCAATAGCATTAACTCTCAATTTTGTTTTTAATAATTACCCATTCATATTTCTTGAGCAATAGTAATGTATGAGTATAGGAATAGTGGAGCCCTTATACTTATGTAGATAATATAAACCTCCAAAAAGTAAATTCCATTAAATATTTGGGTGTTATGAATAATGATATATTAATAATATAGATAATCATATACGTTACGTTAACCTTCATCCGTCCCTAAAAAAAAGTAAGGCTAAAGGCCCTTGGGTCAAAATAGACTTATCTATGGTTTTATGCTAAAAAGCATTTTTTGTTAATTTATTGCTAATAAGTTTAAACAAAAGTGTGTGCACATTTGATGTGTGCTTGTTGTCGGATTTTTGGCAAAAATTGCAACGGCCTCCTTTCTTTTTAGTTTGCTTATTTGTAGATATCGTTGGTGAACGTTTCTTGCGTTAGCGGTTGTAAGGTTAGCTATAAAATGTTGACACGTCTAATATGTAGGAGAAAATAACAACTGGCCATCTGTTTGTTTTCCTTTTACGAGTATAACTAGCTATCTTTTTATCTACTGTGTCTACGCCACCTCTGATCCGATTATAGTCTAAAATAATCTGTTTTTTTCGGTGTCGTTTGCAACTTGTATACTTTTGTGTAAAGTGCGTTGAAGAATAACTTGTTTTTTTTGTAAATAAGACACCATATAGTATCCCGGAAAAAAACGCAAACGTTGACGAAAATACAGGCTTACTTTTCACGTCCAAAACCACAAGTGGAGATGTGAAGTTTTATTTTTCCTTACGGTTCCAATCATATAGTTATTTTGCGTTTCAATAACATTTGTCTAAGTTGATACGATGTGAAAAAATTATCAAATGTAACATTTCTGCCATTTAGCTCTCTTTGACATAAATCAAGTACTACACGTAAGCCTTGCTTTTTCTCAGCTACAGCGCCACCTGCTTTTCCTGTATACACTTGAATTTTCCAAACGTATGTATATTTATACTATCGCAAAGTATCCAAAATTTAATTCCGTATTTTGCCGGTTAATTCGGCATATATTGGGGAAATGGACACCTAACTCGAAACCCCACCAATTGCTCGTCAATCGTTACATTTTCATCTGGATTGAATAGTTTTGGCAATATTTCCGCCCATTTATTTTGTCCGTATTTCTGCGAGCAGCTCGTGTGCTGCTATCATCAAATCTTATGACTTTTGAAATAACTTTGAATCGCTTGAGGGACATAGTGGCACGGAAAATATCTCGGTCTTTTTTCTTGTCCCACAAGTTTTCAAGTGTTTCATTGTGAGATTTGAATACACCAGCTAATATCAAAAGACCAATGAAGGCTTCCAATTCTATGGTATCTAAAGGTTTCCAGTTTTTCTTGATATACTCGTTGTTCAAAATTTGTATTGTCAATTATAATTTTTTCAATACTCTTTGTAATAAGCAACTAAAAAGCTGAAATTTCATCAGATATACGACTAGCTGCGTATCTTGTAATCACTGGAGTAAGATGTATTACATTTGAAGAGAAAGCTCGACCACCTTGAGTAAAGGACTCAGAAAACCATTGAATATTTTTATCCTTGGATAAGTATGATGCCAGTGGTAACGGCAAGGGTAGTTCTGAATAAACATCCTCGTGGGTATCATACGAACTTTCATCAAATTTCACATGATCTGAAGTTTCTGAGCAGGTATCGTTTTCAGATAATATTGCAGCACATATGTCATCTTCGTTCCGCAACATCTTGCAAAGGTTTAAAAAATTTTTATTTGTTGTAGCAAAAACCAAAATTATAAAAAAAGCACTTACGCTTTCGTAAAATATATATTTTTATATTATTTTTCGTAAAACAATTTTCAAAAATAATGCCGATACTATAAAAATTTACTGAACTCTAAACATAGGACGTAAAATTTTCACAAGAATAAAATATATATATATGTATATTTACTAAATATATATGTATATTTACTTTATGATTACTACGATTATACGACGAATTAAAAACAAAAATTACAATTCGGGGATTTCCCTAATTAGATGCTTGTATACAAATATCACAAACTTAGAGGATCCATTAAAGAGATGGAGAGAACATTTCCAAGAACTGAGCAACGGAGAAAGTACAAATAATGAAGCAAACATGAGAAACAGAGACAATGCAAATATCTACCCAACTGAGGGACTGCCAATATCTACTCAAGCTCCAAATATAGATGAAATCAAAGCTACAATTAATATCCTGAAACACAACAAAGCAACAGGTGAAGATGGAATTCCAGCAGAAATAGCCAAACTGGACCCCGACCAATTCGCAAAAACAATTGAACACAACATCAGAAAAGCATGGATAGAAGAGAATATACCACCATCATGGAAGAAAGAAATGATTGTCAAGATACCTAAGAAAAGAGACTTGGCAAATTGCAGCACCTGGAGAGGAATCACGGTTCTAAATACTATTCATAAGATAATAGCAATTATTATAAAGAAAAGATTAGAAAAAGTACTAGAACCAATACTACGGAAAGAGCAGGCAGGTTTCAGACCAAACCGAAGCTGTGTTGACCAGTCAAATACTTTACGGGTCATAGTTGAACAATCAGTAGAATGAAATGCCCCACTATATCTACTATTCATAGATTTTAAGAAAAAGACATTCTAAGAAAATTTTGCACTGGAATAAACGGAATAGAAAGGGATCTCTTCGGCAATTTAGAAGACTTAGATTACGCAGATGATGTATGCCTCATATCAAGAAATCAAAGGGACCTACAGAACAAAGTCAACAGATTACAGGAAGAAGCAAAGAAATCGGGACGGGAATTGAATATCGAGAAAGCCAAGGCAATGAGAACAAACAACAGTGATAGTGAGCCAATAACAGTGAGTGGACAACAGATAGAATACGTAGAAGAATTCAACTACCTGGGGAGCATCATAACATCAAGAGGAGGTACAACAGAAGATGTCAACAGCCGTATAAATAAGGCAAGAAGAACATTTGGGAGCCTAATGAAGATATGGCGGAGCAACCAAATATCGAGAACAACAAAGCTAACAACATTCAAAGCATGTGTTAAGTCAACATTAATATATGGCAGTGAAACAGCAGAGGATGGTGGCTCACTTTGGTCAGAATCAAACAGAAGCTACAAGTGTTCATCAACAAGTGCTTGAGAATTATATGCAGAATATTCTGGCCGGCAAGAATTAGCAACGAGGATTTATGGATGATAACTGGAGAAGAACCTATCAACAGACAGATAAATAGGAAAAAATGGAAATGGATAGGTCATACACTAAGGAAATCAGAAAGTAATATAGCAAGAAGAGCTCTAGAGTGGAATCCACAAGGACAAAGGAGACCCGGCAGACCATACAACACATGGAGACGCACAATCGATCAAGAATTAACAATCAACAATTATACCTGGGACGATGTTAAGGAAGTAGTACTCAGCAGAGAGGAATGGAGGTTCACTATAAAAGCCCTATGCTACCACGCGGAGTAATAGGAGAAAAAAAAATACAAATATTTTACATTCACAATGCTATGAATAAATGCATATCTAGTATTAGGAATTACTATAGGTCATTTAAGACCCAAGGAGCTTTAGTGTTACTTATTACAAAAAAGGTATAACGGTTAATCGTAATTTATTCAAATTTTGTGTAATATTTGTTTACAACATATTTGATAAAGTCATTGAGTTATATATTTGTAACTATTATATTTAACGAGATATTTGAGAGTACATTTTCTTTTGGGTCGAGATAGACCCGAGGGACGGATGAAGGTTAATAATAAGATTGAAAGAAAAATTGGGTATTTAGGCAGAATAATAAACGAGCTTTCCAAACGGCCCATTCTGGCGATTTTCGATCTTGAAAAACCGATTTGCAGTCCTTTCCGAAAGTTGGAAATACCACCAATCGATAGAGCATCCTCGATTTAGTTAACAAACTTTTTTCTAAATTTTATTCTAATAAATAACGGCTCCTTCTCATCTTAAAAAGCTGGTTCGCATGGTCTGGACCACCCGGTATATATAATAATTATTATATTATAAATAGTATTTACTAGTAAAATGCCATTGCTAATTTAGTAAAGTTTGAATGCAGTTTAAAAAAATGTATACATATTACAACTCAAAACACCAACAACAATATAAAGTAAATATGTATTATCTCTCATCATAATTCATTATCATTATTTTCTCACTACAATTTACTTCTACCTATACACCTACTTCCATAACATATTAAAAAAAAATTAATTAATTCTCTCAATTCTCATTATTTCATTTATAATTAACTGTTTTTTCATTATTATTATTGTTGTTGTTCTAAACGGCTTCAGACAAAACAAAATTAGTATATATAAGATACTAATAAATTTTAAAAAAAATTTAGGATTATCCAATAAGACCCAAATTTGCGCTATCTAAAGATTTTCTATAATACTTCTGTGATAATACTTTGAATTAAAAGTATCACAAATCGAAAAAATTAAAATATTTAAATATAAATAATATTATTGTAAATGAAAAATAAATCATAAATTGACAACCATTTTAAATTCGCAGCTGTTAATATTTTTAAATCCTTTTAAAAATCTTTTGACACATTTTTTGTATTTTTCTTTTCATTTTTATTTTTTAAATAAAACAAGAAGGATAATAATCAAAATATTGTAAAAAGAAAATATGTCAAAAAACAAAAACAATCAAGAGAAAATGGGAAAATATTTTATTTAACCAATAGAGGTTTACATATTTTTATATCAATTTTTTGTTTTTTTTTTGTTTTTAAATCATATTACTATGATTAAATTGTTGAACTTTTGAGATCGAATCAAAATATTTTGGTACATCAAATTGATTGAGCATATCATAATAAAGTTTTTGGTTTTTTTTTGTTTTTATTTATAAAATTTCTAGTGAGATAAAGATATATAAATTCATGAATATAAATTAAAATAAAAAAAAGAAATGATAAATCATAAATATTCATGATAGTTTGTATCTTTACTAAATATAAAAAAAAAAAATAAAAATACAAAATTTTCTCAACATTGATAATATTTCATACTTACGATAAATATCCAATTTCCATCCATCTTCCATACCAGATTCTGGTATAAAAGTTTGTTCTGCCCTACATGATAAAAATTTTCCTCTATCATCGATTGTTGGTGTAAATGTTAAAATTGAAGTTGTACGATTTCCTTCAGCATTCGACTAAAATTGAGTGATTGGTAAATTTTAATGCAATATTAAGATTATTGAATTAAAATAAAATATAGATATATATATATATATATATTTTTATTAAATTAAAGTATCAAAATCTTAAATTTATATCAATTTAAAATTATTTATTATTAAAAATATTTTTAATTGACCTTGGAAAAATTATTTATAGTTAACCATAATAATAAGTAAAAAAGGGTAAGACATCATGAGCATCAGATATATTTACAAAACTGATAATACAACATTATCGACTTTTCTTGGATTACGTAGTGAACATTGCACCAATTTAATTGCATTCTTCTCTATTACTTTCTCTCGCACTTTTGACTCAAATTTCTCTTTTTGTTCTACATACATACGTTAAGTAATAATTATGATTATAATCAATTAGCTAATAACTTATAATTATAACTATAATTATTAATTACTTCACATTCTACGGCCAATGATTGCAGAGTAAATTAACATAAATAAAAACATAAACATATTATAATAAAATAAATGATTGTAGTTGATAAGATTATTTTTGATCTAATCTCTAGATTAATATAAATCGATAATGTAAGCAATAACTATCTTTTTGGAATCAATAAAAAAAATTTAAAATTAAATTAAATTATTAATTAAAATACTTTTAATTTTAATTAATTAATTAACTTGTATTAGAATAAATAGATTATGTTATAATTAGTTGATAGAACTTAAGATCAGATATGTAAATAACAACATAAGTAATTAACAAATATTTATGAGGAGTGTAAAAAAACACAAATATTTATTTGACAGTCCTACCAGAGTGTACCAACATTTTTATGTAATGGCTTGACGTCAATTAGTATTAAGCACATTGTTGACGCCTGTTCGCTTTACAAAAATATAGAGAATACATGCACTGAGGTGCTGAGGTAATAGACATAAGGGTAATAATATTATCAACATTAGATATTGCCATAAATAAACAAATTAAAAATCATTATCTTCTATCTTCTCTTGAATTAATGTTCAATCTTGTAAATTCAAACTTTTTATTAACATTTTTATTTTATCACTTTAAGCTAAGCTATACATTGTATTATAATATATTGTGTATATTTGAATATCTTGTTTGTTTTTGTTTTAATTAAGTTTGTTTTCATAATTGATTTCATCATAATGATTGCATTCATAACAGAATGTAGCCCAAAACCGAAAGAGGTCTAGTGACCATACAAAATCTAATTCATTCCGTGTCTACCATTTTATGGATTTGGCTTTACAACTTGGGGTCGAAAATAACATCAATGGATTTTCATAGTAAAACAACATCTTTTGGCATCTTAATTCCTTTATACTACAAACACAAAATATATTAAATGTATAACAAAGTTCGTTATTTATGAAACTTAACTGCTTAAAAGCTTCTATACTTCTTTATTTGCGATTCCAGCGTAATTGTAGCAACGTAAGTAATTTAACATTGTACCTTTCAACATACAAAATAACGACCTAAATGAAAATTATTGTTGTTTTAATACATTACTGTCGATAGCTTTGTTACACGAATGTTTAACTCAACCTTTTCATTTTCATATCCCATACATTCGACACCATTTTGGACAGTTTTTGTAATAATCTATGAATTTTTTGTAGTCTTCATTATAAATGGATTCCTATTTTCAGATACCCGTAATTAGGACGTAGTATAATATGGACTATAAAGCCATGTATATCTCTCATTCAACAGGTTACCTTACATTGTGTCATATATGTTGACTCTGCGGTAGTTCTTTCCGTTCAGAGCTGCAAATTTCTTGATGCGTTCAAGTCTTTTAAATCGGATTGACATATAAAATGAAATTATGTAATGGAAAAATTATTAATTACAACAAAAGTTAGTGGTATGCGCCTTGATATACATTACACCTCATAGTCTTTCGTTTCAAGAAAGGCCTTCTATGAATTTAAAATTTTAATGGCAGCTGCATACTTCATCTACGAAATTTATGCAGCATTTTTTTTAAAGGACCTTAAATTCCTATTAACATCTTTCTTTCAAATACTTCTATAATACAAAGATGGGAATAGAACATTTGGTTAGAATGAATGATCAAAGCATGTTAAAAAAACTATTAGACGCAACCCCTTACAACATTAAAGCGATAGGCATACCAAAATATATGGACGAAGTTAAGGACATTAAATGTCGACAGATTGCAGCTAACGAATGGAGAACAGTAGTCCAAGATATATATATGTAGAATGGAAAAAAGATATATGTAATCAGAATGGAAAAAAGTTGGAAACTAGTTCAAGATTCACTCCGACCTGTAGAACTAACAAATCACGATGATGTGAATGAACCAAGCAAATCAAAAACTATAGCTAAAATCAAAAACTATAGCTAAAATCAAATAATATAGCTTTAGTGAAGTATTTAGTATAAAGCATTAGTTTCACAACATACAAAAAAATCATATTATCATAATCACGAAAAAAATAAACAAAAAATAAGACAACTTCAAACCGGTATTGAAGAAACAATAAAAGTAAAAAAAAATAATATCCACCATTTTGTTTTTTATTTTTAATATTTTATTTAAACTTACAATTTCGTGTGTATTCTTCATTGGTGTACTACCTTTCCACCATGTTATTGTTGGTGCTGGTCTAGCTCCTTCTACTTCACAACTTAACTGATATGAATTATCTGCTGATAAAGGACGATTTTCACCTTGTAATTTTACTGATACTGGTCGTACTATTAATAAAATATAAGTAAAAAATTATTCAAATAAGTTAATTTAATCAAAAATTTTAATAACTATAAATTTATTATTAATTTAATAAAATACTTAAGCCAACTTAAGAAAATGTACGATTACATGTAAATTGTATTATGCAACCATAATAGGAATATCAGAGCATTTCGTCAAGCTTTCGTTAAATTTATCTGTCTTAATGCGCTAACTATAATGACATAGAACTACATAATATTATGTAAATATCAAATTGCCTAACGAAGCTGACATAGGTATTTGTCAAAGCATATGTCGACCCATAATGACATAGTAACATAAGAAAAACAACAACAACAAAAAATTACATATGTCGAATTCGGTTTGGATGGAATTTAGCATAAGAATTCTATGTTTAACGAAAAATTAGCGAAATGTCAAATTCAACATCATTGCCGCATATGTCGATTATGGGCAGTTACATGTATTTTCCATATACGGAATATGACATATGCCACGACATATGTAGTTCTATGTCATTATAGTTAGCACTTAAGGAAAGTGCGATTTCATTCGCACGTTCTGTACGGAAATTTGACATTTGATTTAGGAGCTGTTATTACTTATTGAAAATTTGTGATATATAATAAAATAATTTAATTATTTAATAATTTACATATTTCATAATAAATTAATTATACATAATTAAAAAGGAAAATATTAATAATATAAAATAATAATAACAAAATAAAAAAACATTAATTAAAATATCTATGTATTTTTATTTACATTTATAATTTAACAATAGTCAAAATAACTTAAGTTAGCTAAAGTCTACGGGGAACTTAAGCAAATTACAAAACTTTAGCTGGCTTTTCATTTAGTTTTGACATAAGCTTAAGCCAACTTAAGTTCATTATGGTTGGGCCTATAAATTTAATATATCTATTATTGCAAATTTTGTTGTTGCAGAATGGCAGTGTCATTGTATTAAAACTGTTATCAAGGATAACGTAGGAATAAAAAGATGGGTTGTTTATGACAATATTTTTGGTTTTTTTTATATACTGGCAGATATGACGTAGATCAAAGAAATCAGAGGTCTTTTATAGACGAAAGCATGCATTATTTTGACAAGCGGTGAGACCATTACCCAGTGGTCTAGTATCCATCACCACTAGTAACTATTGTTAGTAAAAGATAAAATTAAATATTAATTATGTTAAAAAGTTAAATTCAAATACAAAACGAAAGTAGAAAAGACCAAATATGAATCACAATAACTATTTATCGATTATAAAGCTTTCATTTTAAAGTTCTTTCACTAAGGTTAGTGTCCAAATAAGCTAATTTCGAGTTAGATTTAAGTAACATTCTAAGGACAACAGGCTCAAATTTACCGTAGTCAGTACTAAACAGGTCAACAGAACTTAAATTACGCGGACTATTTCTAAAAATTATTAAATCCTAATTTTAAGTGTGAGGATATTCCCAGCAATAATTTGGTGCGTAAACGTAATGTCAGTCATCAATCAACGTAGCGGAAAAGATTTCAGGTATATCATAAGCAACATATCTTCGTAAGGAGGAAATTTAAAAGGGTCAAACCATGAAAAAGCATGTAGTGCAAAGCGTAAAAATTTACGCTGAACTAATTCAATACTGAGACCAAACTTCCGAAGTATGTATATCCAAGTATCGGTGATGTAGTAATCTGCAAGCTTATATTATTAATGGAATTGAAATATATGAAATTGAGTCTGTCATCCAAAATAACACTGAGATCACGAGTCGACTCAGAATTGATTAAAGTTTGATTCCCAGGATGGTAATCGAAATTCAATAATAGAGCTTTACAGCTATCTACTAAAGCTTAAAACCCAACATTTAAAGCCATTTAATTCGAGATTGTTAGTTGTGCATCATTTGGAAAAATTGTTAGGATCATTTTAGAGTAGGTTAAATTTATCATGAGCATAATGATTTTACTAACAAAACAACTTGTAAAACAACTTTTATACTCTCAACTTTTATACATTCAAATTTTAATTGAGAGTATATTCTGGGAACAAATTAAATTAAATGGAGGTATTCTATTTAAGAAGGCTTATTTCCTGACAATAGTAGTAGTTTTCCACATTTAATGAGTTGATAAGCCAGTAATTTGATAAACAAATTATCGAAATATTGTAGATATTGTAGTAAAAATTCGCTGTACCTTACTTAGTTATGCACGAAAAGGTGATTCTACCTAAATTACTGTAATAAAAAAAAAAACTTAATTTTTGCAATATTCTTGGACTATCAACGAACTTCCAGGCAATTGAAGCCCATCTTCTTTTTGTTTTTTTTTTTATATTATAGCCAACACTTAGGTTGTGAACCTTTTAGTACTTGTGTACCGTTGACCATTTGAAAAAGGAAAGGATATTTAAAGGAAAGGAAAGAAAAAGGAAGAAGAAAAGTTTTGTGGGAAAGAGCGAACAATGTTGTTAATATTAGTCTTAAAACTCTGTAGATCATAAATAAAAAATCCTTCTCTCATTGGGAATGCTTCGATTGGGCCGCGATTCCACAATCGAGATGTTCTTACTATAAAAGAATTTCCATAGCCGGACTTAAACCAACTCGGAATTTCCACTGTGAAAGGATGGACACTTGATGCCTCTCGTGTTATGCGATGGAATTGCTTGAGAGAAGGAAGAAGTGTCAGCACCAAGTAGATATCTATAAAATAGAGAAAGTGCTTCAGCAATACGACGATGACCAAGTGGTATAAGGGATGAGGTCACATTTATGTCGCCTATAAGACGAATGGTGCGGTTTTGAACTTTGTCCAAAAAATTTAAAGCAGTTTTTGGGGCACCTTCCCATAAATGTCAGTTATACTCCAGCTTGGGTCGAATATATGCTTTATAGATTTTTAAGAGGTCTCGAGATGAAAAATAAGCTTTGCAGCGACTTAAAAAGCCCAAACATTTGGCGGCGCTTTTTGCAATGTCGAAAATATGCTCATTCCAGTGCATATTTTGATTCACTCGCATCCCGAGAATGTTCAAATCTTTGAGTCGCTGAATAACTTCATTTTGAAGCCGAAGAATTGGTTCGAATGCTGTTAGCTTGTTACTAACAACCGTCAATCACAAACAGACCAAGAACTAGAAATCGTGAATTCCAAATTATTAACTAACATAATTCCTCTTATGCATAACCTAGCTTTGTCATCTGTGGACGTTTTTACAGAAATAAATAACTTAGACATAAAAAAAGATCATGGTCCTGATCTTCTTCCGCCGATATTTTTGTATAACTGTATTTTCAATTTAACTGCTCCACTTACCTTAATTTTTAACAGATCCCTAACATTAGGCATTTTTCCACTAATTTGGAAAACATCGTACCTAATACCAATTCACAAAAAAGGTGACAAAACTCTAATTGAAAATTATAGAGGCATAGCAATTCAGTCGACTATACCCAAGTTATTTGAAAAACTCGTGACAGATAAAATAACACCTATAATTAATCCAAATCTTAACCAGGAACAA
Organism: Argyra leucocephala; assembly: GCA_963942445.1. NCBI lineage: Eukaryota > Metazoa > Arthropoda > Insecta > Diptera > Dolichopodidae > Argyra > Argyra leucocephala. The sequence goes on along the minus strand of OZ012681.1, from coordinate 65,293,461 downwards.
CACGGTTTTAGAAAAGGCCGTTCCACTACCACTAATTTAGTGATATTTACATCGGAGGTACTATCTCTTATGGAAAAAGGTCTACAAATTGACACAATATATACAGACTTTAGCAAGGCATTTGATCGAATAAATCACGATATACTGGAAATAAAACTGGCAAAACTAGGTATCAGTGGCGCTATGTTAAATTGGATAAAATCTTATAATACCAAAAGAGTTCAATTGGTTAAGTTTCAAGGTATTACGTCTAAAGCCATTTATGTCTACTCAGGGGTACCCCAAGGAAGCCACTTAGGACCACTTCTCTTCAATATATACATTAGAGACCTTTCTAATTGCTTATCTGGCATATCTCACCTTTTTTATGCTGATGATCTCAAATTATACCACATTATAAATAATTTTAGTGATTTTTGCTTCCTCCAGTCTAAACTTAAATGCTTAGAAAAATGGTGCTCTGAAAACATGCTAGACCTCAACGTTAGTAAGTGTTACGTCATGAGCTTCACTCGTAAAAGATCTACATTTTTATATAACTATACTTTGCATAGCCTCAACTTAGAGCGTGTAGATCATTTTAATGATTTAGGAATCATCTTGGATAATAAATTAAATTTTTATCTCCACTATGAAACAATGATATCAAAGGCCAACAAAATGCTAGGTTTTATCAAAAGAAGGGCAAGAGAATTTAATAATATATGGGTAACAAGAACTTTATTCTGCTCCCTAGTGCGTTCAATCTTAGAATATGGTTGTATTATCTGGAATCCCACCTTTCTAATCCATAGTACAAGAATTGAATCAATCCAAAAACAGTTCCTTCTCTTCGCACTAAGACATCTATATAATCCCAGAGACTTTAATAACCTTCCACCTTACACTGAAAGGCTCTATTCTATAAATTTACTGAGCTTAAACTCGCGTAGAATTTTACTTTCAAACTGCTTTACATTCGACGTTTTATCTGATAAGGTTGATGTTGACCTTATTAAATTAAGAATCAGAATCAATAACGATGTTAGACCTACAAGACACACCAAATATCTAATCGAAACAACACATAGAACTGAATATGGGAAAAATGAACCCATCAACAGGTGTTGCATACTATTTAACCAGTTCAGCTCCCTTTTCCATGACACACTTTCAAAAAATGCTTTCAAATCTAAATTAATTAACAGTCTCAAACAATTGTAGATAATGTATCAAATCCTAAATTAATATATAATTATAACTAACATTAACTTAATAATTAATTATCTCATATTAAAAATTAACTAAAATAAAATGGAAAATTAATCTCTAAATTTTTTTCTCTCTCTCTTTCTATCTAATATATTAAAATAATGCAAATCAATAAAATGTATAATTAGTATATTTATCTCTTAATAAGTAAATTCCTGCTAATGTAAAAAAAAAAGGTAAAAGTAGAAGAGAAGAAAAAAAAAAAATTAACTAGATTTGATTTGATCTAAAATAATTTTTTATATATTTATTGTATATATGTAATCTATGTATTATTATAATTATTACGTATCATTTTTTTTTTTTTTTTTGTCAATACCTTGTAGGTAATAAAATAAAATAAAATAAAATAAAATAAAACAGCTTTGAGTTTTTGAAGTGTTAAACTCGACTCTGTTTGCTCTACCCCAGTCGACAATTTTGGCTAGGTCGTGATTGAGCGCGCCGGCCATCATTGTTCTTTTGGAGGTGACTGCGGAAGCTGTAGCATTAGTTTGTTTTAGAAAATCATATGATGCTACTAGAGTGCTGTCATCAGCAAAACTATGGATTGGATTGAAAGTTATTTTGAGAAGGTCATTAATGAAAATGAGAAATAGGTTGGGTGAAAAGACGGAGCCTTGTGGAACACCAGCATTGATTTGAAGTTGGTCAGAAGAACTACTGTCAACTGAAACTATGATAGATCGATTTAAGAGAAAGCTTTCAATCCATTTAGAAAAGGTTGGACCGAGGCCTACAGCATTGCATTTTGCTATAAGAGCCAAACTCTTATTATTTGTGTTAACAAACAAAATTATTTTTAGGAATTGTTTCATCAAAAATCATTTTACCATGAGTTTTTTGGTTGAATTTTATAACTCACAGAGGTCTTATTGACCTATTGTAATAAGTTATAAAGTCAATCAAATTAAAAATTGGGATTTGTATAGGTAGTCTAACACTATAAATACCTACTGATGAGTTCTAGTAGTGTTAGGATGAACGAAACAATTCCTAAAAATAATTATAATTTCAATTCGACGTTACTGGTGTTTCACATTTCGCACAAATTTAAATTTCAAATTAATAAAATACAGTCAAAAAATTATTTAGAAGTATAAAAATTTTGTTTTTATTTTTCTTTCCCTCTTGTTATTAGAAAAAATGGGATTATATAAAAAACAAAAACACATTGTGTTATTATATTGTGTATAAAAAACGTATTTTTTTTGTCATGAATTTTTTAAACAATTATAAATACAATAATGAAATAAAATAAAATTAATACTTACAATTCATATCCAGTGTTACTGTACTACTAATTGGTGTTGTCAAATTGTTATTTGATGCTTGGCATGTCAGTTGCATATTCAGATGTTCTCTCTTTAATTTTTCAAATACTAAAACGTTTTTTACACGACGATCTGACAATACCATTGAAGTATCATCCAATAAAGTATTTTCATGCCACCAATTAACTTTTGGTAATGGTTGTCCTGTAAATATATAATAATAGAAATTGTTATGTAGATGGTTGTATATTTTTTTTGTTTATATAAATTTTCAATTCAATTAATAAAAAAAAAATTGTGGTAAAAAGTATTTAATATTGATTTTTTTTGTCTTTATTAATTTTTTTTTTTAAATATATACTCTTGAAGTGAAACAAATAACACAAAACAGCTATGTTTTCTATTATATTATTCAAGTAATACAATTCTAGTTTAAATTGACACTATGTTCAAAATGTAGAGGATTACAAATTATGTTGAGTATTTTTTAGTTTTAGTAGGTATTATACAAATTTAGTTGAATTCTGCAATTTGTTAAAATTATCGTTGTATCAGAATAGATAGATATTATGTCAAAATTTTTTGTAGGTGTGAACAGGTAAGTAATTAAATAATTCGAATCATAATTGAAGCATATAGCATAAGTTTCTCTATAGCTTCTATGAATTATTTGCTTTTAGTATGTTGTGTCGATTTTGAGTAAAGTTCAAAACCAAAAATCAAGTGCCGATGAATTATGCCCACCCCAAAGAGATTTCTCAAGATAGATTGGTTTTATTGGTCGATTGGTTTTGATTGATCCGTTATTTGGAATACTAAACATTGATTCTAGGAAAAGTATCTGCAATTTAAATAAAGCCCTCCGCTATATTACAGGAGTTCAGCTTCGAATTTGTAACTATTAAAAAACAGTAAAATTTGCGTACAATTGAGATTTTCAAATATATTCAATTTATTATTTTTAAAAATTGTTTTTGTGAATGATAGCCAATTCTGAAGTTTTTTTTAAATGTTAAGCTATGAACAATAGTTCACTGATTTCCAGGGTTAATTTTTATTTTTTTTTTTATATATATAAATCCAAGTCTATGGTATAAATAAACTCCTTAACTGCTTTTACACAGAGATTTGGATTTATGTTGCTTTGCATATCAATATCACATTTGGAACTAACATTTGTGAAAATAAAGAAATAATTCGGCCTGGAATTCAAGAGTTATTTTTTTCCAAATTCATAATTATTTTTATTCCAGATTTTTAAAGCGATCTACATTTTTTATATATTTCAGTTTTTTAACCAGACTATGCAATAATTACCAGTATAAAATAATGAATCATGAAATATTGAACAAAAATTCATTAAATTGTCACAGGCACCCTCAAAAGCCCTTCTATATGAATTAAAAAGGAAAACTAAATTTTTCACGTTGGATACCGGTTCCTTTGTAACTGATTGGATAATGGAAGATTATCACTGCTTTTACCACATCACGTAAAGCCAATTAACTGCGGCTGTAAACATTGTGTGACACATTGAAATGTAACAACAAATTGTTATTTATTCCTAAAATACAAAACAGTAGATATTCACATTTTAACACAATGGTTTGCAATTTTGCATGGAACCTATTTGAGTTATTTCTCTTAAAAATAAAGCTAAACCAAAATTTGGAAAAAAGGAGTTTAAAACTCAACCAAAGATTTCAAGATAGTTAATATGGTATAATAGATGATACTACATATGTGTAATACCCAGACCCTACTTTTTCAGTACATGTTTCCTAAGAAAGCCATGTACATTGAACTGGAATATAAACCCGATTGTTAGTAATTGAAGCCGGAATTAGCTCTGGGATGCTCATGAAAAGATTAAAATATAATATTACAATTAAATATAAGAAGGTTTTCAACACCTACAGTAGCATCTTTCAATCTTCTTTTCAATAGCTTATGGTGTGGTACACTTGTCTCTACGACAACTCAGCTTCAGTTATTACCATGGATAGTGATATTTACACTATCCATGGCAATTATAATTCAGACATTTTAGTAGGTACTTTTTCACTACGAAGGCGCACATAATAGATAAATGTCATGTAGTACTTGATGATAAGACTAAAAGATATACCTAAGCTAAAACTCTGTTGGATTTTTTTTATACAAAATTTTTAAAGTAAATTGATGAATAAACAAATTGTAACACTTTTGGCATAATAACATATGAAAGTCAATATTGTTATGGCAAACAATGCTTTTTTTTTTTTAATGTGTTTTATTTATATTAATTTTTTTTTCTTCTTATAGATATTTTTACAAAACAACACTTAAACCAAAGTATTCTATTTCTTGTTTTCATCCTTAATGACCCTACTGAGAAAGGTACTCTAAGATTTCAAATTTCTTAAATTTATTAATTCATTTAATCAGCTGTTAGCTATTATTTATTGTTATTTTATTTCTTCGTACTTTATACATTTTTTTATTTTTATTATTCAATTGGAAAAGAAAAATGTTTTTGATCAAAAAATCAATTTTTATTTTGTATTTTTTTTTTAAATCTACATTAGTTATTCTAACCTACCGGCTAATTATATCTAACTTACAACTATCCTAATCTATCTTATATTTACCCTGACTCTTATTCTAACCTACCGGCTAATTATATCTGGTTTATAACTACCCTAATTTACCTAACTATTCTTATATACTATGTTTTCCTGTTTTAACTCATTTTTCTGTTCTTCTATTCTTTCCACCAATACTTATCAATGTTTATTAAATCTCTATTCGTTACATACCTATCGTACCTAAATATTTTACTATTATCTTCGAATTTAAGATTTGGCTGGTATTCTATTTTTTTTTGTCTGTAGCTCTCCTAAATATATGTTATATTATGGGCAATTTGTCTTCATTTTGAATATATTTATTGTTATCCAGGTAAATCCATCCTTCTTGAGGTATATAACCGGAGCTCATTGTCTTCTCAATGTACCTATACATCTGGATATATCGAGTGAGCAATCAGACTATTTTGTGTCACCGACTCTACTCTAGAATAATGTTTTCTTATTAGATTGATATTGGTCGATTTTTTTATCTTGCTAACCTCATAGAGCATTATGTTCGATATATAGGGTTTGTATTCTGTTTCCGATTTTCTGAATTTACTTGTACAATGGCTTATATATAATTCAATAACTCCATACAGCATGGACTTATATTATACCATATAGGGCAAGTATATGTAGGAATAGGTCTTATCGATGCTTGGTACCCTATGATTTTTACTTTGTTATTTATTTCTTTTGCATAGAAAAGCTTTTTCTAATTGGATGGAAATATGTTTTTTTATATTTTAAATTATGTGTTAAATTTACTCCCAAATATCTTACACATTTTTGGTTCATAATTTTTATATTGTCTCCAGTTTTTATGAGAAACTTTCGCCTGTTTTTTCTAACATCAGTGTTAGTTTTATCTAGGCTTGTTCTCAGGGATGCTTTTCCAAAATTTATCAACCGGTTTGAAGTGATATTTTCTTACAAATTTTTTTATTTTTTAATATTAATATTTCCATCAAAATATTATGGTTTGTCAGAGTAGCAGACTAAGTCAAGAATATTTAACTATCGTTCATATTCTTTGCAACAATAATGTAATAGGATAAAAGAGAAAAAAAAAATAATTCAACGAGGTGAAAATCACTTTTATTTTATTTATTCATTTCAAGAGATACAAAATTTACATAAAAAACAACTGAACATAACAAAAAATTATGAAATTTCATATATTAGTAAATATTATTATTATAAAGTATTTATATTATTTAAAATATTTCCAAATAGCTAATTGATTTTCAGTATATTCTTTCGGTTTAGATTTTTTAACCCTGGTATCATCTGCCGAGTTATGGTTCCTCAAACAAATTTTTACATAGGGAACTGCGTTCCAAGTTTCCAATGGACGACCAACTAAGTTTAATTTCATCAAATTTGATACTGTCTGCACTGTTAATCTGGCTCTTATATCAGTAATTATGATGTTCATCAATGAAAATCCTCGTTCTGCTTCAGCACTGCTAACGGCAACCGTATTAACCATATTTTTCGCTTTTTGAATGTTTTCTGCAATTTTACTAATTTGCTGATGGCCATTGGTTATTATATTTTATACATAACCACGGAAATCATTCTTATCGATATAAACTTTTCCAAATTTATCAAAATTCTCTTCGGCCTCTATCCACAGAACTACAATATCTTCAATTTTCCATGTGCTCGGCTCTAGCAAATTGGCTAGCTTATAAATAATGGTATTATCAATATTTTTTTTTGTTACTATTTGATCCGAGATAAGAGCAATCCATCAATCTTAATTTCATATTTTTTATGATGCTGTCAATAAGGGAATCTCTGGGAAGGGAAGGAAAGAAATTTTTCACGTTACTCTAAATAAATCATCTATATAGTATTCTTAATCAATGCTTTTACATATATACCTATCTATGGTAACTTGATAAAATTTTAAATTTTTTTTATTTTTTTTAAAAATTAACTGAAAGATTTCTATAAAGTAAAAAATTAGAATCGCAATGAAAAGTAGATAAAATTTTCAAATTGTTTATATAAATTTGCACCAAATGGTAAATAAATTTTATTTAAATAATTTTTCTTTTTTTGCGTTTTTTTTTTTTTTTGCCAAAGTGAATAATTTTTTTTTCGCTTATTTTAATAACCGGTTCGCACGAACCATAGAATTTACATTTAACATAGCTTTGTGCTTCATTATAATTTTCGTGTAGCTGTACTTGCATTTTTGATATTGGTTGATAACGCTGTAGTCATGTAGTGTCGCCTGCTTGGTTTACATTAAATAGTCTTAATTCTATTTAATATCTATAATTATAATTGACAAGCATTTAAGGTCCTGCGCAGTAGACACCTTTTCATTTTATTTCGATTCTCCTACTCCTTAATGAACTTCTAATATACATAATATATAAGATTATATATAAAACAAAAATGCGCACACAGTTGAACATTTTGTACACATCCGATTTTATTATTCAGCAAATACATTATGCATAAGTGAGAACTTATTAAAATAATAAACAAAAGCAAACAAATCAGTTATTATATATTATATTATGTACTTGCTAATGAATCTATGTCAATCATCTCAAATAAAAAATATAAAAAAGCAAAACCAAAAAAAGTCAGTTAAATTGTTCATATGACTAGCAAATTTATTTTATATAGTAGAGTTAGAGTACCTATCTATAATTATAATTGACAAGCATTTAAGGTCCTGCGCAGTAGACACCTTTTCATCTCTAATGACAAAATTTTTTATTTTTAGTAATTTTATCCACTAAATGCCACTTACTATAGGGAATAATATCGGAAACGAAGCAGTATATGAGGGACGTGTATTTATGTGTCCTAAATAAAACTTACTAACCACAAAACTTTTTATTAAACACGAGTGGTTTCTGCTATATCGTGCGAAGTCTATGTCAGTACGTAAATTATTGTTTTTTTAAAAACTTTAAATTTGACTTCAACTTGAAATATAATTACTCAACAGGGGCCACTAGTAATAATATATTTCATAAGCTTGTTGTTTACTATGATATTGTATATTTCACATTTAATTGCAAATTTAAGTACTAATAATCATTTAGTATGAGCAAACACTCTTTTAGAGAATAAATGACCCGAATGAAATTTTTATTATTATTGTGATATATTTTAAAAATTTTCAGAATTCAGTTAAATTTCAATTGACTTAATATAAAATGTAAGATTTTAAAGGTGGTTTCGTAAGTGTTATGATCGAAATTCGAATGCAGTTCGGTACCTTGCTTGGTCCAATCGACTTGTCATACCTCCATATGAACACAAATTAAATTTGATACATTTAACTACATTAAAAAGTAGGCGTGAAGTTTCTGATGTTCTTTTCGTCATCCAAGTAGTGAAGGGGAATATTGCATCCCCATTTATATTTAATTCTACCCGAATTTCCAATAACACTCGACTTCGATCACCTAATATTTTTACACTTGTATTTCATAGAACCAACTATGGTATGAATGAGCTTATCCACAGAATGCTGATAATAGGGAACAAATATAAGAACCTGATTGACTTATCACTCTCAAAAGATGTGTTAAGGAATCAGCTATACCTCTATAGCCAGAACCCTTCTAACTAACCCCTCTAACCATTAGGTAGTTAAATTTTGTAAATTTTTATTGTTTTTTAAAATTTTGATTCTGTTAAATTTAATCTTATTTATTAAACGAAAAAGGAAAATAATTATTGTAAATTCTTTGAATTAAAAAAAAAAAAAAAAAAAAAATTAAAAGGAAAATAATTATTAATATCTGCTTAATATGTATGGTATTTTGATAGTAAAAATGTATGTGACTTGTCACTACAAAAATATCCCTATGACATTTGAATGTTTTGATACGCAGAAAGGCGAAGTGTATTTCCTGCTATTACTTAGTCTTGGCGAAATCTTCATTTAATTTTTGTTTTTTATGATTATTATAGAATCCTGAAAAACAATCAATATCACTATATCGTCGGTTGAGTATTGTTTTGTCGTATACGCCATTTTTTACTTTTATGACTTGATAATAGATCTTTTTCTGCTTATGCCACTTACTGTGACTTCTTAACTAAATTTAAGCTATTATCCAGTTATAACTCCTACCTTAGTAATATTAAAACCAATATATTTACTAATCCAAAAAAGTTCATTGATTTCATCAACAGCAAACGTAAAACCGATGGTTATCCACCTGTTTTTAAGCTTTATAGTGATGTTTCTAATGACCCATCTACAATATCAAACTTATTTGCTTCCTACTTCTCTCGCTCATTTGTTAACAATGGGTAATTTTACTTTTAACAACTCTTACATTAATTCGTTATACTACTATCCCCCTAGTTTCAAAATTAATGAAATATTAATTGACTTTGATAGAATTTTATCACAGTTATTATCTCTGAAAGAGGATTATTGCTTTGGGCCAGACGGGATTCCTCCCATAGTTTTGCGCAATTGCGCCTATAGCCTAGCATATCCGCTTAAAAAAATGTACAATCTGTCTTTGCTGGTGTCTTCCCTGAATTTTGGAAAAAATCTTATATTATTCCAGTTTATAAAAAAGGGGTGGCGTTCTGAGGTTTCCAATTACAGGCTCATTGCTAAAACTTCTTGCATTCCAAAACTTCTCGAATGCAACCTAATTAATCATTTTTATTCTTATTCTAAATTATTCATTTCTATAGACCAACACGGTTTTCAGAAAGGAAGCTCAGCTGTTACCAATTTAATATAATTCGTTTCTGAAACTCTTAATGCTATGGAATCTGGGCAACAAGTTGACGTCCTATTTACGGATATCAGCAAGGCATTTGACAAAATTTCTCATGATATAATACTAATCAAGCATAAAACAATAGGTTTTTCTGATCATAGTCTTAAATGGATGGGGTCATACTTATCTAATAGGGAATATCATGTCTGTTTCCGCTCCTCACTTCCTCGCCCCTTTGTTGCCTCATCTGGGGTGCCCCAGGGTAGCCACTTGGGTCCACTTTTCTTTATTATTGCAACCAATGATGCTTCACAATTTATGGTATCAGCTAAGTTAAAATGTTTTGCTGATGACTCCAAAATTAGCAAAACCATTACGTCTGTTGATGATTGTACTCTACTTCAAAATGATCTTAACAATTTTACCGAATGGTGCTCTACCAACAACCTTGAATTAAATGCATCGAAATGTCAAGTTGTTAGTTTTAATAGAAAGCATCATAGCTCTAATTATTGAATTTGATTACCATCTTGGGAATCAAACCTTAAACCGTTCTGAGCTAACTCGTGATCTAGGTGTTATTCTCGATCACAGGCTCAATTTCAAAGCAAATTTTAATTCCATTATTAATAAAGCTAACTCTATGCTAGGATTTATAATGCGCTGGGCCAAAGAGTTTACAGATCCGTATGTTAGACCGACACTTGAATATGCTTCGCAAGTTTGGTCTCCATATCGTAATATTGATATTTTACGTTTTGAACCAGTTCAGCGTAAAATATCAATATTAACGCTTTGCACTACATGCTTTTTCATGGTCTGACCCTTTTCAATTTCCTCCTTATGTAGATAGGTTGCTTTTGATTGACCTGAAATCTCTCCAACAACGTCGATTGGTAGCTGATGTTACGTTTATCCACCAAATTATTGCTGGGAATATCCTGGAAAACTTTGCCTACACCGAAAAATTTATTTGCCAAAAATTAAACATAAAGACTATTTCGGGTAAAAACTTATTTCAAATGAAAAACTTTCCGATTTAAAAAGCTCATTATAATATATTTGTCAGATAGAGATAAAGATTAATATAGAGCAATTTACAAATATATTTACAATAGGGAATTATTATTGTGATATTAATGCAAGTTAGAACTAAATTTTGAGTTCCTATCAATCTTAATGACTTTTTTATTTTATTTGGGTGCTTGCCTATTAGATTTTGAATCTGCTTTTAATTCAGTATGGGATGAAGGCTTAATATTTAAACTTATAAAATACAATAACCCGATTCATCTAACGAAAATTATTTATGACATATGATAACTGATAAGACGTTTGTAGTTAAAATTGGTAACATTTATTATGACAAACTATTCCACATTAAAAACGGTTTGCAACAGGGAACAGTAAACTCTCCAATTTTGTTTAATATATTTCTGAGAGGGTGTACATGTATTTAACGTAAGCCAGATACTGAATATAAACATTTCATAGTTTCACATTCTGCATATCCAGAAAATAAATACATTGAAGACTCATTAAGCTCAGGTTTTATTCCCCCATAAACATTTCTCTTTCTTGATCGCAATAGATAAATTCAATCTAATTATAGTAATATCCCTATTATTTATCAACCTTTTAGACGTAACACCCAAAAACAGATCACTTTCGAGCCAAATGTTAACCCCACTAACAATGCGCCATAAACATGAGCCTCTCACCAAAAGACGTAATCCATATTATATTAATAAATTCTGGTGGTTATGCTACTAAGAAAATTGGCAACAAAAACATTTTTTTTTAACTTGCATATTAAAGTTTAAATTCAACTAAACATTACAATTCTGGTTTAGTAATAGTAGGTTAATTAGTTGTAAGTTAGTTTTTAAATAGTTTGTAAGGTTTTATTAAGAACATGTAAAATTCAAGACAGTTTTTTGCTAGCCTTTTGCGACTCTTGTTAAAATTAATAATAAAATAATTGTAACTCAAGAAAGTGATGGTCCGGTAAAACGTATGTAAATAATACTAAGATAATTTTAAGTGTAATATTGTAACAGCTTAGAGTAATCGCAATGGCTTCAATAAGTTAGTTTATAAGTCATAATGTGAATCATTTTTTTTGTTAATTTTTTGTATGATTTGAGATCGAAATGAATTGGCTATGTTACAAATAAATACAAAAAAAGTGTTTTCCTCCGTTTCAAACAATTGGCGTATGCGACAAAACAATATTCAAGCGGCGATATACTGATAGTTTTCTAGAATTCAGCTAAATTTCAGTTGAAATATCATAAGATTTTCTAAATTGTATAGTACGCATCTACGTAGGTATTATCACCGAAAGTAATATGTTAATATCTGCTCAATAAGCACGCGACTTGTTATATACATAAATAAGTACGTAGACATGTCTTTTATCAGTACAAAAACTTGTAGGATACCTGAGTGTTTTCAAACACAGAAATTCATTCTAAACATATTTTGTGCTATTACCGACTCTGATGAGACTTTGGTTTAAGTAGCTATAGCGTATATTTTTGTGATAATATAAAAAGTCCTGTGCGATGTCAGTTTATAAATTAACTTCGAATACGACTTGGTTTATTTTTTTATTTATTTATTTATTTATTACCATGATACTTACTCATAATTTTTTTTTAACAATATTAAATGTTTTAGACCTTATACTATTGTATTTACACCTATGACTATTCTTAATTATTACTTAGGCTAGCTGACTAATTTATTTATTAATTAATTTATTATTTAAAGGAAAAATGGCGACAAAAAACCTTTTTGAATATTTATGTTTTTTCATAAAACTTACCACTACTTACATACTAAGAAATAAACCTAAATTAAAACCTATTCTAAAATTGGTCTTATGAGCGGATTATTTGAGTTGTTGCAACTTTCCAGGAAAGCAGGAGTCAGCTTTTCAATTTGTTGCAATATGGTGTTTATATTACCTAATTCATGCAATTTCTTGGTTGAAAAATGTCTAGGTTTTGCAAGAATTAATTTCAATATTGCATTTTGTTTTCTTTGCAAAACTTGCATATGTGTTTTGGCAGTGTCTTTCCATGCGATAAATTCATATAGAAATACACTACGCAAAATTGTTTTATATATTAGTAGTTTGTTTTCCGAATTTAAAAAAGATTTACGATTTATTACAGGATACAAAAGTTTAACAAAGAAATTACATTTTTCAATAGCTTTGTTGATGTGAGTCTTAAACAATAATTTTTTATCGAGGTGAATTCCAAGATAAGTGAGTCTCTCCCACACAATCTCTATATTATTAACGCAAATGTTTCTGTTTGACAAAAAACTGGATTTCCTTCTTCTGGTAAATAAAATCGCTTGGTTTAGAATAATGTTTTAGTTTGTATTAAAGAAAATTGCTATTAATGCATATTGTTTTGAATTGTTGCTTTCAAATAAATACTTCTATCACACTTTTAAAACAAGACTAGTAATAGATATATACCATACTAATACACATGTTCATTACAGGACAATAAAAACATATTTTATTCAAAATTGTATAGTTTTATATTATTCAAGATATACATAAAATTAAATTAAATTAAACCTATATTTCAACAAGAAGACACAAAAGTGGTAATGTAAATTTAATTTTTAAATGTAACTTTTACATAATTTGTAAAACTCTTTTAAAACATTTACGGTTTAAGATACTGTAAAAAAAAAAAACGAAATTGTTGTAAAAATTTTCATCCTAAATTAAATTCTCAATTATGCTCTAAATACTTAGATTTTAATTATTAAGTAAAAAAAATATATATATACCTATGTAAATAAAAAAAATATATACATTATTATACATAATAATTATTTTCTGTTTATATGTCTACGCTTTGCTTAACAAAAACTACATAAAAAAAAAAAAAAAATGCAGAGTAAAGTAAATAATACGAAAAAAAAAAAAAAAAAAATTGTAAAGTATTTACAAAATAATAATCTGAATAATCCTCGTTTTAAAAATAAAACAGGATGTGACTAAGTGAAAATAAAATAAATTGAATAAACATGACATAAGAATTGCAAATTATTACAAAAAAAAAAAAAAAAAAGTATTTCATGCTTGAATTTTTTGTTTTATTTATTTTAATTTTTTTTTTTGTTTGTTTTTTTTTTCTCATTTCTGTTTATTTTATTCAAAAGGATATTCATGACATTTATTACATATATACATTCTTTACATGTATCTATCCCTTAAGGCTCTTTTCTCAGTCTCACAGGAAAACTAGCTTTACGTACCAAAAAACAAAAACAATAAAAATAAAAAATAATAAAATTTACTTAAAAATAGGGTAGGTATCTCAGAGAAAACAATCACAAATTGAAAATTTAAATATGTAGGTACATATTGTATATCTAAAAGCTCTGTTTGGGACAATTCAAAAGGTTGAATTTTCAAATAAGAATAAAATTATTGACATTATGGGGAGACCTATTGAATTTTTTTTTTCTTTTATTTGCAATATTTTTGTTTTTATTTATGTTTTTTTTTTGTTTAAGTTACGTACAATATTATTACAAAGGTAAGAAAAGAACATGTAAACAACATTTTGCAAGTAGTATAAAAAAATGTAAATGATTTCATAATAATAAAAAAAAAGCGTTGTCGGAAAATACCAATTATTGCACAATGAATCACGTGAATATAAACGTATTGTATAATTTCTTTGTAAAGTGAACGAAATTTTATTTTTTTTTAAATATCAGTGATTTATAGTAGAGTTACGTTATAATTCTCTTGTGTTTCATGTACAACACATTTCATTATTTTTCATTTTTTATTAGATTATATAATACGTAATGTAACTGGTTTACAAGTTGCTACTGTTAAGAGTAAAAATTGTTGTATATTAGAAATTTTAACTTCTAGAAATAGACCTATTAAATTTTATTACCAGTGCCATTATCAGTGGTATTATTTGGTATTATGACATGCCACGTATTTTGAATGATCAGTAAAAAGAAGTTAAATGGGTTTACAAATACTGTAGGAGTAAAGATTGTTTTAAGTTCGAAATAGACCTATAAATTTCAAGTAACAGTACCTTTACCAGTACTATTACTGGATAATGGTGAGTTGATAAGTGTTTTGAATTACCAGTAAACAAAAATTAATGGACTTACAAGTTGTTACTATCATGGGTAAAAATTGTTGCAAATTAGAAATTTTAATTTGAGGAAATAGACCTGTAAATTTTAAGTATCAGTACCTTTGCCGGCTTTGTATTAAGTTCAATATTACAAATTTATTTAGTTTTAATTCAATTATATATTTGTTTATTTTATTTTATTCTGTTTAATTAATAATTATTATTTAATTATTTGGGGTTTATCGAATTTCTATTTTACATTCCAACTGGACGACTCTATCTTCAAAAAACCAAAATGTTCTCTTTAATATTTTTTAATTAATAATCTCATTGGATTCGATATTTCAAAAGTTCTTATTGTCTTTAAGTTCAGATTCTTCAATCATTGATATATGAAAATAACACCAATGCAGTAATGGAAGTGTACAAGTTACAATAGTATCAAAAATAGAGTCGAGTACAATCTGCAATTAGTAACACATACTCGTTATCTGTATGATAAGGAAAATGTTAAACTATTTTCAACAATTAATAAAAGATTATAAATCGATTAGTCTTAGTTAAAGAGTATACAATAAAACAATCAAAAAATTACTGCAATTACTGCATTTCCGATAGTACGCTGGATTCAAACACTTTTAATGCATACAAATTAAATTGATTTTGATTTCAATATTACTCTTGTAATAATTATTTTTGTTAGTTTATTATTTTGAAATCAAAATATAATTACTTTTACTGGAATTTCAAATAAAATATTTTATTACTCTTGCTAATAGTTACTTTTACTTTCAAAGCACTAGCTAATAGATTTTCCTGGCAAGTAGAAAAAATTAAGCACCAGATAATTGCTTTTATATAAATTTAATCAGTATTTTACAGGTCTGCAAATTAGTGGGGATATATGCTAAAATACAAAAATTGTGAAAATTGGATCCGTTGATAAACCCCGGACTGTAAGAGATTTAATTTGAAGCTCCGAATTGTAAGTTGTTTTAACACGATTAAATGTTATTTATAAAACACGAATATGTAAACTGTTTTTTTTTTTTTAACTTTATTTTACATTATTCATTTATTACCATTGTAATAATAATTTGGGGAATGGAGGTTGTTAAGCTTTTATTAATTTACATTAAACTTAAAACTTTAACAATTGTTATTACGATAATATAACTACAACCTGTAGTCCGGTAAATCATCGTAAATGTCTTCAAAAAAAGTTCAAGCTGATAATCAATTTTATCCGTAAAATAAGTTGACAACATTGTGCAATGAGAACTTTCTGAGACATTGTGTTTTAATTCATTTATAATCAAGCAAAATTAATAGACAGCTTTTATTAACCCAGTACAACGGTTTTTAAATATTTTTGAAATCTCAAATACCTGTCAAACCGGTCGCGGAGACATCGTCAACAACAATTGTGATCATGTAGACAATGTCTCAAGCTTTTGTGAGCTTTTGTAGACATTGAAGATTATGCGGACGTTGTATTCAACTTTGTGTTGAGACATTTACGATATCAAGGGTTATAAATCATGGTAGTTCAACTGTCCCCTTGTCTTCAATTTACCAATTGCAAATTGTATTGAGTTTCGGTTCGAAAATTGGTTTGAAATTTCGAAGTCTACAGAAATATGAGTCATCATTTGTTTAAGGCGTTCATGGATCATGACACTTTGTGAAAGTTTTGTGTTAGAGGGTGTTTAGTTTTAGTAAGACTAGATTGTTTTATGTTACGGTTCTAGTATGACAGGTTTGTTGTATTGTGGCAAGAAATTCTGTATGTTATCAATCCCAAATTTTAATTCTAGGAAAATTAATTTTAAATGAAAAATATATAAAGAATATTATATCCTGTGATTAAGTTTAATTTAAAATAATAAATTAAATACTAAATAAATTGGCCAGTGGCTACTCATTCCTAAATAGTTTAGGTAAGTAATAAAATAGGGGCTGATACATGATTATAAGTTCTAAAAAATTTACAACTGTAAGAAAATTGTGAAAATATGTATCACAAATATTATTAAAATTCTTTAATATTAAAAATTTTGAAATCTATAGAGAATCACAAATCGTTGATGTTACGATAGCCAAACTTTAAACAAAAACAAAAAACAATCAATGTTAGGAATCTTAGTTTCTAAATATTAAAATCCACACAAACTGATTGCATAATGCGTATAAATTGAAAATGTGCATTAAGGGAGAGAATTAGGAGATAAAGAGTAGGAGAGCAAGCTACGACGAACAATTGAGCTTAGTAGTCTCAAGCAAAGAATGTTAGAAGTTATAAAATCGTGAATGGTAGCAGTTATGATTTATTGATGTTCTGATATAATTTACTGAATGCTGGCAGTTGTAATTTACTGATGTTCGAGTAGTATGTAATTTGTATTTACATCATTCTTCATCTGTTTATATCATTACTATAGATATTATGATAAATGGTTATATTTTTTTAATGATATGCTATATACTGGCCAAAATTTATTTTAATTCATCTACATTACTACTTGTATTAAATTATTCATATTTGTTTCACCTCCCTGTTGCGTAATCCTGATAGTCTGGTGTATTTAAAATATAGTTAATTGTAATTATAAATATATTCTATTTTTATGCTCTTGACAGTTATTTATGTCTCAATTATTTGTTTAATAATTAATTTCATCCCAATGACAAAATGTACTACATCAGATCGAAAAATCCATAAAGCTCTAACTACTGCACCAGTTTAAATTATTATTGTAAAATAATTTAAGCAAATTATATGTTTACTATTATGACGACTTTTTTTGTTATTCTATGTTTAACTGGAAATTATTTGTAGTTAATATAATTTAGTTAACGTGATTTCAACCTTGATCATATCTTGTTGGTTTTTACCTTTGAACAAAATATTATGATTGTGATCTGTATCATCACATCACTATATTATGATGATCACACATAACTAAAATAAATAAATACGAAATTTCGTATTATTGGTCTGTAATATTGTGAATCTGATTTTAAAACAGTATTTTATTTCAACAAAAATCGTTAAGAAAATATAGCCTGCCGTATCCAGTACTATTCCAAACATTTGAGGTTTTTTGAACCTTGGTTGTATCTTAATCCTAATCTATTATTAATATTGATTGTATACCATATACAATTTTTATAAATTTTGTATAAACCTTCACAGCTCATATTCTTTTGGTTAATACTGAATAGTTTTAAATATATTCAAATGTTGAGAACTGTTTTCTATTTATTTTTTTTGTCCGTAAAATAAATTTCTGGAAAATCTATATATTTTTTTATTTCAATATTCACACAACTAAAAATAATTTTTAGTTGTAAAGTATTTTTTTTAAAGTATTTCAAAGTATTTTTTACTAATGCCGAAAACTCTGCGCCCACAAAAAATTAAAAGTTCTACACAATAAATTATACTGCAAGTAAAATTGTTTTTGAAATTCTTAATGCTTGGAATTGCCGAATATCTTACTTAGGTGAATACAATTGGTTTATTATGGGTCTTACGTTAACATGAATTTATTTTGGATTGTCCAATATTATTTACATGATTTTTTTGTGTTTTTTTTTTATTATTATGTTTTTGTTTTTACTTTTCACTTTAACATCATTATTTTAACACCATATCCAATTGAATTTAAAATTTATCGCACATGGAAAGCATCGTAGAACAGAGTTTAGAATACAAAGAAATTTTCGAACAAAAAAAAAAAAACAAAAATGTTTTGAATCATTTAACACGTCATGAATTTAAGAGTATATATAATATTATGTATTTTGTATCCTGGCATACGAATATCCTATAAAAATTTGTTTTTTTTTTTGGTTTTTATTTCAGTATTTTTCTTTGTTTTTTTTTTTTTTTGTTATATCACAAAACAACTTTAGAGATTTATATACACACTTGTCTCTTGTCAAAAGACATGAATTTTATACCCTGTATGAATCATTAGAGAATAGCTGGATAAGTATGTACTAAGCAAAAAAAAAAAAAAAAAAAATTCATCAGGATTTTTTGTCAACACGTCATAGCGGTAGGTAGGAGTTGAAAGGAGTTAAGAAATGGAAAACATTTTCATTTTTTTTTTTTTTGACAAATTGTCATTATTGGTATATGCGGTTTTTATATCTACACACACATACATTTGAAAAATCATCATAACAAGGATTTGTGATATTTTCTATATGTAAATTAAAGTCTATTTCAGACAGAAGGAAAAATTTGTTAACCACTCTATCTATATTTTATGCTGTAAGAATGTATATTTTCAAATATTTATATATATATATATATATATATATATTATATAAATAACCACACCACAAAATTCAAATGAAAGAGATAAAATTCGAAATCAAATGTTATAATTTTTTTTTTGTTATTTTTTATTTTATTTTCTCTGATGTACTGAATTCAAGTGTACCTACATATCGTTTTGTTGTTTTTATTAAAATTTAGAAGACAGGTCCTTAATGTTATTAATTTTATTTTCATCATGGTTATTTTATTTATTTAAATATACGTGCTTAAATTAGAAATAACAAAACTCAAAATTTCCAAACAAAACACAAATTAGACATTTGAAATAAGTGTGAAGCGTTTCCAGAGAAAAGTGTAGATACCTCTAAATAGAGAAAGCGACCAAATATCGTTTTTATATAAATAAAAAAATAAAAAAAGTAATTAAAATTAAATTTTAATTTTGTATTTGGAGAGATATAGAGAATTCAAAAGCTTGAAGCAATTTGAAATTTCATTTTAAATAAATTCCTGTGATATTTTATGTAGGTATCGTTGCAAGTTTTTGAGAAAATTCCTTTGAATTTAAATTTTGATTAGATACAAATGTAGCTGAAAAACATATTTCTGTGACACCAAGTCATAACCGATTATGTCTTAATTTGATGTTTGGAGTAAAATCAATTTTAAAATTTAAATAAGAGTTTAAACATATAATAACGGGATTGTATCCGTTTTTTAAAATCGTTCAAATTATATTGGAATTTGAAATCCAAAGACTTTATTATTTAAAAAACGTTTCCGTTGTTGTAAGATGTTAATATTAATTAAAAAATTAATATTAATTAATATTTTAAAAAACTCATAAAAGTAAAATAAACCGTTTGAACACTCAATGTATCTATTTTTGTAAATCTAAAAATGGTATTCCAAATTTATGAAATTTTTTTGTGGCTGATTGTATAAGTACATTAAAAATATTTATGCAATTATGACAAAAAATATTCTTAGGTCGTATTGACATACGTTCTTTTGTAAGCAATCTATGAACCGCTATGGACTTATGGTATTCAAATATGGAGCATTGGTTCTCCATCTATTGTAGAAAAACTATACATAAAACCAAGTCTTCGCTTATTAAAAATCAAAACATCCATAGAGATTTAACTCTAAATCGTTGTTGTATACTCACTCAATTTTTTATTTTTAGTCTCTTTTGCTATGTTTATTAAGTTTGGTTTTGAACTTGTCAGTACCTTCAAGTTAGTGCATAATTTGTTATTGAAATGTGCAATGAAATTGCTTTCTGTGGCTGTTATTAGCTAAAGAAATTTTTGATTCAAAAAAATTAATTTATAAATTGTTTTTGATTTGTTTTTGCTTAAATATAGTTTTAAGAAAGTGTCCATGAAAAGAAAGATTGATTTTTGATACTCTTTATTTTAATTTATGGAATTATTTTTGATCTTCTCATATAAACCAGCATACTTAAATAAAATCCCATTAATGTTACTAAGTTTTCGAGCTAAGTGAGATAAATGAGAACACCAACTCAAATTTGAATTAACCCATTACTGTCTATTGGGCATTTAAATACCCAAAAACCTTAGTGCATTAAAATAGCTATATCTGTTGTTGGGTAATAGATATTGAGCTAGTTTTGATTTTATTAGAGAAAAAAAAGGCCGGATCATAATTCGTTCTCAGTGAGCTAATCAAAATTCTCAAGAACTGCCGTTGTTTGTGGAACTCAAAACCTAAGGATTTTGTAAGCCCCGAAAATTTCGATAAAAAATGGTTTTTGGGAAATTGGAAAATGGAAAAGTCGGGAAAATTTCTAAAGATCACTTAGGCTCAAACTTTCACAATCTAATAAAATAATTTTTTTTTGGATTGGAGTATTTACGTCGTTTTTAGAGATGATTTACCTTTATGGGTATTTAAATACCCAACCGTCTAAAGCATAAAAAAATTTTTATAAAAATTAGTGAAAAAAAAATTTATATTTTTATGAAAGTGGGGCCACAATTCACAGTGTTTTTTTGAAGAAATCTAAAAACGTAAAGTATTTAAATAGTAATATTGTAAAATTAAATTTTAAAATTATTTCGCTTTCTCGCTTTTAATTTTGATTTTGTTTCGTGGTACATCATTGTGATAGTCAAAAAAGCATTTGGGATGCAAAGTAGTCGAACACTTTTTGCAACCAAATTGTGTTTTAATACAGCATTGTCTACAACGACTGCGTTTAGGCATTTTTCCACTATATGGTCGACACAAACTGTGCGTTTTGCCATTTGTTGGGCATTAACAAGTACACTCCCACATGGACGGCTGACTACTTGTGGCAGTGTAGTTACTAGTGCTTTCACCACATTTAATTTAGTCAAATATACCCATTGAAAAAGCTCTAGAGGAGAAGAAGGTCTGTTCAGCAATCTTTTTGAATGTGGCTCAGGCATTCGATAAGGTGTGGCATAAGGGGTTGAATTGTAAAATGAAAACAATCCTTCCAAAAGAACATTCGGAAATCATAGCAAGCTACTTATCAGAGAGATACTTCTACATAAAACAGGAAGGAGCATATTCCGATCTTAAAGAAATTAATGCCGGAGTTCCTCAAGGAAGTGTACTTGGTCCGGTACTGTACCTGCTGTACACTTGTGATTTTCCTGCACTAGAAAATAATATTATTGCGACGTTTGCAGATGGTACAGCGGTTCTGGTTGTTGGGGAAAATAATAAAGAATCCATAGAAAAGCTGCAGAGAGCTATAACAAAAATTCAAAATTATACAAAAAGATAGAGGTTAAAATTAAATGAAGCTAAGTCAGTACATGTGGATTTCACAAATAAAAAAATTTACCATAAACCAGTATATATAAATGGTCAAGAAATACCCCATTCAAATACTGCCAAATATCTTAGTATGACGTTATAGATGCGAAACTTCGCTGGAAAGCTCACATAAAAAACAAGAAAGAAGAATTACAAATCCGCAATAGAAAAATGAACTGGCTTATGACACAATACAAAACACACTTCTGCTCTATAAATAATTACTGAAACCAGTATGATCATATGGTATTCAGGTATTGGGATGCAACGAAAAAAGTAATAGAGATGTTATTCAGAGGTACCAGAATAAAGTCCTAAGAAACATTGTGAACGCGCCCTGGTTCATAAGAAACTATGACCTACATAGAGATTTGCAAATAGAATCTGTCGATAAGGAAATACAGAAATTTGCAAGAAGTCACGAAAAAAGGCTTCAGCACCATGTAAATGTGGCGGTAGTCGAGCTCCTGGATAATAGAAATATAGCCAGACGACTCAAAAGAGTAAAACCTTTTGAGTTAGTGCAGCAATAATCACCCACATTTTTGAGGACTCGTCGCGCTGGTGATATCGGAGGTTGACCCGCTTCCACGTTTAGATAGATTTGTTTTTACGGGATTGGTGAAAAATTTCGTTATGTTGACTGCAAACGAGGTTTTGCACAAGTCTTCCATAATTATAAATTCGTCCGGAGAGCTGGTTGGCTTTTCGTCGCTGATGCGATAGGTCTTCAAGCTTAGGGATGAATACGCCAAAGAAAAGTTAGATAGACATCGCTGGATGTAGTCTACATTGAAAAATAAAATAAAGCCAAGAAAAAATTGCTCATTAGTACTGTAGGACTAGATCGCAATATAGGAAGGATGTGACTTAGTGGGTAAGAATCCCACAAACAATGACAAGCTACGGGGCTCATTGTGTCTTTTGAAGATTCCCACCAGCCTGCGTATAAAAAACAAAAAAAAAAAAAAAAATATACCTATAGAAGTCACACCTTTATACCTTGCTTAGAAAACATGAGACTTCCATACATTCACCAATGCGGCATCAAATGCATTTGTGAGCAATGGCCAATACAATTTTTTACCACGAACTTTAATTCGATAATTCTTCATAGCAATATCAAACAGATCAACAGCATCCATCCGTTTATACTCATGAATGAGCAGTGGTTGGTCAATTGTTATCTTACGATTTTTTCGGTCGTACTGCTTTGTATGGAACATTGGGCCATGTCTCAAAAAGTTGGATTGAAGTTATAGTAATTTAAACAGAATTATATAAATCTTAAACTTCAAACCATGAGATAATGTGAAAAAGTTAAAAAACATTTTAAATCTTACAATACAGAACAATATATATTTTGTCATATAATCCACTATCCATCAATAGATATCAGATGGATCTTTCATTTCATGTAGATTATTCCTACTTGAAATAATATATCTATGAAATTTTAATTTTTTTTCAAAAATAAAACTAAAAAATATAAAATGTAGTAGCGCTAACGCCGATTGGGTATTTAAATACCCATTCCAAATCTCAGAGGTGGCAAATTCTAGAAGTCTAAATTTTTTCCAGACAACTTCTATGACCTCTATAACCATCCTTAGAAAATTTTATAATGATTGTACAACGGGATATATGAGCCGGCTTTAATAGGTTAAAGAGAACACCTAGAAACTTAATTTCGTCAACTTCTTGTATTAAATCATCTCCCAATCTAGCAACCAACTTATATAATTTACATCTTCTAGACCTAAAATTTATTAACTGTTTCTTGGTTATATTCATAGATATTTTTTTTAATTGCAAAGTATTCAGACAGTAAAAGCAAATCATTTTCAACATTAGTCTTAACCACATCATATTATTATAGGTCACTTGTCCTTGGTCTAAACATAGTGATCAATTTATTAATGTGAACACATTAAGTGAAATTAGTATATAAATATATAATAGTATACTAGTACCTATAGTATATTAGAATAGAATATAAAATAAATATTTATTAAATGATCATTTTTTCAATTCGCGGTGAATAAATAAACGCTCACATGAATTCAGATGAATCCAGTTTAAGTGAACATTCACTCTTTTGTACACAGGAATGTTTTTTTTATATTGTTGTTGATGCTTTGAGTTGTAATGTGCATAATTTTTTAAACTGCATCCTAACCTTACTAGATTAGCAATTTTTTTTTTTTTTTTTTTTTTTTTTTTTGCGTGGATTGGTGGGAATCTTCATAGACACAATGAGCCCCGTAGCTTCCATTGTGTGCCAGATTTTTACTGACTAAACCACACCCCTCCCATTAATACTAGTCCAACGGACTAACCATTAATTTATTGCTATTTTGATTTTCTTAAAGAAAAATTTTACGAAATTCTATCGTATTAAATCTAGTGGCTTAGTTCTTTTAAGCCTTCTGACATCATTTTGATTATCTAGCAATTGAGTGGCCTCAACGTTAACATGTCCCTCCAGACGAGCTATATGCTTTGTTGCATATCTTTTTATTTCATTTTCTATGCAAGGAATTTCTAGATCTCTGTGCAAATCACTGTTGCGAACATACCAGGGGGCATTTACCATGTTGCGCAAGACTTTATTTTGGAATTTTTGTATACAAAGTACATGTGTTTGTTTGGCACATCCCCATATTTGTATGCCGTACAACCATATTGGTTTGAGTATCTGATTATATAACAAAATCTTGTTATGTATAGGTAATTTAGAATTACGACCTAAGAGCCAGTACATTTCTCTATACTTATTTTCAAGCTCAAATTTTTTCTTTTTAACGTGCTCTTTCCATCTAAGTTTGACATCTAATGTCATTCCTAGGTATTTAGCATTGTTTTCTTGGGGTATATTGACCCCATTCAGATTTACCAATGGTGGTTGATTTTCTAATTTTTTATTTGTAAAATTTACATGTACTGATTTTAACTCATTGAGTTTAATTTTCCATTTCTTTGTCCAGAGGTATAGCTTGTCGCTTGCTCTTTGCAATTTAATTGTAGCCTCGTCAATATTTGATCCTACTGCCATCAACGCAGTATGGTCAGCAAATGTAGCTACAGTTATATTTTCCATTTCTGGTAAATCATTGGTGTAGAGCAAATACAATATGGGACCCAGAATACTACCTTGAGGCACACCCGTTTTAATATCTCTAATAGTAGAATACTCTTCGTCTTGTTTTATTCTGAATAGTCTGTTTTCTAGATATGATGAGAGTATATCTACGTATTGTTTAGGTAACATATTGTTTAGTTTATTTATTAAGCCTCGATGTCATACTTTATCAAAAGCTTGGGCTACATCTAGAAATATGGTAGAGCATACTTTCTTTTCCTCTAAAGCTTTTTCTATTATGTCTGTTATTCTATGAATTTGATCGATTGTCGAGTGCTTAGATCTAAAGCCAAATTGATAATTTGGAATCAGATTACTATTTTCTATGATCGGTCTCATTCGAATCAATAATAGTTTTTCAAATAATTTTGATACTATTGGTAGTAATGATATTGGTCTGTAGGATTTGACCTCATTTATGGGCTTACCTGGCTTTGGTATCATAATTATCTCTGCTATTTTCCACATATTCGGCACATACCTTATTCTTATAGCAGCGTTTATAATGCGTGTTAGCATTGTTATAGCTTTTTTCGGAAGTTCTTTCAGGACTTCCGATGTAATTAGATCAAAACCTGGAGCTTTTTCATCTCTGAGTTTTTTAATTTGTTCCACTATTTCACTCTCTGAAAATGGTGATATAACATTTTCTTGCCAATTATTATTTTCTTCAGTGAGATCATCCGACTCTGTCTCGTCTGGACAAAAAATTTCTTCAAGATGATCTGCGAATGTTTCAGCTTTATTTTTATTATCTCTCGCCCATTCACCGCTTTTCATTCTGATTGGCGGGATTTGAGAGATCGAAGTTTTTGTACTCTTTGTTGCTTTCCACAACGAGTAGTTATTTTCTCTTTTAGCTGATAAATTTTTTATATATTTTTCAAAATGTTCATTTTTAAGATCTTTAATTTTTCTTTTAAGATTCTGAGTTAATCTATTTAGCACAGTTTTGTCTGCCGGATCACGCGATTGTTGCCATCTGCGTCTAGCTCTTCTTTTTATTTTTATCATATTTAATATTTCTCTAGGGTAGTTGAATCCTACCGATTTATATTCACAATTTTTTGTATTATTCCATCCAGCATTTTGAATAATTTTAATAAAATTTTCTACTTCAGAATCTATATCACATTTGGATCTTAGTTTTGTTTTTATGTTTATTTTGTTTTCTATTTCTTGTTTAAAGCTAGCCCAGTCAGTTGTCTTGTTCGTTAGCAGAGGTTTCGACTGTTTCTTAATAACCTTTTCATATAGATTTAGTATGACTGCAGAGTGATCTGAGTCCAAATCATGGTTATCTTCTAGCTTAATATAATTGGGTGAAATTTTTTTTGTTATATAAAAATCAAGCAGATCAGGAGTTTTATTTCTATCATTGGCCAATAGGTTGGCTTACCGGTAGATTGGTAAATGCAGCCTTTTTCTTTTATAGCTTTTCTTAGCTCTCTTCCTCTCGTAGAGGTTACTCTAGACCCCCAATCTATGTGCTTGGCGTTGTAGTCACCTCCCAGGATAAATCTATCGCCAAGTAGTTTAAGAATTTCTTCAAACATGTTATTCTTTATGTTGTATTTGGGTGGACAGTATAATGCACCGACACAAAGGCTTTGTTTAACAGACATAATTCGTAGCACGATTAGTTGGAATTCATCTATTTCTAGACTAAGTTCCTCGTGGTGCTTAATATCTTTCTTTATTAAAATTGAGCTACCACCTCTGGGTGTATTACTCGGATGGTTTGCGCTGTAGCATGTATAGTCATTTATTTTAAGCGATGACTTATCTGTCATATGTGTTTCTGTCAAGAGACATACATCAATATTTTGTGTTCTCAATAGAATTTCCAAATTATTTTTCTTGTTCAGAATACCATTGGCATTCCACGTGACTATACGAAGTGCGTTCTTAACCATGCCTTGCGGATTTATTTTTTGGTGTATACATATATATTTCATTATGTTTGTTTTCTAATGTGCATAGTCTTGTTGAGATTTCATTCATTGTTTTTATCATATTTTGCATCATCTGCATAATGGTATTTTCAGTCAACTTTTGTGTAGAAACTTTATTTTGTTCTTTCGGGTTTCTTTTTTGACTTAGGTTATTTTGTGTTACCTGTGAATATGATAAGCCTTCTACGACTTTTTTCGACGTAAAAGTTTTAGGTTTCTCTGAAGTTTCAATGCAATTCTGTTTCTGTGCAATAGGTTGCCTAGGTTTTGTCTTTTGTTTTTCTTGTCTATGTTGCATTTGTTTTGGGGCATTTTTTTGTAGCTTCTTTCTTTTTTGCAACTCTCTAGCCACCTGGCAACCACGATAACTCGCTGGGTGTGCCTCAAGGCAATTAGCACATTTAGGCTTAATATTTTTTTTTTCTTTGCATGAAATTGTTAAGTGGGGACCAGCACATTTAACACACTGAGCTAGACGCTGGCAAAACTTTTGTGTATGGCCAAATCTTTGGCATCTCTTACATTGAGGAATGGTAGTCGTTTTACGAATAGCCTCCATTTTAACCCTCATGTGCTGGATAAATTCAATTTTGAATATTTTGTTTATATCTTCGGAGTTTTCGAATGTTAGCATAAAGAGAGGAAGACGTACCGTAGATTCTTTGTTATTTTCCTTTTTCTTTATTATTTTATTTGTGACTTCTAAAATTTTGCAGCCTCTATCTTTCAATTCATTTTTTATATCTTCAGGTTGGCATGACGGATGTAAATACCTAACCATTACTTTAATAGGCCTGGTGTTCTTATTTTCATAATTGTGCCATTCAATATTGGCTTCATTTATTGCCTTAGTCAACTCTCTATATTCTTTTTCTTCTTCAACATTAATTTTTAGTTGTTTATTGTTAAGCATATTAACTTTATATTTAATATTGCTTTCTTTTAATTTTTTGTTTATTTGAGGGTATTCCACTACATTACTAAGTATAACTGGAGGAGGTTTACCTTTTCTTTTACTTTTACATTTCGCAACTTCATTTATTTGCACATTTTTCTCTACTTTGTCCGCAACATTTTCTGGGCTTAAAGTAGGTGATTTTTCTGCTTTTCTTTTTTTACAGATTCTTTTTGTTTTAAAGATCCAGTCGGTTTCTCGAGCTAGTTCTTCATCATCTGTATGAAATTCTTCAGCAGTTTTTAGTACTACTTTTTTAGTAGACATGTTTTGTGAATTTTTTAGTTTCACATTTTCTTCTTTAATTATGCAGAGTTCATTTTTCAATTCCCTGCATAAGATTTCTAATTCTGTAACTCTGGCATTAAGTTGATTATTTTTTGCCTCAAGTGCCTTTTCGTTATTATTACCCTCGTCGGGGTTTCTATATCTGTCTTTTTGGGACATGTTTTCGTAGATATTTTGAGACCCTGCTGGAGGTGTTCTCTGGACCCCAGATTTCTTCTGAATGGGTCAATTAAAGCAGCTCTGCTTTCGTGGTTTTGCAATAAGTGGTCTCCCCCAGAATCCGTGAGACCTGCCTCGAAAGAGGGTGGATTTTCCAGAAGATCTGGATTACCACCTGGGGTATACAATCTTTGAGTTTTATTCATTGCATACTTTTTTTTTTTTTTGTTTTAATTCGGAGTTCCATCTCCTAGCCTAAGGATAATATTTCCCTTGTACAAGGCGGTACCTTTTATTCCTGCCGTCCCTCTGGGATCAGTCGCAGACCAGAAAGCCGCCCATTCTGGGTCAGTCGCTTCTGGATTTTTCTAGGCTTTTAGTGGACTTTTACCACAAGCATGCCTTACTGCGGATATTTCGTACCCCAACCCGCCGGGGATAGATTAGCAATGGCATTACTAGTTTACAGATAATTTTTAAATGATTGAAAAAACTCTTCAATAAATTATTTTATTGACTTCTAAAGATTTAAATAGATATTAAATTTATTCACTATTTTCTAATATTTTAATTTTTATTTTTTAGATTTAGATATTTTGAACTACAATTGATCCGAAAACGAATATAAAATAGTATCTTACAATACTTTCAATACTAATTTAAATGGTGTTTTTATTTTCGCTAATTTTAATCTTATTAAATTGTAATTGGAAACATTATTACAAAATATTGCTAAAATTATCGTAAAAAAAATAAATAATTAAATTTATTATATTATATTCATAATACATAATATACAAAAATATAATATCGTAATAAATTATAATTAAAAATTATTTTTAAAATCGATTTAAAGCTGATATTGACCTGTGACTTTTAATGAATGCATTTTTTTTTTTTATTTATATTACTATTATTTTATTATTATTATTATTATTTTATTATCTCTATCTTCAATTTATCACATTTTATGGATTAATTTTTTTTAATTTATTTCAATATTTATATCTATTTTATGTGTAATATTTTAATTTATTTATAGCTACTTTTTTGTTTTGTTTTTTTTTTGTATTTATTGTGACATAAGTGAGAAATACAATAGTATTATTTACTCGTACATATTATAATATACATATACAATATATATATATATATATATTTCTCAATTCATATTATTTAATTTTGTAAATATTTTATGAATTTATTTAAATTATTTTATTGTTTTATACTTTTAAATTTTTTATTAATTCAATCTCTTAACAATAACATAAAAATTGAAATGAATTAAATAAAAAAAAAATTGTTTATAGTGACAAAAGAGAAGAAGGGAAGGAAAAAATCGATTCACTATTGGAAATTAACACAATAAAACATTACCAGAAGATAATATCAGTTATATCTCTTAATAACGTAAATAAATCCTTTTTTTTTGTAATATTTAAATAACACTTAAGAGTTTTGAATTATAGTATAATACTCGAGTTGTGAATCTTCCTCTTCTTCTTCTCCTTCCAATTCTTTAATTGAAGGCATTTTGGGACATACCGAGCCATACCGTTGCTATTTAGATGAAGTTTTTTGACATGTTAGATGTTTACCCAGTAAAATATTGGCCTGCTACATATTTTGATTTTCATTCCGTTTTTCCTGTAGAACTCCTACTTGATCGGCTCAGTATGTTGACAATAAACTTCGCGTTTTTCACATAGATATGTCAATTTTTTCTTTGTCTTCAGACAATATGCCTAAAATATCTTACATGTCATAACAATTTATTTCTTTTTCAGAAGTCTTTGTTTCATATTAAAGTCCTGAAGAATAAAATCATTCGATTGATATTATATTGAGTTTTCATGACCCCTTTATACACCCCAGAACTTGTATGTAAAATATTTCCAATTTCTATTTTTTTTTCATAATGATTCATTTCTTTCCATATTTTCTTTATTTTAGCGTTGTACTTTGGCCATTTTCAGTCTTTTTTTGTTTTCATCAGAGTAGCTTCCGGAAGGTAAATACTATTGCCCGAAAATGAATGAACTTCTAATTATGTTGGTTATTATCAGGGGTTGTGCTGGAGCCAGCTCGGTCCGGTTCGCGCGAGCCGCTTATTTGCAATAAAAAAAATCGGCAACCCGGTTGTTAAATTTCTATACTTTCAAATCCATTACAACCAAGAAAAATACAAATACAGAAAGCAGATAAATCAATGAAACGATCAATAAGAGCAATAGAAATGCTCAAAAATAATCCTGGTAACTATGAACATAAAGTTTCGAATTTAGTTTGTTCAAATGAGTTTAAATATTATACCGTTTGAAGATAATAATATATTTAATGTTCTTCTAGGGATAAATTTTGTCTGCTTATGTCTGCCAACCATCCAAAATTTGGATAGCAATGTTACCAATGGTAATAATGACGATTTTCTAAAACTTTTTGACATAATTAGATCCGTCTACTTGGTCGTTTGATGAAATTGTATCTCCGTAGCTAGATGATGAAAAAAAAAGTTCTAAAATTGAATTAAATTTCAAAATACAACATTAATATTAATGATTTCCGGGACTTTGTTGATGCAAATATCAAATCACAAAATATTCAATTACCTGATTCAATTTTAAAAGCTAAAAAAATATTAAGTACTATTGCAATTAGTGGTCCAGGAGCTGAAAGAGGTTTTAGATTAATGTGGAACATGTATCAAATTTAATGACACTAAATTTACTGAGGAAGTAGATAATGGACTGGGATGTAGTTGCCTTTGTTATTTCGTGGATAAATGAGAAACATAGATTAGCGACAGATACAAGATTTCGTCAAAGAAGAGAAAAGTCCGTACCTGCAAATGAATCGGCCACATGGGCTTTATAACACATTAGACATTAATAAATTTATTTAACTTTATTCCTGCTAATTTTGTAATATTTTATGCTCAACAAATTTCTTTATTGCTAATATTGTTCTTGTTTTGATATTTATTCACATGAATATTAAATATATGCGAGCCGGTTGTTACCGATTTACAAGCACACCCCTGTTATCATTGTTTTAAGCAATTATCACTAATTTTGTTTTAGTTACTTTACATACATAGATATACCGCGTTCTTTAACAAAATATATCAATTGTTCCGTTTTCCGAAGAAAATTGTGCTCATGTGCATTTTATAACATTAATTAAAAAATAGTTTTAATAAGTCAAAATTTTGTTTAGTTTTTACAACTCACATATGTGGATTTATTTTAATTTATGTTATGAATTATGAAATTAATCAGAATCAAACTAGGACTTGTCTGGATATTTCAATTCTACACCAACTGATGACTTGCAGTGATGATGTTGAATTAACCTCTCCTTTAATTAAACTTATAATATTAACAGAATGACAGTTGCAAAATTTCAGTTTAAGTTTATTAGAGAATATCTGTTGTTCTATTTCAAGGGCTCGATGCATGATTTACATTAGGATAATATAGTACGTAATTTATCTCTCAGCTATGATTTTTATTCGAAAGCTTATCAGAATTTAAATTTTTAGGTGAGAGTGGTTTGTACGAATTGATATTACTTTATTCTTAATTTTCGTGATTAGTTATCTATGATCACATGGATAAGTGCATATTTTAACGATTGGGATGGTGAATTGTTTGTTCAATATTGTAAACCACCATTAGTTGATACAGACTTAACAGATCTAAATGATGAACTTAAAAATCACCGGTAGGAGAGTCACCATGAATTTTGACCAATATGGAAGTAGTAAAAATTTATCGCCAATTAGGAATAATAAAATTAATAATTTAGTTCGCCGTATGATAACAATAAAATTTGAGATATATGAATATAAAGTGATGTCTTAGAAATCTAATCATTTCATTCAAACAACCTCTGACACTATATTTTGAAAGCAATTTGTTTTTTACCTGCATTGTATAAAGCTGTGAATCCAAAAATTTCAAATTTTAAATTTTTTTAATTAAAGTAGGTAGCTTAATAAATATAGTTTTATTGTAAACCCCCTTTTAAGGGGTTAATTAGTAAAGCAATAGAAAAATACTTTTAAAGAAAAAAAAAATAATAATTTTCGCTTAATTATTTTCTTTCCATTCAATTTTTTAAAATAATTTTTTTTTTCGCTTCAAATAATTTTCGTGTCAAAGATGATGTATTTTTAGTCAGCAGCTATAGAATTTTCCAAATTTATTTTCATTTTTTTATTGTTTTCGTTTTCGTTTGTATATTTTCTTGTTCATATTATATTTGTATATAGATAGTTATTGTTTTATATAATATAGATACATATTTTTATTTGAAATGTATATTTCGTATTGAAGCTTGAAAAATGTCCTTAGTAAACAAAGCAGAATTTTATATTTATTTTTTTTTTCTTATTTTTGTTATTCTTCATTTTGTTTTTTTTTTTGTTTTGTTTATTATTATTAAAAACATTGTCCAGAAAACATGAAAGGAATATTTAACTTTTTGTAGTGATTCTTTTATTAGTGTTATGATGATTGTTTAACAGGATATACATAAATAGAGATTTATATAAGGATACTCCAGTTGTTATTAATATTATAAAAAGACAACACTAAACAATGCTATTAGTATTATCCTGGACAACAATTATTTTTATAATTAAGCTAGTAGTAGAAGTAGTATAAAAATTGTCGATTTGAAATATATTCCAGAATTAATGGAAAGCAATATAGAAAATTTAGATAGAATTATATTATAATATGTATATATATACTTAATAAATGCACTTCTATAATAATTAGTTTCTATTGAAGTCTGGAGAATACCATATTATTATTATATAAACTATGGAGAAATTTTTTCTTAATATTTTTAATTGATTATATTATTTTGGTATCTGCAGTTTTAGCCTTTAACTTATGACGTGGTGGTACACTGTATTTTTTCTCTTATTACTTCTGTCCATTGCTCTCTCACAAGTTGATATTCTCAGTACACTCTAGTTATATTATACTTTTATCCACAGGATTATTTGTCATGTTGTAAGTAAAGCACGTGAAGAGAAATTTGGTAAGAGGTGTAAAAACTACCACTCGTCATTAATTGTGGGATTTTTTTTTAGAAAATTTTTTACTACCACGTCTAAGTTACATGAGCAATTAATAGAAAATATTTTACTACACCTCCAGTTTAATGTTAGTTTTTAATAGAAAATTTTTTACTACAAAATCTTTTAAAATCATCCATTTTGAAGTTTTATACAGCTTTTTAACCCTTTTTCTATAATTTTCCGATTATATAGAATATTGGACGATCAAACAGAATGAACGAATCTGGAATAAGACAGATTTTAAAAAATTATGATGAAATTTCTGATGAAGAAAATAATTGTGATATAAGCGAAGTAGATGACGAAGTTTTAGATCCAAATTTCTGCCTTGAAAATCATAGCGATAATAATTACGAAATATCCAAAATGGACAACGAGGAGTAAATGATAAAACCGTAACTGAAGGAAACGAAAATATTGAACACATTGGCGAACGCAAAGGTGAAACAAATTGTTTTTATGGAAAAAATCGTTTTAAATGGGCAGCAAATGAACCACAGATATTTAGTCTCCACTTGAGAACTCCAGTTTAGAACTCCACTGTATAATATTTTAATATTACAAACTTCAGTAAACGCAGCTAGTAACGATGAAACAGAAAATAAAATGTATAAATATTGGTCCCAAATTTTTAATGATTCTATTGAAGATAAAATCATCGAACATACCAACACAAAATGAAAGCTGAAATTTAACAGTAGAAGTAAAAACAAAGCGTTTAGATAAAATTGAATTTAGAGCATTTCTAGGAATATTATAATTTATACATCAGTTTTCAAGTCAAACCGAAAGTTAACAAAATTAATATTTGTAACAGCGGAACAGGGAGAGACATTTTCAGAGCTGTTATGTCTTGGGTTCAAATTCTTACTATACTTTCTTGTTTACGATTTGATAACACTTTTGATAGACCGCAGAGATTAATAATTGATCCATTAGCGGCTATTTTAGAAATATTTAAAAAAATAATTGAAATCTGATATATTACTGATATATTTGATAAACTGATATTATTCAAAGAATATTGGGTTCAGATTCTCTCCCACCACTTGTAATGCAGCTGCCCTCTACTTCCACATCAAACAAATTGTGTTAATTTGTCCAAACAAACACCACACAGATGATTTGTCAAAAACCAATGTGTATGTAGCAAGCGTATATGTATAAACTGTACAAATACTGATTTTGACGAATGAAATTATTACATGAAGAGACTGGTTGTTATTTTCTAAGATATAAAACTTTTTGAAATGTTCTATTTATTTTTTTTAAATATGTATATTAAGCTGTGAAAAACTGCCATTTTATTTTTTGTTTACCTTTTTTTTTATTTTGTTATATAAATATAAGAACTATTACTATTTTATGAATTTAGAAAAGGCTTGTGAAATAAAGTGCCAATTTTTTAAAAAACCCTCACTACTAAATTCTTTTTTTTTTTTTTTTAATATAACTTTTAGAATTCACTTAGCCAGCTTTACGTGAAAAAAATTTATAAAAATTATTATATTCCTTCTAAAATATAAAAAAAAAATGGTGATAAATTTAAAATTTACTACCACGTCCAGTACTGTGTTACAAAATTTCACCTGCTAAGTTAAAGGCTAGGTATCTATTTTTTGGAAACCAGATTATCTGAAAGTTTTATAGATATCTATATCGTATAATTTGTTAAATAAAAATGAATTGAAATATATTTACTCATTTTTTGAGAAAATTTTCGTTAGAGGACTCATAATACAATAACAAGACTCAACATCATACCTAACTATCAATTTGACTTACAAAACCAATCGGCCATAGAACAAATTCACAGAATCGTGCAACATATAAACGAAACATTCGAGTTGAAAAAATACTGTTCTACATTATTCCTCGACATCAAACCGGCCTTAGATAAGGTAAAGCTGAGGTCTGGTCCAGGTAATATTCCTAATTTAGTATTGAAGAGCTTTATAGTTTGACTTATCCTCTTTACTTTATTTTTAACAAATTATTAAATGAAGGAATTTTCTTAGATGACTGGAAATTTTCAAACATTATTCCTATTTTGAAATCAGGACCTAAACGAAGCCATTGCCACAGATAAAATGTATTTTTTGGTTAAATGTATGGTAGTATGGTTTTATGTATGGAAGATCTACATCCACTAATTTAAGCAGTTTTTTATTTCACTAATTTTTCAAGCTCTTGGTATTCATGGTACTTTCCTTGTATGGGTTCAATTTTATTTGATAGGTCGTAATCTGTCCGTTAAAATATAATATAATATTTCATATACCTTTGAGGCTACGTTTGGTTTTCCACAAGGAACTCATATGGGGCCACTATTATTTTTATTGTTTATGAACGATATCGACTTCGAAATTAAGTCTTTAATCTTATCATTTGCTGGCGATACTAAGCTTTTTGCGGTTATTAAGTCGGACGAAGATTGCCATCTCATGCAGCAGGATCTCGACAAATTCTACTCTTAGTGTAACATTAATGGCCTTACAATAAATATTAATAGGTGCAATTAGATATCATTTTCTAGGTACAAACACCAATTAAATGTTATTATAATACTAGTGGTTCTATTATTGAGTATCTCTATGAAACAAAATACCTAGGTATCATTCTCTAGAATAAAATAACTTTTAATGCTCATATAGATTGCATTATTTAAAGCTTTTTGCATGTTAGGTTTCATAAAGTGAAACTCTCAGCATATTTTCTGATCCCTATGCATTCAAAAATTTATATACTGCACTTGTTCGTCCTCACCTCGAATATGCTTGTCCGATCTGGATGCCTCATTACGATATTAATACATATTAAGATAATAGAGTCTGTTCAAAAGGATATGATTAGGTTGTATCCACGTTAATTCAACTGATAACCTTATATTACTGGATACCTAGATAAATGTCAATTTATTAAGTTTTCTACGCTTGAAGCAAAGTGAAATGCTGCTTCCTTGATGTTTTCCTATGATATATTATCTGGCAGAATAAAATATCCATCTATTCTTCGTCTTTATAATATTTATCTATGCCTTTTTCGAACCTATAGTAAATTCTCAGCGCTTATTTAACAACAGTTTTTGACTAATTGACTTCAACTACAAAACATTCTTTTTTAGTAGAAAAATCATCACATTTTTTGATACCTTACAATAATTCTTCTAATTTTAATTAATTATGTAATATACTTTTTTTATACAATTTTTTAGTCTATTATTATTTGAATGTACTACCATTACAATTACTATTAATATTTATCAATTTTACTTATAAATTTTTTTTTTTGTTTATTTTTTAATTTCTTTTCTTAACTTAACGTTATTTTTATCTTGAAATTATTTTTATATTTAGAGTAATTTTTGTTTTCTCTTTCTAATTTTATCTTATTTTAGTTTTTAATATTTTATAAGCAAAATCTGTAAGGGACTACCCAGTAGATTGAAATAAATAAATAAATAGCACGAAGGGTTTTTACTTAAAGTGACGCAGCTACTATCTCACCGTTATCATCAATTCTTAAAATCATATGTAAATAACCGAAATTTTTTACTAAAATACATTAGCGATATTAGACAAATAAAATCAGGTGTGCCACAATGGAATATTCAGAGCCTGTGATTTAGCCATCTATACAACCGACCTACCAACATCCTCAATAATATTATGATGGCCACTCTTGCGTATGATACTGATATTCTAACATTCCATACAAACCCGTTGATTGCCCCAACCGACTGCAAGAAAATCTATTAAAACTTAAAAATTGGCTAACAAAATGGAAAATAAAAGTAAAAACATCAAAATCGTTGCACATTACTTTTGCGTATTGTAGAGGCATGCGATTTTCGTAGAGGTATGCAGAGATTTTCAATAAACATCTATTTATAATCTATTATAAACGCCCCCTGGTTTATTAGAAATAACAGAATATGGTCAGATCTAAACATTCCATCTATAAAAGAAACCTGTCTCCAAAACCATCTAAATGTACTAATTCCTAAACATTTTATTGCTCGACAGACACGCTGACTAAAAAGATTCACGCCGTTGGAGCTAAGTTGCATATTTTCAAATAACTAACAAAATTAATCTAAGTTTCCAGAAGGAAAAATCATTGGATTCCACAAGTCTTGCAATAAAATATACAAAAGGAAAAAAAACAAAATGAAGGTTAGTGATGCAAAAGTACAAAATGTAAAAATCCCAACGAACAAAAATATGCTAAATAAGAACATATTATAACAAGCCATTCTTCTATCACGCTCAAGTCAGTCTAAGTGCCGTTTTTCAGACTCGACTCGAATATGTCACTGTATATAATTACGGCGTTATCAGTATAAAATTATATGTTTGAAGTTAGATTCAATTTATACACTGCCGATGTATATTTTGAATTAATCTAGTCCTAAAATTGAGCCTTGTGGAACACCAATTAAAATAATTGTTTTATCACTTACAACTTCTTTTACTCGCACTTGTTGTTTTGTGTTGGCAAAATTTAATTGAAAACAAAAATTTTTACTATTGGTGGTTTAGTTCTTTAGCTTATGACTTAATGAGCTAAGAAGATATAATAAGAAGAAAAAATGAACTAATGTAAATGTCAGATTATCAACGAACTTGTCAAGAATAATTTGAACAAACAGTTATTACCCGAAATCATCGTAATGAGGAGTAATCAGTAATAATATGCCATATAATTAATTTAATTTCATTAAAAAAGTGTGAAACACAGATTAAAATTCAAATTGGAAATTTGAAATCAAAAAAAATATTTGATTTTTATTTCAATATCCTTATACTGATATTAAAAAAATTATATACAAATTAGAATAAAAAAAAGAATTAACATAATTTGTTCTTTTGGAATTTCGTTCCTAAAGAATTTTTTGCTAAAAAAAATAACATTTCAAAATATACGAAATTCAACTTTTGTTTAACTGCCTTCAATTACACCATTATGAAAGCTATTATTTTGAAAGAGGGTTGACATGTAATAAAAAAATTTTTTTTTTTTGCTTTTTTTTAATAATAAAACATACACCCATCATATAAAATACATTCAAACCAATATTTTTTAATAACCACATTTTAAAAAAATCCCTTCAAAAATAAACCACAAAAACCAAAATTAATCAAAAAAAAAAAAAAAAAAAAAAAAAAACAATGTATCTAAAATACTTGATGAAAATAAAATATTCTTAAATTTTATTCCTGTATGTTCTTCAAAACATATAACAAAACAATGAACACTCCTCATGTTAATGGAAAAAATCATCCCTCATAAATCAAATTGAGAACTAAATTATTTCCTTTTACTCATACCACTATTCTATAAGGAAGGAGGAAGTATACTGTTATTTCCTGAAATTATTAAGACCTATCAACTCATATGTGGCAGTTGGTACTCAAATAAAAATGTACTCTCTGGTATAATATACGTAAAGGAAATTTGGTAAAAGACAAGGGATTGAATTTTTTTTTTTTTTTATTTTTTTTTGTCGAGAAACGTACATATATCATCGAGAGGGAGTAAGTAATATCAAAAATTTGAAAAAAACATAATAATAATAAATAAAAATGAAGGAGATAAAGGAAGAATATACTGTAATTTGAATCTGTTTCTCATATTATGTACTAGTATTTAACGGTTGTTTTATTTGTACGTGCTATTATTGTATATAATATTAAAAAAAAAAAAAAAAAAAACAAAAAAACAAAATAAGAAATAAGTAATAACCGAAATATACAGTTATTTTTTATCAAAATATTCTTACATATTTGTTTTTTTTTTTAATCATCACAATGGAGATTGTGTGTGTGTTGGGAATGAGTGGGAATTTTTGAGTTTATTAAATTGTAATAAAAGATATTTAATATTTCATCTGTGGATGGAATGATTTTGCAATTATTTAAAGAAAGGAAAAAATTAAATTAAGAATTTAATAAATTTTGTTAATTTAATTTAATAATAATAAATAAAGAATTCAGAAATTGTGCAGTTTAAGAATGAGATTATTATTATATAAGAGTTATAAGTCCTTAATTTATTATTCATTTGATATAAGAAAATAATAATATTATATTAAATATTATACTTTTGAATACGGTAAAGTTTCTTTTAATTTGTCTGGGAAAAGATTGCATAAAGAATGTCAGTAATGAATTTAAATTACATTTGAATGAAAAATTCATCTTGTACTTGTTAATATAGAAAATAATTGTCGTTTGTTTGAAGGTCAATTTTTCATACACAAGAAGATATCAAGTAATTAGGAAATATATTTAATACCAATACCCTTTATTTTATTTATTTATTTATTTACTTGTTTAACACAAAGAGTTTACAAAGAGAGATAAAATAAAGCTTATTAATAGAGAATTTATACAATCCAACCCTTTACCGCCGGCTACCAGTTCCCGTTGTACGATCGTGATGAATTTTTGAGAGTAGTCTATTTTTAGTCCAAGAATTACAAATTAAAAATCTTGTGATGATAGTTCCGCCGGATCCGGAGTTGTGGTCTGTACTATATATAGTACAACCGGCGGATATGGGTGCAAAAATCAATATGAAAAAATATATAAGAATGAAAATATAAAAATCTAATATTTATGTTAACTTATTTATTTTTATTGAGAAGAACATAACCATCATAAAAGATAAACATAAATTCTTTAAAAATTTTATATATGATATTCTGCAAAGCATTTCCTTTTTATACATAATGTTTTTCTACATATTTTACAAGAGTACATGCTTCTTAAATGACACACGACACATCTAAGTTGAGTGTGCATTTTTTGAGGTACATGTTGAGTTTTTTCTTTTTCTACTGATGAAGAAGGGTTCCTTTTTTTGATTATAGAAGTGCTTGCTCTGGCTTCTTGTAATATTTTGCGTACTATAAACCTCCGAAAATTAAGCTGAGATGAAAATTTGTCATTGCTATTTCCTGATTATGTACAATTTCATTTGCATTTACCATTGTTAAATCGATTAGATATGTGAAAATTACCCACCACCATTTTTTTCCTTTGATAGCAATTCTATACGAATTTATATTCTGATCAGCGTTGTCAACACCTCCCATGTTTGCATTATATGTTGCATACACTTTTGATTGACCAATTTGTACTTTTTTACGGTCTACTTTGTACCAACGTTTTACGTGATGCAACGGGATCACGGTATCAAAATTTGTTAAAATTGAACATACGCTATTATCTATTCATTGCACAGCAAGTAACTTGGTGGTACTATCATATCTATAATCAAATGTGCCACGAGATTTATTTTTAAATGTTTTATTTTTTTCAAATGGGCAATTTTTTAAACGATTTTCTCGAATGGTACCTGTTGCTTCTGTTGGATGTGGTATCATTTTCAAAAAATCAGTTACTGTTTTTGGACCAAGCGGAATCAACCGCTTATTTTCATAATTTTTTCCGCAATATACATCAAAATTGTAGCAATAACCAGAAGAGCTGCATAACATCCAATTCTTATATCCAAATCGAACTGGTTTTCCTCGAATGAACTGCTTAGCTGAATGTTTCCACTTTTAAATAGAACCTCTGCCTCCACTTTTAAATAGAGCCCGTTACCTAAGTCATTATTAAGTCTGTCATTTATATGACTTATTATTCCCAATCCAATTCCCAATATTATTGTTGAAATAGTGCTTAGAGGTATAATAGTTTTAGTAAAACGTAGTAATAAATAATGTAAATCTTTTAATTAGTCTTAAACACATAAAAACAACAATAATTAATTTTGAAATACTGATATATAATATAATAAAATGAAATTATTCATATTATTTTGATCCCATATCCGCCGGTTGTACTTTATATAGTACACCAAACTTTTCACACAAAAAAAACTGATTAAATTTTTTAATAATTTTTAATTAACATTCACGTTATTTTAGTTTTTAATTAATTGAAAATGAATGAAAAAAATTGACACTTAAACAAACTCAAAGCAAGTGTTATGCAAATAAAAGTGTTGGTACATTCTTTAAGAATAGAATTCACAACAATTTGGCTTTAAAATCAAATTAGTTTCAGAAAAAAAAATTAATTTGTACACCCTGTTTTGCTGTACTATATATAGTACAACCGGCGGTAAAGGGTTAACTTAAAATTAAAAAGTAAAAAATATAATACTAAAGTTTAAAATTTTAAAACCATACACAATAAATTGTTTTTTTTTTTTTTTTTTATAATCTTGACAGTAACTTAGGTAGAAACACCTTTTCGTGCTTAATTATTAAGTACGGTACTGCAATTTTACACTACAATATCTACAATAATTCGAGTTTTATTTTAACAAATTACTGGTTTATCAACTAATTAAATGTGGAAAGCTACTACTATTGTCAGGAACTAAGCCCGATAAACAAAATGTGTCGTAGAAAGCTGAAGGAACACAATGTGTTCCTAATTGTGTACCTTGCAGAAGAGAAAAATAATAAAACTATTTTTTTTGTTTTTCTTTTACTTGATTTTTCATTTCTATAATAATTATCCAATAATTATCTATGTAGAACATAATTTTTAAATCCTAGCAATAGCAAATAGCTTGGTAACTATGACGACCGAATGCCATAAAGTTTAATAGGATTCGGTTGACAAATTACTTTTTTATTGCGTTAGTTTGTCATTGTTTCTTTTTAAGTACTAAGCTAAGTGTGTAAATAAAAAACAAATTAATAAAAAATAAAATTATTCTTATAATTTTTAAAATAAATAAATACAAGTTATAAATTGGATTGCAATAAAATTTTAAATACCAGGTATGTTGCAAAAATTAATGTAACTTTTTAAATAATTTTAGTTCTAAGTTGAACCTGTTTTTATTGTGTTTCCTAGTAGATAATAAAAACTAATTGAAATAATACTGTTAGCAAAAATATGGACTAAAAGAATAAGTTGTACCTTCTTTGCAATGTCCCTAAAGTGTATCTGTTGTGTTCGTATTTTGATTCTTAGAAAATCAGAGTTTGAACCAAGTTTTGTAGAAAAAATTCAAGGTTTGTTAAAATTAGAATTTGAAGCAATATTTATAAATTAGTAAAATTCAATGTAAAAAAACAAAATACTTTAAAACTTTCAGCACCCAAATTATGAAACAGTAGTACATTAAAATATCAAAATTGGAAATTACTGCAATATCTGCAGAACTGAGTTCAGCTATGAAATCTTCGGAACCAGAGGCATGAAAGACAAAAACAAAAAAGGCAAAAAATATTATTGTATAGTCAAAAAATTAAATTATTATATAAATTATTTAAATTAAATAATTAAAACAATTAATACGTTAAAAGTTATTATTTCTACTTTTTCCATCTTTTTGTCCTATATTCTATAGCTGGAAATATGGCAACAGTAATCATGTAATTGGCACAAGAATTGAATTTTGTTTAATTTTTGGAAAAGAGAATACGAAATTTGTCGACATTTTATCGACTAAATTTGCCGTAAATAGGAGCACATGTGTGTGAAGTTTGCCGACACTTCCTCGACACATGTGTTGTAAATATTACGAGGAGATGTGTATGAAATGTGTCGACACTTTGTCGACTATATTAATTTACTGTAAATATTAGGTGCACATGTGTGCGAAGAGTGTCGACACTTTCTCGACACTTGTGCTGTAAATATCAAGAAACATATGTGTCCAAAATTTGTCGACACTTTATCGATTAAATTTACTGTAAATATTAGGAACACATGTGTGCGAAGAGTGTCGACAATTGCTTGACACATGTGCTTTAAATATCATGAAACACATGTGTCCGAAAAGTGTCGACATACACGCGACACTGTATTACAATGAGAGACACATGTGCCTGGACATTTGCGACCTTTTGCATCATTTTTATCCCTACTTGTGTCGTGAATGTGTTCCATGGGCACGGAACACATTCGCGACTTTTTAGGAACACTTTCGTCAAAATTGTTAACCGGGAAGCCTTCTTAAATAGAGTAGTTTCATTTTAATTTGTTACCAGATTATACTCTCAATTATTTTTTGTCATTTATTATATCCCAATGACAAAGGGTACTAGACCAGCTCGAAAAACCAATGAAGCATTTTTTTTTTTTTTGCTTCATCGGGAATCGAACCCGGGACCTTTCAGTTGAAAGGCAGGCGCTCTATCTACTGCGCCATCCAGTGTGTAAAATGTTTAACAATAATTAAAACAAAACATAAATTATATCTTAGTTATTAAGATAAAGACGTTGTTTTAGTAGGTGTTTAGACATTGAAAAGTGTATGTGCCGTTTATATTTGTTTCCCATCATTAGCATCCTAAGAATTGGCTCAAACAT
The DNA here is from genome assembly GCA_963942445.1 of Argyra leucocephala. NCBI lineage: Eukaryota > Metazoa > Arthropoda > Insecta > Diptera > Dolichopodidae > Argyra > Argyra leucocephala. The sequence goes on along the minus strand of OZ012681.1, from coordinate 65,249,414 downwards.
CACGTAGTTCGTTCTATGAAAAGAAAGGGAAAAAAGATTGGTAGATCGAAAACGGGGATTATCAATAATAACGATTTCATTTGAAATTACAGACGATGTTATATTTCCTTTTACTACTTCAGTAATAAAAATAACATCTCCAATTTCACGTCTTAGTTGCAATGAACACATTTGAAGAAGTTTAAGTCTATGTTCATAAGGGGGTAATAATAATGGGTCAGACCATGGAAGAAAACGTAAGGCAAACCTTAAGAAATTTCTTTGAATAAATTCAATTCTAAGTTTGTGTACCTCATAAAAAGGAGACCAAACTTGACTAGCGTGTTCTAAATTTAGTCATACGAGACAAGTATATAAAGATTTTATGATATGCGGATCAGTAAATTCTTTCGACCATCGTTTAACAAAGCTTAACATTGAGTTGGCTTTATTGATGATATGTGTATAGTGAATTTTAAATGTCAACTTTTCATCACAAAATACACCTAAATCTTTGATGGATTGAAGTCTTGTCAAGCATTCACCATTAAGTGTGTAGTTATACTTAAATGGATGAGAACGGCGAGTGTATGTAATTAGAGCATATTTATTAATGTTGAGTATAAGATTATTTCGAGTGCATCAAGCGAAAAAATTATCGAGGTCTTTTTGAAACAAAACTGAATCATCTTTGTTTTTTATTTTTTTTTTAAATTTTCATATCGTCTGCGTAAATTAGTAATTCAATATTACTAATGATAGATGCTACATCGTTGATTGCAATAATGAACAGAAGTGGACCTAAATGGCTACCCTGAGGAACTCCAGAGTTAGCCATAAATGATTTAGACGTCTCAGATCTGAATATTACGCTATAATAACTTCTATTTGTCAGATATGAGTTAATCCATTTTAAAAAGAAAGGTGGAAAACCTAATTTTTTAAGTTTAAATTACATGGTACTGTGAGGTATAAGGTCAAAAGCTTTACTAAAATCGGTTTATACCGCATCAGTCTGGTAGCCTTCTTCCATATTTTTAATAAAAACTGATATTGATTCAATGAGATTAGTTACAGTGGATTTCTTTTTCATAAAATCATGCTGGTTTGGGATTAGAAAGTCTGTACAATGTTTGTATGTAGAATCAAATACAATTAGTTCAAAAATTTTAGGAATTGCAGATAGCTTGGATATCGGCCGATAGTTAATGATATCATTTTTAGAATTTTTTTTTATGAATTGGTCTTACAAAAGCTTTTTTCCATATATTAGGAAAGAGTCCTGAGGAAATTGAAAAATTAAAAAGGAATGATAGTGGAGCGGCAAGTGAATTAGAACATTTTTTTAGAGAACAATTTCTGGTACGCCATCTGGCCCCGGAAAGGTGTTCTTGTCAAGTTTATTTAGGTATTTAATTATGATATCATCATCAATAATAATGTGTGTTAGCAAAGTTTTTGGATAACTATCAAGATAATCATCGTCTCCGGGGTTGGCCGCAACTGTAGGATAGGAACTTGAAAAAAAAATCACGAAAATTTTCTGAGATTATTTTAAAATCAGTACTGCTATTCCCATTAAACTTCACAATGTTAGGAAACTGATCACATTTTCTTTTGGTGTTAACAAATTTCCAGAAAGCTTTAGGGTTATTTTTATCTGCAACGACATATCAATAATATAATTATCATACAGAGATTTTGCTGCTAAATTAAACTGGTCAAAAAGGAGCTTAAAGTTATTATAACCTGTACCCTTTTTAGAAATTAGATACTTGCGTCAAGCTTTATTTTTTTTATTTCTGAGTTTTCTCATTTCATGATTGAACCACGGAGGGCTAGAACTTTGTTGCCTGTCTTTGGCGATGGGAACAAATTGGCGGAAACCATTTTCATAAAACTTATTTGTCATTATATTGAGATCTACATTGTCATGTAATGTGGAGAAATCATAAGTATACAAAAAGTTATTTAGTCCGACAAAGTTTGCTTTGCTAAAATTATAATGATAAGAATTAGCTGTGTCAGGGTTAGAGGGTGCGTTAAGACAGTATGACAAACAAATGAGAGGGTGAAATTGATCAATTTTTACAAGGGGGGTTGGGCAATTAATTTGTAACATATTGTTCCAGTCAGTGGTAAAAACTAGGTCAAGTTGTTTTTATTGAAAATTAGTTATACTTGATATTGATGTTGTAAATAATTAATATTAAGGCTGTCAATAAAGGAGTATTCATTTTCACTACAAAGATAGGTCGGAATCATGTATGATTCTTCTACTTAGTGCTTGGTCAATTAAAAAAATTAAAAACTATTTCGTCAGAAGGATCAATAGTATTCAACAAAAATTCCGTTACTTTTGAACATTTTTTATATACATCAATATTAGAGTTTGAAGGAATGTAGCAACAAATTATGTATAAATTTTTAATTTCCAGTTCTATTTTGACTCCTATAATTTCAAGCATGTCTGTGTCTGGAATTAACACTTCACTAGCTTTTAGATTATTATTCAAAGCAATCAGGACGCCCCCACCCTTTGGAATTATATTTTTAACTTGAAATGTTGAAAAGTCAGGATTAATATTATATCTATCTCTTCTGAAGACAAATGAAGGGTCAAAAATTTCTAGGTCATTAATAGAAAAGTAAAGCCATGTTTCAGTTAAAACGTATATCTCGAATTCTAGTCTTAAAGAGTTTACAATTACACTTCTAGTTTTAGAACGGAGACCTCGTACGTTTTGATAATAGATTGATATATTACATAAGTTATATGTTGGTGAAAATGGAATAGTTTTTATAATTTGATTAGACGTGTTAATTGAAATTAGGTTACTGTTTTTTTGATTTTTGTTACGGCAGGGGACGAATAAACTTATCATGGCTTTCTCTAACTCGTTGAAGGTAGTTAGTTCTGTTAGATGAAACATGTGCTCCATAGGATTCTAGATCAGATTTAACATTTTGCGAAGTTAATCCATAAGCTTCATGGAATCTTTCAAAAATTTTACTTAGCTGTAAAACATCCGTTGGAAGACCTTCTTGATGAATAGCTATTTTTATTGACGTGTTCGTCATACAATATACTCTTCCCAAATATTGTTTTTGTTACTAATTTTTTTATTTTTCTTAATACCTGAATCAAAAATAATGTCACATCCAATTTTTTCTTTACAGTTGCAAATCTTAGTAGATTCTTTGGCCAGGAGTACTTTAACAACATTTTTTAATTCTAATATATCAGCATTGACAGCTGTGTTGAGGTTGTAACTCTGTTGTAACTCTGTTTCCTGGATAACTTCAATTTTTTTCTGTAGTGCTACCTCAAGATTTTTAACTTCTGTTGCTAAAGTTGCATTGTTTTCTTTTAATAATCGCTTTACTGTTTTCGGAATTGTTTTCCTTAGCTCATCCATGTAGTCTATGAGAAGATTGTGCATTTTTTGTTACTTATTATTATTTAGATTGCTTAATTTATTATTAATTATATCAAAAGACTTTGCCATATCATCGAAACTATTTGTATTTGAATCGATGATATATTCGACATCTTTTGAATTATCTCATTCTTAGCCTGATCAAATTTTGAAATTTTTGAGCTAATTTGTGGTGTTATTATTTTACTGTATTCCAATAATGTTGTTAATAAACATACTGTAGCTTTTGAATAAATATTTTGCGACGGCCATTATTTTCTACAAACATGGTAAATTTTTTTTAAATAAACAAAAACTAAAGTTTTATTTTGCATTCTGTTCGCAAAAATATCATTTTTACTTAAAAGAATAATTATTTAAATATCAAAATTGATGTTATGCATTAATTAACATACATTTTTAAATATTTTAAAGATGCAATTTAAAAATAGATTTTCTTTTATTTATTTAAAAATTTGTTATTTTTGGAGGGCAATGTATTTTTTCGAATTATTTTTATAATAAATGTCAATGAAATTTCATTCCCAGCCAAATCTTGCATTTTGTTCACATTATAAATATTAATATAATTATTTTTGACCGAAACATATTATTTATTAGGAAGACATTTTTTATATTATTAAATAATATCTATCTCCCTTTCTCAGGAAATAAATAGAAACTCCATAAAACTATTATTTGAAAATAAAAAATAATACCTTTCTCACTCTCGCATAACATAAATTATTTATTATTTATTTATTTATTTTAACAGTTGATCCTACAGATAAATCTGTAGGCCAACTTTATAGGTCCTTTTCCCTTTCGAAATGTGGGCCTTTTTTATTAAACTATATTAATTATTTGGTATATATTTTTGTATATTATATATTTATATTATTTTTTTTTTTTGTTAGTTATATTATATCTTTATTAATTATTAAATTATATTTGAACCGATGTGGTTGTATTGAAAATTACATTTTCAGTAATTTTCACCATTTGACAAAATTTTTCGGTTCTCACAGGGTTTGAATCCGTGCTCCTTCGGTCGTTACATTACTACACTTGAGTGCTTTACCACTCGGCTACCGAGGCCACTACATAAATTATTTCAAATGAATATCATTTCAAAATAAAAACATATACACTAATACATGTATACTAATCCTATAACAATATTTCAGCATTTGCTCCGGTGCCTTATAGGATTCTCCATTTTAGTACTATAACGTATTTATAACCTTTCGCAGCAATTGCGGGGCACTCAAATTAACATTAATACTGCTGCAAGAGTGTTTATAGTAGGGTTATAAGAGTGCACAAGAGTCTTATAGCGATCAAGTTGTTACGTGGGATATAAAATATTTTTCTAATGAGTGGTCGTAAAAGTCTCTGCCTGCGTCAATACATGCACCATGTATTTTTCTACCACAGAAAGCCTGACCTTTGACAATCTTCGATTTATTGTCAAAGTTAAGATACAATTCCATGTCACATTTGCCTGCCATTATTGTTTTAATTTATTTTTTTTTTGTTTATGTTTTTTTTTAAATGTGATACTTTATTAAGAAATTTGCTTGTGGGTCACTAACTTTATTTTTTTTTCTTTGTTCTTTAATAAATTTTACAGAAATTAAGAAAACGAAAGGTTCAAAACAAGCAAAAAATTTTAAATATTAAAATTGGTCACAATTAAAATTAAAAGATTTTATTCGGTTTAATTTTTGATTTTTACCGATTTTAATTTTTGTTTTTATGGGTTCCATTTTTATATATTATATTAAATTGCACTTTGTACTAACTAATTTTTTTCAGTTATGATGCAAAGTATGGCTGTTTTGGATGACTGTTATTGAAGAACATATCCTCTCTATGTTCGCCCTATGCCCCACGGATGTGGTTGCAGGACATTGATGATAATGATTAAATATCATATAATATTATATACCTAAATTCCATTTGAAGTAATGCTCCACAAATATATCTCAAATAGTTTGATGTCATACATAAAGAAGCTATAAAAATTATTAATTTCTCTACACCAAGATATCCTACGAAGTTATTATAATTACTATAGTGATCAATACATAAGCTTGCATAATATGACCAGGCATGTTCTGTAATCCACTCGGAATGGATTCGGAATGAAATCTGGTGCTCTGTATTTTCATGTGATTTCGAAAATTTTCAAAATCAATTTGCGAATTGTCAAAATGTCTGATGTGTTTTAATTAAATTTTATTCAGACATTTTTAAATTTAAAATATAAATAAAGTTAAAATAAAAGTAAACAAAAAACGGATATATTAATAGAAAATCAAACTAATATAGAGAAAAAATATTTTCTTGAATTTTGTGTCATTATTAAAGCAGATATTTTTGTCTTCCAGATTCATTTGAAGTGAATATTTTATTGTGTACATATAATTAATATGTACCTATACATTATATACTTTTAAAAATATGTTAGCGAACAGATCCAGCTTCAAAACCCACCAAGAATAGTAAAGCTGGCCTTGTAGTTCAAAAAGTTATTTCAAGACATTTGCATGGCATTAAGCTCACTAGAGATTGTTACATCCACTTCGGTCATATCTGCCTCTAGTGCACTGTTCTTAGAGCCCGGTAATGATGGTATACCGGATTTGTAATTCAAGGATCTATCATACAAAATATTATGGTGGTATCTTGTTTTTGTATCTTGTTTGGTGTCTTGTCTTGTCTTTTATGTCACTGAGGATGCCATGGCTATGGCTTCAGAGGCCAGTAGTAACAATCTTTCTGATCACATCACTCACATAGCTACGTCAGCCTCTACAGCTTTGACCTCTTAAAGCAAGTCTCAACCCAAGAGGAATACTTTAGAGCCCGAAATGGTTCAACGAAAAGAGTCATATGCGAGGAAAGTTTCGTAGTATCGCAATCAACCTTACTGGTCTAAGTGTGTCGACGTGTACTATCGACAACTACTGACATATTATATTTCAGGTTCAAAACTAATGTTAGAGTAAATATAGAAACATTTTCTTATATTTTGGAAGAAATTCAATCTTCAGTTGCATCATCAAGCATTCCAATCGTTCATCAACACTTAGATTTTTAGTTGGAGGAAGTTATCAAGGATGTATTTGTCAAGATTTTAATATTAGTTTGAGACGATCCACAGTTTCTAAATCTTTAAATAATATGTAGCAAAATAAAGGAAAATAAAACTGTTTTTTTTTTCAATTAAATATAAAAAATGAAATCTAAGTAGTATGAAATAAAGTTCCTGTCATAATGCTTTTTTTATAATATATTCGTTATCTGTTCTTTTTCTCCCTGTATCTATGGTGTTTCAAATATATTTCGAATTGAATATTAAATTTAAGAAAAAATTGCAGAAACTTTATATTTAAATACCTACATAATTGTTCAATTTTACAAGTTAAAACTTAACTTTATCAAACTTTTCCCCAAAAGACGTCTTTTCACTACCAAATCACAATGAAAAATACGAGTGAATTGAATTCGATAAAAATTTAACGTATTCGGATTGCAGAACACCAAATTTCACTTTCGAAATTTCAATTCATTTTACTCGGATTATAGAAAACCAAATTTCATTTTCACCATGCTGCATTTCACAAAAAGTGGATTACAGAACACACACGATTCGTACACGTGGAATGTATTATTTGCCATACAGAATATTACAAACAATATGATAAAAACACATTTTTACTTAATCGCACAAATTTTTATCTTTCGTTGCAGTAGGGAGAGCACCTGCCTTTCAACCGAAAGATCCCAAGTGCGATTATGGATGAAGCAAGAAAAAAAAATGCTTCAAGAGTTTTCCACCTGATCCAGTACCCTTTGTCATTGGAATAAAATAAATGACAAAAGATAATTGATAGTATAATTGAGAGTATAATCTGCTAAAAATGGAGCTGTTCTATTATTTAAAGTATATGGGAGTTTCAACCAGAATTGATTTGAATTCTTTTTGTTGTTTGGTTTTAAACATTTTTTTTGTTGACACAAAATCAACGTTTTATAGACTAAATTCTTAAATATAATATTATTCAAATTTAATTAATCACAATTTTGAATAAAATTTTCATTTTGGTCTATATTATTCTCATTTAATATTGTTGTTCTTGTTGGAACTGATGTAATTTTTTTTATTTAAATCTATTTGATTCATTTTTTCTTCATTTGAATTCATAGCAACAACTTCATTTTCCTGCATTAGTTTATTTTTATTTAAAATATTATTATTTCTATTATCATTATCAAAATTGATAATGATAATAGAAAATTGATATAGTTCAGCACGGAACTATATTAAAAACAATGGAAAAACTAATGAGTCTGGTAGATAGAATCTCACTAAGATTAGATAACTTGGAAAGTAGGTATACTGTTAAGTATCCTGATATGCCACATAACTCAATTAGATAATGAATAAGGACAAAATCACTATATGTACTTGGAATGCGAATGGCATTAACAACAAAAAACAAGAATTGGAAATGTTCCTAAACTTACGAAACATAGATGTCTGTCTCGTGTCAGAAACCCATCTAACAAAGGGGCACAATTTAGTAATTCGTGGATACAAAGTATATCATACAATGCACCCTGACAATCTACCAAAAGGAGGTAGTGCGGTCATAGTAAATGATCTTATTACCCATCATGAACATTGTAACATACAAAGTACAGAAATGCAACTCACAGCCGTACAAATAAGGTGCACAAAGCAAAATATCAACGTAGGAGCGCTGTACTGCCCGCCCAATCACGCTATTAAAAAACATATGTTCAAGAGCTTATTAATGAAATTAGGTGAAAGACTTATTCTTGGAGGTGACTACAATGCTAAACATCTAGAATGGGGCTCCAGGATGACCCTTACTCGAGGTAAAGAACTGAGAGAGGCGCTGAGAGAAACAGGTTGTTTATTTCTTTCAACAGGAAAACCAACATATTGGCCTGCAGATATAAACAAAACTCCTGATGTGTTAGACTTTTTTATAATGAAAAAAGTATCAACTAATTTCACATCTATAGAAGATAACTATGACCTCAATTCCGACCATTCTGCTGTCGTCCTAAAATTAAATACAACAATAGTGAAAAAATCTTGTAAACCATTTTTAACCAACTCTTCTACAGATTGGTTAAGCTTCAAAAAGATTCTGCTAGAAAAAATTAACTTAAGAGTAACATTAGACAATGAGGAACAACTAGAAACTGCTACTGAAAAACTTATGCAAGCTGTCCAGTTTGCAGCTTGGAGTAGTACTAAGACAAAAAAATCAAAAAAAATCAGCCCTACATATCCGGTGTACATCCTTAACATGGTAAAAGAGAAACGAAAAGCGAGAAGGAGGTGGCAACAAACGCGTGACCCATCCAGCAAAACGAATCTTAATAATAAAAGTCAGGAGCTAAAGAGAGAAATAAAGAAATTAAATGATGGATCTCTGAATTATTACCTAGAAAATTTAACAGCTACTAAAGAAACAAATTATTCTTTATGGAAAGCTACGAGTAAAATGAAGAAGTCTATTGTGCATTCTGCACCACTGAGGAAAAATGATGGATCATGGGCAAGAAGCGATAAAGAAAAAGCTGACACTTTTGCAGATCATCTCGCTGAAATTTTTAAGCCCAATGAAATGAACACTGTTATTGATCTAACTGAAATATTATATAACCATGAAGATATAAATATTCCCTTAATAAGTCGAAAAGAAGTAATTAAGGAAATAAAAAACCTAAAATTAAATAAAGCCCCAGGTTTTGATTTAATAACTTCAAATGTGCTAAAAAATATACCCAACAAAGTTCTCACACTCTTGGTATACATAATGAATGCCTGTATTAAGCTTAAACACGTACCTAGTATATGGAAAGTTGCCGAGATAATGATGATCCAAAAACCAGGAAAGCCTGCTAACGACACCAAATCCTACAGGCCGATATCTTTGCTCCCTACAATATCGAAGTTGTTTGAAAAGTTACTATTGAGAAGGATTCAACCCCTCATAGAAAACAGGAATATAATACCTAATCACCAATTTGGGTTTAGGCAAAAACACTCAACAATAGATCAAGTACATCGAATAACAGACATTATAGAAAGGCCACTGGAAAATAAACAAATTTGTTCTTCAGTATTTCTAGATGTAGCCCAAGCTTTTGATAAAGTTTGGCATGAAGGACTCATCAAAAAGCTAAGTTGTTTGCTCCCTAAAAATTATGTTCAATTATTTTCATCATATCTCTCAAATAGAGTTTTTCGAGTTAAAAATGAGAATGAATACTCCTCTCTAAGAGATATAAAAGCTGGAGTACCGCAAGGTAGTATACTGGGTCCAATTTTATATTTGTTATACACCTGTGATATACCCGATGTAGAAAATATAAAAATAGCAACCTTTGCAGATGACACAGCGTTGATGGCAGTTGGTTCTACTATAGAAGAAGCTACAAACAAACTGCAAAAAGCTAATGACGAAATTTCCAAATGGTGCAAAAAATGGAAAATTAAATTAAATGAAGCCAAATCTAGTCATGTAAACTTCACCTATAAAAACATAGTAACTCCTCTCTCAGTTAAAATTAATGATGTCGTGATTCCATACGAGAATAAAGCTAAATATCTTGGCATGACCTTGGATGCAAAACTGAAATGGAAAGAGCATGTGAAAATCAAAAAACAAGAACTCCAGTTCAAATATAGAGAAATATACTGGCTGATTGGGCGGAATTCTACGGTCTCGACCTATAACAAAGTTTTGATGTATAATCAAATATTGAAGCCAGTCTGGGCATACGGTATTCAAATATGGGGATGTGCTAAACAAATCCATATTCAAACTATCCAAACGTTCCAAAATAAGGTACTGCGCAACATAGTCAATGCTCCATGGTATGTTCGCAATGCCGATATTCATCGAGATCTGAAGATCTCATCTATAAAAGACGGAATAATTAAATGCGCTGCACGGCATAAAACTCGTCTGATCCAACATGTCAATACCGAAGCTTCTAGCTTAATTGACAATCAAAACTTTGTGAAGCGACTAAAACGAACAAGACCACTTGAGTTAGGTTAAAACCTTTTATCTATTAAAACCTTATTGGATTTTGGTAGATCAAAGGTATCTATGTTTCTTTGAGTTAAATGTAAATTAATGGTTAGTCTATAGTTACTAGTTACTAGTTTTAATGTTGCAATAATGATAGGAGTTTTTAGTGGGTTAAAGTCCCACAGTCCTTCAAACTGCCTTCCCCGGTAATAGGTAGTCCCTGAAGCCTCTTTCGATGATTTACTACTATCTAGAAAAAAAAAAAAAAAAAAAAAAAAAAAAATCATTATCAAAATCTTCAGATATTTTACAATCTTGTGATAGAGTATTTAAATTTTTTTGTAGTTCATCAATAGCACTAGCATTTAATATAGAATATATTATTTTATTACTGTTGTTATCATCTAAATTGATTTCAACATTTGTTGCAACTGGAGATTGTGGCAAACAATTGGATAATGTTGATGATGAAACGTAAGCGCCCAACGTACTATAACTTTTTTAATCCGAAAGTAATAAATTAGATGATTGTTGTGATATTGCTGAATTATTTTGATATTGACTACTAACACTTGTACTATAAAATTCCGGTACTATAATTTTGTGTTACTGATTTAGCTGGATCTAATAATTTACCATATATAGTATTATAATATGGTATATTCATTCCTGTAGACTGATTTATTGGTGTATTGCATATTATTTGTAATGTTAATCCAGATCCCAAGATATTTGTTTGTTGTTGTGCAGCATTTGAATTTGAAAAAGCATATTGAGACAAAGCTGATTGTGGGGTATTTTTATATTCACCGTTTTCAACTAATGGAATATCTTGAGCTGTTATATAACTAGTTTGAATCATTTCAGGAGCTTTTGACTGCTGTAGTAAAACACTCGTTTTAATTAAAGAATTTTGTAAATTAGGTGGTGGTGTAGACAAATCTGGAGCTGTCATATTAATATACTGTTGATTAGGCATTGAAGATATTTTATTTAAATTATTTTCTTTATTTATAATGAGATTTGTAACAACTGAAGGTTCTTCAATTTGAGAATGTTTATTATCAGAATTCTCTTTTTTTTCATAATCCGATATTTCTTTACTCAAAGGTACTTCAACTTTATGGTGTTTATTATGAGTATCATCCTTATCACGTTTTTTATTACTTTTATCTTTTTTCGATGATTTTTCTTTAAGGTCCTTTTTGGAAGCTCTTGAATCTAACTTTGAATTACTTGATTTGTCTTTTTTGGAGCTATATTTTTCTTTAATAGAACTACCAAGATCAATTTTTTTAGTTTTTATATTGCGCGATTGTAACAACATTATGTTTTCTGTATGTAACGTTTTTTGAATATTAGCTAATTCATCAGATTGCAATGTTTCATCTACATTTTTTGCAACATTTTCAACAGAATGTGTTATGTGATTCGTAACTTTATTTAAATCGGGTGATGAAATTTCGGCATTTTTATGTGTTACTGGGGTATTTAATTTTTTAGATTTGCTATTTTGTTTCGATGAATTTTTCGATTGTTTTTTATTAAAGCATAGTTTTTGTGAATCATTTAATTGTGTTTCTTCTTTTAGGTCCTTTAAAATTATTTTACTTTCTAACAAATTTTCAAATGTAACATACAAATGAACTTGCTTAAAATGAATTTCTTCTTTTTGAATGTTATTTTTAATATCACATTTTATTTAAATAGGCTTAGTTCCTGACAATAGCACATTTAATAAGAAGTCAGTAATTTTGATAAATAAATGCACAGTACCCAACTTGAAATTTTGTGGATGTAGTTTGAACTTGCCGTACCGCACTTAAGCACGAAAAGGCTATTCAACTTAAGTTACTGCAATGAGTACTGTAGTTAGTAACTTTTTATATGTAACTAACTATACCAGACAGCTTGGACTAAGGTCTTAATTATTAAATTAAGCTATTTTAGTAGTATCTACGTAATAGTATTAATATATAAAATTCTGCAAAATATAATGTAAAATATATAATTATTTAAACATGAATATTTTTAATAAACCAAGAAAAAGTATATTGTATACGACAGACCAGACCAAACCGTAGATTAGGACGTTAATTGGATCAGATATTAATATCTTAGGCACATGTTTCATATACCTATTTTAGATATCTTTTTATTAGAACTGGTAGCGAGCCAATTGTGAATTTTATTCATAACATACTATTATCATATTCGATTGAGGACAGAAATCTAAAATTGTCTTATTATAATGACCGAACTGTTTTCGCAGCTGGTTGAGATAGCACATTATATTGTAATTAATTATATTATTACTAGAGGCCCCCTGTTGTAACTAAGATCTTAGTGAGCAACAAATTTAAGGTCCTTAAAACAACAGTAATTTACATACTGATATAGAGATCTCACCATAAAGCAGTAACAACTCGTGAAAAAGTTTGGAGGTTAGTAAATTTTATTTAGGAAATATAAATACCGCTCCCTCATATACTGACACAGGTTCTTAAATGCTTGTCTATTATAAATATAGATTTTTTATTATATCGTTATTATTTGTTATATAATTTTTAACGTGGTAGTGACAGATAGAGAGGTTGTTTTACTGACTGCATTATGCTTTTTTATGCCATTGCTTTCGTTTTTATTCATGGATGAGTCTTTATTGGCTTTATATAATTTGATGCTTTTAGCTGAGTTTAGTGTCCTTGAATCTCTGGTTTAATCTACCATTTTTATGTCTTAATGGTTCTATTGTCATGTTTCTCTTGCATGATGGGCTCTGCAGCTACTTTAGATTATAACTCTTCCAGATATGGACTGTGGAATGGATTCAAAGAATGTTTGAAACATATTATTATCTACATTCTACATATTATATATAAACTTTAGTCTAATGACTGCAAATGAACTTATACATTCCTGATTTAGCCATTTTGAACAATTATGTCCTTAGTTAACAATTATGTTCTTTTTAAGTCCTGTGGTATATTATTCGACTATCCCATGCTGATTTTGCTTTGGTTTGCGGAAGTGCAAATTTTCACTAAGCCCAAATGTCACTTTCTTGTGGACTAGTGTTTATCAGTGATTAGATTGACTATGAAAATACTTAACGTTTGCTGTGTAAGGTAGTGATAGTTTTCTCTGGATATCTGTTTAATTTTGATTTAATCTGAAACATATTTTTAGTCTCGCTTACTAAACCCGTTCCTGCTTAAAAATATTTTTTTCTAAAAGTACGTCAATTGCGATAAAACGAATGGCCCTGAGTCAACTTTGTGGCTTAGCGCTGTAACAGTAATTTTATATCTACGACTTACACTCTTCTTCAAACTAACTAACTAACCAGCTAAATGAAAACTTATAGGGTTTTCTTCTTCAAAGCTGGTACGAAGTGGATACACAATTTTTTCTAAACATTTTGATTATTAATTCGGCTTGTCTACCTTTTTAAAATAACATTTTTCACAATTTGTCTTTAAAATCAAAATAATTTTTTCCGAGTAAATACTGAGTAAATAACTATTGATAATTGACGGTAAGTCCGGTCTTACATTCCGGTTTTACAAAGTTCATATAGGATAATAAATATCAGTTTCAAGTCTAATTTCAATTATTTTACAAAGATTTCATTTTTACCCATATTTGAAGGAAAATTGTACCTATAAGATTTCAAGCACATAAAATTGTAAAAATTGTCACTTCAGAACTCCTTGAAACTATAAGCAAAATATTACTTACAATTTAAATGAACAACACTCAATGGGTCTAATTGAAAATAAATAATTAAATAATTCAATATTGTAGTGGTAATTACCATAATAAGGGAAAAAAATTAAATTACTATAATTTGAACAGCACTGAAGATAAATTCAACAAGAAAAATATTGTAAATGTTCATGGCAGATGCCGCATAATTTAAAATCTGAATTTTTTGTAATTATAAAATAATGTTTAGCTTTCTTAAATGGATAAAGTGTAACAATAAAAGGTTATACAAGATTCAGTATCTATACCTATAATTCGAAGTTTCAAATTAATATTTTCTGTTCAAGTTTCATTTTGAATCCGAATATTTTCTGTTATTAATGGTTGGTTGTAAAAATTGAATAAAATTAACTAATGTTCGTAAGTGTATTAATTAAGTGCTCGCAACTGTATAAGTTTACTTTAAGAGAAAAACATTTTGTTTTTCTTAAATAATTCAAATTGGTTGAATTCAAGTAACTTTGTCGACATTTTTTTTAACTTAAATATGAGTACATTATTAAGGTGACCATATAATGATGTCTTGTAAGAGTAAAACAATGTTGAGTGTTATTGAAGAAATATCAAAATTTATTTATAAAATAAATAGTAAGATTACAGTTTTGATTATAATATAGGTAGGTAATGAAATATTTCTTATCTCAAAAAAGGAAATAACTCCTGCAGACCTTAGAAAAAGTATGAAAATAAAAATTAAAAATTGAATACATAGAAGTAGTTGGTAGCAAATTGGCATTAGTAGCTGTCTATTATAAAAATAAAAATAAAATTTTTTTTTAAAATTATGATTTATTTTATAGTCAAATTGTGTGATACTAATTCATAAAATTTTAATGAAAATATTCAAAAAAGTGACTTCGGTAGCCGAGTGGAAAAACACTCGAGTATAGTAATGTAGGATCCGCTGTTAAAAATAAATAAATATTCAAGAAATACAAAAGAAAGCTATAACAAATAACGCAATATTGTAAATCAAGTAAAAAAAAACATTTTAGCAACATTAAGACAATGAATTTCTACAGGTTAGGAGTTTTATTGAAATTAAGCTAATTGTATTAATGATAGTAAGTTGATTACTTGAGTGACAGTTAATAGTTACGGTAGGATCGATACTTATTAAAAGATGTAAGTTTTAATTAAAATAAAGTTTTTGAGAGTTTCGTTATAAAATTATAAATAATAAAGAACCAAATGGTATTCGCCAGCTGCTCAAAATTCGAGGATAGATAAAAAAAATCGTTTTCAATTTCATAATTCATCATTTCAAATTTATACATGACAGTATATTTTATTTTTTTATCGATTTATCTTGACAATAACAGCATATGTGATAATTTAAAAAAAAAAATATTAAATTTAAATTTAATTCCGGCGATGACAGACTTGCTGCAATTTGAGTATGTAATTCAAATTCTTGTGAAATTTGTGTGTGAAATTTTAAATTGAAATTTCTAATTGAAAATTAACAAATTCTGAAAAAATATTTAGTTTCGCTACGTCTTCTTTTCAATAAATATCTATCATTGATATAATATAAATCGGTTGTGAAATAGTTCCAAGATTTTGTACCGTACTTTTTTCAATTTACAGATTAAAATAATATAATAATTAAAAATTTCAGTAGTGTAGATGTAAGTAAATCTGAACACTTTATAGTTGTAATGTTCTCCTAGTTGTAAACATCTTTAAATGTATCCTATATTATTTTACTTGGCTGTCTGTTTACGTATGCGGATTATTTGGCAACTATTTATGATGTGAACATGTGAGAAATTCACGAAATAAATCAAATTAATCTAAACATAAAGGATTAATTGAATAAGCACCGACTTATTATTAATTCCAATGTTTTTATTTTATTTACAGGCTTAATTCAAGTCAGTTACATGTATTACATTTATGTGAATTCAAACAAATTTTAAAATTAAAAATATAAATATCAAAAAATTAAAAATTTAATCTGGCAGTTATGCTGGTCAATTCTACTGACATTTATGCTGGTCAATAAAATTAAAAAATGAACACTGTATATGCAGTTTATAAACTGGAAAGTTCAAATGATGGACCAGTGCAAAATAGTTATAGATAACAATCTAAGCTGAATTACACAAATTATCGAACAATATAAAAATACGAAGAGTTACCGAACTTTTTAACCTACCAAGCCATCGAATCCCACTAAGCTATAATAATGTTGTAAAAAAAAAATATTCAATGACCTGGAGGCAATTTATAATTTAGGTTTTATTGTAATATTAGAATGCATTGTTTAATAAATTGAAACCCAATAGCAACCTACATAAATAAATTAAAAACATTAATTAATTCTTTCGAAATTTAACATAAGTAATGTGATTGTATACTATATTTAACTTTTATAATTGAAAAAAAAAAAATAATTGAGCTTATTTGAGTTCAAATTAGTAAATGAAAAAAACAAATGAAGTTAACTATTCGATAAATTTAACTACTAATGATAGTAAAGTCTAAGTAGTATTCCACTTAAAATAAGAACTTAACAATAATTTTATATCTTTCAGAAGGGTATACACGTTGGTTTGGTATTAAGTTTATCAACAATTTCATCTTTTAATTTCATCTTGACTACTGGTCAATACCCTCTAATTTGAAAATGTGCCAAAGTTGTTCCCGTTCCTAAAAAAACTAATCCAACGATTGATGACCTTAGACCCATCAGCATAGTGTTCAGTATTTCGAAATCTTTAGAATGGTTATATATACATGCACAAATGAGTGAGTACGTAAGTGCTAATAATCTCTTATACGAATCAGGTTTCAGAAAGCAGCACAGCAGTTTCTCAGCACTCTTAGAATTAACCGATAACATATATTGTGAAATCGATAAGAAACATCCTGTATTATTGCTTCTTCTTGATTTCACAAAAGCTTTTGATTGTGTTAATCATAGCTTATTATGTTTAAAACTTAGAGCAGCTTTTAATTTTGAATCTTCTGCTACTACTCTCATTCAAAGTTACTTAGATAATAGAAGATAATTTGTGTTTCTAAATGGTGTTAAGTCTAATAATCTACCTGTTGAATGCGAAGTCCCCCAAGGATCCATACTGGGTCCCTTACTCTATTTATTAATGACCCGTTGCTTGTCTGAATCTGATTGGCGGTTGTATGCAGACGATGCTCGACTCTACATCAGTGGTCCTATATCTGATATTAACCGCTCTGTTGCTAAATTGAATGATGATCTTGATGATGTTGCTTTCTGGTCTCTACATAATGGTCTTCGATTAAATCCGTCAAAATACCAGGTTATGTTAATTTATGTTCGTAAAATTGATACAACTAATCTCCCTAATATCAAATTAAATAATTCTGTGGTAAAATTTGTAAGTAAAGCTAAAAACTTGGGTGTTGTATTCAATAAAACTCTAACCTGGAATGATCACATAGAAATATTTTTTGTAAGTTACAAAAACTCTGGAAATTCTCTTACAACATTAACGAGAGGGTAAAAAAGAAATTAGTTATATCTTTAATCTTTCCACACTTCACTTATTGTGAAGTAGTTTATGCTGGGACGAGTATAGGCAAGTTTCCGTATTTTATAGTTTTAACTTTAATTTGTTCTTGTTTTTTCCATTTTTTTATATTATTTTATATTTTTTTTTTCTTTCTTTCGCTTTATAAATTTTCTTTTTTAAATTTTATAAATTTTCTATTATAAATTTCTTTTCTTTCTAAATTTATTTTCTTTATTATTAATTTCTTTAGGTTAAGGTTTAATTTAATTTAATTTAAGAATTATGAATTTGATGCACATTATATTTTATATACTCCTTTAGAGACTTACCGTCTCATACATATATACGAAATGAAATAAATAAAAAAATAAAAACAAAATAAGCAAGTTGAATTCAACTTCAAACAAGAAACAATCTTAATGTCATTCGTTGCTCCCTACATCAGTCAATCTTCTGTCATTTTATTCATATTATCATCTTATTTTTCTTTGAATATAACGGTATTAAACTTATTTAACAAATTTCATACAGCAAATTATGTTCACCACTTTCGATTGGATTTAATATGAGAGAATATAATATACGACTGAAATATTACGGTAAAAACAGTAAAGTACAAAAGTTTACTGTAAAGTAGATACTAGAAAAACTGTAAATTAAAGACAAAAACAGTAAAGTACCAGAAATTCAGAATTAAAATAATATTTTTAAATAATCTCAACATTTATTTTAGACTGACCACACACCAATTTACTTGTGCCCTAGTATATACAAACAGCCTTTGCCAAAACCAAAATGTACCTACATTTCCTATGGCTTTTTAAACAAGTTTAATTTTCTGAAATTTTTTCTTCTATTTGGGAAAAGATAATTATTTTTAAATTTTCTCAACCATAATTATTATTAATTTATCCGAACTAAAATAAAAAAAATTTGAATTTAAAAAAAAAAAAAACATAGCTGAATATATTTGTTTAGAAAAGTCCTCAAGTTGAATCGCTAGTTCTATAAAACATAATGCGAGACAAATTTCGAAATTAGCAAAAAAATTGATGTTTAGAGCATTACCAAACAAATTATTAAGACTAACAGTGATTTGCCTTTTTATGAATCAAGAAAAAACAAATTAGCAAGAAACAACTGTCCTGTTAAAAATAGAACTAACGGTAACCATATACTTAATGTACAAATATGGTATAATTTTTTATTTGGATTGAATCCATGAAACATGTAACTTTCAGTATAATTTTAATTTTGCAATTAATATTCTTATCACTTCACACGTTACTAAGACATGGTATTTTGTAACGTGAACTAGTACATAATATTGTATATACGTATATGTAAATAATAATATATACGTATAAAATTACGCAAAATGTAATAAAATGCACGTACACGATGAGGTATTTAATTTTGAATCTTTGAAAGAGAAAAAAATTGTTCTTGTTTTGAAACTTTTCATATAAATTTATATGAAAAATATAATTAAGAGAGATACAAAAGAATGTTGAGAGCTTAAATTTTTTCGAGAAAAAAAACTTTGAAATATTATAATTTTTTTTTTTTTTTGTTTTAAATAATCTGGAATTTATTAATATAATCACAAGTAATATTTTGTTTTACGAAATTTATAATATTAAATAGTTGTAATTATTATACATGATTACCCATAATAAGAGATGCAACATTTTTTATGATGTTTTAATGGCTCAGAAGGGGTCTTTAATATAAATGTTATGTATTTGTAAATTATTTTGGTTATAAAAATTAGATTAATACGTGAATTTGGATATACGATGTAATTTATTTACACTTCGTAGAAAATAACGAACCTACCTTTTGCTATTGTTAAAACTCAAAAGATATGGGATCAGAAACAAAGAGCTGAAGTGGTTTAGGAGATATTATTTGTGAGGATGGAAGCAGGTTAGGTTACACAAATTAATAATATTTAAGAGAACAAACTATTTATAAAATAATACCATCGTGAATAAATATTGCTTAACCCAGTTTAAGCTTAATCTGATTTAATTGAATCTTTCCAAGGAAAATAATAATAGTTTTATATTGATGGATTATTAGGTATATTTTTTTTTTAATTTTTTTTTCTGACTTAATAATAAACATGTGTAATTACAATCCAATAAAAGTAATTTTCTAATTTATAATAAAAAATATTAATATAATTAATAACAATGTAAATAAATTTCTACGGATCTCCTGGTGTATTTCACTGTAATTTTGTATGTCGTGTAATATTCATAAGTGTACTTGCTATTTTATATATCTGGCTGTGTCGGTGAATTTCGTCTTGGACATCGTCGCCGACATTACATCGACACACACTCATTGTGATACCACGAAAACTTTCCTCGTGTAGTACCCTACTCGTTGAACCAATTTGAGCTTCTAGCGAAGCGGCGGAGGTTTTTGATACCAGTGTTTTCAAGATCACCCAGCGAGTCCAGAAAGAAAGCTCCTAAAT
This sequence comes from Argyra leucocephala, assembly GCA_963942445.1. NCBI lineage: Eukaryota > Metazoa > Arthropoda > Insecta > Diptera > Dolichopodidae > Argyra > Argyra leucocephala. The sequence goes on along the minus strand of OZ012681.1, from coordinate 65,229,172 downwards.
GTGTTTTCCTTTTATGGTAGAGACCAGGGCAGGAACAGAGTAGATGTTGAACAGCTTGATCCTCCTCCACTTCTCTACAAGTTCTGCAGAAGTCGTTTAAGGAGAGTCCCAGTCTTCTGGCATGTTTATCAATCAGACAATGACCCGTAATGACCCCTACCATAGTGCTAATGTCACACCTTTTCATGGTTAGTAGGTTAAGGGATCGCTTCAGGTTCAACATAGGCCAAATCTGCTTGATGATATTGCAGTCTGGTCTAACTGACCATCTGAAGTTTGAAGCTTTTATTGCATCATTTCGAAGGAATAAATTACAGGTGGCAAGAGGTGCACCCAGATTGCTCCTTTCCGGAAGGAGTTCTAATATAGTGCCCTCTCTAGCAAGTAGATCTGCCATGAAGTTAACAGGAATATCACTGTGTCCTGGCACCCATCGTAATAATATGTTGAACCTATCCGATAGTTCGTGCAAAGAACTGCGACAGGCCAACACGGTTTTTGAGTTGATGGCTACCGACTCCAGTTCTTTAATTGCGGCCTGACTGTCTGTGAGTATACAGATATTTCTAACAGATAATACGCTGGATCTCAGCCAGTCTGAGGCTTCTATTATTGCCATCACCTGTGCCTCAAACACACTACCATGTCTTAGTAGGCTGAAGGATAGACTAATATTCAGGTTTTCTGAGTAGACTCCATCCCCCACTCTGTCATTCAATTTTGAACCATCAGTGTAGAGGTACCATCAGTGTATAGAACCGTGCTATTCTTCCAATTTTCCCTAGACGAAATATCGATTTGATATGATCTCTCAAGGAAGTACCCTGTAAGAGTCAGATCTAGGTTCTCTGGAATAAATTTCTTGTATTCCATAATAGAAGAGTGGTCAATTAATTGTGGTTTCCACTGGGAATACGATAAGTCCATATGGACTGCAGTATCACCTTATATATCAACAATTTCTTTTCCAGTGTCATTTGAAACCTTCTACCGACGAGCCAATACAATTTTCTTAAAATTCTAGATTTTCTAGATAGCTTTTTGACAATTTATAGTAGTAATATGGTAAATTTTGTTTTAATTTGTGAAGGATTCCTTTGTTCCACACTTAGTCGAATACCTGGCTTATGTGGAGAAAAACTGAAGAGCAAAAACATTTGTGTTAAAAATTTTCATTTATTTTATTTACAGTTCTATGAATTTGTTCCACTGTGGAATGTTTATGTCTGAAGCTAAATTGATGTGCCGGGATTAATTTTTTTTGCTCAACTATTGGTTGAAGTCGTCGTAGAATTAGTTTTGCATCACTTAAGAAAACACTGGGAGAATACTGATTGGCCGATATGATTTGACGTCTTCAGATGTTTTACCTGGTTTTAATTTTATTAGGATTTGCGAAATTTTCTATTGGTTCGCGAAAAATTTTACCTCTACGACAGCGTTCAAGATTTGTGTCGGTTTAATAAGACCCAAATAAGTGGTGAAATTTGGCGTAATACATTTTTGGTGATCAAATCATATCATGGTGTTGTTTTTGCGTTGATTTCCTTCATTATTACTATTGGTTTACCTCTTTTTTATTAAATTTTTTTATTGGTCTTTTTTATCTGATAAGCAGCTTCCTTATGTTCTTGTATCTCCTTTTCGACTTCCGAGTTCGTTTGTATAGGCCCATTTGCCATTTGTCGAATTGGTGGGTTTGACTTTTTTTGTTGCCTTCCACAGACCAGTTGAGTCAGTTGTTTTGGTTGCCGTGAATTTAGACAGATATTGTTGAACTGCTTCATTGTTTTCTTTTTTTAGTTCATATTTTAGTTCCTTAATTATACGATTTAACTGTCTTTTGATGTTTCTTTTTTGTTCTGGGATTCTTGTGTTTTTCCATTGCCTTAGACTGCGCTTATTTTTATTAATTTCCCTTACTTTACGGTATGTAATAAGCCTGTCAAAAGAATCGGGTATAGCTGCCCAAGATGCTTGTTGTATGTTGTTGGTGAAGTCGTTGAAAGCAATTTCAGTGTCTTCCTTTATTTTCAAAGGAAAGTGTAAATTGAGTTTTCTATCTAGACATTCCGGAATTGAAACCAATTTGTTTTTTGGCTTCATAACTTTGGAGTTTGCTCTTTTTTTATTACCAAATTTGTGTCGTAGAGCGCCATTTTTTTTAAATAATTTTTGGCCTTATTCAATTTGTTGTGTTATAAAACTTATATATTTAATACTCAAAACCGGTTCAATGGTCTCATTATTAATATTAGTATAGATATATCATAAATATTCTACAGAAAAAACCACTGTATGTAATTATTGTGTATATCAAATCTCTGTGTAAAGTAGTTAAAGTGTCCATCCCATAGATTTGAAATTTTAAAATAAAAAAAAAAATATTATCCAACCTGAATTGGGTAGTTTTTCTTTTACTCTATACGTTGATAGATGGTAGATCTTGATAACAGATTACGATGGCTTTCATATACTTTTGGCGTAAATTATCATTAATTGGCTAATTATTTCTACTACCATAGGTAAATTTGGATCAGTATGCAATCTCGAATTTAGATTGACATCACACGACTCTTTTTTATCATTCTTATTTTTTTTTTTTTTGACACGCTACCCAAACACTATCAAAGGAATCCTTTATACAAAATTATTGTAGGTGTGGGTAAAATCATTGTTTAAGATTGGAAAGAACCTATGATATATCCTCAAGGTTACTTTTGAACATATTTTTTAAAAGTTTGTATCCGCAAGATCATATTGGTTTTATAATCACTTTGCATAAATCAGCACTTGCAATGCTATTCATAACAATGGTTTCTCTCCAATGACTCAATACTGCAAGAGATCCATTTTAGGTTTAGTTGGATGTTGTGATCTCTGTGTACTTTCGTCAAGTAAACCGGAAATTATCTTAAAGAAATTCATATGAAATTTGATTCAAAATAGCTATCACGCTTGTCTTATCAGATCATCGCAAAAATAAAAATTTTGTTAAGATGTTCAAGCACAAATAGAACTAATATGAATGTAGCAAAAACATAAATTTTATTGAAAATATCAAATATGAGAAATTTACGTGCATTGGATGGTACATAATATACTTTTCAAACATTTGTAGTGTAGTGAAAAAATTAAACAAAGAATTTCCATTTACCATAAACATTTTGTTTAAAAAATATTCCAAAAAACATTTTTAATTTTTTTTTTATATACCAATGATGACATAGCTTCTCAATTGACATTTTATGGATAATAAAAATTATACAAAAAAATGTAACATTTCTTGCAACCCCTTTTTTTAATAATAAACAAAAAATTAAATTTACATTCTTTCATATACCTACCTACCTACCCTTATTTTGTAAATTATATTAAAACTTAAAACAAGGACATCCTGTCTTACATCACATTATAATTATTATCATATTATTATTATATTATAAATATTTATGTTTTTTTTTTTATTATATAACATATACGTACGTTGTATGTAGATATGTATATAATTTAATTATATGTAATTTTTATTTCCTCAATATACTCAAATGAAAATCAGGAAAACAAGAAAACAGTCTAATAAATGACATGTCACAAATCTAAAAGCGAGAATATCAGTAATTATCTCCTAAATTCATATTGTAGCATCACAATAATTATTTTATATTACAATATAGAGGTAGGTTGGGTAGTTGATGATAGCTGGGTATGTAATGAAGGGTATTTAATGTAGAAGATATCTCTGGCATATATCCATATATGCTCTAATGATAATCATAATGATGCTAATTATTGTTAGGAAATTCAATAAGCATTATTCAACCCTCTTTCTCATGTCAATTGTTTTTGTTTTGTTTTTTTGTTTTGTTTTTGTTTCTTTGAAAACTCTTTTTACTTTTCTATATTGTTATTATGTACATAATATTTTTCTTTATTTTTTTCCATATTATATTTATTAATAAAATTACTGTTTATATTATGTACAGTACATGCATAACTATATAATATCTGAGTGTATATAGTATAGATTTTATATAACAATTAAAAATGTACCACTATTCTTGCTTTTTTTTTTATACAGTTGTACGATTTTATTGTAATGTTACAAAGCAAGTAATTACTAATGTGTTTTTGTAATTTTTCTCAACTCCCTATAATAAAACTGAATCGTCAAAAGAAAAACTAAATTATTAACCCTGAAATATAAGCATAGTTGGTTGTTTCTAATAAAAGTAACTATTCCAGAAGGCTTATGTGATTGTTTAATGTGACTGTTTAGAGTTACTTTGGTCCATTTTTTTTTTATATTTTATTCGGTACTACATTCTATTTTGTTCAGTAAATTGAACTCTTTCGGTTAGTGCAAAAATTATTTGTTAACTTTGCTACAAAAATCTGAATGGATATCAACCCCTATGTTGATTGGAGAATTAATAAGTTAGTTCTGGAATTTTTTTATTCTTAATTGGAATTTTTACGTAGCCAAAATTTTAAAAATTACACAGCTTTAAATAAAAAAGATTTTTTTTTTTTACAAAATAGTGTCTCATCATGCCGCTGATCTAAGAGAAGAGGCCAACTTCGCAAAACTGCTAGTTTTGAATAAAAAAAGTTTTAGAATAATATATTTTTTGTATGGAAAAATTAAGACCGCAATATTTTGATATGATGCGACATCGATTTTTAAGTATTTACTATTTTTATGTATTTTTCAAATAAATACCGAGACAATTAGCGATAGTGATAAAAAAAAATAAATATTTTGTTGTAATAAAGTTGCAGTATTTTGAATTGTGTCATTATTAGTTTTTGCTTAGAAGAGCAAACTGACAAATTGAAATTAGATACAGTATTACTAGCTCGCACTTATAGTTAAAAATTTTAAACAACACTATATTGCATTTTAATACATTAAACTAGACCGTTATATTGCATTTTGGAATAATTTGATAAATTCTACTTTTTATTATTTTAAATTAAAACTTTTTTTTTTTATTTTGTTGATAACTTTTAAAATGTAACTAACTGTACAGCGACCGTACAGCTTAGACTAAGGTCTGAATTATTTTATATATTAATATTTTCTCTAATAATGAATAATTCAATGGATAAAATTTTGTTATACAAATACATATGTACATAATGTAAACATGATTTTTTGTTAACAAAAAAACAAAAACAAAAAAAAAAAACAGCTAAAGAAATTAGAACTAAGAAATTGCAGTATAAAAATAATGCAAAAATAGTAAGGAGGTGTTCTCGGGCCAATTCTGCTGACTTGTTTGAGACAGCAAATAAACTTTAACTACCTTTGCGGACGACACAGCTATCCTTGCGTCTCACAATGGTAGTAGTGCATCGTAGTTAATGCAAAACAATTTAAACCAACATCAGGATGTCTAAACAAATAGAAAATTAAACAAAATCTCAACACATAACGTTCACCTTAAAATTTGTTCCCATGTTTTCAACTAAACAACAAAATCAAAGTCAAATTATGTGATATGCACCTGAATCGACTACTAACCAAGATAAAACATATTTATACAAAAAGGTTACATCTAAACCAGCCATTCAAAACCAATTCTTCATTATACGGACCTGCAAAATATACATAACTGACTTTGTATGAAGAAGCTAAAGCTCAATATGATAAAAACAAAGTGTATGCATATCAATATTAGATCTGCAGCCTCTACTGTTTCTGCTGTTTATATTAATAATGAGATTATTGTTACGAGTATTAAGTATTTAGGTGTTATAATAGTTAATAAACTGAATTTTCGTGAACACTTAGACTACGTATGCGTAAAAATTAGCAAAAAAATTGGCTTTCTACGTCGAATTCGAAGCAGTCTTTCTTTTGCAACAGTGAAAATGGTGTATAATGCGATTATTTTACCTCATTTTCATTATTGTGCAACAGTCATGTTTTCCGATTCATCAGAACACTTGAACAGGTTGCAAAAGCTGCAAAACAAAAGGATGAGAATATTGTTAAAAACAAATTGGATGAGCATAAATCAAAGAATACATTTTAAGGTTTTAAGTTTTGTTTTTAAGTTGAAGTACAACTTACTCCCACAATATCTCACAAGGAACTTACAGCTCGTTAGTGAATGCCAGCCGTATAATCTGATAGGAGGAGAAAGATTTAGAGTCGCACGATTCTAGAACAGAACAGCAGGTCAAAACCAATTACTGTATAAAGGATTGAAGTTGTTTAACTCACTGCCGAATGAGATAAAGTGTATCAGGAACATCAATCGATTCAAAAACAATCTACTTCAAAGTATATTATAGAAAATTTTTAGAATATTAGTTTTAAAGTTATTTTGTTTTTATTTTGCTGATAAAATTTAATTGGTGATTATTTTTTTCTTTGTTGATTTTTCGAAGTCATATTATTTGATTTTGATGTATTGAATTAATTACATTGAATTTACTTAAATTAGTATTAAATTATTGTTAATGTTAATTATTATATAAAGTTTTATACAAAAAAAAAAAAAAAAAACAAAAGCCATATTTAATCGTGTTTGGACTTATGACATCCAACTTTGAGGAATAGCGAATAAGTCAAGTATTGAAATTATTCAACAATTTCAAAAAAGCAGTACGAACACTAATGGTTTGTGACAAATGACTTAAAACCATATCAAGAATTATCAAGAATTATCATCACTGATTGGAGAATAATTGAAATACAACAAAAGTCGTGGTAGGTTATCTCTCTTACAAAAATTGTAGGTAGTAAAACCGAACCAAAATTATAAAACTTTGTATCTTTATCTATCTCAAGCGTAGTTCTTGTATATTTGGAGTACACAAAACCGAGTTATTATTCGCAATATTCTTCTTTTCACGTTAGTCAATGTTGTCTGTTATAATGCTGATATCCAATCTGATATTGATATAATCCTTTCTGTGGTTGTCTTATAAATTATTATTAGCAAACTGGTTAGAAGTGTTGTTCCATTACTTGTACTTTTTATTTGTCTACACCTTGAAGTAGACTTTAGCGTAATCAAGCAATGACAATGTAAATTATTCTGTATAGAATAAAAAAAATGTCAACTATGATGTAAACAATAAACATTTTTCAGTAGATTAGGAAATAGCCGTTATCTGAATATGCTGGCCGAATCGCTGTATGATGAACCGATTCAATAAATTTATTTAAAAAAAATCGGCCATACTATCCATATTTAGATGAAATTCCTGATAGGAAAACACTGTCAACAATTTGACTTGATAAAAAATGTATTAATAAAAAAAAATTTATTACATCACCTAAAGTTATTTTATAATAAGTTTATTTTATGATAAGTTTTATTTTATGATAAGTTTAAAATCAGTTTTAATAATCGATGGGTTGAAAAATTGTTCCACCAAACGATTGTTTTAATACTACAGGAGAGTAAGCTTTTTTACATGCTTGGGACATCATTGGAGATTCTGAAACAGCTTAAAAATTATCTGAAAATATTGTGGAGTCTAATAATATTGCAAAGCATCTGAATTTGTACCATTGTTTATGCTATTTTATTCGACATATGGGAAAATTCTCTTAACCCTTCATGTGACACAGTAAATGTCACGACGGCAATTTATTTGCAAAATATTTTTTTTTAAAATTCAAAAAATTAAAAGATCAAGTGAAATCTATTTTAAAACCACTTAAGCAAGTTGATTTAGAAAAAAATGTTGTGAATAAAGGTAGAATTAACATTAAAACATGTGATTCTAGCATAGTCGAATCACTACATACGAAAATTTGATGATGAATTCATAGAATATATTAAATAAAAAATATAAAGCTTTTTGTTTCAATACAATGTCATGTGAATTGACTAATACTTGTCAATCGTTGGAATGTTTCAGGAAACAGAGGATCTGGATTAAATTTATGTTACACAATTTTATAATAAATATATACTGGTTGTCCAGAGCATGCGTATCAGCTTATTAAGAGGGGAAGGAGCCGTTATTTTAAAATTAAATAAAAGTTTTATTAACTAAATCGAGGGTGCTCTATCAACTACCTATTGCTACCCTAACTGCTATTTTCAGCTACCGGCAAGGGTTTTTTAAGACTAAAAATCGCAGAAATTGAATCAATACTTTTTTATTCAAATTTAGATTCTACGACAAAAATTGGAATTCATTATTATTTATTTATAAACATTGTCTACGTAATGATGTAGACATAATAGTATTGTATACAAAGTATTGTCGACGTATTGGAAATAACGTAATCTAGATAATGTAGTTTACGTCGCACAACACTGCTGGTTAGCTAATCATTACTGTCAGCAAAGCATCTTCCGCCATTATGGGTACACACTGTTTTTAATCTTCTTTGTCTAGTGTGTGTGTATTAAATTCATACCGATTAATTTGTAAATATTTTTTTTTAAACAATATACAAACACTTCTAAGATCTACTACCTAATTTACACATGACATTTGAATTTGCCTTGATCTCCCGTATGGTAATGCAATACCAATTTAATTTGATCGATTTTTTCTTATCGCCCTACATTATTATCTACACAGGTTAACATTTTTGTAATTTCTAATAAAAGTAACATTATAGAATTTGTAAAGCTCATATTATTATATTGTATTTATTTTACAAAATATGTTATGTGTTTTTTAGGGAAAGAAAGAGACAATAAATATTTATGTTATTTGTTTTTATTAATTGTAATTACTATCATGAAAAATGAAAATGTAAAATACAAAAACCATACCATGGTAATATTTAGAAATACAATATTCAAATGTAATAATAATAATAATATAAAATTTACTTTTAAAGTAGAATTCGCAATATTTTTCTATTAAATAAAAGAATAGAAAAATAAAATAAATAAATTTAAAATAATATTACTAAAATTTTAGATTCAATATATGTAGTAGTATTCGTTGTAACATTTTGTATTGTAGGGATTATTGTTAACCACTCTAATACTAGTTAGTATATTATTTATAAAATTTTACTTTCTAATAATTCAATATAGCTAAAATTCTTGTATTATTTACATATACTTACTATTTACCAATCCATGTATAGATAATAGTTTTGTATTACAATATTTTTGTATTACACACATTGAAAGATATAAAGTGCACATATAAAATAAATATAATCATAACGCAGAATTCCTGACCTGATTCATGTCATTAATTTTTGTTATTATTATTATATATTTTTTTATTTTATTTATTTTTGCTTGTGTATTTTTTTTTTGTATTTACTTTTTTTAAAAAAATAATTCCATTTGTTCATTCTACCTTTTTCAAATATTATTGTTGTTTTATGTTGATTTTAATTTCTACTTTATGCTGTATACTGTATTTATGTGACTACATCAAATGCTTTTATTATTTTTATGAAAACAGAGCTGGGTTTTGTATTTTTAAAATTGATATTAATTCATTCGAATTCACTAGAAATATTAATTGTACATTGCGCAAATGGGTGCAAGAAAATATTCCGAAGAAGTGGAAGGTTGGGCTAATCTATTTAAATCACAAAAATGGAGACAAAATGACATACAGCAACTAGAAATCGCGGTAACAGTACTAAGTTTGACTTACAAAATATTGTCCGATATCAATATAGTATAATCCTTATTAACTAACTTAACTGAAGAAATACTGGAAGAATACCAGTGTAGATAAAAATAGCCGAATACAAGGATCATATATTCGTCATGAAATAAAGTAAACGCCATATTTGAAAGGAAAAAGGTCATATTTGAAAGGTCAAATACTTAGGTGTTGTTTTGAATCAACATTTCAATTACACTGATAATGTTAAAAAAAATTTGGAAAAGGGGACTAAAGCATTTATGGCGCCAAAAAACTTTTCTATAATAAAATTATCAATGAAAGAGTAAAAATTTTAGCATATCAAACTCTCATTAGACCGGTTATTTCATATGGTGGACCCATTTGGTTCAACATAAGTGCAAGTCTAATGGAGAAAATAAGAAAATTTGAACGAAAATGCATAAGAGCCTGCGTAAATCTATACAGAAAACCTGAAACGGACTACAAACATTTTTATTCCAATAAGTGTTTGTACCAAAAAGCTAGTATCGTAAGATTCAATAATTTTTTGATAAAAACAATTCGTAATCATTTTAATAGATCTCTTACCACAACAGAAAATGGTCAAATATCTCATACATATTACCATAATGAAGAGTACATTAAAAACAGCATGAAAACGGGATTTATAGGACCCGAACATTTTATTTATATTGATGCTAAAGGTTATATTCAAAACCAGGAGCATATCCCTCTATTATATCACTATAATAGACGGGCTACATGCAAGTGCACAAAATATAACCCGCACATTTAAGAGGCAAATTCACTCAAATATGACATGTATATTCCAGATAAGGATAAAAAATAATAAATACTAATCTTAGAATCTAACTTTAGAACAGGATTAGGATTTTGTAATACTTTTTTCTAATTGTAACACAAAAATGAAGTAAAAATAAAAATAAAAAGTTGAAACAAAAAAAAAGGACATAATATAAATGTTTATATGGTTTTCATATAGATTTCAAACAAACATTTGAAATAATAAATATAAATATAATTTTAACAGTTCCTAAAAATTTAGGAAAACCTCAGAAATTAATAAAATATAATAATGAAATTTGTTATGGATGGTGTGAGTTAAAACTATCATACAAAACTACATAAACTTTGAATTTAAAGTAGAAACGAGAGTACGACAAGCACATGTTCTGTCCGCCCTATTATTTAACCTAATATAAACTTAATATCAATATCATAGAAAAATAGAAAGGAAAGCAGTATGCTCAACATGGCAAGACAAGTATGATAGAGCATTTGCGGATGATATAATAATCATGGAAAAATATCACGGTTTGCAGAAGTACATGTGAAACAAGAAATCAGGATACAAAAAGACAAAACGAAATATCTAAAAATGTCAAGTGTCGAGACCAATAATAAAGAATACTGTGATTACAGCAATCGCAGAGTAAGTTTTTCCAAGAGTTATAAAGTAGTTACAAACAGTTATGTAAACAGAATGTTATTAGACTTTATTATGTAAACGACCCGATGAAGTGGTACGACATCACATATGAATGATGAATTGGGAGCAATTACAATTACAGTCTGCACAAACTTGAAAGAAAAACTCTCTGAAAAATGCTCAAACTACCTATATAATGAATAATATGAAACTATAGCAAGGTAATGAAAGGTAAAAAAATAAATACGGACAACTTAAATGCACGAAACTCACAGTGATGGTTAGTATAAAGCCCGATAGTATTCGTGATAGGGAAAAACTAAAAGTAGGTGAGAAAACGTTAAAATAATTATTCTAAAAATGTACGAATACAAAATTGTAAGCAAGTGGCATGGCTAAAGATTAACATTTTTATAGAAGCATAGTGGAGCCATCGATCATGCTTGAAATATATGAGTTTTCTGTTGGTTGTGATAATTTACATAGCACACATTTTTTTCATGATTCGCCAGAATTAACCTGAATTTCAAAATGTCTATAGCACCACCTGATTTTGATATAAATCTACTTCAATGTCTTTTACTGATCCTGAATTTACAAAAAAAAAAAGAAAATTGAGGATTGGCTGAAGATATGAAGATATCAAAGCTAAGTTTGGCAAATCGGTACATATCGGTACCTTCACCACTAGAAGAGAACATTTTCCGATCGTAACACTTAATAGTTCAAAATATCATTAATTCCCTTGGAGATGCATTTAAATTTGAAAAAGCAATAATCAGTAAAATCAAAAAAATAAGATTACAATTTACTGGCTAGTGGGACGTTATGCGCAGTCTTCAATGTGTAATGCCAAATCTTGCTATACAAGCCTACACTTAAAACCTATCTGTTATAACTAATAGAACTTTGGTACAGTGCAACGAGTAATTTCAATATGAAAATATTGAAAAGATTTCAATACAAATGGTTACGGTAATGGTTAGTCAGAAATGGGGAAAATAGAAAGGACCTAAAGGTACCAACAATCAAATTAACTTTAGCATAAAGTAGTGCAAAATATTTTTCCACGTTGGAAATACATTCAGACAGGCTGCAATTACTGCATACAACACAACATGCATGCGAACAAGATTTCATCTATCAGACCTATAGAAAAAAAAATTAAAATTGATGAATGACAAAAAAACAAGGATCGTATGTAGATGAATCTTCGTCAGTTTGACAAGAAACTCCAATGGACTCATTCTTTATATGAAATCAAAATATCACAAATATTTTAGTTTAACATCTAATTATATATGTACATATATATATATATATATATATGCATTAGATTTAAAATACTGATTACAAGTTAAGTGAAGTAAATAAAAAAAAAAAAATTGTCAGTGGTACTTCCGAAAGCATACAAACTCAAGCATCATATAGACAAGTTTTAAAAATATCGTACTAAAATTAGTGACAGTTTGATATTAGATATTATTTTTAATTGTTGTTGGGTTCATTTAATTGTTGTTAAAGTTGTTGGGATCATAGTGTAACGAAATATTTCCCCTTACAATCCTATTTTGTATAATCTTGTTTATTTTGAATTGGTTAATAAAATATGTTTGGGCGTGTCAGTCTCCAACTTTATAAATTATTGTTATTATTATTATTAATTGACAACATTTTCAAGTTGGCTAATTATAAGAATTAGCATCAGCAGCTTTCGGCTTAACTTCATAAATAAAACTAGTTTATTTTCTATATCAAAACTAAACTATATAAAACCAAATGTCTTCTAGGCCATCTGACAATACACGTACCTATATACCAATTGTACAGACGGTTCGTCTGAAGGAGATGTTGTATCGGCGTAAGACTTAATGACTAGCTGGAACCCCTAGTTTTCCAAAAATATAAGTCTTTAGTGGCGCATTTTATCCTTGAAGGACGAAAAGAATATATGAAAATCTCCTTGTGGTTTTGATGTTTTTATATAATATAGATCTGTTGATCTATTAGATATATATATATATATATTCATATTCTAGAAAAATAATAGTATGGAACATATTTTTACACTTATTTCATGATGATTGGTGCTGCCGTTTTGGAGATATTGTAGTTTAAAGTAGAAAATTTCGGAAAAAAAACCAATCTTTATTTCGTTTCTTGAAAAACCAAGTATCTCAAAATTTTACTACAAAACCCCCGGCTAGTTATCCTTGGGTTATGGTCATTAGGTCCTACGGTGATACAACATCTCCCTCAGAATCCCCGTACAAACTTTGAAAACATAATTTTGACAAAGGTACCTGACTCGGTTAATATTATTAGATCTTAGATTATTTTCAGTAATAATTTTTATTTGTTTTTGATTTTACCACATAGCAACACAAAACTTTTGCGTAGGTTGTCTACGATTAGGTGTATTTTTCGTTAATTTCAACTTCAATTACTTTATTAAACCTAACCACTGCAACAAATTTATTGAGAAATAATTTATTATAATGTCTGTGTGTAAAGAAAAAATATTATATAACTATATTGCAAATATCATTGAACGCTTGTGGACCCCGCTTTATAAATTTGTATATTTCTAATTACAAATTAAAATCCAAGATACCAACAAAATTAAAAAAAAAGAAAACTTTGTTGGCTGCAGATTACAACCCTTACCATTTATTTTTGAGAATAAATGTCAATATTTTAACTAGATTTTCTATTCGTTAGCATTTTACCACTAATTTCCTTTGTATCATTCATAATAAATACATATCCATACATACAACAATAATATTTATCTATATACGTACATGTATGTATAATAACGATTTTTATTTGTTATTTTGTTGCTTTTGTTTTGTTTCTGTTTTCAGTTTTTTACTATAAAGAGATACAAAAGTTTAGAAAAAGGATTCATCACAAGGATTATAACTCCGTAATATATTTAATTCTTACAACGATATTGTCATAAACAAAACAATAATAAAAACAAAAATAAAATACAAAAAAAATTATAATAAAGTAGTGTAGATATGTATTTGTGTATTATTTACATAGTATATCTCAACCAAGTTGGTTACATACCTTGCATACCTTTGTTTTTATAATATTTAATGGTATTATGTTTAACCATTATCATTACCGTTACCGTTTCCGTTTCTCATTATGTACACAACAATTTTCTTTGTACATTGTATTACAATATCTACAGTTAGCGTAATAAATATGTGAGCACAATTTTAATACAATAAATTAATACCTAATATTATTTTAAAGAATAGTTTTGAAAAAAGGTTCTCAAACTTGCAGGACTTGCAACTTTTTGGTTGAAATAAATATGCTAGAAGGATTTGGATTAGTCTCAAATATTATTTTAGAAATGTTGGTTGAAATAAATATGCTAGAAGGATTCGGATTAGTCTGAAATATAATTTCAATTCAAAAAGAGTAAATTTATTTGATCGACAACTTGTTTGCTACACGTAATATTATAATATGCCCAAGAATATAGTGATAATTAGCATCACCAAATCTGTATCATTACATCAAAAAGAAAATTTTCATTTCAGTACTAAAAAAGACTATACATACTCTTAGGTAATAAGTGAAATGAATATGATATTTCTGTCATGACTATAATCGTACAGGAAAATTGATTTTGAGTTAGAAAATAGTGAAAATTATTTTTTAAGAAGTGAAAAATTTTAGTAGAATGCATTAGGCGTATTCAAACACTCAAAAATTATAGTATAGATTTGATAAATTATTGATTTATACTTGGATGATCTACGATTAATTAATTATGTTTTTATACATTATTATAACAATATTACATTATTGTATAACAGTATAACAGAAAAAAATAAAGTCAATAAACACAAAGAATCACCATTTGTATAATAATAGTGTTTGCATTCTATATAAATGCTAATATAAATATCAAGGCACTTATGACAGAGATTTTGTATCGGCGTAAGACCTAATGACCATATGTCAAAGATAGTTGGAATTACTAGCTTTCCAAAATATATATCTTTAGTGGCTTTCATCTTATCCTTTAAGGACAAAAAGGACATTTGAAAGTATCCTTGTTGTTTTGATGTTTTTGTATAAAATTGTTATATAGGTTGATCTATTATATATATATATATATATATATATATATATATATATATATATATATATTCAGTTATATATTCTGGAAAGACAACGGTGTGGAGCTTATTTTATCATTATATTTGATGATGATTGGTGCTGCCGTTATGGAGATATTGCAGTTCAAATACAAAATTTTGTAAAAAAAATACAATCTTTATTTTCTTTCTTGAAAAAACAAATACCTCAAGATTTTACCATAAAACATCCACAATTTTTATAAACTGTTGGAAAGGTCTCTTTTTGTTCTATGTAATTAAAATTGATCAAATTACCAGTACAATTATCAATAGCATTACCTGGTAATTAAATCTTTTTAAGTACCGTAAGTAAAACGAATTAATTACCTAGGTAATGATAATTAAACTGCACTTAAGTACCAATTTATTCAGTACTTTAAAGGTCTGTGAAACTTCAGTACTTTACGCTAAATAATTAAACCGAAAAAAATTACCGATTAAAAAATTAAAAAGTACTGTAATTTGTTTGATTACCTTCCAAATAACTCATTTATAGAAAAACATCCGAGTTCTAAACCAATATAGGAAAACTATATATTTAATGCAAGAACCAAATAGCAAAACATCAGAAAATCAATAATGTGATATAAAGCCATTTCAAGGTAGAAGTATTTTTTAAAAGTCTTCAGTCAGTTTTTAAATTTCTCTGGTTTGTGTATTTGAATGAGCTACCGAAATATTTCCAATTGACCAATTCAAGATGCTTCAAGTTCAAATGAATGTTGATTTTGTAGAGCAAACTATTGACCAGCGCAAAAAAAATATTCCTATCTTTATCACAGTGGTAAATCTTGTTTTGCTACCTTTAAAAGTTCACTAAATTTGCTAAAAATCTTTGTTATAGAAAAAACACAAGAAGAAAGAATACCTCTTTACATAACATTTATTAAAACATTATTGACTATTTCTTCAATTGGTGCTGAATTTACAAAACAATCATCTTCTTCATCCCCAATATAAAAGAAAAGATTAAACCAATTGTACATCAGTGACTCTACGAAGATAACAACAAGGTGACTAAACTTATGTACCAAAAATGTTGGATATGCTTACATTGAAAGGTATGCTAAGTAAAATTGATTGTTTTGTGGAAATAAAAAACTTCGTTTTGAGTTAAATAAGTATTTAAATGAAGAGAAAAGCCTATGTGGCACTAGGCCTACCTAATATTTAAAGAAATGGAGAACCGAGCAAGTTTTCAAGCGGGGCTTTGTTGTGTAATTACTAAAATAATCATTTTTATACTTTAATTTTTTTCATTTATTCAGAACTCAAAAGAGCTAACAAGTACTCGTATACAGTTTTACATATTTCTAAAGTTAAATAATATATTATAACTAAACTGTGTATCAGTGCAACATTATTTATCAATTCTATTAATTAGTCTTATACTACTAATATCAATTAGAAAATCTTATACATTTCATCAGTCGATTTTCCATATGTTAAATCTAAATTTGTACACTTGCATATTCGTATCTGTATTATTATCATACTCTCATTGTTTTAAATTATCAAACAATTATCTATTCCATTTTAATGAAATTTTTTCTTATACCCTGGTGCATGCATTTTCATGTAACCCAAACTGATTTTATAACAAATTTTAAGTTCCGCTGATAATTTTTTTTGTTTTTATATTAAATACGAATTAAATAGCCAAAATGAATGCCAAACTCACTTTCACACGGCGAACGCGTAAATGAGTGTGCAAGTGATTACGAATTAAATACCAAAAATTTACTTCCAACTGAATTTCAATCGTTCATAATTTTTATTTATTTTAATAATCTATTAAAAAATATAAGAAACTTCTAATGTACTTTTTTCGGACGTGCATAGGTTAGCCAGTCCTGCCAATGAAATTAATTAAATCTACTCCTCAATTTAATTAACCCGAATTAGCTCAGATTATTTTTTTTAATTCTGCAGTTAGTAAAAAATGTTAGTCCTGAGTGAAAGAACATATTACATTTGTAATTCTGTTAGTTTATGGAACAGCCTTGCTGTTCAGGAGGTTTGTTGCCATATGGCAATGCTTGGCTATGCATAGTAGAAAAAAATTTTATGAAATACAGATGTTAGCTTTTTGAATAAAATATGTTAGTAAAATTATAAATGAGCAATACCTAGATAAAAAGTGATAAAAAAAATATTTAAATAATGAAAAACAATATTATTGCTGGTGATAAGATTCAAAACACTGGATGCTGTATGTAAAATTTGTTAATCGCCAGCACATTTTCGTTTCTTCTCCACAAAATTTACAAAGTCTCGTATTATTTTTTTTTTTTTATACTCTACAGTAACTTAGGTAGAATTACCTTTCATACGGTACTGCAATTTTGCACTACAGTGTTTCGAGTATTTATTTAACAAATTACTGCCTTATCAACTCATTAAATGTGGAAAACTACTGCTATTGTCAGGAACTAAGCCTGAAATAGAATAGTTTCATTTTTATTTAATTTGTTACCAGATTATACTCTCAATTATTTTTTGTCATTTATTATATCCCAATGACAAAGGGTACTGCTTCATCGGGAATCGAACCTGGAACCTTTCGGTTGAAAGGCAGGCGCTCTATATACTGCGCCACCCAGTGTGTATATTTTTTTGTATTATCATAACATCAAGCTTGTGACAGGAGCCTTTTACGTTTTATATTTTTGGCAGATAGTGGTTGGGTGCCATATTGACCACAATAATATATATCAATTTTTCCAACGAAATTGCAATAATTGACGCATTTCCGGATTGTGAACTCTATTCATTTTTCAAGGATTGTATATTGATACATCAAGAGGTCATGTAAATATGCTGTTCCATTATTTCTTTCCTTGAATCCGAAAACGATATAAACTGATGTTTTCATCCATTTTATCGACGCCACTTATGTAGTTATTATATTCGCCAATAGCGTATGCACTTGGTTTTTTTTTTGAAACGGTGCACTTAAATCTTCAATTTCATTTGGTTGTTCAATAAATATAGACTTAGGTGCATCCGAGGACAGCTCTTGTAAATAATCTAATGCTTTTTTTACTGTTAATAAAATTACAAAAATAAAACAATTATATACTCTGAACAAATGTTTTCTTTAATAGATTAGCCCAGCGTATCCATAGGCCAACAGACAATAATACTAATAAAAAAAAATTGTAATACTTGTTGAACTGAAATGTTTCCACTTAACATTTAGTTAAAATAATTATCTAAAAATAAAATTTAATAATTACAATTAAATATTTAGAAAAAAAAATGAAATTTACTTTTTCATATCATCCATTGATAGGTATGTGAACATAACTTTTGACATGGGGTTAAAAATACAAACTTCTACAATTCATCATGCGAAAAAAAAACCAAAGGAAGAAGAGGAGTTGACAGAGGTGTTGACAGAGAATAATAATGTAATGATTACCTAACATAAAGAACCGGACAATCAGTACCGGTGGTTTAGTCCATGTAGTAATGGATCGAAATGAATATACTCAAAGTTTAGATAAGTTCTAAGACAAATGACCGCTAACATCCTGTAGAGGATATGCCCTGGAAAAATAGATGGATAGATTGATGCTTATAGTGTGTAACACCCACTATATTTTCGAATTCTATTCAATATAATTATAATCCATAGATAAAATAGAGAGCGAATGTTTATTATATTCACTGTATATACGTTACGTATATGAAATTAATATCAAAGTAGGATCTGTATTCTAAGTAATAAATTTATTTATTTATTTTTTTTTTTTTTTTGTTGAGTTATAGCTTCTCTTATTGTTGTTTTTTTGTTGTTGTTTTACAAGTTATGATCTTAAAAAAAATTTTTTGTTTTTCTCATAGAATTTTTATACCCCTTATTATAATTTTAGTTTTTTTTTTTTTCAGTTCTCTGTATACCATCAAAGTCCTTGAAACAGCTACTTGTTACAAAATCATAATAAACTATATTAGTATCATTCATTGTATTAGAAAATATTATTAAGGTATATGATCAGGGTTGGAATAAAGGAAGTTAAAGATAAATAATCATCATTAAATCTTTTTAGATATTATGAAATTTCCTTGTAATAACATCCAAATCAAGTTGATGAGCTTTGATAAGAGATGACACTAACTTGTTATTTATTTGAAGGGAAAACTTTGTAGGAAACTTTAAACATGTTTTATTTTTCTAATGAAATAAAAATTAATGAATTTTCAAGAATTTTTTATTTAATTTAGGAAGGTACCTATATTGTATATATGAATGTACATATATATTTTCAAACAAAAAACAATACGCTTTTTAAAAGTTATAAGTTAAATAAAATGTGATACCTATGCTGTCTAAATATAAATGAAAAATTAAAAGATTTTATGTGGGATGATTATGAAATATTAGAAATACAACAATAAATATGATGTTCAATGATATCAACGAGTAGATGTGGATAGGTTGTAGTTGCTGTCGGCATGCAAAGATGTGATGTCTAGTAATTTTGAGTTTCGTTTTAACCTATTACTGTCTCATGAATGTTTTTAGAGATTATTCCAAATATTTTATTTTTATTGCAAGTTTTTTTTTCAAAAGTTAACATTATTTTATTGGCGACATTAGTTTTGCTAAGATTGTTTCAAATTAAGCATAGGGAATTTATAATTTATTATAACAAAAAAATTAACATTATTTCCAAATTTAATTATTATCAAGCTTTGGCGACGTTCAGTTGAGTAAAATGGCATTTTTGGCATTCTATTATGAACATTATAATGGACGTTGATTAGAATGGGTTCAAAAAAGCAATATCTAACGACAAAATTCTGAGTAACACTAATCTTTAAATAGATAAAATCTCTAAAATACTAAATTCCCTTTCAATGCAGGCATCATATTTTGTTTTGGGGATTAGGTATTTGCTTATTACGTTTCACTCAAGATTCTGTGCGTGAAGATATGAGATCTTTTTTTTGTGATTTCATCCACCTCTCGTATTACACTTGAAAATTTATTGAAAATGTCGATTTACAGTCATCCATTTGATTTTTTATAAATTGTACAGAAGATTATTCATCTCAACTCAATACTTAAGCCATTTTGCTCTATCGACGAAATGGGATTTCTCGTTCAGTCTCGAATTTTGCTCACTATATGTTTTTTATTGTTGTGAAGGATAAACGTAGGATCCAAAATTTGATTAAAACAGGCCAATTTCTAATTAAGTATTCAGAAGCATATGTCCTCTGTTCCTGTTTCATTGCAGCTGCAATAACGAGAGTCAAAAACTTGGAACATATGTGCTAAAAAGAATATTAAATGTTATACTTGTATCACCAGTATTAGAACTCAAGTAGTACGTAACGCTTATTTATTTCCATATTTAAACATCTTGTGATGTAAGGACTAACTGTGTTTCCAACGTTTTTATAATTTCACAAATCGACGACTACATTGGAGGGTATTACCTGGACCTACAATTTTGCTACATTATCTTTTGCTTATTCTAATTTGCATTTAATTTGACTAATAAGAGCTTTTAGTCATATATTCTATATAAAAGAACTTCTTTTACTTCATTAATTGAGACTTGGTCTTTTCTAGTGTCTAGGTTGACATTTTTATAATTAATTAATTAATAAATAAATTTTAATTATATAGAAGTTATGAAGAAGGAGTTATGAATTATGAATTCGAGCAAATTGTGAACGAGGCTATATAGTAGCTCACTCATTATTTAAACAAAATGCTGATTCGAAAAATGTATCGAAATTTTTTATTATAATATTTTTATGAAAACAAATGAATCTACATTCTTAAGTAATGGTATTCGTACCATTAAATATGGTATACTCGATTATAAATTGTAGTACACTTATAACAGACCTACCGCAAAGCAAAACAAAAATATGTATAACATTGCAATATTCTATTACATTTTATTATTAAACATAACACATTTTGTTAGCATAAAAAAAAATTGTTATTGAAAAGTAAGATTAAATTTTTTTATTGTTTAATACTGCGCATCAAATTACCCATACCTCGTGCCAGTATAATTTGTTGTTGCAATATTATGATTTGTTCTTAAATAAATCATTTGTATCACCTAGTAAATAACAATAATTTATGTGACGCAGTTTTAAGAATTTGGAATATTGTGAATTAATATTTTAAGAATATTAATAATGCATTTTTGGAAATTGATTTTACATTTACATTTTATATAGAGTTTAAATGCATTCCATAAGAAGTAATGTAAAATATTTGTATAAATAGAGTGAAAATTTAATAAATAAAGACAGTTAATTTGGGTCATTTAAAATTACCAGATCGTTAATAATAAGTCGTTTATCTATTGTAAAGATATTATAATTGACCAGGCCTTGTGAACAAGTCTAATGATATTGAACATTGAATGAGACCAGACCATGTAACCAAGTCCCATTTGTCATATCTGCTTATTTTATTATTTTATTAATTTATTATTAAAACTATAATATATAAAATATAAATCTAAATTAACAAGCAAAAGTTAAATTCTCAAATTAAAAATCAAGTAAAATTAAACTACTTTTAATTAATTCTTTTAACCTTTTTTTAAATTTTACAAAATTTCTTTCTATTTTTAATTCATTCGGAAGAGTATTATAAAGAGCTGATCCTCTATATAACAGGTTATTTTGCGCTCTTCTATATAGAAAGGCAACCTGAAGTTTGCTGCATTTCTAACATTGTCCGTATATTGACTATCTTATATAATATATGTTAAATTTCTTCTTAGATACTCAGGATATATTTCATATTTTATTTTAAACATGAAAATTAGGGCATTGAACTTTAATATTTGCTGTACATTCATCCAAATGAATTGTGTTAACATTTCCTGTATATGTGTTTACCGATCACATTTCAAGATAACTCTCATTACTCTATTCTGTATAATCTGAAGTCTTTGTAGCTTACCAAAATCACACATAAGAAGCACAGAAAAGCGGTAATCATAATTTGGCAATATTAACGTACGTTGTACATGCTAACTACACAATCATACGATACCGTGTCCCTAATACGTGACAGAAGTCCAATTTTCTTTGAAATCTTTTTACAGACATAATTCACATGCAAATTAAAATTCATTTTATTATCAATATACACCCCTAAGTATTTAATTTCTGTTACACATTCAATTTCCTGATTATTCAAATTCAATGTTACAGTGTGTCTTCGACCATTTATCCTCATACTTTTCGTTTTATCCACATTCAGTTTCACTTTGTTCCTACATAACCCTTCAAATAAATTTTCTAAATTAAAATTAATTGCTTCTCTGCATTCTTCAATACTGTTTTTCCCTTTATGTACAACAAAGCATCATCTGCGAAAAGTACAATTTTAGCAATCGTAATGGCCGTTTTAATAGAAATTATGTAAACAAGAAATAATAGAACTTCCATCACTGAACCTTGTGGTACTCCAATATTTACATCTATCGAAGATTAAAAACTAATACCGACTCTTCCAATCTCTTCCATCTATCCCAGTTTTTCTTAATATTTTTATTAATATGTCTCTATCAATAGAACGCACGTTTTAAATCAATAAACACAGCTACAATACTATAACCATCATCAGTATCTCTTTTCCATTCATTTATAACCCAATTTAATGCCGTTTCACAAGAATGACCTGATTGCTAAACCCTGATTGCTCTTCACATATTAAATTATTCTTTTCTAGAAAATTACTTATTTATTCAGCCACTGTTTTTTCATTGATTTTTTGATACGTATTAAGCAAGTTGATAGGTCTATAATCTATCGGTGTTTTCGCATCTTTTACTTTTGGTACTGCTACTATTAACGTACCTTTCCAGCTGCCTGAATAAACACCCTCCGTTAAAGATTTATTTATTATTTTTATTAGTAATGGACAAAATAATTCTTTAGACTTCATATTTTTACACTTCATATTCATTAAAATTTTTTCTAATATTTCGTCATTTACCAAACTAAATTGGAATTTATATCTACTATTTACTGTATTGCTATCAATATAAGTTAAATTGCTAATACTGCTGTTAATTTCATGTACACTATTTAAAAAAATTCATTTAATCCATTGGGAATTTTTCTGTCATTATTTATTATTCTAGTACCCATTACTAGCTTCCATTGTAGGGTGTAATCTGTCCTCAAAACGTATTTTTTTTAAAGTCTTCCACATTTTTTCCTGGTTTCCTGCTGTGTCTAAATTTTTTTTTTTTCAATGTATTTATTTTTTGCTACTTTACATTTATATTTGTAATTATTCCTGCAAAACTTATATTACTGAATTGTTTAATATTACAGCTATGATGTATAAATAAACTTTCCTAAGATTTAGTTGCCTCAGTTCACTGTTATACCATTCATTAGAATCTGTTGCACTATTCCAAGCCATGTAACCAAGTCTAGTGTGATAGAATTTTCTCTAAGAACGGCCTAAAGGCCTACTAATTTGGCAACTCTTCCTTTACGTTGACATTAGGTTACACCACACCAGGACAGTTGGTGACTATAAAATAACATATGATGTGTGAGTATAATAACAACAATTCTACATATTATATACGAACAAGGATTTCTACAATAATTATATATAGAAAATCAAGTGTGAATAGTGTGAATCTAGTGTGAATGTAAAATTCGAATAATATATTTAATATTATTAATAATGTATATTTCTAAAAGTACTTAATTGTATTTTGCATTTAAAAACCTTTATGTTATATTTTCTTTATTCCAAAGACATTATTTGAAAAACATCATTTTAGGGGACAGAATAATCTAAGTGTTCCAGGGTTAAGTAATTCCTATATACTACTTTTATTAAATTTACGCCAAAAAAAAAATAGCAAACAAAACAAGAAAGACAAAACTTATTTAAATTGTTTTTCTTTTTTAATTCCAAAATTTTTTTTTTATTTTCATTGTTGTTATTTTTCTCTCAACCAAAGATCGTATATATTTAATGAATTCAAATCAGGTATCAAAATAGTTTTTGAAAAGAGAAAAATAACAAAAATAAAAAAAAAACAAAATAACCAAAATTTTCATTTTACTAATGAAACAGTTAAAGTAGGTTTTTGCGATATAATTTTTGTTATTGTTTTTTTTTTTTTTTTTTTTATTAGACAACACCAGAGTAGAAAATTAAAAGAGCTCCCTTGCTAAAAATTTTCATCTTCAGTTCATTCTAATTTTATTCGTCCTTGAGATTTTTCATTTTCATTTTTAATCATTATCACTATTATCATCATCATCATCATCATCACCATAATCATGAGATGATTACAAAACCAAATTTCACAACCATACATTTATTTCTTTTAATAGTAATTCCTTCGTTTTCA
Organism: Argyra leucocephala; assembly: GCA_963942445.1. NCBI lineage: Eukaryota > Metazoa > Arthropoda > Insecta > Diptera > Dolichopodidae > Argyra > Argyra leucocephala. Next base: position 65,204,594 of record OZ012681.1, on the reverse strand, counting down.
TTATAGAAAACAAAAACAAAAAAACAAGAACAAAACAACAACAAGATAAAAATATTCCCTATTTTATCCTTGAAATTTGCGTCTTACTAAGGATGATGATTTGTTGTATACAATAATAGTACGTATCACTTGAAATATCAGTGACAGGACTGTCTGTGGCAAACAACCCTTTTAAATATTTTTTTCTTATTAAAAAAAATTGTTTTTTCTTTTTTTTTTTTTTTTGTTTTTTCTTTCTTTTGACATGGATCTAAAGTATAGCACACTTAAGAGATTCCTTCGTTAAAGCAATTTAAAAAAAAAAAACAAATAGAAAGAAAAATGTACATAGAAAAAAGATTTTCAAGTGGTTTGTTATTTATTTATGTATATATGTATGTGCATTACTAAATCTAAAAGAAAAAAAAAATTAATGTTATAGAGTGGAATGCGACGCGAATTGAATGCAGGAAAAAGAAATAATTGAATATTTTATGTCCTGCAAAAAAAAAAACAGGAAAAAAAAATATTGTGAATTTTATAAAATGAGTGGAATGGAATTTGTTTTCATGTTTCTCTCATTTTTCTTATTTACTTTATTATTCATCAAGTGCTGATCCGTTTCCTTCTTCTTGTATCCTTTTTTTTAACATTTTTTTTTTTTTTTTTTTTGTTAAGTAGTTACAGTTACAGTGTGAAATCCTTACAATCAAATTAGTTACAATTACCATAATATTCTTCTCACTTCAATTATTCACTCACTTACTTTTAAGTTTTTTTGTTTTTTTTTTCGTTATTTTAAATTCAAATCCAAGTTGAAGTGAACTTTTTATTTTCAGTATTTTTTTTTTTTTATTTTGTTTCTTTTACAAAAAAAAAAATATAGAGCAAAAAAAAAATGTATTTCATTTCAAAAGTTAGTTATTACTATGTCATCATATTGTATCCTTTTATTTGATAATATCCTTGTTATATTTTTTTGTTTTATTTATAGTTTCTGTTTTTTATTTGAGAAACCTTTTTCGAAAATTGAACGATTTTAAATTGAAAAAAAAAAATTAAATGAATCTTTTTTAATTCATTTTTTATGATTTGTATTTTGTACTTTGATAAAAAACGAAAAAAATGTGAGATAAAATAAAAATGGAAGAATGGAATTATAAATGACAATGACATTTAAAATAAATGACGTTGATGAAAATTGAAAATCTATATTTCCTGAAATCTCTAGATATAGAATAACTTTTTTTTTATTATTATTATTTTTTTTTAATGAGGAAAAATGATGGGAATATACACAAGATACTAGATTAGATATCCTGAGTTGTTATAATAAATTCTTTAGATACTGATGGTAAAAAATAAATTTTTAATGGAGCTTCAATGATTTTATTTAATTTTTTTTTTTTTTTTTTTACTATGGAATTGAATGATTTCATCCTAATGAATAGTTACCCTAAATATAATGGTAGGTGTTCTGTATGAGTACATTGATGTGAATGGTGTTGTGTAAGAGTTCTGAAGTGCTAAAAAAATTTAAAAAAAAAATCATTGAATGAACTGCTCAGTTATTAGTGAATAATAATGGGACTTTATGTTCATGTATACATTTCCAATTTATAAATAATATCTTATTATACGTATGAAAGAAGTACAGGAAATTGAAAAATCAAAACGTATAGATACTTTTTTTTTATTATTTTACGTACACGCGGAAAAAGAAAGAACTCATTACACATTGTTTTTGGTCTTTAATTTTTAATGCGATAGTTCACATACAATTTATTTATAATATGATTTTTATACTTTAAATTCATATTCCATCAATAGCCTGTATTTTTCTTCATGGGGATGAGTACCTAGGGTTTTAATAATTACATGTAAAATAAAAATTAGAAATTAAGAAATTTTCGTATTGCTTGTTTGTGCCATAAATTTTGAGGTGCTTGTTATATTTTGTTTATATATCGTTTACATACACACGTACCTGTAACCATCGATTTCCAATAATGTTAAATATACAAATACAGGGACTTTAATGATTATTATTTTTTTAATACCATCGACTTCCAATAATGTTGATTGTGCAGATACAAGAACTTTAATTATTATTATTTTTGTAATTACTAACAAAGTTACCACATCTAATACAAAATATGAATAGAATTTAATTCAATAAAGTTTGATTTATGAACCGAATTAAAAAAAATTTGCTTGTCAAAAATATTTTAATATCGTTTTTTTTTCACTACGATAATAAAATCATCAACACCACAACTTAAACTATAATATTCTTTTGTTACCAATATTTCGAGTCTTTTCTGATGTAGTATAAACAAACTACGTTTCTTGCTGTTCATACCCGTGATCATCCCACATAGTTGTCCATGAAAGAAGCAATCTTCTTTCAGTCGAAGACCAAAAAAATTAGAGTTTGTTTCTGCAATTTGTTAATGAACATATGGCAAATCTTAATCTCATCAAAAATTGTAAGCGTACTATTTATGATATTACTGTTATAATGGTATAACATTCGCTTTTTCCACAATTAGTTTGAATTTATACTTCAATGAAATGAGTATGCAAACTTCTTTATTCATTAAATTAAAAAATTCTATTATTAATTTAATACCATAGTTTTGAATGCTTCAAATTTCATAGGATCACTATTGGAGCTGCTACTTTTAACTCCAATTCGTGAGGACAAAACCGTATCAAATCCATTGAATAAAGAACCTCCGTTGGGTAGTTCATTTTCATTGGTAATTGTATCTATCGATTTGTAAATACATTTTAGAGCTTCTGATTAGTAAAACGTACTAACACATTTTTTGGAGATAATTCAAATAATCAATTCACATGTCCATGTAAAATTTTTATACTATGATTGGGAAAATTCAGAAATATTTTTTCAGTCAATGCTTCAATACTTTGTATGGTAGTACTGATTGATCCTATTTCAAGTTTGATATTTAAGTCCTTTGTCTTTTTTCTTTTACTAAGCTTTATTAAGCTTATGGCAAATGTTATTTTAAAAATCGATAACAGTCATATTTTTTTTATTTCTGAAAGAGTACTTACATATGTGTAAATTTTCAGGTTTGTAACATCTTTGGTGGCCAGTTACCCGAAGCAGCTCGAATTTTAACAAACTGTAAAATATATTTTTTGTTTACTTTCGATGGAGTACCTATGTATAAATGTTCATCTCTCTAATACAAGTGCTTTTTGAAACATTCCTGAAAAGTGCTAAGAGTTGTATGGCAGATACCTGAACTTGTCATTTGATAGATTTTAAAATACAGCGTCTGGTTCCGTTTTTGATCATGAATAATTGTTCAATTTCAGAATTTTACCTTTTAAACTGTGGGCGTGTATATAGAACAAGTGAACAAACACACAAACAAACAAGCAAACTAACAAACTAACAAACAAACTTTCCACATTATAAATATAGATAAAATATTAAAAATTAATCCACATTAATTTAAATCAAAATAAAATTAAACTAATTATAGGTGAAAACCAAAAATATTAGTCTTAAATTAAATTTCACAATATTCAATGAATTTCACAATATTCAAGGTATTTCACAATATTCAATGAATTTCACCATAATACAGCAACAAATTATACCAACATAATTATACAGTTCAGGGTCAGTGTCTCATTACTTGCTTTTCTTTAGCTTGCATTGTTATTTATTTATTTTATTGGGCGATGAAGAGGTCATTATATACTTTTATACTAACTTGCCAGTGTCTATATGTATATATGTATATATATATATATATGTTTGTTAGGTAGGTTGGAATTTTTTTGTTAATATTAAAACCAAACGCAAAAAGAAAAAAAATAATTTTGTTTAAAAAATTTAACGATAGAGTTCTGAAATTTTGCACAGTTACTCATGACGAAAAAAGCAACCGGACACGCTACCTTACAAAACTATCAAATGACAGGTTCGGGTTGCTGCCCAACGGCTCCTAGCACGTCTTAGACATATTTAAAAACCAATTGTGTTACAGGCATGAGAATTTACACTTAGATACTTTTTCACAAATAAAGAAATACGACTGTTAACTATTTCGAAAATGTGGACTGGGTCGGGTTGCTGCCGAACAACTCCTAGCACGTCTCAGGCATATTTGAAAACCAATTGTATTACAGGCATGAAAATTTACACTTAGATACTTTTCCACAAATAAAGAAATACGACTGTTACCGATTTCGAAAATGTGGACTGGGTCGGGTTGCTGCCGAACAACTCCTAGCACATCTCAGGAATATTTTAAAACCAATTGTATTACAGGCATGAAAATTTACACTTAGATACTTTTTCACAAATAAAGAAATACGACTGTTAACCATTTCGAAAATGTGGACTGGGTCGGGTTGCTGCCGAACAACTCCTAGCACGTCTCAGGCATATTTGAAAACCAATTGTATTACAGGCCTGAACATTTACACTTAGATAATTTTTCACAAATAAAGAAATACGACTGTTAACTATTTCGAAAATGTGGACTGGGTCGGGTTGTTGCCGAACAACTCCTAGCACGTCTCAGGCATATTTGAAAACCAATTGTATTACAGGCATGAAAATTTACACTTAGATACTTTTCCACAAATAAAGAAATACGACTGTTACCGATTTCGAAAATGTGGACTGGGTCGGGTTGCTGCCGAACAACTCCTAGCACGTCTCAGGAATATTTTAAAACCAATTGTATTACAGGCATGAAAATTTTCACTTAGATACTTTTTCACAAATAAAGAAATACGACTGTTAACCATTTCGAAAATGTGGACTGGGTCGGGTTGCTGCCGAACAACTCCTAGCACGTCTCAGGCATATTTGAAAACCAATTGTATTACAGGCCTGAACATTTACACTTAGATACTTTTTCACAAATAAAGAAATACGACTGTTAACTATTTCGAAAATGTGGACTGGGTCGGGTTGTTGCCGAACAACTCCTAGCACGTCTCAGGCATATTTGAAAACCTATTGTATTACAGGCATGAGAATTTACACTTAGATACTTTTCCACAAATAAAGAAATACGACTGTTACCGATTTCGAAAATGACTGATTCGGGTTGCTGCCGAACAACTCCTAGCACGTCTCAGGCATATTTGAAAACCAATTGTATTACAGGCATGAAAATTTACACTTAGATACTTTTCCACAAATAAAGAAATACGACTGTTACCGATTTCGAAAATGTGGACTGGGTCGGGTTGCTGCCGAACAACTCCTAGCACGTCTCAGGCATATTTGAAAACCAATTGTATTACAGGCATGAAAATTTAAACTTAGATACTATTTTACAAATAAAGAAATACGCTTTCTACGATTTCAAAAATTTGGACTGGTTCGGGTTACTGCTAAACAACTTCTAGCACGTCTCAGGCATATTTCGAAAACCAATTGTGTTATAGACGGAAGAGTTTACACTTATATACTCTTTCTAAAATTGTAATACCTATAGGTTTTATTTAAAACTAAAAAGTATAAAATAAATAATAATGTAAAAATAAAAATTTTTAAAATATACTTTTACCCAACTAGCCCCCTAAAAAGTAGAAAATAAAACTAGTGATGGATGTTGAGTATCTAGAACTACTATAAGATAAAACACAAAAGTGTATAATGAATCTTGCTGGAATATTGTTAATGGACATTTTTAATATTTGCCGCTTGAAAAAAATCACGAATATTAAAAGAACATCACAAAGCGCTTCCAAATTCCAGGCGTCATGTTTATCTCATGGTTTGTGAGTTCGATTCTCTTTTGAGTTACATTATTATTTTAAAAAAATTTTTTATTATTAAATTTATAATATTAATTTTTATAATATAATAACAAAAAAAATATATTTGTTTAACAAAAAAAAAAGTAATTTTTAATTATTATTCTCTTTTTAATTATTTCAACATACATTTTCAACAGTTTAAAATAAATCTAAGCAAATTTTCTAAGCATATACAATAATTATGTATGTTGTATATATATATTACTTATGAATCGGCAGTTGGCAGTGTTGACACTATATATAATATTGATGTATCATGTAGTGATGAATGTATATTATCGTCGTGCTTTATAAAATTGCTGATGATATTAAATTAATATAAGAAATTTTGTGTTAATTCGATTCGATTCTCTTTTCATTCAAATGTTTTTTGTATTATTTTATGGATTATTGCATTTGATTTTTTGGACTTTTAATACAAAAAAAAAAATTAATTAGTACGATAACATTAACATAGGTTTTGAAGGAAATTTTTTTAAAGATAAGTATTTCCTTTTCAGATACACGAAATTTATAGGAATTTATATAATTTTACAGGTTAACCCATTTTAAAGAAACATCAGCACCAAAATACAACAAAGAGATAATTGAAATGATGTAATATTTTATTGTGTGTATCGATTAAAATTTTATTGTTAAAATTTATTTTACAGATTTTATAATAGTTAATTTTAATAAAAAAGGAAGATTTTCTAATTTAATAAAATAGTAAATAATAAAATAAACAAAAAAACTTTTTAAAAACTTGTTTTTTCAAGGGTTATACAATTTTAGTTACAACAACTTTAAATGCACTAAAAAGGAGAAAATAAATTAGGTAGTTCAAGGTCTGTTAAAAAATGTTATGTGTGTAATTCTAACATTTGACTTCAGGCAGGAAAAAATAATGTTAGATAAAATGTTTGTACGAAAAAAGCAAATATATGAACTTGCCATGAATAAAAGCAAGGAGCGTCAATCCTGATAACTGTTTAAAATATCAGCACTTAGTTTAAATTTACGCTTCTTGCTTTTATTCATGACAAGTTATAATACACTCTATACGAATATTGTTCTGAGATAATTTGAATAAATAAATGTGTATTAAAAATTATAGATTAAACTCATCTATAATCATGTTTCACTTTTAAACGATTTCTGTGAAGTTGATACAAAAAAATGTAATCTTATAAAGTAAATTATGTAACTGCGTAGAACCAAATAGTTATATGTCAAGGATACTTGGTGCGATCAACAAATATAACGATTTATATACAACACCATTAAAACAAAAAAAAAGCTTTCAAATATCCTTTTCGTCCTTAAAAGATAAGATGCACCATTACAGATATATATTTTTGGAAAGCTGACAACTTCAATAATTCTGGAAGTATAATCATTTGATCCTAAGCGAGTGAAAATTCCCAAAAAATAATTGTAGTAATTATCTGTTAACGTAGTTGTAAATTTCAATACCGAACACTATAAGAGCACCCTAAGGTATTTCTAATTTTCACTAATGATAGTTTTTGTTATTTTTTGACTTCCAAAATTTTCTTTACAATCTATAAAATATAATAAGCAAATATTTAATATGTAATTTATTTATTTTCACTTGTAACATCGTTTTCCATCGAAGACCTGCCTTTGAACCGATGGTGATGATAATTTTTCTTTTCTGATTAGCTAGAGGATTATCATTGTTCTATCTATTTGCATTTTACAATTACATCAGTATATTATTGTTCATTGTGGGGTTTTTAACAAAATAAATTGGTAAAATGTTCGTTTGGTTTTACGTAGTTTGACAAGACAGATTTCGACTTCATATAATATTATTCATTATCAACAAAAAATTATATTGAGAAAGTTATACAATAAAAACAAACACAAATAATTATTAAGCTCTCAGTATTATTATCCTCTACTGGTTATTGCTCAAGATTTTTTCTCGTGTATCAGCTGGACCTAATTCAATAGTCATATCAAACACCAATAACTACAATCTGACGTTGTATTATGATATTTAAATCTTAATAATAATAATAATAATAATAATAATAATAATTCTTTATTTCATTAACAACTTAAGCTAACTTACATACTAAATTTACAAAATTGTATAACAAATTAATTCAGATTTATTAGCCTAGTATTTTAATGAAGTAGCTTAGTAGTATTTTAACGAAAAGTGGCGATTGAACCCTTAAATAAAAAAAAAACAAATCAATTTATTAATGGGGAAATTGAGTATAAAATAGAATAAATATTAATATAATAAAATAATTATTATGCTTATGTTATTAAAAACTAAAAATTAGAACAAAATTCTAAGAGAAATTATATAAACAAATGAAAAATAAAAAGTTTAAAAAAGTAACAAAATATTTAGAAAAATATAAAATTTTGGAATAATAGAAATTTAAAAGTATAAAAACATTAAAAACAAAAAGAAAAAAAACTGTTAGAGAAAAAAAAAATGTTAGACTAATGGGTTCAAAAGATTTTCAATAGAGTGATTATCAAAAGATAAAAGCCATGATTTAATATTCTTAAGAAATCTGACTTCAACCCTTTCGCATCGATAATTTTCTGACAACTTGTTGACGAGGCGCAGTGAAATTATAAAAATGACAAAAGTGTGATTTGTTGATCGTTGGAATAGATGCAAAATTTCTGGTATTTACTCTTAAATTGTAAGTTCCATAAAGCCTAGCTGCAGTATAACCAGAATTGTTATAGAATGTTTTGAGGACTTTATAGAAATACATATGTCTTAAAGGAAATAATCCTAAATTCTTAAACAATATACAACTTGGAGTTCTACAATTGACTTTGCACATAATACGAATAGCATGTTTTTGTTTGAGAAGCAATGGTTCAATTTTATTGAAATAGGTACCACCCCAACAACAGATACCGTAACTTAATTTAGACTTAAACAAACCATTATGAACTAATTTTAGAATTGAACGATTACAGTACAAGCTGAGGTGATAAAGCTGCCTAACCACATTATTTAAATAATAAGTCAAGTATCTGGTGTGTTCTCTCCAACTTAACCTAACATCCAAAGTAACACCCAAATACTTAAAACAGTCAACATGTTCAATAACAAAGAAATTATCAGTACAGCTCAACTTACTGTCATAAATAGACAAAGACAAATCATGTTCACACAGATTTACAAGACGCATTTTCAAGCAAGACGGAGAATGATATACAAAAGACAAATCCTCACAGATTGTTCCAGAAAGGTTAAACAACATATATTTGGTTTTGCCACTTATAACCAATTTGTGTCTTTTAAACCACCTTCTTAGAATTTCCAAATCAAAGCTAATATCAGTAAAAGTATTAAAATAATTCTTGTTTGCATAAGTCAGGGCAATATCATCGGCGAAGGCGTAACTTTACCATTAAATGGTTTAAAAAACAAAGAGTTAAAAAAAAGAAATAAAATTGGACCTAAAACAGAGCCTTGAGGAACCCCGATATTAATAACATTTTCTGAACTTGTATGGTTTTTAATGTGGACTTTTTGTCTTCGATTTTCTAAATAAGATGCGAACCAATTTTGTATAAATCCTCTAAAGCCCACATTATGAAATTTATTTAATAAAACAACATGGTCCACCATATCAAATGCTTTTGTGATGTCTATAAATAAAGCAGCTGGTATATTCGACTCGTTTATGGCACCGTAAAGTTCACTGCACAATTTCAACAGAGCGCCTTCAGTTGATTTACCACTTCTGAATCCAAATTGAAAATCAATCAAAAAATTAATTTCATTAAGAAACGAAATGATTCTAGATTTAACAGCTTTCTCAAAAACCTTAGAAAAAACGGATAACAGAAAAATAGGTCTGTAATTAGTTAAAGACAGAGTGTCACCTTTCTTATGAAGTGGAATAACCAGTGCTGTTTTTAAAGATTCTGGAAAAATTCCTTTTTTAATACTTAAATTAAAAATAAAACTCAGAACATCTGATATCTGTAGTGAAATATTTTTCAATACTAAACTTGAAATTTTGTCACAAAATACTGATTTAGAAGATTTTAATGACATTAAAATTTTGTAAATTTCTAGGGAAGTAAATTTAAGAAAGAAAAAACTTTTAGTTTAATATCGCTCACTCCTGATGTTGTTATCACATTAACATTCTACGTTATCGACAACATTAAGATCTTGGAATGAATTAGTTATATTAGTAAAATAATCGTTAAATAAATTAGCTACACTCAAGGGGTTTGAAATAGTAGTGTTATTTTCATTAATAACGATATCAAAATTTTGTTCATTTCTATTCAAAATTTCATTCACAAGACCCCATTCCTTTTTAGTATTACCTATGCTTTCAGCTAATCTACAACTGTAATAATTATCTCTACATCTAGGAATCTCATTTTTTAATTGATGACAAAGTTTTTCGTAATATTTTTTAAGTCTTAAATTATGAGGATGTTTCCTTACACTTAACATAAGTTTCTGTTTCATTTTAATTTTCCTTAACAATGATAAAGACATCCACGGCTTTAGTCGTTTTGTGTTATTCGTATTTTGATTAACAATTGAGCTGCAATTTGAAATTTGACGTTGCAATTTATTAAGAAATATATCAAATACAACAGACGGATCATCAGAAGCGTAGACTTCATCCCACATTTCAAAAACTAAAACAAAATTTAAAGCACTAAAATCAATTTTTTGAAATTCATAAAAATTCTGTTGGATATATCTTGAAATAATGTAATCAAGCTGAATACTAATTAAACAGTGATCTGTTATTTTTAGATCATAAGTATTTATTTTATAATTAACATGATTGCTTCTGCACAATCGAATAAATATATGATCTAAATCGGAAAGTAAATTATGCTCTACGAAAATTTCTAACAAATCGTTTTTTTTACTTTGGAGAAGGTAATATAGAAAGATTTTTCTGAAACATAAGAAATTATATTACTCTTAATACTTTTTATAACTTCAACTGCTCATCATCCATTTTTGTTGGTTACACAGATTTCCCCAAGCGAATACATTAGAAACTGATATGGTTATTGAAAACTTATTCCACAAAATCAACATTCTAACAAAATCATCCAAAATCTGAGATTGTTTCGAAATGATATATGCATAACAATGACTGAGTTCGCATTTTAAGTCGCAATAATTTCAAAGTCAAGCAATTTGAACTATTTTTAGCTTAAAGATGTATTACATACAACATTTCTATACCAACATCACTTTCGTTTCCCGTGTCTTTGCCGCAGTATTTTATTTATTTATTTCGTACATATACATGAGACGGTAAGTTTCTGTAAGAGTATATAAAGTATAATGTGCAGCAAAATCTGTAATAGTATATCACTATATTTACGTTAGCCGAAACAGATTGAACATTTTTGTTCCACCTCATCTCACTTATTCCCAGAACATCGACTTTGTAATAGGTCAATTGTTTTTCTAATTGTGCAATCCTTGATGCTTCACAAAGAGTACGGACGTTACATTGTGCAATTCTTGTCCTAGTTTGTGTGCTAATGTTTGTTACTATGGAATCATAACTTCTGTTTACGAGGCGATTCCTCATTTCATTTTGTATTTTAATATGTTTATACACTCTGAGTAGGGGATTGGCCTACTCTAGAAGATCATATCTTTGTTAACTCAATCTGCGCCTATGTGGTAAGACGACGTCATATATCTGCATGATGTCGCTGTGAATTTATACATCCCTGATGTTAAAATGCCTGATGTTGTTACCTGATGTTATAATGTTTACAATCAATTAAAAGCACTGAACTAACAAAATATCTCTTATTCCGCAGTCCTAACCAACGGTGCGAAAGTATAAATATTAATGTAACCTAAGTTTTGTCTATTGATATGAAAAAAATACAAAACAAATGTACACAAGCGACAATAATGCCTTCTTAATATAATAAGGTTAGTAAAATTCTTGAATAAATACGTTAAAGTAGGCCAATTTAGCTATAAATTTATATATTAACTTTTTTTTTATTTTTCATTTTTTATTTAAGACAATTGTTATTATTTTTACTAGCTATACACTATTATACAGTATATGAGCCTAGATAAATATATATAAAATATTTGCAGTATTCCAAAATAAAAATGTAGGATTTTAAAAAACCGAAAATAAAAATGAAGCAAATTAAAAGAATTTTTTCCGGTGTTTGTGTTTTTTTTTTTGGGGATTTTTCTTTTGAAATTTCCACATTTTTTTTCTCTTAAATTTTTTAAAAAAATATGCCAGCATTTTACTAACAACAACAAAAAAACAAAATAAATAAAAAAAGGTCTCTGATTCGTTTTTATTCATTCCCTTTAATGTTGTTTATTCGTAACGTTTTCAAATCAAAAATTCCTGGAATTGAAGATGAAAACAAAAAAATATTTTTCAATATTTATTAAGGTCCTTGTATGTATGTATATGCGTATACAATTACACATATGACTATATAATAATATTATTGTGAGTAGCTTGGACTCGTTTTATATAATTTTTGTTTTTTATTTATTTATTATTACGTATATTATAATATATATAATGATATAATATATAAATATATATTATAATATATTATACATATATATATATATATATATATTTTGATTTTAAATCAAATATATGTAATCGAATCAAGGATATGTTATGTTTTGCTTCATATCTTGTACGTTTCATTTTTTTTTTTTTTTCATTTCGTTTTTTATGTTATTTTTTATATTTTTTTCTTGTTAAATTAAAAATCCAAGTTTTCAATATTTAAGTCATCGTTTCGTTGTTTTGAAAACGAAAGTAAGTATAGCAGGAGGAAATAATAATCATGAAAAAGGACCTAAAATGGTAGAAAATTTGTTTTTCTTTATTTTTTTTTTTTTTTTAAAACAAATGAAGAGGAGTGAGAGCGGAAGCTAACCAAAAAAAAAAAAAAACAAATAACAAAACAAAAAAAAAGAAAATGAAAAGAAAAATATTTTTATCAAATATGTTTTTGTATTTCTTTGTAACTCAACAAGTTGTTAAAGGATGTTAAAATCAAAAGAAAAAAATAAAAACAATTTTACATTTTAACTTTTGAATTTATTTTGTTTTCTCTTTTTTTTGTACTGAGGATTTACATGGCATCCTGATTTAAATTTACATTTGATGTATTTTATTTTTATCAATAACAAAATTAAAACATAAAAAATAATGTTAAATGTTTGGTAAATCTGTTCTTTGGGGGTATTATTACCCATATTTATTATATAAGAAGTATATATATATATATATATATATATATATATCAAAATTGGCTATACCTGGAATTTCAAGGTCGAAATATGTGCATTTAATAACAAAATATTGAAAATGTTTGTATACAATATTTAATTTTGAATTTTTTTTTTATGAAACTTGTCAAAGATTTAATCGTCAAGAAAAATATTTAAATAAAAAAAAAGTTGTGAATTTAATTCAAAATTATGGCATTTTTTATTTTAATAAGTTAAATATGACCTTGATAACAAAGTATTTTAATGCTCAATTATTATTTAACAATTGATGATGGTGTGCACGTTTACGTCATCCAGATCGAAATTAATTTTACTTTTTTTATTACTATAAGATTATTGCTTAAAGCAAACACATCAGATATCTATTACTAGACGAAAGCTTGCTACATTTAATTATGCAACATATATCATCACGCTGGATGTCATAGTACGCACATCATCTATCTTTCAACTTAAAGGTCTCAACTTCCATCCCACGAATGCAAAAAAAACTACTTTGTAAGTTTTCAACTTGGTCCAATACCCTGTTCCAGTACCCAATACATACTGTTTATAGAAAAGTAAAAATTATAATTTAATACATTTGTTTCAATTTAAGTGTACATATATTTCAATTAAAGTGTATAATATTGATACACTTAAATTGAAAGACTATAAAAAGCTTAGACGAACTTAGCAGATATTAAAGCTATAAAAAAACATAAACAATGTTGATTAGTCTCAGCAATACCTACGTTCAGGGCCTTGGGGGGTCCAGGCCAATAAAAAATATGAGGCCTCTTGTTTGTGTAAAATGACAAATTTACATACCTAGTTCTTTTATTATTTTTAATTTATTTGAACAAAATGAAATAAATAATTACAAATAAGCTTTTCGAGCTTTAGTGTTTGCAAAAGCTTTTATAATTGAAAAGTTAATATTTCGTACAATGTCTGAATTTATATGTAAAATTGATAGCACATGCAACCGATCTTGGCTCATTACAGATCTGTTAAGATTTTAAACGCTTTTCAACACACTGAAACTGCGTTCCTGACACGTTCCTGACTGCGTTCAACACACTGAAACTGCATGGGTAGACTTAAAAATATTCTTAAAGCTGCTGCTAACATATATGTTGGATTAATATATTGGAAAACAATTCAATTAGTGTTTTTTCTAAAATGTTTAGCAGCAACTTCGCTGGATGAAGATGAAGATGATTCTATATCAAAGTTTACTTCAAAAAATTTTTTTAAAAATATTTTCATCACATATTTCATTTGAAATTCCCTTTGGATATTTTAAATGCATATTTTTTGCTCTCGATTTTATTTCCTCGTCTGATAAAGTTTGAAAAGTCCAAAGGAATTCAAAAATCTGGCAAATATAGCGTAAAAGCCTCAAAGCGACGTGTTAAGCCTGAAATAACCGAATCAACAATGTATATAAAAGCATTAATTCTATAATGTTCTTCAGCAGCAAACTTTGACGTAATATAACGAGTTAATTGAAAATCAGTTGACATTTTGTACAGTACGGCAATTTTTTTTGAACTTAAGAGTAATCTTTCCTCTTCACTTTTGTCTTCATCCTTGCAATATGATTGTCAATATTTTGTATTTCGACGTCAAGTGTTGCATTACGTGCTTCAATAATTAAATTAGTTTGTTGCAATAACGTTAATATTTCAAGCCATATTGCTGTCAAAAGAATGCATTCGAATGTATCCAAACATTTAAAAATTGACTGAAGTTTGCACGTGCGTGCGTTTGAATTTTTACTACAATATTTGTATCGTTGCATAATCTTCTGATTGATTTTATAAATCATTGGTTAAAATAAATTTATTGTTGAACTCAAAATAATATTTCAACATAATTTTTCAGCATCTACTGTGACCACATTAGGAAATCAATGGAGGCCCCTTTCACAACTTGGGGTCTGAGCAAAATAGCCTCATGACTCACCCTCTGTTATGACCTGCTTATATTATAACGCAATTTTTTTTTAGAGTTAGAACATTCTGTTAGCGATAGAAAGAGTTCCGTATAGTTGTAATCCAAGTCCAAATCGGGTTGGTTATGCTTTTATATACAAGAGTGTCGTAGTGATTTTGTAACATTTTCTATTTAAAGAAATCGTGTTGCTTTTCAGCAATTTTCACGAAGTGAATGTTATTAATGGAGGTTGGTTTTTTGCAATCCCTTAATAATATGCCAAGTAATGTTATATATGCCAAGGGCGATTCCATGTCCTGCGCCAACTATAGAGGAATATCCCTATTAAACGTTGCGTATAAGATCCTTTCCAATATTCTGTGCGAACGATTGAAGCCCCATTGTAACGCTGTGATAGGAAACTATCAGTGCGGCTTCCGTCCTGGCAAATCAACCACCGACCAGATGTTGGTATTAAGGCAGATCCTGGAGAAGGGCCTCGAATTACAAATCGATACGCACCATCTTTTTATCGATTTTAAATCTGCCAATGAGAGCATACATCGATCAGTGCTTTACAAATCAATGTCGGAATTTGGTTTCCCAGCCAAGCTTATCCGTTTGTCAAAAATGACCCTGGAAAACACCCGGTGTGCTGTGGTGATTGGGAGGCACATTTCTGATTCATTTCGAACATGCTTCGGATTTCGACAAGGCGATGCGGTGTCATGTAATTTCTTTAATCTAGTGTTGGAGCATATAGTGCGACGTTCCGGTGTGAACACACAGGGCACTATATTTTACAAATCGGTGCAGCTCCTGGGTTTCGCTGATGATGTCGATATTATCGGAACATAACGACGAGCAGTCATCGAAGCCTTTTCACAGATTGAAGATTAAGCAGGTAAAGCGGGTCGTCTCATAAATGAGAATAAAACTAAATATATGCTGTCGACAAATAAAATGTCCTCACAAAATCATATAGGACACAACATTACTGTTGGCTCATATAATTTTGAGGTAGTTCAGGAGTTTATCTACCTTGGAACCAACATCAACTCCACCAATAACATCGATGTTGAAGTAAGGCGAAGAATTACCCTTGCAAACCGTTGCTACTTTGGTTTGTCTAAACAACTGGGTTCAAAGTTCCTATCCCAAAATACCAAGGCACAATTATACAAAACGCTCATCCTTCCGGTGCTGCTATATGGTTCTGAATCGTGGACATTACCAAAAGCAAGCGACCATGCACTTGGTATCTTTGGGAGAAAAATTCTTCGTCGCATTTATAGTCCTGTGTCTGACGAAGGGGTTTGGAGAAGAAGATACAATGCCGAACTATACCAGCTGTTCAACGACATGGACCTAGCTAAAAAAGTCAGAATAAGACGGCTTCATTGGCTAGGCCATGTAAAGCGTATGGATCAAAATGCTCCGGCTAAGAAACTCTTCGAATTCAAGCCCCAGGGAACGTGTCGTTGAGGGAGGCCACACCTTCGTTGGACAGATGAAGTATCGGCAGATATGAAAAAACTTCAAATCACACACTGGAGAGATTCCGCTCGTAACCGAAATGAGTGGAGGACAATTTTGCGCCAGGCCCAGGACCTTCAAGGTCTGTAGCGCCCAGCAAGTAAGTAAGTAAGTTATCGAAGTTGTTTCCTTCGAATTTATTTCGTACATATGCTATTGTGTGGACATTATCGAATGATTCTTACTAGATACCAATAGTTAGAAACTGAATGATTTTTACTATCGACTCAATTTAGTGATTTGAGTTCAGATTTGATATGATACTGAATACTGATAGTTGTTACTAGTTTAGTTATTGATTCTGAAATTCGTTAATTTTTAGTTGTGTGTTGTAGAAAAAAAAATTTGTTGCATGTACTCTTTCCAATTTCAATATTATTTTCCATTAAGCTCACAATTCTCCCCAATCGCTTTTTATTACTAAAACTTTTTCTTACTATAAAAAACAAAGAATTTTATAAAATATCAAATTAAAATAAATTAAGAATTATTATTTTAAAAATCCCAAGATCAAGGAAACATCAAGAAAATTTTAGATTTTAAAAGTCTATTAATAGGAATATTTTCTACCAAAGAGACTGCCGTGATTAAGCTCAATAGATTTTTTTTTATTATAGAAAACGGTTTTTGGCAATATACTGCCTGGATTGACCGCAATCTGTAGCAGCTACACTGATCATTGCAGCTTTTAAAGGTATTAGGAGAATAAAAGAAGCATTATTGCGCATTTTCAAACCTTGTACTACCACAGGGTGCTATTTGAGGACATTTACAATGCTTATTCAGACGGTTAAATAGTCACTTATCGTTTGGATAATAGATTGAACCTAGCTTTTTCATCAAAATACCAGGCTAAGAAATCTGAATTAATTATTTGTTATATAATTTTGTAAATTTAGTATGTAAGTTAGCTTAAATTGTTAAGGAAATAAAGAATTATTATTATTATTCTTGAACTGTTTTCAAGAAGAAAACTACAGAATAGAAATGGATATTATTTTGCTTTCTTCATTATTGTTTATTACTTTTTATTTAATTATTTTTTTTTAATTTGATGCATAGTTTAATAATTATTGTATAAGATTTTCTAATTGATATTAGTAGTGTAATAATAATTAATAGAATTGTAAATATTGTTGCACTGAAATACAGTTAAGTTATAATATATTATTTAACTTTAGAAATATGTAAAACTCTATACGAGCTTGTTAGCTCTTTTGAGTACTGTGTAAATGAATAAATGAAATGAAAACAGAAACCCAAAACATATGGGAAAGTTGCCAAGGATTTACGCAATCTAAATCCTTTTTCTAAGAATCCATAGAATCAGATAATGAGAGAAACTAGATCCAATGTCAGAATGCTCATATGGCTTATCACAGGTCATGGCCATTCAACAAGCATTTGTTCAAGATTGGTAGATCGACCACAGACAGATGCAATGTATCAAAATTTTTCCCGGAGTACAAATCGCCGATTGTGAAATTGACATCAAAGCAATAATAGCGTTTATCAAGGACATATTCCTACAAATCTGAGATAAACGGAGAAGCATAAAAGATCGTAAGAGGTCGTGGTTACATACTCCCATTAAAAACAAATTCTTATTTTCAATTTGGCTAAAGCCATATTGGGTTTACTTGGATATTTTTTGAAAATAAATTTCAAAAAACGGATAATAGCTATTTCCGAAATAAATACAAAAAAAAAATTAAAATTAAGTATTCATAAATGGAATTTATCGTCCTGGAGGGAAATAATTTCAAAGTAATATTTTTCAATTTTCATGAAACCAAAAATTCAACAATCCCATATAGGAATAGAAAATATTTAGAAATGAATTATAATTTAAAGTCTTTACGGCCTGACCTTTTGAGCCTCATAGAATAATTTCTTTTCTAGGTTACTACACAATGTAACGTCACGTTTACAATTTTCTTTTATTAATTTTTTTTGTTTGTTATTTTTTGTGCTTGTTTATAGTTGTGTGTACTACATATCTAGGTGAACTGTAGTATTCATATATTATTTCACTATTGTACACCACCATAATACAAATTATGTACCTACAACTTGTTTTTCTAATTGTGTACCTACATAAAGTAGTTGTTGTAGTAAGAAAGATAAAGCAAAAAAAAAAAAATTATAAAAACTTTAATTTTTACCACGTTACGGTTTCCTTCTTTTTCACTAGATATTATTTTCCAAAAATTTTATTATAACTGGCAAAGAAAAATGTTGAATAGGCAGAAATACGACAGAAAAGGGAAACATTTTTAATGTGGCAAATTTATTTATGCGCTTCTAACACTCTCCTAAATTCATTCATTTATTTCCTATATTGCTTTCTCTCTTACACTCATTATACGTTTTTTGGTTGAAACCGGATTTTAGTTAGTATATTTCCGAAATTTTTACAGAAGAACCAAAAAAAAAAAAATTATAAAAAAAACTAAAAAAAAAAAAAAAAAATTAGAAGATTAGTTACAGTTAAAGTTCCTGAATTTGTAAACTTTCATTAAAAAGAAATATAGATGTGCATTATACACGTTTGAGGAAGAAAGACAAACAATTATTATTATAAGAGTAAAAAAGATAGCATACAACCTAATACCAACTAAATCAAGGATACATCTGTAAGATAAGAAAATTTATATATTTGTTAAGAAAAGAGAAACAAACTTACATCTAGTAAAGAAAAGTGTTATAAGAAAATTTCTACTTCAGTGTATACATACATACGCAGTCATACATAATGTATATAACTTTGGTTTCGCTTCTAGGATTTGTTTTGTTTTCGTATATAACACTAATAAATAATTCTGACAGGATGCGAGACTTTTTTATTTTTACTTTTTTTGTTTTTTTTTTTTAATGTGTAGGTAGTGTAGAAAAAATTTATAGTATTTAGCCTAATACAATATTAAATTTCTAAGAAATGAGAGGAAATAATAAGCAAAGGGAGTGCGTAGGTGTAGGTGTACAAAATTTTTCCGTTAGAGATAAATTAAATATTTATATCAATAGTATCCAAATAATATGCAGTACAGTGTTGTTGGTGCCACAATTATTTTCAGTTGAAAAAAAGAATTAACGGTAAATAAATTTGACAGTAATTATTGATATTGATTCAAAGTCGAATTTTGAATGCTGCTCATCAATTGTACATTAACTTCCAAGTTTGTAAAGAGTTTTACAGTGACAGATCCCATATTTTGGAAATTATGTTTATATAGAATAGAATAGTTTGGCGGTCATAGAATGTCAAACAGTTGGTGGTGAGCTCAAGTCTCTGTTTGTATATTGTTGCATCCAATTTATCCAATTTTCTAATTTTTTTTAAACGAGACTACATTATTCTTAAAATGATACAAGTTCAGCTCACAAGTCCCATAATAGACAATATCCTAACCTAAAGTATAGCCTTGCTGCCTGAACGGTTACAACTTGTAACGCAAATAAATTAAATGATTAGGCCAAAAATATTGTGAACAGTGAACTAGAACAAATGAGATGTTAAAAGAATACTAATTCATATTAGACAATTTAAAAAGACACAAAGCCTAAGATAAGCAAAACATGACAATGAACAATCAAATACTAGACCCAATTCTGTACTATAATAATACTAGATCAAAAGGTACTAGTATAAACGTTCAATACAAATTGGATGGGGCACAGCCAGGCACTTACTGTTTTGTGTACAACACAAAATTAGAATTAGCGAATGAATGACAGCGACAGAATATTATAGACACAATTGGGGTCATCTAAAGCTCATTGGGGTCACCAAAAGGTAATGTTTATGTTCACTTAATCACAAGCACTAGCGAAGAAAGTATTTATGTTGCTTCCGAAATACAGTTTATTTTTGCAGAATCAAAAATATATTAAGTCAAAGAAAATTTGACTTTTATTTTTAATTTTGTGGTTATTTTGAATTAAAATTAAAACTTAAAAAATTATCTTCATTAAATCATTTTAATTTCAAAATCGTTTTGTATTACCCTTATTGTTATAATTGAAATTTAATTTAACACACACAAAAACAACAACAAAAAAAAAACAATAATTTTTAAACTTTTTTGTAAAATAAATTTTTAAAGCAGCACACAAAATTCTTTAGTACGAGTAGATCATATCTAAAAAAGTTGAATTTTTATTTACTATTTAATAATACGAAGAAATTTAATTTATTTTTTTTTTTTGGGAAATCTAAGAAAGAATGAAATACAATAATAATTCTAAAAATTTAAAAATGGTGTAAATTTGTGTGTTAAAAATAAAACCATTTTATTTCATGTAACTCCAGCATAGTGTTTTATTGCTTTAGTATTTCATTCATTCTTGTTTATAAATTATAATTTTTTATATTATATATATATATATATATTTTATATAATTTTGTTAAAACTTACCACCATTTGAAACGCATGTAATATTTATAGAAGCTCCTTCATTATACGGTCCCAAAATATAGTGTGGTATATGATTACCACTATCGTCTAAAATTACCAAATTTTCTGGTGGTACTGAAATGATACAAAATAAAAACAAATCAAAAATAAGAAAAACAATGAAAATGAAAAAAATTACATTTATAAAATTAAATATACATGTTCATATACATTCATATTATATACATATATATATATTAATATTTAACGATAATATCAGAGTTGTAATATTTAAAGAGTATGTTTTTGAGTTTAAGAACACTACAGAGAAAATAATAAAAATGAATTTTGTACATAATGTGTATGTAGGTCTAGGTACCTATACATATTATTATAGGTATATATTGTAGGCATACATGTTAGTATAATAATAATAGTAATAATAATAGCTAGCTAGGATGAGTGTACTAACTAAGTTTTTAATAGCTGTTATATGATTAAAATATATTATATAAAAATGTAGGTTCCTAGATATATAATATGTATATGTAGTTGGTACACGTTCACATTATATGTGTGATCTTAAAATATGACGGTTTTAACAAATCTGTTAGTGACACATAAATTTTATTTTAATATAAATGATATACGTAGTAAGTAGAGAACTTGCTATAAAGTTGATTATTTGTGAAACTATTTGGTTAGAATATTATTATTAAAAACAAAAAACCAAAAAAAGAAAAAATATGTAACTGGTGTACGTCATAGAAATTTCAAAATGGTGAAAAAAAATTAATAGTGTCAGATACTATAATGTAAAATTGAAGTATATTCGTTCGTTGAAGCATATTTTTGTTGTTTTACAGTTTTGACTTTAATATACATACCAAGAGAGACAATGAACCTAATTTTGCATTATAGTATATTATAATACCCGAGAGCCTACCAAACTAAAACTATTTATTTTTCACATTTTTCTTTTTGAGAGCCAAAGCCGGCTCAAGGCTTCTTCATCAAATTTTTATTTGAGTCATTTTTTGTGTTCTGTTTTTGAGGTAGGTTTTTTAGCTGTTAAACATTTTAAGAGTGAAAATATTAGGTTGCATGTAAAAAGGGAGATAGTTTATTGGATTTTTAAATTAGAAAAAAATAGATTGCTGCAAAGAATTTCGTAAATTTAGTAAATTAGGAAATTTTTTATTACATACAGAAACATCTCATGACATGTAATATTAGAGTTTAACTGCCATAACGTACTGTAGACAACATAATATTAATTCTAATATGTTTTTATTCTGTTCTTTTCTGCATAGTTAAAGCAGAGTGCAAGCATTATGAAACATATATAATTCGTTTGGGACATACTAGATTGTGGCCAAAATTCTATTGCATTTTCGATGTCACCCACTGCCTAGTCGTTGAATCATCATTTATTAAAAAAATTGTTAAAAAAGTATTGTTGATATAAAGAAAATATTAGAAATACATCAAAGAATAATAAAATCAAAGTATCCCAAACTAGTGTGAAAAATATCTCAAGGTCCGAATAAATATCTCCAGTAAATGATATTATTACAGTTCTTGTCGTGCGCATTTCGTTCTTATATAAATTAATGCTATTTCATGTTATATGTTGCTCCTCAGAGCCAAAAAAAAATTTATCACACTTAAAATGTATATCAGCTAAAACCTAGTATGTTTAAATTTATCTTACTATTGTTTACCCAACTTTAATGTTTAAGTTCATCTTACTTGTTGAATAACTTTTAGTTTATCCTGGGTATTTCATTCAATTTATTTTCTTATATTGATTCAACCGGTTTTCTCAGAATACTTTAAATTATACTATACTAAAAAACAAAAAAAACTATTTGATATTCTTCGATTTGGCATTTACTATACTTTTATGCTTATACAGCTCTATCTTAATCAAATGTAAATTATTTTAATACTTTTACTGATATACATTTTGGTTTGGATATATTAAGGCAATGGTTCAAAATGCATAAACTTATAATAAGTAACAAAATAAAATTTGTTTTTTAATCTGTCAGGAAAACTGTATGTGAAAGTATATCTGTAAAATATCACTCTCCTAAGTAATTAAAGACCTCCGCATTCCTTTGAACACATCCAAAACACAAATTTAGACAAATTATTGGGTGATACTGGCATTGTTTTAGAATATGGTTGATATTATTATAGCTAATATTAAGTATAGCTTATATTATTTATAACGATCATAATATACTGTCAGATTTATGCTTAGAGCAAGCACATCAGACCATCAGACGTCTATTACTAGACTAAGGCTTGCTTTCATTTATTAAAAACACTTCCAAAAGTTAGGCCGAAGGTAGCAAAGCTAAAAAGAACAACAGTTGCTAGTTAGTCTCAGTAGAATGTACATTAAAACGTAATCGTTTTTCAAAGGTTAAAACACTTAGTACACGATCAAAAGAACTAGAGTTAGAATTTACTTCATGGAGCATTCTAGTGATTGGCTCAAATCTACCATATTGAGTGGGGTGGAAAGGAATGTAGGACAGCACAACGGTTCTGATTGTCCGATATTCCGATTGGATCTTTCAACCAAATAATTTGAAATTTCAGGGGCTAGCGTCTTACCCAAAAAGATCTGGTGAATAAAATATATATCTGCAATAACCCGAAGATCAGACAATGGCTGTAAGTGAATTAGTTTAAGACGGTGGGAATAAGATGGAAGTCGCAATGGATCATTCCACGAAAAGTTACTCAAAGCGAAACGTAAAAACTTTCGTTGAACCAATTCAATTCGGTTAATGTCAGTCAAGTAATGTGGAGACCACACTTGACGAGCATATTGAAGGGTAGGCCTTACATATGTAACATAAAGATGTTTCGTGAGGTTGGGATCAGAAAATTCTTTAGACCAACGTTTAATGAAACCTAAAGAAGAATTTGCTTTGCTCATTATTTTATCATAAATGTAGCTTAAGGTTTTGGGTCAAGAGTTAGCCCGAGGTCTATAATAGAACTTGAAAGCAAACAGCCATTTAGTTGGTAGTTGAACCAAATTGTCCGAATGTAATTTCTCCCAGAAAAGGTGATGACTTGGCATTTGGAAGTGTTCAATTCAAGTCCTTATCCAAGATTGGATCATCACCCAAGATTTTTCCACAACTGATCACCGCAGAAGGTTCCTGAAAGATTTGGCATTTGAGCTGTGCAAATTAAATACCCAAGCTCGTGCATTAAATCCCATAGTCGTTTGCAAGGCATTTATACTTTCAGTGTATATGCATTTTTAATATTACACATTTTGTAATTAATTATATTATACCTCTCTTTCTCATGAAATAAATTTTAAGCTTTATACATTTAGTATTTTAAACTAAAAAATATTTATGTTTTTTTACTTTTATTTTTATGATAATAAGTTAACAAAACAGGTTCTTCTGATTTTTAAATTTTTCAACATTTAAAAAATAGTTTTTTTTTTATGCTAAATTAATATTTAGTCTTTTGATAATCTATAGGTGTAAGTTTTTAAAGTATAACCCAACATAGATTCCTGTGTATAATAATCTTCAATTTTAATTCATTGTGAAAATATGACAAAAACAATGTTAATATTATATTTACAAAAAATAATACCTATCTATCTCACTCTTGCACAGCTATACATTATTTCAAAACAAAAACATATACACTAATACATAATGTATACCTACTAATCCTATAGCAATATTACAGCAATTGATTATAATCGTAAAATAATGGAAAAAGGATTATAATCGTAAAATAAATTAACGGGTCAAACAAGTTATAAGAGGCTGTTATGGCCGTTATAGGCCAATTTGTGGTTTTTTTTTGCGACAGTACAAGTGAGTAAGTGGCCATTCCACGAGCATCTATAAAACCAATTAGCACTTTGATACCACGACTTGATGTACCTATTATTTGCAGTGAATATGCTTTGTTTAGTTTGACTAAACAACTTGCAGACCTCGACTGTGCGAATAATATCTGTGTTCTATCGCACAAATTCAGCGACATGCAGAGCAAATTAGAACACCCGCAACAACTTGCCAAACATGTTGGACTAGAAATCAACCTGGAAAAAACCTAAGCTATGAGAATAAACAACACCACCACGGAGCATCTAAGGTTGAAAGGAGAACAAATAGAATTTTTGAACTATTTCTGCTACTTGGGAAGTATAATAGCAACTAGTGGTGGAGCTCAAGAAGATGCAGAAAATAGATTTAAGAAAGCAAGAGCAGCATTTGGAAGATTGCAACCGATATGAAGGAACAGCCAAATATACAGAGCAACTAAACTTAGAATATTCCGGTCTTGTGTAAAATAAATCCTGACATACGGCAGTGAAATTTGGCTAACATAAAAAATTATCAACCAGAAGTTACAAGTGTTCATTAATAAATGTTTAAGGATAATATGCCGAATATACAAAAAAGCAACAAGGACTTCTGGATACTAACCGGCGAAGATTCCATAGCGAAACAAATTAGAAGAAGGAAATGAAGATGGATACATAAAACAAGAGCTTGAAAAAACAAACATAACGTGGGAACAAGCGAAAATAGCAGTTAGAAATAGAGTACGATGGAAATGTCAAGTGGAAGCCCTATGCTCACAAGAAGAGTAAGGAAAAAAAAAGTGCTTTTGCTACTGTTATAAGTTTTGAAATAACTTAAATACTATTATTTTATGCTTACGACTAAACTATATATACTTCTTAAACCTATATTAACAATAAAATTCTTAAGGTGAACTACAGTTCAACATAGTATTGTAAGAAGTATTGAAATTATCATTGTTGAAGTAGTGAGAGAAATTTTATAGAAAGCTTAGTTCAATGATATAAGTTTGTATTGTTTAAAGAATAGTAAAAGAGCTTAGTGCTTACGTTATGTAATGAGAGGAAGTAGAGATGTCACAAGACCATCAATTTAAATACGCGTAATTTGATGAGGCTTTCAATATATGGTTTGGGAAGGCCATACCTAAAGTTCACCTTACAAAACTAAAGTTAAATAACATGAAAATTATGAATCGGCATTGGCTTCGTATTACAATTAAAAATTAAGAAATTTATACAGAACAAATAAATTTTAACGAAATTAAAATACATAATTTGACATTTAAGCCATTTTCACTTTTTTTTTTACTTCGGAACAGATTCTTAGGTTATTCTCGCCATAATAGAACCCTACATCTTAAATAGTAGGTATACTAGGTAAGATTTATAATAAATAATTTTTATTTAGTTATTTATTTTTTTAATAATTGAATTATTGTTTTATGTTATATTGTTTTTGTTTTAGATTATAATATTGTTATAAGAGAATGTGATCTCAATGAAATAAACTGATTTTTAATTTTGAAATTTTTTAATACCATAAATATTTTTTAATTATGTAGTGTACCATACATTTATTTGTAAAGTTTATTGATAAAACAACCCATATCCAGGTAAAATTGACCCACGTGCATGGACTAAAATAAACTTGTTCAAAAAATTGTATATGGTCGTTTGAGAATCGATTTCGAAAAATAAAAAGGCCTATAAGTTATAAACTAAAAGGCGTAAGAAAAAGTTACAAAAAATTGTATCGTAATTGTATAAGTAACTTTAAGCCAGTGTTATTCCTTTACACGTAATTTTTAATTATCTACACTTTGAAGTAGACTTTAATGTAAAACAAACAATTTAGTGTAGACAATGTAAACTGCACTGTATAGAATAAAAACAATTCCAACTATGATGTAAACAATAATTATTTTTCCAGTAGATTCGCTTAATTTCATGTACTTTATTAAAAAAAGTCGGCTAGCGTATTTAGATAAAATTCCTAAAGTAGGAAAACACTGTCATCAACTTGCCTTGATAACGCTTATTAAAATGTATTAAGTGAGCATGGGGTTATTATGAGTTTAGATTCAGTTTTATTTATTGATGGGTGGAAAAATTGTTCGACGAATGATAGAACGATTGTTTCAATGTTACATGCTTAACAGGAGATTCTGAAACAGCTGAGAAATTGTCTGAAACTGTTGTGAAGTCTGTTGGTATAGCAAAGGAATTGAATTCCTAATGTTGTTTATGCTATTGTATTTGACAGTAGCATAAACAGATGGGAAAATTATCTCAGCAATTCATAGTAGTGGTATAGTAACTGTAACAGGCAACGCCGGCAATCTATTTGCAAAAGATGTTTTAAATAAAAGATTAATGTATCAAGTGACATCTATTTTAAAAGAATTTAAGCAAGTTGATTTTGAAAATTTTTTGGTTGATTAATGTAGAATTGGGATTAACATTAAACCATGTGATCTTGGAATATTTGAATCAATATATAGAAAATTTTATGATAAGTTCATACAACATATTAAAGAAAATATATAGCTTTTTGTAACAATTATGTTAATCTATCAATACTTTGCAATCGTAGGAGTGTTTCAAGAAACAGAGGATCTGCTTGACTCGTATTAAATTTATGTTACACATTTTATGATAAATATATAAAACTAGCTTTGTAACCCGCCATAAATGACTGAAGCAAAATAAATTCTAGTTTTTATTTCCTTCATTAGAGTTTTTATTTCAAATTTATGTGATTGTGGGTCGTACTGGTCTCACAATATTTATTTGCTCTTCTTTACTTACTGTTGCACTTCAAATCGCGTTTACTCGAACCCGAGCTGATGACATATGGAGCCTTTTAGAACTCAGCCGACGATTTCTAAATTAGAAAAATTTCAACCATGCAATCGATCGATATTCTTCTGCTATATTTTTATAGAAGAGATAAAAATAATGTCCGTGATTAATATTTTCGAAATCTGTAGAATCTGAAAAATCTCTGAGCAAAATAAGTTTACTAATACTAAGAGTATCTGCAGTTTCTGCAAAGTAAAGTAAATGTAAAAATTAAAGTTGTAATTAGTCTTAATCGAAGATTTAAGCGTTGTAATGCTTAAAATTTAATTTCGTTGGAGAACCTACTACAATAATTGTCATTAATATTACCCAGTAATTGATTCATAGTCAAAATGTACATTTTATTTTATTTTTCTTTTTATATTTTTTTAAATTTCAAGGATAAAAATTAAAAAAAACAAAATGTATTTCAAAAGTAAGAACAAAAAACTGAACATATTTCAAGGGACTTCGTTATAGTTAAAAACACAAAAAATTATAACTTAATAGCTAACAAGATTATTTTTTTTTATACGAATTTATTACTTAAGTTATTATAGGCAAGTCGCTTTACTGTTCGAGTTTCTTTTTATTACTAATTTTATTTTTATTACTTTTCTTACTTTAAGTACTCGTATACAAAGGTAAGTAAGGTACCAATTCTCATAATTATTTAAAGTTAAACTAATGTAATAATTTTTTGAAAGTAAAAATTTATGCAATGTAATATATTTGCTAGTGCCCGTGAGAGTTATAATTTATAGGAAAACTTTTTTGTTTTAGTACATTGTGTATAAAATTAAACTTAAGTACTAGAAAATGTTTAGAATCAATTTTTTAAGAGAATAGCTGAGAAATTAGTAAGTTTTTTATAAACAAAAAATTTAAGTAGAATATTGCAGCACACTTTAAATGTCGAATTCGAACGCAATATAGACAACCGAATAATTACTGATTGCAAAATTAAGTATTAACACAGTTTTGGTGTTCCAGGAAAATGGCTCCATTTCAGTGCGATGCGTCATAGGAGCCCTCATTTTACATCAGACCCACCAATTTCATTGAGCATTCTTATTGCTACTTTGGCTGATAACACAATTTTCATCTATCACATCACAGCTGGCTTTGCATTCATTCGGTCGAAATTAATTATATTTTCACTTGGTCAAACGCTTCTCCTGGTAGAAAAATCACCACTATTAACAAAAAAAACGTGTGGTTAAGAGTACATTCAATCAATCTTACTGCTTTATCATACCGCTTCTCTCTAATGAACACTTTAATTTTTAAATAAGTTGTATATATGTACAACAGAACCGCGCATACGGATGGAAAAAATTACTAATTAATCTATAATTATAATAGACAAGCATTTAAGGACCTGCGCAGTAAGCACCTTCTCATCTTTATCTCGCTTCTCCTTAATGAACTCTTAATATATAAATAAGTTGTATATACAACAGAAATACGCATACGGGTTGAAAAAATTTTCTATTTTGTTTTATAATATTCAAACTTTTAAATAAGATATATCCATTGTGTGTTATTCAACATCTTATTATTTTTATACATAATTAAAGGAAATTTATTCTATCAATTTTTTTAAGTAACTGTCTCGAATCATTATTTTATATATTTTGGTCATTTGCAGTAATCATATGGTTTTGGTTAAAAATATATATTTTTTTTTTTTTTTTTTTTTTTATATTATAGCCAAAACTTAGGTTTTGAACCTTTAAGTACTTGCGTACCGTTGACTATTTGAAAAAGGAAAGGATAGTTAGAGGAAAGGAAAGAAAAAGGAAGAAGAAAAGTTTTGTGGGAAAGAGCGAACAATGTTGTTAATATTCGTCTTAAACCTCTGTAAGTCATAAATAAAAAATCCTTCTCTCATTGGGAATGCTTCGATTGGGACGCGGTTCCACAATCGGGATGTTCTTACTATAAAAGAATTTCCATAGCCGGACTTAAACCATCTCGGAATTTCCACTGTGAAAGGGTGGGCACTTGATGCCTCTCGTGTTGTGCGATTGAATTGCTTAAGAGGAGGAAGAAGTGATTTTAATTCCTCGGAACAAGTGCCAACACCAAGCAGATATCTATAAAATAGAGTAAGTGCTCCAACAATACGACGATGACCAAGTGGTATAAGGGATGAGGTCACATTTATGTCGCCTATAAGACGAATGGCGCGGTTTTGAACTTTGTCCAAAAAATTTAAAGCGGTTTTTGGTGCACCTGCCCATAAATGTGAGTTATACTCGAGCTTGGGTCGTATATATGCTTTATAGATTTTTAAAAGGTCTCGAGATGAAAAATAAGTTTTGCAGCGGCTCAAAAATCCTAAACATTTTGCGGCGCTTTTCGCAATATCGAAAATATGCTCATTCCAGTGCATATTTTGATTCACTCGCATTCCGAGAATGTTCAGATCTTTGAGTCGCTGGATACCTTCATTTTGAAGCCGGAGAATTGGTTCGAATGTTGTTAGCCTGTTACTAACAAAACAGCTTTGAGTTTTTGAAGTGTTAAACTCGACTCTGTTAGCTTTACCCCAGTCGACAATTTTGGCAAGGTCGTGATTGAGCGCGCCGGCCATCATTGTTCTTTTGGAGGTGACTGCGGAAGCTGTAGCATTAGTTTGTTTTAGAAAATCATATGATGCTACTAGAGTGCTGTCATCAGCAAAACTATGGATTGGATTGAAAGTTAATTTGAGAAGGTCATTAATGAAAATGAGAAATAGGGTGGGGGAAAGGACAGAGCCTTGTGGAACACCAGCATTGATTTGAAGTTGGTCGGAAAAAGAACCGTCAACTGAAACTATGATAGATCGATTTAAAAGAAAACTTTCAATCCATTTAGAAAAGGTTGAACCAAGGCCTATAGCGTTGCATTTTGCTATAAGAGCAGAATGACAAACTCGATCAAAAGCCTTAGATATATCCAGAGCTACAACAGTAGCTTCACCAGATTGATGCAGGCTGGTGTTGAGCTTCTCGCAGAGGCATGTCATGAGATCACCGGTGGAACGTTGGGCTCGAAAGCCGTATTGGCTATCATGAATTATACCTCTACTGTCAAGATATTTCTTCAGCTTATGGTTAATTAAGATTTCCATCGTTTTTGAAATAATGGAAGTAATAGCTATGGGCCTATAGTTTGAAGGATTGCTTTTGTCACCTTTTTTAGGAATAGGATAAACTTGGGCAACTTTCCAATAGGACGGGTAAGTTCCTGACGAAAAGGACAAATGGAATAAGTTGCGCAGAGGTTTAGAAATAGCGAAGGCAATGTGTCGCAGCACAATTGCAGGTATACCATCAGGGCCGGTAGATTTTTTTATATCGAGATTCTTCAAGACTTTTGCTACAGCTCTTGTTCTAAAGTAGATCCTTCCGAAGGAATAATTTAGAACAGGGATTGATGAAGGATTTTGGGCTGTAGGAGGGAGTGTGGAATTAGCTGCAAATAATTTTGCGAAGAGATTAGCCTTTCCAACAGAATCTGATATAATAGTACTATTATTATCAATCATAGGTGGAAACGAAGACTTGCAAAAATTTTGCCTAACATTTTTAGCAAATGTCCAGAAAGACCTGCTGTTGTTGGGGAGATCAAAGATTTCTCGTCTCAATCTTTGGTTATGCAGGAATTTTTGCTGATTGATAATTTTTTTACATTTATTCCTAACCACTTTATAACTCTCATACGTATTGACTGTTTTATTGTTCTTGTATTTTTTGTAAGCTTCTTCTTTGGATTTCAGAGCTTTGCTGCAGAGGTCGTTGAACCAACCTGAGGGATTTCGTTTTATACTTCTAAGGCTATTTGGAATGAAAGTTTTCATTCCTAATAGAATCCTCTTGGTAATCACCTCTGCAGCAAAGTCGACATTTTTATATTGGAAACACAACGACCAGTTCGATGCATTTAAAAAGTTGTTGAAGCCTTCCCAGTCAGCTTGGTGATAATGCCAAACTAGTCTTTTGGGAGAATTAGAAGAACTGGTTGTTGTGCCTACTTCGAAGCTTGTGCTTACAAGACAGTGGTCGGAACCACCTAGCGGAGAGTTTACAGAGATTGAATATTTCTCTGGATGGGTAGTTAGGAATAAATCCAGGAGGTGTCCGTTCTGGTCGCGTCGGTCTGGTATCCTCGTAGGGCTTTTGACAAGTTGAGAAAGGTTGAAAAAATTGGAAAAAAGTTCAACTTGTTTGCCTTCGGGACTGTTGTGACTAGAAAAATTAAGCCAGTCTCTGTTATGAATATTGAAGTCTCCCGCCAGAATAATCTCAGACTCGGGATTGGTTTCCAGAATTGAGTTTATCTGGTTGGATAGTCTTTCTATAAGCATATCAGTAATGCATAATGTATACACCTCTTTAATAACAAAAATATTTTATTTTTAGTAATTTTATCTATTAAATGCCACTGGCTATAGGTAATATTCGATTATAGGTAAATATCGAAAACGAATCAGTATATGAGGGAGGTGTATTTATGTGTCCAAAATAGAACTTACTAATCTCAAAGCTTTTTATTAAACATTAGTGGTTTGTGCTTTATCGTAAGAAGTCTATGTCAAGACGTAAATTACTGTTCTTTTAAATTTTTTTAATTTGGCTCCCACTTGATTTATAATAACTCAATAGGGGCCCCTAGTTTTTCATTTATTAGAAATTAATTTAATTTCATTAATTTTTGTTGATTGTTATTTTCTAAATAAAATATAAGCAGAAATAAAAACAAAAAAATTAAAAAAAATTTTTAAAAATGCGTTGTAAGTAAAAATTACTCACATTGACATTTTTTAGCACATAAAACTTTTACATGGGAGTTCATAAAACCACAGCCTTTTAAGGTAGCTAGTAAGCATAGCAAAATGATTAGATTTTTGTAAATAAAGGTAAAAATAAAAAAGAACTAACCAATTATAATTAAATTTACCACTATTTTTTCTGGGAAACCACAGATTAGTTAACTTTTCTATTGGAAAAAAAAATGTTATCATTTTTTTTCTAGAAATACATAAAAAGCTCTGCAGAAAAATTTAAAACTCTAAATCCATTATAATATGAAAATAAATTTCTACAGTGTTGGCAATAGAAATACTTGCAGCAAAAAAATTTATTATATTTATTATAAAATATTAATATATATATTAAAAATACCCAAGCAATTCATTTTTAGTGATATGTGATTATAAGAAAGTCAATCAAATCACCAATTTTGCTTCTGCGATAATTTTCATCTTTATTTGATTGTTGGTCTGTCCAAAGTGTACTTTTCTAGTTGTTTCAAATAGTGATGTCTGAGATACGTACATCGGCCGTAAAGTATTTTTCGCTTGCGTTCGCGGTTAAGTTTTAAAAAATAAAACACACAATGAAGTTCGAGATCACCAATTCAAATAATGCAGTTGTGAAGTCGAATGCTCAGAGTAATAATCTGTAACTACCAGGGTAGAAGTATTATTACATATGGTAGAAGTATTATTATATATATAGATATATTATTAAATAAAATATTTTTATTATGTACACTTATTGGTCATGCATAAAAATATTATTATGAATTACTAAAGTATGAGAGAGAGATTATTTGAATTAAAATATTCTTTGGTTACAAACTTTTCCAAGCGCCTGCATCAATATTTTGGGAGTTATATTTGCTATATAACATATTATAATAAATAAAATCGATTTAGTCCCAAACTTCAAAAAACCGATCTCGTTCTAGCTATCCTTATGTTAGACAACATTGCTGGTTTGTTCCAAATTACTACACGTTCCGTTTCAACCTTGTAGTACACACACATGACACTTAGAATTCTAAAATTCTTCCTCTGCTTGTATTAGGCAGTATTAAGGGTTGGTATCACTCGTTTGTGTTTTAAGCTCTTGTATGCTGATAATATCAAACATTCTAAAATTGGGTGTTCCTTCAGTTGATTTAATGCTCACCAACTTCTGTAAACGTATATGAACCCTCCAATTTATCCATGTGTGCTCAAAATAATGTATTATATTAGTAATGACAATTTACTAAACTTTCACCAAAAGCTTTTATTGGATATTTTTTTTTCCAAATAATGTATCCTCTATTTTTACTTGGAAGAAATTGGAATATAAGTTTTATTTCGACGTAAAGTTCCTATAATCGTCAATCAATTGGATAACAAACTTTTTGCAAGTTCTAACGTTGTGAAATATTTATCCATTGTAATATTCCGTCCAGTTCCAAAATATGGTGTATAGAAATTCTCCACTACATTTTGAGTAAGTCATGTTGCTCTGTTATTATCTTTGTTCACAGTATATGGAATTCCTTTGAATAGGTATGCCGTCTGAGAGTTACGAAGCCACAAAATTTTAATAACCATACTTGTCAGGCCTTGATTGCATATGTTGGCATTAATTGTTTGTCTACGATAAGGTTTTCTGAAGGTATATATAATATTTTTCCAAATTCCTATTTATTGCTTCAAACATGTCTCGAATTGGGCCTAATTGTCAAATCTACGTCGATTACTTCTTGTGGTTTTTCGTCAAATCGAATATAACGTAAAATTTCGTCAAAGCGGTTTACGCCTATAGTATAGCTTTGAATATAATTGAACCTTAGGCTCCTAAAACGATCGATAACTTTGGTTATTTGATTTCGATTGAAGCAAATGGTTTCCAGCGCAAAATATTAACTCCGACAAAGCGTTAAGGCCTTTGAGCCCATTTTTTACCATATTTTGCAAAAAATTCTCCATGAGAAATTATAGTTTCACCGCTATTATCAGTATCATAAGTTAATTCATCTTCTGCTTCTGAAGCTTCGGATAAATGATCCTCTTCAGAGTCAATTGGCACATTATCGAATTATATGTCGTCAGTCACTTCATCATCATTTATTCATGTCAAAACTTGCATTAATAAAAAATTATTATGAAATATTAGAAATATTATATGAAAGCCTCTCAGGCTCATATTATGAATTTACATGGTATTTTTTTTAAGCAAAAAATTGAAATATGATTGAATATTATTGAAAAAAAATTGTAATATTATGTAAATATTGACCTAAATGAAGATTAGAAAGAAGAACCGTTACAATATTACGAAAAATTTAGAAACCACGTAGTTTTAAAAAAAAAATGAGCCTGATAAATGCTCACGTGTTTAACAAAAGTTATTTTCAAAGAATATTAATATGTTTGGCACAATTAGAAAGATTAATGAAGTATTCCTCCAAAACTTATGGAATGTAAAAAAAATATCTTTATATCAGTCAATATTTGCATTTAGCGAAAATATAACATTTTCTTGTTATATTGGGGGACAAAACAGTGTATCAGTTGTATTGCAAAGTACAATGCGTATAGCTCTATCGAAATTGGATAACTCCAAAAACTTACCAGCAACTGTAAGATATTATAATAGAACTTAAGCCTTCTTAATTTTTTTTTTTGCAATCTACAATAATTTTACAAGTTTTATATTTTTTTATTAAATTTAGGTGGTTAGCGAAACTCTTGACAAAAGGCTTTCTAGCTACACTTGTAAAAGGAGAACAAGTTGGTGGTCAATGGGTGTATTTTGAAATATATTTGATATATCCGTTTTGAATTCGTTTATTATTTTCAAAGAAGTGAACCCTAATTGGCAAACAAAGCAGAAACTACAATGCAAGGAAAAATTTGTACGTGTACTTTGATTTTCCTTTTCGAAATCATACATGGAAATGAGAAGTGGTAAGCTTCACACACCCACAGTGGGTAAAGCGTCTGTCTTTCAACCGATGGGTCCCAGCTCGATTCCCGATAAAGCACAAAAAAATGCTTTATTGATTTTTTGACCTGGTCTCGTACTCTTTGTCATTGGGATATAATAAATGACAAAAAATAATTGAGAGTGGAGTGGCCATTCCAGCGACTTCTGGAAAACCAATTAGCATTTAATTGTGCCTTTTTGATACCATGAGTGACCTTTTTCGTGTTGTCGGTTGTTATAGGTGGTCCTTCTCTCATCTTCACTCTCTCCCGGGACTGAGTACTAGAGCCACCCTATGAGATTGAGAACGTTGATCAGATCTCCAATTTTGCTTTCCGCGATAAAACCTATATTGCTGGGGAAAGCTTCACCTAAAGTCCGGAGTCTGACTCTAGCTAATGCTGGGCAACTGCAAAGGAAGTGTTGAAAAGTTTCTGCCTCATTCTCATCCTTGCAACTGCGACAGTGGGGATCGAAAGGAATACCTAGCTTGGCAGCGTGGCTTCCTATTGGGTTCCTAATTGAGAGTATAATCTGGTAACAAATTAAATAAAATGAAACAATTCTATTTAAGAAGGCTTAGTTCCTGACAATAGCAGAAGTTTTCCACATTTAATGAGTTGATAAGCCAGGAATTTGTTAAATAAATACTCAAAATATTGTAGATAAATTGTAGTTTAAAATTGCAATACCGTACTTAATTAAGCACGAAAAGGTTACTCTACCTAAGTCTAGCTACTGTCAAGAGTGTACAAACAAAAAAAAATCAATGTTGTCTTTATTTTCATTTGGCTACAAAATGATTCAATGCCTTCGATTCCACTGGTGAGATCCAAAGGTATTCCGCCGCAATTCAAAGAAAGAGCTAAGGTTTATATTTGTTATGAGAGAGGAACAGCAATCGAATTGTATGTCGAAATCGTTTTGGATAAAAATTAATTTAAATCTGTTTTTTACACAACGAGCAGTCATCGAAGCCTTTACACAGATTGAAGAGGAAGCAGGTAAAGCTACCTTGGAACCAACATCAACTCCACCATTAATATCGATGTTGAAGTAAGGCGAAAAGTTACCCTAGCAAACTGTTTCTTCTTCGATTTGTGTAAGCAACTGGGTTCAAAGCCCTTATCCCAAAATACCAAGCAACAACTATACAAGAGGCTTATTCTTCCGATGCTGCTATATAGTTGTGAATTGTGGACATTACCAAAAGCAGGTGAGAGTGGACTTGGAATTGCATCTTTGAGAGAAAAATTCTTCGTTGCATTTATGGTCCTGTGTCTGACGAAGGGTTTTGGAGGTGAAAATACAATGCCGAACTATACTAGCTGTTCAACGACATAGACCTAGCCAAAAAAGTCAGAATAAGACGTTTTCATTGGTTAAGACATGTAGAGCGTATGGATGAAAATGCTCTGGCTAGGAAAGTATTCGAATTCAAAGTCATTGAGGGAGGCCGCACCTTCGTTGGAGAGATGAAGTATCGGCAGATATGAAAAAACTTCAAATCACCAACTGGAGAGATTCCGATCGTGACCGAAGTCAATGGAATATAATTTTACGTCAAGCCCAGGACCTTAAAAGTCTATAGCGCCCAAAAATAAGTTAGTAAGTTTTTTACTTTATTTTTCTTTTACATAATTTTTAATTTCAATATTTTGTAAATTGATTGTTTAGTAAAAAATTTTTAAATAAAACTATTTTGTCTCATTTATTGTCAAAAATAAATCGTTTCCTGAAACCAAATACACTAAAATTTTGAAAACTACGCATAGGGCAGAAAACGTAAGTTGTTTTAAAGATGAGATGAAGGTTAATTCACTTTTATAACTGAAAAATACCGTAGCTACTGTCAAGAAGATAAAAAAAGCATCGACATCGCTCATTTGCGGGAAGACTGTCATAACTCCTAATTTGTCAATTTTCATAGTAAATATAACAAAATACTATTTTTTGTGAGTTTTTTCAAATATTATGTAAGAAGATCTAAATTCAGATTAAAATTTAAAATATATCATGGGACTTTGGTTATATTTTACATAATTCTTCACAACATCCTCTTGATTCTATTATTCTATCCTAGAACAAGTTTAAAAAAGATATAGCTATAATATAAGAAGTGGTATTAGCTATATAAAAGTAAAAAATATCTACCTACATTAAGTGAAAAAATTTCAATTTCCGTTACTGTTTAATGTTAACTGAAAATTTTAACTGTGGTATACGCAATGTTAAAGTGGTGAAAGAGAAAGAAGAAAGAAAGAAAATTTTTGGTTTATAAATTATCAAAAAAAAAAAAAACCGAAGAACAAAAAAAAAGTAGAAAAGAAAAACAGAATATTTTTAACATGAACATTTTTGTAATTTGCTTTTTTTTTTGAGAAGTTGTTGTCTTCCACACAAAGATAATAAATTTACCGAGAGATTATAATTCTTCCATTTCTTGCTAATTTTTCTGTATTTTTCTGTATTTTTTTATTTTGTTTTTTTGTAATTTTAAATTAAAGATAAAAATTATCTTAAATACATGTACATTATATAATAAGGTATCTATCTATGTACTTATCTATCAGATTTATAACTTTCTTCCTATGCGTATATTATTATTCAACACTTGGGTATATTAGAATTAAAAAAAAAATTATAATAACAAACTCCTAAGTTAACTCACACAGCTTATGTGTGTTTATTTAATTATAATTATGATCCTTTATTTAACAATTTATTATACCGACACCATTTTTATACTTTCATACTATATATACTCGTGTATTTTCAAAAAGAGGATGTTAACATTTTTTTTTCGTTTATATTTTTTTCTTTTGTTTTTTTGCTCTGGAACTTTTAAAATAATATTTAAAATAAGGATGTATTAATGGTAAAGAAAGGAAAAGTTAATGGAAAATACTTTTGAATTGAGAAAAAAAGTTTTATATTTTTCTTATGTTGTATTTATACACTCAAAAATAATACGTTAAAACAGGTTTAGTGAGTTGTTGTAGGTGTGTTGTATAAAAAAAAAAAAACCATTTTTTTTGGCGTTTGTTTTTTGTTGTCAGAAGAATGCACAAAAAAAAAGTTTAAGAGAAAAAGTTTTAAACGGAAGTGGTAAATAAAAGCATCATGCAAATTAATGAGTTCAAGGTTTGCAATTTTGTAATTTTTTTTTTTTTTGTTTGTTACGGTTGTGTAATTTAATTATAAATATGAATATGAGGGGATACAGAACTTAAGAAGTAAAAATGTAAAATCAATGACGACACAAAAAATTGTATGTGACTCTTAAAAATTCTATATGACTCTTAGGGAATGAGCTATTAATGTTTAAATTACTTTCACTTTGGGAAATACGTTCATCTTTTTTACCCCTGAAATGGGAGGGTTAGAACAAAAGTGGCTTAATTAAAAGTTTTCACTTATAAAAACAAGGACTTTAAAAACTTTTTTAATTTTTTTGTGAAACAAAATTTTTTTATTAACGCTATTTTTATAACTTAAAACGCTAATTTTTATTGCCAAAAACAAAAAAGAAAATAATTTTATAAATAAATTAATTTAATTTTCATTCATTTTTTATTATATATTTTTCAATATAGGCCACTTTTACTCTAGTTTTCATTATCTTCAGCGGTATTGTTCCTTTTTCAATCGTCATAGAACTCGTGATGGATCGGGGAGATTAAACTGCTGTAAATCTTTATATTTTGCGAGCTCTATCTATCGTCTTTTTTCGAACAGTTTAAATAACCCTTTCGCGACGACTGGTACTCATTGGAACCAGCAAAATTCAAAAAAGACTTGAACATGAAATTGTACTCAAATTGGTTAAAGTATGCATCAATTCGTCTTTTAATATAATGTACATACGTTTGCAAATAAGCACATCTATTTTTGAAAAAAAAGATGATTCCCCATATAACAGAATTTCCTTGGTACTTTCTCTCATTTTGTAGTAAAAGTGTGAATAAAACTATAACTTGAAATTAAGTTTTGGGTCAAGTATAACTCCGAGATCTGTAAGGGAATTAACTCGTAAATGAAAGTAAATTAAAACGTGAACAATGAGCCATTTAATTGGTAGTTGAAATAAATTGAAAAAACTAATCTTCTCACGGAAAACAAACAACTTGGCATTTGGAAATGTTTTTAGTTCAAAACCGTTGACAGAACACCAAAAAGCAAAATTAATTAAATCATTCTGCAAATTCAGGCAATCTTATCAGCTTATAAGACAAATTCAGAAATAAGAGAGATACACGACCTATGAAATCAATTATATTTCTATCGATGAAATATTGAGATAAAACTATTATTATTAAAATAATTAAGATGGTCATACCATGAGGAGAAATGATAAGGATATTGCCATATCGTCATCTGAATATTGATTTGCTCCATACGCCAAATCGTCGATTTGGAGTTAGGAGTTGTTTCTGGGGTTTTAAAAGGTGCTGCGTCCATTGCACTTATCAGCTTTCTCCGAGCTGTAGTAGTTTCAGAAATATCCAGACAAATTTTTTGCTCCATGTCCAATTTTTTATCAAAATGTAAGTATTGTTTTGTCCTATACCACAATTTTTCATAAAAATCATTGGTTACAATTTTATTCGTATTGTTTTGCCTTACATAGTTTTAAAATTTTGTTTCTTAAATATTGTTTTGCTGTATACAACAAAATTTTTGGTGTAAAGGGATACAACATGTACATATACAACGAAAATATGACCCCACATAAATACTGTATGCTCTATCGATATACAATTTTATTTGTGTGTTTGTTTAAACAAATTTGTGATTAAATGATCAGTTGCTGGTGAACTTTGAAAGTGTCATGTCGTCACCACCACCAAGTTTGTCGAATGGTATTATAAAGCAAGTTTAAATTGAATTTTAAATTGTATTCATGTACTTATTTGTTTTGTTATTTTGGTTTTTGATCATTGTTTGAAATTTTATTTTAAAATATCGCCTTTTTTTATTTAATACGTTTTTATTACTGCGCTTTGGTAGTTTGTTTGTTTGTCCGGTATAAATTTTGCAATTGATTTTAGACTAACTTCCCGATGAGTTACTTGAAGTTTTAAGAACAGCTTGGATCCCGTTGACAAAACTTTTTATCAAAATCGGGGCTTATTATCAAAATTGGGGGGATCTCCGCCGGAGCCCTTTTTTTAGATCAAAATTTAGTTTTCTAAAACTTTTTTTTTTTTTTACATTCTTGACAGTAACTTAGGTAGAATCACCTTTTCGTGCTTAATTAAGTACGGTACTGCAATTTTACTCTACGATATCTACAATATTTCGAGTATTTATTTTAACAAATTACTGGCTTATTTACACATCAAATGTGGAAAACTACTACTAATGCCAGGAACTGAGCCTTCTTAAATAGAATAGCTTTATTTTATTTAAGTTGCTACCAGATTATACGCTCAATTATTTTTTGTCATTTATTATATCCCAATGACAAAGGGTACTAGACCAGGTCGTAAAACCAATAAAGCATTTTTTTTTTTTGCTTCATCGGGAATCGAACCTGGGACCTTTCGGTTGAAAGGCAGGCGCTCTTCCTACTGCGCCACCCAGCTTTAATTATACCGGACTATTGTACTTATTTCATTTGAATTTGGTACACACCTTGGTCTCTGATGAAAACATCTTTTGTAAAAATTTGGAGGGCCTAGATCCCCACCAAAGCTCTTATTTTGACCAATACTTATATCTCAGAAATTACTGGACTAATTTTATTCAAATTTGATGCACATCTTGGTCCCTGATGACAAAACTTTTTTTGTAAAAATTTGGAGGGTCTAGGTCCCCACCAAAGCTCTTTTTTGGACCAAAATTCATATGTCATGGCTTATTTGATTCAAATTTGGTACACAATATCTTGGTCTCTAATTTATTTTTGTGAAATTTTTTTTTAATTAAATTAATATTATTATATTTTTACTTTTTAGTTAATAAACTTAAAATATAATATATATATATATATATATATATCACGGAAGGTGATTTATGGTTTTTGAGATGTTTTTTATTTATATAAATTAATAAAATTCAATACAAATTTCTAATTTATTTGTTCTTTTTGTTTCAATAATCGTTTGCACTATGTAACACAAAATAATGCAAAATCTGATCAACTTCGTTTATATTAATTTGCTCAACGCAAAATGGTATTAATTTTCCTTAATTTTTTCTAGGAACATATTTTGTAATGTTACAAAGAACTAACTAAATTTTAAAATTTACATTTCAAGTAATATCCTGTAAGGATTTGAAAAAATTTTATCGGTTGCTTTTCGTGTAAAAAGATGCTGAACTTTAAGAGCGATTAACTCGAAACAACAGTTTGGCGTATGGGGCAAAACAATATTCATACGACGATATAACAAATAAATCATGAATATTAATAAAAGTACGATACCTAAAAAATTTATTAGCACCAGTAAAAATAATAAGAGAAAACTAAATTTAGAAAATGTAATAACTCAGAATATTAGACAGGTTCGACCCAATGTCAACTTTGAGAAATATAATTTACAAGAAATGAAGTGTCTTACATTTTGTTTTATTTTCATTACTAAAATTAGAAACAATTACACTCTAAAAAATGGTGTGGATTTACCTACAATCAATGTAGTTTTTTACAACGTTTTTTGTAGAGAATTCCGATCAAGTGAGTGAAAACACGCTTTCGAAGTGTATTTTTTAAAATCACTCAAAAAAACGCGTGAAATCACTTTACTATAGTTAATTTAGAGGATAATGTTTAATTTTCAACATAAAATGTGTTATTTCACTAGAAAAATGTGTAATTTCACATTATTCTTTTGATCAAACATTTTATGTGTGAATTAGCACTACACGATTACAATATACCACATTTTGCTGTTGTTATTTACGCATTTAATGTTGTATTCCACGCCATCTATTGGAAATGTACACGTTTCGTTTTGTTTGCTGGAATTACGTCAAATTATGCGTGAAAATACACAAAAGTAATGTAGTTTATAATTTATTAGTATTACCATATCGTTTTTACAAAAACTTGAAACATCGAAATCAAAAATAATTATATAAATGGATATGATTCAAATATATTATAATATAATTTTTATAATAAATTCAGAAAAAGTTGTAAAATCTGTAAAAATCTTAAAGAACGTGGCATTTTTGGGAAGAAAACTGAAACTTTGATTATTGTCCAAAAATATGGTAATCAAATAAATCTGAAAATATGGCAAGGTTGTCCACTATACCATACTTGATACTTTACGTTGAATAACCGTCAGCATTCATATTTCATAAGTCAGTCAAGTTTCAAACGTGGTGTTAATAAAATATTTAATTTTTTGTGTGATAAAAGTAATTGAATATATACAAAAATATTTTTGAATAATAAATAATTAAAACTAAAATAAGTAAATTAAATTAATTATATTTAAGTGTTGCCGAATTTTCTGTATAGAAATTAAAAATGATTTGAAATGCGCTGGTATAACTTTTCAATAAAATATTAAATTTAAAATCATCCTTTATAATTAAAATTAGTAATATATTTAAATATAATTAAAAGTAATTAATATTATAGTTATTATTAAATAAGATATAAGTTTAAGAAATATTTAATTGAAATCACCAACAAATATATAAATTATGTATAAATGTAATATTTGTGAATTAGTTTTAAGTAATTGTGTTCTATATCACAAGCATTTGTATAAACATAGAAGATTAGAAAATATGCAATTTAACTGTTTGTGGAACAATTGTTTCAAAAAATTTAATAGGTATAAAAATTATGAAATGCATTATATCCGAAATCATTCCAATAAAGTTGCATTGTCTAGTTTTTCAGAAGAAAGTACTTATATTTGTAATGTGAATAAATGTTATTTTAAAGATTGGAAAAAAATTAATTCCCATTTAAATAATCACTTAACGTTGCACATTTCAGTTGAGTGTCCATTTTTAAATTGTAAAAAAAAAAATTTCGAATAAAAACGCATTTAAGTGTCATGTATTCAGAAAACACAAAGAAATTTTAATAAATAATTCTACAAATTCTAAAAGAAAATATTCACCGAATGTAGAAATGAAGAATTTTCTAATAAATATGATTATTGTTGTTCAAAAATTTGTAATAACAGTCGTGCCGAAATTATAAC
This sequence comes from Argyra leucocephala, assembly GCA_963942445.1. Taxonomy (NCBI): domain Eukaryota; kingdom Metazoa; phylum Arthropoda; class Insecta; order Diptera; family Dolichopodidae; genus Argyra; species Argyra leucocephala. The sequence continues at coordinate 65,161,011 of OZ012681.1, read as the reverse complement.
AGATAGCATCATTTTATTTTTTACTGATTTAAAAACCAAATTTCAACTTAGCGAAAATGCGTTATCATATATTTCAGATGAACTAGGTCGAATTTCAAATTTAAACCAGGAAGAACAGCTATATAATATTAAAAGTGTATGCAACAAATTACATATTGCTGAAAATGATATCGAATTAAATAGTATTATAATAAATAACAGTTTTAGTGCTGGATTATCTAAGTTTAATTCAACATACAAAATTTCTAAACATATTAAAGAAAATCCTAACTACATTGAACCAAAAAAAGTATATTTGGGAACCGATGACTTTCATAAAGAATGCTGGCTTCATTATATTCCCATTTTAAGTGTTTTTAATGAACCTAAAGAATTCAAAAATGGCGTTTATTATGATTATAATGATGGTTCAACCTATAAAAATATTACTTTTTTTATTTATATTAATATAAAATTTAACTTAAGCACTATTAAAGTTTATTTTTGTATTAAATTTCTACTTAAAAACAAGAGTATGCCTATTAACTTATTAATAAAATAGTATGCATAAAAACAACAATGGACTGCGTACAATATTTAATATATACCATACCATTAAATTAACTTTGGTAATGTTATTAAAAAATAACTATTTTGTAATATTAAAATAATAGTATAATTTAATGAATATAATGAGTACATGAATTCTATTTTTTATTTTAAGATTTTCTTGTTTTGTTTAAATTAAATTATTATTCTTAAGCTGAAAAATATATATTATAATTAAAAAATTAATTTGTTTTCGAATTACACTTTTTTTGCAGGGAAATACAGCATCGTTGAAATAGTTGAAAATGGGATTGTAAATTACACTTTTTTGTAGCGAAATTACCTTTTTTTTGTTGGAAAACACACATTTTTGTTGAAAATCACTCAAAATGTGCTAGTAAATTACACTTTTTTGTAGCGAAATTACCCTTTTTTGTTGGAAAACACACATTTTTGTTGAAAATCACTCAAAATATGATAATAAATTACTACTTTTTTGTAGGGAAATTCACACGTTTAAGATAGTAAAATTTTTACACACTTTCAGTGTGAAAGTTAACAAAATTATGATCTGTTGAATTTCACTACAATTAATCTAGGTGGTTAGGTTGCCTACATTAATTGTAGTGAAATTCAACAAAATTTTTTAGAGTTATATTTCCTAACAATACACTAAATTGATGGATCAATAATGATAATGCTGATGATTTAACAACATTTAAATTTATTTCATTAAAAAATCTAAAGTCGACATTATTTCAATTAGAAATAAACAAAGTTAAATTTATTTTAATAAAATTTGAGTCGACATGTTTCGTCCTTCTAAGACATTATCAAGACTCTATCTTGTCTTAGAAGGACGAAACAATATGTCGACTTAAATTATATTTTTATTTTTGTTTTTTTTTTATTAAAATGTTAAAATAAAATATATAAGAAAATTTTAATAATTTCTTAATTAGTGAAACAACAACAAAGTGTTTTATTTAATTTAATTAAATATTAATAAATAAATAAATTTTGTATTAATTTCAAAATTTATTTATTAATCCAAAACAAACCAGAATCAAAAACAAAATTCAAATATTTTATACTTACTTATAACTCTTAATTGAACTTTAGAATTTCTAGTTGGACTTTTTTGAAAATCTACTCGGCATCTATACATTCCACTATCTTCATTTTTTGTATTTCTGATTGTCAATGCAGCTGGTTTACCAGCTATTTGAAAAAATGCTCTTTTTCCAAGGATATCATCAACCCAATGTGAACCATTTTCAAATTTTGACTGTCTTTTATCAAAACTAAAATAATTGTTTTGAAGGAAAACAGAAATAAAAAAAAAAGGAAAATTTTTTTAATTTTTAGTTTATATCTTTTTTTTTTCTCTAGACAAAAACTATAGAGAAAAACAAACGTTAAAAATATTTTGTTTCCATTCTAAAATGAATTGAATTGAAAAAAAAAATAATAATGAAAATTCACAAAATAAAGAAACAATTTTCAAATAATTTTCCAATTGAAAATTCTTAAATTGGAATCAAAGATTCCAATAACAAAATAACAAAAACAAAAAAAAAACATAAATAAAATTTCAACAGAAGAAAGAATAAAAAAATAAATGTTTTCTTTTTCATTTTTGTTATTGCTTTTATTATTTTTCATTTTTAAGATAAAGTAGAAAATTGAAGAGAGGCTGTGTAGCTTGCAATTTACAAAAAACTAAGGAATAATAATATAGATATAGGTAGATGCTTACCTACCTATAAAAATAAAAAAAAAAAATTTTGAGAATTTCTTCAAATCACACACAAAACTTTTAGAATGAAAAATCTAAAAGTGAAAATAATGAAAAATTATTTTCTGTTTGTATTCTTTATTAGTTTTTCTTTTTAATTTTCTGTTTATGTTTTTTTTATTTTTATTTTTTATTTTTCAATTCAATTGTTAACGTCTCTCAACTATATACTTATATTATTACTTTTTTTATAGGTAGTTAGGTATACATAAATGATTACTTACCTATAAATAGGTTTTGAATGACCTTCTTTATACCAAATTACTAAAGCTACTCGATCTTCTGGCACCGGTGGTGTTATATTACATGGCAATCTACCTAATGTTCCTTGTACAGCTTCCGATATAATGAGGGGTCCTGAAATTTGAGAGAAAAAAAATAAATAAATAAATAAATATGTATGTTGAAATTTATACAACAACTATATTATAAACTGAATGTACATCTATATAATGACAATTATATGTATATTATAAAGATATATATATATATATATACATCTCTGTATAATGAAAATATTGTTTTTGTATTATTTTTGTAAAGTATTTTATATACTCTATATTCAACATTGAAAATTGATTTTCATTTCTGAACGATTTATAAGGTAAAATTAAGACTTTTGACTTGAAAAGATCAATCTTTGTCAATAATAATATTAGGACGAAATAAGTACAAAACAAAAAAAAAAAAAAATAGTAATAAAATAAAAGAAAAATGATTCAATTTAAGATTGAAATTTTCATTAGAAAATTTAAGAATCTGTTCTAGGTTTATTTAAAGAATAAAAAGAATGTTGTTTTTGTGATGAATAAGGAATTAATTTGAAATTTAATGCGAGATACTTTAAAAATTCTTTATAAAAAAAATTATTGAAATACTTAAAGGTAGATACATACCTATAGGTAATTAAAAGTGTTTTTTTTTTTAAATTTGAAATTTTTGCACTCTAGCCAAATTTACTGTTAGAGGAAGCCAAATCAGACGTTTTCTAGTAGACAAAAGTTTATTAAAATTATTTTCATAACATTGCTTGCTACTTAAAAAAAGAACATGATGTAGAGTAAAAAACTATAAAATTCAAATATGTAGAACAAAATTAACACAATTAGTCCTTTAAAGGTTAGAATCAGAGATTTACAGGGTACAAAGCCAAACTTTATAGTTTGATAGACTGACACATAGATAATTAAGTAGGTACTTGTAAATTATAATTATAATAAACAATTAATTTTGTGTGTTTTGTTTTTTTGACCACCTTTATGTATTATTATTTAATACAATCAATTAATTATTACAAATTTGAATAAATTATTGTTATATCGAAAATGTGCACTAATAAATAATAGTAATTTTCAGCAAAAATGTTTTACAAGTTTGTAGAAAAAATAAATAAATAAATTAAATAGTTTATTATTATTAATAGTACTGCAATAGTTTTATGATAATATATAAATCTGTGAAACAGCGTTCCCCAAACAATGGGAGCTATCCAGCATTCCATTGAGTACTATCATGAGTGTGATCACAAATCAGGTATCCTTAAGGACTCAGAGACTTAATTGTGGCTGGAGTGAAATAGGGCCTGAATACCTACTGAAATTAAAATTTAATCTCGTCATTAGAAGTGTTTGTGAATTCTTTGATAGCGGCATATAAAAATATTTAATTGAATGATAAGTTAACCTAAATTATATTTAGTTATTTATATTAACACAATAAAGCCAAGCATGTACCTAAATTTTTTATTTTTTTTTTTTTTTCTCCTATTACTCCGCGTGGTAGCATAGGGCTTCGAAAGTGAACCTCCATTCCTCACTGTTGAGTACTACTTCCTTAATATCGTCCCAGGTATAATTGTTGATTGTTAATTCTTGATCAATTGTGCGTCTCCATGTGTTGTATGGTCTGCCGGGTCTCCTTTGTTCTTGTGGATTCCACTCTAGAGCTCTTCTTGCTATATCACTTTCTGATTTCCTTAGTGCATGACCTATCCATTTCCATTTTTTCCTATTTATCTGTCTGTTGATCGGTTCTTCTCCAGTTATCCTCCATAAATCCTCGTTGCTAATTCTTGCCAGCCAGAATATTCTGCATATAATTCTCAAGCACTTGTTGATGAATACTTGTAGCTTCTGTTTGATTCTGACCGAAGTGAGCCATGTTTCACTGCCATATATTAATGTTGACTTAATACATGCTCTGAATATTGTTAGCTTTGTTGTTCTCGATATTTGGTTGCTCCGCCATATATTCATTAGGCTCCCAAATGTTCTTCTTGCCTTATTTATACGGCTGTTGACATCTTCTGTTGTACCTCCTCTTGATGTTGTGATGCTCCCCAGGTAGTTGAATTCTTCTACGTATTATATCTGTTGTCCACTCACTGTTATCGGCTCACTATCACTGTTGTTTGTCCTCATTGCCTTGGTTTTCTCGATATTTAATTCCAGTCCCGATTTCTTTGCTTCTTCCTGTAATCTGTTGACTTTGCTCTGTAGGTCCCTTTGATTCCTTGATATGAAGCATACATCATCTGCGTAATCTAAGTCTCCTAAGTTGCCGAAGAGATCCCATTCTATTCCGTTTATTCCAGTGCAAACTTTTCTTAGAATGTCGTCTAGTATTGTGTTGAAGAGAAGTGGTGATTGTGGACAACCTTGTCTAACTCCTATATTGGTGTAGAATGGATCACTGATGTTATATCTGTGTTGAACTGTTGTCTCTGCATCTGTATACTTCGCTTTGATGATGTTGATGATTTTTTCAGGAACTCCCTTCTTTGTAAGTGTTCTCCATATTGCGCATCTCTTGACTTTGTCGAATGCTTTCTTAAAATCTATGATAGTGGATATAGTGGGGCATTCCATTCTACTGATTGTTCAACTATGACCCGTAAAGTATTTGCCTGGTCAACACAGCTTCGGTTTGGTCGGAAACCTGCCTGCTCTTTCCTTAGTATTGGTTCTAGTACTTCTTTATATCTTTTCTTTATAATAATTGCTATTATCTTATGAATAGTATTTAGAATCGTGATTCTCTCCAGTTACTGCAATTTGTCAAGTCTCCTTTCTTAGGTATCTTAACAATCATTCCTTTCTTCCATGATAGTGGTATATTCTCCTCTATCCATGCTTTCCTGATGTGGGTTCAATTGTTTTTGCGAATAAGTCAGGGTCCAGTTTGGCTATTTCTGCTGGAATTCTATCTTCACCTGTTGCTTTGTTGTGCTTCAGGATATTGATTGTAGCTTTGATTTCTTCTATATTTGGAGCTTGAGTAGATATTGGCAGCCCCTCAGTTGGGTAGATATTTGCATTGTCTCTGTTTCTTATGTCTGCTTCATTATTTGTACTTTCTTCGTTGCTCAGTTCTTGGAAATGTTCTCTCCATCTCTTTAATTGATCCTCTAAGTTGTGATGAGCGCACCATTTTTATCTTTAATGGGTTTGTTTTGTTGTTCGACTGGTTTGTTAAGTTCTTGACTATGCGATGCAATTCTCTCAGGTTATGTTGCTTTGCTGCTTCTTCTGCTTCTCCGGCAAAATTTTGTAGAAATTTCCTTTTATCTCTTCTTGCTGCTCTTTTCACTGTTTTCGCTATTTCTTCATATTCTCTTCTTGATGCGATCCTGTTGTCATTTCACCTCTTCTTTTAATCAAAGCCCATGTGTTATCGGTTATCCAGATTTTTCTTTGTGGTTGGGAAATTCCAAAATTTTGTTCGCTTGTTTGGTTGTAAATTTCCAGAATCTCTTCCCAAGTGTGTTCTCTATTATTTCTAATATTTTCTCGTAACGCCGTAACTATGTCAGCTCTTACTTGCGGATTTTTAAGTTGTTTATATTTATTTTCTTCTTTCTATTTCTTCTGCCTCTTCCTTGTTGACTTAGTTTCATTCTGAAGTCCCCAGTTAGTAATTCTTGATCGCTGTATATATCTGCTCCCTTCTATTTCTCACATCTAACATTGATTGTTTCCATTTCTTACTGATGCATATGTGATCTATCTGATTTCTTGAGATCCCGTTTGGTGTTGTCCATGTGTATTTGTGGATATCTTTGTGTGGGAATAGACTCACTCCGATTGCTAGGTCGAAAGTCTGACACAACTCTATCAATCTTTCCCCGTTGTTGTTTCTTTCTCTCCCTAATCCGTATTTGCCCATTATCTCCTCAAGTCCATTGTTTTTAGATCCTATTTTTGCATTCCAGTCACCCATTAATATTATGATATCTCCCTATTTATGACTGCTAGCGTTGTTTCTATTTGTTCGTAGAACATTTTTTATTATACATTATTAAATTTTAAATTTATGTGCATTATAGTGGGCAGATCAAATCTTCGTTGGAGAGACACAGTATTGGCAGATTTAAAACAATAATTTCGTATTTTTAACTGGAAAGAATTGGTCCGCTGACCGGACAAAATGGAGGACGTTGGTGAGTTAGACCCAGGACCTAGATGGTCTGTTACCCTCCTAAGTGAATAAGTATTACTACAGTAACAAAAATACATAAGTAATTATGGAAAAACATGAATTATCATAAATCATTATTCGATAGCAACAAATAAAAATCAAAAACGTATTGGGCAACTTCTACAAAATGAAAGCACATAATAAAATATTTTGAACTCACTGGTAATGTATTGAAATAAGTATGTAATGTAAGGAAGACCCTAATGTTATTTTTAAAAAAATTCCAAGTCATGCAAGTTTATATGGTGGATAAATTATCATTTTAAAAAAAATTTTATTAAATTTTTAGATTTGTACAACATTAGAAATGGTGGAAAACAAAATCCCACAAATTTAATTAAAATATTATAGCTAAGTTTTATTTGTTTTTTAGCCTTAATTACGAAAATTCATTATATTTTTACTGAAAATGCATTAATTTGCCTACAAGAAAATGTCACATTAATAGATCTAATTATTCAAAACAAAAATTGTCTTAATTTACAATATTCGAAGCAGATACACCAATCATAGGACTCAATTTAACGCTTTCTGCTAAATTACTGTCCGAAAAAACCTTCTGCAATATATCAAGCAATATTCAAACCATAAGGCAAGCCTATACTTCAAAATGTAAAATTGACAGAAGGTAAAACATGAATAAAAAGAACTAATAGTGAATGAAATGAATCTCAAATCTCCTAACAAAATGAACTGATTAAGTACTGTGACACCACTGATTTATTAATCAGTAAGTGAATTCTTTTGCCGACATAGATTCTTACAAATATTTCTAGTAAAAATGTTTTTTGAGTATTCCAATTGTTTTCACTAAAAATAAAAGCACTGAATGATGCAGTATCTAGATCACCTGGCTTTCAACGGGGAAATTCTACATTGGATTGCCTAACGCTTTATAAGTTTCCCTACCTGGTCCGGTACTCTTATTCATTGGTAAAATAAAAGATTAAAAAATATTCGTAATCTCAAAACTTGAAAAACGAAAAAGAAAAGAGTCTGAGAGTTTTCGATTTGAAAAAATTGAAAATAGGTAAATTTAACGGTACATTTTACGGTTTTAATTAAACATAGGTACATCTTACGACTTTAAATAAAAGTGCGCTTCTGTTTGTGTTCGCTAAAATGTATTAATTTACTGTTATACCATTATCAGGATAGATATAGCATTGGTCCAAGTGTGTCGGTGAATTACCGACAGCTACTACAACCTATAGTGTATAAACAATATTATATAATTTTACATGGCATAAAATTTCAAATTCAAAACTTCTAATTGAAAATTGCAATTTTTTGAAAAAATATTTAGTTTTCTACGTTACCATTTTAAATATCTAACATTTAAGAAAAAAAAAAAAATAATTAAAATTGTTTGTGAAATGGATCACTTTATTTGTATTGTACTTTTCATGATTTACATAGATTAAATATTATGAATTAAATTTTCAAATTTTATATCTTTAACCTCTCTTCATTCAATTAAAATTTAAAATCTGTTTTATTTTTCTATCCACAAATTAAATTCTATTAAATAATTTGCTATTTCGCTTACCTTTATTTATTTAATTTTATACAATTATTATTTATTTAATAATTATTTAGATAAAATAATTTTCAGAATTTATCACAGATTATTAAATATTTGTATTTGTCTTTTTGTTTTGTTTTTTCTTTATTTAACCAACATTTTTACATTATTAATTTCTATTTTCATTATTTTGCTATCAAAGATTCTCTTTCTCTCTCTTCTATATAATATTTTTTTTTTTGTAATTCTCTCAAGTGTTTGTTTAATCTAAAAATTTTTTTCTTGTTTTCAAGAAGGAAGCAATTTCCGCTGAAAATTAATATCCTTCTTGTTTTAAATTTTTACAATGCCGAAATTTTGCAAGTTTGTTAGAAATTTGATATTCCATTCATACTCATGTCAATTGTGTGGTTTTCGACTTGAAAATTGCCATTTTGGACTATATCACTTTAATATTACTTATTGCCTTTTATAATTTATTTCTATTTACTTATACATTTTAAATTTCTATTTAGTACTCCACAGTTAATCACAATTGGAAAATAAAAAAAAAAAAAAACAATTTGTTTGAAATATCTTCCTCAACTTTGCACAAGTATTTGTTGATAAGATGTGTCGAAAAACTGTTCAATGTTTTATTATCATTACACATAATGAAACAACAATTTCGTATTTGTCGAATATTATATCAGGCTAAATATTAAAGTGTTATTTTAGGTTATTAAGATAACTCTTAGAACATATTTGGAATTATATTAAACTGTACTAGTAGGCAAGTTGATTTAGGTATGGGTGGAAGGGTTTTTGTTACTTTTAGCGATATGGATTATGAATATGTTATTTTTTTTATTTCAGCTATGATATTAGATTAATTTTTTTATATACCTAGCTAGTTTGTATAAATTAAATTATTCGAATAAACCGTTTTTTTTTTATAATTGTCATCTTGTAATTGACAGGATTAACCCTTTATTATTTTTTTCAATCCTTTAACTCATTGTATTTAGTTATATGCCTTGTATTGCATAATATTATTATTACCTTTAATTCTTTCATGTCCCTACCAAAAATTTCGTAATTCCTTCCTATCTTATTAAATTGCAAAGACAAACCAATGTACAGTAGTTAATAGAAATTTATATACAAATATTATGGTTACAACTCTTATGTTAGCTACATTCAAAATTTTTACTTTATTGTTCTCTTTCGAATTTAATTATTCACGTAAAAATAAAATGACTAATTTAGTAATTCTCGACCAATTAATTAAAATAAAGTGTAATCCTTATCTTTTAAATTATGAAGAATAATAATAATTAACTATAAAATAATATTGTAAACAATATTATAAAAACAAAATGGAGAATTTATTTTATAATAATAATAATAATTGTAATAATAAATTTCGCTTATTTTGTTTTTTTTTTTTTTTATAATAATACTGTATTGTTGGAAAACTTATTGTTAAAATTAAATAGGGTGATTATTATAATTATAATAACCTTTAATGGTTAAAATAAATAAAACTAATTCCTTTTAAACTTTACAATCATACTGTAATACTGCAAAAAATATAATAAGAGAAATCCTAGTCATTTTTATTGTGTTTACATAATGTTCTTTATGGATTTGTTTACAGGATTTTATTGTTTTTTATTATCACACAATATAGTCAATATAATCCTTTTTAAAAATTACTGTAAAATAATTTTTAATCTGAAAAAAAAAAGAATATTAATACTCCACTAAAGTTAACTGTTGACTTTTAGACAGATTTTTTTTAATTTTTGTTGCTGGTAATAAGTAGATAGATATTATTTTGCGGATTAATAACATTTTTTTTATAATTATATTATAACAGAAATATTTTTTGTATGATGATTGAGATGTGAAATTTGGATAACACAATGCGTTTTAACAGTTTTTGGTCTAGCTCTCGTTGCTTAATGAAATCAAAATTTTGCCTGATAGCTACCTAGCTATATACTATTAATTTTTTTTAAAAAAATAATGCGATTTATATTAATAATAACATTAGATAATATTGAAAATTATATTTTTTTAATTAATCACATAACTTACATAAACATTGAATGTAGTTTCACGGTTTATCTTTATATTTTGATGGTATATACAACCCTATTTCACTATATTACTACATCGCAATATAATTTTACACAACTGTAATATACATTAAATTAATATACAAAATGATCATTACTCATTAGTTAAATACATATAGAAAAACAGACGTTTAATTCGTCTTCAATTTGATGAAAATTTTACTAATTGGGTTTGACTTATAGTTGTTTATATTTGAATAATTAAAGCTAATATTTTTATTCTGAATTATATTAGATATAAACTTAAATTAATAATAATTAATGTTCATAAACTAAATTTAATTTAAATTATGATTTTTGTCAATTATTTCTACATAGAACCTATTGGTTCCACAAAAATTTATTGTAAGTATATAATTTATTTTTCAGTTTATAATTTATTTCTCTATTAGCAGTGATATTCACTTACCTTTCTTACCAGTTTTACAATATTGGCAATACAATAACATGCAAAAACTAGTTAATTATGTAGATTATTTGAATACACACAATTATTTTTTTATTTGACGTTACATGCTCACGATTCGGTAAAACGTTTAGTACAGTCAAGAGGGTATATACGATAAAATAATTCAAAATTTATAAATAGAAGATGTCTCTCATGTTCTAATTCCAAAATGAAATTTTTTTATCCGTTGATTAATTATAATGGAATTAAATATTAATTAATTTCCTAAGGAAAATCATTTAAATATAGTGGCTACGTATCACCTGATACACAATTACAACAACAACTCAATATCTTTTACAAATAACAGATTAGTAACTACCATACAATTCCACTCATACCACCCATCATTATTACAATATTTTAAAACCAATAACTGTGTAACAGACCTGAAAATTGATACTGAAGTACTTTTTTAAAAACAAACACGTTTTTTAGCGTTTTCAAAAATTCGGATTGGGTTTGATACAACTCCTACAAGCCTCAATTAGGGATATTTACAAACCTGAATATAGATAATCAGGTATACCTACTCTTTCAAAAATAAACCAACATGACTCTCTTCTCAGATTCTGACCGGGTTGGCTCTGGCTCAGAACAATTTGTGGTAAAAGTAATTCTTATTTCCGAAAACTTAAATGGTAAAATCAAAATAACGATGTTACAGTTACCAAAAAAAATTAACCAACGGAATTTCTAAAATTTGTTGAATACAAAAATGTTTTGACATTTTTCTGTCACCAGGTAGAACTAAAAGAAAGTGCTCCAATCATGCTTCTACGAAATTTCAACAAAAAAAAAAAAAAAATTTAATATTATAATATATTATAAGTTTTGCATCCTGATGTTATTGAAGCACAAATTTCTACTACAGACTTGAATTGGATCCACCATGTGTTCTGCTATTTGTTGCTCCTACGAAATTTTAATTAGCCGAAACTGTATAATATCACTGTAATAACAAAAGTATTAATATATAAGTTTTGTAGTCTGATCTTATTGACAAATTTAAACAGGTCTTGGTAGGTTTTTGTCTTGCAACTTCTAACATATTGTGTTATGCAACTTCCAGATTGTGTTTCAAAAACCTATTTTTTAAATTCAGTTCATAAATGGAGCTTTAAAGTAAGTTTTCTGCATTTTGTGTTGGACCCGGACAACATCGAATGATTTTGACATATTTCGCTTTAAATCTTACAATAATAATATTTTGATAGCTATATTCAAAATAACAAATTTTCTGGGACAATCTGCATGCGGTCAGGATTTTGTATGGGATTAGGATACAAGTATTTTCTCATTTTTAGTCCGTTATTGTTTTGTATTTAAAAATATTTTTTTATTTCAATAATACTTTAATCTTTTAAGCTACGACGAATATATTCAAATTATAGGTCAACTCTATATTTTATTTAAATCTTTCACTATTTAAATTGTGTTGTGTATATTGAATGGTTTTGTATTTGTTTAATTAGTATAGTTTCTGAGATATAAATTTTCGTGTTCTTAATACTTCAGGATGAAACAGGATTTTGAAATTTTCAATAGAAGTATTTCCATCAGAAACTCATGTGCGTACCAGATTTGAAATATTTGTCAACAAACTATTATTAATTTTTCATACAAAATGTCAAATGTCGCATTAGCCCATTACTTTCTGAAATATGAATTTTGGTTTGAATAAAAGCTTCATTGAGAATCCCCAAATTTGAAAAAAAAAGTCTTGTCACCGCTATTCAAGCTCTAACCCTTTGGGAAGTTAATTAAAAGTCGATTGCAAATTTTCTACCGAATAAACAAACAAACAAACAAATAACCGAAGTAATAGCAAATAGTCTGTTTTTCCAATTTTAGTTTATTTTAAATATTAGTGGCACTAATTCTTTAATAAAATAAAAAAGATTCGAAATTTTAACAAAAAAAATCAACATCATAATAAAATATAAATTACATAAATAAATTAAATTTTTTCATTGTCCATCACAAGATTAATGTAAGAATAGCTATATGAATATTTTATTTTTATATCCTTGTAAAAAAAATACAGATTTTTTTGATTTTATTTTATTTAAATAAATATAATCAATCTTCATAATCATATTATTAAAAATATTTACAATATTTTTATAATATTTTTGAGATAGTTTAAAAATAAAAAATTGAAAACGCAGCATAAAATTTTCTATATTGTGATTGATTTTGTCATAAAAATAAAAAGCATAACTATAAGGATAACTCATCATCATTTTCGAAAATATACTATAGGAACAAAATATATATTATATTATATTGAGAAAAACTGTTATAATAATAAAACAAATGTCACATTATCATTGATGAACTATCTATTGTACTATACAACTACTGAATATATACATACATCCTATATATATAATATTATAATATTTAATATATAAAAAAAAAATTCAAAATAATAGTTACACGCAATCACAATAATCGTAATAATACAAAAAAAAAACAATAATTGTAATAAAAATAAAAACATCAATACAAAAACTGAAACAAAAATCAATTTATTTATTAATATCGAGAATGAAAGTTAAAAAGAGATAGAAGCATAGTAAACAAAAATAACTGTTCATTTTTTTTTTATAATGATTTCTGTCAAAAATATTTATTTTTCATATAACATAAAAGAACTGATCTCTGCATATGTTACATCCTTTTTGAATCCTTTCTTTGTTATTATTTTCTATTTTTTTCTGTTTTTTGTTTTTTGATTTGTTAAGGATTTTCAAATATTTCTAAATTGAATATTTTTTTTAGTACTTTTAATAATATCTTAGTTCTTATTTTTATGAAAATGCAGTAAAAAACAATCAGATATAAGTAAATGTAGAATGTAGGTATATGTGTATACCTATTTCTAAGTTTCTAAATTTTCATTAATTTTATGACAAAAACTAGGATTTGTGGATGGTTCCTGTAGTTCAAAACATTATAGAGTATAATTTTATAATATTAAATTATTATGGTAAAATAATTGACGTATAAGGAAGAAAGCTATAATGTAAATAATACTAGTGATTATAATAGTGGGATATTAAACAGACTCTTATATTAATAAATAAATTAGCTTTTAAAAATCTCGAATTATATTCAATAACGTTTTTAAGTGCCAATATTTTTCACTAACATGTTAAAAATATAATAATTCTATTTTATGAAGTATAGTCATTTGCTATTGAATCTATTCACTTGCTGACCACTATTGTATTATGATAATCTGTAGTATAACCATATTAAATCATTTCTATTATATAATAGGCCACTTAAATTAATCTTGTAAAATAATAAGCCTACTTAAAGCTTATAAGTGTATTCATAATAATTTTGTTCAACAATGATTCAATATAAAATATTAAAATACAAACACTACAAATGCTACTGTTATACAACTTGATTATATTATTCGAAATTATACAACAAAAATAGATTGAAATTTCTAATGGTTCAGTTTAGTAATTTTTTATTATTATTAACTTATTATTTGTAAGTTAGTATTAAATCAAATCTTAAAATGGTAATGTGATTTTTACAGTTATATATAGTCTTAACTATAACTTGACTGCGCATAGGCTACAACAGGCTAATAAACACTTATTTCTTTGATGGCTTAGTAACAAACAAACTCACATGTAGTCGTTTCGATAATTAACTCTTTGGTGGCCCACCAACAAACAAATACCCATATGTAGACGATCCATGAAATTTATAATGACAATACCCCACTTAATATACTTGAAGCAAATGAAACTACAGGAAAAATCAATGAATTTTTGTGGAAAATTAAAATCGATCAAATATAACATCGAAGAGTTGTTTTACTCAAACTTTATGAAAAACCTTTCAGGTTATAGTTATTAATATAGAATAAGGTATTACTAAATTTGTAAGGGTTAGAAACAAAAAATAAATAATTTTTTTTACTTAAATTTTGTTGAACCTTCTATAGTTTTAAGTAAAATTAATATGAATCAATTAGTTGGTATCTATTATTTGATTTAAAAAAGAAAAAAAAAACATAAATAAAATGTAAACATAGTTTGGGCCCGACGAATTCCAAATGGTTGATGTGCCCATCATAATTCGGTACAAATTAAAATAAATTAAAGGTTTAAATTATCCTAAATAAATACGAAAATCATCCTTTTTTTTATATTACTTGCCTACCTGAACAATATTATAATATAGTTAGTATTTAGCTACTATTGCTTACATGCCTCTTTCAAATGTAAACATATTTTTGAGCCAATAAAACCTGGCCAATAAAAAAGGACCTATCTGAATACGAAATTAAATTAAAGTTTTTAATTACCGTAACCAAGCAATGAGTTGTCATTATTGTATTCAGAATGGATCTCATCTTTTTTCTACTTTATTCATCTACCTGAACAATATAATAATGTAAAAGCTGTTAAAATTTGTTTTAAAGTATACTCAAGCTTTTTTCAGAAAATAATTATTTTTAATATTTTAAATATAAAATATATTATAGGTATTATTCTATATAAAGTCAGTTTTTAAAACATTACAGTATATATTTTAATTTTTTAATAATTTGTTGTGTACATTTAATTAGTCATTGCTATGTTACGCAATCTGATATGCAGGCAGTGACACCTACAAAAAGTAGTCAGTCCTTTCTAACATTATTTGAGCATATTACTAGGCGGTCAGGAAAAATGAAAAAGTTGAAGTTAGAAGTAACTAAAGAAGAACAAAGTGATAATGTTCTCTATACAGACCAAATACAGCTCCTAACGGGTTAGAACCATATGACAAATAAATATGATGTAAAAAGCATGTAAAAAGCCTTGCGTTATAGAAAAAATAAAAATTTATTGTCACTACACTCTTTATAGGGTAAATGGAAGGAGAAGAATACATTATAGATCTGCAGATCCTTGCAGGCTCTAATTTATCATTGCCTTTCATTTCTGACATTCTAATATGGTGATTTATGTTACATTGATATATTGGTATTGCATTTGCTGGACAAAATTATCAAATTAATATTTCTTTAGTATTTATTAAATTCTTAACCCTTTGATTCATGCGAAGCCATATATGGCTTTTTGAAATGATCATCAAGTTTTGTTATGTTAAATTATACGTACTAAAATTTGATGATTATTTCAAAAAGCCATATTTGATTTCGTATGAAGTAAAGGGTTAGTTAATCTTATTTCTGTTATCATTAATAGCAATATCATATTATAACAAAAGGACGAACATTTTTTCAATATTAAACAATTATTTTTTTATAATTCTAACAACAACAACAAAATTGAACATTCAATCTGACATTAAATAAAAATCTAAAGAAAGAAAATTGATTCTTGAAAAATAGACAAAGGTTAAACAAACATTATTGAATTGTGTTGTGTTATCCTAAAAACATCAATGTACAAACACTTATGAGATATTCTTTCTTTATGCTTTCACTACATTTCAAAGATGTTGTTTTTTTTTTTGTTTTTTTTTTGAAAATCTTTGACTATATAAAAAGAAAATTGAATTTGTTTTTTTTTCATTTCTATTTTTGTTTTTGTTCCATTTTTCCGTTGCTCTTTCTTTTTGATGCCATCAAGTGCGTCATCAGCTCAACTTGACATCAAAATAATAAAAATGTTCTTTCGTCTATGAAAATATCCTGACATTTGCAAAAGCAAAAAAAAAAACAAACAAAACAAAACAAAAACTATAGCAATACACTTGAAATACATTTTAAGGATGAAATTTTTATCATATTATTTTTATTATTATTTTATGTGTATTGTAAATAGAAAGGATATAAAAAATAATAAGGCTGAAAAAGGAAAAAAAAAACAAAAAAACATTTGATGTTAATGTGAACAACTCTTTAAGGAACTCAATGAAAATAATAAAATGTATAGAAAAAATCAAAAACATAAAAAAAAAAAAAAAAAAAATGTACAGAAAACCAAAACAGCTGATGCAGCAAACAGAAATTTATTTTTTTGTTGTTCTTAAATAAAATTAGAAAATTTCTTTCAATCTCTTTCATACTTAAATTTATACAGAGATCGAATATTTGTTTTTTGCTATATGAATGTGATAAATCGAATTTGTTATTTTATTTATTGTGCATAGTTTTTGGTAAACTAAGGCAGAGTGTTTGGTAAAACAAAAAAGCCTATAATGCTTAATTTGATTTTGTTTTAGGTTAAATTTGAATTGAATAAAATTAATTAACCCTTTACTTGTTCGGATGTAATAATATAACATTCAGTAATTAATACTAAAGCTTTTATTTAGTCACATGGTGGCACAATATGATCATTATATCAAGAGCTTCGGAAACCGATTCATTGTAGGAGGAGATTTCAATGCAAAAAATACAGAATGGGGATCCAGAATCACAAAAATAGCAAAAGTAAACAACTATTAAATGCTATAAAAATCAACAATTGTAAACACCCGAGCACTGGAGAGCCTACTTATTAGCCAAGTGACATAAACAAAAAACCTGACCTAATTGATTTTTGTATATTAAAAAACTTAACTATGGATAAAATGACAATCATGCTTAGAGCTATCATCTGACCATTCACCTATAATACTAGAATACAGCAGAGTAACAAGAATGCAATCTACATAACAAAAAAACAGATTGGGAGACTTTTCGCGAAATAATACAATTAGAGTTAAGCACTTTTGATCACTTTGAAATCAGCAAGGGAGCTTGAAAGTGCTATTGTATATTTTGGTAACGTGATCAGCGAATTCCTCTATCAGATCACACATCAAAAATTACTGTACCCAGTTAATGATAGGATAAAGAAGAAAATAAAAGAAAAAAGGAAATTAAGGAAAAAAGGGAAAATTACAAGATCACCAGAAGATAAGCGAATTTTAAACAAAGCTATCAAAGAATTAAAAGAAATACTGAAAGAACAACCAAACAAAGGAATTAATAAATATTTAGGAGAATTAACAGCAACATCTGAAATTAACTACTCCTTATGGAAGACTACAAAAAATTGGAACAAACGACTCCTATTATGAAAAGCAATGGAACGTGGGCTAGAACGAACAATGAAAAAGCAATAATACTCTCCGAAGTCCGAGTTCTTCAAACAAACCATCTCAAATGAAAACAACAATACCTGCACTCTACCGATAACTGACTATAAAAATAATGAAGTTAACATTAAATGGGTCACTACAGAAGAAATAAAATTATGCATCAAAAAGAGAATAAAACATAAAAAATCTCCCGGATATGACTTACTGACAGGTAAAATAATGAAGAAACTGCCTGAAAAAGCAATTGAATTCCTTAGAAATATATTGAATGCTATATTTAGGTTGAAAGAATTTCCTAAAGTCTGGAAGGTAGCCCAAGTCATACCAATACTTAAACCTGGAAAAGATGCTACAATAGCAACATCGTACCAACCAATTAGTCTCTTGTCTATCCACATGATTTGATAAATATATTTTAAGTTTATAAAAAAAAAAAAACAAAATATAAGGTAAATGACTTTAAGAAAAATTACTTTAACAAAATGACTGTATAGTTACACTCTACCCAAAATGTAAGAAAAGTTACTAGGTGTCTTATATTAAGTAAATAAAAATGGGGGAAAAAAAAGTACTAGTACAAAATTGTCATGATATTCATGAAAATGTTTTGTGACAGCCCGTATAAAAATAAATAGTGCGCTGACACAAAGCATTAATATTTAAAAAGCAATTAGACAAGGCTGTATTCATCCCCTTTTATTATTTAACATCTATGCTCAAGCAATTTTTCAAGAAGCAGTGAACGATTTAGATATTGGTATAACAGTAAATGACACATAATATAAATAATATCAGGTATGCATGTGAAACAGTCCTTATAACAGACAACCTAAGGGGATTACAACATATAGATAGTTGTTAAAGTCAACCATCATAGGGAATTAATTGTTCAACTTAAAAATAAATATCTCAAAAACCAAATTAATTTATTTATTTATTCTTACTTAGTTCAAGTGTTTACAATATTAAAATTTACAATAAAACCATTTTACAATAATAAAATATAAAACGAATACAATTAGTAATTTAAAATAGAGATTGTAAAAATTATGCAATTAGTTTACAGAAAACTCCTAATGAAATTAGGAAATTATTTCAAATACGGATTTTTTTACAACATCTTTACTCATATCAAAATTTATTGTTGTGTTGTATTGGTTTGTGTTTATCAGCATTCTGTTAATAGGCTCACATTTTCCGTAGTTAGTCCTGTGAAATGTAATAGAAAATATGTTTTGATGCCTAAATCGTGCTCTTGTGTTAATTGTATTTCTTAAAATGTTTTTCGATATAACGTGAATCAATGTGTTTATTCAGTGCTTGGGTTATAAAAACATTACCTAACACAGTTCTCATACCTTATAAAGTATGCATATTAAGCAATTTAAGACGTTCAGTAATAGATCGCAATATTGAGGGATTAAGCCAAAACTCTTAATGCAAACCTAAGAAATTTTTTTTGAATACTTTCTATTCTATCAATGTGTTGGCGATAAAAGGGGGACCAAACTTGATTAGCATATTCAAGAATCCTTTTTGTGAACTGGTCTTATGAAGGACTTTTTCCAAAAATTTAGGAATACCCCAATGATCGTAAGTAGAAAAAAAAACCTTTTACAATGCACTAACAACTAAAATAAGTAACCGTTCGATTGAGAGAGTTTCCCCATCCAAATATCTCGCATTCCGGTTACACGAAGATTGGAGCAGCGAAAAGAAGTTAGATGTCGAATTGAAACAGCTAGAACTGCATTTCTAAAACACAAACAAGTTTTTTTCTGTCGTGTAATGAACCTTTAGGTCTTCGCTGACGATTCATTAAATGTTATGTTTGGTCTATACTGCTATATGATGTAGAAACATGGACCTTAAAAGTAAGAAAACTCAACAAATTTAATGCCTTCGAAATGTGGATCTACCGAAAAATGCTAAAAATATCGTGGATACTACAAACCAAGAAGTTCTTGTAGACAAAACACAGAAAGAGAACTACTTCTAAGGCTAAAGAAATAAAAAACTTCCTACTTTAAGCATATTATACGTGGAAATAAATACGGGGTACTTCCGGTTAATAGATCAAGGATAAATTGAAGGAAAAATGGATATAGAAAAAAACCTAAAATGGTTCTGCTAAATTAGAAATCGGACAGGCATTAGAAACATCGGCGATTAAATCCATTCAGCAACGAATCGAGACATCTATCCTGGACATCCTTGTCAATATCATATAACCGCTGACATCCAATTATGGATACGCAATAAGAGAAGAAGAAGAATTAGCATTTAAAATTGCTCTTCTTATTTTTCTTGTATTTGTTCTGTTCTCTGTTCAGTCTGTTTATTTTGACTCTTATTACGTACGTAACTGTTCGATTATTAATTTGCTGGCTTAATTGGTTGTCGTATGTCATGGAGTAAACTGAATGTACCTTTAACTCGTTCGAAAATAAGTAACAGTGTAACAATTATTATTGATAGCTAATTGGGTTGGTTTAAATAAAATTTAATTTGTAATAAAATGTAATTGTATTTATTACTAACGTACTATTATCTTTTATCATGAAAAATAATCATTATTTCGACAACAACATAATGCCTTTATCAGTACTCAGTTTAGTCTATAATAATCCATTTTTACTGGGTGTTCCAAAGCATGCGTATCAGCATTTTAAGAGAGATGGAGCCGTTATTTTAATATTTAAATTATTATATTTTATTAGTTATTTTAATTTGCATTATAAAGTACCTCTTCCCATTTGAAAATCTCGATTTCGGCCAGTTTCGGCGATTTTTGATCTTAAAGAAGCAATTTGCAATCCTTTCCGGAAGTTGAAAATACCACCAATCGCTAGAGCACCCTCGATTTAGTTAACAAACTTTTTTTTTAATTTTAAAATAATGGCTCCTTCCCCTCTTAAAAAGCTGATACGCATATGCTGTGGAACACCCGGTATATTCTTAAAATTGTTTTTAAAGTTATTTGATGGGTTACGATAGACATAGCTCAACTAATTTCATTGGTACAAAATAAAAAAATATAGAAAAAACTTACGTTTTTGCTTTATGTACAAAGCATCAGTTACAATACATTAAAGGGTTAAAAAATTAAAATTCAATATAATATTTTCCTAAACATATTCGAAAACATTTTTTTATAATTTACTTCAGAATAAATCTCGAAAAAAATTTAATATTACCTCAAGCAATATCCGACTACCATAATGACTACCAAAAACTTGGAAACAATAATACTAGAGCTGGAGTAGAAAAAAAATATCTCAATATCAATAACTTTACAAGTTCATGTTGAATGAGTTTTATGAGTTGTGCAATGCAAGATCTTGCTGTAATGGAGATGCATTCTTTTAAATAATATTAAAAAAAATTAAATTTATTACATCTAACATTTTTAAATCCAATTTTGGAACTATAGGCGTGTTCGTAGTGATCGGGCCTGCGCAACAAAAAATATTTTTTTTTCGTAGTTGCATATCATCAAAAATTCTGCGCAGATAAAAAGCAGGCGCTTGTGTTCATAGCAATCGGTGTCGCGCCAGCGTCGGGCAGATTGTGCAGATATTTTAGTGCGCCTGCTTTAGAATAATTTTAAAGTGCATGTCATTTAACATTTAATAAATAAGAATGTCGTGAGAAAATGTTTAAGTAAAAAATAAAAATAAATTATTAAAATAAATCTGCTTATAATAATAATATATAAAGATAAATATAATAAAATAAATTGAAAAAATAATATTGAAAAAAATATGTAATAATTTTAATATATTTTATAAATTAATATATAATATATTAAAATATATTAAATATTTAAAACAAATATTTATAAAATATATTTAAAAGTATATATATACAATATATTAAAATATATTAAAATATATAATAATATAAGGATAAATAATATAATATAAACGGATTGTGCATGACGTTCTGCTTCTATGAACAAGAATGACTGCTAAACAATTTTCAGCACGCCTGCGCAAGTTTCTTTGTTCATAGTGATAGAGAAACAAATCTGCAAGACACCGACGCATGTCTTACTGCAACTACGAACACGCCTTATTGTTTCGAAAAAACATAGCTTATTCTTCTGATATTACTCAAACTTACAAAATTTCTATATGATGAAATTCGTTATAATTTTTTTACCTACCTTCTATTTTATTTATTTTAGTACCGTGCAGTTAAATTCTCCCATATTAGAATATACGTTAATTAGTCAATAATTGATGTGTTCATGCTGATGCTATCATCTGACCATTAATCAGAAAGTTCAGGTTTCGTATCGTATTTAATGCATGGATGTTGTATAAAGTTTTTTCAATTATTATTTTTAATTCATTTTTTAATACGACTTAGTTATTATGAAGGCTCTCACGTTACTCTACAATGTAATATATGTACACATTTAAATTAGTAAATATTTCATAAATTTTAATAAAAAAACTATTATATCTATATTGTGTGTGCCAAATCTGTGTCAAACTGGTAATTTTGTTCATTCCATAGACTTGCAATTCTGTAGGTATAGAGACATATTGGCCTATGAAATGTTTTTCTGATCTAACTATTTGACGGTTGTTATTACGTCTTTTTGGTTGTATACATAATCTGACCAATCTCTTCTGGTACCTACTTCTTATCCCTATATTCGCATTAAAAATGTTTTTGTCTGATTTCATTCATTGGTGCTAGATTTTGAACAGTATTTGTTTTGCTACAATATTTCGACTACAATAGTTACTTTTTTGAATTAATGAAATGAGTAATTTTCTAATGCTTCTAATGTCAGATCTGACTTCTGCTGTGTATGTCATAACTGAGTTTAATGCATGTATTTTATATGTTTTTGACCATAGTTTTAAATTTAATTATGAAAAATAAAACTGTTCAGACACCCTAACTATTCTAGTCAGTTTGTTTATTTGATCTTGTTTGTTGTATTTGCAGTCTTGTTGGCAGAAATTTCGAATTCAGCTTCGATTATATGAACATTAAAACTTGTGAATTAAAAAAGAAAGTTAAGAAATAAAAAAAAATCATGAAAATAAAAGTGAAAAATTTATTTTAGATAACTGAATCAGCCTTAAAATGTACTTGCCAAATACAAGTAGATACATTGGTCCAATATTTAAATAATGAGGAAAGCAATAACGAATTTTGTATCTTATACTTCATACTATAGCTAAAATGCAAGTCTATTATTATTTAAAATTGGAATTCGAAAACTTATCAAGAATAGTGTAGGTAAAATTTTAGGTATTCAAGGAATAAAGGAATCCAAAACTTGCTAAGAATTTCTCTTTGTATGTTTTTTTTTATCAAAATTTGGTGTTGAAATAAAATTCCTTTCGAAAAATTTTACAAATCTTTGATTTTTTTTTTCATTTTTATAATTCTTATCGCTTTTTTTTTTTGTTCTTGTTGAGTTATTTTGATTATTTCTATTTTTTTTTTTTTTTGTAGTTTTGTAATATCCAATATCCTGTTTTTCAGTTTTTACCAACCTTATCATATTTTTTTCCTAATTTTTTTTATGCTTGTTTTGAAGGTATGTGTTTAGAATAAAAACAGAAGAAAAACAAAATAATATAATATTTTTCATTCTCTTGTTGTTGTTTTCCTTTTGTGTTTTTTTTTTCTATTTTCTTGTAATGTCAAAAACTATTAATACCGATTAAGGTTTTTATGATATCCTTTTGGTATCCTTTTTCTTTCTTGTTCACTACTCTTCTTTATAAATACTGTTTGGCCTTTTTTTTCTCTATATAATATTAGTTTACTGCTATTTTACTGTTGTTTTGTTAAACCGTTATTATTATTATTTTTATTAGAATTAGTATTTTTGGAAAGGGGATTTAGAACAATAAAAAAAAAAAAAACAAAAAAAGTACTAAAGATCGAATATAATTTTTATACGTTGGAGTTATACAATTTTTTTTCTTTGTTATGATGGTATAATATAAGAGATCTAAGTCTGTCAAAATAGACAAAAAAATTGAATTAAAAATCGAAATTTAGTTCAGAGAGGACTCAAAGTATCTACTGAGTAACAAATTAACTGTAAATTCTTTAAATTCAAAGAAAAATAGCAATAACGTGACTGTAATTTTAGTTTCCGTTTTTCTTGATTTTGGGTGAGGATTTGAAGTTAAAAGATAATTTTTTTGACACATTTAGCTACTTCGAATTATGATTGTTTTTCGAGATTGTATCAAAGTAAAATGTTCAATTTTTTTATGAAATTAATAGACTAGACAATATAGATAATACTATATTTTATTTGGTAGAGTCAAAGTGATTCAAATGATTTAATATTAGTAAAAAAAGTTGTATATTATCATAATATTATTATTTGTTCTGTAATGCTGGAGAAAGCAGGATAAGGATATATTCAAGATAGCAAAGATTATTATAGGTGAGATCAGTATCTCATTTAAATTTTTCTTTGCGGCTATAATTTTATAACTCTGTCTCATATTATGTCGTGGTATTCAAAAACGACACCAATGCGTTTTATAGTAATGTAAACAGTAAAACAACATATTTTTAATAACATACTTTTAACAGCTTAATATTATTATTATAAAAACCCAAAGGATGAAAATTGGAATAAGATGTAATATTTGCGATTCAGGACTGTAAGCCAACTTTTGTTTTCATTATGTGTGGTGGGTTAATAATCCAGCAGCTCAAAAAGTTAATTTAATACCAATTTTAAATACGAAAATTATTATATGAAAAATATTTTATGCGACAACCTATCCCAATAGAACATGGATCTATTGGTGGGCTGATATTATACATTAACTAACAGATATCTTCAATACGAAATTGGAAAGCAGTTACCTTAGATCGGTAAATTTTAAGGAAGATAGTGGAGAAGATAAAAGCACACATTGGTGTAGGGCTACATAAGATGATGATATATTGAATACCTGACCATAACTTTACTGGCCGAACAATATTAATTTATTTATGTATTTTTTTACTTGCTTTTCTTTAGCTTGCAATGTTATTTATTTATTTATTCTATTGGATGATGTAGGGATGAAAATAATTTTTTATTTTATGTCTGTATTTTGATGAAATAATTTTAATTGTTTATTATTTATTAAATTTCTCAAAATGAGATGATAAGCTCGTACAGAGTGCATACACGCATATGTTACTTATATTTATTTTAAAATATAGCATTTAGGAAGATAGCTTTCACTTTATACTATCGAAATTCTGTGTTGTTTGTTCAGTTAACTTAAAATTTTCAATTGCAAATTCATTACATTCATCCATAGGTTAAATGTTATAATTTGATATTGTATAAACGCTTTTTGTTTTAAATAGTGTTAAACAGAGTTAGCTATTCATAATAAACAATATTTCCTTTGCAGTATTGACAAAGCCAATATAATCAAAAAATTAATGTTTAATGAATTGTTATCTAGATAAGTGAAATTAGTCATTAATTTATTATTCAAATACATCAAAAGACTTCTGTTTTAATCCTGATTATTGTTATGTAATATTGATAGTAGCTGACATTACTTACATTAATATTTATATTAAAGAATTTTACCCTACTGGTTTCGTTCAAAAATGATAAATCAATTTTTGTATGTGGTACCGTCATGTATTTTGGTAATTTTTGTATTTTGAAGTCGGAATAAATATTTTTTCACTAAAGCTTTTTCGATTGTTTTCCTACGACATGAACGAAAGAACAGCAACATTTTCAGTTTTACTCGGTACTTTAGAATAATAAATTAGCACCAATCATCATGATCAACATTTCCTGGACAACAGTTGTAGGTTCTTCAACTGTTATAGTCAATACCTCCACGTGAACCTGTCGGTGGTTCATATTCTCTAGTTTTTATCACTATTGTTTTTGGGCATTTAATTTCAGTTTTTATCACTCTTGGCACGTTGTTTATGCATTTAATTTGAGACGGAGTCTTTTCACACCTACGAAAGGTGAAGATTCCTTGGTGGGTAGTTTGATATGTTCTTGGTTAAAATATATTAATCTTAATTACTCTTATGACAATCACACGGCAGCATATAAGTGATTATAGTTCTAAAAATAATTCATTGGTCGCAACAGATTATTGTTTTGTTGTAATATTATCAAAACATGAAAAATTGGAAGATATAATCGATATTTCACTTAACTAAATCTTCCTCTATATTTAATTTGTTATTTTGGTAAAAAATCGGTATAATTAGTCGTTATTTGTTCTGTAAATATTTTTAGAGCCATGTCAATTAATTCCTAATTTTTCGAACTCCAACAAATTTTAGAAAGATCTCCTGTAAAGTCGTCGCATGTATAAAAATATAAGTATAATAATTTATATAGATATAGGATACATAACCCAGGCACGCCAAAATGTTGTCACACCATTATGACTACATGTTCTTTTTCAGGAAGCAAAAATGGAGTACCTAAGTGACATTACACTCTTTTTACTAACAATTTTACAGAATAAATGAATAGAACAGTTTTACTAAAAATGACTGATTTTACGTAAATAAAGAAACAAAAAATTTAAAAAAAATTTGCAATGATGTTTTTCTATTTTAATCTTATCATTAAGTACTAGTAGGCCTATCAGTAGGTCTAATTCATCTTTCATTAATTAGAAAGTTTGTTTGTTTGTTCGCTATACACAGCCACAGTTTTAAAGATAGAGTTCTGAAATTTTGAGCAATTATTCATGATCACAAAAGGAACCGGTACTCTACAAAGCTATCAAATGATAGGTTCGCGCAGGTGCCATACAACTCTTAGCACCTATAAGGAATGTTTCAAAAACCAAAGATGCTACAGATCTGAAAATTTACACTTGGGTACTCTTTCAAAAATAAAGAAATACGAATGTCACCGATTTCGAAAATTTTTACTGGTTCGGGTTGGCACCATACAACTCCTAGAACCTCTAAGGAATATTTCTAAAACTAATTGTGTTACATGCATGAAAATTTACACTCAGATATATTCTTTCACAAATAAAGAAATGCGACTAGTACCGATGTCGAAGATTTGAACTGGGTCGAGGCGGTTCCATACAACTCCTAGCATATATCAGGATTATTTCAAAACCAATTGTGTTACGGACATGAAAATTTACACTTAGATATTCTTTCAAATATAAAAAAAAAACGATTGTTACCGATGTAGAAAAGTTGGGGTTGGGTCGATGCTGTATATAACTCATTTTAGAAATATCAAAAATTACCGAAATATTATTTACAATCAAATAAATTTCATACAAGTATAGTTTAAGTTGTAGTGTTGTTGGTTTTGTTATCGTAGTGAGAAAAAGTATTAGAATATTTTTGATAAACCAATTTTTTTCAATTCGATTCATAAATAAAACTTCATTGAAGCAATTTTAATACATTTAGTGTTCGACCCGAACGCCGTCGGGTAACTTTGCTAATATATTATATTATGATAGTTACGTTCACTACAAATTGTTTCGAGTCAGCCAGTCAGACTTTTAAGAAATAGCAAAATACATGTTTATGTATTTTTCGGGAAGTATTCCTGATTAGCAATATTCATGTCTATATCATATTTGATTTTTGAAATATTCCTGATTGGAGCTAGAAGCTAGATGATAGTTATCCGGATCAGTTTAAATTTTAAAAATCGGTAAAAGACGTGATATGGGGATGTTTTTTTTCAGAGAGTATATAATTACCAAATTTCAGGTCTGTAACCCCTGTTTTTTTTTTGAATTTTGCTGATGGGTGCTCAGAGTTTTTAATTAGAGAAATTAATATTAAATTAGAATATCATAATCATATTTTAATCTCAAGACATACAAACAAGCTGATTGACTTTAGAAAATTTATAAACCTAAGCTTAGATGGCACTACAATATCTACAATATCTCCATAACGGGAGCACCAATGATCATTAAATAAATTTACAAATATACTCCAGACCATTATCTTTCTGGAATATATAACTGAATATATATATATATATCAAATGAATCAACAGATATAACGGTTTTTATACAAAATCATCAAAACAACAAGGATACTTTCAAATGTCCTTTTCGTCCTTAAAGGATAAGATGCGCCAATAAAGATATATATTTTAGCTAGCAATTCCAGCTATCCTTCGGATATAGTCATTAGGTCCTACGCCGATACAACATCTCCCTCAGAGAAGCCAATTATCCTATACTTTCACAAGCGGGAGTAGTGGGTCAAAAGAATTTCAGTTTATAAAATTGAATTGATACATTCTAATACAGAAAAATGAAAGTCCTGTTATATTTTTTTTTTCTCTTTCATCTCTGTTTGTATTGTATCAACTTTAGAATTATTTCTGTGTTTGTTGATTCTTTTATTGTATTAATTTTAGTTTTTTATCTTTAATCTTTTGGTGCTTAACAAAATGACGGAAACGTAAATTAAAGAACCGGATTCTTTTATTATACATATTATGATTATAAAATAGAAATACAGTACTAATCGATTTGTAGGTGGGTGGGTGGATTATATTTGATTTTTTTTTTATTTTTAAAACGTGCTTCACTAAAATATTTTCTACTACATTTTGTATTTATAATAATCTTACATACATATTATACGTAATGTGTGTACATTATCGTATACATACATATAATATGTATTATAAAAAAAAAAATTATAAAAATTAAATTAAATTTAAAGTGTCAATATTCTTTTAAGAGAACACGAGAAATTGACTGAAAAATAAAAGGAAAAAAACAGCGCCTGTATTTTTTTATTTGATTGGTTTCTAGGGTATGAATTATAGGTATACACTGATGTAGTACAAAGAATATGTATTTTTAAATGTTTGCCAGTGTGAGCCCAAGAGATGTAATTTATTTAGTCAATGTGATACAGGAAAATTGTGCACATGAGCATTTCTTTGAATTTCAATTTATTTTGTTTTTATTTTTATTTTTTTATTAAATTGCCAGCAATTCTGACAGTTGAAATAATAATTAAGAAATTAAATTTATTTAGAAAATGTTTTAAATTTATAATTTTGTATTTAATAGAATTGGAATGAATTTAGCTACTCTTTTTTACAAGTATATATTTACAATAATTTAATGTGTTTTTTTGTTTTGTTGCTATAAATGACAAAGTTATGTAGAAAATAATGGCTCGTGTAATACTTAGTGCATGGAAGAGAAATTTACCATGAAAATGTCGTGGAATCAAAATTGTGTTGAACATTATAAAAATTGTACATTATAGATGACATGCAACTTAATACGTCAGCGATCCTCTGGTGAAAATTTACCCAATATGTAAATTTTCTTCGGGTGAAATTTTACCCATTCAAATTTTTATACGTTAATGGATAAATTGACCAAAATTTAATCACAATTTCAAAAGACAAATCTGTTGAATGGTCAGCACAAACTCCAGTATTAAGTGTTTTTCCACTTTCCAATAGAAAATGTAATCAAACATCGACTTGGAATTACTTCTTATGCTGCTGTAAGAATTCACAGTATCAAAAATGCATTTGAGTTGTGTTTTAATTCCGCTATGATAAAAATTGTGATGCATAATACAAACTTGGAGGGAAACCGAGTGTATGAGGAAAAGTGGAATGGCATTGATGATGGCAAGCTTTATTGGATTACACATTTGAACAGGTATATTATTAAACTGCTTTTAAAATTTTCGCAAAGCCTTTCAGCTGTTAAACCATGATTTATTTTTATAATTTGGCTTCAAAATCTTATATATATTACACAAGGAAGGCCATGTGGGGACTATCTTATATTATAATACACAAGATGAACGACGTGGTCAGTCAAGAAAAGCAAGATAATTGAATAGTAAATTATGTTCTCCACAAAAATATTAAAATTTTAGCAAGTTCTTGGTGCTGAATACTTAAAATATTTTGAATATTTACACCAAATAGTGACGGTTATTTCCAAGTTGAGCGCCATCTATACTCTAAAAAAATTTTCATTACGGGAAATTTTTAAAAAGGCTTTATAAAAATTGTGTCATTTTAAATAAACACACAAACTTATAGAAAAAAGTGCAAAAACAAAACACAAATAAAAATTGAAATCAAAACAGAAATCAGGTCGGATTATACTCTTCAAAATTGATATAATTAATATTAGTTCATTCGCTTCTGTTAGCTATTTAAAAAAGTATATAGTGAGTAAAACACGGTTATAGTCATTCGCTAAATTTCAGTAATATTTCTGACTATAACCGTTTTGTGACTATAGGCATAGTCAAAAAAAAAATTGCATCTTTGTAAACAAAATCAAATTCAATAAAATATCTTTCATATAACAGTTTTAAACTTTATTTTATTCATAAATAGCAATTCTATTATGTAATCGCAAAATATACAATTTTAATATTGTAATAAAGAACAGAAAAAACCTATATATAAATCAGTTTTTTAATAAAATAATTCACAATTGACCTATTGCTATAACAGAATTGTGATTATAAGCGAATTAAAATATATCGATCTACTACGTTGAGAGTAATGGGATTTTATTGTGTTAAGTTAAATTGAAATTAGTGTTAATTTCGTCATAAAGTATTAGGTATTATACTTTAACTTTATTATATATATATTCAAAAATCAAGCGTTTCAGAAAACAACTACAATTATACCAAAACAAATATTTTATTTTATATAAAATTGTGTTTGAAAGAACTACTTCTGTGCAATTGCACAGGGGATTCACTAGTATTCTTATTTTTCAAAATAAATTACATTATATTACTCTGGATTGTATATTCTCTGTAAGGTGCAATTTCCCTTATTATTGTCTTTAAAAAAAACAAAACTGTAAAATAATTTTACATATAATTTTATGGTATAAGATATACCTTGAAAACGAGATATAACTCTATACTGGCAAAAAAAAGTTGAAATAAAAATATGAAAATAATTTCTCTTCAATATTAAAACTAGTGATACATACAACATTAGGTGACTGACGATAAGTTTTGCTTGAACTATCCTGAGTAAATGCGTCAAAATACGAATTTAACATCTTTACATAAATTTATTAATTGCCTATAGCCAAACCCAAACTGCAAAACAAGCTGAATTTTAAGTCATTAAAATCTACTAAAATCATCTAAATCAATTTACTAAACAACTTCCTTTTAAACCTGCCAAAATAGATATTAAAAAACAAATTTTTCAAAAAACATAATTTAATCTTAATCGAAACAAAAATTTTATTAAATTAAAAACATTTAATCAAAAATAAATTTAATACAAAATATCCTGCATTTTTAAAATATTAAATTTTAGTCCTTGGCCTATTAACCTTTTTAAATGTGATACCTACATAGTTCGAATATCTCTACTTTATTATAAAAGTGAATTTTCTATATTTTCCATCAATATGATTTCAAAAAGTATCAATACACAATTTGTGACAGAAAAAAAAATCAAATACAAGTACCTACCTACCTACTTATATTTTTTAAAAAAAATTTCTTATTTCATTATTCGCAACCTAGAACTCATATCCTTATTTTTTATTTACAAGGATACAGATACTGAATTTTTTTTTGTTTATTTTTTTTTATTTTATTAAAATATTATAATATTATATGAGTCTTAAATTCTTCAAATAAATATTCAATATTTTTTAAATTAATATTATCGTCATATATATATATGTATATATAATATGTATCTTTAAAAGGTATATTATGTATTTTGCATCTACATAATTATTATGAAAAATGTTTAAAAAGAAATTTCAAAAACAAAAATTTCAGGAATATTTTTAAAATAAAACATTAAAAATATATATATAGATAATATGTAATATAATATAAATGTATATATATATATATATATAATGTATATATCTATATAAAATAAACCCTTCGTCTGCATAAGCAAAAAATTTTTTATTTGAAAATCGTTTTTAAATAATATTTTCTTTATTGAGTATACGATACGTAAGAAGCCAACTTTGGGTTGCATGAATTGAAAAAAAGAAAAGGATAAAGAAAATAAAAATAAATTTCAATTAATTTCAATAACTTAAGAATTTGTGTTTTTTTTTTTTTTTTACTTATTTGGAAGGAAAACTTTTCTTTTTACAATTTTAAAATTGCAATAAAAACCAATAACAAAAAAAAAACAAAACAGAAACAAAACAAAATGAAAAAATAAAAAATTATTATCGACAAAATTTATAATCATATATTAAATATTTTCAAATTTTCAAAATTTACAAAATAAAATAAAAACAAATAAATAAAAAAAAAAAACAAAAACAAACAAAAAATAAAAATTTTTCTGATTTCCTTTTAAAAAAGAACATCGCAGCAAATAAAAAATAAATAAACAAAAAAAAAAAAAAATAGAGAAAAAAATGAGCCGAAATCAATTTAAGATTTTATGAAGAAAGTTTTCTGGTGTAATAAGATGACGCTACGTTAGCAAAATTATAAGAAGGAGCTGAAAGAAATAAAATAAATATCTTATTATTGTTATTATTATTTTTTTTTTTTTATAAAATCTCGAAAAAATTTTCTTCCTTTTTCTTGATGGATCTCTGTTGAAAGCACATGGTATACAAACACAGAGAAAAAAAAAATATTTTTTTCGTAATATGATACAACAACAAAGTATCCTTAAGGATATTTGCTTAAACCCTTGATATTTTTTGAAGAGGAAAATAAAATGGTTTTTGTTTATATTTTTTGTGTAAATTTTTATATTTAATTTAAATATTCGAGATGTTCTTTTTCTGTTGTTGCTGTCATTTTGGAAATTACCGTATGCAGTTGTAGTTAAATTAATATAGATAGAAATAGGTATATGCATAAAAACAATTATAGGAGCTGTATAGCTAAAATATATTTTAATAATAAAAATTATCAAAAAAAATTTACCAACTCAAGACATTTTAGCATTAAGGATTTTAGTTAATAATCATTAAATTAGTAAATTGAAATTTTATATACCAAAAGATTGGGGTTAAATAATATTGTCGTAACAAGGAAGTAATTATGTACCAGCTTAATTTAGTTAATCTACTTCTGCTTTTTCATATACAATATAAAACTTCATTCTACATTCTATTTCTTCGATATTGTAATAATTTTAGTCACCTGTTTTGATGACTTAAAAGATATATTTGTGACTCTAGAAAAAAAGCTGCTACTGTAGAATTAAAAATTTCCAAGAGTAAATACCAAATATATGCGGATGACGCGAGTTATATATTATACAATATAACAAATATAATATACTTGTACTACAAACTAGTATAGTTAAAACTAACACCATCCATATGGATCAGTAGTGGAATCAATACGATCCAAAGAATCCACTATTTGTTTATAAGCAATGTTGCTAAGCAGTTAATTAAAGAACTATAAACAATGTTGCTAAACTGTAAATAAGACGATGTTGAGTAAAGAAGAAAAATACATACCTAGATGAAAAACATGGGGAAAAACTTTTTTTGGAGGAGCTAAAAGCATTATCAAGAAAATTCTAACGGAAATTGAACACAACAATTGTCGAAACATTGAAGTTAACGGATCGAGGACATGTTGCAAAAGTTGTAGCAGATTGGAGGAAAATTGTAAACAAATTGTTAAGGCTCACAAGGTTAAGCTGTAGAACTAAAGATGATGATGATGATTCTATTTGTGTCTTATTGTTCGATTAATTGTGGGTGTTCTGTTGTTGATGACGGTGAGGTTTTTAATGTAAATAAGACTTTTCTAAATCTATTGCATTTTCCCGTACTATGATAGGAAAAGTTATAATTATAGATCTGTAGGATGTAGGTACTAGAATAAATATTATTATATAAGTATAAAAGCACTTGCTGAAGTTACTAGATACTGAAAATAATAGTATTTGAAGCGAAGGTAGTTGGTAAATATACAGTACAGTGAACATTAGAGCCTATTGCTTCAAAAAACAGAACCTATTAAAAACAGAACCTATTCCACTTCTGTTTTTACACCTAATGATAGCTACTTTGATCATTTGGATAATTATCCAAAAAAAAACTGTCGTAAATTGCCGTATTAGTGAAAGCCTTGTAGAAAAATATTTAACAAATCTTAAAATAATACACGTCCAGGTCCGAATGGGGTTCCTGCATCTATATTAAAAAAGTGTTCCAGTTCACTCGCTTTTCCTCTATCCATTTTATTCAATATTTCCATCTGGTACCTTTCCTTTAATTTGGAAAATTTTTTTTATAAAACCTACCCACAAGAAAGATGGTAACCTGAATGACGTAATTAATTACAGCCCTATTGCCAAATTCTCCTCATTTCCTAAAGTATTTCAATTAATTGTGTTTGACTTTGTTTATTCTCACTGCGCTACTTTCCTAATACATAATCAGCACGGATTAATTAAAAGTAAATTCGTGGTAACTAACCTTGTAAAAGCAACGTGAGCCTTTATTAATAATATGATGTGATTTACACAGATTTTAGCAAAGCTTTTGTCATTTTGCCTTATAATATTACATTACTTAAATTAAGAAAGCTAGGTTTCCTGATACTTTTCCTAAACTGGATCAATTCATATTTAGTTGACAGATCCTATAATATCTTATTTAGACCGTTTACGTCGACATCATTCATAACCAACTCAGGAGTTCCCCAACGGAGTCACTTGAGGCCTCTTCTATTCATTATTTCTGTGAATGATGTTGCATCTGTGATTAATAAGAGGGAACTACAAATTTATGTAGATGATATGAAAATTTTCAAAAAAAGAAAGTCAAACTGATCTAAACAATTTCTATTTTTGGTCTAACAATAATAATTTACTACTTAATATTAAAAAGTGTGCTTTAATGTACCATGCACGTCGTTCCCAAAAAATCTTTAAAAAAAAAATTAGATATACTAACAATTAGTTTTAAGAATTGTTTCGTTCATCCTAACACTACTTGAACTCATCAGTATAGGGTATTTGTAGTGTTAGACTACCTATGAAACTTCTAGTTTTTTTTTATTGATTTTATAACTTATCAATAGATGCTATTAATACATCTGTGAGTTATAAAAATCGAGCAATATCTTAAAGTAAAATCTATTATAATTACTATAAAATAAATTTATAAAATTTATAAATTTACTCATATTAAAATTTTCTGTCGAATTAAACTAAAACGAGACTAATTAAATCCGATAGAAATTTTAATATAAATCAAAGTATATATTTTATAGTAATTAGATAGCTATGATGTTGAAGTTTCTGCGAATAGTAAAAAACGTCGCAAATGCTTTCAAATTTCGTTAATCCAAGCACTTTCAAGGGGTTACTTCGAAATTTCAAAAAGAGTTTTTAAAAATTTCACTTTTTTTAATTAATTTAAGGGCACCCAAAATCCAGTTCTTTAAACCGTGTTATATTTTTTATTTTTACGCTCTTGACATAAACTTAGGTAGAATGACTTTTTCGTGCTTAATTAAGTACTGTACTGCAATTTTACACTACGATATCTACAATATTTCAAGTATTGATTTAACAAATTACAGGCTCTACTCATTAAATGTGGAAAACTACTGCTACTGTCAGGAACTAAGCCTTCTTAAATAGAATATTTTCATAGTATTTAATTTGTTACCAGATTTATACTATCAATTATTTTTTGTCATTTATTATATCCCAATGACAAAGGGTACTAGACCAGGTCGAAAAACGAATAAAGAACTATGTACTATGTGGTATATGTACTGCGTCACCCAGCGTTTGTATTATTATTCTACTGCGCCACCCAGCGTGTGCGTGCGAGATATCTTTTTTATTAATTTTTTCGCAAAACTCAATCGATATATGCCCAAACATCTACACACAGCAAAACTTCTGTAAAAAAAATATTGTTTCATAGAATTTTTGGAAAAGGTAATAAGCCCCTCTTTCCGTAGCTAAGCACTTCTATCTCTTTTCTCCCAATTACATTTAATTTTCAAAACTACCGCTAATCATTAATTGAAATCCTGTTTTTGTCGATGCCAGGTAAGACGACAAAATTTTAGTGAAAACATTTTTTCAAAAAAATCCAATTATGTTTTTAAAGTATAGGACATTTGCCAAAATGAAGATATTTTAACAAAAAAAAATAGATTTGCCAGATGAGGAAGGGAGGAAAAGTGTGATTGTGCTTCATAACTATACTATGTGGTATACTAATTTCTCTAATTTTTCAATAAAAGACAATTCTTTGTTTGTTTTAAGCATATTGCACCATCACACCTATTTTGGCAGGGATACCCCCTTCTTCGTTGGTCTTTATTCATTAATGTTGAGTACTGTGATTTTTCTGCTCCTATTTTTTGCTAGCTACATTAAGCATTTTTAACGACAGCTGTATGTATTAAGCTTTGATTTAAAAATAAGAAAGCCATGATTTTTAAGGTCTTGTTTTAAGATTAGGACCATGACGTTGTGGCCTTTTTCATTGCATTACAATACCGGTACCTCGATGGTATTATACTTTTTAGTTTAAATAGTTTTTAAGACAAATTGCCTCTCTGAAATTATGACATAGTTTAATACGTTGGAATCGTGGTACCTCGATGGAATAGATTTTAGAATTTGTGACAGTCGGTTGTATACCAAGCATAGCGCTGAAAAAAATTCACTGACATCCTTTTTATTCCCGGTTGTTTGATACATTAGTATACCATACCGAACGTATTGCAAATAATGCTCGTACTAAGCCGTGAATGCATCGTTTTTATAGGTCCCCTCTGATTTCTCACAATGATAATTTATTATTAAAGTGATTAAAAAAATAAACATAAAATGTAGTAGAATTCTACATTATTATTTTTCTTTAAATTTGATGTTTTTCAAATTTATTGAATAATTGAAAATTTTTAAAATTATCATTGTTCTACAGTAGAAAAATAATTTCAATTCAATTTTATTCAATTTAATTTTTACATTTACATTTGAGTTTTATTACATTTATATACAGAGTTTAGATGTACTTACATCTATACAAGTGAAATATTTAAAATATGTATAATAGATCGAATATTAATATTGTCATCGGTGTTGTTAATATACTAAAAATTTGGTAATTACTATTGTTGTTTCTTTATTTTTCTTACACAAGTCGATTGTTTGTAAAATGCATACAGATAATAATTTTTCTCTGCCACTAAAATTTGTTTCAATTGAGAGGATGAACGAAATATCCATGTTTTTATTGGTTATGATTGTTTTAAGATTCTTATTTGGACAATGTTTTCGTCACATTTGATTGAAAATTAGAATTATGAATAGGTACATAATCCAAATTGAAAGATAAAAATAATTATATATTTACATTCAATCCAGAATTGCTATCGTTTTCGACAACAAAACATATAGAACATATACATATACAACAAGAAAATTTCGAAGTTCGACTGAGATGATAAAAATAGCAGAACTGGTTCATGTAGAGCAGCTGCAGATCAAGAAGAAAATACAAAAATCAATGAAGAAAATCCATTTTACACTCTATTTATATCCTGTCATAGATTTGCCTGACTAAGACAAAAATAATAATTATTATTAATTTGGTAACCATAATCGTAAGTTTCTATTAAAAAAAAAAACAAAAACAAAAATTTTATGAAGAACACTTTTTTCCATAAAAATGAATTCTAAATGAAAATTCAATTTCGTTCCAAGTTTTTTAATAATTTTTCCATATCAATATTGACATTAATAAAGAAAATTGAAAAAAAAAAAAAAATACAAAAACAAAAATAAATAAAAATAAACGATTGCAAATGAAGAATTTCTGTTTCTGTTTTTGTTTTTTCTGCTGTCATTTTTTTATATTCCCCAAATGAAAATTTTCCTTTTGCCATCAATTTGTATTTGATACTTCGTTAATCATAAAAATAGACGTATATATACTATGTGTGTCGACAAAGGCAAGAATATGATGACAAAAATTCTCCCTTAAGGATTTTTTTCTCAAAAAAAAAAAAAAAA
Source organism: Argyra leucocephala (assembly GCA_963942445.1). Classification (NCBI taxonomy): domain Eukaryota; kingdom Metazoa; phylum Arthropoda; class Insecta; order Diptera; family Dolichopodidae; genus Argyra; species Argyra leucocephala. The sequence goes on along the minus strand of OZ012681.1, from coordinate 65,123,031 downwards.
AAAAAAAAAAATAGAAAAAATATTAAATTTTTTATTTCTGTTTTTATTTGTTTATATATATATATATATATATTTTTTTTTTTGTTTATTTTTTGTTTATAATATGTATCATTTTAATATAAGTAAAGGATCTGATTGAAATTCCTTGAAAAATAATATATTTAGTAGATATCTTAAAAGAAAACGAATTAAAAAAATAAATAGAAAAGTCAAATAATAAGTCAAAGAAAAGTTTACAGTTTTTTCTTGCATTCAATTTTTGTCAACGGATTTGGCAATATTGATGATCTCTTATTTATGATTGTATGATTGTAATAAACATATTATTTTATTAATAAAATAGTCTTGAATATTAAAATTAATATGAATTTGGTAACTTTAAGGGCACAATCTAAATCAACGCGTGCTTAATATAATTTTTATACGCCTGTACATTGATACGTCGACGTATCCTGAAATTTGAAATTATCAAAAATTCAAAAAACAGAAATTAAAAATGCCATAAAACTTTCAAAAACAAATAAAGCTACTGGACCAGATGAATTACCAATAGAAATACAAAAACTTATTGATGCTGAAAATCTTACTTTTTTGGAATGTATGTTCAACCGAATTTATGACACCGGAGTGTATCCTTGAGATTGGCTCAAATCTGCATTCATAGCCATACCGAAAAAGAACAATGCTAAAAAATGTAATGAGCATAGGCTAATAAGCTTAGTAATGGGACACACACTTAAAATATTTTTCAAGATTATTCATAAGAGAATTAATCAAAAGCTAGAATCAAACATGGGATCTGCGCAATTCGGATTCAAAAATAGTATGGGTACATGGGAAGCTCTTTTCTGTACCTAAATATTAGTTCAAAATTGCAAAAATGTACAGAAAGATTTGTTTCTAGGTTTTATAGAGTATGAGAAAGATTTTGACTGCGTTCAACACTACAAATTAATCGAAATTCTAAAAACAATGGGTCTTGATGGAAAAGATGTTCAATACATTCAAAATCTACATTGGAATCAAAAATTCGAAATATGTGTTGAAGATATAATATCATGTTCTGAATTTGAAATTATCCGGGGAGAACGACAGGGCTGTATATATCGCCACCAATTTTGTTTAACGTTTATTCAGAGTTCATTTTTCACGAATCCATTAATCATTTAAATGAAGGGAAAAAAGTAAATGGTACTGTCATCAATAACATCAAATACGTCGATGATACAACCCTATTGGCTCTGATAGTATAGAAGGTTTACAAAAATTATTTCAATAAGTCAACCAATATAGTCGACAATTTGGTTTGAACATTAACACTAATAAAACCAAATTCATGATTATAAGTAGGAGAAATTTCTATGACAACAACATCACCATTTCAATTAATATGGACAACAAATAGAACGCGTCAACAATTATAAATATCTTAGTCATTGCTAACATACGGAATGGGACTTATCAAAAGAAATAAAATATAGAACTGTCATGACCAGGAGTGCCTTTATGAAGTATAAAAAGGTATCAACGAATAGAAATTTTGACATCAAATTAAGGCTAAGATTTAATGTTATGAATGGTCAGTAATTTTACACGGTATGGAAATCTGGACTTTGAGGGTGTTAGGTATGAACAAAATTGAAGCTTTTGAAATGTGGGTGTACCGAAAAATCCTAAAAATATCTTGGATCAACAGGGAAAGAAACACGTAAGTACTGCAAATATTAAAAAATAAATCGGGAAGTACTTTGTAATAATAAGCGTTGTAAAACAGCATATTTTGACCACATCATGAGAAATCAAAAATATGATATGCTTCAACTAAAAATCCAAGTAAAAATTGAAGGCAGGCGAGGAATTGGAAGGAAGCAATTATCATGGCTAACAAAGATTAGAAATTGGACAGGTTTACGAACTATAGGTGAACTTTTCAGAACCGCTCAAAATATAGAATAATTTACAAGCAAAACAAGAAATTTACAATAACATGACGTGATCGCTGACATCCATAAAGGATAGGCTGCAGTAAAAAAAGAAGTACTAATTTGAATTTATCAAAAACTCTCCATTTGAACAGTGTTTTTATAAGAAAGAAGAGTTATTTCAAATAAAGGAAAGTCTTTTTAATTATTTTAATTTAATTTTTTTCTTTTTAAATTCGTGATAAAATGGATATCAATGACGATGAAGTGTTAGGGGATATAATGGTTTTAAGAATGATAAGAAACATGCATGTACCTTCATTATGAGCATATGACCTCCAAGGGTAGTAAAATATTAGAAAAAAATATCAAAATAATTCAGTAACATAGCAGTGAATAGAGCCCTTTATTGTTCATTATTCACTATTCTAGAATATAACTGAATTGTTTGGGATACAGCTTTCCGTATACACTCTGGTTTAATCCATCTAAAATTAATTTCTTTTATTCACCTTAAAACATCAATTTAACCGATCAGTTTCTTCTAATCTTCCATGCTACTCCTACTTCCACGTGCAGAAAAATAATATCATCTTAATCTTCATTACCCTTTGACGTGCTAAGTAATTAGTCTGATGTACAATATCTTGCTAATAATTTTAAGATTAACGAAGTACCTAGGCATACACGAACCATTAAATATTTAGTAGAAAACACTCATACGAGAAAAAAAATGTATCTATATTGTGTTACTTTCAATAATGTCTTCATCTTTTTTCACCCTGCATAAATACGCGGCATCACTTTCCAATACAAATTGCAACAATACTTTTTTACCACTACAAATTAGTCATATTTTGTATGAATTATACTCCCTAAATAATTATTATACTAACTCATATAGAAATTTATTATTTAATATTGTAGATATTTTTTTTTTCTTTTTTTAAATTTTAGTAGATATATAAAAATTTGTTTGCTTCTAAATTTAATTTTTAATTATATTTAAAATCAAAAATTATTGTAAAAAGCCTTGCTTTGGTTTGTAAACAAATTAAGTAAATAAATATAAAAACATATTGTTCCTGTAATTCGAAGAGAAAACTTTGGGTTTTAGAGTACTGGATTCGATATTTTTTTTTTTATATAATTCCAAGTCTATGGGACTATAACTGCTTTTACACAGAGATTTGGAATACACAATCACATACAATTGCTTTTTCTGTAGAGCTTTTGTGGTATAGACTAATTTAAATGTGGAAAACTATATCTATTATGCCTTCATAATAGCATAGTTCCATTTTATTTTTAGTGACAACCAAAACTCTCAACTATTTATTATTTATTTTATCCCAATGATAAAGGGTACTGGACCAGGTCAAAAAATCCAGAAAGCATTTTTTGCCTTCGTCGGGAATCGAACCTAGGACCTTTCGGTTGAAAGGTAGGCGCTCTACTTACTGCACCACTCAGCGTGTTAACTTTTTTACAAATCGGTTCGTATGACTTATGATCAATTTAAATCACTGTTGGAATTAGTTATATTGGCATAAATTTTGTATTGTGTCATTTTCAGCCACTCGGCACTACTTGTCCTAAAGCTTTGTAGTTTTAATGCAATTGTGTCAGGTATAAGATGTTTAATGGTGGGGTTTCTGAGTTTAGTAAAAAGGTAGATTTAATATTAAGTAATTTATCTGATATTGCTTTATGTGCGATGTTGTGAAAAAAACAGCACACATAGAGAAACATTGGCTGGAAAATTATTCTTTTATAATTACTAATTTATTAATTTTGAATTAATATCGCATTTTCTATTATTAAAAGCGTATAAAATTCTAATCGTTTTGTTTATTTCATTTTCAGTTTTATTAATTATGTGCTTTAATAATGTCAATTTTGATTCAGGTAGATTTTCAGATATTTTTCTTAATCAATCCAAAACTTATTGTAACTTATTAGTACATACAGTTTAAAGCCGGTGATAGTAGGTAAAAAACATTGATATCCGTTGCATAGTATATAATATAGGATAAATTTATTGAATATTTATTTCATCCTATAAGCTGTTTAAGATGCTAGTAAATTCATGGATACAAAATTTTACAATTATTTTGTATATCTAATAGATACCAACAGTATAACTAGTTCAGGACAATTTTGGAATCTAAATCAATAATAATTTTTCAATATATCTCTAGATCTATAGCACCCATCTCTACATATAATATGGGTCATCTGTAACATTACAGTACCTACGATATCAATTTCTCACAGTAACTCACATCAACTTTATAAATAAAATTCAATTTTGAAACAAATTGTTTAATATTGCAATATAGTCCAGAATTTCTCACGAAGACATAATACGTCATTTCATGTGAAATATGTCGTTTTTTTTTTTTTTTGTTATAGTAAAGTAAGCAGAAATTTTATTAAAAAATTTACTTTTTCAATAAAAAAAAAAAACAAACCCCTAAAAACTTTAGCAATTATTTTTCTTTCCATAATTTTCATCAAGTTAGCAGTCTAAAAACCTGTGACCAAAATCATTCAAGCCCAGTTCAATCGAATATTTCCATTTCAATAATTTTATGAAATAAAAAGTAAAAACAAAACACAAAAAACAAAAACGAATAATAAAATTGTAAATTTTCTTTCGTAGTTTGTACCTCATACATTTTGTTTCCTTCCGTTAGGTTTCATTTCATATTTCAATTCATTTTTAACGCACAAAGCTTAAGCGTATAAAATTGGAAAAATATCCCTTACCAGAACAAAAAATAAAATAAAAACAAACACTCAAAATAAAAAAGGATTTTCCCCAATAAAATCTTGTAAATCGAGTCACCATCTGTTCATATCAAAAAGGATCAAATTTTGATTATTGTTGGCCTTGTGAATAAATTTTAATTTAAAAAAAAAAACTGTATACGTGTGTGTATGTTTGTTGGTGCGACAAGGATCGGTTATCAAATAATAGGTACTATTATTGTAAAAACAAAAAAAATAAATAAAATAAAAACATAAAGACACAATTTAATAATACTAGTTGTTTATTGAAGCTTCAAGTAGTATATTATGTACATACATATGTATGTATGTATGTATGTATGTATGATATCGTAAGCTACAAAGGAAAAAAATTGAATATTGGGACATTATCATATTACATTTTAATTTCAACATAAAAAAAGGATCTATGGTAAATTTATTTAAAAATTATTATTTTATTTATTCAAAAAAGAAAGACGTCATATTTGAGAAATTAAATGTTTTCTTTCGGCTGTGAAATGTTTAATTTCGATGTCAAAATTGTAAGATGACCAATTATTTATTTAAAATGAAATATAAAGTGCAAGGTTTTCGTAATTTTCAAGTTGTCAAGAAGAATGTACCATACTCTCAAAATAATAATATTGCTACGAAGTGATGTAAGGTTGAGAAATTAATCAAAAAAATGTGGTGCGTAACTTAATAATTATGTACAGTATGACCAATATTAACCCTGGCAAGTAAATGGGAAAAAGGTAATATCGTCCCCATAAAAAATTGGCTATAAACTTGACTGCGGCAATGCAACAGAGACATCTCACTATTAAACACGACGTACAACACTCTTTCAAATATTAAAATAATAGACTGAGACCGAGACCGAGAACCTATCTATTTAGGAAAATACCAAAGTTTTTTTGAAAGAAATAGGTCCACTATCTATCAAATATTTCTACATGGAAAAGTACTCTTTGTTCAACAAAAATTTCTACCTATTTAATGATTGACTTCCGCTAGGTTTTCGACTCAGTAAAACAAGATATGGTGGAAGTTATTTTTCATCGAATAGAAATCACATGAAATTGAAAAAAAAATGATTATGATTACATTCAGATACACAAAATACAAGGTAACAATGCCAAAAACAAAACAACACTAGGAGTCTGACCAGCTATTGCAGGATGATGAAATAAAAAGCAGGAGTAAGACCAGGTGATGCGCTATCAACAACAAATTGCAATCTTATACTTCACCACACAATATTACAACACCACAATTACAATCATTCACCAACATCACAATTACAATACCAGAACAGGTGACAATATTTTCGTACAAATTCTTCGTACAAAAACGAGAAAAGTATAACTGAAACGTGGCTGGCCCCATTCATAAAAAACCTTGAAATATTTAACACTTCGTTCACAGTAATTAGAAAAGATCGGTATGAATTAAATGATACAGAGTTTGGTATACTAACATTCCAAAAGGTGGTGGAGTTTTAGTTGCTGTAAAAAGTTGCTTTAACACCAGTTTGATAACTTTTCCTAACTCTCAATTACTGGAAATTTTTGGCATTAAAATTCAATTTACTTCTAAAAATCTCTTTATTATAAATTGTTATATTCCTCCTTGTTCTGATTCAGAAGTTTATAATGCCTGTATGAAAGCAATTGATTTTATTTCATCCAATCTTTATCTATGTGGTGTTTTCAATCTTCCTAATATAAGTTGGATAAATCATGAAGAAGAGTATTTTCTGACTCCTACCAATCTTACGAATAAAAATGAACATAACTTTGTTGACTCTCTTACTGTTAATTATCTTCAACAAGTATCTAATATACGTAATTTTCAAGTCAGACAACTTGATCTTATATTCTCTTCTGATTGGATTAATCTTTTAGTTATAGACTGCGTAGAACCGCTCGTAAATATGGATATTTATCATCCATCCATCTGTTTAAGGTATTGTATAGATTCTCCTAAAATTTCTGAGACTGAAAATAATTCTTACCCCTATAATTTTAAACACGCAAACATTAATGAATTAAATGATTTTTATTTTTCCTACAACTTTGAGTTTATACTTGCAAACAAATCATTGCAAGAAATCATTGATGAAGGATTTAGACAATATGTCCCATTAAAGAAAACTAAAGAATATAATTCTAGTCCATCATCGTTTAATGATCATTTAAAAAGACTTAGAAATAAAAAGAATAAAGCCTGGCATGTAAACATCTAAAGAGCAATAATAATGAATCTTATAACAATTTTAAGCATATATGATGAATTCAAATTTACATCTGAATCTCTATACAATAATTATATTTGTAGTGTATCGTCTGAAATCAAAACTAATCCAAAAGCATTTTGTAACTACGTAAATTCAAAAAGAAAATCTGATCAATTCCCAACTTTTATGAAATATTACGGAGAGATTAGTAGTGACACAAAAACCATATGTGAATACTTTTTTGCAACTTCTTATTCTACATCTATCTTCACGGTTAATGAAAATAATTTTAATCACCTGAATGAATATCCTAAAACATCTTTCACTCACATAAATATAGATGAAAGTGTCGTAGAGGACTATTTAGTGAATCTTAGTAGTAACATGTCTCCCGGTCCTGATGGTGTCCCTGAATTAATCTTGATAAAGTGCTCAAAAACACTTGCTCTTCCCCTTTGTATGCTATTCAATGCATCTATTCAATCAGGAATTTTCCCCTCAATTTGGAAAAAGTCTTACGTACGACCCAAATATTAAAAAAATCTTAAAGATGAAGTACTTAATTATCGCCCTAATGCTAAGTTATCATCGATACCTAAAGTTTTTGAATTAATTGTTCTTAATTCTGTTTATAGTCATTGTGCTCCTTTTCTCACTCATAGTCAGCATGGATTCATAAAAAATAAATCTGTGGTAACAAATCTTATGGAATCAACTTCAACATTTATTAATAATATGAAAAAAAAGCTTACAAACAGATGTAGTCTATACTGATTTTAGTAAAGCTTTTGAAATTTTACCACATAGTGTAATATTACTTAAATTACGAAAATTAGGTTTCCCGTTAATCTTTGTAAAATGGATCAACTCATATTTAATGAACAGACTTTATAGTGTTCTGTTCAGGTCATCTAATTCATCATCTTTTGTAGCTAATTCAGGTGTTCCCCAAGGTAGTCACTTAAGTCCTTTTTTGTTTATAATCTTTGTTAATGATATTGTTTCAATAATTAAAAATAGTGGATTACAAATTTACGCGGATGATATGAAAATTTAAAAAAAAATTAAGTCCGAAAGTGGCATGGCCTTACTTCAAAATGACCTTGATAATTTCTCTCTGTGGTGTACAAATAATAACATACTTCTTAACATCGAAAAGTGCGCATTAATGTGTTATACTCGCCGTTCTAATCCATTCACTTATAATTATTCTTTTAGTGGTGAATTATTACTAAGAGTTAATTCTATTAAAGACTTAGGAGTGGTTTTCGATGATAAATTAACGTTTAAATTACATTTTAATCACATAATAAATAAATCAAATTCCTTATTAGGATTTATAAAACGTTGGTCAAAGGAATTTTCTGATCCATATATTTTAAAGATTCTTTACACAACATTGCTCCGACCTAATTTGGAATATGCCAGCCAAGTATGGTCTCCATTTTATGATGTTCACATTCAAAGAATTGAAGCCATTCAAAGAAATTTTTTAAGATTTGCGCTTCGTAATCTTCCCTGGGAGGATCCTATTCGTTTACCTCCTTATGAACATCGATTAAACTTAATTCACTTGGACACCCTACAGAAAAGGAGGTAAATTGCTGATGTAACCTTTATTGTTGAAATTGTTAAACGAAATATTATTTCTCCACTTATTTCTGACAAAATAGTTATTAACACCAATTCTCGGCTTCGATCCGTTAATCTTTTTACACTGGTGCTCCATAGAACTAACTATGGTAGATTTGAACCTATTAACAGAATGTTAATATTGGGAAATAAATACAAGGCCTTAAATGATTTCTCCCTCCCTCCAAGTCTGTTTTAAAAAAACAACTACACCAATTAAACTAATTATACACCTACACACCCATTAGTATTAAGTATTAATAAATTTGATTGTATTTCAATTTAACATATACAAGTACTACAATGAACTACCTAAGTATATAAAAGATATTAATGAAATGAGTTTAAAATTAATGAATACTATTTGTCATTAATATAGCTAGATTTAATTTAGGTTAATAATTAATTAATGAATTAAAAAAAAATAAAAATTTGTTGTAATTGAATATTTTTAAATTTTAAATTTGTTTATACAACTCACCACTGTACTACATACTACTTTCATTATATTGTTACATTGTTAAATTAAATATGTATATGTGTATCTTATTAGATTATACACTCTTTACGAGCGACTAAGCTCATTTGAGAAAAAAAATATAGCACTCATTAATCGCATACCCTGACGATATGGTTATTATAGCCACATCTTTTGACGAATTAAAAAAAATACTTCTGAATTTAGAAAAATAATCTGCTACTCTAGCATTAAAAGTTTAAGAGACTATGACCAAATATATGAAGATACAAGATTATCCTTATGACTTTTTAAAACTTGACAACCTAACGGTGAAACTTCAAAACCCCGCTAGTGTCAAAAATTCAAACCGAATTATAAATTTTACTCTTACTTTACATAACAATATATTTGAAACTTTAGAATTTTATCAATTCAATCAAAATAATAAAAAAAATAAAAAAATGCATTTAAAATGTAGTACCATTAACGCAACTCGAATAGTACTACTTAAAAACTTCTATGACCTCTATGATCATCTTTAGAAAATTTCATGATAAAAAGTAAATATATAAATGTATATACTTTGTACGAGCAATGATACTCTTTTGAGAAAGACCAAATAAATAAATAATTGTACAATAGGATAATGGGCTGGCTTTAATGGGTTAAATTTGGTGTCATCATAACTTGCCAAAAATATAAATATTTTCAGGTAATAAATCACTTGATTCGAAAATTTACATTACCGCAATAATAACGTTCGCCATGGACATACACCTACAATTATAAACAATAAAACTTGAAAGTACAATGAACCTTAAACTGTTACGACTACATAGAAAGTCTTACCATCAAAAAAATAAAAAAAAAACTTGGAATTTAAAGATAGTTAGTAAGTCCAACACCCCAACAGTTAGTTGGCTCAAAAGTGGTAATAATTTTTCTCCGTTACCACATTTTGCAAAATATTATAGTTAACCGCTACAACACAACACAAGTACGAACTGGGACTAACCTTTTTCTAAAATACTAATATCTTTTGGTAATAAATCATGTTTAATATTTTATATATTAAATTGTACACGTGTTTAAAGAAAATAATCCTTACTAATACACTAGGACAACATTGGCAGTCTATATTATGTCATAAAATATATAAAGTGAAAATTTCGTTCTAGTTGGATAAATAATTGTGCTCCAAATATATCGGTGTTATTGAAATATTAAAAAAGCAAGAAAAGAAATATATCTTCCATATCATTTCATAATTCATATTTTCTTTTTCATTTCTCTCTCTCTATCTCTATCCACCTAATAGATATCATATAAAATTTCTCATATTTTGCTGACTAGCTATATTGAATTCATTAAAAATATTTTCATTAAATCATCAAATTTCCACAAATATTAATTATCAGAAATTTCAATTTAATTTTATTTTTTTTATTTTCAATTTTATTTTTTTTAATATCACTACACAATATCTTAGAGCAGAGCAGCAATTCACAATCTAAATTTATAAATCTTTTAAATGAGAAAATTCATAAATAAATAAAAGAAAATTAAAATAATTGGGCTCGCTCAATTAATTTTAATCAATTTCTAATTATTAATTTTCAATTTTTCTTTTAGTCTTTAATTTTTTCGTTCTTCTTTTACAATACACATACATTAACAAAAATAGAGAAGGATTTCCATTTCCAATTATTATAATATAGATATATATATATATATATATATATATATATATATATATTATTATAATATATAATATTTTGTAGCGGGTGTGTATTTTTGTCTATAAAATTTTATCCAGCAGCATTTTTTCCGACTCATTAGCTCGACTAATTAAGATATAAATTTGTAGCAGATAATAAGTATACAAGAAGTAAAAGCTACGATCTATTATAATAATTGTATTTTATTTTTCTATTCTTCTACTTTAATATTCTCTCTATTTACAAATTTTCTCTTTAATCCTTTCTTATATCCTCTAAATTTCATTTCTTAAATAATTTCAATAAAACAAACGAAAGAAAGGAAGTTTTTGAATGGTGAATATAGAAAATGAAGTTTATTGACTTCTTGTCTAAATTAGTCTAAAATGAAAAAAAAAATGAAAACTAAAATTTACAAAAACAAAACTAAAACGAAAATGGCCGACCAAATAATATTATAGTCTAAGGTTTTTGGACAACAAAGTCAAAGTAAAGCAATCAAGAAGGAAAATTAACAAGAAAAGGAAACAAAATTTTCCATCATTATTATACGTTATCTTCATCAACCAGTCATTATCATTAGTATATCATCATCCACATCATCATCAACATCATAATCGATATCATTATCAACATCATCATCACTTAGCATCAATTTTTTTTTTTTTACTTCGATTTTCATTATATTACCAATTTTGTTTATATATAAATGAAAAATATATAGACATAGTACACTGTTATTATGTATAAATTTTATAAGATATACATGTTACGTAATGAATCGAAATTATCTGCAATCTCGTATTTCCCGTTATAATAATTATTCCGCATTGGCTTTAAATAACAATAAACATTAACTAGAAAAAAAAATAATCTAAAAAAACAACATGACTAAAAATCAATTCCTATAGGAAATGTACAAAAAATTACCACAAACACAATAACAACACTAAGAAAAGAGAAAAAGAAAAAAGAACGAGCTAACATCAAACTAACCAAATACAACACTCAAATATAAGAAAAAAAAAAAAATAAAATAAAAAATAAAATAAATAAAAAAAAAAAAAAAGATATTCAATGAAGAAAGAGAATGTGAGAAAAACATTATAAGAAATATAACTGTAAAAAACATAATTTCCGAGAACAAGTCGATTTAAAACCAAGCAGTAAATTGACCGAATAGAATCGATTTCATTTTAAATGGAAAAAAATCAAATGGAAATTTAAAAAAAAAAATTGAAAAAAAAATGAAAAACCACGAATGAAGGCGAATATAGAATCGTTTTTATCGATTATGTTTATAATAAAATTAATTCTATTGATATAACAGTATGATGATTATAATAATGATAAGAGTGGAACATGTAAGTTTAATTTTGCTTTTTTTTTTAAATTTTTTATTGAAAATCAAAACAAAATTTTACTTTAAAATACGGTAAAATTTATAATTAAAAATGATTTTAGGTAAATGCCGTGTGTTTGCTAACAGTAACCCAACCAGGTTTTGAAATACACAAATACAAGTTTGAAAGCAAATATAGCAATGGATGTTATACAAGTATTTTATTTGTTATTTTTTGAAATTATTTTTAAATAATAATTATGTAAAGTAGCTAACCATCAAAACATAAAACCAAGGCAGTAACTAATTTCCCACAACCGAAGATAGTCCAAAAGGTGCAATCATTATAGAAACTGGCTGGTTATTTTAGAAAATTTGTTCAACAATAGCAAGCACCCTTTATTTAGAAGTATAAGGTTTTTTTTTTATATAATCAGTCAGAACTTTAGCATTTACGTTCCGCTTGGTTGGGATAGTGCAGGATAAAATTAGATAGGAATAAAAATATTATAGAGATTAGTAAAATGTTGTAAAATAAAGGTATTCATCTCTTCCGTGGCCTAATCCGTTGGAGCATAGAAATGTGTTTCAATCATGATGTGGTAGTCTCGGGTTCTATTCCGGTGGGCTATAAAAAATATAACTAAAAAAAATATCAATATATAGATAATATAATTGTTATAAAATTTATTAGCCAATACCTTATAACTAAAATAAGAAAATACACATTATTAACAATCAATATTTAAATAAAATTAACTATATCAATATTCATATTATAATCTCATACAACAAAATAATCAATAATACAATGATTTAATATTGACATAACCTCAAATAATAATTATACAATAATTGTCAACAACATCTGATAACAAAAAATTGACATGACGTAAACATAGTAACGATATGTATCTCAACGTCAGAGATGGGTAAAACCGCAGCGACATCTTGCGGAATTATGACGTCTTCTTACCACATAGGCGCAGATAGAGTTTATCAAGGTGATCTTCTACAGTAGGTCCATCCAGTACATATTAAAAAATTAAATTAGACATTCCCTCGGAAATAGAAATCGAATACGATGGAAATGCCAAGGAAAAAAGGTAATCGACTTCGATGGAAATGCCAAGTAGAAGCTCTATGCTCAGAAGAGGCTCAATGTCATTGAAGTTATTTCGGCTCATTAAACGTAAAAACTGTTTATTATAGTTAATATTTCAACCAAGTTTATGAATTTATTGCTTTTAACTGTAAAAGGTGCTATATTAGAAGTTTCAAATAATGTTAAAATAAAATACTAATTTATAAATCAATTGATTTTATTTGATCGTGGAATTGATAGTCATGGCTATTTCATTATATTAGTTTTTATTTCTGCAACCTAGAACTTTTATAATGCATATGAAATTCTTAAAGAAAATCTGAAATATATTTTTGACTTCAAAAAATCATGAACATTTAAGGAACCAGGCTAAGCATTTGAACCTCTTTCAAGCCAAATTATAAAATAGTGTCATTTAACATTTGTTATAAGAAATATGGGAATAAATAATAAATTATTTATAAATACATAAAGAGTGTTTATTAATTTTTATTAATACATAGCTACACAAAAAAATTCTATTAATTCATCCATACACGGAACAAGTTTAGGTATCTACATAACATATTATATATTTTTTTGTGTACAACAAGACATGGTATTTTAATTTATGTAAATGTTTTGTAAAATGATTTGTAAATGATTTGTAAATGATTTGTAAGCAATCTGTAAATATCGTTTATAATAATTCGTTACCGTTGTACTTTGTTGAGCAATATGTTTACAGTATCTGTGTTTACCACTGTAACTTTACGGTAAACGCTCCGTAAATGAAAAAGCCTGACTAGCCGTACTTAAGTGAAATTAATTGTTAAACTTACATCAAAATGTAAAGCTACTTAAAGTTAACTAGCCAACTTAAGCTCAGTCTGGTAAAACTCAAATGAGATTTGACATATTGAAAGAAGAAACAACATTTTTCATTTTATTTATATTGATTTTTATCCACAAATCGAATGTAATTTAATTCAAACGTCATTTTAAATACTTAATTTAACCAACGAACTGAATCGTACCAGCTTAAGTTGAACGAAATTAAATTTTTTTAACGAAAATGAAACTTAAATTAAGTAAGGCTAGTTTATTATATGTGCAAACCCATAAAAGGCTATGCAAACCCATGAGTTTGACGTCTACTTAAATTAACTTAAGTACGGTTAGTTAAGCCTAAACTTGCTTGTTGATGGGTATTGCGCTAATTTGTGGTCATGATTATTTTTCTTTTGCTATTATTTATGTCTTTTAATAAAATAATGTTTCTATCTATTTCTTGTTGTATTTTTTGCCTCTACGCATTAAAATAGCACTTTAAATGATAAAAAACCTAACAGTTTGACTAATGCGTACAAATTAAAAATAAATAGACATTGGCAAAGTATTATAAATAATATTGCAATAATATTTCCAACAATGAGGTTAAGTTTGAAATACATCTGCCAGGAAATATATAAATTAATTAATTGATTAAAAAATAACAGAAAACAATATTAGAATTGAAGCCAAAATCTATAATTTCAATTTTATTTTTATAATAATTATTATGATTATCATCTGTGAAACCTCACAACAAAAAAATATGTCAATAAGTATTCTCGAAATTTATAATATTGTGGTGATGTCGATAATAGTCAAATATTTTCCTTTTAATTTTACTGATATTATGTTTATCATGCAGACCATTGAAAGTTTTTCGGTGTTTTGTATTTGTACCTACTCAACTGAGGAAAGAAATATAAAATCGTCTAATTTATTTTTATTGCGTAGGTAGTAATTTGAAATAGCACAGGTGGAGAGGGTTGAGTAATAACATTCTTATTATCCATAATATTATTACTTATCTTATTGTTGGTATTTTAAATATAATTTCCGACGTTAAAATGACAGCTAAGGGTGGTTTTATTCGTTCTATCATATTATGCTAAAAATTTAAATGAAGAAGAATATTCATTGCCTTGGTCTTTATTTAGAAGTAAGTCATTTTTAGTTTTATAAATTTTGATGCTTTCAGCTGAATCTAGTTTTTTAGAATCTCTAATTTAATTTGTTTATACTATGCCTTCTTTCGAAATACTGTGATTGTCTTGGATGATATGTGTTCTGTTACTTTGGTTCTGAATTCCGTTGAATTCTTCTTAGCTAGTTCTACTTCTTTCAGGTGTTCATTGAGTCGTGTTTGCATGTTTTTCCTAGTTTGCCCAATATAAACGTTGTTGCAATGACTGCAAGTGATCTTACATACACCTGATTTTTCCATTTAATAGATTGGGTCTTTCATTGAACCTAGAATAGCCTTGAGTTGATTGGCTCTGCTGCTATATTATACGATATTTACCTTATGTTTTTTTTAATTTCGCTCTGAGTGGGAGATAAATCGCAATGCTATGACTAAAACAGTGAGTAGGATACAGAGGCAATTCCGTTGTAAACTTTTTTTCCCTTTACTGAATAAGTCAGTTTTTCTATATCATTTTATATTTCTATATTTCGCAATTTCAAATATGATGTGCTTAGTCTCTTTTAGTAAAGCTTTTTGGGAGATGGAAAAGGTTAAGATTTGATGGATTGTGTTGTTGACAGAAGCCATCTTATGTTGATAGCAGTGGCTGTAGGCAATCAGGATGACTCATAGGCTTCCTGTACATCTCTAATTTATTCTAGGTACGTTCTTGTTTTTGTTAACAGTAAATCTAAGAACGGTAGTTGACCTTCTTTTTCGACAATTATACAAAAATGTTACTCTAACGCTAGAAAATAAGTTTTTATTATTAAAACTATTGTAGTGATGTTACAGTAGGTTAAAGTGTCACTGAATCAGTTCTCCATCAAACGGAAATGCCACTTCAACACACATCACCAAACTGTTGGTAGAGCAAGGAATAATTTTTTTTACCTACTATGCAGATCTAAATTTGTATAAAAGTTAAATCAGACAAGAAAGGTGGTCTGACACCATGGTAAGTAAAGAAATAATTAGTTTTTTTTATTTTTTGTTTTATATTATACACCTTAGGTACAATAGATAATCTTAGTGTGTTAATACGGTACTGTACTACATAAATGGAACAAGCAATGCTCCGCGAGTATAGTTATTTATGAATTTATACTGGAATAGTTGGATTCGATTAGTAGGCGAATGGAATAATCACCATCTACACCATGACGTCGATTAGTATGGACTCAAAATATTCAGCATCAATATTATAGTTCTTATCTGCAGTATAAAATACTATAGATACCCATGTAAATCTTAAATATATTTATACAAAGTCTTGCTTTAACCAGAGTTGAGAACTGAGTATATTCCATTTATGGTAAATTCCTATAAAAATTCAAATTTTATATTATTATATTTACCTATCACAATTTTACTGAAAATATTGCCCCGATGTATTTTTCTATACTGTCACATTATTATTTGATATTTTTGAAATTGAATATTGTGTTGTTATATTTGGGTAGATATGTAGATATTTTTTTCTGTTTTGTTGCCAAGTGATATGAGAATAGGCGTATTTTAGGTATTAATATCGTATATGTTGTGTATTATGTAAGTCTGTTCAGTTTAAATTATTGTTGTTGTTGTTTTTTTTTTTTTTTTTGGTTTATCATGTTTTCTGATACAAAGGATACAAACTCAAAAGTTAATTACATTAGACAAATATTATCAAACAAAAGAGAAAAAAAATTGTTTTTGAGTTATTTGTGTACTTCCTTTCGTTACAAGGACAGAATTTTTTTTTTTTTTGATAACACTCAAGACTTTATATATAGCTATTATGTGCTTTTGTTAAAATGAATTGCGAATTTATATTTTTGGTCCCTTTTGTTTTATTTCGTTTAGTTTTAATTTGGGATTTTCATGTTTGTCATCATCGTCAACTTTACAATCATCATAATAATTTTTTATAATAGAATATTATTTGACCTTGGCTTTTCATTTTATTAGGAACATTTCAGTTTACTGAAGTTCCTGTATTTTACTTATTGTTTTTATTATGATAAATTTATAATAAGTATTTTGCTGATATTATTTTATAAAAATAAAATTCCATGGTTCTTGTTTATTTTCTTACGAATTAAATTTTAATTTACCAGAGATTTTGTTTTAGAATATTTGACTTCTTTGAATTATTCAAAAAAATATGTATTTTATTATGTATACATTTATAGTAGAGGTGGTGGTTCTATGAGTGATTTGCTGGGACTAGTAATTTATTAAAATAACGACAAATAAATCAATCGGGCTGTGGCAGCAAAAGGCACAATTAAGTGTTAAGTGCTGCAACAACAGGACTTTAAATTTTACATAACTAACTATGCATTAATATAGCTGTATCAAATTTGTGACTCAGGAAAACAATTAAAAATATTCCAGCTAAATTTAAATTTAAACAATGTCACATCATAGTATCTACTATCTATACTTATAAAAGGGAAAGTTTGTTTGTTTGTTTGTTTGTTTGTTTATTTGTTTGTTTGTTTGTTTGTTCGCTGTACACGCCCACAGTTTTACAGATAGAGTTCTGAAATTTTGCACAGTTATTCATGGTACCGGTGTGCAAATAACGCGGTACTTTACAAAGCCATCAGATGACAGGTTGCCGCCGTACAACTCTTACCAAGTCTCAGGAATATTTTAAAAACCATGTGTATGACAGATATGAAAATTTACATTTAGATTCTCTTTCACAAATAAAAAAATTCGACTGTTACCGATTTCGAAAATTTGGACTGGTTCGGGTTGCTGCCGTACAACTCCTAGCACGTACGTTTCAGGAATATTTCAAAAACCAATTGTGTTACAGGCATGAAAAGTTACACTTAGATACTTTTTCGCAAATACAGAAACTCGACTGTTACCAAGTTCAAAAATTTGGACTGGTTCGGGTTGCTGTCGTACAACTCCCACCACGTACGTTTCAGGAATATTTCAAAAACCAATTGTGTTACAGGCATAAAATCTTACCCTTAGATACTCTTTGGCAAATAAAGAAATTCGACTGTTACCGATTTCAAAAATTGGGACTGGTTCGGGTTGCTGTCGTACAACTCCTAGCACGTACGTTTCAGGAATATTTCAAAAACCAATTGTGTTACAGGCATAAAACTAACACTTAGATACTCTTTCACAAATACAGAAACTCGACTGTTACCGATTTCAAAAATTTGGACTGGTTCGGGTTGCTGTCGTACAACTCCTAGCACGTACGTTTCAGGAATATTTCAAAAACCAATTGTGTTACAGGCATAAAACTAACACTTAGATACTCTTTCACAAATACAGAAACTCCACTGTTACCGATTTCGAAAATTTGGACTGGTTCGGGTTGTTACCGTACAACTCCCAGCACGTACGTCTCAGGAATATTTCAAAAACCAATTGTGTTACAGGCATGAAAACTTACACTTAGATACTCTTGCACAAATAAAGAAATTCGACTGTTACCGATTTCAAAAATTTGGACTGGTTCGGGTTGCTGCCGTACAACTCTTAGCATGTATGTCTCAGAAATAAAAACTAATAGTGTTACAGGCATGAAAATTTACACTTACATACTCTATCAGAAATGTTTCAAAAAAAAAATTGTGTTACAGACTTGAAAATTTATTCATAGGTATTCTATGAAAAATAAAAAAACATGCATTGTCCTGAAAAAGTATTTTCGAATTTAGGAATCAGCATAAAATTTGTACATGACTATGTGAAGTGGCTATGTAAATTAGCCACAAAAATGTGACGATTCGTTTTATTAATCAGAAAATACTGCAGAGTGTTCCAGGGGGTCCATGTGTACAAATCGATAGATACAGTTATCGATGAAAATGAAGTTGTTGTTCCTCATCAATTGGAATTAAAAGTAGTAGCTTCAATATTGCTTCTACGAAACTTGAAGAAGCCAAAACTACGGTACTAGATTAAGAATAAGAACTTGGCATCCTCCTGTCATTTAAGTACAAATTCCAATTGATTGTGGAAAAAACGAACATTTCTTTATTTCAAGAATACCTCAACATCAAGGAGCGTATTTAGAAAGAAATCATTTTAATATAAGTATAGGTTAAGTTGGAGTATTGTTCATTTTTTTTTATCGTAGTGAAAAAAAATATTAGAATATTTTTGATAAACCAATTTTTTTCAATTCGATTCATAAATCAAACTTCATTGAAATAAATTCGATTCATTTTGTGGTCGACCCGGACAACGTCGGGTATCTTTGCTAGTATACAATATAATAAGCCATTGAATATTTGATTACGAGCATATGAATAGAAAATAATATGTTTCATATATTTAAAGCATTCAAAGTAACTGTATTTTCCTTCTCCCAGTATGTAGGTAATCATCAAAATTAGTTGATCCATCGAAATAAATCGATGTTACACTCTTAACGATATTATAAAATAATACAAATTGTAAAACTATCATAGTAGAGAGCATTGATTTTATAGCGAATATGCATTGGATAATGACTTTGAAAAAGAAAAAAATATTGACAAAGCTACAGGGTGGGCGAAAAGTCACCCCTGCGTGTAAAAATTGAATAACTATTTCATTTATTATTATTTATTATTTTTTTTTTTTTCAAATTTATTCATCGAACCGTATTACACCACCATGCAAAACTTAACGACCGACCAACAAACCAAAGTGGTAGAATTTTACTTTTTCAATGGGCATTCGAGTTTCTTAACAATTTAATAATGAGTGATGAAACACATTTTCATCTTAATGAATATGTAAATAAACAAGATATGCGATTTTGGGGTACTGCAAACTCCAGAGTTGTTCACCAGCGCCAATTACACTCGCTCAAGTATACATTATGGTGTGGAGTGACATCACAAAGAGTTATAGAGCCCTACTTCTTCGTGAGTGACGGTGAATGGGGACAGGTATTGTACGATGATTAATAATTTTGTACGCTCTGTGGCACAGCTCACACACAAAAAAAAATAATAAACAAAAAAGTTATTCAATTTTTACACGCAGACGTGAATTTTGGCCCACCCTGTATAATAAAGCAGTGTTTGATTCCTCTGTCACAATTGGAATTTGTATGTAGGTATTATAGTTTTAGACTACCTATACAACTACCGAGTTTTAATTCAGATTGATTATATCAATATCAAGATGCTGCAAACAACCACCTATGAGTTATAAAAATTAAATTAAAAACTAATAATAACTAAAATAAAATTATTTTAATTATAATATTATGTTAATAATAAATACAGCACTAAACATTGTGAAACAAAAGAAACTATTTTTAGTCAAATGAATATTGAAACAATAAAAATCATAATGTGTGCTTATGAGAAAAGTGTTTTCTCTAGATGAAAAAGTGTTCAAAGAAGAAGCGAATACAATTCTGACAGAGTGTTCATTCCGTTTATGTTGAATAGCAGAAACTCCAGAACACTGAAAATGTTTTAACCTTTTAATAGCGTTGTGGTCCCAACGGACCTACATATCAATTTTACTCTAATTTTTCTCAACTTCTTATTAATAAAATCTCTCTCAAATTTTGAGTACCTTCATTCAGTCGTCACACGATTGCAGATTGATAAAGACGTATTTCTATTATCAATAAAAAGTAATATTTTTTAATTTATAAATAAAAGTGTGGGGTCCAATCTACCCATAACGCTGTTACCGTAGAATTATTTTATTTTTTTAAATTTATTTGTTGTTTAGTATGAATGTAAGTAAATCTGGACAAAGTCCAGTAAATGTATATGATGATGACGCGGAAGATATAAATAATGAATGGCTTCACGAAAATTGTGAAATAGACAACGAAATTGAAAGTTTTAGAAATCCTAAATCTAGTACGCAACAAGATCAGCTTACTCGTCAGATAAGGATAATTCCGATAATCAAGACAGTGATTTCATATTATCTGATCATGACACCGATTCCGAAATGTCTATAGATTTTGATGAGGAGGGCGATGAAGATGATTTAGAAGATACTAGAAATTATTTTTATGGCAAAGATAAATTTAAGTGGTCCAAAAAAGAGCCAACAAGGAATGTTCGCACATTGTCTCAGAACTTGTTGAGAATACCTACACTCGATATTTTTAGAAGTATTTTTAGTGCGGAAAAGGAAGTAATTATATTGAAATGGACCAATGAAAAACTTGACCACCCTTAAAATACAAAGCAGAAGAATGAACTTAATTCCGAAAATTAACATCACAGGAATTAAAATGTTTGTTCGGTTTACTGATTTACACATCCGTGTTCAAGTCAAACCATGAATCAGTTTTATCGTTATTTTCCACTGGTGGTACAGGTTGAGATATTTTTAGGCTTTGTATGTCAGCAAAGAGATTTTATATGCTATTCCATTTAGGTAATTCACAACTTCATTATTATTCATAACGCAATCGGTTGACTTATATGTAATTGTTTGGCCACTTGTGTGTTGTTTTAAATGTCTATATTTGTTTCATTGACATCTTTAATTTTCGCTACCAATATAACGCGATCATTCAACCATGGATAATTTGTATATTTACGTACAATATTAGGATATACACTTGATATTAAGTTTTATTCTGATTCATTTAGTACACAAAAATTGTCACGCAATGTTATTAATTCTGTTGTATTGATGATTGTTATATTGACAAATAAATGGCCAGCTGCATCACTTTGTAGTTGTATATGCATGTTTACGACGTTGAGTGATAATTTTTTAACAAATCTCCACAAATGTGGTGCGTTATGTACTATATGAATACTGAAGTTTTAAATCCGGCATGCATATTGTACATTTTTTTTTTAAATTGATTTTTGAAATTAATTAGGAATACCAGTCCAGTTAACATTGAAATAAAACTAAAATATTTTATTATGTAGGTGGTTTTACTCTCCAAAATAGATGTAGTTATCGATACCTAATTAGACATATGCATGAAATTCAGAAAGAAAAAGTTCTTTATTATTGTTAGTATGCTAAGAATCTATGTAAAAAGATGTTAGGATGTTCGTGCTACTCCTGGCAAACGAATTAACAAATATTTTTTATCTTATTTTCTTCTATATATTTTTATTCTGAATATTTAAGTATTAAGTATTTTAAGTATTATATAACTGAATATTATAATATATATATCTAATAAATCAACAGATATAACGGTTTTTATACAAAATCATAAAAAAAACAAGGATAGTTTCAAATGTCCTTTTCGTCCTTAAAGAATAAGATACGATACTAAAGATATATATTTTTGGAAAGCTAGCAATTCTAGCAATCCTTCGGATATGGTAATTAGGATCCTATTCCGATACAAGATCTCCTTCAGATGAGCCAAGTATTTTTTTTTTATTGAATACGTACATAAGGAAATGACAGTAATTTGGCGTTCTGAATTATTCAAGTTTAATTTCATTAATAATGACGGAGTTACGACGGGCAATGTACCCCGAAGGTGATTATGGAATAAATATCCGTACGTATTAATTTAAAATCTAAGAGTTTATAAGATATTTTACTTCCTAGTATTAGCTAAGACGTGTATTATAAATGTGCTTTTTGGAATAAAATACGATGTTTAAATTAACGATTCATATCCTTTATTCCTTGCATTATGTTAATGTTTATATTTTATTATTACTTTACATTTAATTTGTTCACATTTATTCAGAAATATGGCTAATATAAATTTATTTAAAATATACTACAGATAAAATGCATTAGTATGGACAAACTAAATTTATAATTTAAAATAATCCAGTGGTTATAGGTTAGATCACCTATAACAAACTGATAAATTACTTCTTTTTCATCTGTTCACTAAGGGTACGTACGTCTTGAAGAAAAATAAAATTCTAATAGCTTTTCGTATATTCTGGAATATTCATGGTCAACTGGATATTGATCCACGTGAACTCCCCCCTTAATATTACTGTACCATTTTAATGTTTTTTTATTAATACCTCTAATTACGAGTACAATTAATCATATTATATACATTAACCATTTAATAAAGCGTGATGGAATATTGCTGCTGTAATAGCGTTGTGGGTCCATTGGACCACTATTATTAATTTTACTTAAAAACACTATTGAAATATGTTTCATAAAGGTTTTTTTTTATAATCCATTTATTAAATTTATTTAACATAATTTAATTCAACAAAAAACACAAAAATCAATATTATATTTAATATAAAAATATTTAAAAAAAAAAAATTTCACAAAATTATATAAAATTCTTTAAATACATATCTTAACTTAAATTATTTCAATATTTAAAAAGGAACTAATACAATAACACTTTTCACGGCGTTATTAAATTTGTTCGTTTTTTTCTCTTTTCGATCCAAAAAATTATCAAATCAAAAAGATCCATTAAGTTTATTCATAATGGTTAATCGAATTACTTAAATGGATTTTTAAATGCACTTTTTGATGCACTTTACCAGGAACTCCACCACATATTGTGCAATTAGTATGTTACACAATTTAAATCAACAACTGTTATGATAATGGCACAAGAATATCAGTGAAAAAATTAATGAAAAATATAATCTAAGCAACTATGTTTTGGCAAATACAAAGGAGAAATTGTATTAATTCCACGAATACCATCAATCAATCCGTCAGATGTGACATTGAACAATTTAAACGTATTAAATTTCCATTTCGCTTAGCATTTGCAATGGCAATAAAAAAATCGCAAGGTCAATCACTACAAGTAGTTATATGGGTTACATCTTTAAAATGAATATTTCTTACATGGGCAAAACCTTCGGCATCATTTATATCAAGATAAATTCATTTTAATAAAGAATTAGAATTAATTTGTGCGATTTTTGTAATAAACAATAAGATTTACTTTAATCCACTTTCCAATTACTTTAATCACTGTTCTGTGTGTAATACGGACAATTTTATCAACTGGGTGTAGCAAAGCGCACAGTGTCTGCCAGTTATAGATAAAACATGAAATTCGTTTTATGTTCCAGGTCTTCTTAAACAATCATGTATTTAATTACTAACACTAAGACAATATATTTTAATATTTAACAATAAATTATATTCCAATTGAATATCCTTGCGGATTGTTTTAATTATTTTCTAAAATGTTATAATCGAAAATATAATCATACAATATCCTTGTAAAGATATTATATTAAAAAAAAAAAAAAAATTCAAGATTTGAAAAGAGTGGATCTACTAAAAATTTTTCATTAAATTGAATTATTTACTAGAAAATTTCCTCAAAATTAAAAGGACCTAATAAAAAATAAAATTATCCTTAAATTAATGGAATTCAAAGTTTCCTTTATTTTTTTTTTTTTTTTTTTCAAATGAAAAAGAGATTTTTATCTTATGATCAAAGTTACAAAAACAATTTCTTCCTTCATTTATCTTCAACAATCTTCCATTTTGAGGCTGATATCTACTATCTATACAATAATATCGATTTTCCTGCAAAATTTTCATTAGTAAATTTCTTTTTTTTCTGTTTTCCCTTTATTTCTTTATTTTCTGTCATCTTTGTGCCTTATTTAATTTTTTTTTTTATCACTCCTTCTCTCTTTTACTCTCTTTCTTTCTTTAGCATTTTATTTTGTTTTTGATTTTTATGATTATTATGTCCTTTTTTCGTTATAAATATTGTACTTTTTTTTTACTCTCTGTTTTGTTTTATACACGTACATGATATTAATTATGAAATGGTTATTGTCGTCCAAAACAGAAAAAGGAACTAAAAATGACAACAACAAAAAATACAATAATAACGGGAAAAAAAGATGTAGAATATTTATAATATAGAATGGTGCGAGAAGAACGACAATTAGAATGACAGCGAATACAACAGTAATGAAAACAAGAAAAAAATATTCTATGAACAAAAATTCAACCATCACATTAACTTCAATATGGAGCGTGTGGCAAAAGACCATGGGTAATTATCTAAATAATTATCATTCTTTTGTTGTTTTATTTCGTTTTGTTTTTGTTATTTTTTTTTTTTTTTGTTTGTTTGTTGTACCTTTTTCAGTTCTTTTCGACGACTTAACTTTTTGCTATCTTCTTCTGTTTTGGGTACATACGCATGAAATCTTTTAAAAACAAATATCAAACTTTAGATGATCTTTTTTTTTTTACTTTCGGATAAAATTTTTGTTTTGTTATTTTGTTTTTTTTTTTTTTCAGAAAAAATTTCATTTAAAAGTATTTTGTCCCTTTCATTTTAACTTTGTCTGTTTTTATGTTTTTGTTTTTATGCTGTCGCTATTTACCTACTGTTATACCTAATTTGTTGTTTCTTAATGTCATTTCTGCTGTTCTATTTATAAACTAAAATGTTGGTAGGTGGATAATGTTATACTTAACTATAGTTGTTATAACAACATAATAATATATACAATTCATTGACTTTTTCAATTTTATAAAATTTTATGTTGGTTTACTGTATGATTTTAGATTCTAATTTGTGGTCATTCATATGAGATAAAAAAAAAACAAAAAAAAAAAACAACAAAAACAAAAGTTGGGTTATTTTGTTTTTCATTCAACCATTTTAATTCTTGTTTTTTTTTTTTTGTTATGTCCTCGAGAAATAGAACTCTTAAATTTTGATTTCATTGGTAAGAACTAATAACAAGTGACACGTGCTAAATAGAAAACAAATAAAAATGAGAGATGAAAGAAAAGATTTGAGCGTGAATCAAATTTTTTAAGATAAAAATTCAATTTTTATTCATTGCTGGACCATTTCAAGAATTCGTTGACCATAATTTCACTTAGAAATACAGATTTAACGATTTTATTGTATTCAATTATTCCTCAAAAAGAGTTTAATTGGTTATAATTAGTTGGTATGTAGAAGTTTTCTATCTTTTTTGTGATGTCTACACCAACTAGTGATAATCTAAAGAACAATAGATAATTAGAATAGGCAATTTTGTATTTTAAAACAGATTTTCGTAATCTAGATTACATTGACCATGGAACAGGAGACGGTAGTGGACAAAAGTTAATAGTAGGAAACTTAAACTTGAGCCTATATACAATTATAATTTTTATATTTCAGCGCCCAACAAGCTGCAGACCTTAAAGAATCTGAAGCAAAATTGTCCTCCACTGATTGAGTGAAAGTGTCCTCCCTCGACGACCCGTGACATGGGGCTTGGATTCAAAAAGTTGGCTAGCTGGAGCATTTTTATCCATTCTTATCCATTCTGATTTTTCTTGAGTAGGTTCATGTCGTTGAACAGCTGCTATAATTCGGCATTGTATCTATTTCTCCAAACCCCTTCGTCTGACACAGGACCATAAATGCGAAAAATTTTTAAATTAAAATTTTTCTCTCAACGATACCAAGTGAATGATTGCTTGCTTTTGGTAATGTTCACGATTCAGAACCATATAGCAGCACCGGAAGGATAAGCGTTTTGTATAGGATTGTGTCTTTGTGTTTTGGGTATAATTAAACAATTATAATTAAACAATATTATAAACAAATAACAAAAATAGAATGTTCTATATTCAAAAAATATTTTCGAAATCTAGATTACATTACCCACGTAAATGTATCAGAGTCATATTAATGTATGAAGTTGATACTACAACGTAAATTTATTTAGATTTATTTATTTTTATATTTATTCTAATATTTGTTTTACATTAACATTTTTAATTATTTTATTTTCTTTTATTTAATTTATATTATTTTAAAAGTTTGCGGAAAAGTAACAAAGTCAATAAGAAACAATCTCGGATTAAAACGAACAGTATACATCAAATCTTGAGTCTTTAAAACAATAAACAATTATTATTGCTTGAGGTACACCAAATTTCTCTGTTTTATAATTTTTTTGTAAAGCAGCAGTTAATTGTACATTGTCAATTTAGATTTATTCCCCAAAAGTCATTCTAGTGTTGTTTCGAATTTTAAGCTTATTTGATTACGTTTGTGGATTATGTGGCTCTTCCATGTCAATTTATTGTATCCCTATGTATTTAGCTTATTTTTCGATTTTTATTTTTTTATTTGTAATTTTATTTATTGATTCATGGTCATATCCAAAACTTCCAAGCAAATTTGTGAGAACTGCTGTTTACCAGTTTGCACGGAACATTCGAGAAAAACAATATTATGTACTCAATGTATAAAAAAATGATTTACTTTTAAAAGATGTTTTAAAGCTTTTAAAGCTTTTTCTTACTATTTTTCATATATGTGTCCGTTGGACACAACAAGTCTTTTACGTTTTTTTTTTCTGGTCTTCTAAGGGTTAAATAAGTACTTAAGTACAAATACAAGTACTTACAACAAAAACTCGATTTTGTTGTATATTATATAACTTGTGTATTTTGATATCCATTAATTTGAATATTCCAGATTTCGAATCAAGTCATTTTTTTATTCATTGTTTTTTGTACCTTTTTAGTCATGTGAAGCAAGAGCAAGTAGAACAGTATCATCTGCGAATGCTATTCTGTTTTTTCTTTGTATTGGAATATTGGTTGTATACACGAGATATAAAACTGAAGCCCAAACATTGTATTGTGTTATTCCTGGGGGTCTACCGCGTATTTGGTTTTTCGTAAAACGAATTTCGTATTCGAAAGATTGGTACCATGTAATACGAAATTCGAGTTAAAATAAGTTTCGTAACTCGAAAATCGTATATACGAATCCGAATTTAAATTTTCGTACCGAGTAATACTACTTTCGAAAAATTTTTATCATATTTTATTCGAATGGTTTTTTGTTTGTTATCGAATGGAGGTAAAACTTTGTTTGTGTTTTAAAATTAAGTGAGTTATTTAAAAATGTAATTATTTATTACATTAATAACTAATAACATAAAAAAAAACAACATTTATATTTGATTTAGTATTTAAAAAAATTTATATTATTTCATATTTGTATGTTTTATAGATTAGGCTTAAACAAAAAACAACACCATCTCAATTTAAAATAATTATGAAGTTTCAAATCGAAATACGAATACAATAAAATTGATATAATTTAAAAAATAAAAAATAATAATTTTCAAAATAATAAACATACATTTTTAAATAAATTTAAAATATACAAAAACATTAATGACAATTTGAAATGCGGAAATTTACGTTACGAACTTGAATGACGTTTATTTTCTTTCGAATTTGATACGCGGTGCCAATTAATTTTAAATTCGAATCGCAAATTCGGATAATCGGTCGAATCCGAATTCCATACACGGTAGGGGGCCTGCTTCTATTTTTCACATATTTAAACAATCAGACTTGTATTTAACAAAGAAATAACGATCATTTAACAAACTTTTTATAATTAGGTAATATCCATTTGGCATGATGTATTTGAGATACTTCATGATACTTGATGTATTTGACTTCTATTGGAATTGAATCAATAACACTGATGTAACAGTTATAGAAATCACATTTTTTTAAATATTTAATTTTATTAATTGACGGTGTTAAAGTATTAATTAAATTTGTATAGCTCACATATTATGAAATTATTTTGAATTTGTGAATTCAATCAGAATCAAAAATAAGGAGTTGTTTGTCCAACCCTATAGTTATCTATCCAGTACATTTTTTTCTTTATACTTATAGTTTAAATGTCGTTTTTGATTATGAATTAAGTTATGAATTTTTAATTTTTAACAATAGTGTTTTTATTTAATAATATTTTTAATTGTTTCATAAACTGTTAGCACACAAAGCTTTATATTTAAATGTATAAATTTAAACAAGTATGGTACAAATAATATCTAAATCATTTTACAACCGTTTTTCATTATTGTTCTTTTAAATGAAAAATATTTAAAAGTAAACGTAGCTAAACTAAATTATTTTTACTAATCTTTTTAATTTTCAATTAGAAATATTTCAATTTAAAATTTCACCCATGTATTTAGTAATTTTAACCTACAATAATTTTAATTTATTGAACTGGCGCAATTCACCCATCGACAAAATTACATTTAAATTAAATTTTGATTTTTTTTAATAAATTATTACGAGTCCGGTTGTTGTCTAAGATAAGTCAATAAAAAAATAAAATATAGTACCTACCAAGTATAAATTGAAATGATGAAAAACAATTCATAATGAAATTGAATACGATTTGTTATCAAACGTCTTTGAATTTCATCAATCGGGCGAATACTAGTATTAGCTCTCGGATTTAATAACTTTTTCATAACATAAATTAAATTAAAATGACAATATATAAATTTATCAAATCAGATAATTTTTAGTAAATTTTTATTTAATTTATATTAATCGAATTATTTATTTATTATTAGAAATTATTTATTAATCGAATTCAGTTCTATTTGAAATAAGTAATTTGAATGGCCTGATAATTTATCAATAAATACTTTTTAATTGCCTTTTTAAAATAGCTTATAACTACTTACGTGTCCTAATTTAATAATTACCAACTTACAACAATATTATAGTTATATAAACAGTCGCTTTTTTGACTAATTATTCCAAATAAAATTAAATAAAAATTTTACTTAATTTTAGTGTTATTTTATTGAATATCTAGATAAATCTCCGTTCATTTAAATTCTATTTTTTTTTTTTTAAATACTCGAATAATAAAATTTATTGTAAAAAATATTATTAGTGTGTATTTTATTTAAAACATTTTATAATGTAATATTCTTTAAGACTATTGTTTTTTAAAAAACCCAGATACAATATTTGGACCAGATTTTACAACCTGCTTATATTGACAGCGTAGTAGATCAAATCTTTTGCAACAATTTTAATATTGATTAAGAAATACAATTTCTGGATTACTCTTCTTCAATGGCAATTTTCATTTTTGTGAAGATAATATAAGTAAGTACATAAACTTGTATTAAGTACTTGTATTTGTACTTAAGTACTTATTTAACCCTTAGAAGACCAGAAAAAAAAAACGTAAAAGACTTGTTGTGTCCAGCGGACACATATATGAAAAATAATAAGAAAAAGCTTTATTTATATATACATCTTTTAAAAGTAAATCATTTTTTTATACATTGAGTACATAATATTGTTTTCCTCGAATGTTCCGTGCAAACTGGTAAACAGCAGTTCTCACAAATTTGCTTGGAAGTTTTGGATATTTTTGGTGGACAAAAATTACATCTTTTGTTTTTTCGAGAAGATTCCAAATCGGTAATACTGCAGCTATTTTGAGGCTTATCTTGAAATAGGGTTAATATTTATTTTTGCTGCTCGGCACATATGTCTCTCATACTTCTTCGCCATAATTCGAGGTGTTACCAAACTTCTAGCAACTGAGGTGTTACCAAAATTCTAGCAAAAAATGTTTTCTAGACAGTTTATTTTCTGGATGGCATTTCTTCCACGGTACTTGTGCAGCTATTCCTCCGACATCAACCAAATTTTGTAAATATGCCAAAGGTTATCTATTTGTTTTCCTACGTACTATATAGTTATGGGCTATCTGATCCAGTATATCTACACCACCTTTTGTTTTGTTATAAAACAAATTTATTTCTGATTTATTACTTCTTTCTACAGTATCATTTTTATGTTTAGTGGAAAGTAAAATTACTGCACGATTTGGTTTTGGAACATATGAAACCAAAGTGGCATTCTTTCGAAATCCGAAAATATTAGTCTGCGCAGGTCTGTTTTTATTAGGAAGAAAGTTTATCGGAATATATTTTTTATTTTTGGGTAATGTAATGGTCAACAATAGTTAAACCGTTTGACAATAAAGACTCCGCTAATGGCAAACTAGTAAAAAATATATCAAATGTTACATTCCTATTTGTATAGAAGTACGGTTCACACAATCTTTCCACAATATTCTGAGCTATGTTCGCATCTCTAGTTGAACCCTCTTTTCCTAAATATGGTATACCATAGAGTGAATAACTAGTGGCATTGTCACATATCCACCCCATTTTCATGCCGTACTTATCAGGTTTACTCCGTATGTACTTCTTGAAAGCTACACAACCTCGAAAAGGAACATGCTGCTCATCGATAGTTAAATTTTCTCCAGGTATGTATGTTTTCCTCAAATTTTTATTGAAAATTTCCCAAAGGTCTCGTATCGGAGCCAATTTATCATTGGTTCTACGTTCGGATCTGGTGGTTCGATCATCAAATCTGATAAATCTCTGAATCAGTTTGAAACGAGTTTTACTCATTGCTGCTCGATAAATTGGATTTCCAAAAAGTGGATCCCAAAAATCTAGAATGTTAACTTTACTCTGTTTTTGTTTGTTCCACATGATAATAAAAGTCCCAAATATGCTTGTACTTCTAACTTATCGAGATTTTTCGCACTCTGTTCCTAATAAGTTAGAAACTCGTCGAAAAGTTCATCTTCTTCGGAAGCATCAACTATCTGTTCATCTTCCTCTTCCGAATCTGTTCCAATTATTTCTTCTTCGCTTTCTGATGACTTATCAAATGCAGCATTTTCTTCTCTCTCCTCATCATCACCATATGGATTTATTTTATTTTCTTCATTTTAACTTTCGTCACTATCCAGAAAAGCTCAACTAATTTCATTTGCAGTTAGTCCTTTTGGCATTGTTTATTGGATTTTATAAAAGTGTATAGTCGTCGAAATTATAAAAGTGTAAAGTCGAAAATTCGTCTGTTATGAATTATTCTAAAAAAACTCCAAATTACTAATTTATAAATTCAAAACTTCAAATAAGTTGTTTTCTGATTTTAACCTGTTTATTAATATAATTATTGAAGATGAGTAAAAGATGTTTGACATAACACTAGAATAGGGAATACTCTTTTTCTAAAAAATATTTTTATTTATTCGTTGAAATTTTATTCATGTGTCTGATGGACACATTGCGAACTCTTACGTTATAAAATTCAATTACAATAATTCTACCGTTTCAAAAATAATTTATGATTATTTTTTATCAACTAATTTATTGAACTACTTGCATACAATTAGGTGGCTAATATTTTTAAAATATATCATCAGAAATAATATTAATATATCTCTTTAAAGTTCAAAATGTGTCCGATGGACACTTCTGGTCTTCTAAGGGTTAAATAAATATTGAAAAAATAAAGTAAAAAATTAAAAGATAAATATTGGTCAGAAGAGGCACAAAGTATCATCTATTTATCGCAGCACGACGAATTTTGAGTGATTCGTCTATTTTCAGTTAAGTTAAATTTTTGTTTTTCTTGTAAAAATCCCATAATATAAATAGATTAAACCAATGTCTGATCAGTTCTTGTATTTCATTATTAAAGTTTGTTCCAATTTGCACAGCTTCCAGGATAAATGTAATTCATACAATAAAGTACATTTCCTTCAACTGTGAGTTGAACGAATGCCTGACAGAGAAATATTTGAACATCTCTGTCTTTGCAGCTATCAAGCTTAAGCTAAAGAGCTACACTTTAAAATTAATTCAAATCTTTTATTATTAAATAAGTTGTATTAAAGTTGCACAGGCTAGTACAAATTATCTTTTGATAGGTAACTGGTAATAAGTAGATACTAATTATTAATTTTGATAATAACTGTGAAAATAATTGGCTACATTTAATTATGCTCTCAGGGTTATTAGGTCGGTAGGTAGATAAGATTTAAAAAAAAAATTAATTACGTTAAGTCATGTTTTCAGGATTATTAGGAAAGTAGGTATAGATGGTAACCTACCCACCATCCTAATAACTCGGAGAAAATGACTTAATGTAATTACTTGCCAAAACAAATTTGATATAAGATTTTACTTCTCGAAAATAGACCCTTTAAAACCCTATACAATCTTAATAATGACAACATAATACATTATTTAATAATATGGGGATCCAAGTTTTTAGATCTAATTTTATGCATTAACAAATTAATATTTATAATGACACAAGTATTTGTGTTTTTTTTTTGTTTTTATAAATTGTCTTCTTTAAGCCCGAACCACATTAACTGAACAAAATTGAATTTCAAATTGTTTTTGTTATTATCAATTTATTTACATTAATTTATTTTATTTTCGTTGTTAATTTTTTTTTTTTTTTAATAAATCGATTTTCATGTTGACCCACCACAAACACAATACATTCACATAATATTATATTATAATAGGTATTAGGGTAAAGCAATGAAAACAAAGCGAAATAAACCTTGAGAACAAAAAGTCCCAAAAGTAAAGGCCGAATTTTTCTTTTATGAAAAGTTTTTAATTTCAAAAGCAAATGAGTTTTTTTTTTTTGTTGTTGTTTGTTTGTTGTTTTTTTTTTTTCTTTATTTCTCTTATTTTCTGTTGTTTTTAATTTTATTATTTTGTTGGAATTTCTTTGTTTTTCTTGTATTTCGGAACTGCAAAATATAATATAAACCAGGAAAAAAAGGGATATTGATTTTCTGTCATCATGAGTTGTTTTGTAGGTCTCGAATCTTTTTTGCTATCTTATCATTACTGCTGACGTTTTTTCTGCTTTTATTTTTTCTGTAAGTCCTTCATTTTGTGTACTCTTTATGTTTTCTTCTAATTTGCAACAAGAACACAAAATAAAGACCTTTTTTTGTACTTGTTTCTTTGATAAAAGTTTACTGTATAATTTTTTTTTTATTATTGTTTTTTATTTCAGTTTTCATTTGAAGAAGAAATATCGTATTTTGAGACTTCTAGGAAAATAAACAAGAAGCAAAACAAAATAATCAAAAAATACGAAATATATTTTTTATTTCGTCGTTTATATTATTCGTATGGATTTTAGGTAGATATAGGTAGGTATACCTATGTACATACTTTATTTTTGTTATACATATTTCTAAAGAAAAAGGATATTATAATTGCTTCTAAGACGTTATAATTACATAAGTTTCCTTTTTACATTTTACATTTATTTTTTCTTTGTTTTTGGTTTTGTTGTTGTTTTTTTTTTTAATATTTCATCTTTTTAAGATCAAAGAATATGAAAAAAAATTCCATCATAATTATTTTGGTGGTTGGCTTATATATATTTGGGTTGGTTTTATTTAGCTGGTTTGTTCATTTCCTTTTAATTTTTCAGGAATTGGAAATTATGAAGTAAAAATGATAAAAAGATTATGTAATGAAAATAATAATTAAAAAACTAAAACAAAAACAAATAAGAAAAAAAAAGTTCGCATGAAAATTATTAAGTCGTTTTTAATTTGTTTCTTGATGAAAGTAAAAAAAAATTAAGAATCTTCCATCTACAAGGATATGACCTTCTAAATTATATTAAATGATCCTGTATTTTATCACATTATTTTATTTTTAAGGTACTTCTTATAATTAAAAAATAAAATTTTAATTTCATTTTTTTTTATTTGGGTGGTTTTTGTTTATTTGGTTTTCTTTGTTGTTTGTATTACCTAGGAAAAACCTTAATAACATAGCAAAAAGAAAAAGAAAATCAGATAACCATGGGAGAATAATTTTTGATATTTACTTCAATCTGTTGAATATTTAGCTTACTTCAAATTTAAAATAATGTTTTGAATATTTTTTTTTATTAAATTTATGAACATTGAATTTTTATAATAATCTTAAAGTGCACAGTGTTGATGAATAAGGCTTGAAACAAAAGATAACAAATTTAACCCATTAATGCTTAGCAATACCATATGGTATTAGACTGTATTTTTAAAAGTACCATTTTGTTTCCAAATGTGTGGCTTAATACAAAGTCATTATAACGTTGACTATCAATCAGTCACCAGTGATGCATGTATACAATTTTCTTCCTCACAATAATGAACATTTTTAGTCAGATTAGTCACCGGTGATACATTTCGAACCTAAATTTAAAAGTCCTATAACGTCCAAGTTATTAAAAAAATTTATTACATTTCAAAATAAATGCTTTTTCCATATTTAATACAATATTTATTACAGCAACAAGCAAAGAAACATTTTTGTATCACATTGTCCACAATACCTATACCAATAAGTCTAGACTTTTTACGAGCTACATTAAATACAAAACTGACTTGATAAATTTTTATAATATTCATTCATCGAACTTGTTGAATTTGACTTTCTTTTGCCCTTTCTTCACTTTTTCCCATAATATATTTTTGAGCAGTCTTGCATTTATTCATCGCTTGTGATACACAAACAAAACAAATAATAAAATGTCCTAAAATTATTACCAATGTATTACAGATGAACAAGCAGTGTTATTAATACCTCGAAATTCTTCTATACAATATAAACAAATGTTTTCCCGTTATAATTTTAAAATATTTGCAATTAACCTAAGTTTTGGCTGATGGAAAGCAGATATTATAAAATGGCTGATGTAATAGTTATGTCAGTGGAGTAGATACATTAAGACGAACAACACGTACCACGAATTAGAACTAATTATTTAATATTTAATATTTTTCCACAAATAAAATAATAAACGTCAATTTTAATAACTAACTGAATCTTTTATTAATTAACAATAACTAATTCTTACAATTTTATTGGCACATTAAAAAATTAATATATTACATAGTTTTCGGCCTAAACACTCTTCTGATCACAAACTAGTATGGATAACTAAATATTTCAAAAAAAAATTTAAACAAAATAAGTCGGTTGATATTTTAGTTTGTGATACAGAAATAGTATTCGACTCTGTATGGCACTATGGACTGTCTATCATCTGGATAGTCTATGGACTGTCTATCTATCAAATAGAGGGTATGCAGTTTTCTCTATAGTTAATCAAAATAATGTAAAACAACACTCTTTCTTCAAAACTCCAATTGCAAGTAGGCCCAAGATCCACACTCTGTACAATCTTTTAACTTGTTCAATCCAGCTGGTACACATATTATGTACCACCAAAAGTTTAAACATTCTTAAAACTAAAAAATTGCATATAAATTGTTTTGAATCTATACAATACCAAATCGTTTTTAAAGTGCTTTTTTATAATTCCTGAACAAACATGTTCAATTTTGTGTATTTTCGTTGACATCTACCGTTATTTTACTAAAAAAATGGATCAAAAAGTGGAGCGCGAAATAGTTTTCGTTTAGTTTATGACTAATTGTCATTGAAGAAGTGCATAAAATTTACAATAATTTTTTAATTGTAAATTTACAAAAATATTGTTAAGATAAATTAAAATAAAACAAATATTAGTGTTATAATTACAAAACATAAGATTTTTTTTTATAAATATTGTTTGTTTTTATATATTTCTCCATATGGTACATATATGCACCCAGCCGTCTTAATAAGTGGTACCAACAGTATATTGCACACGACATTATGTTTTGTTGTATTCTTTTATCATTATTTCTCGAAGCGTGGAAGTAGAAGACATGCAATTAGTCTGATAGTGACGGTGAGCCGGTATGGAACCGGTATTTTATTTGCTCCAAGTGATATCTGAGGCAAGTATCTAAAATAAAGAAGATGATAATAAAAAATATTTTGAACGAAAACGAGTAGACATCGATAATGAAGATAAAGAAAATTCTGTACGCTGCAGTTGTTTTTATCTGGGATTCACCTGACGAAGCGTTGTTCCAAAATTTACTCCCAGTAATTATGGTAATTGCTAAATAGAATGTCATATACAACGAATATCATCAGCTCTTGAAGTTCTTAAAAACATTATACCGAAATCTGTCTACATGTACATGTACAGTGCACAAATGAGCGTATTCAGATATATGAGAATGAACAGCCAAAAAATAAAAAGATAAAATTAACTAAATGCGAGTGAAACAGAAGTGATAATTGGATGTATGTTAGTTATGTATTACAATTCACTTCCATCTGTAAACGATTATTGGTCAAAACATAGTTCGGTTGGTAACCGATCAATAGAAGAAGCAATTACACGTGATGGATTTATGTTCATAACTTCTAAGACCTACTTTGCCTCACCAGAAAAGCCAACGGAATGCAGCAAAACTTACTACGCAAAACTTTGAAAAAACATTTCCGAAGTGTAGACCAGATTTGCATTTCATATGTTTTACAGGACTGTTGGTCCATATTTGTACCACCTAGCATTCAAGGTAGTACAATGGTGAACCACCCCTTTGCAGAAACATTTTCCCCAAATAAACCTATTCTAGAGAATGTACTTACATAAGATATTCTTCAAATAAATGTGATCCAAACATTGCGTTTGCCGATGATAACAGCCTGTATAATACTAATGCAAATCCTTCAGTGATATACAAAATTTGGAAACAAGTTCAATACTCTTTATCAGTACTATTACAAATGGAAAATTAAAATCAACCCTTCTAAAATGGTATATTGAAATGAATACACTGGCTGTCATTGAGTAAGCTCTTCCAAAACTTTCATGAAGCTATGAATCGAAAATTAAGAAAGTACTTTTACTTAATAGAAATACAAACATTATTGGATACAGTACAAATAAAACCATCAAATCTGTATGTATAGGTCTAGAGATGCAAAATCCGAATCCAATAAGAAATTAAGGTTGTTATATAAGTTGAAGAATCTAGACGAAGTTCTTGTAAGAAATCCATTTACCTCTACATATTTTGACTGCAACAGATAACAGTGACTATCACCTACCACAATCCGAAAAAGGTTGCATTAAAAATTTTTTAAACTCAAAAATTCTTATAATTAGTTACTGTAGAATATAAGACATCTTATATGACATGAAAAACGTCCAAAAATTATTATATTTTAGTTATGCTCTCATGTAATTGAACGATTTTCAATTGAAGTCATCTTTATCATTTTTTCTTATATTCTAATACTTTTTGTTTACTTCTCTGATAATTTCTAAACACAAAGATCAATTTCATCTTGTATTTTTTCAAGTGTATGCGAAATCTAAAATCCAATTATTTCAAAGTTTACATTCATCTAACATTCTAATAAAAATCTTATTATATTTTAGCTCTACAAAACGAATCTGCCAGTTCAGCGTAGTGAATTATTACAAACTTAAGTCCTGCTTTAAGTTTTCATAGAAATGCTGCTGTTATTTTTGCAATTAGACTTTTTTCTAGTTATGAAACCTATGTCTTATGAATTATCAAATTCTGGGAAAATATAATATTAGCTGCAATCCAGAACCAAACGGCGTTTATGTAAAATTTTCTCATTATTATTTTTTATGTGTAAAAATCAAAATATTCCGAATAAAATAAACCATACCATAACAACTGAATTTGGCAAACATATACAAACTCTATTAATAGCATTCTTAAGGACTATTCTTAATCAGAAATCAGAATTGCAGGTGATTTACTGATTTCAATGTTAAAATTCGCTTCAATATTAATTATTAAAAACAACGTTAGAAATCTTTAACTCACTTCACCAATCAACTCAATTGTCAATTGGCTATCTCTGAAGTAATAATTACAGTAGCAGGAGCTACAAAATTTCAACTTATAATTAATATAATTTCTGAAATCCAATACCTAAATATAAATATTTAGTCTTATTGGGAATTAATTTTCCCGTTATATTACACATAATTTAACCGTTTTAGCATAATTTGTATCAGAAAACATTCGAAATCATATAAAATAAATTTTCATATAAAAATATCACTTTAAATTTTTAAAATATACTTTTATACTTATTTAAATTTTTCAATTTTAAATTTTGTCTATTTTTAAAGTTCAAAATATATTTTTATTCTAGGTCAAGTTCTTTCAGAAAGTTAATTCTCAAGAAAATAATTATTAAGCTAATTACAAAAAAAAAAAAATAGAAACAAACAAAAGAAACAAAACAAAATGAAAACAAAAACAGAAAGAAAAGACAAAAACCTTACTAAATTATTTCCTGTGGGAAATGAAATGAATGAAAACTCATATATGTATATAAAGTATAATATACAGTTATTATTATAGACTAAAAAAATAAAATGTTCTGAATAAATTCTCTTAAAGACCTTCCTATTCATTTTTATTTAAATTTTTTATAAATATTCATTACATCTTCAGAACAGAAAATTCCATCTAACTTAAAATTATCATTATTCATTTAATTATACTTCTTTTATTATCCTAGTCAATTTATTTATTATAATATAATAAAATTTTAAATTCGTCCTTTTAAAATACATATATTAATATCCCAGTATTGAATTGGTGAATTTTTTGAAAATTTTCTTTAAAAACCAAAATCAGTAATACTAAATTGATTATTATAATTTAAACTAGATTCACCATATATATATATATATATATATGTATACAGTAATAATAATAACAATAATAATAATAGATATTAATATTATCCTTGAATGCTTAGCGCACATATAATATACACACACACATCCACATTGTAAAGAAAAACTTTTCGACTATACTAAAAAGATAAAATTTTATAAATCACAATATAATAATACTTTAGACATATTAGAGTAATACTATATCTTATTACATACATATATAAAATGTTATGTATAACTAAAAAAAAAAAACATATATCTAATATAACCACCATTAGGTCCTTAATAAGAAAATAAACTTGAAAATTATTTCAAATTATCAACAATATTATAGGGATTCTCATTCTTATTTTATTTTTATTGCTTTGGAAAAACAAACCCGCTAACGACATCTTTAGCACTGACATGATTTTCTATCCAGTTGTTGAAATTATTTATATTTGTATTCTTTTTACTTTATTTTATTATTCTCCCTTCAATTTTCTTAAAAACAAAAAAAAAAAAACAAAAATATAAAAATAAAACAATATCCAAAGAAAATATTTTATTTTCTTAAATAAGATGGGAAAACTTAACAAAAATTTATTCGTAGATTTTCATTTATTCGAAGTTGATACAACCAAAATTAGTTGAGTATGGTAAGACAAGGGCATAAAATCCAAAAATTTAAAATTGGACAAATCCATATTATTTATAAGTAGATAATATATACGTATTTATATAGGTATACATATTTATTTTTTTCTATAAATGTTATTTTGTTTATAAAAACTGAGACTCTAAAAATATGTTCTAATAAAAAAAAAAAAAAAATCTTCCCTAACCAATATAAAGTCCTTTGAGTCTATATCTAGTTGAGTTTAAAAAAAACATATAATTATTAATATATACCTTACTATATAATTTTATGACGCACCCGTAATAATTTTTCAGAAATATGGAACAAAAAAAAAACCATAAATAGAAAATACAAAAATAAAATATTTATTTTCATCATGTCTCAATAATACAGAATAATTGAAAGACACAAAAATAAAGGACCTCAATTTTAATAAAATCCTTGTTCAGTATAATAATAATATAGTCTTACATAAAGATTTATTTCTATATTTTCTAAATTATTTTAAAATGGAAAATTGAAAAACAAAATAAAACAAAATAAACAAACTTCTCATTATCTGGGGTATAAATTGATTTTTCCGCATTTTTAGAAAATTTTCCAATCTAAGAAACTTTTAACAACAAAGCCAAAAACAAGAACAAAAAATAAATAAAAAAAAAATGCAACAAAAAAAATGTAAATAGAAATTGAGAAAACAATCAAAATTATTTTCTTTTCTCATTTTGATTCTTTATATAAAAATTTTCCTTGAAATTTTGGAAAACAAAAAAAAGGAAAAAAAAAAATTTGTAAAATGAAAATATTTTAATTTCAAAAATATTTCTCTTCAACTTAAAAATATTGAAGAGTATCTTTTTGCATCTTTGTTTTGTTTTTATCTTTTTTCTTTCATTACAGAAAATGTGACCTTTTCCATTTTTTAAGAATATATATTATAATATTTCCATTCCAGAAACCCAGAAAAATTATTTTTGACCAATACACAAGCATTCAAACAAAAAATAAAGAAATCGAAATAGGGGAAGAGATAAGAATATAATAATATATACCCAATTTTAAGGATTTTTTTTTTTTGCCTAAATGAGAAAAATAAAAACAAAAAATTTAACTTAAATAAGTCAATGAATTATCTATTAGTATTTAATAAAAATAAAATTAAAATCGACGTGGTTAAATTATTTTGAAAAATTATTATTATCAATATTATTATCTTGGATACTATAAAAACCGATATTGTCAAATGTCGTCATTATGAATTTGGATAGTTATAAGTTTTTACAAAACTGTAAATTTCATTATATCGCTTGTTTAAAACAACAACGGCATAACTCAAAAAAACATAGTTTTTTGCTACACGCATTTTAAGGGTTTAAACTATTATATCCTGGCTAAGACATAATATTTCTCCTTCAAATTAAAACTTTGTATTCTAAGAACATTAAACTAGAAAGTTGAGGTGCAACTAACTCGATAGGTAGCTATTTAAAATACTTAGAGTCTTTAAA
Organism: Argyra leucocephala; assembly: GCA_963942445.1. Taxonomy (NCBI): domain Eukaryota; kingdom Metazoa; phylum Arthropoda; class Insecta; order Diptera; family Dolichopodidae; genus Argyra; species Argyra leucocephala. The sequence continues at coordinate 65,081,550 of OZ012681.1, read as the reverse complement.
AGAAACTTGGGTTCCAATATATGTCGTTGTTGCAGCAGAATCTGTTTTGTCCGACGACTTAAATAGAATTGGTACGTTACAACACCTAACGAAATAAAAAAAATAGCGAATTATTTTTACTTATGTCAGTCTTGTATTAAAAATTTAATGACTTATGTTTCTTAAAATTTAATTTATTACTTATGTTTTTTTAACATTTAGAATAGTGAGAAAGCTAAAGAGGTATAAAAAATATACTATTTACATTTTAATTTTATTTTAGGTAATAATTCAACATAAATCTTTTCACGAAAAATCATAGAAATATTTTTAGTTTTAAATTAAAATAATTAACATAACTTTAACATAAAATAAAATACTCTTCTTAAGCAAAACAAAAATTAATTTGGGTCTTAAAGCAAAAACATAATTAAATCAAACTAAAAAAAAATCAGGTTATCTATAAATTTTTAAAGAATGGTGTGTGTATCTTTGGAATATGGTTTTTTCAAGAAGTTCGAGAATATCTTTTCTGTTTTTCTCAGAAATTCCAGGTTTTGTCTGGAAAGCTTTCCTTAGAAGAATAGTTTGCATACTCGAATTGTCTCACCGTTTAGTTGAAAAAAGAATGCATTAATTAAATTTCTTTCTGGCTGTTTTAGATCAACCAGAGCATAACGATATTTTTGTTTAATGGGATTCATACTATTGTTAATAAATTGTCGCTGTTTTTCAACATTTCCTAATTCCCAAAACTTTTTAAAAATTTCCAGCCTCTCTTCTTCAGTAAATTTATTAAAACATTTCATTTTACATTTTTCATTCCATTTTTCTTTCTTTGTGCATTTTCACAGTTGCACTATTCATCTAGTTGAAGTATTCCTTTCCAGATTTCTTAGTCGTTTTGATACATTTCTTTTCCATAAATTTTAATTTTTTTGACGTTTACTTCTTTTTTTAAGAAGATGTAGCATTGAGCTCAAACTAAAGGCACTTTCACTATTATTACTAACAAGTATATGACTTTCTTAAATCTTATCATCACAAAAAGTATCATCAGGTAAATAAGTTTTATCATGGTTTTATCGTAGATGTGCTAGATGAAGATGAAGTGGAGGTAGAAATTAAGGAAGCTGCAAAAATACAGTTTTTTTTTTTATAAAACAATTCTTTGTTATAATTTTTTTTTCTTCTTATGTAATCTTTTTTAATTATTATAGTATTTAAAAAGAAATATGTTGAAAAATTAACTAAACAATCTTATATAACTTAAGGGTACAAAGTTACCACAGTTTTCCTAATGCTCTTTGAGAGGCATCAATTCCGTGCATGATTTTTTTTCATTAAGTAAAATTTTCGCAATGTAAAAATAGCAAACCATGATTTAAAAAAAAATATTATAAATATGAAAAGTATTGAAAAAAGTATTATATATAAAAGTATATACAACATTGCCTTCCGGAAATTTTTCGACAGGTGTTAATGGAATGCATGTATTTTCCTGGCTAATAAAAGCAGAATATTCTGAAATGAATTAATGTAGATTAAGTTGTTGAAAGTTTCTAATCGTTCAAATACTTGCGCTAGAAAAACTTAGTTAGATATAACATTTGGGTCTTTATCTTGAGTAAAACCCTGATTAAAATTAATATTTTACACTAATCACATTTAAAGTTTATAATTGTTTGTACTGACGTTTAGAATCAAAAATTAATATAATTTTTAATAAAACTTGTCTCTGTGTCTTTGTGCTAACTCCTCTTTTTGGCCCCAAAATTTCTAAATATTCAAATTTTGCATTGCAAAATTTAATTTATTTGTATTATTTGTTTGGAATGTTTTTATTTCTTTTGAAATAAATACATAAAACAAAAAATAATGATAAATTTTATGATAAAATTGAAAGTAATATTGACACTAGCCAAAAAAAATCATCACTAAATTCTAGTTTTTACTACAATATCGTCACATTAAGAAATATGCCAACTCTCAATGTTAAGATTTAACAAACTGTTAATTGCAATAAAGCACTATCCCAAATAATACCCAAATAAATAATTTTTACTGGCACAACTAAAAATAAATCAATGTTGAACTAAAATATCCGAGAAAATCGAGTTATGCCAAAACGATAATTTTTCTCTCACGGTTTCAATTTGAAAGCTACAACTTAGTTGCTTTGCTTTATATAATAGAGAATAAAAAAACATCAGTTTTCTACATTAATAACTCAAAACTCCAATTTTTTGAGTTATGCCGTTGTTGTTTTAAACAAGCGAATCTTTAATAATGAGTTTTAAATAATAGTAGTGTAATACAATTTTTAGTGTTTTGTATATAATAATTCTAATTTAAATTATAGAACAATAAACACTGTTCTTCAAATTAAAGATTTAGGAGTCGTTATTGTAATATCGTCATATTGATTTTATAATACAAAGTTTTTGTTATTATTATTTATTTGTTATGCGTTAATTTCACTATACAATTTTTCTTATTTCTAATTTCAATAATTAAGAGCTTATACGAATGTATTTACAACCTATGGCTTATAATTTATTTAGACTAACCTGAACTTTTCTATCTGAAATATTATTCAAAGCTTTTTTTTATGCTTGGATTCATCAAGAGAAATTCACAACAATTCTCTGTTCCATAAACATTCAAAGTCCTACATATTTCAATGGGTTTATTTGTTATAAATTAATAAAATTATTTTAATAAATAAAATAAAACACTTGTTAATCACTATTCACTAATTAAGAAAATATATGTAGATTTTCTTATATATTTTATTTTAATTTAATATTTTAATAAAAATAAAAAATAAAAATATATGAGCCGACATGTTTCGTCCTTTTAAGACATTATCAAGACTAAGTAAATAACATTAAATTTAAATTTAAAAGTAAACATGTAGTGCAAGTATACCAGTACAAAAAATATTAACTGGTAAATTACTAGTAAAAATTATACATTTATTAAAAAACACACATATGATTTTAATATTAGCTAGGATTGACATGTTGTAAGCGACAAAGTTTACAAAATACAGAATTTGATTTACGATTTAAAAAAAATTACTATTAAGTAGTGGGTTCTCATTAGTTAGGTCTAACTGATTGTTTAATAAGTTGACTTTTTTTATTTTTAGTTTCTTAATATGAAAAATTTCATATTTATCCAAAACTCTGCTACCTGTTACTTCCTTTACCAATTCCAATTTGTCAATGTCGGTAAAGTGGTCTGAATATTTTAAGTGATGAGCTATGCCTGATGACGGATAGGGAGAAGCTACCGATTTTATGTGTTCGGCAAATCTAGTTTGGAGGGTTCGTTTTGTTTTGCCAACATATACTCCATCACATCCTCCACACTGAATTTTATAAAATCCACTTTTTGTTAAAATATTATCTGGCTTCGGTTGTCTTATTTTATTGTTAACAAAAATATTTTTTAACGTGTAGTTGTTAAAAAATACCGGTTGTATATTAGCCGCCCTAAGTGGTTTTGTTAAATATTCGGAAATGTTTTTGATATACGGTATTTTTCTATAATTAATTATTTCCTTATCAACGTCAATTTTTGGAGATATCAAATTACAAATATATTTTCTAGGTTTAGATTTTAAAATTTTGTAAACCAAGTCTTTTTTATATCCATTATTTCTTGCAATGTCAATTATAATACTAAGCTCCTTTTTAAATTTATCGTCAGTTAACGGTATGCTAATTAATCGGAATATTAAATTATGGAACGATGACATTTTAGTTGACCAAGGATGATTTGATGACAGAGGAATAACTGCATCGGAAAAAGTTTCTTTTCGATAAATGTCAAAAAACAAATTGTTGTTAGAAATGTTTATGGTCAAATCCAGGAAATTAATTTTTTCCCCTCAATATTCCACAGTAAATTTAATATTTTTATCCAATTTGTTTAGACATTTTTCAACAAAAACATGTAATTCTCTTTCCGTGCCTGTCCATAAACATAACACATCATCTACATATCTTATCCAAAATATAATATTTTTCATCAAGTAATATTGTTGATTTAATAATAATTTATTTGTTATTCCAGTTTTTAATACTACGTGAAAGTAGGAGCTATTATTGGTATTCTGCCATCCAGTGTTCTTCTTAATTACCAACAAATGGTATATTGAACGGATTGGAATTTCGTGGTTGACTAAATAAATAACGAAATCGCAATTTTGTGGACTAAGCGTAGTCGTTGTAGACAATTGAGTGTAGTAGAATCAAAACCGATACATTTTCATTTTTGTATTTTCTATTTATTGTAAAAAAATCAACTAATGATTGGATAACATTCTTTTGACTAAACTTTAATGTTACTTTTTTATTAAAGTTGTTTCAAAATCAATTTTTCAATTAGAAAAACGAATTTGAAAAACGATAGTTGAATCAAAACTAGTACATTTGCAATTTTCAGTTGAATTAAACCGTATCATTTACATGTAAACAAAATATTGCAACAAAATCAGTCTTTTATAAAAAAACCATAGTACTATTTTCTAATTAATTATTTTACTGTCTAACTATCTGATATTAGTTTTGGCGTGAATTTTAGTTTAAAAGTAATATCAAAGTAAATAGGTGTTTAATTTTTTTAATTATGTCACAAAATTTTATCATTTGTTCAGGTTTGTTTCCAGCTTTCATAAATATTTTGCGAATAAGAAACAGTCGAGTTCGTATAATATGCAAGCGTTTCGTTACAACTGAAACAATACCAAAGAAAACCGGTATTATTTAACGCAAATGTATCGGTTTTGTTTCTACTACACTCAATTTACATCGAAAATGCTTTTTCGACTATCATAATGATGTACCACGAAGCGAAATAAAAATTAAGAAGTTAAATAATTTGCAAAACAGTTTCTTAAACTAAATGTTTGGGTATTTAAATACATCTCTAGATCTACTACAATCCAGACAAACATTTTTTTCAATAGATTGAAAAAACATTAAATGGTCTTTAGAAATTTTCCCAATTTTTCCCAATTATTTCTTTAGCTTTAAACACTGCGACGGGGGTTTTGAGGGAGATGTTGTATCGGCGTATGACCCAAGGATAGCTAGAATTCTTAGCTTTCCAAAAATATACATATTTAGTGGTGCATCTTATCCTTTAAGGACGAAAAGGACATTTGAAAGTATCCTTGTTATTTGTATGTTTTTGTATAAAAACCGTTATATCTGTTGATCTATTAAATATATATATATACATATTCAGTTATATTCTAGAGAGACAATGGTCCGGAGCATATTATAACATTTATTTGATGATAATTGGTCCTCTTCGTCCTTAAAGAATAAAATACGCCACTAAAGATATATATTTTTGAAAAGCTAGCTCCTCAGAAGAGCCACTGCGAAAAACAAAAGAAAAACAAGTCTTGAGAATTTTAGTTAGCTCACTGAAAACGAACTGGTTCCACCTTTTTTCTCTTTAATGAAATAAAAATTAATTCAATATCTATTAAGTAACGGTATATCTGTTTTAATGCACTAAATTTTTATATGTTTAAAAACCCGAGAGGCAGTTTAGTTAAATTATTATACCCAACAAACAATTGACTCATACCATAGTAAAAAACCATTTTGCATGAAAACACAAAAAATTATTGTGAAAGTCGATTCAAAAAATAAAAGTGTTAAACTAGTTCAAAATTTAATCAAAATTATGGGACATTTTCATTATTTACTAAAGTATTACAAAATCAGAAAAAAAAAAAACAGAAAAACAAATTAAGTTTATCAAAAAAAATTCAAATAATTTAACCACGTGTATAACTCTAATTAAAATATTTAAGAATATATTATATATATATATATATATCCTTTAAGTGATAATGAAGTCTATATTTCTAAGGATATTTAAGAGTTTTTTTGTGTTTTTCTTCTCATTTTTTTTTTTGCTTCTATATTGGAATATTTTATACCCTTGTCAATAAAGCTTTCAAGAGGATTATTGATAACAACTTTATACATATACATTTATTGTTTTTGTATTAAAAGGACTCGAATTTTTTGTTTTCTGTTTTTTTTTCTATGTTTTTGTTTTCTATATCTATTGTTATTTTCCTTCTCGGATCTAATTATGTATATTATATTTACATAGAAAATATCTAGACCTATATAAAGAAATCTATAGTTTTTCCTGTAAATAATTTTACATTGAATTTAATTCTACTACTATATAATAATACTCTTAATCAATTTTTCAGTTGCTTTAAAATTTTCTGAATAATTTTCTATAGATAAATAAATCTTGTTTTCATCTTTTGTTTTTTTTTATGTTAAAAAACTACAGTAAAGAATTTAATGAGGGATTAAAAAAGAATGAGAAAAAAAAAAACAAAAATAAATTAAAAATGATAAATAAAATTATAAAAAAAAAAAAAAATAAACTAAAAAAAAAATAATTAGAAAAGAATGTGAATTTTAATAGGATAATAATGAAGACCCAATAAAAAGTGAAAGAAGAGAAGGAGGTGAAGGATAGAAATGTACCTACTGTGTATTTTTTTTATTATTAGAATGAGATGTCAATTTGTGTAAGTATTTAAGTATATGTAAATATGTATAAAAATAAATTTATCAATTAAAAATTTGGTGAACAAGGCATTTACATTACTGCCATGACAGTAGATTAAAGATTTGACATTACAATTTACTTGTTTTCTATTAATGGGTGATTCAAAATGCCATGTAAGCGCCTAAAATGCATTCAAAAAAGTGTAATGAAATGAACATGTAATAAAATTCTAAAAGGATATTTGTGTATTTAGTGTAGGTTTTGCTAATTAATCATTCAAGAGAAATAAATTTATTTTGTTACAAGTAACACATTTTAAATTTATTTTCTATGTTTCAAATTATCTGATGATTCTAGAACTCATCCAATATAGTATCTAAGAATTACAGATTTTTATTTAAATGCAATGTACCGAATTATTAAAATTATAATATAAAAATTTATTTGAATGAAAATCATGATTTGATTTAAAAAAAAATATTGTATAAAGACATTTCTTATAATATAACTTTTTTTTTTTTTGTTTATGGCCAAAATAATGGTATAAACACCCTAGCTGCTTTCGCAGAATTTTAACCAGTTAGTATAGCAATAGAATAAAAGAAAGTATAAAGGAAATAAATAAATAACATAAACGGAAAATAAGAAGATGAGAATAGAAATAGAAAAGAAATAGCGACACAGGTTTACAGACAACTTAACAGAAATTGATTCACTCATTTTTTGATAACTTCCAAGTTGTATTTTTGGGGGAACGCATGAGGCGGTAGAGTGTTCCATAGTTTAGAGATTCGGTTAACGAAAGAATTTTTGTATTTCACAGTTCTGGTTCGAAGGGGCTCGACTACAAATTTGTGGGAACTGACTGCTCTGCGAGTATTTCGTTGGAATGGTTTTATTTTTGGCATAATACTTTTAATTTCGTCAGAACAATTACCCAATAGATATTTATAAAACAGAGTGGCTGCTCCTACATTTCGACGGTGATTCAGCGGTGTTAGGTGCTGTGTAACATCTCCATCATTAATAATTTTGATGGCTCGCTTTTGTACTTTATCTAAGCCCCAAATATGTAAGTTATACTCAAGTCGGGGTCGAATGTATGCCCTGTATATTAGAAGAAGGTTGGATGGTGTAAAATATTTTTTACTTCTGCTTAAGAATCCGCAATTATTTCGCGGCATCTTTTGCAATTTCAAAAATGTGGTCCTGCCACGAAAGCTTGTTGTTTATCTCCATTCCAAGAATTCTTAAGGTTTCGGAGTTTTCAATATTTACATTATCGAAAAGGATACTTGGTAATGAAGGCCTTTGCTTTGTTGATATTAGGAAGCTCTGGGTTTTTGAAGCGTTAAATTTTACCATATTTACACTTTCCCAGGCTTGAATTTTTTGGAGATCGCTGTTTAGAGCTCGAGAGATGTTATTTCGTTCTCTATTTACCGAAGTCTGGGTCACTTCAGCAGCTTTCTCAAAAAAATACAAGGAATCAAGGGTGCTGTCATCAGCAAAGCTATGTATATGATTTGAAGACGTTGATAGGAGATCATATATAAAGATTATAAATAATGTTGGAGAAAGAACTGAGCCTTGAGGGACACCAGCATTGATATTGAATTGGACATAACCCATTCAAAACAATTTGTATTAAACGGTTTGAAAGGAAACTTTCAATCCACGTATTGAGTAAGTTTCCTAGACCAATTGCTTCTAGTTTTTTTAGTAATGCTGCGTGCCAAACGCGATCAAAAGCTTTGGAGATATCTAGAGCGACAACTTTTGCTTCACCGTATTTTTCTATGCATTTGTGCCATTTTTCAGTCAAAAAGTTCAAAAGATCACCAGTTGACCTTTTTGACCTAAAACCATATTGACAATCGCTTAGAAGGTGATTGCTTTCTAGATATGTTTTTAACTGGAAGTTAATTATAGTCTCCATGACCTTTGATATTACTGATGTTAAAGCAATTGGCCGGTAGTTTGAGGGATTTCTAAGGTCGCTTGACTGTACTTTCGAAATCTATCTAAATTATAAGTACATCTGTTTTATGAAAAAAATCCTATCTAAAAATACGCCGGTATATCTTCTTAAAAAAATAACCCCTGGACGATCATTAAGAAGTGCAAATTTAACTATTCCTAGACACTCTGGTAGATTAAGACATCTATCCTTTTTTGTAAGGACTGTCGGGTTGTGGAATTCTTTGACGAACGTAGTCAGGTGTGATTTCTCTATTTCTAAATTCCTTGAGCTTTGTTGGGTATATTTTAAGGAAAAAGTGTAGTTATTAATTAAGAAGAATAAAAGTTTTGTAGAATAATGCTTGTTAGGTGTGAGACGTCTGAAAGATAGTTTTGTTTGGAGGAGAGATTTTTTTTTTATTTTATTTTATTTTTTTTTTTTTTTTTTAATTTTGTTTTATTAATTTCTTTTCTTTATAAATTATTTTCATTATTGTTAATTTCTTTAGGTTAAGGTTTAATTTAATTTAAGTTAATTTAGGAATTATGAATTTGCTACACATTATACTTTATATACTCCTATAGAGACTTACCGTCTCATGTATATGTACGAAATAAAATGAAATAAAATAAATAAATAAAATAATATTTACGTATTCTGGAATTCTGTACTATCAAAAACTGATATGTGATACCAAGATTATATTTATATAAATTGTAAAAATACTTCAACCACATTTTCGTTGAATAATTCGTAGGTTAAAAATATTCAAAAAATTACGTAATTTCACACATTTATCTGGAAAATTTTATAGTTGTATAAAGAGTTAAAAGAATGGTATTCATTTTACAGGGATTCATTGATTATATCAAAGCTATTAGTTGAATGTATTTATATCATAATCCGGAACTAAAGATTATTAGTTTTAGTTATTGTATACATTACGTCGCATTAGAATTATTTTATCGTATACGCCATTTAGTACATTTTGAGTAAATCGATTTTGAATATTTAGGTTGAAAATACTAAAAAACCACCCGAAAAATATTTAAAGTTTTTACATCGTTAATTTAAATTGAACAATTTTGCACTTAAATTTAAATTTTGAAGATAATTAGTACATTTTAAAAAAATTCATGTTGATTTGAATATCATTGGAAGTATATATAGCTTTTCTTATTTGTTCCTGAGTATGATATGGTACAAAGTTTTTTGGATATTGTGACAATATAAAAACTAACAAGTAATTTTTAGTAAAATAATGGTTATGAAGCGATATGGAATAAAATAATTTTATATGGATTCTTAATACAGCCTTTTTTTGATAATGATTAATGAATAAGTCGAAACAAGTCGAGAAAATGTATTAAATAAAATGATCAATCAAAATGGTAGTTCTATAATAAGAAATAGAAATTGCAAAAGTTTTTCTTCAAAAAGTAGAATATAAGTTTTTCAATAAGAGCCAACCCCAGGTTCTATAATCAAAGTAATTTTAAAATTAATTTAAAGAAAACAAATATTTGTTTTTTATATTTTAAATAATATTAATTTTTATTCCAATCTAATCTAACAGGCTTTTTTTTAAGTAAAAAAAATTTTCTTTCTTAATAAGATTTTTTTTTTGTTTTGATTTTTAATTCATTTATTCACATTATAGTAAAATTATAATACTTAAAATATACATTTACTAAATAAAAATAACGAAAACTTAACACTTTTTTGTAGCATATTAATAATATTTAAATTTTTAAATTTCATCTTTAAATAAAATAAAAGGTAAAATAACCTAAATCTAATCGTTTTTTTCAATAAATAAAATAAAATATAGCACATTTTCTTCTTAAAATACAGTAAATAAAAATAAAAAAAATAATATAATAACTTTAAAGTAAGAAAATATTTTATATGAACTTATAGTACATTTTTGAGAAAATTCCAAATCAGAATTAGTATTACAGCCCGCTTCTGTTTCGTCTATATTTTGTTTAACTTAACCATATTCTATCATATCTATATCACTCTCTGTAGAGTCTATCTAAAGTTTCATGTCCCATTCTAATAAAATAAATTATTAAAATTTCTGCATAATCCAAAGCTTATAAAATACGCATTATTACAAAAACTATATGCATTTGCTCTTTTTTGCTTAATGCACATTTTATGAGATTTGGTTTCGCAGTTGATATCGATTAATAAAAATAAAATATTTTATCTTCTTAGCAAATTCGAAATTGGTGACGACATTTTAATTTCACGACGTGTAAAATATATTCTCACTTTAAAAGTTCACATGCTACTTATCAATGATAGTACCCCAATTTCATATGAACTTTATTGTTTTTAAACTTAAATTTTCAATGGATATGGTACAATATAATTTTACGCAAATTCAATATTATTTTGTTCCATTTCCGTATAATTAAAGTTTCTTGTGCGTATGGGACAAAATAATATTAACATTTTTTTTGTTATTATTTCATTCCAAATCCATGGCCAATGAAAGTAGTTGAAAAAATAATACTAACAAAATAAATTTGCTTTTTACTTGGCATAGCTATATGCTAAAAATTAAAGTTTTTGGGTTATGGGATAAAAATTTGTCATATACTTGTAAAATTGGTGGATATGGGACAACATCATTACTCATTATCTCAGAAACTAAATAAGATAGATGAAAACGGACAAGATATTCAAAAAGAGCTGACATCAAAACCTCTAGATCAATCGTTAGGTCAATTTACCCAAAATTGGCGTAGGTATGGAATAAAATAATACTCATGCGACGATTAATTAAATTTTAAAAATATTTGCACCCTATGAATAAATCCCAGCAAATTGACTGTATAGGTTTATTGAATTTTAATATTATATCTATTTTTGAGTTCATACAAAATTTCTTGATAAACACAAATATTGATTTTTATTTTAGTTTAGTAGCCAACACCTTGTGAAAACGATTAGGATAAATAATAAAAATAATCCTTGGTTTAAAAGCTCTCTTCGTAATATGAAAATTAGAAAAATCAACCAATATAATGAAGCAATTTCAACAAATTCTCATGATGACTGGGTGAAATATAAAATCATACGAAATAAATATAAAAACCAGCTAAATCAGACTAAAAATAACTTTATAAGTAATAAAATTCTCAAGAGCAAGGACCAATCAAAAATGTGGAAAACAATAAAAACGCTAGTACTAAAAGAAAAAAAAATAACATTATCGAAGTCAAGTTTAACGGTTTGATTTATAAAAACAGTATGGATATAGCAACAAATTTCAATACATACTTTGTAAATAGTGTAGTAGCAATTAATAATAGTATTCCAAACATACCATACCAAAATTTAATATTAAGAAATAATACAAATCAGTTTAATTTTAAAACAATGGAGGAAAATGATTTGAAAGGTATTTTAAAAAAAAAATAAATAATAAAATGGACTTTAATCATGTAAACTGTAAAATGTTATTGGATGTTTTTGACTTAATAACACATAATTTGATTGAAGTTATAAATGGCTCGTTACATATGGGAATTTATCCAGAAGCATGGAAGGAAACAGTAGTAACACCAATAGAAAAAGTAAAAATCACAAAAATTTGCAGTGAATTCCGTCCAAGTAATATGACAAGCATAGAGTCAAAAATTATTGAGAAGTTTGTATATATTCAACTTGAAAGGTATTTGAATGAGAACAATTTAATATCTAAATTTCAATCAGGTTTTAGGAAAAACCACAGTTGTGAAGCAGTTCTGAATCTGATTGTAGCAAATTGGAAACAGCTTGTAGACGAAAAGCAAACGATAGTAGCGGTCTTCCTTGACTTAAAAAGAGCATTTGAAACAGTAGACAGGAATATTCTATTATCGAAATTAGAAGCAATAGGCGTTGAAAATATAGAACTTAATTGGTTTAAGTCATATTTAAGTAATAGAAGTCAAAAAACTAAAGTCAACGGTGTAGTCTCACAGGCAATTGAAGTTTTGTTGGGAGCTCCACAAGGATCTGTATTAGGGGTGTTATTGTTTTTAATATACATAAATGATATGGAGATAGCTGTAATTTTTGCGCAACTAATCCTGTTTGCGGACGATGCACTTCTATATGTTTCAGTAAAATCAGCTGATGATTGCATAGAGAAAATAAATAATGATTTGGAAAGAGTCAACAAGTGGCTAAGAATGAATAAATTAAAGCTAAATTTAGATAAAGCAAAGTTCATGATAATTAATGGTAGTTCAGAATACCAAGTAAAAATCGATGATGAACCTGTTGAAAAAATAAGCGAAATTAAGTACTTAGGGTTAATACTAGTTGATCAATTAAAATTTCATAAGCATCTTGATTATACATGCAAAAAAATCTCGAAAAAAACATACTTCTTCAACAAAATCAGAGATAAAATGTCTCAAAAATGTGCAATATCAGTATACAATGCAATTATTAAGCCTAATTTTGAACTATATTAAGCTACAAAATAAAAATATGAGAAGTATTTTGAAATGTAATAGATTAACACATATAGACAATATGTTGAAGTCATTAAATTGGCTGAATATTAAACAAAGATTAATATTTAATACACTTGTGCTCATCTTCAAAATTAAGCACAATATGAAGCCGATATATTTATCAGAAAAATTAACATATGTAGGTGATGTTCAACATTATAGCTTAAGAAACATCTCCAACTTTAGATTACAGTTTTTTAGAACGGATCTGGCTCAAAAGAATGCAATGTATGAAGGGTTAAAGCTATTTAACAATTTACCTCCGGAAATAAAAACTGAAACTAGTTATGAAATGTATAAAAAAAAAACTTATTAAAAATATAAAAACATCTTATTTATTAAATTAAAATGAATGTAAAAAATATTGTAAGTAGTATTGTAATATTTTATATATTTACATGTATAAAAAACTAAATAAATTAATAAATCTAAAAATCTAAATCTAAAAATTATTTTAAAAAAATCATTAATTAAAATTAGAAATAGAGTGGGTGAAGTTTCTGTGAAATCCTATGAATACCATTATTTTATTGACGTATTCTCAGAGTAATTTAATGGTTAACTATAGTTCAAATGTGACGTAAGTTATTTGATTATTTTATATAATAATTTCAATTATAATTTTATTATTGTTTCTACATAATACATAATATGAGACATTTGTATGTTCCTTAATTATTTATAACAAAAACTTTTCTAAGCTTTCTAAATTTATTTATAATCATTAACTGGCTTTCGAATATTGCTCGATATCACATACTGTAATAAATAATAATATGAAGTAATCGTGTGTTGTACTGTATTTATGAAATTATCCTTTTTCCGTAAGTTTTCAAATCGTTTATAGGTCTTTATTAACTTGCTTCGACGTTTATAATGTTTGCTTGTTTTTTAGCCGTTTGATTTTTAGTCGCTGAGCTGATGTTACTTTTGTTTGCATTTTTTGAAAAGAAATATAAAAAAGAGTATTATGCAATCAGCAATGCAATCAATCATATCAATCGCTTATTTTATATTTTTAGTTTATTTCGGCTAATTTTCATTTTCTGTAATTACGTTAATCACTTTCTTTGAAAATTTTATATGAAGCTATCATTTTAAAGTTTATTTTTGTAGTTTTAATGTACTTTAATTAGATGTAAGCTCTAAAAACAAAATTTTTTAAATTTTTCATATAATAAAATAAATTGTTTCATTTAAAATGCTAATGCTAGACCGGCGAATGTTACGCCGGGAATAGCTAGTATCTTAATTGAATTAGTGAAGTAGTTAGCATAAAAATAAGAGTGTGGAATGATATTGATACATTCATTTGGATCGTGAATGTTTTCCTTGCCCGTGGAACACATTCACGACACAAGTAGGTAACAAAATGGTGTAAATGGTCGCAAATGTCCAGGCACATGTGTCTCTCATTATAATAAAGTGTCGCGTGTTTGTCGACACATTTCGAACACATGTGTTTCTTGATAATTACAGCACAAGTGTCGAGAAAGTGTCGACACTCTTCGCACACATGTGCACCTAATATTTACAGTTAATTAATATAGTCGACAAGGTGTTGACACATTTCGTACACATCTCCTCCTGATATTTACAGCACATGTGTCGAGGAAGTGACGAAAGACTTCACACGCATGTGCTCCTATTTATGGCAAATTTATTCGATAAATTGTCGACAGATTTCTTATTCTCTTATAATATTTTCCAAAAATTAAACAAAATTCAATTTTTGTGCCAAGTGCATGATTACTGTGCCATATTTCCAGCTAGAATATAGGATAAAAAGTAAAGTAGTAATAAAGTAGCAATTCTATAAAAAAGTTTCATAAAATTGATTTTTACTAATTTATAAATACTGCTCAAATTCTAATATTTTAACAAGTCTCGAATTTTTTCTACAAAACTTGATTCAAATTCCGATTTTCTAAGAATCAAAATACGGACATAGTAGCAACACTTTAAGGACACTGCAAAGAAAAATCGATAAAATAGGTATAGTTGTAAAAGTAAAAATATGGACACAACAGAAACATTTTAGGGACACTGCAAACCATAACTTTGTACAACTTATTCTTTTAGTCCACATTTTTACTAACAGTAGTATTATTTCAATTAGTTTTTATTATCTAATTGGAAGCACAATAAAAACAGTTACATTAATCTTGGCAACATACCTGTTATTTTAAACTTTTATTGCAAGTCAGTTTATAACTTTTATTTATTTATTTTAAAATTATAAGAATAACTTTATTTTTTATTAATTTGTTTTTTATTTACACACTTAGCTTAGTGTACTTACAAGAAACATTAACAAAAACAAACTAAAGCAGTAAACAGAATTGCGACTACCGACGAAAAAATTAAAATACATTCGATCTTATGTATATGCTAACAATTCCAACTACAATCGCTCAACCACATTTTCGTAGTCATCGAAATAAGGCTATTTTCTATTTTTTTCGCTGGTAGTCGGATTTGACATTTCTAACAACCTTTTTAATAATCAAAAAATAACAACAAATCTGAAATTATTAGAATAATAATTGTTTTGTTGTTTTTTTAAAGTTTAGTTGTATCAACATTTGCTTTTCTGTTTTGTTTTTTTATTTTTTAATTTTTCGTTTCGCTACAATTGTGTTTCCTTTGACGAAAAATAGTTGAGCGAAGTGAATTTCGTTGGTAGTCGGTGGTCGGTGATCGCAATTGTGTTTATCGCTTAAGGCAATAAAAAAATAGTTTGTCAACCGAATACTATTAAACTTATAAGTAAAAGTAAAAGAAAAACAAAAAAAAAAATAGTTTTATTATTTTTCTCTTCTGCTGGGTACACAATTAGGAACACATTGTGTTCCTTCATCTTTCTACGACACATTTTGTTTATCGGGAGTGCCAATTATACTATATGCAAGCTTAATAATTGACCTAATTACCGCACAATCGACCAGTGAATGGTATCTAATACATTATAATATTAATAGTTTAAAGTATGAATATTGATACAAAAAAAATTAAAAAAATAAAAACAGTAAAAATTATAATGATATGATAAATATGATAAATATCAGAAGAAGAAGACAAATAAGTTTGTATTGGTTCTTCAATTTGTATTCGACGTTAATCAACATTGTTCAGAAGCTATGCTTTTGAAATTTTAAATTTTCCACAAGTTGGTTATTTATTCTACTGTTACTGTTCTAAGTAGTGTCGTTCGCGTCCAACTAGGTATCGTCTAATATAAAAATATAATTTTCATCCTCCACGGAATTTGAATCCCTAATTTATTGTAGCATTGTTTAATTATTTTTTTGTTTGCGACATTATCGGTTAGACTACAGAAATATATTATACAGAGATAAAAGTAAAAACTTAAGATGTATACAAAAACTAAAATATTTTATTTTGTTCTAAAATTATTATTTTATACCCTAACACCTTCCATTTCTATTTAATGCTAATTACTTTATTTTATTCTTTCTATTTTTACTTTTATTTGTCTGTCACGTTCTTCTGCAAGTATTTTTAGATCAAAAAAAATTTTCTAACTTATCCAGGAGATTTTATTTGACGGTTTTTCATATTGATCGTTTAATAAATATTTCAGTGAAAAAATGTCTCTTTAATTATTTTCAAGGACGTAAGTAGTTATTTAAAATTTTCTTAAAACAATTTTCTGAATTTTGGTAAAATGAAGCTTTAATATTATAAAAAATATTTAATTAAAGAAAATAATAACGTTAGAAATTATTTACGTTCATTTAATAAATCAAATTCAATTTATGCTGGATTTTATATGTTAATACTTTAAGATACTAATTGTTTATCTATGTAAAAATTTTAATTCTTCAATAATAAATTTTGGAATTTAATTAGCTAGATACATTTAAAAAAAAAAGGAAAATGGTCCATGTACGTTCTACATATAGATACATAGATGTATGTGTCAATAAATGTATATAGATGTAAATATGTACATATTTAATAAATTATAAGTAAGAAGTTTATTTTCAGTACCTTTGCTCTTTCCAATCAAAATTGAAATTATATAAGAAAATAAACAAGGTTTTATAGCCGAACTGGATTGTTTTTTATTTCAGAAACTTTGAAGAACACTAAAATATTTTCATAAATATATTTTAACCTTTGTGTTACAACTCACAAAGTAACAGATTACATTTTCAGATCTCAATCACAATTTGTTTGAAGTTTTAAAAGATCTACGAAGCAAAAATTTATTGACATCTTTAGCTAGTTTTGGTTCTTAACCTTTTGAGTGTGTGCGCCATGTGTGCGCCAATTTTGTCCAGCAAAAAATTTAAAAATATTATGATAACACAAACTAAAGCAAAAAAGATTAAAAAAAAAAAAATTAAATATAAATTCAGCATTCAGCATTGCTGGAATTGTGAGAGAATAAACATCGCTTAAATAACGCTTGATAGGTATGAGAGCTTCAATGACTTTGTTAACACCTTTAGTTTATTATTAAAAAAATACACTAAAGTAATATCTGTTGGGAAGTATAGGAAGAAGCATGATTGGATCACTAGTGAGATAATAGATGCAATGAAGGTTAGGGATTCGTTTTCTTACTATAAAGAAAAATAACTCCATGATATTAAAGTAAAAAAATCATATGAAGAACATAGGAAAAAAGTAAAATTTCTCGCACGCACGGCAAAAAAAAATTATTGTTCTGATATGGTCTCAAGAGATCCAAGTAGCGGAAGAAATTTATGGAACTTATATAAAAGAATAATGTATGAACCACTCTGGTTCTGCTTCTAAAAGTAATATTCAGACAATTAGTCATAACAACAAAACAATTAATAGTTCCCACGAAATTTGTGATGTTTTTAATAATTTTTTTATTAACATTACAAACGAATTGTCTATAAGTGATGATCCTATTGACGAGGTATACCTGAACAGTTTTAGAAAAAATGTTTATACAAGGTTTGGACTCACTCCCACTAATTCGGAAGAGGTTAAAAATATTATAAAATTGCTCAAGTCTTCTTCTGCAACGGGTCATGATGCAATCTCAACAAAGTATTTTTCTACGGAACTTACACCAATCCTAGTCAAACTTATTAACGCTGCATTTGTATAATTTTCTTTTCCTCAATCAATGAAAATTGCTTTAGTTACTCCTGTACATAAGGGAGGTGATGCCATCAATCCCATAAACTATTGTCCTATATCGGTTCTTAGAACTTTCTCTAAAATATTTGAGAAGATCGTTCAGTTTAGACTCTCTAGTTTTATGGTAAATAATGGAATTCTGCATCAAGAACAATATGGTTTTGAGAAGAACTCCAAAACAACTGCCGCTTGTCTATCACACACAGACTTTATTACCAAAAGTATGAACTCTGGTAAATATACGGCTTGTGTCTTTTTGAACTTGCCAAAAGCCTTTGATTGTCCGGACCATGAAGTTCTGCTACATAAGTTTTCATCTCTTCGACTCACTGTAGATCAAATACGGTTTTTTAAGTCTTATTTATTCAATAGAAAACAAAGGGTTAATGTGAATGAACATTGTGGTAAGACTTTAACAATCAATAAAGGGGTTCCACAGGGCCCTGATTTATTCAAATTATACATAAATGATCTTGCATATCTTAATCTCAAAGGAAGTCTTCAACTTTATGCAGACGATGCAGTTTTGAAATATTCTACAAGTACTGAAACTGAACTCTTAGATGGGATAAGAGAGGATCTAGTCACAATTGAAGAATGGTTGGTGAAGAATAGATTATCTGTGAATATTAAGAAAACAAAGATTCTCCTATTTGAGAATAAGAATTTCGTTTCCTCAAATTTTACACACGGCCATAAAACTATAGAAATAGTGAAATCTTTTAATTACTTAGGCCTCTTAATAGACAGTAAGTTAAGATGGAATATGCACGTTGAACTAATTTCAAAAAAGATTTCGCCCTATTTTTTTATTTTAAGGAGATTGAAAAACTTTTTTAAAACAGAAACTCTGTACGCAATATATGCTTCTTTCGCACTTTTTAACCTTACGAATCTGAATCCAATTTGGAGCAGGTGCTCTCAAATCCATCTAAAAACGTTAGATATCCAACATAAAAAAGACATAAAAATATTTAATGGATTTACAAATCGCCATCCAACCAATTTGTTGTACTCCTCTAAATTCTATAGTTTTGATAATATTTGTAAAAAAGAATTGCACATGTTAGCCTTTAAAATAGTAAACAATAAAATCAAGCATAATTTCATACTCAATCGAAGAATTGATGTACACAGCCACAATACACGTAACAAAACAAACTTCTATCTTACTCTATTTAAAACTGATAACCAAAAATATTATTGTTTATATATTTGCTTGAATGTCTTTAATAATCTACCGGAGAAGCTACACATTATTGATTGTATTTCGGAATTCAAAAAGCTAAAAATGGAATATTTATTGTCGCATTAAAAGCTATATATTCTGAAAAAAGAATAATAATTAATGTGTATCTATAATTATAATTGCCAAGCATTTAAGGTCCTGCGCAGTAGACACCTTTTTATTTTATTTCGATTCTCCTACTCCTTAATGAACTTCTAATATATATAATATATAAGATTATATATAAAACAAAAATGCGCACACAGTTGAACATTTTGTGCTCATATGATTTTATTATTCAGCAAATACATTATGCATAAGTGAGATCTTATGAAAATAATAAACAAAAGCAAACAAATCAGTTATTATAATTTACATATTTACTTGCAAATGAATCTATGTACATATGTAAAAAAAAACAAAAAAACAAATTCATTTAAAATAAAAAATATAAAAACAACAAAAAAACAAATCACTTGAATTCTTCCTTTTTATCTTTAACTGTCTCTAAATTTTGGATATTTGTAGTAATAATATAGTTTTTATTAAAATTATGTATTATGTAGGTATATATATACATACCTCTTTAATGACAAAATTTTTAATTTTTAGTAATTTTATCCACTAAATTCCACTTACTATAGGAAATATATCGGAAACAAAGCAGTATATGAGGGACGTGTATTTATGTGTCCTAAATAAAACTTACTAACCACAAAACTTTTTATTAAACACGAGTGGTTTCTGCTATATCGTGCGAAGTCTATGTCAGTACGTAAATTACTGTTTTTTTAAAAACTTTAAATTTGACTTCCACTTGAAATATAATAACTCTACAGGGACCCCTAGTATGAGTATATTTAAATATAAAAGTCAAATGAAACAAAAAAAAAAAATTATTTTATTATTATTTACATTATCACACTAAAAGGTGCTTATTATTGGAAAGATAATAAAAATATAACAATATTTAAACTTGTAAGTCAAATAAAACAAAAACAAAAAAAATAATCATAAAACCATATGTGAATATTAAATTTTCTCTATATGACCAGACAGCTTTTTGCTAGGTCTTAATTTTTAAATCTATTAATAATTATTACATTAGAAATTTGTTAAAATCTTTTTTATTTAAATAATTTAATATAAAACATGTACTTAGTTAGTTTTTAAGTAATAGTTGAAGAATAAAGAAAAAAAAAAAAAACATTTAAAAACAATAGCAGAGAAAGGTAGATTGTAAGTATTTTAATTTGTTTTGGACAAAAATGGTGCATATTCATCGAGTGGAACTATTTGAACTTTCATTTAGTTTGAATTAGAATATAGAATATAGTTTCTTTCCTTTTACGTTTTTGTTTTTTTTTCCTTTCCTTTTCTTTTATCTTTTTTAATTTAATTTATTTTCGTTTTTGAGTGTAAACTTAACAGGCATGACAAATTAAATAAGGACCAAATTACAGTGCTATTTGATTATTTTTCTTCTTTTTTTATGTTCTTGATAGTAACTTAGGTAGAATAACCTTTTCATGCCTAATTCAGTACGGTACGGCAATTTTATATTACAATATCTACAATATTTCGAGCATTAAATGATCATTATCAACTCATTAAATGTGAAAAATGAGTGATAGAAAAGTGAATTCAAACAAATCATATTTTTCTCCAGACTCTTCAACATATTTTACAACTAATGCCAAAAATAAAATTGGCGTAGCTATATTAATTTTTTGTACAAAATTAAATATTAAAAACTAGAAAATACAAAATAAAATGTATGAAGCTACCCATGTATATCACAAGACTGTCATGCACCGGTGCCGTCCACATTAGGGTTAAATTTTACATTTTTTTAATAAACTTCTTTTGAAAACTTGAACAAAAAAGGAGAAATAAATTTTACAAAAAAAAAAAAACATTAAAGAACAAAAATATATATTGAGGTGTAAATTATGAAAATTTAGATATATTTTAAATAAAGTGTCTACAAAAAATTCATGATTATGGAAAAATACAGAAACTAAATTTTTGAATAATAATTAGGTAGGTGTATAAAATAAAATTATAAATATTTCTAAAGAGGAAAAGTGATTCCTTTTTTTTTCTTTTTCTATGTATTTGTGTGTATATAGAAGTCAATTTAGTGGGAAATATTTTAAATTAAATTATAATTGCTAATTTTTGAATTTTAATTAGATAATTTTGTTGATATAGAGAAGTGTTTTGACTATACTATTAGCTATATAATATTAGAATAGTAGTACTACAATGTTATAAATGTATTGGCAACTGGTAATTTGTAGGAAATATTTTAATATTGGTGTCAAATAGAATAATATACTACTCTATTGCAAAAAACTTAACCCACTTTTAAACTTAACATCATAATAAAAAATCTTGTGTAGATAATTATTATCTATAAAAGATTTGTTTTGATATTGCATCTTCTGAAGAAATGAGGAAAAAATAATAAATCGTTACATCAGTACTGAAACTGCTTTACAATACAAACATGGTAATGTGCCAACTTTTTTGCAGTGGAGTAATATATTGGATAAACCGTCCAAATTATGGTGTTTAGCTTAAATATGGTGATTTAAAAACAATATATATTTTTTGGTGTTCCTTCATAGAAGGATTAATATTTTAAAATTTTATTAATTTTATTACTTATATTTTAACTGAACAAATTATACAAATAAGATTTAGCATATTAAAATATTCACAATCATAGCTTATAAATTTACAATGAAAATTATACAAAGTTAAATCAATTGAAATATAAAAATGTTATTAAAAAGTATTGAAATTATTTAAAAAATAATAAAAAATAATGATAATATTGATAGCAAAGAGAAAAATGTGAAAGTTAAATAACGTTAAATGTATCGATAAATAAAATGTAACAATAGTTTTGAAAATATCCTTTTGCAATAAATTAAATTATACTAGACTGACAGATATAAGTCAAAAATTAGCTCCACAGTTTGATTGTATCAGTCGACACAATAATCGACTATATTTATTATTATTAAAAGCAAGTCCGCATTGATTTGACCAATTGTACATTTTCAAATAGGTACCAGGACAATTAGATAGCTAGTAAACACAAAGATAACTGGAATATCAAAACCCAACAACAAAATAATGTAATTAGGTAAAACGTGGTGAAATCTGTTAACTTATAAAATATAATGTCTTATCACATAATTGAAAACGATAATCATTTTCATAGTGCTATTCCAATTTCCAATTTTCCAATTATCCAATTTTCTCATAACTTGACATCTAAATAGGTTAGTGTTGGTAGTAAAAGAGTTATTTCCAAATACCATTTGACTAGTTTTATATCCATAATGATCTAAGTCATAGTGAACTAAACCATTTTGACAAGTAAAGTAACATGATTGATGTCCAACGTTTTGTTAAGTATAACACCATAGTTTTTGGTAATAATGATCAAAAGAAGGAATGATTTTCATATTAAGGAGTATGATAATCAGAGTCTCAATTGGTATAGTTGATATAATATGTATTTAGATTTAGAATTAAGATATAATATATTAATTATAGACTAATATTGATGCGGAAACTCCCTTCTTCAATTAATTTTAGGTAATAATAGGACTTTATTTATACTTTTTATCTCAGCAAAAACAGTTTACATTTCAGTAGTTCAATAAAAATCATCTGCATAGAGATAAAAATTACAAAAATAAAATATATACAGTGAAAATGCCATTTATGAAGATTATGGAGAACAAATATTGTTTCTAAAATATTAAATAATATAAAAGAAAAATTATATTTAATAGATTTCTCTCGAAGAGTTTTCAAGTGATTAATTTGTACTGCAAATGTAAACATGTGAGTAGAAAAAAAAACCCCCATTATGCAAACTGTTGTCATTTAAATCAAAAATGTTTTCTCTTTAATTTTGAATTGCAAATATTAATGTAATGTAAGTTGAAATCCGGGTTGAAATTTCAATATCTTTCTCTGAACATGTGCTTAGACATAATTGAAGTTGTAATATGAATTTAAATTGTTATTTTAATTAACAACACTATACTTACAGCTAATAATTCAAAAATAGAGCTATATTTTAAATTTACCTGAAAAGAAAAAAATTTAAAAAAAAATTAATATAATTTGTTTTTACTTATATATTTTTATATATTATTTTATTTAATACATATAGGATACTAAGCGATTTTCCATAACAACAACTTCACTAAAATTTAAGTCAAATCACCGAAACACTAATTAAACTAAAACTAATAAATTTAAAAAATAAATTAAAGAGATTTATTTATTGATTCAATTTAAGAAAATTAATAATTTTTCTCTTAAAAACAATTCTACTAAAATTGAGGTCAATCACCGAATAACATTCATTAAAAAAGCGTTGCCAATTTACTAATGGCTTAAAGAAAGCATAATTAATCCTATGTGCACTAATATATAAGAAACTGCTATTTCTGAAATCACGAGTTGGTGCATAAATATTATATTGTCTAAGAATAAATGGGTCATAAGAAAACATAACAGAAGCGACTTTACGTCGGACTTCAAGAGTAGATATACCTAAAAGAAGACACTTTGCCTCGTAGTTTGTTGTGAAAGTTTGCCAATTAAATTTTCTGAAGCTAAATCTTACCATTTCCTTTTGAATGGATTCAATTCTTTTGATATGCTTAGCGTAGAAAGGCGTCCAAATTGGAGAAGCATATTCTAGCAAAGGACGAACTAGTGTGATATATAAAGCTTTAAACGTGTATGGATCTGAAAAGTTTTTGGAATTGCGTTTGATAAAACCTAACCTTGAAAAAGCCTTAGATATAAGAAGGTCGATGTAGGGATTGAATGTTAGCTTCGTATCAAGAATAATGTCAAGATCTTTATATTCATTGACATTAGCTATATCGAAGCTATTAATTTTATAATTGAACTTTATAACACTAGACTTGGTATGAAATGACATATATTTGTATTTAGAGATATTTAGAAATAAATCCATTTAAACAACACTAATTAAAGCATTTAAAGATATTCTACAGCAAAATAAGACAATCATTCGGACATTTTATTACTGCAAATAATTTAGTATTATCAACAAATGATAAAATATTACTTGAGATGTTAAAATATGAATCATTCATAAAAAGAAGAAACACCAGTTGCCCCATATGAGTATAAGGCCAGAAGTAGCTATAAGATTTTACGTTGGAAATAGTAACACGCAGTTTGCGATCAATCAAATAAGATTTTATCCATTTGAGAAACATACCATAGATACCTAAAGCTTCTAATTTAGCCAATAGTAAGAAATTAGATCACTTTATCGAACGCCTTAGAAATATCAGTGAAGTAGATTCCGATTTGATAACCATTTTCAATAGAATTGATAACATTGTGTAAGAAAATAGCTAAATTAGTAGTTGTTGATCTTCCACACATGAAACCGTGTTGATGAATAGAAATATGACCCCTGACCATGAAATACATTTTATCAGTGACAATGGCCTCAAATAATTTCGGAATCGCTGATAATTTGGGCATTTGTCGATAATTTTTAACAAAAAGTTTAGAACCTGACTAACGAACTGGAACAATGCTTGAAATTTTCCAATCCTCCAAAAATATACCCAATTCCAATGATTTATTAAATATCCAACATAAAGGATACACTAAAGCTTGGACGTAATGTTTTAGAACCACATTGTTAACAACCATTGTAACATCATATAACATTAACATCTTTATAGAGACTTAAAGCTATAATTTATTTCCCATTAAATTAAAGAAATAAATCGCACGAAAAAATCGGTACAAAAGTCTAGAATTCAAGTACTAGAATTTCAAAAACGATAACATAAAATGTTAAATGACTGCTAGTATAACTTAAACCATGAAATTAATAGCTATATACAAAAATTTATAGTATCTAACTGTATATTTAAAAAATTTTTTATTATAAATATTGTTCATTGGCTGTAAATTTTCTGCTTTGTTTTGTAAAAATTCTACACGCAATGATAAGTTTTGAGATTGTTGTCAGATTTTTGATCACTAATAATTATTTTAATCTTTCATTACAAACATCGATATTTCATAACCAACATACTTCCTTCATCAGTCATGTGACTTACTAATTTTCGTTTTTTTTTCTTTATATATTCTAAAACCCTAAAACCCTTATACCAATTATATATTTTTACCTGTACTATTACTCTTGCTGTGTCACTACTCTAATTTAAAAAATCTTATTAAATTAAATTATTAAAAAACTTAAATTAATCTTTGAAAAAAAATATTTAATATCTAAAACCAAATTTTAAAGAAAATTATGATAATTATAATTATTAAAAAATGAATATAACTGCAGAGAATAGGATAAATTAGCTTTTTGTTAGTACTGCGATACTAACACTGCACTGTAATTTCATTAGGATTGTGATGAAAGGATATAATAATTATTAACATAGTCCACTCATTTTATTATTCTAATTTTGATTTCATAAAGATTGTTCCAATTTAATAATCTGAAGAGTAATTTTATATTTGTTATTTTATTTTTCGTATTTTGAAAATTACCTAAACAAAAAATTGTGATGTAGGTAGATAGAGTAAAAAATGTGCTTTAAAATTTTTCGCATACTAAACAATATTTGCATGTAAGCTGTAAATAAATATTAAATTTATTTAAATTCATGAGTGTATCATTTTACATTCACATATTTGAAAAATTCTATATTGCAAAATATGTTAAAAACGAAATTTTGTAAATTCTTAATAATTGTTCTACACTCTGAAAATATTTTTGAACATTTTATTCTGTGGGTACATTCTGTTTTGTATATAGTAGGGGTACAGTTTCGTACCAATATTTTGTATTATTGTCTTTTTTTAGATTTTACTTTTATGTCAAAAAGGAATTTGTTTTCTATATCATACAAAATGTAAATTTATTTTCTTTATATTAAATTTTCTTTCAGTTTTAAATTTACTTTTTTACCAGTTTGATTTTATTTTGTTTTTTTTTTTTTGATAATTTTCAAAGAAACGAAAAACCTTTTCAAAATTAATTTTGTTTGAATTATGAAAAATTTTACAAATAAAATTTTTTTTTTTTTTGTATAAGAATAAAAATCAGTACTCCTCTAAATTTAGCAATTACAAATTTTTCATGCTTTTTTGTTCTTAAATTGTCCTTAAAGAAAACAGTCTAAAAAAAAATTAAATTTAAATTTTCTCATATTCTATACTTGCTTCATTTCAAAAATTTAAATTCAAATTCACTCATTTTCATTGAAGTCGTAGTACCTACTTTTCCTTTAATATCCTTGTGATTGTTTTCTTTTTTGTTTTTTTTTTTTTTTGGTTTTATGTAAAATAAATAATTAAGAAATCTAAATAAATTGAAATTGAATAAAATATTAAAAAATTATTCTTCTAGAAATTATGTTGGCTATGATAACGAGGTGTCATAATGGGTTCTAATGAGGTTGATTTGTTCTTGTTATTATAATAAATTTTATTTTATTTCTAAAAATGAATATTTACATGTCCTTGAATCATAAATTATTATTGTCCTTGATTATTTTTTTTAAATGGAAATTCTTTAAGAAAATTTTTAATGATTTTGTTTAATTCTTTTTTTTTGTTTGTTTTGGTTTTTAGTGTATTATATTCAAATCAGTTTCTTGTTTCCATTCAATTAATAATAATTCAAATTGAAATTAGAATTTATTTATTTTTTTTTTTATTGAGGAAATTGAAGAGGTGAATAATTATTTATAAAAAAAATATTTAAAATAATAATTATCTGTTGATTAGAGAACTGTAGTGGGAATTTAGATTTTATGTGATTTAACCATGAAAATTATTTTAATTTATAAATGATTATTAAAAATTGTTAGATTTGGGTGAAGTAAAAAAATATTTGATTATATTTTTTGGTTTCATAAATAATATTATCGAAATATTAATATTTCTTGCATAATTAATTTTCTTTTTATTTATTAATTTATTTTCGTTTTATTTACGCAATGAGCTGCATTCCTCGTACAGAGTGTTTTAACTTAATACAATTACTTATAAACTATTTGAGTTTAAATTCAGTGCAATTTTAAATTAAGAGAAATTACTTTCAACATTGTTTTTTTTTTTTGACATATTAGATATTATATATTAATTATTATTATTAAAATTTAATTGATGAAAATAATCACTAATTTTACTTTAAAATTTATATATTGATTTAGTTTTTTTTTATCACAACTGATGGCAACTCATTATTCATTTTATATTCATTATTGTATTTTGTGTCATCTTTGTTAAATCTTCTTGTTGATGATACTATTCTAAATGGAGTTGCATTTCTAGTTATGTGTAGTTCATTATTGACCATCGGCTTAGTATTCGTGTTAAAATTTTGTGTGAGTACGAGGCACACAAATACGGCCTTACATTTGCATAAATACCAACTACTACCAATAATTAATTTTAATTTTTTATTTCATAAATAGAGTTTTAAGGTTTATTTTAATTTTTTTATGATATTTTAAAAGACAATTTCTTTTGTCAGATAGACGAGACTAACTTGGCATACTGTACATAGCCAACGGGTTCTATGTATTTTAACAGTAGAACTGCAAAGCCTACATCGCCTTAACGTTCCATAAGTGGGTACCATAGAACGTCCTTTTTTAGGAATGTTCGATCCAGCGACTATTAGACCGGTTAAAATGACGAGCCGGAAAGTTTTTAAGTCCATGGGTTTTTCTTCTATTCTAGCTTAGTAAATAATATAAGAATTAACTAGAGCAACATCAGTGAAATGCCAAAATATTCTAGGCCACCATTTCAGATTTTTTCCTATCTATTTCGTATACACTTTTTATCATATCAGCTTTGTCTACATAGCCCATGTGAATATAATATGGACTAATATTTTTGTTAGGTATATTTGATTCTGTTTAGTGGTATGTCTGAGATACCATATACATTTCTTTCTTTCACAACCATAAATATAATTTTTTTTATTTGATCTTTATAAAATATTGACACACGATTCCAAAACACTAAAAATATATAATATCTTACCTGCGATTATCTTTCAATAATAAGAAAACTCTCGAAAAAATTAAAATAAAACTTATTGCAAGTTTTGGCGGTTAATAAAAAGAAAATCTTACATAAAATGTAAAATTGGAATTTTAGTACTCTTTAATTACTTTAAAATCCAGCAGATGGCTCTCAACTACTGCAATAACTCGAAGATAATGTTATGATAGCATTAAGAATGCTTAAAAATAAATTTTAAACTGTGGTATTCCCACGATACCAGTAAGCTTGAAAGGGTTTCAATATTAGAAAGTTGGAAACAATAAAGTTTGAGTGCTTATACACGCGTAGGATCAAATGACTATATCTCAGAGATACTTTGTATTATCACCTTTCCAGAAATATTTATATATATATATATATATATATATATATTAATAACGCCTCTTATATATTTTAAGGACGAAAAGGACATTTGAAAGGATAATTGTCGTTATAGTGTTTTTGTATATAAACAGTTATGTAGATGGTTTATGCACTAAGACTTAAAATTGTTTTTAACATTTATCTGATGATGATAGGTCCAGTGTAGTTCAAAATTTAAAATTAAAAAAAAAAAAAAAAATCATTTTTAATACAAAAAACGGCCCCAATTCTTATACGTTAGAAAGGTCTATTTTTTCCCCATAACTCATACATATGCGTACTCTGGTTCAGAAGATAATTAACAATGTTTTTTTTGCCCTTTTTCTGGGACTTATCAATTTTCGAAGTATCTAAATGTTAGAATATATTTTTTGTCTTACTACATAAAAAAATCTAATATATTATATTTTATCTAATTATATCTAGCAGATATAATGGTTTGTATATAGATACAAAAACATTAAAGCAACATTGACGTTTTCAAATGTCCTTAAAGGATACGATGTGCTATTAAAGATATTCAGTCATATGGTCCTAGACGGGTATGAATATTTACTTCGGAATCCCTGGTTTTGCCGACATCCTCTTTTAAACAAACAAACTATTTAAGTCTTGCTTTTACAATATGTAGATAGTAAATAAATAATTAATTATTCTACTATTGCTGTTCTGACTGGCGTTACTCATATCATCTATCATTTTTTACAGAGAGGATCAATTTCATTTAGTACAAGATTTTAACGTATTTCATTTAAATACACGTGGCTGGATTACATTTATTTCTACCCTTTATTTGTTTAAGAAAATTTTAATATTAAAGAAACTCAGATCTAATTGAGTTATAATAATTACACTTAATTATTAATTACGAATAAAATAGTTTGATATCGCTCAAATGAAATAAAATCGCCGAATATCATTTTAATCAGTTTATATTAAGCACCTCAAAATCCATTAACGCAGAAAATATTTCAAAACGTAAGAATCAAATGAAAGAAGATAGCCATTATTTATATATGTATATTTCTGTGTCAACTTGAATTTCACAAATATGAAAAATTTCTAGAATTTTTATATCCATAAAGAATTCACAGGACTTATGGTAAGCCGATAGGTAATTCTGAGAACCCATAATCTGCAATTACGACAGGTTACGATTTTTTCTATAGCAGTAGGTAACCTCTATGAACTCTTTCCCGACATAAAATTAAATAAAAACAAATAAAATCCAAAAATATTGAGGACATTTTAATTAATAATAAATTAAACCTAAAAATAATTAAATTTTTCCAGAAGACTACTATAAATTTTTCAGAATATAGATGTCTCTTCTCTTTTACATTATAAACATGATAAAATAATTATATCAAGTAAAAAAGTTAATTTTTTGATTAAATTTTCTTTTAAAATTTATTTCTTTAAATTTTCCATTTCCATTTCCTTTATCAATACCTATATTATATAGATTGTAAATGTGTAGTATTTTTCCACCCATATAAAATTCATTGCACCTTAAATTTCAAATAAAATTCAGAGAGATCAGGAAAATTAAATAAATTTCGATAATTTATTTGTTTTGCCATTTTTCTTTTTGCCTTAACTAAATATTAAAAGCATAAAAAGGATATCATCAGATCAATTTATTAAAAGCACATATTTTTCTGTACCTCTACTCTCTGCTTCAATTTTTTTTTTTTTCTTATAATTTCAAAAACAAAAATAAACATAAAAAAAGGTATCGGCACATACCTAAGTATGGCAAAGAAAAAAAGCAAAAAAAAAAAAAGAAAACACAAAAATGTCCTATTGACCTTTTGTTAAATTTTTTTTTTTTTTTTACTAACCTACATAAATACAACTACGATAAAAACAGAAAATCAGAAGAGAAGGAAAAATACCCTAATTTCAAGAAATATTTAATGAAGTCACCCATCCTTCAGACTTAAGCAAGTTTATTTATGTTAATCTATATTGAATTCAGTTAGGATCAAAATTATTGATTCCAGTATTTTAAAATTTGATTTTGTAGTCTTGAATGTTTTTGAGCAAGACAATGATCAAATTATAAAATAATTTTTATAGTAGAAGAGCAATATGTATTACAATAATTTATCTCAGTAGCTACATCATCTTTGCAATAAGTAAATATCTAAGCATAAGTTCATCAACAAAATTATAATGATATAGAATATTTCAGTGATTGAACAAGTAGTACTGGTAACTAGTAATTAGTGTAGTGTAATTTTTTTCTTTACTTCAAAATCTTCTGCAATCAGTGAAGACTGAATTTAAAGATGTTGCTGCCGATGAGCAATGCTAATCTATGTCATGTTTAATTTCAAGCATATAGAACTACCTTTTTAAATAAAATTATTAGAATACACTTATTACAATCTAAATTCATCACAATGTTTCAAAGATTGATCAAGAGAACTGTTACAAATTCATATAACTAGATTTCTATTTCGATTTTCCCTACAAAACCTTCTACAAGAAGCGGAGTAAAACTAAAAATATTGTTATATTTACAGATGTGATGTATGCCCTATTCTAACATGCAGGTGCGTTAAAATGAAGTTTTGCGAAAACAAAACAATGACAAGTTAAATTCATGATATTAAAAAATTTCAAATTAATGCTAATTGTTTTTCAAGAAGTGTCCTGAAAAATTTATATTAATTTACAAATGTACTCACGAATTTAAATTAGGAACAAAAAGAATATCAAAAATTATTCAAGGATTATTTTTTATTCTGAATAAACTCTAAAAATATATTAATTGAATTTGTATAGTAGTGTGTATCAGACTTTTTAAAATTGTGTATTAGATTCAACCAAACCATTAGATAATATTTTAAAATCAGAATCGATAGAGAGACTGACTGTAAATACAATTCAATGTTTTTGAAATTATTTTGTAAATGTTTTCTGTGGAACAACATGGTTCGTTATTTCAGAACCCCAACTTGTATTTTCAAGTTTAGTTCAGTATATTCAAGTTTTACTTTAGAAAGGTTATTTACTGACTCGAAATTTACTGACTCGAATTTGTGTGTTTAACAGATTCGGAAGATGCGGCTGTTGGAAGATTTGAATAATAAAATATTAACAATTAATAATCCGGAAAGTAGAATCTCTGAAATAAGTCAAGTAAAGAATACCGGATTTTAAAGACATTATCAAATAATCATCACATAAGAAAGCTGAACTTCAAGTTAATCTTATTTAAAAATAGCTTCTGAAATCGCAAAAATAATCATCTAAGTTTGACACTAAAAATTACATGATTAAAATTAAACCACAAAATCGATTAGACTGCAAATGCATTTGATCTTAGTTTGAATATTCTGATTTTTTTTTTTTTTCTTTATATTCATTTATCTATTCATTTCAAAGCCTTAGCGGTAGCTGTCTGGCTAATTATTTTTGACATAATAATTTACATAATATTAAAGTGACAATATTTATAGTTTCAATTCAATTTTAGTGCATTTCTATAGTTTAGAGTTTAGAGTTAGTAATTTTAATACCTGACATTTGTCAATAAATATTTTTTAATTTCCTTTTTAAAATGGCTTATATTACCTACATTTCTTAATTCAATTGGCAAATCATTAAAAATTCTTAGACAATATTATATAAGCAGTTATTTTTTTGACTACTTGTTCTAAATAAACTTAAATAAAAATTTGACTTATTCCTAGTGTTGTGTTGATGAATATCTATAGCTCGGTTTAAGATAAAATTGTGTTTTATGTATTTATTTTCAATTTTAAACGCAATCATATGTATATACTTCATATCTATAAATATCAGAAAGGCTCACGTATTTTTGACTATATAGAAGCGCAGTTGGATACATAACCGAATAATTGTGTATAATTTGTATTGCCGTTTTGTGTAGGATATCTAATTTATTTAAATTAACTTGTGAAGTATTACACCATATTGGGTTTAAATAGGTTATATTCAACCACAAATATGAAATGTAAATAAGATATAAGGTATCTTTATTGAAATACTTTCGCATTCTTCTTAGAATAAAAACATATGGCGTAATTTTTTTTATTATATGGTCAACATGTTCATTCCACTTTAACTTATTATCTATAACTAAGCCTAGGTAGTTAAAGTACTTAGCAATATTTTTGTTTTTTTAATATTTAATAATATACGATGCTTTTTTAGCCATTTCTCAATAACTTTAAAGTTGTGCTGAATATTTTCCCTCAGATCCTGTGCATTAACAATATTTTGAACAATATTTTCCTACAGCATCATCTGCATAAAGCTGTATTTGGCCCTTTAAGTTTAGTAAAGTAATATCGTTAATGTATATTTTGAAAAGGTCTGGTCCAAGGATTGAACCTTGCGGTACCCCTTTCAAATTTATTTTTGATTGACTTACTTTGCCGTTTATGCTCCCTTTTTGTAGTCTATTATATAAATAAGATTTAAAAAAATCTATTTGTTTTATATTGAAACTCATATTTTTAAGTTTTAGTAAAAGTATTTCGTGGTCCACACAATCAAAGGCTTTTTGAAAGTCTAAGGCAACACATGCAATATATTTTCCTTTATCAATATATTTTGAAATAAAATGGGTAAGACTTAGGCAGGCCACAGTTATGTTGGAATTTTTCTCAAAACCAAATTGTTCATTATGTAGGAACTCATTTCTCATCAAAAATGTAGCTAATCTATTTTTAATAATGATCTCGAAGATTTTTGAAAAACAATTGAGAACTGATATCGGCCTGTAGTTAGATTGGTTTGTGGAATCTCCGCTTTTAAAAATTGGTGTAACAATAGCCCTTTTTAGTGACTGTGGAAAGGTGTAATTTTCGAATGAGATATTAATAAATTTAACTAGTATGGGTAATAATTTGAAGGAATATTTTTTAATAAATTTTGATGAAATGTTGCCATAACCTGTAGTCGCTGTTGATTTAAGAGTACTAATTGCTAATTTGACTTCCTCTATATTTGTTTTAGTGAGCTTAAAATTATAGTGAAGCTCACGTGAAAGAACGTTCATGTATTGGTGATCAATTGGTTCCCTTGAGCAAATTAAGTTTTTTTGTTACATTTATAAAAAAAATCATTCATGTAAGTAGCAATATCACTTTATTTTGAAATAACTTCATTACCCAGTTTTAGTAATTTAATATTATTTTTAGATGCCTGAACATCTTTATTGTACATTTGTTTTCTGTAGAGGTCCCACAGTTTTTTACTATTGCCTTGGGTTTTGGCAATCTGTTCTGAGCAATATTTGGCCTTTGCTTGAGTGATTAAATATTTAAGTTCTTTCTTGCTTTCAATATATAACTTTTCTATGTTTTCTACTTTTTTTAAACCTATAATAAGAATCACGTACTTTTATTTTGTTCAGAATTTCATCCGTTATCCACTCATGTTTTTTCTTTTTTTTTGTTATTGTTATGTATAAATTTTGTATGTTTTGTTATTAAACTAGCAAGGCTAAGAATAATGCCATATTGTCTAAGGAACAGTTGTTTGAGTCGAAGGATAGAAGTCGGTCAACATTTATTTCATCATATAAATTGTTATTAGTTTCATTTTTTTATCATCTTCAATTATAACTAAACTTTATAACAAAACTAAACGTTATCTTAACAGAATATAAAAACTGAAATAAAAGTCATTTATATTATTATACATTTTTTGATCTGTCATCGAATATAATTTAAGACATTTGACTAAATATTGCATCAATTTACAATATCTGAAAATTATCAAATGTAGCGTTAAGTATAGACAATATAATACATAATCAGGAAAATCTAGGATAAAAATACAGATAATAATAAAATATTAGTTTTAAGTTAGTTTCACAAAGCTAATATATAATAATATATAATATAATAATACTAGACTACATGTGCATCAACTGGGTCCTTATCTAAACCCACATCCATATTGCAGATCACAGATATTCTACATAAACTTACTTAGAGATGTTTTTACTATACTAGACTACATGTGCATCAACTGGGTCCTTATCTAAACCCACATCCATATTGCAGATCACAGATATTCTACATAAACTTACTTAGAGATGTTTTTCAAGCCATTCAGAGATAATATATAGTGTATAACAGTTTATATACAGAATATGCTTGATTTACCATTACGTATCATCTGCTGATTAGTTTTTCCGATATTATATAAACATTAATATTACAACACGAAATAACATTCATCTTATGTTCTTACGATTTCAAGCATCACTGTTTATACTTATATGATATCATTAAAGATTTACAAAATATTATCTACCTTTAAAGATACATTCAAACTCTTTAATATTTATTTCTAATAAATTTAAAAAAAAAAGCAAACACTTCAATTTTAGTATAGGTATCGTAAGAACGCTCAGAATCATTATAGCATCTGCGCTTTAAAAGAATTTAATTTGAAAAAAAAAAAAAAAAAATTCACTTATAATATTTTCAGAATATACTCGTACTTCCTTTAGGTAGAGAATGTCACCCGATCAATATTAAGAAAATATGTAACAGATTTTTTTTTCTAAACCACCTGAAATTCCCATTTCCTGTATTTTACTTGTCCGGTTTTTTTTTTGCTACTTTTTTCTTTATTTTTTTTTTGTAAATATTTTATTTATTTTAGTCGAACGTTGATGTACTTGAAGTGTTTATTCAATAAAATTATTTTTTTTTTATTTATATTTTGTTTTTTTTTTTTTCGGTAGAAACTATAAAATAATGATAAAATACAGTGGAAAAAATTGAAATTATTTCATTTAGTTTTTTTCTCGCTTATATAAAAAACCATATTAGAGTAGAAACCTACTACCGATAGTATGAAAAAAATGTTTGTAACCATAAGCTTTGTAGATTCCATTTTGAACTTACATTTTATTTTTGTTAGTAAATCTATGTCTGCCATCGTTATACCAGTCATAATGCAATGGTTTATAATATCTACATATGCTGTTGTGGTAATGGTTCTGAATCGTATTTACATTATTAATTTTCTAATTAAAATTAATTAAAACATAATTTAAAATTATCAATTAAGGTTATGGTGATTAGCACTATGATGATCCACGACCACATTTTTATACTGGACCGGAATGAATGCAACTTTAATATTTTAAGTATAGAATTTTAAACTAATTTAACAGTGAATTAGTAGACTTGATATGAAAATATTATTGTAATTAATCACTAATTAGTGATCCCGACATTTGTGTGTGTGAATTTATTTTGATATTGAATGTAGTCGCAGAGTTTACTGCTAATTTTACTGTCACTCTAATTTTGTTTGATAATATAGGCCCTTATTCTAAGCAACGTAAAATGACGCTAGAATATTGTATTCTCAAAACGAAGACGCTTCGGTAGCATGAACGACGATTGAATCGCTTAAAGTCGATTACAATCGTTTGTTTTTAGCCATTGCATTTTCTTGATCGACAACCATATTAAAATGTAGTTGAAGATATTTGAAGGTAATTTGAAATAATGTTTTTTGTTTGGAATTTCTTTTTAATTAATAAATGTTTAGGTTATGTGAATATAAGTTATAATGAATGAACTGTTTTTATTTTTGAGATTATTTTTAATTATGAATCCAAAGAGTCAGTTATATACTATATTGTTTTTATTTTTATTTAAAATGAATTATTAAATATTTGATTTTTTTAAACATTTATTTATCTTTAAACATTTTTTTTAATTAACTTTAATTCTTTGGCTTATATGGTCGACCTCCAAATAACTTGAATTATTTGCATTTTGAGTTTCATTTTGAGATAATATCCCTTAGTTTTTTTCTTTTCCTTCTTAGATGTAAAATATTATCGTATTATTCGTTGTCTTCCGAATGCTGAACTATACCAGCGGTTAAACGACATGAACTTAGCTAAAAAAAAGTCAGAATAAAACGGCTTCATTGGCTAGGCCATGTAGAGCGTATGGATAGGGAACGCGTCGTCTAGAGATAAAGTATCGGCAGATATGAAAAAACTTCAAATCACCAACTGGAGAGATTCCGCTCGTGACCACCATCAGTAGCGCCCAGCAAGTAGGCAAGTAAGTATTCGTGGTTTTCACTGCTTGTGTCATCAGAAAAAAAAATCAACCGATATAATTTTTAATGTTTTTCAATTAATTTATTCACTTTTATTATTGATTTATTATTAATTTATTTTACTATAATCAATTCACTTTTTTTTAACTAAAATGTACCTACCCACTTCATTTTGTATATACATATATTTAAAAATATTCAACTTATGTCAAAACATAATACAAAATTACAAAAAAAAATAATTTCATTCTACCGATAGTCGATTGCAATCGTTACAGTTTTCTTGTAGTGTCAAAATGACGAATAGTCGATCCAAATAAGGGTAATAATTTTAATTAATGAATTAACGACTCCACAAACCTATTTTAATATAGTTTGAATTTCAATTGATCAACAGTTTCTGTTCTTATATTTTTTTATAATTCCAAAATTTTGAGATGAAGACCTTCAACTCTTTTTCGTAGAATCATGTATTTAGACACAATAGTATTTTTCAATATAAGCAGGTCAATTAAATAACGAGCACTACCACTGTTCTATAATAGCTTTATCTTCGTAATATCATATCTCCTTTTATTTTTTTAATATTGTAAATTAAATTGTACAGATTCCAAATAAATTATAGAATAATAATTGAAAAAAATATTCCCAACATTTTGTATCCGGTAGCTTTGAATTCATAGTCAGATTAATAACCACTAAACCATATTTTTGATAATATTTATTTACTGTGATTCAGTTTATTTTTAAATTTGTTGCAACGACCCATTACATTTTCTTCAAGTTATAGTAATCCCTAATATTATCTTCGGGTGAAATTTCGCCCATTTTCAATTTTATGCACCTTTATATTTCATAATTTTAAACTTTTTTCTTATTACTTTTGCTTATTTGTCAAAAATGGTTAATTCTTTGCAAATTACAAACCCTTTTTGGAAAATTTCAAAAAATGTAGGGTCTGTGCAACTTACTACGTGAGCGATCATTGGGTGAAAATTTACCCTATATGTAAATTTTCTTCGGGTGAAATTTTACCAATTTAAATTGTTATACGTTAATGGATAAATTGACCAAAATTTAATCACAATTTCAAAAGACAAATCCGTTGAATGGTCAGCACAACCTTCAGTATTTAGTGTTTTTCCACTTTCCAATAGAAAATGTAATCAAAGATCGACTTGGAATTACTTCTTATGCTGCTGCCAGAGTTCACAGTATCAAAAATACATTTGAGTTGTGTTTTAATTTTGCTATGACAAAGATTGTGGTGAATAGTACAAACTTGGAGGAAAAACGAGTGTCTGAGGAAAAGTGGAAACTATAGAAACCTTATTGGATTACGCATTTTAGCAGGTATGATCAAAAAGCTTTTTAAACTTTTCCAAAGCCTTGCAGCTGTTGAACTATGCATTTTCCGTATATGTATATATAAATCAAAAAGTGAATCTATTATAAATTTATGGAATGAAAAATTTGATGAACCAAGATTTGGTGCAGTAATGTCGGCTAAATTTTTCTTAAAGATTAATCGGGTAATTCGATTTGACGCCAAACATGATTGAGCACAACCCTGAGTTAGGAACAAACTTGCTTCAATTAGACAGCTATGGGATGAATGGGTAAACAATGCTGCATATGTACTCTTTATGACAATGTTACTGTTGCTGAACAACTTGTTGCTTTCCAGGGTCGAATTAACGACAACTTCTGGAGAAACATCTGTTGGAAAGGTAAAAAACGAAAATTCATCGGGTGTTCATTGTCAAATTTGCACAAATAAGGATAGAAAAGCAAATGTGGAGTGCGAAGTGTGTAAAAAAATTGTATGCAAAAGAAAATATCCATTTTTTTTGTGCTCCGTGCCACAATAATCGTAAATAGGAGCTTTGAAATGATCAATTGATGTCCAATACATTTTAAATGTTTTTTTTGCCCATAAAATAGAGTGCAAAAATAAATTTTTTTTCTTATGAAATATTATTTTTAATTTACAGCAATGATATTTTCATATTCTGGGTAAAATATTACCCAAAGAAAATTTACATACTGAGTAAAAATTCACCCGAGAAGATTTTTTGAGGATAATAATGAGGGTTAAATTAAAGTTTTTCGAAAAGTGATTTTATTTGAATCAATATCACAGTCAATTCGAATAATTCCAACATTTTTTTTTGTACCGTAGTATCTAGATACTATTTTTAGTTTAATTTAGATAAGTCTACAATTTGATTTCTTTCACTGTATTTATAATAAAAAGAACATAGCTAATAGATAAAAAATATAAAGAGTAAAAAAGATAAATATTATAACACAAAGTAAATATTTTACTCAATTTACCGAAATATTCATTATATTTAATCGTAGTGATATTCTGTTTGACATTTTCATTGAATTTCGGTTATCGATTTTATAATTGAATACCTTTAGGACAAAAGTACCTACTTATGTTGTTTTTTTAAATAATTTTCACGACGAAACATTTTTATTAAAAATGTTAATATAAAAAAAAAATAACGACTCCAGTTTAGAATAGTCCAAAAGGTTTATTTATTTTAATATTTTTACATAAAATAACTGTAATTTAATTTGGTGATATTATTAAATTTACTGTTTAAATAAATTTAAAGACTTGGTAAAATTTTTATTTAATTTATTTTTTTACGTTTTTTAGTTGGCTACCGAAGTATAGTTAGTTAGCTACCGAACCATTTATTAGGACGTGTTAAGTTATATTGTTTTTTCTCTATGTGTCTTGAAGTCTTGTAGAAAGCATAAATGGAGGGAGATTTTTTAGATTAGATTTAGATTTAGATTTTAGATTTAAAATTCATTTATTTTCTTAAATATAAAGTTTTTTACAAACTACATCAAATTAAAATTGAATATTATCAAAACATAAAGTTCTTAAATCTAATAAACTAATATAATAAATTCAATAAAATTAATAAAAGTAAAAAAAACTATAGTTTATTAGAATAGTTAATAGGAACAAAAATAACAATATAAAATTCAATAAGAAATAATTTAGTAAAAATAACAAAACTTTATATATGTAAGAAAATAAGTACGACCATTTGAATATATTCCAAAGAATACGTGTTGAATGAAACAAACATAAATGAAGAAAAAAAAAATATAAATATAAATGTTTTAGACTATTTTAGACTAGTTTAGAAATGTTTATTAGCTACAAAACAAGAACTGAAATTTGTAAAGAAAACCTTTAATAGAGCTATCGATTTTCCATAAATTTCAGAAAAAAATTTTAATATTAATATATTAACATTTGTGCTCGTGAAGATTATGGTGAAAAACGACATAAGCATATTTGTGGGCTCGCATCGATATAAAAAAAATGCTTAAATAAAGAGCTTCTTTTTAATATTTGATAACAACCCAAATTTCAATTAAACGGTTATAAATTGTACCATTTTTGTTTTCTAAATCAAAATACAAAATAACTCAGTTAATTTCCATATATAAAATAAATGCTATTAATAATCGTAATAACATGAATAAACAACGCTTCGACTCAAACTAATCTCCACTCTACATTCCTAGAGTGGAGCATTAACGGATTTAACAACAAAAAATTGTAAATATGCAAAATGATTTCTTTAAATACTATTCGATTCGGACATACCAAAATCTTGTCAAGGTGAAACTAACTGAACTTAATGAGGAGATCTCAGTCGTCAGTTTATGTATTGAAATTAAAAGAAAACTGCATACGAGTAACTGCAATCAATGATTTGATGAACCAAATTTTTGCACCACATATCCTTTAAAAAAAAAATATTAGTGAATTAAACAAAAATGTAAAAAAAAAAACCAAAATGTAATATTTCAGCTGCTTAAATGTAAAAGTATATCTGAACTCTGTATATAAAAGTAATAAAACTCAAATGTAAATCTAAAAATTAAATTGAATAAAATTGAAATTGAAATTATCCTTTTAAGAGATTTGAATATACGAAGTTCAAAATTTGGCAAGACATAATATAGAAATAGCAGAGATAAAGGGATATATGATTAGACTGATGATTCTAAAAGATGTTCCAGTGGCTTAGAAACCTATCCAGACCTCTGAATATCTCACTGTCTAACATCTCATAAATGCACATGGAGTGTAAAAAATACAAAATATAAAATTTTCGACTACAATCCAATTATAACAAATAAAGGGAAAGGCCAGTCAATCATAGCTAAAACCACCAGAAAGGTAATAGAAGATGCAACAGACTGGGTTTTTTAATTTAGCCAAACCATAAAACTCAAGCAGAAAAATCTCAAACAATATAAATAAGA
Source organism: Argyra leucocephala (assembly GCA_963942445.1). Taxonomy (NCBI): domain Eukaryota; kingdom Metazoa; phylum Arthropoda; class Insecta; order Diptera; family Dolichopodidae; genus Argyra; species Argyra leucocephala. The sequence goes on along the minus strand of OZ012681.1, from coordinate 65,040,266 downwards.
AAGCAGACATTCTAACAATAAACTTTTGAAGTAATATAAAATATTTGAACCATACCTGACTACTGATTTTGTTTGTGGTTTTCATCTCTTTAACAGTATTCAACAGGTTCAACAGCGCAATTCTTCAAACAAAATAAAGAAGCGAAGAATTATTAGAATACCATACTTAATAAGCACGAAAACGTAATTGTTCCTAAGTAACTGTCAAGCATATAAAAAAGAAACAAATATAAGATGGAATTTTTCAATGGAATAGATGGCCAGTATCCCTCAAAAACTTGGGTTAGAAAATAGAGTTTACTCAGCAAAAATTACATAGAAGGAGTCAAAACTATTAAAAATGGGAACAAGCTGTACACTAACACCACCATAATAGATGAATTCTGTTCTGATAAATGGGCCCAATATTTCAACATATTTCCAGTTGCCTTATAGGTAATATGTGACACCGAAAACATATTAATGTTAAAAAAAAGTAAAAATAAATACAGTTAATCATTCAAAAATAATTAGACACAAATCTATAAGCAAATTAATTTTAAAAAAACAATATATCATGTTTTTTACCTACTACCAACATCAAACTGTATAACACATTAACATTTAAGGAACATCTATATATAATTCTTCGCCGGTGTCAGCATGTACCGTTATAATTTTTTGTTTGAAAGAGAAATATTGTTTCTGTTTCATGCATACATTTTGTTTTTAACATAAATGAAGAACAGAATTTATTTGCAATCAAGTTGGAAGAGATTTTTTTCTTTCTTTCTTACACCTCATTAAGAATGCCTTTAATATAGGAAAAAAAAAAATCAAACTTTACTCAAAAATTGATTTAAATGAAACGGAATATACTGTACACATTTTTTGTTATTTTCTTTTGTTGTTTTTCTTCTTAATACATCATAGTAGAAAAGAGTATTCTTTAATAAGAAGATATGCAACTGGGGAAGTCAAGATTCCATTTACAAAAAAACTCCATTAGTTAAAGAAGCAAAAAGCTATTGTTTTTCTTATGTAATAAGTTGTGAGAAAGAAAGAGTGCGATATAAATAATTTAAAAAGCCATTTAATTTTTGAAATTTAATTTTAAATAGCCCACGGGCCACGGGAGAAGAGATTTCTAATGTACATGGTCGTCTGAAATCAACGTATTAAATTTATTCGGGTATGAGAGTAAAGAAATTTTGAATGATTGATTTTTTACAGGTACCTACATAACATAATATTGGTTTCAAAAACATATCTTATTTCTTAAACATCATATTATTTTCTTTTATTGTCTTATAAGGGAAGTAAAATTTTTTTTTATTTCAAACAGATTAGAATTCTGGTATTTTCAATATATAAATTTTTTCAGGTGTTGAGCCAGGTAGTTAAAAAGAATACCAAGAACCAATCGTTTTTTTTTTTATGAATGACTCGATGCATTTTTATTTCCTTCAAAATTAAATTTGGCCATGTAATAATCAATGATAATTTATTAGTTATTAAAAATTAAAATATTAAATATTTTGAATATTAATAATGTGAATAAATAATGTTTCTTATTACTATGCATTTTTTAATGTAACACATCTCGATATTTGTTCGATAATTTTTTTCCCACTTTGTGTTTTGAATTTTTATCTCTCTCTCACAAATAAAATTCTTATTACTTTCTATTTCATACAATTTTGGATAGAAAAATGGTAACTAATCATTAACAAAGTATAAAATTTTATTCCAGTGCATTTTCTTATTAATGGATCCTTTACCTATTATCCTTTGATAGTAGATGCGTGTGCGGCTTTATATTATATAATAATTTATGTACATAATCTTTCCCCTTTTTATTTGAATCTTTAAGAGAATTGTTTTTGTTTTATGGATACATTTCTTTAACCCAAACGAAAGAGAAAAGAAAAGATAACAACAACAAAATCAAATAAATGTCGAATTAGGACGTAATTCTTTCTGTTTCCTCCCCTGCTAAAACAAAATGGATTAAAAATATTTAGAATAATAATTTCAAAGCTATTGAATACATTCTTATATACTTGAGAAATATATTTTAAAATCATGTTTAGAATACATTGATTAGCGTAAGTTATTTTTTATTTTTTTATGAAAAATAATCAAAAAAACTTTAATCAATTTATATAATCAACTACATAAATGTTGACGCAATACTATTTAGGGCAGCGTTTACATATCAGATTTTATTTGATAAAAGTTACTTATTTATTTATTTAAGGTTTGTTTGGCTAAAATAAAAACAATGATTTTAAATATATAGAAATAAAAAATTATAAACAAATAAAATAAAAAATAGAAAATACTACAAAATGAAAAAAAAAATGCAAAAATACAATTAAGAAAAAGTTGAAAAAATCTTATAAATGTAGGTAGTTTAGTATCTACTAATTGTTATTATCAATACTATTATTTATAACAATCAATATAACAACAAAAATAATCAAACACAACAAAAATTAAACAAAAAGTTTAAAAAAAGACAAGAGTCGATTTCGATTTTAAGGAAAAAATTAGTTTCCAGCATTTTTTGTTTCAAAAATGTTTGATGATAATAGGATAATATTCTATTTATTCATTAAACAAAGGACGTTTACAGGACAGTCAAACTTTCAATAGTACAGACTAAATCTTGATGTCTAAACATTACCTAATCGTTAGTACCTAATTTTAGCGGTTTTTTATTTGTAAATAAAAAACAATAGCTATATTAGGTTTACTTTATTTATAATATTTTAGTGTTTTTTATTTAAAAAAAAAAAGGAAACAGTATAGATAAATAATAAATGTACCTATGTAATATATGAATATATCCTGTATCTATTTATTGATATTTGATATTGTAGTCTTTTGTATTTTAAAATAAAAAAAAAAGTAGTTTTTAATTTTTTGGTTTTCCTAATTTATAAAAAAAAAGAAACAATAAGACGCAAATTTCCCGTCCCAGCTGCCTTTGCAATGACCATCAACAAAGCGCAAGGTCAAACTCTCAATAAGGTTGGTATTTTACTTGATGCACCAGGTTTTTCACATGGACAACTATATGTCGGGATTTCGCGCACTACTGGGAATATAAATAATTTGAAAATTGTCACCGAAGAGAATAGAACTGTTAGAAATATAGTTTGTAATGAAATATTAGTTGATTAAATATTTCAATCTATATCAATCCAATTATATAGTTTGTCTGCTAATCTACTAATTTAACTAAAGTATCAAATATTACTAAAATATTGTTGATAGGGGAATTTTGGATTTTGATAATTTATAATGCAGTACAACCTAGAATGCTCTAATTTTGATTTTTCACTATATATAACGGTAGCAAAAAATTACGTAGTAACGGGTATTTAACTAGTATTAATAAAACCTTAGACAAAACAATAAAAATATTAGACGCCGTTATCAATAGATAGAAATCTCATCTCTCAATAGTCAATAAAATAATAATTATGACAGTAATTTTCCAGCTATTATTGCTCTATGCGTGTCCTTAGTTCCACAACATCGTTGACCCCCACATCAAAAAATTGCAGATAGCGTAAAACGAAATATTAAAATTAATGATAAGTCCACATTTTCATTACTCGACTAAGAAACTTCATCATTATCAAACAAAAGTCGAACTAATTTCTGATCAAATTGTATTAAAAACTAGAAAGCTTATAGACAACTGCATATTACCTGAAAATGATTTTAAAAAAAATATATACCAATAAATTGTAAAATATATAGTTTTAAATAATAATCATTAGTTTAAGTAGCCGTAAGCAGCCGTAAGTAGTGTAAGATAGCTGTAAGCTTTATTAAAACGATAAATTTTACTGAGGTTTTTCCCATTTTCTTCTTGAAATGAAATATTAATAAGTACAAAAAAAAAATCATATTTCAGTTGTGTTGTAGATTAATTAGTATAAGATCTGATATCTGTAAAATTAAAAGTACTTGTATGTAAATGTAAATATTTGGGTAAAAATGAATTGAATTTTTTTTAGCTGAGCAAACTACTCCAGAAGCGCTTCTAAGCTTGTAAATAAAACGAGAAAAATTAGATTTTGAACAAAAAATAATCTTACCATTTATACTGGTTTGACGTTTGATTTTTTATGTGTCAAATTCGTTTTGTTTAGAAAATTAAAATTTAATTAAAAGTAATAAAAATAAGCTGAGCGGTAATTAACAAAAAATTTACGAAATTTATGTGCCTATTATGTATTTCGATAATGATTACGATTTGATCGAACGAAATGTCAAAATACAAAATTGCCATTATGTATTTCGATATCGTTCAGAAATTGTCGATGAAATCGATAAAGTTTATCGATGTAAAATTTTACCACGAAAGAGACATCCAAAGAGAGATTTTGTACAAATTATGTCAATTTTGAATTGAAAGGACACCTGGTGTTTGTTTTATATTTGCGATATTTTTTGGAATAAAAATAAATTTAAAAATTTAAATGTTAGTAGGTATTTTACTTAATTCTTCATAATTATTTTTTATTGAAAAAAAATTTTAATAGGAATGAAAGGCCAGCTAAAAATAAAATGCAATATGAAAGTTAGTATAAATAAATTATTTCAGTAATTCTACTTTAATCATAAAAATAATGTTTGTCTGACTTTTTTCTTCTAGAGCGAAAAGGAATTTGATCCATTTTGGACATAAGTATAAACTACAAATTTCATATGAAACTTCCTTAAGCACAACAGAGCTAATTAGCTCTGCTAGTCCGACATGAAAATCATTTCCTACGCTGCAAATCATTTCCTTGGTACAAACCTCACAGAATCTTAATACACTGACCAATTTAATTATAATTGGAATCGACGTGTTACTTATTGGCTATTTTTACCCTAATTTTTCTAATAATATCATAAAAGCAATGTGGTTTAACATGAAATTTTGATCAAAACTGTTAATAAAATTAGGTTTTGTAGATAATAACTCATCAATTTCATCAATTTCATATACGTTTAATCTTCCAAATCCAGTGGTTTGGAATAATCCCTACTATATGTTTGCTTGTTTTTTAACTCTGCAATGTGATAGCGTTTTTCAGCACTGTCAGAAATTGAAAAATTTAACTCTGCTAAAATCATTTTATTTATAAAAACTTTCAATTTAACAATTTTTATTTTATTTAAACACTTTTAACTTCAACTTAAAAATTTCAAATAGTATAAGATATATAGTTATAACACTATTGTTTTTTTTTTCGTATAATAATTTGAATGTGACAGTCAAAGAATCAAACATATGTCATTTTTATCGTAGATTTGAATTTTACAATGGCAGTATTTTAAAACACTTTCGATCAAATTTAATCGAAATACATAATGGCACTAACGATTACAATCGAATAACTCTAACGATAACGATGAACGATTCGATGAAAGTCGATCGAAATACATAATAGGCACCTTGATTCTTCTATTGTTTAACGAAAAAAATATTATATAATATACTTGTGGAAGGGTACGATGTAAGTAAATTATGAAATTAATAAGTATAGAGTAAACTTATTTCTGAGATATTTATACAGAATTTATCAGATGAAAGCAGCTTTGGTGAATGTTCACTGATAAATTCTTCTTCATCTTCCTCATCATCTTCCTCTGATTCATTAATCGAAGAACGATGTAATAAAATACCAAAAATTTAGAATTATGTAGAAGTTATTGAGAAGTACTCAAATAATCAGTTTAAACAACATTTTCGTTTTTTAAAAAAATATAATTATTTAAAATATTTAGTATAATTAGAAAAATATTTTAGAATTTTATTGGCAACACGAATTATCGACATAACCTTCAAAACTGAATAGCCATCTATAAATATTTTATTTAACTCAATTTCTGACATAAAATTGATAAAATCTTGTATAGTACAAAACTTCACCGCTAGAATATTTAAAAATCTTTAGTGGTGAAATTGAATTTTAATATACAAATTCAACTGTTCAGAGCTCCGCAAATACGAAGCTTGCGTAGTTGTGAGCAATTTTGTGCAAGTTTGAGTAGCATGCTCAGCTAAAAAAAACGCAACTATTATTTACAATCTGTATTTTCATTTCTATACAATAAGCAAATATTTATGATGAAAATATGACTTGAAGTAGCCTATCCAGTGATAAGCTACACTAATTTACAAAATCTGAACTCTAGTTTATTTTACAGTTAATTTAGTTAATTATTTATTTTATATTAAGTCGCTTGGCATTCTTTTTTTTGATTCTCCTTGTGTTTCGTGTAACGAATAGCAGTCGACTTAGATTGTTTGGATGATTTTCTACTTTCTTTTTGTAGCTATTTATAAATTTTTTTATTTCGTCTTGCACTGAAGAAATTCCCAAGTCTTTTGTAATCAAGTGATTTGGAACGTACCAGGGTGCGTTAACGATTTTTCCCAAAAACATGTTCTGGAATCTCTGAAGTACTTGAATATCTTTTTTTGCAGCTGTATCCCACATCTGTATTTTATATTTTATATGTGGTAACGACTTATATACCAATATCTTGCTTTTTAGAGATAGGTAGTTGTGGTTTATTTGCTAGTAGCCAATACATATATCATAATTTTATCCCAAGCTGCTTTCGTTTGCTTTCAATATGCTTTCTCCAGTTCAATCTTCTATCTAAATGTATTTCTCTAGATATTTTACATTTTTTTTTTGAGGTATAGGAATATTGTTTAAGGAGACTCGTGGGCAAGTATTTTTTCTCAGCGTAAATGTAACGTGCACTGATTTTTGTTGATATGCTTTAATTTTCCATTTATCTAGCTATATTTGGATTTTATTCAGGCACACTTGGGTAGTGGATTATGCCACATTTGCGTCATTATGTGTAACTAATATGGCAGTATCATCGGTAAAATTGCAAGTTGAACTGGTGCTGTTAGTGGGAGGTCTGCTGTGTACAAAAAGTTTAAAATAGGTCCAATGACATTACCTTGGGAAACTCCGGACTTATCATATAGTTGACTATATTTGTCTTTTTGTTTTATATAATACGTTCTATTTTCCAAATAGTTTTTATAAATTTCGTAATACTCAGATAGCAACATTTTTTTCAGTTTATACAGGATTTCTACATGCCAGACTTTATCAAATACTTGGCTTATGTCTATAAAGGCAGCTGATACGTATTCCTTTTTTTCGAAAGCATTATTTGAATTGTATGAACTATATGAATTTTATGAATTGAATTGAATACAATATAGTGTGCAGCAAAAATGTACTTTTTGTGGGTTTGCATACTTACAAAAACGTTTGGGGCCACTATTTTTAAGAACCATTTATTTTATTTTACTTGTTTTAGATTATCTAAAATACGACAGTTTATTTTTGTAGATACAAATTTTACTCAAGCTACAAATCCAATGTATATATATTATACTAACTATGTAACTAATATTAACTATTAAGTAATTTTTAATATTACCTATTTGCGAAAAAAAATCAACTTTTATTAATTTAATTTTGAAATTTTTCTCTTTGTATAGCGAAATATGATAATTTTTTGAAGAAAATTTAAAACTTTTCCTAACCATTCGTTTAAAATAATCCAAAAATTTAACTTCCTAGAACATAAATTAGTATAAAACCTCTTGAGAAATAATTTAAATACATAAAATGTATATGTATAAAATATATATATAATTTTTTAAATCTCAGGATTCACTCGAAACATTAATGTATTAGGTATAGGTACTCGTATATGGAAATAGTTTGGGGGTTTTTTTTTTATTTTTGAATTTTTCCAACTTCTCTAGAGAAAATGAAAAACTAATTTTTGTTTTTTATTTTAATTTAATCTACCTTTTTAACAAAAAATAAAATTTTCAAGGATAAAAAGAAATTTAAGAAACTTTTTATCTACTACAAAATGAGGAACTTATCCATTGGTCTCTTGATTCTCGGAAAAAAAAAATAAACATTTTTGTTTTTGTTGTTTTTAGTAAATTCAAAAAAAAAAAAAAAAAAAATCAAAAACCAATAACAAATACCATGAACCAAAAATCTTTAAACAGCACACAGCACCAAGGATCACTTAGACACATGATAAATATGGGTAAGAGGTGAGTGAGAGTATCAAGAGAACTGAGATACATGAGATCTTTTTCGAATATTTGTTTTCTCCTATTTTATTTTTTTTTTTTTCATTTTTGTTGTTTTACGAAATTAGAAAAATCACATTAAAAATTGGACAGGGCCATTAACTTTAAATTAGGTACAAAAATGAATGTAGCTATATATCGTACATAATATTTTAATGGGAGTATTATGTTTCTATGTTTTTTTTATATTTTGATTTTTCTCTTATTATTATTATTTTTTGTTTTTTAGTTATACTCTGGTTAATTTGGTTTAATTTTCTTCTGTTTTTTTTTTTCCGAAGGACAAACTTAAAAAGAAGTTTTGGTTTTGAAAGTTTTCCTTATATTTTGTGTTTTTTTTTTATTTTGAAATTTCAAACATTATTATATGGTTGTTGAGTGGAAGGTACAAAATTTTGAGTGGGGATGGTTAACTAAAATAAATAAATTAATGATTTTTATTTTATGCTGGAATTGAATTTAAACAAAATTTGGTCATCAATTGCTGTTTTAATTTATTGTAAATTTAATTTAACAAAAGGAAAATAATTTTAATATACAATTTAGGTAATATTGTAATATAGAGTAGAGACTTAAAAATGAAGATGTTATTTCATATATTATTGTGTAATAATGAACGTCAGATGCGTGTGAGCATTATTGATTTCAAGTTTTGTGTTTTTATCTGGCATACCATTGGTTCTGTATTTGCTCTCTGTTAGCTTAAAATATTATATATAATATACAAGATGAACGATGTGGGGAGTAAAAAATCAAGAATAGCTGAATAGCAAATTACACCACAAAAATATTAAAATTTTAGCAAGTTCTTGGTGGTGAATACCTAAATAATTTAAAATAGTTACACCAAATAAATTGCGGTTATTTCCGAGTTGAGCGACATCTATACTCTAAAATAAATTTCAATCGCAGACAATTTTTAAAAAGGTTTCATAAAAAATGGTTTCATTTTAAATAAACACACAAGCTTTTAGAAAAACGTACAAAAAAAAACACAAACGAAAATTGAAAATAAAACAGAAAAACAAAAATGTTATCATACTATTCAAAAATGATATAATAAATGTTAGTTTAATTGCTTCTGCTCCTTAAATAAAAAATATACAGTAAAACACGGTTATAGTCAATCGGTAAATTTCAGTAATATTTCTGACTATAACCGTTTTGTGACTATAGGTGTAGTCAAAAAATAATTGCATCTTTATATTCCTACCTACCTTCAGAAAAAAATAAATATGATTCATATAAATTGATATGAATCAATCATGATGTTGTTACTCAGGATTTTTTAAATAAAGTTACTAATGTGCAATTGCACAGAGGCCCACTAGTATAATTTTATTATCATGACGTCATATCATGTAAATTAAGCCATTCTAATTCTATAACTCATATAATTTTGTCTACAATTTTTAATTTAAAATTGCATATCGTAATAATTAGAATAATCAAAATTCTAAATGAATCCTGTTTAGAATCTGTAATATGCATCCACAATTATTTAAAGATGAATTCCATTTTTACGGATCAAATTACTACCGTGAGTAGAAATGCAGTTCGGATGTTTACGTTTATATATATGCGCAAAGCAAAAATCATTTTAAATTTATTATATTTATAGAAGTGTTAAAACAATTACAACAATTACTGGGGAAAAAGTAATAGAGTTGATTTTAACACCTTCAAAACTCAAAGAAGTCTAGGCTAGCGAAGTCATTCTATTATTAGGGGGTGTACGTATTCAGCGAACTGAACACTTGAACAAGAAAATTATAAAAGTGGAGTATAAAACAATGAAGAAGTAGTAGACGAAATACGCGTATCTGTATGTTAAGCATATCAGTAAAATTAAAAGGCAAATATTCGACTATTTTCACTGTTATACCAAAATTTTACTCTAACCTTGGAAAACAAGTTTTTATAAAAACAAAGAAAATGATATGGAATGACCATAAATTTGGCATTCATTGCCAAAAAATGTTTAGATTTTTGGACTCGCTGCTAAATGTATTTTTCACCCCAGCATATATATGTTAAATATCTATAAAATATATATACAACGCAAGTTTAAATATTGTTTACATATGTGGGCCGGTACATTACGAACCGCATTCAATTTTCTACGCAAAATTCAAAAGCGGCCCCCCTAATATGACATCCTTTGATTTGAAAAATCACAATATTGTTGTTGAACTTTTCCTTTTTGATAAATCTCACCCTGGCAGACAAAAGCACATAAGTCAAAAAAATCCGATTTTTTTTTATTGACTCAATCGCATGATATTCTCAATATCCATTTTCTCACAAAAACACCTAAGTCAAAATATACATATTTCGTCTTGAAAATTACAAAAATAATAATCAACGTAAAAATTTTTTAAATTTTTCTATCGTATAAAAACACATAAGTCGACTTATGTGATTTTAACAGAAAAAAATGTGTTGCGTAGCATAGACTTAAGATTAATATTATTATATTTTTTTTAACTGTTGCACCATAAACAGGTTCGATATTTTTTGATTTTATGTGTATTTTTATTATTTCATTGTGAATATTAATTAAAATAAAAATATTTTACTTTAATTACTCAAAAATATATTTGAAAAAAAAAAAGAATTAATTTTCGAAATGTCACTTAGCCGGGGTAGACTATTTGTTACATTAGTAACAGAAAAACAAAAAGAAAACTACAAAATTTTAACTGATACTTCTAAGGGTAAATTTTATTTATTAAACAAGTCAATAAAAATTAAAATATAATTGTTTGGAGTATGTTGTTCATATGATCTCCACTGCAGAGCAAGAGGATGAGAATATTATTGAAGAACCATTTTCAGACGACGATTATATTGCAGATCCATTTTATATTCCCGGTAATATTGAAAAAGAAGCAGAATTAAACATTCTAGCTGATAATACAACTGATGCGGAACCAAATTTAAGCATGCTGGTTGGTCCCAGTACATCAAATGTAGCGACAACTTCCCTAAAGAGCAAAAACGATAAAAGGATAAGGAAGGAAAATCGAAATTGCGGCAAGGAATACACTACAATTACTGGTAAAATAAAAGCATCGAAGAAGGCGTTTCATTAGAAAACTGTCGTTTAAAATGTAATAGCAGATCTTCGTTTGAAATGCAAAAATCAATTTTCGATGAATACTGGAACATGGGTAGTTAGCGGCTTTCATTTCTGCTATGATGACAGTTTCAGATAAGAAATCAAATCGCCCACGTACAGGACATAAGTGCAGAATGGAAACCTATAACTATTCCCTCGAATATAATGACGAAAGGCTTCCGATATGTAGAACTTGTTTTTTAAAAACTTTGAATGAAAACGAAAATTTTATTAAAATGTACGAAAGTCATTATGCACGTAAAAATAACAACACTAGATATATGTGCATCACGTGTGACAAATATAAAATTAAACTTCAACTATTACAAGACTCATAGGAGAAAATCGAAATCGAAAATAAAAGAGATCAACCCATATTGAAGCTGAATAAGCCTATAGCGAAAAGTGCGTTGATAAAGAACTATCGAAAGAATCAAACAACCAAATCAAATGTTTCACCTTTGACCTTCAGCAATGTTTGCCAACACCATCGCTGACGGCAGCTTTCGCATTTTACAAAAGGCAACTCTGGACTTTTAATTTGACGGTTCACGATAACGCAAATGGCAACTCAGCTCATTATATGTGGCACGAGTGTATTTCAGGCAGAGGAGCGAACCAAATAGCCTCTTGTTTGTACAAGCATTTAAAAAATTTTACAGCCGAGGTAAAACATGTGATTCTTTATTCTGATACTTGTGGTGGGCAGAATAAAAATTCGCATTTTACTGCAATGCTCTCTATGCTCTTAGAAGAAAAATCAACCATTATAGAGGTTATTGAGCACAAGTTCCAGGTCACAGCCATATGGAAGTTGACGGTGATCATAGTATCATAAAAAAAAAAGAAAAGAAAACTAATTTGGAAATATTTTACCCTCATGACTGGATGCAGCATGTTCGATCGTGTAGTTCTAAATTTAAAGTAGTTGAAATGTCATCAAATGATTTCTTAAATTTTGCATCAATTTTAAAAGGGCCATTCGAAAGAGAAATACTTTGGGTGATTTAAATGGCATGCTGTGAAATGGTTTCGATATGATATTAAGAACAAATATGGGGAAATATTGTATAAAAATAATTTACACAGAAAGGAAGAAAACTTTTTAAAACTTGATTTAACCAAAAGGGGAAGAAACGAAACTACGAGCGTGGTTCCTGTTATTTCAAACAATTTTATATCTATAAGTGCTGATAAAAAGAACGACCTAATATCTTTGCTTGACTTTATTCCACAAATTTTTCGTCAATTTTATACTTTTCTACCTGCTGCAACCAATACTAAACTTGATATCGATCTTGATTTGATTGAAATTGATGAGGATCAAGTTTGAAGTGGATAGGAAGCTTAGAGTTTTCTCTTTTTAATATTAATTTTGATAGAAGGCAAATGTTTTATTTGTGATTATTTTTTGTTTTCATCTTATTTTGAACAAAAGAAATGTTTAATTTGTTGATATTTTTGTTTTTTAATTTTAATTTTAACATAAGAAAGTATTTAATTTGTTTTATTTGTGTTTTTTAACTTTTTTGAGACTGAAATAATAAAATGTTTTGTTTATTACCATATTTTTATTCTTTTTTTACTTACTGAAATAGAACATAAGTCACATATCTTTTTCGAACAAAAGCACTTAAGTCAATTATTTTCTAAATTATTGCAAAATTTTAAATTTTATCTTTGCGCGTTGAAAACTATAGCAAATGGTAATTAAACTGCGTACCACAATTTTTTCTAATCGAAAGAATTAATTTAAAAACTAAAAAAAACGCTCTCCTGTAAAATTGCGTAAAATGACTTATGTGCTTTTGTCCGCCAGGGTGAGAAATATTTCGTAAGCTAAGGTCCTTGTTCAGACGAAATAAAAACTATAATGCCACCCGAGAATAAGAGAGACATCAGGTGCCCACCTATATACAATGAAAATTTGTAACTGGCCCAAAACTAACTATGGAAATTCGTTTGGCCAAATTTCTTCGATGGAACCATATTCCAACAAATGTGCTTTCCCAATTCAAAAATATACCTACATACATTCTACAAACGTTCAAGAGTAATATTAGCAAATTTATGCAAAATGTCCCTACTTATTAAAAGAAAATTTTTTTTTCTCCAATCCTCAATAAGTTCAGTTATGCATTTCGTGTATATAGGTATAGTTTGAAACTTTGGGAAATCTAAAGTAAACAGTATAAAGTCAAGCGCATTCTGAAATACAAATTATTTCTCTTCTCTCTTTGTATTGCATGGATAGAGATTTTTTTTTTGTTTCTGAGAATTGTACCGTTATTCCGTTTCTATTTTTAGATTTTTAATATTCCTACACACGTGTTTTCAGTAAATTTTATTTTTTTTTATGTAAACCAAAAGTAGTGATTTGTTTTCGGTAGAATTAAATTAGTTTTTTTTTATTTTGGAAATTTTTTTTTGAAATTTATCTATTATGAATTAATGAACGAGATTTTTCATTGAGATTTCAATGAGAATAATGGTATTCTAATTAGCTGAAAAGTGCAATCTTCACCACAAACTTCAATAAAGTAAAAATGTTGATAGAAATGACTGGCTTCATCGCTTGTTCCTCTAAAACATTACTCGTTTTGGTCAAAAATCCGAAAGAGTTTCTTTAGCTCGAATAAATGGAATGGTTTACTTATTTATTTATTTATTTTTTCAACAGACTTGCATGCAAATCTGCAGACAAACTTCAGGTCCTTTTCCCTCTCGGGGTGTTGGTCTTTTTAAATACATAAATTGAATCCATTTCATTTAAACATAACTAAATGTATTGACAAAAAATTGAAAACACTTCTCCAATTTGGATTTTGATTGAGATAGAACGTGACAAATAGTGATGATGAAAGTAGAGTATAATAAACAATTAAAATCATAGTAATAAATTCCTTTTCTTATTTTTATAATTATTAAATTTAACTTCAAATATCAAAAATAAACATTAAATTATTTTCTATTAATTAAATTAAATTCAAATTACTATCAAGATTAAACATTATAAACAAAACATAGCTGTGGGTACAACTTTAATTAATTTTAGTGATAATATGAAAGCCAACTCTTTACTTACCAATCAAAATAATAATAAATTTTTCGCCACTCTTGAGGATGTATATGACGCTTTTCGAAAACTAAATAACAAAATATCTGTGGGACCGGACAATATTCCTAACATAGTTTTAAAAAATTTACCTGATATTATAATTTCTCAATATTGTACCTTATTTAATAATATGTTGAATAATTCATATTTCCCAAAACTTTGGAAAAAAGCTACCGTTATTGTAATTAAAAAACCTGGAAAAGTTTCTACAGACCCTAAAAGCTGCAGACCAATTAGTATGTTACCTAACATAAGTAAAATATTTGAAAGACTAATTAACAAATACTTGATTAAAGTTACAGCAGATAAAGGTGTCATACCTAATAATCAATTTGGTTTCAGAGCAAATACATGCTATAAATAAGCTTACATCAGACGTATGTTGGTATCCTAATGATAAAAACTACGTGGGTGCTTGCCTAATAGATTTTGAATCTGCTTTTAATTCAGTATGGACTGAAGGCCTAATATTTAAACTTATAAACTACAATTACCCGATTCATCTAACGAAAATTATTTATGACATGATAACTGATAAGACGTTTGTAGTTAAAGGGGTAAGGGGTAATTTTGCAATACAATCTTAATTTTACTGAACATATTAAAAATAAAATTATATCGGCGAGAAGGGCATTCGCTATAACCCAAAAATTGTTTAAATCAAAATTCTTGTCTGCCAGGGTTAAAATAATAGGGTGTCAATCGCTTATTAGACCAATTTTGACTTACGGCTGCCAAATTTGGTATAATATTAGTGCCTCACTTATGGAATTATATAGAAAGTTAGAAAGGAAATTTCTGAGAGGGTGTACAGGTATTTATTGTAAGCCAGATACTGAATATAAAGATTTCTTTTCCAATAGAACGCTGTATAGCCGGGCAAATATTTCTAGAATTGATGTTTTTGTTTTGCATTTAATTAGAAAACATTATGTTAAACTCACAACTAATATAATAGATAATAGCTTAGTTTCACATTCTGCATATCCAGAAAATAAATACATTGAAGACTCATTAAGCTCAGGTTTCATTCCCCCAGAAGCATTTTTCTTTCTTGATCGCAATAGATATATTCAATCCAATTATAGCAATATCCCTATTATTTATTACGCTTTTAGACGTAGCACCCAAAAACAGATCACTTTCGAGCCAAATATTAACCCCAATACCCAACTACCAATTTGAAGATATAACATGAGCCTCTCACCAAAAGATGTACACCATATTATAAATATTAATAAGTTCTGGTGGTTAAGCTACTAAGAAAATTGGCAACAAAAACAATTTTTTTAATATTTATACTAAATTTTAAGTTCAACTAAACATTACAGTTCTGGTTTAGTAATAGTAGGTTAATTAGTTGTAAGTTAGTTTTTAAATAGTTTGTAAGGTTTTATTAAAAATATGTAAAATTAAAGTCGGTTTTTTCTAGCCTTTTCCGACTCTTGTTAAAATGAATAATAAAATTGTAACTCAAGAAAGTTGTAAAAATACGTAAAACATATGTAAAAAATACTAAAATAATTTTAATTGTAATGTAATAACTTGGAGTAATCGTAAGGGGTTCAATAAGTTTATAAGTCATAATGTGAATCATTTTTTTTGTTAATTTTTTGTATGATTTAAGATAGAAATAAGTTGGCTATGTTACAGATAAATATATATAAAAAAAAACAAAAAAAAAAAAAAAGTAGCTGTGGGTACTGAATGCAAACAATTTTACGAAGGCATTTAAGGACATTTTGAACTAAAATACGTAAAAAAACATTAAATTAATACAATTTATATTTTACAAAAGTCTTAGGGCCCTGTTATACATCAATCAATTGTCAATCATTGGTCAATATATTGTCAATCATTGATCGTTGATTGACCGTTGATTGATGAAAAATGATTGATGGTGGTTCTATTCTCGTCATTCATGCAGGCAAAATTCCCATCAATCATGCAGTCAAAATCAGGGGAATTAAAAGAATAGCTTTTTGGGGAATGTTCAGATAAGGTTATAATATTAATTTGTGATGTAATTCTAAAATGAATAATTTTTATATTAATTTTAATAATTATAGCCATTATTGTAAAAAAAACAATTGATATATTATTCAAATGTGTAAAAAAAAATAATTGGGTGTTTTTATACACAACATTTACTTTAACCTTCACTTGGGCAGGATTAACGTATGTTAATATTTACTTTTTTACTTTTGCATAAAAACTTCATTATTTTACCGATCTTAATGAAATCAAATATCAATGCCTAATTTTTTGAGTAAATATTGAATATATAAAAAAAAGTTCGGAAAAACGTGTTTATGTCCAATTTTTCGGCAATTTAATTTTTTTTCTTTGTTGTTAGGCAAGATTAACAAATGTTAATATTTTTTTTATTCATACAAAATGTATGGTATTCTATAAAATTTTTGTAATTATTTCGATAAAAGTTGAAAAATAAGATAAAAGGTTCTGAAATATTTTAAATTGAAATAGGAATATACTAAAATTAATATATTTTAAAACATAAAGTAAATAAAGCACCAAAGGTTTTTTGAAGAAAAATTTTGTTTTGAATTTTATTTTTGGTATTTTATAAAAAAGAAAAATTCTGTTACGAAGTTAAATTAAAACTTTATGTCAACCATTGATGTATTGAAAATTGTGGCAAATGTTTCGCAATCAGTTATACTTTTTTTAATGGATATCGGACCTATCGATTTTTGTCGGAAAATGTTTTGTTGTCTAGCCCTTTGATATGTTGATGGAATTTTATTCCACTTTGTGCCATCCTTTCCAATAAAATATTGATTTGAATCAACCATGTGGTTATTTTCTTTTTGTACTTCTGATTCATCATCTAATAACTCATCCTAAATCATGACCATCACCTAGTTCTAAGATGCATTCTTTTTCAGCATCTGATTCTTCATTTTCATCATTGTCATCATTATCATCACTTTCGGCTCTTGAGGGACCGGCAACTGGTTCAAATACTATATTTTCCAGTGGTCCTACTTCAGCATATTCATCATCTAGCACATGTTCTACCAATCTAGAGAAATACGCTTGTTCTTCCTCAAGCGATAACCTGTAAAAATGTAGTCCTGTAGTTTTTTATATCTTTTTTTGTTTTAATTTTTTTATTGATTTTTTGTGTTTCTCATAGTAAAACTCAATAAAAAAAATGTCACATACCTGTAATGGCATTTTTTTTTTAATTTCATATATTTTGAATAGTTTTGCTTGATTTCGAAGAAATTTATTAATATTTACACCAAAATATAGGAAATTTAAAAAATGGGTTTTTTTGAAGAAAAACACTCGTATTTTGTGTTTTTTTGCAGTTTTAATAAAAATTACAAAATTTACTTACCTGCCTACCTGAACGGCACATAAAACTTAAAACACTTCCATATTCTTCCAAATATTGAAAATTCAATAAATAATCTTTCCAAAATATATATATTTTATTAATTTTTTTTTATTTCACTGAAATAGATACCCTGTTGTTGTCGGAACTACTAACTCTGTTATAAGTACCTTATAACAAACGGAAGTGCCCAGTAGCACTTTCTTTTTCTAAATAACCGGTATTTCCAAAAAAATATCTTAGAGGATAGATATTTGCTTGTAATATAAACAACCATAAAAGTAACAGTAATGCACATACAAAAATAATAATAAAAACATAAAAATAACTTATTTTTATCAAAAAATTCTCCATACAAAATATATGGAAAAACCAAAAATATTAACATATTTTAATCTTGCCCGTTTACGTATATTTCATTTGCCGCCCAAGCGAAGGTTAAAAATTCAATTTAAACTGAAGTCAAACACATTCCTCCACATATTATATTTTCAATATTCATATATATGTTTCGAATTTATGTATATATTCAGAACACTTCCACAATATATCCTTCCAAAATGTTAAAATATGGATAAAAATATTGATGAGTGCATGATTGATGTGTCATCGGTCATCATTCTTTTCATCAATATATTGTCAATATGTGGACGGAAAGATTGATGAAAAGAATCATGTGTAATAGGCACCTTACAAAAAATTTGTTTGAAAATTGTTTCAAAAAATGAATAAAAAAAACTAAAAGAGATAAGTCCCACAAAAATGGCTACTATAGGGAGCACATATTGCTACCCCTCACTGGACCTTTCACCCTTTTTAATTCGTAAAAGTTTTATTAATATTAAATGATAACAGTACATTGTTCTAATGCTGATATGATGGAATATGCTACACAAAATTACATTATTTTCCTATGTTTACATAGCCATACAACACAATTTCTGCAACCATTAGATCGATGTTTTTTCAAATCTTTTAAATCCAATTTTTATAAAGCTTGTAACACATTTAGATGAACATATCCTATCCGAAAAATGAATCGGATTCATTCTCGACATTTATATGGAATTATTCCTATTCACATGGAATATAATACCAACATTGGAACGTTATAAAAGTGTAGGTTGACAATTTCATACAAATAATCCGGAAAGTTGAAATCTATATTTTCGTAACTACTACAATGCATAATAACTAGAATTAACTGTAATGCAATAAATATTTTGATAACATGTATTACATAAAATTCAATTAGGTAAATTATAAACGTTCTTTCAGAATTCATATTGACAATAAAAATATTCCCACACAACACATTTTATTCTTATATTTTCACAAGAGAGATTTTAACAAAATTACATTTAAAAGTAATTTATATCGAAATGTTCAAGTATATATGACAGAAATTATTTAAATATTCTGTAATTTTGACTTGAGAACAGACTGTTCAAAATGAATTCATTTCCGTTAACCAAATAAACTTTTCTATATCCTTAATTTATTCTATTAATTTGTATCCATTTTATTACCAAAATCTAAATGAAAATAAAAAAAAATAAATAAATAAATTAAAATAGTCTTTCTCTTCTACAGTCCGTAATATCTCAATAAATTGTATAAATTATTTACACACAAGCAGTTTTTCCCTTTTAATATTTTCTAATTTTTGTTTTTTCATTTTTTTTTTTTATTTGTTTTTGTGGCTATATTTTGCTACTATTATTTTCTTCTCCAATAATAATTAATTAATAATAAATATCCTTCTCATTTGTTTTGTTTTATGTTGAATTCCTGGTTTTACCAATATTAAATTAAATCAAATCCGTAAATAAGAAATTTTGACCAAAAAATCAGCATTTCGAAATAAAATTCTCACTCTATTATGGTACCTACGTACACACATACATACATGTATATTGAAAATGTTAAAGATTTTCTAGATACCCTGAAAAAGGAAACTTATCTATATTTTTATTTACATAGAAAACATTTATTAGGTTATATTTGGCTACGTATTTGGAATCAGTAGCATCAGAACTAAACGATCTTTGCATAAATACGTAATATTTTTGTTATTGTTTTTTTTTTTTTTATTTGTATTGACCAATCAACACTTATTTAACTTTGCAAATTTCTATTGTTTCTTCTACGTTCTATATTATATTCATATACATACATACATACATATTATTATTATGCAAAGCTTAAAAGAATCCTTACAAGAATTATGTAAACGGATGATAAAAAAAAAATGTTATCTATAGGGAATCAGTGATGGTTCTGAAATATTTTTGGTTATTGTTTTTTTTTTTTATTTAAAGAAAGTTACATCACCATGAGATTACAGTAAATAAATATATTTGTATATAATATTGTCGGTTATGTAATACAATAATTACTGAACAAATTTGTTTTGTATACATTCTATTCTATAATAAAATCCTATGATGAAATGGAGATATTTGAAACATTAGAAATTTAAGTCTAGAAAATAAATATTGCTAGATAGGTACAATAAAAAAAAAGTAAAATAATCGAAATATAGGTATTGTTAAATTTTGTGAAATATAGTCAAAGTTTTTGTTTTTTTAAATATTCTAATTAATATTTGGACTTTTCATACAAATATGTTATAATAAAAAGGAAAATGAAAAATGTTTACATATGCCTCGTGAATAGAATTGAGGCTTTCAGATAACAAATTGATTTTTATAAATTTATGATTGTGAGCCGAAAAAGAACACAATATAACCTACACAATAATTTTAATTAATAAGATTCAAATAGTTCTGTAATAGCTATGTAAGTGCTTTAATAAAAATAAAAATGATATGCTTTTGACAGTTCTATATACAAAAAAATCCTAACCGTTTATGGTAACATAAGAAACAATTGTGATAAAATAACGACCCCTATGTTAAGAAAAATTATAGAAAGTATTTTTTGCTAAGACTTGGTTTGATTCTGACAAGTTATATTTGTGCTCAGGTACATAATCGTTAACGTCAGTATAACCTACAACTGTTTCTGTCATAATTTTCAAATGTAGGTATTCAGTATTTAAACGGTTTATTATAAAAGAAAGCTGAAAAATATTCATATCGGCTAGAGATTCACCCAAATTCATTTGCACCTCAAATAATTAATAAAGAATCATCAAGCGAATGTTACGTGAAACGTTTTAGACCACTGGATTTCAAAACCAGATTTACTTAAGTCTCCAAATAAACCATATAAATAACCTAAATTAAATATAGACCATAAATCCTTGGATTTTCCCCTTAGAAAAATGTTAATTACTCTCAAATATTGTACTCAATATCTTTGTTTATGGTTCAGATAATTGTACAGAATAAAGATACAAATAAAAAACATTAATATTAATATCTGCACTGCACAGTAGTCTTCCAGGCTGCTATTAAACGCAACAGTGAATATAATAGCAAAGATGGTCTAACAAAGTCATTCGAATCTTTAGGGACAAACAGGCTGCCTTAAATACTCTTGAAAGTAACTTCATCAAATCTAGATTGGTAGGAGAATGTTTGTAAGCCCTAAACCTCATAGGACTCCGTAATAAGGTACAACTGATCTGAATACAGGGTCATAGTGGGTGGAACGGTAATGGGAAGGCTGACGGCCAACATTTATGGACCGGAGCTGGCAGTTAGTGTATCTATTGCAAGTGTTAAACTATCGATAGAAAACACCCTTAAGAGGGAAGCAAATATTTTTTGGAAGCGTATTGAAGGTCACAGAGTGTCCAAAAAATATGCAACAAAAAAAAAAACACCAAAATAACCAAATTCCTGCTAAATCTCACTAGAGCAGACTGTAGCAAAATGGTGGGCATACTTACTGGTCATAACTACAATGAATAAACACATGTGCAGACTAACACTAACTGATGACCTAACCTGTATGTACTGTCTGGAAGAGGAATAAACCTCCACACATGTTGCAGGAGAGTGCCTACTTCTTTCAAAGCTGAGACTCAGGCTGTTGGAAACGCACTACATAACCTCAGAAAACTTCTGCAGGAACCCATAAACCTATTTTGGCCTTTATTAAAAGGGTCGACTAAGTTGAAGGGTGGAGGAGGGCATAAATAGCAAAAATCCTACATGGCGGACATAACATATTAGAACCACTTCCGTAAGGAGAAAAAACATCTTACAAAAACGTATTTTACAAAATAAAGTTCTTGGATTTGAAATGCTTGCATAATTTAAGTAATTTTACAAAACCAGAAACTAGTAGGTACAGTTCCATTAATCTTACTTTGTTACTAGTACAGTACCATTTTTTTGTTTTTTTTTATTTATTTTTCAACATCAATTATTACACCGAAAAAAAATTATTTACAAAAACGGTGACTATTTCCTTATTTAACTAACTTAACTTTAAATGAATTTTTTGTTAATTTTCGTTCAGATTTTTACTTTAATATTTTTCTTATAATTTATATTTATACCAAGTTTCCACTTAACTTATGTATTTTTAATCTTTGCTAAATATTTATTTTTGGCAAAATTTTACTAAAATCCAAATTAATTCTTAAAAAAAAAAATCTTATAAACTAAAATAAAACTTAACTTATCCTAACCTAAACTTAAAACTACTTTGTATAGTTAAACTATCCTAATCTATTTAATGGAGCTTCCTCCAACAATCAGTAATCCACTTTATATCTTTTGTCCCTATCCGGGATGACTATATCAAATTTTAATTGATCCTGAATTAAATTTCGAGGATCAAAATCGATAATTTTACATGAAGCCCGTCTATTATAGTGAAATAATATTGGGACATAGTTTTGGTTTTGTATATAACCATTCTTATCTAGATAAATAAAGGACTCTGGGGACACAAAACCTTTCTGTAGTCTATTTTTTATGTATTCATCATTATGATAATATACATGTGATATTAAGCCATTTGCTGTATTTCTCATTGCTCTATCGAAATGCCTACGAATCAGATTGATAAAAAAATTATCGAATCTGTTTATATTAGCTAATTTATATATAAACTTGTTGGAATATTATTTTTTAAAGTCAGACAAACTCTAATGCATTTCCGTTCCATTTTCCTAATTTTTTCCATATTACTAGCACTTATATTATACCAAATGGGTGCTCCATATGTCAGCACTGGCCTTATAAGTGTTTGATAGGCTATCAATTTTACTTTGGGCTGGATTGTTTTATTGTAAAACAACCCTTTCGCTGCCATTAGAGCTTTAATGCTTTTCGAAGTTGCGTTGTCAACTTGATTAGTGAAATTCAGGTTGTAACTTAGCAAAATTCCCAAGTACTTGATTTGTTTCCTGTTCACAATGTTTTCATTATTTGGAGTTTTTATATTGAATTTTCTCCAATTTTTTTTTTTTTTTTTTTATATATATTTCCAAGTCTATGGGATGAACACCCTAACTGCTTTTTACACAGAGATTTGGAATACACAATCACATACAATAGCTTTTTTCTGTAGAATTTTTTGTGGTATATCTACTAATTTAAATGTGGAAAACTATATCTATTGTAGAGTACTTCGCCTTCATAATAGCATAGTTCCATTTTATTTTTAGTGATAACCAAAACTCTCAACTATTTATCATTTATTTTATCCCAATGATAAAGGGTACTGGACCAGGTCGAAAAATTCAGAAAGCATTTTTTGCCTTCGTCGGGAATCGAACCTGGGACCTTTCGGTTGAAAGGAAGGCGCTCTACCTACTGCGCCACCCAGCGTGTAATTCTTTTTAAATTGTGGTTTACTTTGCCTATAACATCTCGGAATAAAATTGTTTCGCATTTATTAAAGTTTATTTTTAAACACCAGATCTTGCAGTATTTTATTAGAATATTAAACATCTTTGCAGTTTTATTTTGGATTTCTCTTACTGATTTATTTGCAGAATACAGAATAATATCGTCTGCAAAAGCTAAAATATAACTACTACCTTGTATGCGTTTTAATAACTCTATCAGCTCTATTATGTATATTGAAAACAGAACTGGTGAATTTACCGCTCCTTAAAAATTTACCGCTCCTAAAAAAACGCATTACTTCTTCAGCCAAATAGGTAGCTATATTCTCATAATTTCAATAATAATAAACCGACTTTAACTTTTTTCATTTTAGAATATAAAAAAATATGAGTCCATATTCAGGATATTATTTTAAACTGTAATCACACTTAGATCAAATTTAAGTCTCCTTAGAAAACGACAAACATAATATTTTTAAAAATTAGTTGGAAATTAAGGAGTTTCTGATGGAAAAAAAATAAAATTCCAGTACATTCACACTCTTTAAAAATGTTTCGATTCTTTATTTTTTATCACAATTTCGGATGTTAAACTTTAATTTTTGCTCTCCTTATTTATGGTTTTTTTTATAATATATTTTTTTCCAGGAAAGGATTTTTCAGCTTTTCTTTCGCGTCAGTGATTCTAATGTATTTTTATTTTTTTTTTTTTTTAATCATAAAACTTGAATGAAAGGCAAAAACTTAAAAAAATAAAGCGGAAAAAAATTGCATCCCACAGCAAATTCACGAAATTTAAAAGAAAATAATGAAAATTTTTTATTCTTGCCAGTTATAAGGATGTAAAAGTAGAGATTGTCAATGACTGGTTATCAATTAGTTCTACTTTTTTAGATGTCCTACTTGTTAATTAATTCTAGACTTTGTTTGCGAATTGCCCTTTATTTATTTGGTTCTAGTTGATGATGTTCGCAAACTGGTTGCGAAAATGAATGATGATCTCATTTCTGTAGCTTTCTGGGTTCAGCACAATTAACTAAGCTTAAATTCGTCTGAAATGTATACGATATCTTTGATATAATATATTTATTTATATAATAAACATATAAATAAATAAATAAAAATAAAAAAAGCATAATATTATGTAAATTGCATAAAAAAGTTTAAGGTCAAAATTTAAAACAAAATAAGTTTAGTTTTAGAAATGGTAAACTCGATCTTATATTCCAAAAAAAATAAACCAAAATTCGTTGAAAATTACCATAATAATAAAATTTGATTTTTTAGCTAAAGCAGGAGAAAATTTTATTTATCGAGCAAGTTTTCACTATCTATGCAGATACTCCCAAATCCAAGCTAAATCACTTTGCATGGCAAAACGAGTTGTATATAAAAAATGCGAGATTTATAACTTTTTAATTTTATTCAATCAACCCAAGATGTAAAAATATTTACCCAGAATTTATATTGGCATTTATGAATATTATAATATTCGGAAACAAGTTCCCGAATCCCGAAATATAAAATTCAATATCGTAATTAAATAACAGATAGTTATTATTAATGGAAAGGGAAAATTCAGAATACGTGCTAATTTTTCAATTTTCATTAACATAAAAGTAAAAACAAAAAATCATTTATCTACGGTTTATTATTTTCAGACAATCAGGTGTAGGTCCATTTTGTAATTTTTTTATCAATTTTTTAATAGCCAGCCGATTACGGTAATTCGTGTAGGTGTTCATTTTTTGTTCTGATCAGGATAATATTAATTTATAGTACCTCTAGCTATAGTATTTTATATATTTTCTTTATTTATTGAGTTTTCATTTATTGCAGTTAAGTTTTTAAACTGTACATTATTTTAATCCTTTAAGTATTTTTGAATAAATATTTTTAAGAATGTTGGATAAGAGCGAATTATTTTCATGAATTTCAACTACATTATAAAACTTTTATAGTCTCTTGAGTTAAATGTATAGATACTTTACAAGCGGTATATGTGCAAAAATTATCCAAATGAGGAAAAAATCGGAAATGTAAGATTACAGCCAGAGGACATAGTTTTACAGTACTTTGACTATTGATTGGAAATGCATTTTTTGATAATACTAATTGTTTGACTATTATTATTTTATTTTTATTGCCTTAATGTATTTGTACAATATGTTTAATTCTATATATTTTAATTCTAGATTTGAGAGCTTATATACTAAAATCAAATTTACCTTTGATTTATTTAGACTAACTAAGTCCAAATTGATAGTTTCGAGAATTTTTAACTTTTAATACACAAAACCCTGTGAAAAATCAGAAATACTTTAATTTGATCCAATTTCTGAATTAAATGATAAAAACCATTGGTTCGTTAACTAACTAACGTTAATCCAATCTGGAACGGTGCTGCTCAGAAATATCTTATCAGAATTGAAACCATGTTAAAAAAAGCTATCAAAATCATTCATAATTATAATATATTACATCCTACCCATTTGCTGTATAATAATACATATATAAGCTTTCAAAGTATCTGTAAACGAGAGTTGTACATAGTTGCTTTTAAAATTATTAATAATAAAATTAATCATAATTTCATTTTAAATAGAAACATGGATATTCATAGTCATAATACTCGTAATAAAGCTAACTTCTATTTGCCCTTATTCAGAACAAACAACCAAAAGAATAATTGTGTTTATAATTGCCTAAAATTTTTTAATGAATTACCAAATGATATTAAAGATACAGAAAATATTTGTCTGTTTAAAAAAAAATTTTGGAATTCTTATTTAAATAACTATATACTTTTTTATTATAATTTTTATGTTCACTTTATTTCTATTGTATATTTTAATTTAAATTTTGATTTTGATTTATTTTATATTTTGTTTTATATAATATATTATATGTTTTATTTTTTTTTTATTTTACTATACGTCCTCATAGAAAACAAACTTTTTTTTATTTACTTTGTTAAATTTAACTAATAAGGCCATATAGCTTATGCTAAGGCCTATATCCTTCATATTTTCACCTAATTGGTTTCATATACTTATGTTAATGAGGTCAATATTTATTTTTTATAAATCACATTGTAAAATTATTGTTAAGTTATAAGGTAAATAAATATGAACTAAATAAAGAACAAAAAAAAAAAACATTATTTATGATTTTAAGCTTGTTTAAGCTTGATTTTAATTTTGTTTTATGGACTTGGAAATTTTTCATATACAACAAAACAGATCCAACCATTTTTTTTTAAATTGTTTGTTTTTTCTATCATTTTATTTTTTTATTTTTAAAACTTTGAGCTCCCAGAGTCGCTTTCACAGGCAGGTGCTGGATTATTTTCAGCTTGAACAGTTGTATTGAGTGACTTATACCAACAATGAAATTCTTCTTGTATGACACGTCTTGTATTACATAACCGCAGCAAATCATTAAATTTTTCTTTCGAAAAATTATTGGGTTGTTTGTAAAGTTTTGATATTTCGTTTACTAAGTTAAGTCTACCTTTTCTGTGTATTTTAAGTGTTCTATATTGAGTATTGTATCCGTAACGGAATTGTATAATATCTGGTCATTTTTTTTTAAAATTTCAAACATTTTATTTTGAGCCAGTTGATGCTTTCATTCTGCGTCTCTCTTTTTCTATTTCGAATAATCTTATCGGATAATTTTGAAAGGTCTAAAAAGTCATTGTATTTCAGTTCAACGACTTCATACCTGTTTTGCTACATCTTCTTTTGGATCGTGATAAGCGAAAAATATTGAGCCAGCCATGCATTGTATAAACTGTTGCGTTCTTTTTTCTCGATTCAATAGCAGTATGCATGCTATCACATTCCATCATGGAGTGCCCCAATTTGAGAAAGTTCGGTTCAATCACTCAATATTATTCACTTGGATACGACTCACAGAACGACGACAAAATTTAATTTGTAAATGAAAAATGGCAATTAAAAATATTTAATTAATTATTTTTATGCTAAAATAAAACCTAATATAAACCTAACCAAGCTTAACTAACGTATATTTACTTCTTAATGCTAAACCTAAGCTTACTATCGCTTTTATAAGCAAAAACTGTAATAGCTTTCAGGAAATGCAGGTGCTATTTTTTGTATTTGTTCGAATAGTTTTAGTGTTTGCGAATCAGTGCAATCTGCTAGTGGTGAGGTAGGATTGTCTCTATGTAAGTTTGTCCTATGTAATATGATAGTGTAACGATTTAAAACATCAAGTTAAATTGTACGCTGTCCAACAAACACATATTATTGAAAATAATGTTTCACAGTTTTAATATCTATCTCCAGTGTGATACGAGAAAACTTATCATTAATTTATTATAATGTAACCAATTGTAAAGTAATGCACAATATTAAGTTTTACTGTTATGAAGCTATCTTAATTGTACAGACAACTATACTCTAATTTGAGTCTATACTAAACTCTGCTCTATCAAACTATAATCTGATTGACATTTTATTTATATCAATTCTATCCAAGCCCATGTTGTTTTCAAAAATTCTAGAGCAATTTAATTTTCTAAAAGCAGAATTCCATATTGTAATAACTACATCCCAATCCAATTGGCTGTAAGAGTTACAATTGGATATAAGTAGGGTTTTAATATATTCATATATTATAGTTATTCCAAATACGAATATTGTAAATTGTGGCTCTACTGATCTATATTTGGCTGTGATGATCTATTGTTCTATGAGTCGCAGATAAAACTTAATTTGAATATCAAGTCATTCTATTCAATGTTTAGAGTGTAATTTTTTTCAAGAAGAAATCCAATTTCTTTGAAATTATAGGTTAACCAGAAATTGTTATCCCAACTAGGATTAAAAGTTTTTTTTGTCTTTACCATTCTCTAATTTTTAAATTTAATTCTACAAAAAAAAAATAACCAAAGATGTTTAAAAAAAAACATCCTAAATTTTAAAAAAAGTAATTATTTTTTTCTTCGAATTTAAAAACCTACAAATATACAAAAAAATTATAAAGCATAAATATAAAGATTAAATTTATTAATTTTTTTGAAAAAGAAAAATCTTTTTGCCAAAAATAATTTCACCGTTTTTTAAGTTTTAGAAATTTTTTTTTTCATTTCTATTTTATAAAAAAAAGTTATTGAAAATAAATGTTTAAAAGTCTATGAGATTTCAAATGGAAAATAAGAAAATTAAAAACATCTTTTGTTTTTTTTTTTTTTTTTGTGTATTCTACAGTTATGGTGGTTTCTCTAGGTTTTTACAGAACATTTAATAAATTTTTAATAATGTTTTTTAAAAGTTTTTAGATGTGGTATTTTTTTTTCTTAATAACACTGTTTCCGTTAAATTTTTGTTTTTTTAACTAAAAATCTTACTATACACTCCAATTCATATTTAAAACAAACAGAGCAAGAAAAACACATAAAAAACAAAAAAAATTGTAAAACTCAACAAAACAAAGTTTTTAGTGTCGTGTATTTTTGTTTGATTTTTTTTCACAGTCGAAAGTTTAGTTTTTTGTGGACTATCGATTTTACATTATACACAAGTTTTATAAGGGGTAGATAATACTTCTTGAGTATAATGTAAGCTAATGTGAAGCTGTTGTTGTAAGACGTGTAAAATAGTTGCAAAATGATTGTAGGACTACAAATGAAATATTTTCACTATCATTATCATGCAACTTAGATTGGACAAACAGAATAAAAAAGATTTCTCCTAATGACAGCCGTAATATGTTCCCAGAAATAACTAAATTATTCATGAAAAAACATATAGAAGATATAAAACAATTACACTTAGACCAACAAGACCTAAACTTACTAATTAATAATAATATTAACGTCACCAAACTAGGCACAACTAGTTTAAACAAATTTATAATAAAAGAAAAAGAACAAATAATTAAAATATTAGGAATATACTTAGAAAACAGTCACAAAATAACATCATCTAACAATAACCAATTTCATCAAAAAGTTCACAATAGAGTACAAACATTAAAACATATTCACACACAAAAGCAACAAAATAATGAATCTTTGGTTATATTTGACGCCACCAATACATCCACTAACACTTTAAATAGAAATAACTTCTTTACAAACTATGATGACCTTTTTACAAGACTTAAAAATTTAAATAACAAAACATCAGCAGGAATTGACGGTATTCCCAATATTGTATTAAAAAATTTAAGCCCTAAAACTATAGAAAAATTAGTTATTCTTTTTAACAACGCATTAAACTAATGCTATTTCCCGAAAGCTTGGAAAATAGCAAAAGTGATTATGCTTAAAAAAACCGGGTAAAGATCCCACAAAACCCGGCAATTATAGACCAATAAGCTTGCTACCAAACATCAGCAAAGTTTATGAGACTATAATCAATGACAAGATAATTCAATTTGTTAACAATGAAAAAATACTACCTGAAAACCAATTCGGTTTCAGGTACAAACACAGTACAAATCATGCTATTAATAAGCTTACATCTGATATTTGCTGGCATATTAAAAAAAAAAGAATGCGTTGGTGCTTGCCTTGTAGACCTAGAAAAGGCTTTTAATAGCGTATGGATAGAAAGTTTAATATATAAATTAATAAAACGAATTTTCTCAAACATTCTAATTAGATTAATATTAGATATGATCACTGGAAATAGTTTCGTAATAGCAAACAAAACAAATTCGGAGAATTTATTCCAAATTAAGAGTGGTTTACAACAAGGTACTGTAAACTCACCAATATTATTCTCCTTGTACACAACAGATCTTCTAAATATGCTAAATGATTTCAAAGGCGATAATTTTGCTATCGCATTTGCCGACGATCTTATTATATACTCAGCAGCAAATAATATAAAAGAGGTTCAAACTAATGTTCAAACACAATTTAACCTTACCTTGAGGTAAAGTCATATTTAATATTTGGGTAAACCATGTTTTAGTAAGAAAAATAATAACTGAGAGTTGAATATTGTAACAATTTTATTTTTTAGTCAAAATTAGTTAAAATTACTGAAATTATATATGATATGAAAATTGTGTATGAAAAAGTTGTAGGGGATGATGTAGCGCATCAACACAATAAAAAAATAAATAAAAATTAGCGAATTTTTTTGAGATAATCAACGTTTTTTACAAAATTTTCAGTTTTCAAAAGCAAAGTTTTAAGTTTATGCAGTTATTATTCAAAAACGGTAAGCCTGATACTCATTCAGCATATACAGTTAATTAGGTGTATTAATTCTAAAAAAAAGCTATGAAGAAGATGTTGCTCTAGTTTCAATTTCTTCTGAGCTGTTGTGGATATTCTTTAGACATAATTTTTCTAATCCGATTTTTTTAACCCTCTGTAGCACAGGTAAATTTAAAGATAGACCACTCTTCTAGAACAATTTTTTTCCTAAAATACTCCAAGGAATCACCCCTTAAAAACTTTTTGCTCTAAACCGGACCACCCTGTATATGTAATCAATTTTAGGAACCTTGTAACTTTCATATTTCCCGTAAAAGAATTAGTCAATAATTTCAGGGCCAAAAGATTATCAAAAAGTGTTTTTGCACAAAAGAAGAGTAATTAATATAAAATTTTCATCCTGGAAACTGCATTATCGTAGATATTTCCATTTAAGGTATAGCGACCAGCTGAATGGAACACATAAAAAAATTAATAATAAAACCAAAGAAAATTCAAAATTTAATTAAATAATTTAAAAAAAATCTACCAAATGATTGATTTATAATTTTTTTTTAAATTTAGGTTTCATAAATTTGTAACTCAACTTCTGGAAAATAAATAAATAAAAAACAAAATATTTAATCATAAAATCCTTACCAATAATGTAAAAATAAATTCAATTGTTTCAAAGGAAATCTTTGGTAGGATATAATATAAAAATTCAATTTGAAATTTATAGAAAATATGTACGTATTTGTAGAAAAGCTCACCGAATTTAAGAAAATTGAAAGGAAAAAAATAAATATAACAAAAATAAAAATCAAGAAACAAGAAATCAAATCAAAAGAAAATCTATACCAAAAAAACAAACTCTATAGTGAAGCTCATTCAAAAATAAACCTATTAAAAATAAATATTTTTTTTTTTTTGTTTTCTTTTTATATATAAATAATATTTTTTTTTTTTAAATGTTTTTAAAACCTATAAAAACAGAAAATCTTGTTTTTCCTCATATTACATTTATTTCCCTAATATTATTTTCACTACTTATATTTTCTATCTCTTTTCTATCAACTTCTTTTGAAAAATGAAATTCATCATCTGGACAAAATAATAATATGAAAAAGTAGAATTTTTACTTTTATACTCAAACTCTATTTCTTATAAAATTATAGTGAATTTTAAGGATATCATAACATGGACTAATCCTGTTATAATTTTGTATATATAATAATATATATCTAATAAAAGTTTTGTCCTCTTGTCCTAGTAATAATTTTTTGAAAAGTAGTATGAGTCCTATTATTATGAATATAGGTACAATAATAATATTATATACAATTCAAATTTTTATTTTATTTTTTTTATTTTCTTTTGAAAAAGGACGAAATGGAAAACTT
Organism: Argyra leucocephala; assembly: GCA_963942445.1. Classification (NCBI taxonomy): domain Eukaryota; kingdom Metazoa; phylum Arthropoda; class Insecta; order Diptera; family Dolichopodidae; genus Argyra; species Argyra leucocephala. The sequence continues at coordinate 65,008,164 of OZ012681.1, read as the reverse complement.
TCTATTTTCTTTTAACTGTACTTCTTTTATACCACTGTATCCTTTTTTATAGGAAAACTTTGTTTATTTTAGTTTAGTATCATACGATAAACTTTGTATGTAAGGACACTAGTTTTTTTTTGTTTTTTTTTTGGGGATTTGTGTTTCTTTTTTGTTTCCTTTGTGTAAGGTATAATAAAAATTAAGTTTAATTTGCTACATAACACGTTGGTATACATAATATAGTATTTTTTGTTCTTAAGATGCACTGCCGCATAATCTGCTCTGGAATTGAATCATTAAATTTCACTCTATTCATAATATCAAGCAGGAGTACTCCAAAGGTAAATTTAGTTCATACCAGCAATATCCCAGAGCTAGCAAATGCGACGATGGCAACTTTTGCCAATGATATACTTTTTTATTAACTGTTTATTAATAAATTAATAAAAATTAAATAAATAAAAATATAAATGAAGCTGCAAATAAACTGTAAGAAGCTAATATCAAAACCTTCAGGTGAGATGATGTCAAAGATCGGGAATTAAACTAAATACACACATGTAAATTTCACAAATAAGAAAATTAATTTGTTCATTGAGGGGTCAATGAACCCAATTGCGCAAAATATCTTAGTGTGACGCTTGACGCAAACTTCTGATGATGGAAAGAGCACGACGTGAAGAAAATGAACCACGAATTAGAGCTCAAATACATTCAGATGACTAATTGGATGGACATCTACGCTTTCGTCATAGAAATAATAAAGTTGTAATCTACAATTTAACATTTTGACCACTTTGGACCTATGATATTCAAATAAGGGGTTGTTTTTAGCTATTAATAAGGGGTTTATTTAAACTATTTCCAAATACTACAAAACAAAGCGTTGGGAAACATTCTTTATGCTTCTTGGTATGTTCACAATAATGATATTCATAGAGATCTCATCACAAAAGACGAAATAAAACAACTGGCTGTACGCCACAAAAGTCGTCTTGTCAATGTAGAAGTATTACGCTTAGCTGACAATTGAATCTTTGTTAGACGACCTAAAAGAACGAAACCGCATTCGAACTGTGTTAAGCACTTGCTAGATATCCATAAACTTTTTTAATTATCCTTTTTGAAGCTATTGGAATTGGAAATGGTCTATTAAATTCTTATTTGTTATTGTCTTAGATATTTCATTTCAATTTTGTTTTGTGATTGATGATTCTGCTCAACACTATGGGGTACGTCTTATTCAGTATTCTGCATATGCAGTAGATCCTAATTTTATTTCTTATATTGTTGTTCAATGGGTTGTTGTCGAAATTTTTTCGCGATTGAAAAGAAAGTGGAACTGAGTAGCTATACTAAAGGAGCAAAGATGGTCTAACAAAGTCATTAGAATCTTTAGTGACAGTCAGGCTGCCTTAAAAGCTCTTGAAAGTAACCTCATCAAATCTAGATTGGTGGGAGTATGTTCGGAAGTCCTAAACCTCATAAGGCTCCGAAACAAGGTACAACTGATCTGGATACCGGCTCATAGTGGCTTGACTGGAAATGAGAAGGCTGACGAACTAGCCAGATCATTGGCGGGAAACATTTATGGCCCGGAACCAGCAGTTGGTATATCTATTGGTAATATTAAACTATCAATAGAAAACACCCTGAAAAGGGAAGCAAATATTCTCTGGGAGCGAAATATATGCACCAAGAATAAACACCAAAATAACCAACTTCCTGCTAACTCTCAATAGAGGAGACTGCAGGAAGATGGTGGGCATAGTTACTGGTCATAAGTAGACTAGCACTAAGTGAGACCCAACCTGTAGACACTGTCTGGAAGAGGAAGAAACTTCCACACACGTTGTAGGAGAGTGCTTAGTTCTTTCAAGGCTGAGACCCAAACTGCTGGAAACGCACTACATAACCTCAGAAAACTCCTGCAGGATAAATCCCCCAAACCTATTGCCCTTTATAAAAAGGGTCGACTAAGTTGTGGGGGGGAAGACGGCATAAAGGGCTAAAAAGCCTACATGCCGACTCTAACATATTAGGGCCACCTCCGTTGGGAAAAAAAAAGTAGCTATACATGAGGAAAAACTAAAATATAATATGTTATCCACAAAAGTACTCTCAATATCATGTTGGTTAAAACATCCCTTTCAACACATATGCTATTAATAATAATGAAACAAATGAAATCAATGTAGAGGTACGACAAAAGGTAACCCTTACAAACCGTTGGTGTTTCAATTTGTCTAAATACATAAAGCTAAATATTCGTCAATGTTTAAGGCAAGTAAATTTTCGCCAGATATATGGCTATGAAAACAACCTTGGGGTCTGAAGGAGAAAATATAATGTCGAACTCTATGAAGTAAAGTGGACGTAGTCATGAAAATTAGAGCTAGTAGATAAAAATGATCCAGCCAAGAGTATCTTCGAATTCAGACTCGAAAATACAAGGCGGCGTACATGCACAATAAACTTTCATTGGATAAATGAAGACATAAAACAATTTTGTATTTTAAACTGGAACAAAAATGGAGGACGTTGATGAGTCAGGCGCAGGACTTACATAGTCTGGGAGAAACTTTATTAAGTAAGGGAGTTAGTTGTTGTAATATTGCTGTTCCATATAAATAGGAAATTTTCCTGAACTATTTCATTTCTCCTTCAACTTGAAAAAAAAATCAAAAATTTCAATTTGGTGGGAAATTCATTTTATTTCAAATTCTACAATTTTTTGTACCTCAACTGTAAATAGCTATGCAAAAGTAAAAAAAAAAAAGCCAAATAAGAACAGTATTACAATGTTTTGGTAGAGGATGAATACACAGATTTAATTTTTTCATTTCTTTGGAATTTGTTTTTTTTTTCTTCATTCTTGGAAATTTGATTAAAACCCCAAAAATCATAATTTTTCCTTTTGGATTTATTTTCAATATTTTGTTCATTTTATTTTTATTGTTGTAAGTAGGCATAAATATAAAAATGTTGTCGTTTTCTTTTTGTTAAAAAAAAAATTAATTATTAACTTAAAAGTTGGCAATTTTTTAAAAAGTAATAGCTAGCAGCTATCACAAAATTTATTTTTGGAAAATTTTATTGATAATTTTTAAATATTTTTAATTTTTTTTTTGTTTTTTTTTTTTTTTCGTTTCTTTAGTAAGTTAAGCTATATAAAAGCGACAATTGGGAAATTTTGATTATTGAAAATAAAAGGCAAAAAGTTATAAAATTTTGTGTAGAAAACTTTTATTAAAAAGTTTTCAACAAAAGCTGTTTTTAAATCCTGTACAAAATAGTTTAAAAATAATAAGTTTATTGGCTTGTTTTTTTTTTGTTTGGTTTTGTTTAACTTTTTATGAGCAAATGTTGTGAAATTAAAAAAAAATTTTTGAATTTATGTATTTAATGAAAATATCATTTAATTGTAGTTGTTGCATTTATGTTGGTTAATTTGTTTTTTTTTTTAAATAACTAGATATTTAAATTTCAAACTTTTCTCCAAAAATTAACGAAACAAAAATAGTTATAATAATAATACAACATTAATGAGTAATTTTTGTTTAATTAAATATCATATTATAATAATTAAGTTATATTTTGAAAAATTGAATAAAACATTAATTTACTATAATTGTCAAGTTTTAACAAGTTCTTATAAAAATTAATTTACTGTTAATTTAATTATTAACTGAACACTGCTCAATCTAGATATTTATTTGTCGGTTTTGATGATTCTGTGATTTTTATTTGCATTTTGGTTCTACTTTTATTATCTCAATTCTTTAATTTATTTTGTCATATTTCTACTAGGCGCCCCTGTTGAGTAATTATAATTCAAGTTGAAGTCAAATTTGAAGTTTTTAAAAAAACAGTAATTTACGTACTGACATAGACTTCTCACGATAAAGCACAAATAACTAATGTTTAATAAAAAGCTTTATTTTGGACACATAAATACACCTTCCTCATATACTGGATTCGTTTCCGATATATTACCAATAGTAATGGTAAATAAAAGTAGCATTTATTGGATGGAAAAGGTGCCTACTGCGCAGGTCTTTAAATGCTTATCAATTATAACCTTTAATCACAGATGTGAATAAAAATCACGCAATCATAGATGTGATGTAAATTTTACACCTTTTGTTCTATTTAGTACCTCTGTTCAGATTAGTAGTCAAATGACTTAGTCAATACACCATTTCATAATTACTTTCTCATATAGTCCCAATATCACTATAAATAACGGTATATATAATTTATCAAACCAAAGTGATGTGCTAAGTAAAACTATGCAACACAATCTAAGAAACAGATATGGTGGAGCATTATATTGAAGCGAATAATTCGGCCGTACATCTACCCATGTAACAATTTTATTGCTATTATAAGACTCTTGCGCACTCTTATAACACTATACAAACACTCTTGTAGCAATGTTAGTATTAATTTGAGTTCTCCGCAATTGTTGCGAAACGTTATTATAGCACTAAGATGGAGAATCCTATAAGGCGCTGGAGCAAATACTGTAATATTTTTATAGGATTAGTATACATTTTCTATCATTGTATATGATTTTACTTTGAAATGAAATTCATTTGAAATAATTTATGTTATGCGAGAGTGAGATAGGTGGTACTATTATTGTATTTGTATGTAAATGATTTATATAATATAAAAAGTGTCTTACTAATAAATAATATTTTCCGGTTAAGAATAATTGTTTTAATATTTATAATTATATTGTGACCAAAAGGCAAAATTTGGCTGAGAAAGAAATTTCGTTGACATTTCTTATAATAATACTTCGTAAAAATACATTCACCCTTCAAAAACTAATTTTTAAATAAATAAAAGAAAATCTATTTTTAAATTGCATCTTTAAAATGTTAAATAATGTACGTTAATTAATGAATAACATAAAATTTGATATTACAATAATTATTTTAAGTAAAAATGTTATTTTTGTGAAGAGAATACAAAATAAAGCTGTCTATGTTTGAAGAAAATAATGGCCGTTCTAAAATAATTATTCTAAATATTTATTCAAAAGCAGTTAGTTTATTAGTAACATCATAGAAATACAGTAAAATAATGACACTATACTATTGCTATTGTAGGAATTCTATTCTTATAACAACACTTTAACTCTTGTTAAAGCATTACACACTTATAAACTTATACACACATTGCTGTAGCACTTGCTGAAATTCCCATTATAACAACTCCGGCAGTTACTATAAAAACATTCTTATAGCAATTTTAATCACATTATTCCCATAAAAACATAATTAGTGCACCTTTCCTGCCATAGTAACACCTTGAGTGCTTATCGGGAGTCATATAGGAGTCGAAAAGCACTAATTTGGTTTTTATAACAATAAACTTATACGTGGATACCTAAGATAGAAAAATTAATCGAAATATATTCGATATATACTTCTGTATTTACATGCTACATGATAATGCTAATTGTATAAGTTCTAGCATCCTGTAATAACATTTGATTGTATTCCCTAAAAATATTATTTTGGAAAATTAATTTTATGAATAATATTGTTTTATAATTTTAAGCAAAATTCTAAAATATTTTAATAAATACTTTTAGTTGATATTAAATACAAATAATTATGTCATTTTATTTATTCAGTTTATTATTTGGTAATATTTATAATAATTTATCTTTTCTAATATTATACAAATCTAAGGTAAGATCATTAATAATGCAAATGATAGGGTGAAGTAGGTACTAATTTTGAATTATTTTTTATACAAATATCAAATATAAACTGAATTTGTCAAAGGTGACTAGATAATAAGATTTTGTATAACATTTAGTAATCACAGCTCATATTCTACAGATTATTTACAGATATTTTTTTATTTTATTTCATAAGTTAGAATAATTTATTAAATAGTTTCTTCGCTCAAGTGGCATTGTAGAAACATACTTATTAAGCGCTACGTTCAAAGAAAAAAAATAATTAAAAAAAATGTTAAATGGAATTCACGGTAATTGTTGGTATCGCAAATATTTATTAATTTTTTTTTTATTTTTTTGATTGATTAATTAATTTTCTATTTTTGTTTTAATGGAAAATAATAGATTAAGGTTTATCTGCGGTTTCTTTCTGATTTGTGCTAGCTCAAAATAATTTAATAAATAGAGAAGCTCTTTTTAAAAACAGTTATTTTTTAGCAAGTTAAATTTGTTTGAATAGTTGAAATTAGTCAAATGTATTTCTATGAATTTTATTAAATGTGCTTCAGTGCTTATCATATTATGCATATTTCGACTGTTTCTTTCTTAGTTTTTTGTACTCAACTTTGGTCAAGTAAATTCAGTAAATTATGTGTTAAAATTTAAGGAAAAATATTCGAATATTTTCAAGAGTATTCTCAATTATTTCGTAATAGAATTCTGCATTAGAAATTTTTATAATTAGCAAGATTAAGATATTCATCAGTCTACACTGTTAACATCAAAATTGATTAGTGTTTTGTGTGCCAACCTGGGTATCAACTTTAAATTGAAATATTTAAAATAAAATAATTATGTCTACACGTTATAATTTTTCAGATTTATTACAAAAAATTATACAAAACTTTATTATTTTATTATTATATTAAGTATTAAAACCTGTAGAGCTGTAACGCCTCAGCATTGAGTACATTTTTGTTTGTTTTTTGTTTTTAACCATACCATAGACATATACTATTGAAATATTTACCGCAGACTATTGACCATTTTCCATAACATGGCAGCACTATAATGGTATTTGTTTACCAATAACAGTAGAACCAGTATTTTTTTCTGGTTCCAATTTTATGTAAAATATAAAACATAATATCATACATATTTATATAATATACATACACGTTTGATAGTAAATATGTTAAGCAAGAACTGATGTTACAAAAACAAACCCAAACAGCCAATCATTGTTAAAATATGCCTTTTTCAATTAAACCTCTGTTACAACTTGACTTTCCCGCAATTGTTGTAAATCATCTCATATTTGAATCAATTCAATCTATTAAAATGAAACATTCACATCTAACTTAAAAATGCAATCGAGAAAAACATACCACAAATGTAGAAAGTATAGATACATTTTATTGAAAAACTATTATCTATTAATCCAAAATGATGTCGTGTGCCATATTTATTTATTTATTTACAGGCTTAATTCAATCGAGTTACATGTATTACATTTATATGAATTTAAACAAATTTTAGAAATAACAATATAAATATCAAAAAATTAATATTAAAAAGTATATAATTGCTAAAATTGCAAAATAATTAAAATGTAAATCAATGGTTAGCAGAAATTATTAATAAAAAAAAAATTGAACAATCTGCAAAATATAATCAATAAAAATATTCCAATATTTGAGAATTAGTAAGTAGTTATGGGTTAAAGTTAGTACTTAAAGCTAAAATTAGCAACTATAAGAATATTGAGAATAGAGAGATGAGATCCGAATTAACTAAAAGGAACATAAAAGCTTCTTTAGGGTATCTTTGGAGAGAGGAAAACCACTGTGGTTCTTGTATTTGTTACCCATAATCATCATTCTATGGATAGGTTCCTTCATTCCATAGTTCGTTCGATGAAATGTGAGAATAAATAGATTAGCAGAGCGGAAGTCTTTAGTAGTATTAATCCGGGTTAGGTTTGAAATATAAGGGGTGTTAATATTTCCTTTAACTATTTCAGTGATGAAGATGACATCGGCAATTTGGCGTCTTTTTTTCAGATTAGCAAGATGAATTAAGTTTAGTCTATGTTCATATGGTGGCAAAATTCTGAAACCTTAATTGGGGTCCCCATGGAAGGTGACGTAGTGCAAATCTTAAGAAATTTTTTTGGATTGCCTGAATACTACGTATGTGAATTTCATAATATGGAGACCATCATACCTGACTGGCATATTCTAATTGCGGCATAACAAGATATGTAAAAAGGAATTAGGATAATGGTAGGAATTAGGTTTTATAATTAATTTTAGGATATATGGATCTTTGAATTATAAAACCTAATATTGAATTAGCTTTATTGATGATACTATTATAATGTAACTAGGGCCCCTGTTGAATAATTATAATACAAATTAAAGCCAAATTTAAAGTTTTTAAAAGAACAGGGATTTGCATGGACTGATATAGACTTCTCATTACAAAGAAGAAAACACTCATGTTTTAATGAAAAGCTTTGAAATTAGTATGTTTTCGTTCAAAAACATAAATACCTTATTTCTCACTTTCTGTTTCGTTTCCTCCTATTTCTCAATGTATTTGGTGAATAATAAAACCATATGATTAAAAAAAATTCAACTGTGTGCGCATTGTTGTTTTATTTACAACTTACTTACTTATTATATATTAAGAGTTCATTATGGAGAAGAGAGAAATGAAAAGGTGTCTACTGCGCAGGTCCTTAAATGCTTGTCAATTATAATTATAGATTTAAATGTGAGCTTATCATCTAAAATGACACCTATGCACCAGACATATAAAATATATACTCAGTGCAATAAAATATGTACTCAGATTTCTCTGATAAATTTCGTTAATAACAGAACGTTATTTGAGATAGAGAAGAAAAGAGAAAATATATATAATAGGTTGTTAAAAATATTTTGAAAACAATTTTAGAACTAGCTAGCTATAATTTTTGCATTTTACATTGATAAATCCATGAAATTTTCTCTGATGAAAATGCAACAAAAATACCTATAAATACTCCTATCAACCAGTATTTGATAAAAGTTCATAGACTTGGTGATTTGATGGTTTTATTGAAATAGATAATCGTTAAAGTAAGTCTTGAATAAGTACATAAATGTTACTTAAAATGTGTTTGTACTATTCATAGTGCTTACCGAACTCGAACGGTATACACAACAATTATTATCGAGAGTAATTTTCTATCCCAAATTAAACGGGATCTATTTAATATTAAAATTTCAGAACATATAACCAATTGTCATATAAATTTATTTATTTACTCACCCTGTATATATTTTTATGAAATAGTATTTTTAGCAAATAGATTCTGTTATTATTGTATATTCAATTCAAGTACCAACTTTTAAAATATAATATATATACATATAAATATACATGTAAGGTTAAAGATGACACTCTTAAAATCTATAAAAAGATTATATAATAGAAATACATAAATACAACCTATATACAAAATTTATAATATGTGAGATATGAAAACATTCTGGATTATGACAGAAAAAAGGAAGAAATGAAAGCGAAAATAACAAAAAAAAAAAAAAAAAACCAAAATAGTAACCAATTTGAAAAGTCCTAAATTTTGTGGACCTCAACAATAATTTGTTTTACTGGTTTTGTATTTTGTGACATTGAGTGCTTTAGAAGAATTTTTTTTTTGTTATTGTTTTCTATTTTTTTTTTCTTTTTATTCGTGAAGATTTATTATGGTAAAAATTGTCATCCTTTTGATAATTTTTGTTGTGAATAACTGTATGGAATTTTATTTACATCAGTTACGTATCTACTTATTCATGTATTTCTATGTTTGTTTTATATTAATATACAATATTATATAATATGTATATTATATAAATTGGAAGTTACACGTGTATTTATATTCATATAATGTAATCGGATTGACCTTATGACATTTTATGTGGGTAAGGTTTGAATTTTTAGAAACATTTTAGAAAATATCCTATTATTTATTCTTTTTATATATATCATATTGTACGTATTATATATAAGAAAATAACTTTGAAATTTTATTTTTATAAAATTTTCTACACATTCATTCATTTTGTACATGTTTATATAATAATAATATGTATTATATATTTGTATTTATTATCAATTTTTATATTTACCTATATTGAAAACTTTTTAAAGCATTTACCGAATTGATAAAATAAAATTAAGAATTATCCTTTATGTCATCCTTTTTTTTTCTTTTTTATCCTTTTAGTGTTCTTCTTCTTATTCTAAACGACAAGTATTGTAAATTCTTTTTATATTTTGAATTCCAAATATAGTTAGGTTCAAGGTTTTGGTTTATTTAATTTTTAGAATTTAGACGATTATTTTTTTTTTTTTTTTAAATATTTAATTTGTCATTATTGAGTAAATAAAGTTAGTGGGCTAATCATATAATATTTATGAATAGTTTTTAGCTATTCTTATTATTATATCGTAGTTGTATATCTACATATTATATACATTTTATGTATTAAACTTAGCTACACTAGTAAAGGTACATTATGATTAATTATTTAGATTTTGACCTAAGGATAATAATAATAATTGATGAATTACTCTGTGTTCAACCACAAAAGATAAATCTCAGTAAATTTAGTAAATGTCAAAATGTGAAAAATTAATTTGATGAGATTAAGTATTTAATGTATTTTATTTGTTTTCATAATAGGTTCGTGAATATAAATTATATGAATAAAAAAAACTAATTCACTCTGAATGTAAAAAAGTAGAAAAGTACGTTTGTGGTAACACATCAGGATAGTTCTCTAGGCCCGAAAACGTTTTTTTCTTATATAGTGAGTGACTTTTTGAGTTTGTGAATTTAAATAGAAAATTTATTATGTATGCAGATATTACTTGGTAATAGTTTTTGTGATCAGTATAAGTCATTTGTATATTAGAAAAATAAAGATTTAGATATTTAGATAATGTAAGTTATATTATTATGTAAGATAATGTCACTTATTACGATCTATTTATTTGAATTAAGTTAAAATTGAACGCATATGAAGTGTTAATACAAAAAACAAAGCGAAAACGTAATATCTAAAAACAAATTGAACCAACATTAAACTGTTTTTCTCTTGCTTAACAGAATGTGAGGTTAGTTTTTATATTTGGCGAAAGAACTTTATAATTCCATTCTATGCACTTAGGTAATTCTATGCACTTAGGTAATTCAAAATTTTGCTTAATGTTCTGTAGCTTTGATAAATTTTTCAGATAGCATTAGACTTATATTACCTATATTTTAGAACCACCCTATTCTTAAATAACAAGATAACGTCGTATTTCGACAGTCATTTTATAAAAAATAATAATGACGAATCTAATATCATTTTAATGACCTTTTCTGATTTTGATAGTCGCAAAAAATAATGTGATATTTTATTGTAATGAAATTGGCAGCAATTTATTTATTTTTGTTTTGTATTTTTTGGTTATTTTCATTTAATGTTCATGTGTTTAAATATTTTTTGTTTAGTAAATGTCATTTGAGTTAAAAAATAATAGGTATTTTTATGATTGTATTGGTAAAAAAAAAAAAATAAATAAAAGTAAATAGTTACGAAATTGTGAAAAATATGAGCAGTTTACAATTGTGACAAATATTAGATAATAATATCAAAAAATATAAAATCTTATTATGCAAAGATTGACGATGTGGAGAGTATAGAAGCAAAAATAGTTCAATTGTAAATTGAAGTACAAAAAATATTAAAATTTTAACAAGTTCTTAAGTCAAAAATAAAAATATGTAAAACGGTGGTGAATATACTTAAAACTATTCTAGGTCGGGATATTTTTAAGCTATATATAAATGATATATCAAGACTTAACCTTAAAGGTAAAATACAGCTTTATGCAGATGATGCATAAAGTTGTATTTTATGCATCAGAAAAAAATCCGATTTGGAATTAATACAGAAATGGCTCCCCTTTCATAAATTGAAACTAAATATAAAAAAAAACTAAGATCCTAGGTCAAACAAAATATACAAGCAACCCATTCAACTTTAACACCAAAAATATAAAAATTGTGAATAGCTATAATTACTTAAGATTAGTCATTGATAATAAATTGAAATGTATGGAGCATATTCATAAAATAATCCAAAAAATCTGTCCATACATATTTATAATACGACGCCTTTTCATTTCAACTGAGGCGCTTTACTTAAATTTATTCTTCTTTTATTTTGTCCAACATTACCTACCTAAATCCAATTTGGAGTGATGCCACTCAGCAGTTAATTTCGAAACTAGATATTATACACAAAAAAGCCATCAAGCAAATCCATTTCTATCATGTGATGGATGTCTCACACACACCAATCTACTTTATTCTGAGAAATATTTAAGTTTCAATAATGTTTGTACCAATGAACTATATACCACCACTGCATTCAAAATTATAAATAATTATTTAAAGCACAACTTTATTCTGAATAGAATGATTAACGTTCACCATTATAACACACCTAATAAATGTAATTTCTATTTATCATTATTTAGAACGAACAATAATAGAGATAATAATTGTTTATATCGGTGCTTCAAACAATTTAACGATTTACCAAACGCGCGGAAATAAACAAAATTCGGATATTTAAAAAACAAATCAAAAAGTTTATTTTAAATCCATAATAAACAAAAATAGTAATAATTATTGTACATAATAATAATAAAAAAAATTAATAATAATAATATTAATAATATTAATAATAATAATAATAATAATAATAATAATAATAATAATAAAAATAATAATAATAATAATATTAATAATAATAATATTAATAATAATAACAATAATAATAATAATAATAATTTTAATATTAATAATAATAATAATATTAATAATAATAATATTAATAACAATAATAACAATAATAATAATATTAATAATAATAATAATAATATTAATAATAATAATATTAATAATAATAATAACAATAATAATAATATTAATAATAATATTAATAATAATAATATTAATAATAATAATAACAATAATAATAATAATAATTTTAATAATAATAATAATAATAATAATAATAACAATAATAATAATAATAATAATAATATTAATAATAATAATATTAATAATAATAATATTAATAATAATAACAACAATAATAATAATAATAATTTTAATAATAATAATAATAACAATAATAATAATAATAATTTTAATAATAATAATAATAATAATAATAATAACAATAATAATAATAATAAAAATAATAATAATAAGATTAATAATAATAATATTAATAATAATAATAATAATAATAATAATAATAATAATAATAATAATATTAATAATAATAATAATATTAATAATAATAATAATAGTTTTAGGCTACATATATAATTATTTTATAATTCTGTAAAAATAATTCTTGTAAACCTAATAATTTGACCACAAACAGCAATCGCTAAGATCAATAAATTTAATTTTTTTAAAGAAATTGTAAACAATTCGAAATGTAATATTTTATAATTGAAATTAATAAAGAAAAAAAAACATTTAAAATAGTAAAACATTCCGCAAACTAAAAATAAAAAGTATAAAAAACGGTGGTGATTATTGGAAAAATTTAAAAACATATACCAACAAACCGAAAATAAAAGATAGAAGTAATAATTAATATACAATTGTTATTTTACGGCATTCAATTATGGGGTTGTCAAATATTGAAAAATGCATTGTTAACGTTGTGTGGTACATAGACAGTACTGAAGTTCAAATAACTTTGCTCACTAAAGAAGTAAAAAAATACGAGATAAATAAAACATTATAGTAGATTACAAGAACATTAAAATTATCAGATTGTTTATTTTTATAATTTCGAGCCTGAACGATTAACATCCTAATTGCTTCAACGGATTGGTATTTCCAATAATATCTACAAGACATGTTATAGACAATAACATTGTCTTCTTATCAATTTTTTTTCCCATTATTCATATAGCAGCCAATTTAAATGTGAAAAACTACAGCTATTGTAAAGTAAAATTTTGCCTTTAAAATAGCAAAGTTCCATTTTATTTTTAATGACAAAAAAATTATAGTTTCTAAATTAATTTGAAAGAATAATTGAAAAACTTAGCCGGATTCGAACTCGAAATTATCCTTTTACTACATTATCTTAGTCCATATAAATTAATGGCTGTTTTTAATTATGACGAACATTTTTTTATTGTAATATAAAGAACCAAATCTCATGAATTAATTCTTTAATACCCTTCAGAACATATTCTACAATAAAATTCTAAGACCGCCTTTAATATCTTATGCGAAAACCTTAATTTATTGATATACTACGTTGAGTTGAGAGTAATGGGATTTTGTAGTGTTAATTTATAATGAAATTAGTATTCATTTCGTTATTAAGTATATTATACTAGTGAATCCCCTGTGCAATTGCACAGAAGTAGTTCTTTCAAGCACAATTTCATATAAAAAGAAATATTTGTTTTGGTATATTTATAGTTGTTTTCTGAATTGCTTGATTATTGAATATATGAAATTAAAGTATAGTACCTAATACTTTATGACGAAATTAATATTAATTTCGATATAACTTAACACAATAAAATCTCATTACTCTCAACGTAGTAGATCGATATATTTTAATTCGTTAATAGTCAAAAACGTTTGTAGTCACAATAATTCTGTTATAGCAATAGGTCAACAGTGAATTATTTTATTAAAACACTGATTTATATATATGGTTTTTTTCTGTTCTTTATTACAAATATGTGTTTTTTTGTGATTATATAACAGAATTGCTATTTATGAATAAAATAAAGTTTAAAACTGTTATACGAAAAATATTTTATTGAATTTGATTTTGTTTATAAAGATGCAATTTTTTTTTGACTACGCCTATAGTCACAAAACGGTTATAGTCAGAAATATTACAAAAAGGCAGAAGCAAATGAACTAACATTTATTATATTATTTTTGAAGAATATGATCTGGTCTTTGTTTTCAATTTTTGTTTGTGTTTCTGGTTTTGTACATTTTTCTATAAGTTTGTGTGTTTATTTAAAATGACAGAATTTTTATGAAGCCATTTTAAAAATTTCCCCTAATTAAAATTTATTTTAGAGTATAGGTGGCGCTCAACTTGGAAATAACTGTCACTATTTAGTGTAAATTTTTAAAATGTTTTAAGTATTCAGCACCGAGAACTTGCTAACATTTTAATATTTTTGTGGTGTAAATAGTTTACTATTCAATTATTATTATTTTTCTTGACTCACCACGTCGTTCATCTTGTGTATTATAATATAAAATATTACCCAACATGTCCTTCCTTGTGTAATAATTTTTATGAAAAAATTTTTAAAAGAAAAATTGCTTCTCCTCAGATTTTGAATAACGTCAACATTAATTCAAATAATCGCCTACGAAATACAAATTTCTTTACATTAAGTTTCCATTGGACCAATTATGACAATTATGAGCAAATTCATAGAATGTTACTTATTACTATTAGTAATTGATAATAAACACATAAACTATATTGACTTCACACTTTCGAAACAGACTCAAAAACATTATATAATAGTAATCTGTAGTAATTAAAATATGTGTGTAATTTATTTCAATGTATTTTAACTAGTTCTAAGTTAGATATAATTTTAATTTGTAAACTGAATGTGATGTTGTATTTAAAAAAAATAAAATAATAATAATAATTGTAATTAAGTTTGTGCTAAGCTAAATAAATAAATATGATCTTCACATTATACTGATCCAGCTTCATTCCATTTACTTGATCTAATTAATTTGCAATTAGTCCCATCCCATTGCTGAGCTTGGAAACACTACTATAACACATACTACAATATTGAGAACTACATCCATTTCTGTACATTCTATTGAAAATAATGATTGTTTTGTTTTTTTAGTATGTATAGAATTTTATTTTATTTTTCAACCAAAATTTAGAACCTTCTTCCGGATAGAATCTCACTATTACAAATATTTTATCTAATTATTTTATAATTAATTAATTTATTGATCTAATTAAACTGAATTTGCTTCTATTGCATCTTTATTTGCCTGATATTGTATATAATCCATATATAATGCATCATTGAAAATGATTCTACCTGCAACATCCGTTGCTGCATGCATATTCAATTGAAATAATAATGTCTTTTTTTTACTGTGTATAGAAATGATAATTGTTCAATTTTGGAATTCATGACAAATATAACATCGGAACAATACAATTTAGGTATATCAAATTAAATTAAAACAATGGTTAGCCTATCAACATTAACTAAACTAATCAGAGAAGGTATAGAAGTGTAAGATTACATAGACAGCTCCCAGTTTGAATTTGAATGGCTTCAAAACTCATATAGAATAAAGGATTTCAAAGAAATCAGTATGTGAATTATAAAATCCAAACCAAACAATTTAGGTTCAAACTTGTATATACAAATTAGTGTAGATACATGCTTCGGCAGAATACACAATGTTTTCCTAATAAGGGATCATTTTTTTACGATTTCGGTACGCACACAATGGTTAAATTGAAATAAGTTTCTTTCCAGATATCCTTAACAACACTATATTCTGTTAAAAAATTAATTGTTACGGGAAGCTATAGTTATTATCAAACATTTAATTTAAGCTTAAAATTTTGGAAATCACTTAATCCGATGAAATTGGGATTTTTCTTTTTGAAAATTAAGTTGCTTTATTTATTAGAAAATCCATATAAATTCTGACCTTAGTTTTAAGCACAGTTTGATCAATTTTTTTAATTTAAATCTAATTGAAATCGTGATAAATTTTCAATTTTTAAATATTGAATTCTCTTTATAACAAATCCTAAAGTTGAGAAGGAAAAAAATCAAAATTTTAATTTTTCAAATTAAGATTTTTTTTTCTGTTTAGTTTTTGCTATTTTTGATAAAGAAAGGATTCAAAAAATATTTCTAATTTGGAAGATTTTTTTTTTTTTTGTTTAAAAATGAAAGAGAATACTTAATTTTAAAGAATTCAAAAAATTATACCTAAATTAGAATTTTTTTCATTATTTCAATCTTACAGAATTATATTTTATACGATCCAAATATCCTTTCAAAAGTATGGTAAATTCTATAAAGAAAAATAAGAACACAAAAAATTTACAGTCTTAATATAACAAGGATCTTAACCCTCATCACAATTTCTAATTGATTACTAAAATTTACTTTCACTTTCATTTTTGATTTTTTTTTTTGCTTGTTTTTATTATTTATTTTATTTTGTTTTCTTTTTTTGTTGGTTAAGGATATTTATCCTTAATCTGAATATTTTAGTTTTGTTTTTGTGTTTTTTTTTTTTGTCGGAAATTAAAATATACACAACAGAGAATATTTCCATACAATTAAGTGATGTTTTGAGTTGTTGAAAAATTTATTCCTGGAAAAAATTTAAAAGTGTATGATTTGACTCAAGAAGTGAAATTTTCAAGGATTATAATTCACCTTGTAGGCACAATTTAGTTTCAAAAATGTTCTTAAAAATTATAATAAAGTATTTTGTATAAATATAATAATATTATATCTTTATATAGGATATGCAAAGGATTTTTATTTATAAAGCATGTAGGTTCTGAGTAGGATTTTGATTTTAATTAGAATTTTTGTTTAAAATTAAATTTCTTCTTTTCATCTTATATCTCTGTGTAGAGAAGGAGTCCATTAGTTATAACTAACAAAAAAAAAACCAAAATGTTTATGTAAAATTTCTTTGTAATTTGAATTTTCCGGAATATAGCTATAGGTACCTACTACATATTAAAATATGACTTAAATATAAAAATTTACATATTTCTGAATAGTCTATTTTAGACATTAACTTATCTAAAAATTTTAATCAATCACAATGCTAAAATACATATTGAATCCATCCAAAGATTCTCAAACAAAATTCTGTGGAATATGGTAAAATCTGATAATATGTACAGTAGAAATAATTACATACACAATGATCTAAACATCGACTAGATTTCTGTAGTGATAAAACAATTTGTAATAACACATACAGTTAAATTGTTCCAAAGTTGAAATGTTGGCGCTGCATCTCTTTTAAAACATCCAGGCGCTACATCTCTTGTAAATCGTTAATTTGACATTGGAAAACTGAAGTGAAATGAACCCTTCGAATTGGTGGGCTCTTCTGAGGTAGAGTGTAGGAGGTAGTTGTATCGGCGTAGCACGTAATGACCATATTCCAAAGATAGTTGGAATTGGTAGCTTTCCAAAAATATATATCTTTAGTGGCGCATCTTATCCTTTAAAGACGAAAAGGACATTTGAAAGTATCCTTGTTGTTTTGCAAAAAGAAAAAAAGTAATGTTTTTTAATACATGCTTATATTTTCTAAACTATTCGACGTAGACATAAAGTATGTATGTATGAGTTATAGAACAAAAAGAGGCCTTTCCAACAGTAGGTATATAAATATTGTGGATGTTTTATGGTAAAATATTGAGTAATTGCATTAGTTGTTGCAATGGGAGTTGCAGCAAGTGCTACAGCAATGTGTGTTTAAGTTTATAAGTGTGTAATCCTTTAACAAGAGTTAAAATGTTTTTATAACAATATAATTGGTGGGATAGCAGTAGCAGTGTATTCCTAATATGATATTTCTAATAAGCTTATTGGAGCTTTTCAATAAATCTTTAGAATAAATATTTTGAGACGGCCATTTATTGGAGCTTTTCAATAAATCTTTAGAATAAATATTTTGAGACGGCCATTATTTTCTACAAACATAGGAAAGCTTTATTTTGTATTCTGTTCACAAAAATAACATTTTTACTTAAAAGAATAATAATTATTGTAATATCAAATCTTATGCCATTCATTAATTAACTTACATTATTTAACATTTTAAAGATGCAATTCAAATAAAATATTTTCTTTAAAAAAATAAAAATTATATCTTTCTCACTCTCGCGAAAGATAAATTATTTCAAATGAATTGCATTTCAAAATAAAAAATAAAAACGTAATATATACTGATACATATTATGTATATTAATTCTATATCAATTGCACAAATTATAGTTCCGGTGCCTTATAGGATTCTCCATTTTTGTGCTATAACATACTTATAATGTTTTTCAATAATTGCGGAGCACTCAAATTGACACTAATACTTCTATGAGATTGTTATAAGAGTGCGCAATAGTCTTTTAGCAATAAAATTGTTACACGGGCTGTCAGTTAAGTCAATCCACTGCAAAGGGAAAGTTTAAATTAAAAAAAAAATCGTTTGTTGTTTTTCTTAACAATTTGAAAGTTCAGACAGTTTAGTTATTTCGTTATAATGTTTTAATGTTTAATTTAAATTTTATTTCGCATTTAATTATTGTTATTTCTGTTAATTACTTTGTCTCTTATGTGGAAATTATTAATTTCGACCATGTCTAATTTGTAAATGAAATTTGAATTAAATGAATTTTTAAATATTAAATCAAAAAATTTAATAAAACACATATTATATATAAGTTTGCAAATGATAAATAACTTAAATTCTATTTCAAGGGTAGTAGGTAAATTATGAAATTCATAGATACACTATCATTTTAAATGTTATAGATTATCGCGACTTTCAGTTAATATGAAAAATAGGTATTTGATTGTTTTTTTGATTATTAAATTGGCAGTGTACGTCATTTAACCCATTAATTCATGCTCATACGAGTAGTATAAATCTGGCAGTAAAAATTGGTAGAAATCTACAATTATTTATTGATGAGGGGTGGTTTTGGTAAGAGGTAAGCAAATCTACTAAATTTTAAAACTTCTGCTAGATTTTTATGGTTTTTATCTGCGATTGTGTCAGTGTTAAAAAATATTTTTAATTTTTTTTACACAAAGCGCACAAAAATTGTTGTTGACAACATAGTTTTCGGATCGAATATTGATCAAATAAAAAAAATTATAAAACAAATAATATTGTTGGATTGACATTAGAATAATAACAAATAAAAATTATTTATTTCTTTGTCAATAATTTCATTTTGAGTCATCTTGATATTTTAATAATCTGACAGCAACAATGGCAGAAATCTACCGCGACAGATCTACGGTAGATTTCTGCCTCGTATAAACATGGGAATACACCATACCATAATTTTAAATGACATTTTTTAACTGAAATGATAGTCGACACGCTACTTTAGTTGGAAAGAACTTCTACTTGCATATCTACTTACAATGAACAAATTAGTTTTTGCTAACGTATATTATGTGGCCACGGAATGAATGTCAATTTTTTAGTCCTTTTAAAAACGACTTATACATATATATTTTTCATTGATAATTATTACAAAATTAATACGAATAAATAAATCAAAATAATATTTTTTTAAAATTATTTTTATGAGAACTATGAGTTATCTATAATTCTATTCTGATCTATAGAAAATAAGTAGAATCACATGTGTATGGAAAGACAAGCCTAAAATATAAGATCCGAAAAGTGACATGAATAATATATTTTCTTCTTTTTCCTGATCAATCAACTTTAAGTCAATTCTATGTTAATCTAATTAATTTGCATTTACTCCCACTGAAATTATGTTGTAAGCTGTGAAATTCAACTCGTCATGGGAAAGATAGATTTTTGTTAATCATTGAGTAAACATATTAAATCCAAGTCAGTACGATAATAAATTAAATTTTTGAGGTTGAAAATACTATACTGAGATATGTATACATGTGTTGAAATGGAATTCACAATAAAACAATGTAATTATTCGGCATCAGAAGTTTTAGGAACAAAAATAATAGACAGCCAAATAGTACGTATACTGTTATATCACCCCAATATAGACACCTCTATTATCATCATCATCACTATCTTATAGCGCTCCAGCTCTGGGTGAACTTTTGACTAGGCTCCTTTAAAAAGGTCGATATTGTGCAGATTGTCTCCTATTTGGGATTTCTAGGGTTTGAGCATTTTTTTCACGTTATCTGCCCATCTGGTTCTAGGTTTTCCTCTACCATGACTATTATCGGGCTCTCTATTCAGCACCACTACTTGTTTCTGACTTTCGTGCATTCGACTTACGTGTCCAGCCCATCTTAGTCTTTAGGCCTATGCAAGTTAATAGGTCTTTGCAGACCGTTCAAAGTCCTCACTATCGATCATACAATTGAGCTTGCTGTTGCTTCTGATTACATATTATCCATTCTGTAATCTTTTTGGACCGAGAACTTTTCGGAATATTTGTCTTTCAAATCACGTTCACAGTCCATTCCTCATATCCATACCTCACTATTGTTCGTATGAGAGTTTTATATGTCATAATTTTGGCCTATGTTGAAATTAGTTTTGATTATAGCAACTTTCTGTTTGCATAGTAGGTCCTATTTCCGGTCCGAATTCTGTTATGAATACAACACGCCATACTATTATCTCCGATGTATGTAAAGCTTGTAACTCTTTGAAAATTGTTCTCTCCGATTGTTATAATCTGATTACTTCTTATTTGTTCATTTCTTGATATTTTTTGATATTTTTTTTTGTCTTCGTTGATTTTAAGCCTACTTTTTTTGTTTCGGTTTCTAGTTGTACAAATACTTCTGCCATATATCTGTAACTTTTTGCCATGATTACTATGTCATTCGCATATGCTACTAATTAACTTGTCATATTGAATATACTGCCTTTCTTTTCTAATTTTTCTATGGTGTAATGTAGTATTAAGTTGAATAATAATGCGGATAAGGCATCTCCTTGTTGTACTCCCATTTCTATTTTAAATTCACGGGTTATTTGGTTTTGTATTACAATTTTAGCTTTTGATTAATGCATTTTTCATTATGACTAGATTTGACACCCCTATTTTATTACCCCAATATCGACAATTATCTGATTATAGACACCCCAATAGTAAGTAGAATTTTTTGTGGTAAAATAAAAGTAAATAAAGATTATATTGCTTCTCTTCCGTACTCAATGACTGATTAATATAGACAAAATTCGAAAACCTGGATACATCACTGCTGACAATTAATACTCATGATTTGATTCTTAAACATAAATTTATTTAATCTTAGTTACCTTAGATCCACTCTAATCTAACACAACTGATATTAAACATGTTTTTGTCTTTTTTTAATTGATAAACATTAAAGGAACAATCAATTCAAGCTGTTATCCTGTCATTGAATTTGTCAAAAAATAAAAAAACTAATAACACCTTACCTACCTACCTGAGGTACTTATCTTGTTCTTGTTTTATGTTAATGGTTTTTTATTTTTTATTTTTTTTTTAATGATTTACCATGAAAATTATCCATCGGTCTTTGTATTTTCTTTTTAACGATATCCGTTGTCATTTTATTTCCTTCCATTTAAAATCTACCACTCAAATATTTCCCAATAACCTCAATAAAACATAATATTAAATGCTGTTATCATTAAAAAAGATAATGTGTTTTTTTTTTTTTTTTGCTTTTGTATTCACCTTAAAACCTCTTAAAACCTTATAACCTGTAGATCAATACCGAAAATAAAAAAAAAAAAAACAGGTTACAAAAAAGACATTCAAATATGAAAGAAAAAAAAATTAATTAAGAGCCTCTTTGCCTCTTGCATGTTTTCAAAGGATAATGGTAATAATTAATTTCTTCTTCTGTTACTCTCTTTATTTCTCTTCATTTTGTTTTTTTTTTATTCTATCTACCTTCTATTCACCTATTCACATTCTATTTGAATATAAGAAAAATTTTTTTTTTAGTATTATTCTTTTTTTAGCCCTTGACTAGTCACTTGACGAGTCATTTCGGTTCCAAGAGTAATTAAAAAGCAGTAAAATTAAAAAAAAGAAAGAAATATAGAAAAAAAAATAAGACTATCTTTAACAAAAAACATAAAAAATAAAAGAGAAAAATAGAGAAAAAAAAGATTAAAAACAAAAACACTATATAATTTCATTCATTTTGAAGTTGAAGTTGAAGGATAATGAATGACAGTTCGTGTATACCACAATTCTTGTCTTTTTATTTTTTTTTTCTGTGACGATTTTTGTAAGAGAAACTGTTGTAAAACAGGCAGGCATAAGAACCGTAAAAAATGATTTTCCATCACTTTCTAACATTGTTTTACTTTTATTTTTTTTTTCTTCTTAATTTTTATTTTACGACCATCAATCAAAAAGTTATTTTTATATTATTATTTCAGCTTCTTTCGGTCTCATTATATTACAATCGAGATTTAATTGATGTTAGGTAAACTAATTACTTTGATATTGGAAGGAATGAAGAGAATGGAGGATGTTTTGTTAGTTTTGTAGGTACGAAAAACGATAAAAGCAAAAATAGCAGTAAAAACAGCGAAAAAATAAAAATGTGTGAAAGCGAAATTTTAATACAACACGATATAAAATTCCTACATTTGATGAAATAAATAAAAGACAGGCGAACGACGCAGTATATAGGACTGATGAAAAAAAAAACAAAAAAAAACCAAGTTAACTGTAATGAGAAAATAATGATCATGATAAAATCGCATAAAAGTTTTCTCTGTGGTGTACAAGGATATCATCAAAGTTTCAAAGTAAAACAACCAAATCAGAAACAAACAAAAAATAACTCCAGAGAGAAAATATGGATAACTAAATGTGTACCAGTCAGTTAGTCAGTGTTAAGAGATAAATGTTTCTGACATAAAATAATTTATATCCGAGGAAAGCCATATACATACCTACATACATACATACATACATACATAGAATACAACGAATAATTATTATCGACTTGTTATTTTGATTATCCTTTTTTTTTGTACATATTTAAGGATTTACCAGAGATAAACTTATACAATTTTCTGGTGTTATATACTTAATTAGTTGAAAGTCGAAATTAGTAATATCTATTAACAAAATACGATTTGTATTATTGCAAAAAAACAGTTGAATTGTAAAAGTGAAAAGTTTTATAATTATTATTGGGATTTTTTTTTGTATGTTTAATTGATTTTTGACAGAATTATTGACATTTATAATTTCAATTAGTGACATATTTTATCTTATGTCTTATAGTTTTTGAAGAATGAATTTATATTCTTTAATTTTTCGTTTCAAATTGGAAAGGATAATTATATGAAACAAGTTGATAAATTGTTTTTGAACTTACTTTGAAAATGTTTTTTATGAGATAGAATATTAGAGGTATTTTATAAGGCTGATATTACTAAAACAAAACTGGCAAGGAAATCGCAAATGCCTTGTATGCAGATTAAAGAATTCAATACTGGGCGGGGTTCTTCTGAGTGAGATGTTGTATTGGCGAAGGACCTAATGACCATATCCCAAAGATAGTTGGAGTTGCTACCTTTCCAAAAATAAATGTCTTTAATGGCGCATCTTATCCTTTAAATAATAAGACATTTGAAGATATTCTTGTTGTTTTGATGTTTTTACGTAAAACCCGTTATATCTGTTGACCTATTAGATATATATATGCAGTTATATGTTATAGAAATAATAATAATTATTTTTTTTTCCAAAATTTTCTACTTTGAACTACAATATCTCCACAACGGCAGCACCAATCAGCATCAAATAAATGTTTAAATATGCTCCAGCCCGTTATATTTCTAGAATATATAACTGAATATATATATATATATATATATATCTAATCGATCAACGGATTTTATATAAAAACATCAAAACAACAAGAATACTTTTAAATGTCCTTTTCGTCCTTAAAAGACAAGATACGCCACTAAAGATAAATATAATTTTGGAAAGCTAGGAATTCAAGCTATCCTCGGGATATGTCAATACGTCCTACGCCGATACAACATTACTCTCAGAATCCCCTGGGCGCACTAAATAATTCAATACATACAATTAGGATGTAGATAAGGTTAGATATAATTTTTTCTTCTTTGGTTCTAGAAAAGATGCACACAAAGAAAAATACCTACATGGTAAATAACCCATTGGAAAACTTACCACAAAAGAACATTGCATAAATGTAAGTAATTATGTATTATTTTTGGTTTTGATCGTTTTTAATTTTGTTTTTGCTGATGTTCTCCGTAAATATTATTAATGTCTGAAACAGAGAAGACATATTTCTGTAAATGTTTCATTAGCTCATATAAATTTTTCAGTCACATAAAAAATTTCTTTTATAGGTAGAGGTGTGACCCCAACATTGTTTTCATTGTTTTTTTCGAATTAATTGAAATTTAGAAATTTTGAATCTTTTTCATATAATTAGACAATTACCTTCCAAAGCTGGCAATGAAAAAGCAAATGGTACAAACAGTTGGTTCGTTGGAAGACACGAACTGAATAAATAAACATCTTTCATTATTCGGAATAAGAAGCACAATATTTGAATTGTTTTTTCTAACATTATAATATTGTATCGTCGCATGAGTAATATTCTCGTTAGTAGCATATAATTAACTTTACGTTATTTGAATTTAAAGTTTTCCGGCCTTATAAAATAAAAACTGTACGATAAAAATTCGTGTAATTTTGCACAAAGCTTGTTACAACTATAAAGACATCATTTGAGAGTTTAGTAAAAATTACATGCCAGTTTCTTTAATAAGCAATTGTAGTATTGTAGTAATTGCTTGTCAAACTAATACAGAAAAGTTAATAATATTTGATAATATACTCAACACTTTATTTGAAATAAACAAAGTTCTCTATATGATTAAAGGAATGGGTATATAATCTTTCCCTTTTTTTTTTTTTTCTAATTTAAATATAGAAAATTTATAGTGTTGGAAAAAGAGATAGAACTACAAATTTATAAATAAATAGGCATAATCGCATTTGATATCTGTATTATCGGCACGCTCAATAAACTTAAAAAAATAGATATTCAGAGTGACTATTGGGAACCACTTCTTGAAGAACTGAGTCAATAGATTAACCTGCCTAATAGTTATGTTGTTTACCGTTACCGAGTACCCTAACATACATCCCTAATATACCTGCCCACCAGTTTCTCTATGTATTTTAGCAAACACAAAGAGAGACTAATAGGCCTGAAACTAGAAGGAGTTGACCACTGATCTCCATATCTTTGGAATATATCCAATGGCTATGCAGGCTGGGCAAATTCTTGCTTATGCTGTTCCTGCTTTTTTCAAGCATAATAGCCAAGATTCCATCTGGTACAGGAGCTTTGTATGGGTAAGTAACTATATCAACTGAATACTGATCTTGTACTATTTCATAAAGTGTAGGATTGTATGTGTAGCATTGATTGTCACACATACTTATCGTACGTTTATAAAACTTGTAAAAATGTGTTACATACAAAAAAATGCATACTGAATATCTCTGTAACTAAAAAATATATGAAAAAACTGATTAAACAATTTAAAAAAGCATGCCAAAAAACCTAAAAATCAATCAAAATCAGAAAATCGAAAACTTTCACATACGACAATATATTACTCATGCGACGATATGTAATAAAATATTGGAAAAATATATATTGCAATCGGTAAGCGATACCAAATGGTATTGGGCTACATTCCCAAAAAACCCTTTTTTTATTTTTTCCAGGAATATTAAAATACCATCACCGTTAGTGATATAACTATTAGTAAAATAAATTAAACCAAATATATAGATGCTGCATTATCATAAGCAATGCTTCCTCTAAGCTGCGCACGGATATTTTTGAATTGCGCATTACAAATTTGCTTGTAATTAATATTTTAATATTTAAAAAAACGCCCAAGAAATTTTTTTTTAATAGAAATTATTCAAATAAATAATGCCTTAGTTGGCTGTTTAACTTGTTATGAATTTACGAAACCAAATCTAGAATTAAAGATGGTAAAGATAACACCAAAATTTCAATAGATAATGCTGTTCTTGCCACTAAAATGAATGTTTCAATGAACTCAGTCCAAGAAATAAACAATCATCTTGCAAAATATGTATGTAGAGATTCCAGAAAATTGAAGGAGTAAAAATTGTGCCTTTGAATTCGTTGAATAGTGGACGAAAACATTGATATTTTTGTTAAGAAAATATTAACACCGCTTTAATTTTAATTACAAAACTGTTTTTGCTGGTAAAATACAATTAAATGCATGTGACGGAAAATTGAAAATGTATGTGACAGTTGTGGAGTCCATAAAATGTTTTTAAACAACTATTAATCTGGATATGCAAAAGATGACAATGTTAACATCTGATGGAGCTGCAGTAATGCTGGGAGTCTATAATGTAGTTAAAGCACTATTAACCCAAGAAATTTGTCACTAAGCATATCTGGCACATAGAGAAGATTTGAGAATCGATGATGCCTGGAAGGGTATACCTCTTTTTTCCCAAGTAGAAACATTATTGCGAACATTATATATCATGTTCCATCGTTCATCTTTTTAAAAAAAAAATAATTTTGAAGTAATGGCAAGTCTGGATGGATTGTGAAGTTTTGATTTTCCGGCTACTTAATGAAATATGCTGGCTTTCTCGTCATTTTGCAATTATTCCGTTTATTCGGAGTTATGATGTCTTAATAGAATATCGCAAAGAAATTATTGGCAGCTCCAATTCAGTTGATTCAACCGTAAAATATTGCTTAATAATTAGAAAATAATGTAAATCGTTGAATATTGATTGCATTAAATTAAAAGATGTTTTTATCGAATTAACAAAATTATCAAAATATTTACAAAAAAGTGTTTTATCACCTATGGAAGCGCATCAATATTCTAAATCGATCATCACAAAGTTAAGAAGTTAATCTTGGTGATATAATTTATTGAAGTGAAGATGTGAAAAAAATTCTTGAAGAGTAAGGTAACAAAAATATGAAAATGTCATATAATTTTATTTGTTGAAAACAGTTGTTTGCTACCATTTGGATAAAAGATTTCCTGATGCTGATATGGACCTTTGGAATGCTTTTGATCAAAACGCTATTGTCAGCACATCTGATTTTAATTATGGCAATGAAACTTAAAAAAATGAATTTTGAAAAAATATTGAAATAAATATTGAATCACATCCCAAACATTGATAATAAAATAATAATGGATGAATATAAAGATTTTAAATATTTATTTACGGAAAAACTCAAAAACAATAGTCGTAATTTCAATGATCTACTTCAATTGGTTCTTCATGAAGGTAATTTTCGATATATGAGAACTTTGT
The DNA here is from genome assembly GCA_963942445.1 of Argyra leucocephala. NCBI lineage: Eukaryota > Metazoa > Arthropoda > Insecta > Diptera > Dolichopodidae > Argyra > Argyra leucocephala. Next base: position 64,980,222 of record OZ012681.1, on the reverse strand, counting down.
TTGATATTTGTGGAACATTTCAAGCGTCGAGTGGTGACTGTGAAATAGGATTTAGACTGATGCATTTGATGAAAACTTAGAAATAAGTTGGAAGTAAATCATTTGGGTAATTGAATAAGAATAAAGTCACACTTAATGGCGGAAAATGTTATTGACCTAGATTAAGTATCAGATTAAGAAAAACAAAGATATGAAAAAAAAAAATAATAATGTATAATGTAATTACTAAAAAAAAATTCAAACAAAAAAAAACTTAAAAAATTGCAATAAAAAACTTTTTATTTTTAATAAAATATCTAATTTACCAAATTTTTATTTAATTTTTTAAACATAGCGCAATTTATTTTTCTTTTGCTCAGCTAAAAAAAAAAATTAGAAGGAACGTTGATCATAAGTACTTTGAAAATACCACAAGTGCATGATTGAAGTAATAAATTGGTAGAAAACTTTTTTATTCTCTTGCAACATAAATCATTTCTAAGTTAGTCTGTTTATAATGCAAATCGATACATATCATATAACATAACTTCTTGCCTTATTACTCAGTCTCATTCAAAGTAGTTATTTCTCATAAAAAATAAATCTTATAAAAAAAATAACATGAGATGCAAGAGTCGTGACAGTATTTTGTTGTTTTTCCAAAGAATTATTATACTTTATACTTGCTCGTAATATTTTCCAATTTCAAAATTCATTAACTACATTACACCTATACATTACATAACAAACATTTGTAGTGAAAATTTGGCACCTACCTATGTATGATTATTAAAATACAACAGAGAAATACATATTTTTAAAAATCTTTTTTTACTTAAAAAGACGCATTTGAATACATTCATACATAGTCGAGTGTAGTTAAATTTTTATACTAATTATTATTAGGTATATCAAAATGTTACTAAAATAATAATGTTGCAATAGATAACAGGAAGAGTGATGATGCTTATTTGTATAATAATATTTGTAACATATTATTAATATTTCCATCTCTGTCTATCATCATCTTATTACTTTCCATGTTTGATAATATTATATTTTTCAAAATGAATATTTTGTACACATAGTTATTATTAATCGCCATGGTGACGGTAATTAGAAAATTCTGAAAAAGTTTTTTCGCAAAAAAAGACAAGTAAAAATTTCCATAGGACGATTTTATGGTAAAAGAAAATATTCAGAATGGTTGTTTTGAAAATTTATGTATCTGACATATTCTGTATTTGACATCAAAAAAAAAAAGAAAAAAAAAGATAAAGTATGATAATGAGTGATGGTCTTTGAGTGGAAAACTCATAAAATAAGAGTGGAGATGAAATATATTTTGGGTGATATAATAAAAAAAAAATATTGGAAGGTAAAGTAAAATAATATGTAAAGTGTATCCTCAGGATTCCATCATTCCATTAAGAGAAAATATTTTTCTGTTTTTGTCCTTGAAATTTGAAATATTTTGGTTACTAACATTGAGGTATAAAATATTTGGATAACACAATCATATTATTTCAGTATTATGAATAATATACTTAAAGAACATAATACAAAACATGATGAAGAATGACTACTTAAAGCATTAAAGATTTGAATGGATTAAAGAGATTTAATTTGTATAACATATTTTTCTTCTAATAGTTTAACAACGTATGTATGTTTTCTTTTTAATATTGCTTTAAATGTTTAAGAAACAAACGAAATTGTAGTGAGCTACTTATTTATTGCTTTAAATACAGTGTGTAGGTAATGAAGATATGGTACATATAAAGTGAATTAATTAATTAATTAATAATTTGAATTTGAACGTAATAAGACCAACTACAAAGTCTTCAACGCTAGTACTTTTAAATTAGATTTCACCAAACATTGTTTGCAAATAAATAAATGCCTTTCTTTACTATGAAAACTATAGTATCTACTATTATTTTTGTCGTGTCAACGCCTATTTCTATAATGAGTTATCCGCGCACTACATTAACATTTTAGTGATAATCATGAAAGGACTTATGTACATTTTTCGTTAAAATTTTCTTAAATAACAGCAAAATAAATTTTTTTTTTGATTCAGGTGTAATACAACAGTTACCATGATTTCGTGTAAATATCGTACTGACAACCTACATATAGGTTATTAAAATTTCGAATAAGAGCTTAGAAGACATCCTATTAACAGACTTTTATTGGTGTCAGGAGTTGTATGGCAGCTAAGTGAACCTGTCATTTGATAAATTTGTAAAATATCGCGTCCGGTTCCTTTTTTGATCATAAATAACTGTGAAAAATTTCAGAATTCTATCTTTAAAACTATTGACATGGTGTAGCGAACTAACATACTCACAACGAAACTCTACCTTTTATAAGTAGGTATAGATTACTTAAAATTAATCCACATTAATTTAAATCAAAATAAAACTAAAATAATTTTTGGTGACATCAATAAAATATCCCTTTTAAATTAAATTTTTAAAATTCAGTTTCACTAAATTTCACAATATTCTAGGAATTTCACAATATTCAAATTTCTCAATACATATTGAAGTAATTTCACAATATTGTATGAATTTCACCATAATATATTACGGAAGAACTAGAATAAGACAAAAAAAAGACTAGATTCATGATTTATATATTTTTGAATTATTGTAATAGTTTATTCGTTATTGTAATATTTACAAATATAATCAAGCAGCCCATTAAATTTTAATATTAGATGTACATAGTAAATGATTTTGAGTTGCCATAATTGCAATTTGGCGGTAAAAACCGAGTTGAATATAATTTATCTGAAACAGGTATACCTACTCCGATTCATAGACGCTTGTACTAGCCGAATAATTTTAATTTTTAGATCAAATTCCATAGCTGCTAGCATCGAACACTATGTTTTCTATTTTTCCATATGAAGGCTTAACAACCATAATACCTATTGTTGATATAGATTAATATACTTATTTTAAGGCGGCGACAAATCTTCCATAATAACCAGAGAACATATTTCTCATGGTAAATTCTATTGTTTCAAATTTGTTTTTGTGATGCCACTGGTGCTGCAATAGTTTGAATCTTAGTGTGTAAAACACTCTGTATAACACATTGAAGATACTCCACACCAAACTATTAATATTTAATTACAATAAATTAATAATTTTACAAAAACTATCTTGTTCATGTAATCTATTTTTATCATATTATATTATTACATCAGTTATGGTTATTACAGAAACCGAACTATCTGAAATAAGCGATATTTTTAGTTGTCCCTTTCTCATGGACTTACCAATAAAAAAATATTCAGCATCTGTGAAAAGAAATATCATTAATTGCTGCATCTGGAGTTCATTAAGGTAATGTCATTGGACCTACGTTGTATCTACTATACACAGCTGATATGCCATATAGTAATGAAGTTAAACTAACAACTTTTGCAGACAACACTGTGATTATGGTTTCCGACAATGACCCATATTTAGCCACCCACATATTGCAGAAACATTTAAACCTACTACAAATATGGCCTGACAAATGAAAATTCAAAATAAACAAGCTTAAATCTACACATATCAATTTCACGTTCAGGAGATGGGGCCAGTTTCATTAAATTATAATAACATTCTACAAAAAAATTATGTCAAATACCTAGGATTTCACTTAGATAAATGACTAAACTGGAGTTTAGCTCAGTATTAAGTGAAAAACCATGTACTGGCTCATAGGGAGAAAATCACAACTGTCCTTAGAAAATAATATATTATTGTACAATTCCATACTCAAACCAATTTGGACTTATGGCATTCAACTATGGAGAGTTGCAGCCAAAAGCAACGAGCAAATCACCCAACGATTTCAAAACAAAGTGATAAGATCTATGGTTAATGCTGCATGGTTCGTACAAAATCAAATAATAGACAATGATTTACGCATTCCTTCAGTCTGTAATGAATTAATTAAATATACCACTAACTACAACAACAGATTGGAACAACATCCAAATATTCTAACCCACACGTTGATGAACGCGACCAGGAGACTCAAAATAATGTTACCTGGAGATATTTTATCGTGAAATTAGTATGCAGAATTTGTATTTTAGTATACAGATTGTAAATAATATGAAGAAGTAAAAAAAAAAAAAAAGTTATGGTTATAATTATTCCTAAAAAATATCTATATTTTAAAAATACTACCAAAGTCAAGTAAATAAATTTAAATTATTTTCCAGAATATTGAATAAATTAAACAAACAGTTTGTAAAAACTGCGGAAGTATTAGCACAAAAATTTACAAATAATATTTTTTATGAGCCGACTAAAATAAATACGTGTATCCAATTGGAATTTGTTAATAAACACGAAATAACTAAAATAATCAAAAATTTAAATAACTCAAAATCCTAAGACCAGTTCATTATGTCAGCACACATATTTAAAATGACGTATATAGATGAAGTGAGTGGGGCAATCTCAATAATTGTTAATATATCCATTAGTGAAGGTACTGTTTCAAGTTTACTTAAAGTCGGAAAGGTAATCCCTATCTACAAAGGTGGTGATAAAGCAAATTGCAATAATTACAGGTCAATATGTTTTGAACCTATTTTGGCCAAAATTATTGAAAAAGTAATTTATGAACAAGTGCATGCCTTTTTGATAAAACATAATGTATTAAGCTATAGACAATATGGGTTCAGAACCAAGTCAAGAACTGAAACTACAACTACTGATATGGTCACACATCTTCAAAAACTTAAAGAAAATAGAAAAATTGTATCATTAATGTTTCTTGATTTGTCAAAAGCATTTGATACTGTTGATCATAGTATACTATTTAAAAAATTATACAGTTTTGGAATCAGAGGGTCGGCTTATAAGTGGTTTTTGTCTAACTTGAGCAATCACACACAATTTGTACAAATTAAAAATAATCAAAGTAACAAAGAAAGTATAAATTATGGGATATCACAAGGTAGCATTCTAGGACCCCTCTTATTCACGCTATATATGGTCAGCCTTCAAGAAATTAATTTAGATGCTGAAATATTTTTATTTGCAGATGATTATATTCATAGTATTTGAAGATATAAACTATGTATTATTACAAAATAAAATGAATACGGAGATTAAAAAGATACAAAAATGAATGCAAACACATAAACTAACTGTTAATACCATGAAAAGTAAATATATTATAATTTGGTAGTAATACACCCGAATTCAACATGTGCATTTCTAATGATAAGTTAGAAAAAGTAGGAAAATATAAGTATCTTGGTATATGGATTGATGGAAGTTTGAATTGGACTACACATATAGAAGTACTAAGTGGAAAATTATCATCAACTGCAGGAATATTTTATAAAATTTCTAAACTCTCTTACACAGTGAAATCAAGCAGTCTATTTATTACGCTTTATTTCTATGTCATCTTAGTTACGGTGTTAAACTGTGGGGTACAAATTCAAAAAATTATATTGAAAATATTCAAGTAATATTTTCTATTTTTCACTAAACAAAGCTATAAAAAATTTATATAATATTATAAATGGAGAGAAAGAACAGATTTTATACACAAAGATAATAAACTTCTAAAAGTCAGGGACTTTATTGAAATGAAATTAATTATGCATATACATAATATTGCTAATTATAATATCCATACAATGTCTGCTCTTACGCAGAGGAAGGATATACATAGTGCCAACACCAGAAGTAAACATTTTTTCCATTTGAATAAAATAAGAACTTTATAATTTGAATGTTCCACTGCTCTACACACTGGTACCAAGCTGTACAATAAACTATAGATATATAATTAAAACAAGAAAATTCAACAAATTTAAAAAAAAACTTAATAGAATCATTTATAAACTAGCATTGTAACCCGTCATAAATGACGGAAGCAAAATAAATCCTAGTTTCTTTTTTTCTTTCATTAGATTCTTTATTCCGAAATTACAGTACTTATGTTTAAATCACTTTTTAATTTTCTAAAACACATAAAAGAAATATTTTTTTTTGGAGTCAAAACTTTGCCAATTTTTTTATTTTTTTTATTTTTCGTAGGCTGGTGGGGATCTTCAGAAAGATACAATGAGCCCCGTAGCTTGACACTGTATGTAGGATTCTTACCTACTAAACCACACCCTTCCTTCAAAAAATAATTTTTTTGAGTGAAGTGAGTTACGCACACAATAATGACAAAAATAAAAGGTAGAAGCAATAAAGTAGTATAATGTATAATATTATACAATTCAAATATGCGGATACACATGTGTATTATTATGTATAATTTTAAGTAATAAGAATAACCTTTGAGTGAATTATGTTTTTTTTTTGTGTTAAATGCTGTTTGCCTTTTGGTTATTATACCATATTAAACTATTGATTAAATTTCTATTAGTCCTTATTATTATAAATCAAAAAAATTGTTTGTTTTATTCAGGGTTTAAAAAACTTCGTAGTTATTTCAAGCTTTTACTATTTTTTTACTATTGCTTTCTAACATCAATTCAGCAAAGGCATAGCAAAAGCATTTTTTTGTAGTTGTTTTGCTTCCGCTTTGCTGCGCATTTTTATTTCAAAAAGTAATATGCAAAAAAAGCTTTTTCATTCTTTTTTTAAATAGCTACAGCAAAATGAGTTGAATACAGCTAAACAGCATTTGCTGTTGCTTTGAATTACTATTCAGCATTTACAGCACTTTACAATACACTTTTGTTTTACTTAGAGTTACTGTGATTTTTTGTTCCTTATGACGGCTTATGTTTGTTTGAAAACTTTTGTTGTTTAAAATTTAAAAAATGGATTTGCAAAAAAAATGGTAAGTATTTTATTTTAAATTTATAAGTGGACATGAAAAAAGTAAAGAAATCTTCGAGGTGGTGACTGATGGAAAGAGCCAAGTTCAAGAAATTGAGCAGCCTCTAGCAAAAATAGGTCAGGGTCCCACCTCACAAAGCCCTCGAAAATTTTTTTAATTTTTTTTTGTCAACTTGTCTTCAGTAAAATCGCTCCTGGGCACGATGCAAACAAGCGGTCCCAAGAGTCGGGACCGAAGACCTCAAATTTTTTTTTTTTTTTTAATTTTTTTTTGGCATCAGTACAATGACCCTTGAATGTGATGAAGACAATAGGTCCGAGGTCCCAGGAATTGGGGCCGAAACTCTATTTTTTCTATTATTATGAGAAAAGGTTATTAAGAATTATTATAAATAATTTTAAAAAAAATTTCAGATTGGTCCAACAGTCCGGAAGTCGGAACCAAAGAACCTTGAACAAAAAAAAAAAACAAACATTTTTTTTTTATACTTATCTTGATACGTAATGAACGTTATTGACATTTTGGTTTTTGGACAATTTTTTTGTTCAAGGTCTACGGTCCCGACTTCTGAACCGCGGAACAATCTAAAAAATTTTTAAAAATTATTCATAATAATTATTAATAACCTTTTCCCAGAAAAATAAAATTTAAACTGGTGAAATAGAGTTTCGGCCCCAATTCCTAGGACCTCGGACCTATTGTCTTCATCACATTTAAGGATCATTGTACTGATGACAAAAAAAAATTAAAAAAAAAAAAAAAATTTGAGGTCTTCGGTCCCGACTCTTGGGACCGCTTGTTTGCATCGTGAGGGCTTTGTGAGGTGGGACCCGAACCTATTTTTGAGGCTGTTCAATTTCTTGAACTTGGCTCTATCCACCAGTCACCACCTAAAAGATGTAGTTCATATGACAAGGTCCCGTTGAATACACACACATTGGCTCTACTCTATTCAATATTAATTTGCATATTGAACAAACCTTTTGGACATATTTTTTTTCTTTTACTTCACTTTTTTCTTCGAAATAAAATTTCTTTCTAAATGCACAGCAAAGTCTACACAGCAAAATCAGCACAGCAAATAGCTTTTTTTTTACTTTGACTTAAGATATTAAAAAGCATTCAGCAAAATTCTACTATTACTATTATGTTTTGAAAAGCAAAAGCATATGCGTAGTATTTGTATGTGTAAAAAGCATAAAACTATTACTTTACTTCGGTTAAGTTGTAACAGCAAAGCGCAGTAATAGTTTTTTTTTTTAATTTGAAATGCTGTGATAGTCAGCAACAGCAATAATTTAAGTGCTTTTACTATTTCTGCTGTAGTTTTTTAAACCCTGGTTTTATTTATATTATTATTATCATTTTTTATTTTTCCTTATTATTTGCGAAGAAAACTAACATTAAATTAAAAAAATATAGTTCATGCAATCAATTTTTCCTGCAAAGATTCAGCATGGTAGACAGGGGTTAAAAAAAGCACCAAAGCAATTTGTATATATATGCATTTGTATGCATATGCAATTTGTGTATGTGTTGGAGCGTTCCGTCGAACTTAAAACATCCAGATAAATGCAGAATAATATATATATAATAGCTATAGTAATCATCAATATTTAATTTCTCAATAATATTTTTTTTTCTTTTTCTAAATGTATAGGATAGGCTTAAGACAGCAATTATTGTAAAAAATTTTTATTCTTTCACTAAACAAATTTTAATTTCCTTAAACGTTTGGCGATTTTTTCATTATGCCTGTTACATTCATTTTTAAATTTCTATTTTTTATTTTTTATTTTTATAGTTTTATAATTTTAATTTTTCATTATATACTCTTTGTAACTATATTTTTATTATTCTAATTATCATATTGTTAAATTAAAAACCTAAATGTAAACTTATATAGTCTGTAATGAGATAAGTTTCTTTAGTCATTGTTTTGGAAATAAATAAATAAATATTATTTCTTAACAGACAAACTTAAATACTAGTCAAAAGTAATCTAACCGCCTATACTAATATTTACTAACTATGCAAAAAATGTATGCTAAAGCTAAAAATCCCATCCAATTATTTTGCAACATAAATTAAAAATGTTGATATATTTAATTAACATAAAGTATTTGTAGCAAAGTCCTATAGTGACAACTTAAAAATTAAAAACAAGAAAATATTTTATATAATTTGTATTTACATATTTAATTTAACACCTAAAACTATAAAAACAAGATTTTATGTACATATAGTTTTCATATAAAATGTTTCAATAAAAACTAATGTGTACAAACAGGATCGAGTGTTCAGATTATTTTATTTTCAATACCTAAAAATCTAAATAAACTGAATCAACTGAAAAACGCCATAAATTTGTTCAACTAAAACAATATTATGACCTTATATAAACTGTGTCAATAAAAACCTCATAAATTTAATAAACTAAAAAGCGATTATTTTCATTCAAGATTTACCTGATGGATATGAAACATAATAATAATATTATATATATATATATATATATATATATATACATAATTAATGCAAAATGAATGTTCCAGTGAATTTCAAAATTTATAAAGTTTTTTTCTTCAAACAGATTTATTTCATTTTTTAAAAAATTAAATAAATTTCTTTATAAAAATAATAATTTTTGAATGGAAAATATAAATAGATTTTTCAAATTAGTGAAAACAAAATAACTGTTCCATAAAATATATACCATACAGTTCCACAAAAAAAAAAAAAAAAAAAAAAAAAACTTAATTTCCTTTTTTAATTTAAATTTTTTTCTTTTTCTTGTTTTTTTTTTGCCGAAAGAATTTATTTCCTTTCATCATCAAATACGTAATATAACCTAAATGAAAAAAAAAAAATCTGCATCTGGCACCTTTATTCACTTCAAAATAGATTTCAAAATATTTCAAAAGAAAATAATGCCGCATTAATCAGAAAAACGCGATTCCTTGACCCAAATACATCGACCCGAAAATATTGTTCATAACCCAACAAAAAAACTGAGCCACACAAGCAAATCACATTAAATCACTTCCAGCAAATTCAAATCTAAAAAATCAAAAAAAAAACAAGCAGCAAAAACCCCACAAAACCAAACAGCAACAAAAATTAGGTATTTCTAAGATAAACAAATATAAATTAAAAAAAAAAACAAAAACGTAAAACAATAATAATAAAAATGAAATTAATTTAAGAATATCTACATTGGAAGAATTTAACGCGCTTCAAGGGTTCACCAAAGTTCTCACAAAATTGCATAATTAATTTTTTTGTTTTTCTAAAGCATTAAACCGCATTAATATTAATTGAGGAAAACCCCTGGCATAAAACATTCACACAAAAAAACAAAAAAAAAAAAAAACTTAATAAAAAAAACAAAAAAATAAAACAAGAGCTTTCTTTAAAAATGCAACGAAAAAATTAAAACAATAGAGAAAACGGAAAAATCTAGCAAGAAAATAATAGTTTAGAAAAAGAACCTAGAAATGTGCTTGATATCACCTAGTGTACTGATTTTTTAGATTGCTACTTTAGATATTAATTTATAAGACAAAAAAAAAACAAAAAACAAAAATAAATAAAATTAATGAGTTCTTTCCTCCATCTAGAATTATTAGATATAATAATATGTGATATTAAGAAAATAGAATCGCAGCTGGAATTGCAAATAATTTGTAGCAATTTAAAATAAATGTTTTTTTTTAATTAAAATTAAAAAATATGCCTATCACTATCTCTTTTTTTTCTATTCTAGTAGTGTTAAATTTTATTTTGGATTTCATTTTTTTACACTATCGAAACCTGGTCTATGAGTAACTTTCTGCTGTCAATAACATTCATATCAGAAATACATTAGATCTTCCTATTGAATATTTTGCTTTTAAAACTATCCGAATGCAATTTCCTGTAGTTAATATGGAAGTGATACTGTTCCAGTTGAATCTGAAAAGACAATATTATCACTAAATTGTGTTGTTTTAGGGTCACAACTCTACTTTGGATCCTACATTTCTAAGGATTATTAACTGAAGCTCAATATGATAGATCCAAACATCGGGATTGAAAAAATCAACCAATTTTCCAGTTATCTTCTTGATGATATTCTCTGTAGGTACTATTCCGGAATGTCCTGCCTAAATATTAATAATAGCTTACCACCTTTACAATTCAATAAATTTGTTATAAGTCTTTACATCATACGAAGCCACATTGATGTTTTTTTGTTGTTCTAGTAACAAAAACCGACCGCTTACACTTGATCATAATTTATATAGATACATGGAACTGTGTATAGGCTTGATCAGTACATTTCAATACACTATGATGCTTATGATACACAATATAACATGATTTATTTGCATATTACTATATTAGACATCGCGTTTCTCTAGGTAGGTAGATGTGACCATTCCAGTTTCTTGTGTAAAACCAATATTTTTTTTTTATGCATAATTCCAAGACTATGGGATGAACACCCGAATGGAATACACATTCACATACAATAGCTTTTCTCTAGAATTTTTATGGTGTTATATCTACTAATAAAAATGTGGAAAACGATATCTACTGTAGAGTACTTCGCCTATGATAGCATAGTTCTATTTAATTTTAGTGATAACCAAAACTCTCAACTATTTATTATTTGATTTATCTCAATGACAAAAGGTACTGGACCAGGTCAAAAATCCAGAAATCATTATTTTGCTTTGTCGGCAATCGAACCTGGGACTTTTCGGTTGAAAGGAAGGTGCTCTATCTACTGCGCCACCCAGCGTAATTAACTTTTAACTGTGCATTTTCCATAGCCATGACCTATCAAATGACCTATTTATTGTTTATGGTTTTTTGAGGCGATCACTACCCCAAGGACTTTAGCACTAGATAGAACCACCTTGTGCGATTTAGACGGTTCATAAAATCACAAATTTCGCAAAGGATATCTATATCCTCACCTATATTGCGTAGTCTGAATCTAGCTAATGATGGGCAGATCCAAAGGTAGTGTTCATAGGCTTCTATTTCATTTCTGGAGCTGCAACAATGGCGGTTGAATGGAATATGTAGCCTGACAGTATGTTTTCCTATAGGTCAGTGATCAGTAGTGTTGGATAATGCCCTTTATGTATCAGTTAGGCACCTTGCTGAAAGTTTTTTGGTTTTGTTGTTTTTTTAGAGGTCGCACACAGGTATTCAGTCTATGCCACATCTATTTTATCCTGATCAGATAATACGAATCCATACGTTCCTTAGTGGCTCCTATTGAAGAGCAAACGTCCTCATCAAGGGTCCTATCAAGATTGGAATCTTGTTTGTCCATTAAATCGGAACTTTCATTCCTCTATATTTAACCAGGAACCCAGGATAGATAGATGAAAACACGGCCAGATATGCTTTCAATTTCGTATCGGCAATGTTCTACCAGTAATCAAGTTTTAAGTAATTTACTAAATATTTTATACCTTCATTGCTACTTGAACCCTTGATTGTACAGAAAGAGAATAAGTTTATAGAAATCTGTAGATTCTATTAGTACTTGCCTCTGCATCAATGTTATGATCAGTAATTATTATCTTTTCTAGTAACATGAAACGGCTTTTCCATATAAAATTTTTGAAACATTGAGTAATTACAGAAATCTGTAGACTTTACCAGTACATTACAGTGTTCATTTTTTCTTTTTTTACTCCTCTTTGGACCATAGGGGTCTGTCCTGTTGACATTTTTCTATTATCTAACTTAATTTTTTAATCTGTTTATACTGGATTGACCTACAGTAGAGGAGCAACTTTCATAAATATATCTGCGCTTACGTCGTAAGAAGACATCATAATTCCGCAAGATGTCGCTGCGATTGAATCTAATTCTTACGTTAAGATCCATACCTGGTCAATTACTATGTTTTCTGGGTACGTCATGCTACTTGTTTTTTGTCAGATATTGTTGAAACTCTTGTGTAATTATGATTAGAGGTTGTCAATATTGTGTTGTATGAGATATATGAATATTAATATGAGTAATTTTATTTGAATGTTAACTGTTAATAATGTGTATTTTCTTATTTTAATTATAAACTATTGGCTAATAAATTTTATAGCAGTTATATTATATTCTTATATTCACACGGGAATCGAACTCTAGACTACCACATCATTATTAGAACACATTTCTGTGATCCAACTAATTAGGCCACGGAAGGGATATAGGCCCAAGCTGTTAACTGTTTAATCGATTTTTTAAGAAAAAAAAACTAAAAATTCTTTTCGACTTACAGTTAGTTCTGTTCTATCCAGATGAAATTTCAACTAGGTCACATATTAAATATTTTCAATATAAGATTTTTTTTTGCCATAATGACAGAATTCTACTCTTAATATAAATCTATTATGCTATACTAGAATCTCTAGCAATCCAGTACCTAACAATTTTTTTCTAATGTAGTTTAAATTTCTTTCTATTCAGTTACAACATTAAATTCTTCAATATTAAAATTAAATATCCGGTCAAAAAAATATTAAATACTAACCGGGATAAGAATTAAGTTCAGATTAAAAAATTTTGTATGTAATCCGAGAAAAACTGAATTTAATTCACAAAATTAATAGATAAAAAAAAATGTTTTTTTATCATAAAAATATAAGGTTGCTGTTAAGTCCATAGGTACATATAATCCAAAACAAATACATAGAAAATTATTCACCTAGAAACGAAAAAAAAAAAAATAAAAATTTCAAACTAACCCATTCTACGAATTCTGAGTAAAAAAATATTTTTATTTCTTTATCTTCTCAGTGTAAAAAATAAAAAAAAAACAAAAACATTTGCTGCTAACCTCATAATATGAAAAGATAGGAATATATTTTCTTTCACCTTTTCAAAATTATATTCCATTCATTTCCAGTATTTTTTTTTTTTTTTAATCACAATGCAATGAGAGGAAGAACTAATTCGGAGGAAATTACATTCACAAACACTAACAAAAAGGAAAAACAATAACAAAAACAGAACAAAAAAAATCTTTGCTGTTCTCTAAATATTTTCCCTTAATATTTATGAAAACAATTTTTTTTTTTTATTCTTTCTTTTCTTATTTAATACATAAATTTCATTGTAGTGGTAAATATTTTATGCAAAGAGGTCACTGTAATGTTAACAATTAAATAATTTTTTATTTAATGTATTTTAAGCTGTAAAATAATAATAATTATAATACAGGTGATTATTTCAATTACAAAATTTTTAAAACTCTTATTATTTAAAATGAAATAAAAAACTAAATTTTGTTCTGTGTCTCTATGGTTTTATGAACTTTAATGTGATGCCAGCAAAATACACTAAACCGTATAATTATACAAAAAAAAAAACAAAACTTAAATATTCTTAGTCCTTATATCTTAGTCTTCTATATGACTATAAGAAAAAATACAGAAAAATAAATAAGAAGCAGTTAGAAATGACAATATTTTTCTTTGAAAAAGGGTTAAGTCACATAACTGTAAAAATTATATATTATATATATAGTTTTTTTTTAATTCATAAAATGTCATATTTTGTCTTTAAATAGGGAGTTGTAAATAATATTATTATATAACATACTAGGGGCCCCTTTGCATAATTATAATTTAAGTTAAAGCCAAATTTAAAATTTTTAAAACAGTAATTTACATACTGACATAGACTTCTCACGATAGAGTATAAGCCACTCATTTTTAATAAATTATTTTGTTGTTAATAAGTTTTATTTTGGACTTATAAATACACCTACCTCATATACTGATTCATTTCCGATATATTCGCTATAGTAAGTGGCATTTATTCGATGAAATTACTAAAAATAAATATTTTATACATATTTTTAACCAACTATATGATTACTATATGTTACCAACATTTAGAAACAGTTCCTTAAAAAAACTAAAAATTAAGAATTCAACTGATTTTGTTTTTGTTGTTTTCATATATTTTTTATTTCAGATGAATTTGTTTTTTGTTTTTATTGTACATAGGTTAATTGCAAATAATAGTGATAACTGATTTGTTTGTTCATGTTTTTTATTTTAAAAATAACTTACTCACATATGCATAATGTATATTAGTGAATAATAAATCTGTACTAGCTGTTCCCGTCGTAACATTCGAAGATTAAAATTATGGGCCTAGTAAAGACTAGAGTGAGAAGTAAATTTTTATTTCAACTCCAAAGCTCAAATCAATTAGTTAGTTAAAAAACACTTGAGAAAATGAATATAAAAGACAAAAAAAATCTAGCGTTAAAGTTCCAAATGCCTTTCTTATTATAATTATATCTATAAGGGAATTTAAAAGCTACGAAACAACCAAAAAAACTTGAAAGTTATAAATGTAAAGTTTATTGCGGTGATTTTGATAAAGATAATCGAATGAAATTATGTAAAAAGTTGAATCTTTTGTCATATACAGACGTTCAAAGTCGACGACCCAGAAATGACTCAGGAAAACCTCGAAGAATAACCTCAAAATATTTTTTTAAGTAGCCATTTTAAAAAAAGTTAGAGTTTGTGAAAAAATTTGTTTGGGATCTCTAAATATTTCAAACCGATCCCTCAGGCTTTTGTACAAGCATTTATTGGAAAATTTTAATTCGATGCACATTTTCTATGAAGGATAAAAAATGTAAGCACATACCAAAAAATAAAACATCTACGCACTCTCTTAGCAGCACATAGAAAGCTTCTCTGCCGTATACAGTCACTACTGTTGCCAAAATAGCAATAGGAAATATTTAGATAGCAGCCTGTCTATTAAAAATATGTACAATTTACATAAAATTAACTGCAGCTTAACGAATATTTTGTGAGCGAATTACTTAAAATAGATGTTTTATAAAAATTATACCTTGTCTTTGTTTATACCAAAAAAAAACCAGTTATTATTATTATTATTATTAATTGAATTAAGTTTGGTTTTTATTTATCTTTTTTTTTTTGTTAACTGAGTTTTCATTAAAAAATCAAATCAAATTAAGTTTTTCTATTATTTTTATTTCGTTTATTTTTCTTAATACCTAATAATGCAGCTTTAGTAAGTACTTTTCAATATAAATTGGGGAAATGCTAAATCAACGGATTTTTTCTAACTCATCTATAAACTATCAAAATAGATGTGAAAATAATTTTCAACTCTTTTTAGCTCAAGATTAAATTTATTAATATTATATTATATAAAATTTATACAAATATTAAAATTTATGTTTTTACTTCGCTGTGTAACAAAAAACTAAGTGCAATTATTTAAAAACGATTTATTTTTCAAAATTATTTTCAATATCGATTTACTCAAAATGCCATTTTTTGACTTAAGCGACGATATGTGGAGGCATTCCAACTGGATTGGAGGAATTCTTTTGGATGTACTAGTTGATCATTCCAATCATCACTGACCACTGTATCGACATTTTTAAAAACTGATTCTATGCTATCTAAACGTTGCAATACTTCCCACGTAATAATTTTATTGCTAAAAGACTGTTGCGCGCTCTTATAACACTATTATAAACACTATTATTGCAGTATTAATGTTAATTTGAGTGCTCCGCAATTGCTGCGAAAGGTTATTAATACGCTATACCGTTAAAATGGAGAATCCTATAAGGCACCGCAGCAAGTGCTGTAATATTATTATAGGATTAGTATACATGTATTAGCGTATGTTTTTATTTTGAAATGATAATCATTTGAAATAATTTATGTTATGCGAGAGTGAGAAAGGTATTATTTTTTATTTTCAAATAATAATTTTATGGAGCTTATATTTATTTCCTGAGAAAGGGAGATAGATATTAGTTAATAATATAAAAAATGTCTTACTAATAAATAATATCTTTCGGTTAAAAATAAATGTATTAATATTTATAATTATTGTGACCAAAATGCTAAATTTGGCTGGGATTGAAATTTCATTAACATTTATTATAAAAATAATTCGAAAAAATACATTGCCCTGCAAAAATAACCAATTTTTAAATAAATAATAGAAAATATATTTTTAAATTCCATATTTAAAATATGTAATAATGTATGTTAAATAATGCATAATATCAAATTTGATATTTGAATAATTATTCTTTTATTTATATTATTGCGAACATAATCCAAAATAAAACTTTTCAGTTTTTGTTTATTTAAAAAAAATTTACCGCGTTTGTAGAAAATAATGGCCGTCGCAAAATATTTATCTAAAAGCTACAGTAATTTTATTAGTAACATTATAGGAATACAGTAAAATATTAACACCACTACTGCTATTCCAGCAATTCTATTCTCATAACAACACTTTAACTCTTAATATAGAAATACGCACTTTTAGATTTATAAAAACATTGCTGTATCATTTGCGGAAAATCCCATTATAACAACTTCCACAATTGCTATAAGAATATTCTTATAGCAATATTAATCACATTATTCCCATAAAAACATCATTATAACACTTTTAGTGCTTATCGGGAGTCATATAGAAGTCTTGTAGCATTAATTTTGTTTTTTAACAATAAAATGTTACGTGGGTTTGTTATTTATTTCCAATGAGTCTTATAATTTCATTGGTTACTATTAATATTGCTTTTATCTTAATTCTTTCCGGATCTATTGTAGCTAAATTTATGTTATAGTATAGTGCAACTGGGTCCTGATTTTCTGGAAAGCATTGTAGAGGTAATATTATTACCGTGTTGTCAGTTATTTCTCCAGTAGCCATTTCGCAAGCTCCTGTTCATTTTCTCGGCTGCGTATATTTTGACGCAATGTTATGACGCTGATGCCATAAAAAAGTATTTTTTATATTTGATTTGATTTTTTTTTTGCAGTGTTGCAAAAAATATTTTTTTATTTACCACCGTTCATATGACGGACCTTTTTACTAGGATTAAAATAATCTTAACCAGATACATTTTGTTCATAGAAAAGTTCTGCAGAGAAAAATTACTAAATTTCGATTATACCATCACGACTAATTTAAAATTGTTCTAAGATTATTACATAAGCCATAGTGTCTAGCATACTAGCATACTTCACTAAATAATAATTCAAAATTGTAATCAGTAATTTAATGGATTACTTCAATATAAACAAGTGGATTAAAAGATTATATTTATATAATAGAAAATAATCAAGAACAAAATTTTGTAACACCTGTTCAGTTTTCAATTAACAAATTTCTACAAAACTTTAAAATTAAAGTAAGAAATAAAAACAAAAACAAAACAAAATTAGTTTTTTTGCATTTTCATTTAGAGATGATTTGACGTTGAGCATATTCAAATAAACATAAAATTATATCATTTCATCAAAATCTTTAACAAAAATATTATCCTTTTTCATCCATATGAGTTCTTTTCTGAGTTGTTTTTTCTGTTTTTTAGTTTTTTTTTGCTTTTTTTTGTTTTTCACAATTATAATAATGTAAGTGAATTGAAGTGCATACAAATCCTGTTATATTATTCTCTATTATACTTTTCTACTCTTTATTTTCTCTATTATTAATATACTCTTCTCATTCTCTTTATTACTCATATTAGTAGAGCATAGGTAGTAAAACTATTTAGAAAAAAATATATGCAATGTATATACTAACCTACTACTACGAAAGGAGTATTTATTATAGTGAAGTGACAATGGAGCTCTCAAAATAGTTTATTTTAACACCTGCATTATACTTAATTTTTTTATTTTCCTATACTTATTTTTTTTTTATCTAAAAGATTTACACACATTTACTTACACATATTATAATATGGTTCTGTTTTATGTTGTCTTGAAGAACCTGTAATATACTTGAGTAAAAAAAAAAAAAAAAATAACGGATTCAAATACTATGCTTTAATATGAGTATGCACTTTGCTTTTGCATCATTATTATCATTATCATTGTAATGATGAGAGATTGTAAGAGGTTCTAAGAATATAATATAATGGTGATAGTAGTATGACGTGTCTCAGCTGGAAGAATCAAAATAATAACAAAATAACTTAAATAAACAATGCAAGAAACAACAAAAAAAAACAAAAACAAAGACAAAAATATACGTTGAAATTCGTTTATCATAACCATTATCACTATTTTCATCAGTATAATTATCATCATAATCATAACCATCTCATCATCAACATAACCATATTATAATCATATAGTAGAGTACTATATTGTAGACTTTACTTAGTGCATATATATATTATAATATCTACAATATTTGGTTCTGAAAGTCCTTTTTAGTCCTCATAAACATTTCGAAGATTTGTTTATTTTTAATTTTTGTGTCTATTGCACTTTAGTTTTTTTGTTTTTTTTTTTTTTGTTTGAATGCATATTATTATTATTATATAAAATGTATGTAGCTATGTATATAAACAATTTTAGTGCACAAACAAGCAGCATTATAATACTAGCTGTGAACAAACATTAAAGTGAGACACAGTAACATGAGTAAGTATAGTGGAAAATAGTGAATTAGAAAAACGAAAGAAAATTTTTTTGTTTGTTTTTTTTTTTTTTTTTTTTTTTTTAGATTCTTGTTTTGGGATTTCTACCATTATTAATAATTTTCTTACGGTTAATGTTTTCAACGGAGATGTTTTTCTTTAGATAATAATAATATTATGATGGAAGGAAATTATGTGAATTGAAAGTAAGATTCAGTTGTTTGCATTCTGTTGATGCTGGTTGTTTGCTGCTGTTGTTGTTGAAAGCACAACCAAATCCAAGTTGAAATACTTGTTTTTAAGTAAGAAAAAAAAAAAAAAACAAATGATGAAATCAGTGTTTTGGAAATTATTTTTAATGTAAGTAGTCTGTGATGGCGGATATCTTCTTATCCCTATATTATAGTTATTCTGATTATACTAAGAGTTTTAATAATATGTAGGTATAGGTGTTTATATGCTACACTGTTAAGTGAATTATCAATTTTTTATTATTAATGCGATTTCATTGTATTCTGTAGAAATATGAAATTGTACAATCAACTTGGCATATGAGTTTTTCTGAAAAACATGAAATTTAAATTTAAATTTAATTTTATTATATGTTATGTTTGTATATGTAAGCTAAATATTTTTTCTTAGAATTTTTTTTTGTTGAAAATTTATTGTTGAGAATTTTTTATGTATATTATAACCAAAAACCATAATAATATTAGGTGTGTTGCTATAAACCAACCAAATTTGATTAGATAGAGATAAAGAAATTATTGAAATTGCTTACGGATTGTATAATTTGATAAATAAAAAGGACGAATCCGATTTATTCCGATCTAACCGATACAATGACACATGGATTGGATATAGATTTATATCAACAAAATATTTACTACTCACTTATCGTAAATTATATGTACTCGTAGAATGAACAAAACCACTTCTGTAATAACATTATTGATGATATAAAGCCAATATGGACTTACGGAATCCAATTATTGGGAGTGGCCAGTAGTTCGAGTTATTTATATTACAACTTGATATTTACAAACCTATACTATAACAATTTCAGTCGAAAGCATTAAAAATTAACCCTTTCAGTTGATCTCTTGAAATAACGAAAAAAAAAATATTTTCGCGATTGTGCCTGTGTTTGAAGAGTTTTAGAAACAAAAAGACACATTTTTTAGGTCACTGAGAGAATGTGTACAATTGTACACAAATACAGTGAAAGGTTGTAAAAACTGTAATAATTACTCCATAATTAATATTGTACGAAATTTTAACTAAAAAATTAACTTTTTCATGTTTTTAACTAATTGTAAATAATATAAATTTTATATCGTATGTAACATAAGACGTGCTAAGGGCGTTTCCGAACCTTTCGCACTTAGTCTGTCATATCGCACTAAATTTTTTTTTTATTTTCAGTATTCAAACTACACTAAAATTTTGACAACAAATCAAGTGCAATTTGACAGGTTTAGTGCGAGTATCAAGTGCAAGTGCGAGAGGTTCGGAAACGCCCTAAATAAATAAATATGTAACAGATTTATGATCAAAGTATTTTTTATATTGATGTAGAAAAAGAAACATATTGATAAAATTCATTTTAAATATAAAGTTAATTATAAAAGGAAATAAAGGTAAATAAAACATATTAATGTTTTGAGTATAAAAGCTATGAAAGAATTTGTATTTGCTGCGAAGCTTAGATCTACATTCTACTTGCAGAAACCAGTTCAATTTTATTTTGTTTTGTCCAATATTCTAAGTCGTCATACCTAATTTCCTTCATCATCGTTGTTCATACGTAAGCCCTCTTTTAACGTCTTCAAGGAAACCATCTGAAAGAGGTATTCCTCGTCTTTTTGCCTCTGTTGTATTTAATAAAACTTAATCTAAATTCAACCTAAATTCTAATAGGCTTTCATTTGCTTAAGAAGTACGTTTGATTTTAGCATTTTTTTTTGCGGTATTCAAGCCAAGCAGTTGTAATCACAAAACCTGCAAAGCGGCAGTTGTAATCGCAAAATTTTGATTGGTCAAATTTATCAACTCCACACATTGACTGATTGTATTCATTTAAAACTTTTGGTCTATCTATTTCATCATATATGTTTTTGTTATCTTGGTAAAACGTTTAACCTTTTCTTTTGGACTTTTGCCAACGTAATTGGATGCAGATAAACAGATTCATCATCCATCCATTTAACTACAGTTATTTTTTTATTAATAGAAATAACTTCATCTGAAGAGTCTCTATCTTTCATATTTCTATCTGGCAAAATGGTGGTTTAACAATATTATCAAAACGGATTGTTCCAACTGAATTAATTTCGTTTCTGTAGAAATTTCAAAAAAAATTAAAAATGGAGAAGAAATTAGTAGTAAAGTTTAAAAATTTTTTGCGAGTCTTCACTTTTTTAGTGTACAATTGTACACATGAATTTTTGCTTATAATTTTTCAAAATCTAAAGTTATAATTTTTTTCAAACAACATTTATGCTAAATAACTGCATCTTTAATAATTATAAAATAACTTACTGATTGTTATCCATATTAATTTTTAACTATTTAAGCTAACTTTTTTGTCTTTTTAACAAATACTTTTTTTACAAATTGAGCCACAATTAAATTGATTGCTACAACGAACCTACATGCAAAATTCTGCTAATTTATCTTTAAAGTGAAAGCCAAAGGTATAATGGATAAAATTAAATTAAAAAATTCATATGTTACTGTTTTACGTTAGTTAAAATAATAGCAGTGAAAATCATGTGTACAATTGTACACAAATTTACTTAATGGGTTAATAACACTAGCATGGAGCATGGAGCTATAGTACTTAACTTACAGGTATAAAATATAGTGAAAAATAAACTATTCAAATATATTATTTTTTTTATTTGTTAATTTCCATTTTTTGATCCACGCGTTATTATATTTGGAACTGGAACTGAACCTCTGAATAATTAACTGAACTAATAATGGGAGAAATCATAAGTGCAAGCTGTAAATATCAAACATGATTAATTACTTATCCAAATATTGTTTGTTGGTTTCAGATATAATTAGTTGACTTAAACGTCGTAGCATTCTACTACTACTACTCAACTGATACACTGGTCAACAAATTGACAAATATCTCATCAATCTCGTATTACGATGGAGTATAAGCAGATCATTATGGATGGCTTACCATTGGGTTTACTTACCGCTAGCAAATGGGGCTAACTACTCTGAATGTCTGAATTAGAGACAGATTGTACAGTTTTCTATAAAGAAATAAAAAAAATGTCACTCTATATTTAAAATATCACTAATTTCCCACTGCTTCATTATTATATACCAACTATATGCATCAATGAAATTTTTTTCTATTAGCCCGTACTATAGCATAAAAAATAATTTTTAAAATATTTTATCAAAATACTTAAAATAATTATATAAGATTTTGCTTCAACTCTTTATCACTAATAATATTATGAAAGAGGTAGCTAAGCTCAATAGAAGAAAAATATTTTAATGAATTCCTGTAGGAATACGTTGTATAATGGTGATCAGTGACGAAATATTCATTTGTATTGAATAAGTTACGAAAATAAGGCAAAAGTGCATTCAAGCAGAAACAATTTCAAATTTAGCATAATCACTCTGATGGTGTTTTTTCATATCTTAAGAAATGTTTAAAAAATTCATGTCATAACAAACATAACAATTGTACCAACAAATCATAATCGCTAATATCAGCATAAGCAAACATCAAGATAAAATAACCAACATATTCAAACATTTTGAAAGTATTTCGTGTCAAAATTTTTCTGACAGCTAAAAGTCATATTTTTGATAGGCTACATAATCTCTTATTTCAATATGACCTAAAAATATTTTTGTCATAATCGATTATTTAACTAAAATATGGGAGTGCCAGAGCATGCGTATCAGTTTTTTAAGAGAAGAACGAACCGTTATTTTAAAATTTAAAAAAAATGTCATTAGATAAATCGGGAGTGCTCTATCGATTGCTGATATATTCAACTTCCGGGAAGGACCGGAAAAGGATTTTTCAAGACCAAAAATCGCCGAAATTTGCCGAAATCGAGATTTTCAAATGGGAAGTGGTACTTTATTATGCAAATTCGGATTCTACGTCAGAAAATAAGAAACTTTTGAGAAGTACATTTTTGTTTTTTTTTTTTAGTTTCAACTTTGTAGGTACCCAAAACTGTTATGTTAATATGAAAAACAAATTTATTTGTAAAAATGATCATTATTAATTTTGGTTTACCAAAGAAAAATACTGTGGATTTTTGTGTTATTTTTATTAGTTTTAAAGAATTCTTAACAACAAAAAAATCATTTAACATAAGTTGCTTATTTTTTGTCGTAGAATCCAAATATGTATAAAAAAGTACCCCTTTCCATTTAAAAATCTCGATTTCGGCAAATTTCGTCCATTTTTGGTCTTAAAAAATCCTTTTCATGTCCTTCCCAGAAGTTGAAAATATCACCAATCGATAGAGCATTCTTGATGAATTAATTTTACAGTTTTTTAAATTTTAAAATCACGGCTCCTTCAATGAACATCCGGTACATTAATATATTCCTACTAGCTATATAAATTCTTCTAATTTGATAACCGTTTCTTATAAATTTGGAATATCATTTTCTAGCTTTCAAATGTATTTGTTGTTTGCATATTGGATGTGAAACGCCTTTTTTAAATTAGCGAGATTAACAAAATATTTTATTTATTATTATTAATATCTTACAACAACGTAATGGTTACATAATTTGAACGAATTTGAATAACTGAAACCTTGTACCTACAGTCTAGTTACAATATTTTTGAACAATTTTATAATATGCCAGCCAGGTAGGGAGTCCCTTTTACAACGTACATATATACAGAATGGAGTTAGTCCAAAAAAAATTACGCAATCTTCCATTTCCACAGAACTATTAATATTACCTTCAGATTGAATTTACTACATGTCAATATAAGCTTGAAAAACGTAAAACTGTCGCTGATATAGTATTTTTAACCGAATTTATTAAAGGGAACATTTGTTCTACCTAATTACTGGTTCAGCTCAACTTTTGTTCTAATTCTAGACTACGATCTAATAATATGTTTACCTTACAGTTTCATCGAACTAATTATGGGAAGTATGTACCATTAAATAGAATGATGTCTTCATGTAACTCATATAATTCTCATATTAACATACTAGTAACAAAGCAATATTTAAAGAATAATTTGTATTTGTGTTAATGAACATGTATCCTATGATATGCCTTGATTTTAGTATATTTTTATAGATAACATTATTATGTTATCGTAGCTCAAATTATATTTTTAAATTATTACGCATATCAATTTTATCACTATTATATAATTATTAATTTTATTATTTTGTTATTTATTTATTGTTACCATTTTGGTTTTTTTTTTTGAACTAGAATAAGTTTTTAGTTTTGCTTTTTCTATTCTTTTTTTTTTTTTTTTCTCACGTTATGTTTATTTACTTATTTTTTTTTTTGTTAAAACTATTAGTCTTTTTTCTTAACTTATATAATCTTTTATTACTTCTTCAATAAATAGCCTTGAAATTTTTCCTTCTTCTTACACAGTTTATAGAAAAGATAGATATGGTTGTTCTCTATCTTATAATGTTCCAAAAGGTGGAGGTGTATTGATAGCTGTTAAAAATACTCTTTGTTCTTCACAGTTGTTGTTTTCTCAACACCACTCTACCGATATTTTTGAAATAATTGCTGTTAAAATTGAATTACAATTAAAAAATTTAGTTATTATTAATCTTTATATTCCTCCGGCGTCCAGTATTGATGTGTATACCAAATATATATCAGAAATTGATTTATTAGTTAGTAAACTTAATACAAATGATGGCATAATTCTTTGCGGAGATTTTAATCTACCTAATATTAAATGGGTTCCGCATGACGAGGAAGCCTACTTCATTCCACTTGATTTAGTTAGTAATACAGAGTACTTTGTAATCGACTCCTTTAAGTCCTTTAATTTTCAACAGATATCTTCAATTTGTAATAATCGCGGTAGGCAATTAGATCTGCTATTTACGACAAATTGGGATAATCTTAACATCATTAATTTTCCATTTGAACTGGTTGAAATTGATGATTATCATCCTTCTATTTGTTTTTCTTTTTGCATTCTTATCTCATCTCCCAAAGTTGATTCAGCACTTTCTTATCGTTTTAATTTTCTTAAAGCTAATTTCGACGCTATTGATAATTACCTAAGTTCTTATGATTTTTCATTTATGACCTCTTCTAATTTAAATGTCGCAGTTAATCATTTCTATAAAACTATTCAATTTGCTATTTCACAATATATTCCATTAGTTATTGACAATAGTGATAAATCTAGTCCACCTTGGTTTAGCAAAAACCTTAAAAAGTTAAAAAATAAGAAAAATAAAGCTTGGCGTAAATTTATTAAAAGCAATAATAACATTGATTATAATGCTTTCTTGAATTTATTTAATGCATTTAAAATGATGTCGGATAACTTATATACCAATTATGTAAATAATATGTCTGATAATATTAATACTCATGTCATTTCTGAATTTTTCCGTGATTTCTTCTCTATTAGTTATTCTACGGCTGCTTTCTCATTAAACGAAAGTAATTTTGGCCATTTATCGAATTTTTCTAAAACTGTACATTGAGTAATATTCATATCGATTCTAATGTGGTACTCAATTATTTATTAAAGCTTGATAATAATCCTAGTCCTGGTACTGACGGCATCCCTAACCTATTCTTAAATAAATGTTCTTCTTCACTATGTGGTCCTCTCTCTGTATTATTCAATTCTTCTTTAACTTCTGGTATCTTTCCTTCAATCTGGAAAACTGCCCTAATTAGACCAGTTCACAAAAAAAATCTAAAAAATAATGTAAGTAATTATCGTCCAATTGCTAAACTTTCTTCTATACCTAAACTATTTGAACTTATTGTATTTGATTCTATTTATGATGGAAGATGGGTTTCAAACGGATGTAATATATACAGATTTCAGCAAAGCTTTTGCTTTGCTTCCACATAACATTATCATCTTTAAGTTAAATAAATTAGGATTTCCTAGTTACTTTATTAATTGGGTTCATTCTTACCTTTCTGGTCGTAGTTATAGTGTTTCGTTTAGATCATCAATTTCCACTGAGTTCGAAGCTCCCACAGGTGTGCCTCAAGGTAGTCATCTCGGTCCTTTACTCTTCATTATTTCTATTAATGATGTTTCATCTTTATTAATTAATAGTCATATTAAAATTTACGCCGATGACATGAAAATTTATAAAAAAGTTGTTAATTTAGAGGATGCATTAGCGTTACAAGCTGATCTAAATCGTTTCTATAGTTGGTATTCGTATAATAATCTGCAGCTTAATGTCAATAAATGTGCTTATATTACTTTTACACGACGATTATGCCCAATTTCTTATGTATATTCTTTTAATAGCCAAAGTATTCCAAAGGTTACATCAATTAAAGACCTAGGAATACTCTTCGATACTAAACTTTCATTCCATCTTCATTATTCAGATATTTTAAACAAAGCCAATTCTATGCTCGGTTTTATTAAACGTTGGGCTAGAGAATTTGAAGATCCGTATGTATTAAAATCCCTCTATACCTGCTTGGTTAGACCTAATTTAGAATATGCTAGTCAGGTTTGGTGTCCATTTTATGGTGTTCACATAGACAGAATTGAATCGGTTCAAAGAAAATTCCTTAGATATGCTTTACGTCTTCTTCCTTGGGAAGATCCTTTAAGATTACCTCCTTATGAATATTCGACTAAATTTAATTCATCTTAATACCCTTGATAAACGGCGTAAAGTTGCTGACATTGTATTTCTAATTGAGTTAAGTAAAGGCAACACTTCGTCTCCCCAATTGTTTGCTAAACTTAATTATTGTTCCCATTCTAGACTAAGAACTGCTAATATGTTTAATTTGCAGTACCATCGGACTAATTATGGTAAATATGAACCAATTAATAGGATGATGTCTCTTTATAATGCATACAAACCCCATATTAACTTTTCCCTAACTAAACAATCATTAAAAAATAATCTGTATTTGTGTAACTAATTTTTTTTTGATTAATCTTTGACCTGTCTTCTTAATTGAAGTTTTTTTATTTTTATTTTTTCATTATTGTTAAATATATGATTATGTTTTCTTTTTTAATTTTGTTATAATATAAAAATTTTGTTATTTTTTTTTTTTTTTTTTTTTTTTAATTCTTTTTTGAATGTTTAATTTTTAGTTTATAAATTTAATTTAAGTATGATTTATTGTAACTTGCTTGATTTAAGCTCGGAATATTAATTTTAGACATAAGCGGTTATAATTTGTGAACACAGATATTATAAAAACTTATCATGTGAGTTTAATAATATCGTTAAAAAAACCTACATTATGAAAAATAAAAAATTTTTTAAAATTTCTTTTAGTCGAAATTCATTTAAAATTAAAACAATTTTCACCAAAATTCAACAGACTGCGACTTTAAAAAAAAAAATAACAAAAACGAAGAGTAAACTTTAATTTAAAGTATATTAATCTACTACAACAACAACATAAAATTTTATAAAATATTTTGTACCTATAATATTATTCATTTTTTGTTTTGTAATTTAAACTTAACCAAAATGTCGCCATTTATGTTTAAACCAGTTAAAAAAAAAAACAACAACAACAACAAACCACAGTCACCAAGAAATTTTCATTTTCTCATATAAATCAATTTTTATATTCTATTTGCATATTCGTTCTTATATAGCTACATTTATATGTGCGAGTATGTACGTATGTGTTGAAATATCCATCCTTATCAGCAAATTCTTATAGTCTGAAATGTTCGTTCGTCTCTTCTTGATGAAAAAACAAAAATCCCAACAAGAAAACAATTTTCAAAAATCATAAACTGAAATTCAGCATTTTTTTTTTTTGTAAATGAAATTAGGAAAAACAAAACATAGAAAAAAATTTAAATTCAATTTTTTTTTTGTTTTGTTTCTATTTTAAAAATAGCAACGTAAGGTAAAAACCTATTCTAGCAAGTTATAAAAATTTTCTAATTTTTTTTTTTTGTTGTGTTTTGTTTTTCTTTGAAAATATTTTTTATTTCCTATACTCTTCGGTTAACTCTATGTATATAGATCCAAAACAAACTTGGATTATCAAAGAGGAAAGGATTCATCAGTTAAGCTGTTGTTTTTCTTCGAAAAAAGAAAATGAAAGTAAAAAAAAAAATTAAAAAAATTCGAATCACCATGCAAAAAATAACTAAACTATGAAAGTATAATTTTAGTCTTGAATTATTTTTGGCCCTTTAGTATTAAAGGATTTTAGAATTAAAAAGAAAGCGCAAGTCATACCTTTACTCAATTTTGGTTTTTTTTTTTTCTAATTTTATTTTGCTCTGTATGAAAAATAGTAAACAAAAACTGCAAGAATATTTTGTTTATAAAAGCTTATAAAAAGAATATATCAGTAGGTATCAGTTTTATAATACAGTGGCAATTACTTAGAAATAGATATACAAGAAGTAATATTTATATAAAACGTTATCTTGAAAATCCTTTACAATTTTCTGACAGCGACAATTAGTCTTTTTGTTGATTAGTCTCTAATTAATTGTAATAGAAATGATGGTTATAAGACTTCAAGGGTGGGGTCATTGCCGAAATACTTCGTTTAGTTGTTTCAGATTAAATTATAAGCAAATAAGAGATAATAAGGGTAACTAAGGTCTCTAAAGCCTACACTATAACATCATACATTTTAGCAAAATCCGCAACCCCGCCGAATTATGTCTTGGCAAGATAATGTGAGATGGGAGTAACACGGTTTTGTTTTACTAAATCAAATGAAGACGGAAAAAGACGTATATGAAGAAAATAAAAAATGTCGTAGTAGACAAATGTCAGCCAACGAGTTTGCTGAAACAATTAGCAATTTTTGTCATCTAAAGAGAGGACAAAATAAGACATTATTTAACCCTAGAAAGATAACTTTAGAAAAATTTACTCACAATATTATCGAAACACCATATTTTATAAGACTTGTTTGTCATGTACATTTACAACTAAAGCTCACTAGCTGCTTATCAATTACAGCTTTTTTTAGGATATTTTTTTATATATTTTATTTCTTTTTTTCAAAATAAACTGCAGCTTTGTAAATTCGTCAACGAATAATCAACATTGTATGTAAAAATATTGTATACAATTATGTATCCAAATCTCTTAATAAAAGCAGTTAGGGTGTTCATATCATAGACTTGGAATTAAAAAAAAAAAAAAAAAATATCACATATTTTGGATATGCCAACAAATTTATTTTCAGTGAAAATCAACAGCGGAGCAAATTTGAGCGTTTTTCAAAGCAATTGAGGCGTTAAATGTTTGTACCCTAAAGATCGCAATGTAGACACCTAGATATGAATTTCTTTCTGAACTTTTGCAGATAAGGTACAAAGAAGATGTAGGACTAATCTAATCCTCCCTTTTTATCTCTACAGGCCATAATGAAACCATTTGAGCAAAGTCTTCTAGCATGTTAGACAATATAAGACAATGTCCTGTGACATCATTGTCCTGCAACCCCATCCGTGCGGCATAGGACGGAAATAAACTCTTTCCATTGGCTCCTATCTGCGGCTAACCTCTTCAATTGTGGCCACATTTTTTGCTGGGTACCTTCTTCCGCTAAGACAGTTGTTCTCCACATTTTTCTCGGCCTTCCGACACGACGTGTATCCTGAGGATTGCATTCGAAACATTGTTTCACAATGTTGTTGTCAGGTTTCCACAAAGTACGCCCGATGCAACGCCATTTTCTCTGTCAGATTTCCACGTGTTTGTTTCGCATTTGCCACAGCGTTCTGTTGGAAATGGTGCGTGTCCAACGAATGTTTAGGATGCGCCGGAGACATCTATTGATGTACTTGATGATGTTTACTGAAACTTACCGCACAATAGTGCTGATATCTAATCTTGCTAGTGGTAGTAGATCCTTTTACAGTATTGGTTGTATATAATTTATGATTCATATGTTTAATTAGAGTTAGGTCTATTGAACTTTCTGCAACCCTCTCTGATTGTTTGAAATTGCTTTTTGTGAATTAATAAATTACAGACATTAAAAAATTAGAAACATACTCTGACTGCCCCTTGGTGGAAGTATTCCCAAGACCATTTTACATCCAGAAAATCATTTACTTTGCATTTTCCATAGAATGTCAGTATGGCATTCAATTTAAACGAATATTGAACCAAAATCCATCATCTTGTCGAGAGTAATGTGACAGTACATCATAGTTTTTAAGTTGATAATTACCATTCACGAGGCTATTAAAGACAACTAATCCAAAATACTGCAACTAGCTTTGTGTCGCTCTATTGTGATTATCATATTCTCATTTCTGTTCAATAATTATGCTTTCCCAAAAATATTTAATAAAGTGTTTTGTTAAGATTCTTGAAAATACTGCTGAGTAGTAGGCCAAGCAAAAACGAAGAAGAAGAAAATAGTGTACCATTTCAACTGTCGAACACTGTTAAAATTTGTATATATACATTTTTACTCCTTACATAAATAGAAATAAAATAGAAATTTCATCAAAATTTTCTCTCTGATACGAGTATGAACCAGTCAACCATATTTTCTGCTATCATCTTCTTCCTGTTTCATCTTTTTGTATCTATAATATTCCCTATTTTTTGACCTAAACAAATCATAACCCACTAAAAGGAAATTTTTGTGGTTTTTTTTTCTTTTTGGTTTTTTTTTTCTTTAAATCTTTACAAAACTTTTATGTTTACATGCGGAATAGTCGACTGGAAATGATTTCTGGAAATTTCTGTTGAGGCTGTTTAATATAGAAAAAACAAAAGAGTTTCTAATAATTTGTTTTGTGTTTATTTTAATTTTTTTTTTGTTTCATTTTTATTACTTAAATTTTAATTTTCGAACCAACAAAATTTTCATAAAATTTGGAAGAATCCGAAGCGAAAAAAACGAATTGGAAACTTCAAAAAGGCAGAATAAAAACCGTATTAAAGACTTTTCTTCGAATTTGTTTTTTTTTTTTGCGTTTTTCTTTTTCGGTTTGTGTACTACCATTTTGAAATTAAATATGAAATTTTTTTTGTAAGGATTCAGAAATTTTTGAAATTATAAAACAAGACAACCGCAAAGCTTATTGAAAAATTATTCGCGCAAAGTAAAAATTAAGTAACGTCATAAACGACGAACAAAATAATTTTCTTATTGCTGTTGTTTCGAATATAAAAAAACATATGGGGATAATTAAAAATTTAAATAGATATGAATTAATTTTTTCTATTGCAACAATAGTGAAGGATTTAAATTTTGACGTCATTTTCTTTTTATTTATTTATTTATTGTTTCAAATGAGCCCAGTTGGTATAGAGTATAAATTAAATTTGTATAAAATAGCTTACAAATAACTTAAATTTAGGGCAAAAATTTGAACTAACCTAATTTATTAATGATATTTAATTCGCAACTACTACTTACTACTGAATTTTTCCAATTTATATTTCATTCAAATTCAATTCACTAACTTAACCTAAAATAAAAAGAAATCAATGTCTATATCTAGTCAAATTAGCTATTTTCAATTATCTAGTTTTGAGTTCATTAACTTTATCCTATTTTAAGCTTTACGATATCTCTATCTCTATTTATCTCCTCCATAATTCTAATATCAATACATTTTATATCCTATCCTATCCTAGTGGTAAGGCTCGTCTTAAGACGGTGGTGTGGTAATTAGAATAAAAAGAACTTCTTTTGAAACTGCACAAAAAAGTGAATTTTAGGAAATGTTAGGTGTATTACGTTAAGTCAGGTGCAAAAAAATTTTTTTTGCTATAAATATCGAAATAATTCGATAAATTGAACAATTATTTTTTACAAATTGAGTTAAACAACAACAATTTTGTTATTGAAATGTTATTTTCTTTTTTCCACACCACCCAGGCGATAAAGAAAAAGGTGAATTTTTTTTGTGGTTTCCCGACAAAGGCAGCATTTTTTGTATATATAGTTTATTGGAATTGGAATTAATTTGCCTTGCTCCCTTTCCTCAGTAAATTTTATTTGAATATCACCAGTTCGCCGTGCTCTGGAAATGCACCATACACTTGTCCAAGTTTAAATACTGTTTCAGGCAAATAAACTCCTCCTTCTTTTGCCAATGTTTGACCTTGCGACTTATTTATGGTCATAGAAAATGCTAATTTAATAGGGAATTGTCAACGTCTAAGAGTAAATGGAAGTTATGTGATCTATTCTAGGAATAAATACAGTTTCACCTATAGCTATGCCAAGGACTTCCGCGATTATTAAATTTAATTTTAGAGCTTCTGCACCTAATTGAATCCCATTGCAGAGGTAGTGTTTGGTATTTAGGTTTCTCAGTAGTATTATTATACTTTCAAAAAATTTTATAATTCCATTTGGACACCAGTCGTTTAAAAACTCTACAGGAATTCTATGCATAATTTTCACCGCAATCATCAATGGAATCTGTAATAAGATAAGTTATTACATTTCCCTCCAAAATGTTTAAAATTTGTTCGTTAACTGTATCAAGACCAGAATTTGTTGGGCGAAATATTGGCTTTTTTGAATAGTTAGCAAAACTATCCCCATTTAGACTGTCTCCAAAAATTTCTTGTACGATACAATTGCTGCAAATCATATTTAAAGGAATTTCGATTAGATTTGGCAATCTAACAGCAAACACCTAAATGCTGGATCTATAGATCTAACATTTTGGGTTACCTTTGTCATTGGGATATAATAAATGACAAAAAATAATTAAGAGTATAATCTGGGGTATCAAATTAAATAAAAATGAAACTATTCTTTTTAAGGAGGCTTGGTTCCTGACAATACCAGTAGTTGTATAGTGAGAAAAAACAGGACAACATTATTGTTAAAATATTTTAGAAATAAAAGTTTTTTTTTCGTTAAAAAATAAATACATACACAATACACTGTATATAATAATCTATCTATCTCTTTTATTCTAATTTGATCGTTTCATAGTCGGTTGAGTAGTAGGATAATAGTTATTTTCACTACGGTACGACTCAACAATCATTCCCCAATAATGTAATAATGACGTTGTCTGAAACTTATTTCAACGTCATATAGCCGACCAATAGTTATTTAGCCAACAATAGTACGATGTTGTTACAATCTATTTGTGTTACTTGGGAAAATAGGTAATGTTTGGCGGAAATCTCCACCCAGAATTATCAGCTTTCCATCAAAAGGTATAGATTGAGGCAAAGAGTTCATAGCATAAAAATTAAGTTATTCGTAAAGAAAAATTTCAAATAAATTTTATTCTATTGCCAGTTAGTTATATTTGCCCTTTTTTATTCTGGAATAAATTTCATAACATAATTATTTTGATTGAAAATCTTTAAAAAAATAAAATTGAAATCCAAAATTATTATCCATATTATTCTTAACTTCATACAGCATTTACAATAACAACAAGTTCTTCATATGAACTAATTTTTATTAATATTCATGTGCTCATAGTTTACAATATTCATATTAAACATCATTAGCTATATTTTGACCTGACGCTTACTGAAAACTGAAAAAGAATAAAATATATATCACATACATTCTATGTACAACAACAACTTCTTTATAATATGAAGTAAAAATAAAATGCAGAGTTTTCTTTCTTTTGATCTTACGTTTTTATTAATTTCTTCTACTTGAATATTCTTTATTATTATTTCATTTGATTGGTAATATAATCCTACATAATTTCAAAATCAATTCTAGAATATACATATCTACATACATTATGTTTGTCACAATTAGAAGTCTTTTTTTTATTAGAAGTCTTCTTTTCAACACAGTACACACTAAGTACAGATACGATTTCGAAGCAGCTGAGAAGAAAACATTTTGGTTTAAGTTTTTTTTTTGTGTTTTTGTTTTTTTTTTTTTTTATATTAGGAGATAGGTACATAAACAAACGCAGCAGAGAAGAAAAATTCTGTGTTTACTTTACTTTTTGTTTTGTTTACTATTTTGTTTTTATTATTTTGTGTGTATTTTGTTTTTATTATTTTGTTTTGTTGTAGCAACGATTGCTACGGCACGTTGGCTGCAGAATTGTTACATTTTATTATATAAGATATTGTAGAGTGTATCTATACCACTTAGACTATGTTTTATGACATAATTTTTATGTCGCGGCCCTGGTGGCCTTTGTGTATATTAATAGCCAAAACTTAGATCAGATAAACATTTCTGACCGTCGACTTTTGGAAAAGGGAAAATATAATTATATCTCTAATTAGAGAAAAGAAAAAGAAGTAGTCGAAATTGGCGAGGAGTTGCGAACTATATTACAGCAGGGAACAAAATAATAACCATTTTTCTATTTTTTCAAATTAGTTGCGTTTGGGCGGGTAAGAAAATGAAATGAAAATAAATATTTAAGACAACAAAAAAGAGTAATTATAATTTTCTTAAAAAAAATACAAAAAGAAAAAATAAATGCAACAGTAATTACTACGCATTGAAATTTCAAGCTGTGTATTCGATTGACCAGCTTGAGTGACTGTGAGCTTAAAAATAGCTTGGGTTTGACATAAATTTTTCGCCCAATATTTATAAATAATAACAAAGCTTCATAAATGTCATCTCAAGCTCTCAAGCTCCCAAACTGCGTATTTGATTGAAATTTTCAAGTCAAGTAAGTAATTTTTTGTAATTGCGTTGAGTGAAGCTGATTTCCAGAAACTAGCGTATAAATTATCTTAAAACTTTCTTTAAGCTTACTTGAAGCTATCATGTATACGGGGTAATTAATCATCAATGAATTCAGGCATGTGCTTTACGCCTTATATATGGACTTTTATTTCTATTGAAAAGTATACTTAAAATTAGGTATATTTATAATTTTTCAGTAAATAATATATTTTTTGATCTTGTAATATTGTTTATTTATATGTCACAATAAATACACAAACAAACAAACAATATATCAAAAATGAATTATTGTTGCCCGTTTTTATTTCTTCAAGAATGAAAATAGTAAAATTGAAATAGAAATACGATTTTCAACGAAGTTTTTTTAAGATAGTTTTTTCAAGACAGTTTCCGATTTGTAATGCACAACTACTAATATATTTTATTCTTTTAGCACTATTATTTTTAGATTTTTTTTAGATTATGTGATTCTATGATTGGTTGGTTACATCAAGCATTGACCCCCTTTCAAAAAATTTTTTCGTCATTGACCACGTCCTCAAAGTTTATTTTTAAATAATAACGGTTCAGATATTGATAATATTTCCGGATATTTTTCGCGTGTATTTTTTAAATTCCCAAATTTGGTGAATCCGTGGCTTTTAAACAAAATGTTTGCTACAATATCCTCTTTCAATAAAACTAATTCTTCTGCTATATTAATATCAACCAATGAGAAAGATCATATTGAAACGGCTTAATGAGCCATGTAGACACATTTAAATTTTCAATATTACAGAGGTAAAGTTTCGTTTGAAGGTGAGGAAATAAAGCCAAATATTAGATTAGATATAGCTCAGAATATTGGCGACATATTCTTTTTTCACATGACATTATTAATTTCTAAAAATTTTTAAATTTAAATGATTTTAAACCACGATTTTAAATCAAGTTTACGGATTTACATGTGAAATCTGATTGAAGGGTCAATAATTTTAATAACAATTGACTAAGACTAGGTTGTATTGCATTTTATGTTTAACTATATAGATGCTTATTTCAGTATGTACAATTTTACCCCTACATTGATATTCTGTATGTCTGAGATTTTATTATTATTTAGGTATTTAGCTATGTATGTTGGTATCATATCCGTTTGCAGATATTTCGTATACGATAGCTTAATTATTGTTTTAAGGATCAAAAGAGAGACTGGGTTGTAATATGGTGACCCGCTATACAAAATAATATTTTAAAAATTTGTATGGGATGAAACTTCTTTTTATTATTATTTTTTTTTGGCTATGTATCTCGTTGATGAATATCACGACTATTCATTTTTGTCTATACGGTACACTTCGGTAGTTATACACATTTTTTATTATCTAATTTTGTACTTTTTGTAATAAACTAATATCTTTATTGTAAGTAGTGTTTCCTCATATACGCTTAGTCTAGCTTATTACACTGTCATACACATAATAATATGGCGCCCTATACTCTAAAGATTCCAGCTATTTTTCTGACTTTTTTCCTTTATTCTTTTATATAATTTCCTTAATTTAGACTACTGTCAAGTCTATTATAACCCCTGGGCATTTGTAATTTTGTACCATTTCCAACCCAAATTTATTCATATTAAAATATAAAAGAATATAACACGATTCTAATGTCAATTAAAAATTTATTTCTCTATCTTCAGTCAAATTTTAGACATTCTAAAATTTAAGTTTAATAATTTTAGAACTGCTAAATTTACAAAACTGGTTTTAGAAAAAAAATATAATGTTTTTTTAATTGAGGTCAAAATAATGAGCACATGAGCACCTTAACTTAAGCCATCGTCGAAAAACTTAAGCCATTTAAAAGATAGAAAATTTTTACTACAATGTTTTTCATTTATCGAACTAAAGCCTTTTTAAATACTGCAGTTCCATTTATATTAAGTTGTAAAAACTCTCAATTATTTTTATCATTGATTTTATCCCAAGGGGAAAGAGTGCTGAACCATTAATAATTTTTTTGGTTTTATTCGCCTAAAAGCAGGTGCTCTAGCTATTTCACTATACAGAGTGTTATTTATAAAGGAAGGTGGCTATTTACAAAACAAGATCGATATTTATAAAGCAGGGTGCCTAATTTTACATTGCGATGACTTAATGATATTAGGTATTATG
Source organism: Argyra leucocephala (assembly GCA_963942445.1). NCBI lineage: Eukaryota > Metazoa > Arthropoda > Insecta > Diptera > Dolichopodidae > Argyra > Argyra leucocephala. The sequence continues at coordinate 64,942,953 of OZ012681.1, read as the reverse complement.
TCTAACATATCCATTATTGATAATTTTGAACAGTGTTTTCACTGTTCATAACTTTCTTATGTCATAATAAACTCCTAAACTAAATTCAGGAAAACGTCATACTTGAACGACTCTACGGACATTCTAAAATCAATTGGACACAAATACAAATTTTTGAAGAAATCTAGGTAGGTGTATATATCTAAAATACATTCACTTATTTTTCTTTAAAACATTCTACTATTTTAAATTGATTTCAATGTACTTTAAAAATAAAAAATGTTTAATGAATTTTTCTTAAATTTTAGTCTTTGCAGTGAATTTTCTTCACGATTTTCTTTGTCTATTTTAGCGCAATATAAATAATACGTACTTTCTTTGTTTAGTCGTTTCAAAAACATTTTTACTGCAGTATACCACAACTACACAGCAATTTCAATGGAAAAAATAAAGTATATTATATTTTTATTGGGTTTTTCTCCATCTTGAATATTTTTTTGAGGTTTCCATAGCAAAAGAAAGTTTTTTTTTTCTACGTTAGTCTTCTTCTTTCAAAATATTTTATAATTTCTATTAAAATATATAAAATCTGAAAAAAATATGTCTTTCTTGTGAAAAGATCAGCTTTTTATTAAAGAGAGGTTTCTGGTACACCTTGAATTCTGTTTTCCTTCTTAATATTTACCTTGGTTATACCAAGAAGCTAAAAATGATGATGAGTAAAATTTTTAGTGCAAATTTTCTGTATTTATTGTTTTGTATTTAAGGAAATTTTTAAATTAGAGCAAATAGCTATTATGTTAAATTAATATTTGACCTTAAATGAGGTATAAACTGTTTTTCTATTTAAATTTTGCAATTTAAATGGTGCAAATTTTTGAGAGCTGTTTCGGTATTTGGCATATTATTACAATAAAATAAGTATTAATTGTTCTAGCTTTGAATATATTTTAATGTTAAAAAGATGATTGCAGTATTATCGAATAGAACCACTGTAGTTATTTTTGTTTAAAATTCAATAGTAAGTAAATAGTAAGTAAAGAGCAAGTTACAAAAAATAACACAAGCATATTACAAAAAATATTTCTTAAAATTAGAATAAAAATTAATATTAAAACAACAAACCTAATTTGAATTTAAATATAAAAAAATGAAATTAAAACTATCATAATTTTTTAATAATATATATTCAATAACTCTTACTTATTTATGACGAAAATAAGAGGTTATGGTAACAAGAGAAAACAAGTTCATTTTAAGTTGTTCCTTATACATAGAAAGATTAATGTTGTCTCTGTATCTGTTACCTAAGATAAACATTCTGTTAATAGGTTCGAACTTATCATAATTTATACGATGATGAACAACATTGAATATATTTTCAGAACGAAAACGTCTAGTAATATTACGATGATGATTGATCTTATCTTTGATTAGTAAATCAATTTTATCAATCATTAAAATAAATACGACGTCAGCAACTATTCTTCTGGATTCAAGAGTGTTTAAGTGTAAAAGTTTTCATCTGTCTCTGTAAGGTGGTAAACTTATAGGATCAGACCAAGGAAGGTTTCTTAAAGCGAATCTAAATAAATGCTTTTGAATAGCTTCAATCCTATTGATATGGTCGACGTAGTTAGGTGACCATACTGGGCTAGCATATTCTAGATTTGAGCGAACTGAAGAAGTAAATAGATATTTAATTACATAAGAGTCATTAAATAACCTTTTGACCATCTTTTAATAAAGCCTAGTATTGAATTTGCTTTATTGACGATAATGTTGAAATGTTGTTTAAATGATAATTTATCATCAAACATAACCCCGAGATCATTAAAACAACTAACTCTCTTGATAACCTTGTTATCAAGAGTATAATTCGAAACTATCGGAGAAATACGACATGAGCACATTTCTCCACGTTCAATTTTAATCGATTGACGTCACAACAGTTTAATAACAAATATTGAAGTAAAGTAACTTTATTAGGTGACTTAATTGCCTTAAAGATTTTGACATCATCAGCATATATGAATACGCCGCTATTTCTCAAAATTATTGTTACGTCATTAGTAGATAAAATTAACAGTAATGGTCCTAAGTGACTGCCCTGCGGAGCTCCAGAATTGGCACGGTATGGATCAGAGATATCTGATATAAAAATTACATTATATGTTCGGTCAACTAGGTAAGGTACGATTAAATCCAATTTATGAATGTTGGTGGAAATTTAAGGTTAGCAAGCTTCTTAGTAATAACATCGTGTTGTAGAATATCAAACGCTTTACTCATATCAGTTTGAAAACCAGCTTCCATTGTGGTATGATATTAATGGTATTGATACTAGAAATTTACAGGTCTGCTAAAAATATCTATTATATTTATATTTACAAAATTACACACTTACTCAAATATCAGGACATGACTACTTCAATGTCCTAGAACCAAACTGGAAAATAAATATTTTACTTAGTTTCCATTTTTAATCTACATATAATATGTTTTTCAGTTTTTGCTAAGAATAATAGAATTTAGTGGATTACCAGTTCTTGTTGCGTTTTATTTTAATATACAATACAATTAATCATCATATATATCGTTTAGTTGAAATTTAATTTGATTAATCTAATTTAAAAAATAATAAAAACATTAACATTTTAATAATCTAATCCTCTCTCCCATAATAATCTAAAAATTATCCAATTTAAAAAAATATTTTCCAAAGTACCTAAATGACTTTTCTTCCATTATATTCTTATGAAAGTTAAAACAAATGTCTTTTCCTATGATTTCATTTGGTAATGAAAATAATTTTCTGGAAATTAAAATTAATAAAATAATTTTATATTATTTTAGTACATCTATCTGAAACCTTCAACCTACCTGAATAATTTAAAAGACTTAAAACTAAATTATTAAATAAATTTCAAATTATAAGACCATAGTAAAATATAAGTAATAAAACCTGGTTTTCTATGTTCAATGCCTTCATTACAAAACCAAATATTTTTTTAATTTCTTATAAGAATTTAAATACAATGTGATTTTTTTAAATATGAAATTTTGTCCCTATGTAATTTTGTCCATATAAAATTTTGACCATTATATAGTTTTGTCTTATGTAATTTGTGCAAACCACCCATTATAACTAGCTACAAACATATAATAACAAATATGTGTTATGACCAGGACCACTATAAAAAAATAAAAAAAATTTAAACTTAATTAAAAAAAAAGCTACAAAAAAACAAATTCTATTCTAAAAAAAATAAAATTGTTTCAATCAATGAACGAAGGAAAACTGAGCACCAAACTTAAAGGAAAATTAAATTCACTCTTATTTCACGCGGAGTTCATATTTTATGATTATTGGTAGTATTTAGTTAGAGAAATAAGTCAACTTCTTTATCATGTTGAAATTCATAACATCATCTGTATTGTAGCTACCAACAAATCATAACCGCTTATGTCAACATAAGAAAAAATCGATATAAAATCCACGACATTCATAATTTTCGAAAGTATTTTGTGTTAAAATTTGGTTTAATTCTCGTAACTATAAGTTTAACTATAATAATTTTTGTTAGAGTATCTATATTATTATCATGGCTTGTATCATGACTTAAAAATATTTTTGTTATAATCGCTTATTTAATTTCAAATGTTTTTCGGTCATTGATTCGCGGATTGTCAAACTGGATAGTCAATTGAACGTATTGAGTGCAATATTTTTTAATTTGATTTCGCGCGGATAAACCAAAAAAAAGTTTTTAAAATGATTACGCACACAATAAGAAATAACTAATTATAACTAGCAAGTGACAAGTGACATCGCCAAATACTGTCAAGTTGCTGCAACTCCAAATTTTAAAACAAACTCTTACAATTAGTTATAAAAACTAATAATTTTTTCATGCCGTAGTTTTCCACATTTTAATGAGTTGATAAGCCAGTAATTTGATAAATAAAATCTCATAATATTTTAGATATTGTAGTATAAACTTGCAGTATCGTACTTAATTAAGCACCAAAAGGTGATTCTATCTAAGTTACTGTCAAGAAAAAAAAAATTGACTAAACGTTTTCTCTACATTTGGAATATCATTTTTAAATTTTCAAATGCAGGTATTGAGTATTTAAAACCTGTAATCTAATTTCACTTAAGCGATTTTTACAAAATTTTATTTATTAATATTAACATTTTGAAACAATGTAAACGTTTTTTATAAAATAAAGTTTTTGAATTTCAAATGCTATTTTTAAAAACTGGTACACTCCCGTTATTATATATTTTTAAACTTATATTTATTTATCAAAATTTTAGGGGAGTAGGAGGACATAAAGGGTTAAAAGCCTACATGCCTGATATATTAGGACTACGTCCGTAAGGAATAAAAAAAAAATCTTATTTAAACTTTCAAATTTATTTTTCTCGAAACATAAATTTTATACATAAGCGAGTATGACTTGTCGTCACATAATTTTGTTTATTTTTGAATTAATACTAAAAGCCACACATAGTTATGTCAATTTATTATGTTCGTTGGTATTCAATTATATAAAATAAAAACAAAAATATATTTCTATTTTAATGGGAATCAATTATTTCTAAACCACTTGAGTATATATTATAAAAATTAATAACAACAGACAATAATAAAATAAAAAAAAATGCGCCACGCCACTGACATATATAAAAAATTTTTGTTCTTTTTTTATTTTCATTATTTTCATAACTTCCTAGCTGGCATATGTGCATGATTTATATTATTACAACAATATTATACAACATACAAAATATTTACATTGTCTCATCCTCATTTAAGCATTATTGTTAATTTTATTTTTCCTTTTGTTCTTTTTATATTTTTGTTTTATTTTGCGAAACTCGACTCTTTTCAATTAGTTCGAATTACACAATCAAATTGTTGTTTTTCTTTTATTTTTATTTTGTACATAAAAATTTCGCATTAGCTGTTCTTTTTGTTTTTTTTTTTTTTTGGTTTCTTGTTGATTTTGATGTTTTTTATTATAATAAAATAATGCGACCTATTAATGCATTTATTACCCTATTATCAGGTCATGAATGAATTTATAACCCAGATATTATTAAAGATATTCTCAGCAGATATTCTCATCATCACAAAAATTCATATTGTGTAGTGTATAATACCCTAATATAACTTTTGAATTACTCTGTTATGATTATAATAAAAAAAAAAAAAAAAATAGCTATAAAAGTAAAATCGGAGGTTTTAACGTCATCAATTTTTAGATATTAAACAAAATAACGCAATGATGATAATATTACGGACTAGGCATTTCCAACTTAAATTTTAGATATATTTTTGATACTAAGTATGTATCTAGTAGATAATATTTAAGAAATTTTATTTATTCTATGAATTTAAAATATTGTCGCAGGAAATTAACCAATGACGTAAATTTAAAGAAAAACTCAAGATAACTGGACAATGAAATATAAAAAATTTTAATATAGTAGTTTTCTAATTTTTTTGTATCCTGTCTGAGAGATACGTACGTTACGTGAATAACGTTGTAACTGGAAATTTTGATAATGTTATATTTTAGTGGAAAAACGTTGTACATTTAATTCTTTATTTTTGCCTAAAACACTTTCCCGTTATATTTTAATGAGATGTAGCAAAATATTTACGCTCAAAGTGACTTTTAGAAAGTTGAATTAACTTTTGGACAGTTTTTAAAGATATCACAAATAACATATAATGTGTAGTATGGCAAATTCTTCACCAGAGTCATTTTTTTCTCTTAATTTATGTACAGAGTACCTATATATCTGTTGGAGTGAATGCGATGATACCATACATTATCAATGCGATGATATTTATGATATTAATTCTGTACACAATAGTAAAAATAAATAAAAAAACAACAAAAACAACATTTAATATTTTAATTGCTATCAGTAGGCGAAATCAATGGCTTCCATGATGCTGTACTGTTGAAGTTAATTTGGATAAGTTTGGTTCATATTTTGACATTTTAAGCCGAACACATTCATCAGAATGCTCAATAGTCAAACTGATCCTGTTTTTATTCAAAATATATTTCATTTCTGAAAATGTTTGTTCACAATTATATCTTAACCCAAACGCAGAAAAAAGAGCAAATACAACTTTTTTGATACATGTGAATTTTGTTGGAAGAGATGCCCAGCACGTAGATATCATATCAAGATGATTTTCTTCCGTTTTCTCTAAATCTCCACGTAAAGTTTTAAATTTATCAGTCCATAAAGTTGAACTTCTTAAATCAATCAGCTCTAGGCTAAAATTGGTGATTTTAAGGAATTTAAAACATTGTGAATCTAAAACAGTTTCATCAATTACATCCACCTTCGTTATAAATGCAAACATTGGACCGTGCCTTTTCAAAGTTTCAAATCTATTTTCAAATTCGTCTTTCATGCTATTAATATAAGACTCAAATTTTTTTACATCGAAATCATCAACATTTCGTTTTTCTTCTTGAGTTTTTATATGTGGGAAATAGTTAAATTTACGCTTTTTTATATCCATTTCAAATAAAATTAATTTTCATTTTTCATATAATTTTAAAATAGTGTGGCGGTTACCCTGAAGTCGTTTGTTAAATTCATTATAACGGTTCATTATATCAGTTAAGAACAGAAGTTTTAAGAACCATTTTTTATCATCAAGCTCGGTATAATTTTCTCCGATTTCAACTAGAAATATTTGTATTGCATCAAAGCAAGCTACAAATCTATTAAGCACTTTTCCTCTGCCTAAATATCGAACGTCAGAGTGCAACAGCAAAGTTCCATACTCCGCTTCAATTTCCTCTAAAAAAGATTTAAAGCATCTGTGTGTTAAAGCAGAACGTGCCGTAATTATGTTAACAATTTTAACAACCATCTTCATAACATCATTAAGATCTTTCATCGACGCCTTTGCACATAAATTCTCTTCGTGTATAACACAATGAAAAGATAAGATAGGACGGCCGAGTTGGTTTTCTAACAATTTCACGAAACCAATATTTTTTCCCCACATCACCATCAGTCATCCCCACGGATCACCATCAGTTGTTATGCAAAACAATTTCTTTTTTAAATATAAAAATGTCTCATTTCCAAACTACGTGAACTCCTGAACTTTACTAAGAATATCGAAGCCTTTAGTTGTACCGTCCATTGAAGCTAGAATGCACAATTCCTGTTATAATTGCATGCATATATTGCATGTAAAAATTGACAAAAATTTTTTAAGCGAAGCATATATAACCGTAAAATGTATTCATATTCAAACACTGTGTTCTTCTTGGCTGTTATTTGTTATGTTATGTTATGTTAAAAACTTAAAAAGAACATTTTAAGTTTTCAACAGCAACAACTTGTCTTTTTTTATATTTAGATTTTTGTAATCAAAAAATATATTTATTGATTTGAAATCAATTTTACATTTTCGAAGCGGGTAACATGAAATGATGATTTGAGTTACTCCGTGAGCCGCGGGTCATACTTTGCCGGGTGCTGCTCTACAGTAACTTAGGTAGAATCACCTTTTCGTACTTAATTAAGTACGGTACTGCAATTTTACGCTACGTGTATTATAATATCTATATTATAATACACAAGAGCACGATTTTGAAGACACACGATTCGTGGTTTTTCGTGTGCTTCGTTTTTTTTTTATTCTATCAATCAGTGATGATGATGGTTGTGGCGATCAAAATCAATTTTTATTTTATGTGTATATTTTGGGTAAACAATTTTTATAAGATTTTTTCAAGATTAAGATTTTGTTTTTATTTTATAAACACACAATAGAAAAAAGTACAAAAACAAAAACACAAACAAAAATTGAAAACAAAACAGAAAAACAAAAATCAGATCAGATCATACTCTTCAAAAATTATATAATAAAAGTTAGTTGATTTGCTTCCGCTGTCATTAAAGAAAATATATCCCGTAAAACACGGTTATAGTCATTCGTTAAATATCAGTAATACTTCTGACAATAACCGTTTTGTGGCTAAAAAAATTGCGTCTTTATAAACAAAATCAAATTCATATAAAATATCTTTCGTATAACAATTTTAAACTTTATTTTATTCATAAATAGTAATTCTGTTATGTAATCACGAAATATACATATTTGTAATAAAGAACAAAATAATTCACTGTTGACCTATTGCTATAGCAGAATTATTGTGACTACAAACGTTTTTGACTATAAACGAATTAAAATACATCGATCTAATATGTAGAGAGTAATGAGATTTTATTGGGTTAAGTTATATTGAAATTAGGGTTAATTTTGTCAAAAAGTATTAGGTATTATACTTTAATTTCATTATATATATATACTCAATAATCAAGCGATTCAGAAAACAACTACAATTATACTAAAACAAATACTTTTCACATAAAATTGTGTTTGAAAGAACTACTTCTGTGCAATTGCACAGGGGTTCCACTAATCTGTATTATATTCTTTAAAAGACGCAGAAAAATGAAAATTTGTTGAAAATTCAATAACTTGAGGAATAGGTATGTAGAAGGAAATAGTCTCAACTGCTTCAGTTTTACACGAAATAATTAATTAATGTGCAAACTTTGGTAAAGTTATATAAGATATTATAAGATAATCTTAGGTTCAATAGTGTCTCATTGATAAAATGAGTTTTATAGAAGCTGTGCAATAGCAATAAAAGCGCAAAATTATTATACTTTTATAAAAAGTTCTCTGGTAATAAAGAAACAAATTTCACTTAAAGATTGCATCTTGACTTAAAGAATTCATTTTAAGAATCTATAAAACGTTTTGCTTAATAAGAAAATGTTCTGAGTGTGAGAAAATGACATTTTTGGTTTTTAATAGTTATCTTTATTGAATGACTACTTTCATAGCCTAACCCGCTATTTTAACTTAATTGACTTTTTAGTCAAATACGATACAGTAATTAAAAGTAATAAAAATATTGAAAACATTAATTAAAACTTAAAATAGAAATATTTAGAAATCAAGAAAGATGGGACATTAAATTTTGCTTAATATTCATATAAGGTAATTTATTTTTGTTGTATGATAAATTAAACATGAAAGCAAGTAAGAAAATAAAAAAAGTATAAAAAAAAGTATGAAAAAATAACTAGCTATAACTAATTATTTAAAAGCTTTTAAAAAACCTCCTTACATCAAACTGTAATTTTCCAGTATCTAAATGTCTAGTGTAGAATTAGCTAGATAGGAATTGTATTGTTAATTTACTGAAGGTAAAATGATATTCATGTGATTTTTAAATAAGTCTTGTACAACAAGTAGAATAAATCCATTTTAACTAATGGGCAAATTATCATTTAAGCATGCATAATTAACCATGCAAATATCAATTAAGTCTGGATTAAAATCTAATATATTTTCTAAATATTCAGTAGCTTGTAGTTCTATTACTAATATGAATTGATCTGTAAAATAAATTACATAAAAATATACATACTTCAAAAATTATTCAAATAATTTAAATTTTTTTTTTGTATAATGCATTATTTTTTGATATCATGACTTATTCAATAGAGGCAAGTTTATTCAAATCCTATATGCTGAAGTTGAAAACGTACAATCTAGCAATTAGAAATCAATTCAGGTTAACCTACACTGCTAAGGTGCTAATTTTTAATCTGCTCGCTAAATGTATACATTAAAAATTCCGTGCTAGCGATAATTTGAATGGTTTGGTGCTGACAAGCCGTGAGAATTGTTCCTTGCTAGTCTTTGGAGTTCATCCCAGACCATATCTATGTTCAGTTCAGATCACCATGTACAACTTTGGTAATTATTCTTAATATTTTTGATTGTCGTCTTTGTATAATTTCCACTTTACTTTTATAGATACTTTTCCATAATTAACAGCCGTATGACCAAATTGGTTTTAAATTGTATAAAAGCACTTTATAGTCAATATCGAGAGGCGAGTTTTTACCAAATTACCAGTACATACTTATCACTTTAGCTTCATTTGTTCTCGTTTCATTTATATATGCTTTTTTCAAGTGAGCCTTCTATCGAGACGGACTCCAAGATACTTTACTTTTTTTACCTGTGGAATGGTGATTCCATTTATTTTTACTGGGGGACATATTGTGTCTTTTTTTAGTATTTTAGTGTCTTTATTTAGAGTGAAGGTGACATGAACACTTTTATTTTCATTTAATTTTATTTTCCATTTACTAAGCCAATAATTTTCAATAAGTTTAATATGGTCCTGGAGGTTTTTGGAAACAACATAAGCGTTTATGTGTAGTTCAAGATAGCCGACATAAGCTCAAGATAACCGTATCGACAGTGTTGATTAGATGTAAAAGCGGCCCGAGCACACTACCTTGCGGTACACCAGCTTCGATAACATGTTCTTAAGTTAAATAATCATTGTATTTTACTTCAAATCACCTATTAGTTAGGTACGATTTGATGAAATTCAAACAGTACCTTAGTTTGAATTTTAAAGTTTAGTCATGCCAAACTTTATCAAAAGCCTGTGCGACATTGAGGAAGACGTCTGAGCAAAATTTTTTCTATTCGAAGACTTTTACGTTATTCTGTGTACCTGCTCTGTTGCACTTTGAAATCCAAATTTATGTAGTGGGCTTACACCCCCTTATTTTTTATTTTTGGCATTAGTTTATGTGCTAGGACTTTTTCAAATACTTTAGCTAGTGTTGGTAAAAGATACTAATAGGTCTATATGAATCTATTTTTGTTGAGTCTTTACCTGATTTAGGAATCACTATGATGTTTGAAAGCTTCCATAATGGGGCGAAATAGCTTTTTCTAAAGATAGTATTGAAAATTTGAATAATATGAATGAAAGCTATATCAGGTATAGCCTTAAGCATTTTTCCATTAATTTTGTCATATCCTCGTGATTTTTTGTCGTAAATTTTTTGGCTTACTATAAATTGCACTGTTTTATTTTTAAATTCAACTGGATTTATTAAATTATTTTGGTTTCTTATTATTGGTAATTTATTGCTGCTATTGCTGCTATTGATGCTATTGATGCTATTGATGATTGATGAATTTGCAATTTGTAATCTTATTGCTATATGAATATAGCTGTCGCTGTCAGCAGGTAAATGATAGAGGAAAGCACAATAATTATGAATTTCATTGGATAAATTATTTTACTAAATTCAAATGTTTTGTCTGTAATCTATAAATTTCAACATGTCTGTAAATCTCAATCATTTCATCTAAAACATCTTCAAAAATATACTGCTCAAAATCTTATCACAAATTATGAAACTTTGTTAGCACATTTCATTTTATCAATAAAATACAGATTTTCTATAAATATCATGATATAAATACTTTACTTATCATTATTATTTTTCATTAAAAATATTTCACTTAAATTTTGTTTACTTAAAAATAATAATATTTAATCGGTAATTTTTTTACGAGAAAATTTTATTTTTCATTATTTTCTAATAATAATTTTTATGATATAACTTTAACTGAGAATATCTTTTACAAAATTAAATATGATTTTATTATCGAATAAGGAAAACAAGAAAAAAAAAAAACAAAAAATATTTACTAAAAAAGAAGACAACATTATATTGTCGTTGCAGTTATAAAAACAAAAACAAAAAATAATATAGTACGCTAGAAAAATATAGGAACTGCTTAAACTTTTTACGATAGAAAAATAATAACAGTAAATTTTGATGATTTTCATTTTCATACGCTCACATTTACAAATAAATAATATTAAATACAAAAAAAAAAACAAAAAAAAAACAATAAAAAATCAAATTTTTTAAATTGGAAATCAGCTTATGAAAATGGAAATTCATTTAATATGAAAAAGAAATTTCATTTTCCGTTATTTTTTAATTCTACAAAAATATATAATATTTATATAAAAATATCCTTTTATCATGATTTCACGAAATACAATAATATTTTGAAGGGTAATAAATTTCAAATACAAAAAAAAAAAAATTTGTTTTTCCTCAAATAATAAATTCAAGCATTATGTACATGGTAATATGCCTATAGGGAGAAAATACATAAATGAATAAATTTAAAATCTATAAAAAAAAAAAATAATTTTCCATCTACAAAAAAAATGAAAACAGAACATCATATGTGTATTTGTGTTAGCAAATACTTAACATATAATATATTCCTATTTTAAATGGTTTTTCTAAAATCACAAATACGATTATAATATCTACTATATATTATGATATAAAATCATATTTTTGTAATAGATTTCTTTTTATTTTGTGCAATTATGAAAATATCCTTGAAATTGAACATCATATACAAAGGTACGTAGGTTAAGCAAAAAATATTAGGTATTTTTATGTTACAACTGTAACTATATTATACCTAATAATATAATATATCTTATTCGTTTTGGTACATTAATATCTAATAATAATATGGATCCACTGTATAACCAGATGATTATTTATTTAACTGGGAACCTCATGTAACCGGTTGCATATCTTATAACATATCATTCGGCTACATGTCTTATTCCAAATGAATTGTATAATAAAAAGACTAATCATCTTATGTACAATTTATATAATTAAATAAATAAATAAATAAATAAAATAAATAAATATATTATAATCTTATTAACATTAATACCTTGGAAATTAGGCGTAATATTGATGCAATTATATTTTTCTAAGACATTTTATCAGCTAAACTAAACTGTCCCCATCATTTAAATCTATTCAATATTTATGCACCAACATGTCTGGACTTTATATCTAGTAGCTTGTACATCTTGAACTGCATAGAATGAAATATGGATTTTCAGAACACGTATCTATTTCTCAACGCCTTTTTATTAATTGCTCTTCTATAATTGACTTTAATTATACTAGATTCTATTAGAATTATCTTTCGTATTCGATTAATAATGATGTATTCGATTTTAATTGTACTAAATTCGATTAGAATCAATTTTTTTGCAATAAATATTTTTTTAATGTAATATTAATGTTTTATTATATATTTTTTATTTTCTATTAAATAAATTTAGTATTTCAGAAAAAAAATGCTGCATCTAATTGCTTGATCCCAGTAGAGTTTGAAATAAATAAATTATAGATATAATTTTGTAATATTACCAAAATGCTAATTTATACAACGTATTTGAGTTGTTTATTTTATATTCAATTTTCCAATGTCACGAACCTCTTCAGAACGGTTCTCGGTATTATAGATCTCGGATTGATACTTGACCCAAAATTTAATTTCACGTTACACTATGATAAGAAAGCTAATTCTTTCTTACGGTCTATCAAACGTTGGCTAAAAAAATTTTTTAAGCCCTACCTCATAAAACACCTTTATGTTGGACGAATCAAGATAAACGCTTCGTTCGTAATTGTCTTCCTTGCCTTCCTCCTTTTCTAATTTTCTTTTCCCAACCTAGCCAGACGTACAAATTGGTACAAAAGGTCCCCACCTAGTGTTTTGGCATTGTATAAAAAAAATGTAGCCTATGATGTGTGGACTACTTACAGTCATTATTTGCAGCATTGCTGAAGCCTCTTTTTTCAATCAGATACTGTTGGGTAGACGACGTTAGCTGATGAAATTTCAAATAGTCTGATGAAAATAAATAATTGCAATAGTATTTAAGCCTTTTAGAGGTATTTCATATTCACTCTACAGATAATATCTTTTTTTACCACCACTTAAGTATTTTGAATGTTGAAAGTAGACTGTGTGATATTGTATGGAATGCTAATTAACAAAATATTGTTCCTTTCTTGTTATTTGGTAATTTTTTATTTTTGTTTTTATTTTACTTTATGTTTTGTATTTTTAGATTTAGTTTTTTAATAACTTATATATTATGTTTTGTAACTTACTAACAGTATGTTTTATCTACTCTACTAATATTTTTCATTTCATTGGTTTTATTGACCGGTTGCTGAATGATGACAAATCTTGTGACAAGCTTTCATCCCTAATAGATGTGTGATGTGCTTGCTCTTGGAGAATCATTTGTTGTATCATACGCGAATAGGATTTGTATACGTTTGTAGGTTTTAAATACCTGCATTAAGTTATTATAACATTATTTTATGTCAATGACAACGAGTGTTGAGCCAGGTCGAAAAACCCCATAAACCATTTTTTTGTTATTTGTGTGAATGGAACATGAGATATGTAAAAACTTTTCGTTGTCACCTTTGATTTATAAGCACACGTTAAACATGTTGAATACTGAGCACGAGTTGAATATTGAGCATGACTTGAATATTGAGCATGAGTTGAATATTAAGCATGAGTTGAATATTCAGCGTGAGTTGAATATTGAGCATGAGTTGAATATTGAGCACGAGTTGAATATTGAGCATGAGTTGAATATTGAGCATGAGTTGAATATTGAGCATGAGTTGAATATTGAGCATGAGTTGAACATTGAGCATGCGTTGAATATTGAGCATGACTTGAATATTGAGCACGAGTTGAATATTGAACATGAGTTGAATATTGAGCATGAGTTGAATATTGAGCATGAGTTGAATATTGAGCATGAGTTGAATATTGAGCATGAGTTGAATATTGAGCATGAGTTGAATATTGAGCACGAGTTGAATATTGAGCATGAGTTGCATATTGAGCATGAGTTGAATATTGAGCATGAGTTGAATATTGAGCATGAGTTGAATATTGAGCATGAGTTGAATATAGAGCATGAGTTGAATATTGAGCACGAGTTGAATATTGAGCATGAGTTGAATATTGAGCATGATTTGAATATTGAGCATGAGTTGAATATTCAGCAAGAGTTGAATATTCAGCATGAGTTGAATATTCAGCATGAGTTGAATATTGAGCATGAGTTGAATATTGAGCACGAGTTGAATATTGAGCATGATTTGAATATTGAGCATGAGTTGAATATTGAGCATGAGTTGAATATTCAGCATGAGTTGAATATTGAGCATGAGTTGAATATTGAGCACGAGTTGAATATTGAGCATGAGTTGAATATTGAGCATGAGTTGAATATTGAGCATGAGTTGAATATTGAGCATGATTTGAATATTGAGCATGATTTGAATATTGAGCATGAGTTGAATATTGAGCATGAGTTAAATATTCAGCATGAGTTGAATATTGAGCATGAGTTGAATATTGAGCACGAGTTGAATATTGAGCATGAGTTGAATATTGAGCATGAGTTGAATATTGAGCATGAGTTGAATATTGAGCATGAGTTGAATATTGAGCATGAGTTGAATATTGAGCATGAGTTGAATATTGAGCATGCATTGAATATTGAGCATGACTTGAATATTGAGCACGAGTTGAATATTGAACATGAGTTGAATATTGAGCATGAGTTGAATATTGAGCATGAGTTGAATATTGAGCACGAGTTGAATATTGAGCATGAGTTGAATATTGAGCATGAGTTGAATATAGAGCATGAGTTGAATATTGAGCACGAGTTGAATATTGAGCATGAGTTGAATATTATAATTTAATACTGAGTTTTGTTTTACATGGATGATAATAAACTGATGGCTATTAAAATATTACACAAAAAAGCATTGTAAAAATTTTATAAAGAAGTAGAATTATAGAAAGAAGTAGTAGGTATTTTGAATAAACTTCAAGAACAGAAAAATAGAGACAACAGTGAATGAAAAACTATAATATTATAACAATGACAGCTACAGAAAAATTAATGGTCAATCATATTTGACTAGTTACTATTTTGAGACGTTAATGGTTTGGAGTCCCACATTAATCTAGAGGTTACCAACTCTCCAAGAGATTATTCAATTTTCGATTAATTTCTCCAAACAAAAAAAAAAGTGAATCGAATTGAATTTTTACTTAGTGAAAACTGTTTGAGCGAACTGCGTGTACAAATTACCAGTGTAGAAAAATAATTTACAAATTGAATGAAATAAAAATATTAGTTATATTATTTAAATGGATCAAAAGAATAATAATAATATAAAATAACAGGCAATATAAAATTGGCAAAATAAAAAATTGAAATAAAAATAATAAAAATAGAAGAAAAAATTTAAATTTTTGTTTTTGGTTTTTTTTTGTTTTGAAAGATTTTTAATCAATATTAGATATTAACATTCTGAACGGCAGACGCTAATTAATTTGAAAATTAACATTTAAATAAACATTTATCTATTACTCTAAACGAACGTTCGCTTACAGTTTTCAAAAAATAATTTTTTGTTAAATTAAAAAAGTGTAATATTTAAAGCTTATAAATTAAATTATAAAAACTTTAAGAGTCTATATTAAAAAAAATCTATAATTTTTTGTAATAAAACTATAAAAATATTATTTTTAAATTGATGTTAAATTAAATATTTATACTTATTCAATGCAAATTATGATTATGGGAGATTTCGTGTTTTTTTCTTTAAATACTAAAATTGATGAATTTAGAGAATAATAATTATAAATAATAATTATTATTTTGTTAAATGAGTTCCGGTTGTATAGGTAATATTCAAAAATTTTAACATTTTATTTCATTGTAATTTTACTAATTACATACAACGGAAAAACTTATATCCGATTTCAATTATAATTTAAAAAATTATTTTTGCAGATATTTAAATAATACAATTAAATCGTTTTTAAATTAAATACAATATAAAAATGTATGAAGGTTGAAAGGTGAAAGTGGCCATACCACCAGTTGCTTCTGCCAAACTGAGTAGCAGTAGAGTATCTGATTGAGAAAAGAGGCTTCAGCAATGCTGCGGATAATGACTGTAAGTAGCCCACACATCATAGGCTACATTTTTTTTATACAATGCCATAATAATTCGTTGTCCGAAAAATTACATGTCGTATACGCTAACATGGTTATCCGATTAAAATGAATTTTGGAATTTCAAACAAAATATTAACTAAACTAGTTAACAATATTATGATATAAAACTTGTATGTTAATAATAATAATATGTAAATATAGATAAGTTAGTTTTTAGTTTTTAAAATTCATTTATTTATTATACCAATGTTAAATACCTTAGTACATTATCATAAATTAAATTAAAAAATTTGAAAAACAGTAATGGTAAAATTAGATAAATGTAAGATCATTCTGATATTCCTGACAATATTGGGATGAATGAAATAGCAAGAGAGTAGAAATAATTAAATTATATAATTAAACAATATTAGGAATATAGCTTAGTATTAGGTTAGTTAGTATTAAGTTTAATTATTTAATTAAATATAAGATTTATATAACAAAAAATATTGGATAAGGTTTTAACTATCTTGACGTGTGGGTGAGAATCAAAATGAAACTATTCCATTTAGAACAATTTTGAGTAAAATTAAAAAAACATTTAATTCTTATAAGCATCAAATTTTTGACAAATTAATGAGTTCAACTAAGCATAAGCATTTAGTGTTCGGAGTAAGTTTATTAACAACAATATTCACGGACTGTTGGTTTGTCTATTAGCGCGCTTTAAAATTTGGAGTTGTTCCGTTCTGAAAATACATAGTGTTTTGAAAAAAACTGTTTGAAAGTACTTCATAAGGGAATAGTTTTATTTTATTTATAAAAATTATTTAAAATATTTTAATATTATTAAATAAAAATTTTTTTTTTTGTTTTTTATTGAATAACATTATTAAATTAAATTAAAAAATTAAATTAATCAAATTATATATTTCTGGAACATAGTATTAAAACAAAATAAAATATATTAAAAAATAAAAACAAAAATGATTTTAGTTCAATATACACATAATAAAAGATAAATAAGACAGTATTTAGCTTTTACAGGCTTAATTTTTTTTACTTATATTTTCAGGATCCTGTTTTCACAAATATTATCACATTCGCGTTCATGAAAATCAGTATTTTTCATTTAAAATATTTTTATAAAAATTTAATTGCTCGACTGACTTTCATTCATTGCCAAAATGCTCCGAAAGCAGTTTATCAACATCATTAAGTTTTGCATCTTTCACTCGAACATATCCAGTTGCAATTTATTAAGTTTAATTTGCCACAAATATCTGCCAATTTTGATATTAGACTTACTTACTCCTATATCCTATTTATAAAACATTTCTCTTCTAACAAAAACCCTACCATTTTTAGCCTTTGTTATTTAAAATCTTTTGCAGTCTTTAAATTTAAAATACCAGCTGTCAAGGCGCTTATCATTTTATTCGATTTTCAATTTAAAATTGTATACCAGACAATTCGTACTTTTTATGTATTAAGTTTGTTGATGTCTGGCAGTGAAGCAAAAACAGGTTCTTAATTGCTTTGTTCTGGATAATCTGTAAGGCATTTAAGTTTCTTTCATATGTATTTCCAATACCATATGTCTTTTTACCTATGAAATAAACGGTAGAATATAGATTTCTTTGAGTTACGAGGAGCACGTGAACCTAGCTTCCTAAATACACCAGCTATTCTTCGTGTTTTTATTGATAAATTATTTATATGTTCATTCCGATTCAAGTCATCATCCATAATTACGTCAAAATATTTGTATTTATTAACCCTCTCAATTGGATTATTATAGGACACCGTAATTGTTTGTTGTTTAGCTTTGATTAATATCAGTTTAGTTTTATTTATATTAATTCTGAGTTTGTGATGGTACATATACACATTTCATCTTCATTTGCCTTGGATTCGAGAATGTTACGGTTTAAATCCGAATATATTAGTACTAGATTAGCTGCATAAAAATAAATTTGCCCATGAAATTTTAGTGAAGAGAAGCTACTTTCGATTTTTAAAATAGTTATGGAACCAATTATATTTTTTGCTTTGAACACCACATTCAAACAGAATTTTAAGTAGAGTATTTCTGTCTACGGAGTCAAAAGCTTTCGTCAGGTCAAAGAAAATTACTAATTTAAGAGATTGTATATGTGATACAACATCAAATAGAACTGTATTTATATTAGACATTTTTATAAAGCCATATTTCCGATTAAAAATTAAATTGTTTACTACCAAATGATTAACCAATTGATCATTAACATATTATGTTTCAATTATATTTCCTAATACTGAAGCTGGAAATTGATATTGGTCTGAAATTATTAATATCAGATTTGTCGCCTTCTCTCTTACAAATGGGTATTACTTTGTTGATTTTTAGCATTTCCGGAATGTTACCTTATGTTAGCGACTTATTTATCAAGTATGTAATAGGTTCAGTTAGCTAAGAATTTTAGCAATTTTACAGTTGACGTTTTGATGTTATCAACACCAGAACTGCTATTCATTGGTAGTCTTTCAATAAGTTTTTTGCTTTATTTACTGTAATTCTTGTAAAATACATTCTACTATCAGTTCTAAGTCACGGTGTAAAAGTGATATTAAAATTTTGAGCCATATTTTTTTCCCCCATGTTACAGTAGTACTCATTATACTTATTTATTTTAGAATATTTCTGATCATTTACATACCAACCCCAATTACCCCAATTTCTCATCATTTATATACCAACATCAATTACATACCCAACCTATTAAGCAAATCTTAAATATACCAACAAATTTAAATGAGAGTAATTCTCAATTAGTTAGCCTATTTGAAGAACTTCAACAAATTGAACATATAGATACAATAGATTCACCTGTGCATCAATCTATATCTAAATTTGAAACCCAATGGACGATGCAGCAATGAGAACAAAGGCTAGATCGTCTTAAATCAGTTAATGCTTTAGAAACAACCATTACTGAAAATGAAATAATCTTCGTTAAAGGAACACTGCCTTCACCAGGACAGGATTGGCTGCATAAATTCATCAACCGCAATTTTAAAGTAAATGTAATCCAATGTGAGTTCATCACCCCTCGATATTTAAATGTAAAAAAAAGGAAATATAGCTGCTTTAAAGTGACAATCCCGTCGCATATTTCTCAGAATTTATTGGATGAAAAGAGTAAACACTTATGGCAGAGCATTAACGCAACGGCTTCAGCTTGGAAGAAAAATACTGCAGAAAAGAGGGCAAATAAAAGTAATTATAATAGTATTAAAACAAAACACACTAATAAAACTACCCATGTACAAAATAAAAATATAAATATTTCAGACAAATATTGTAATAATAGTAAAAAAAATAACACTATAAACACTTTAAGAAACAGTAATATTAATATTAATAATAATCACAATTTTAAAAACAATAACGACAACACTAAAAACATTAGTAAATATAATAGAAGTAGTAACAATAAACATAATAACTCAAGGAAACATAAAACCACCACAAACACTGATCATAAAAAAACTTCAAAATCCACATATAAAGCTCCCAAAATCTCTAGTAATACTAGAACTAGAACTAACCCAGCCCCTGTTTCTAACCTCAATATCCACTGTGCCCCATTCAATCCTAATAAGTTAAATAACTCCACTAATAAATATAGTAACTTCGTTCGCTCTCACACTTTAAATCCTCTTATAAAAAAAAATGATGCAATTAGCATTCCAAATGAGAACACTTTATCTGTAATTCCTACGCGATCCTCTAATGCTGTACAACCTCGTTCAACAAACATTGTAAAAACGACAGCCTCCTCAATTACAGCTTCCGGAACTTCATCCTCTATGCTTACTTCACCTCCCACCCCGCAGCCCCAGTCAATTCCTTCTCTATTTGACCCTTTGATTCCCCCTGTTGTAAAAATTACTAAAAACTCCGTAGAAACTGATAATGGTCGCTATGTTCTCGCGCGTCTTAGGAACACTAGATTACTAGAAAATGTGAGATTATATTTGGCTTATCTCCATGATAAACCGGACTCAATCTGCGTAGAAGGTAAGACTAACACTTCTCTTCGTATATTGATCCAACAAGAAGGGCTCCCAATCGAATTGGAAGCGTTAAAAAATATTTACATGAGTTTTCATGAAAGCTTTGGTGTACCACCTAATAAAGTTATGTCGGATCTCATATCATATGAAACTCACGTATCTTCTAAAGGAATTAGTCACTTACAAGGAGTCAGAGAAAATCACAACAAGTTTTTTCGTCCCTTACCAAAACAATCTGATTATGATAAAATCCTGGAAGGCCCCCCCTAATGTAATTTTTAAAAAAAATTAATTCAAAATCATTAACAATCGGAATTATATCAATAAAGCGGCACAGCATTCTGAAACTACCTAACAGTCATTAACAGCAAATTTAAATATCAAAGGATGGATCAAAGCAATATGATGAATATAACCAAACCATCATAGATGCATAATTATTGGAATTTTTCATCCTTTAGCCACTCTATGTTTTGTTTACGTTTAAAAATAGATAGTAACTACTAAATGTTTGCATTAGGAACAGATTGTAATATAATACTATAGATAAATAAAAAATAAAAATATGAATAACAGAAATAACAAAAATAACGGAGTCCAACATAATAATATTTACCAAATTTGGTTTTCTTGTTTACTTTGTATCATTATTGACTATCAGTTAATTGACATTAGCAATATACATTTACACGCAAATATTAATTAATATTTGAAATGCATCTGAATCATTTTTCCTAGTTTATTCTTTTCAACAAATTATTTTTTTTTACCCAAATTATTTACAAAAAAAAATATATTTAAAAAAAAATTTATTTTTAAAAATTATTATCATAAAGCGTTGCATTTCAATAACCCAAGGCTATGTACAGAACCACAAATTTTACTCAATTAAAAAACCAAAATAAAATATTTGTAATTTTCAATGTTTTTTTTTTGTAAATACCAGTAATTTTATTTAAAAAAATTTCAAATTCATTATAGATAATTTATTTTAATTTTTTTTTATTTTTATTTTTTTTACAAAAATATTTACTTTGGGGTGTAATATTAAATTAGCTTACGGTAAATGAGTTCAAGTTTGTTAAATATCAGGTATCTACCATATTTTGAATGCGGATTTAAATATTGACATTTGAAAATATTGTTTTTTTTTTTTCTAGGAAAAAAAAATATGTAGATACCAAAAATAACCAATAACCAACAAAACAGATTTTCATTACAACTATGTAGGTTAATTTACTTATATTTTGTTCGAAATTGTTGTTGTGTTGAATTTTAATTTTATGTTTTCGTTATGTTTAGTGATTCCTGCTATTTGGGAAGACTAACCTAAAAACAGTCTAACTACGACACGTTTAATAGCCAAACCATGTAAAATAAACGTAAGCGAAAATGCTCCCATTAAAAAACTCTTTGAATATAAGCCCTAGGCAACGCGTAGTTAAAGAAGACCACATCTCCGTTTTGAAAAAAAAATTCATATTTCAACTGGACAGATTCTGATCGTTACTTACTGTAGTCAGTCGATAATAATACAATAAATCAATAAATTCTCTGTTTAAATGTATTTGGTTGATTTACCATAAAAACAAATGGTTTGGTATCACATATATTCTTCATAGGGCTTCATAGCTCCTGAGAATTTTATCAATCTAGATAAAAACGATTATATTCAAAACCGTAATCATGTCCTTCTATTATACCATTATAATAGAAAGCTTACATGTAAAACTATTGTTTATAACCCGGCAATATTAATGGTGAAAATTTAAATTTTGAAATGCCCATACCAGATAAGGACAAATTATTTAAATCAAACTATTGGTGGTTGGAAAACCCTAATTATAATTAGCAAAAAGTATAATACATTATTTTTTCAATAAGGTTAAGCAGTTTTAATTAGATTACGATATATAAGGGCTATGGCTTTTATAAATACCCAGTGGTTTTTACTCCCTACTTTTCCAATAATATAATTCAAAGACAAAAAAAAATTGTAAAGCTTGTAGGTAGTATAAAAAGTTCTTAAAATTGTGCGAAAATTAACATAAAAACGAAAAATTTGCTTAGAAATAGATACAGCAAAAGATTAATAAAATTAGAAATCAATATCTATTTTTGTAAATTTTTGAGACTAGTGTAAGAATGTAAAAATAGTGGGAAAAATAAAATTTTATTAAACAAAAAAAAAACAAAAAAAATTGATTGATTTAACGGAATTAATTTTTTAGTTTTCAATGTCAAATATAATAAATTAATTATATAAATAAATCTCGCATATCTCCGCGAGGTCTTAATGGACAAACTAATACATGCTAATAGACAACCGCGGACACATCTACGAACTAATTGATGTGCCCTTGCTCTTATTCATGGCAAGTTCTTTTCGTACAAACTTTTTATCTAATATTATTTTCTCCTGTCTGAATTCAAATGCTAGGATTACACACATAACATTTTTTAACAGACCTTGAACTACCTAATTTATTTTCTCCTTCTTAGTGCATTTAAAATGGCTACCAACACTGTGTAATCCTTGGAAAAAGCAAGTTTTTAAAAAGTTTTTTTTTTTTTATGATATTATTTTTCGTAAAACAATTTTCAAAAATAATAATCGATACTCTAAAATTTATTCAACTCTAAACGTTTAAGTGCTACGTTGTAACACTGAGCAGTTTTTCGTTAGAACTAAAATATATAATATCTATTTTATGATTCAGAAAACGGATATTTACTAAGATTATACAACGAATTAAAAGAAAATTACAATTCGGGGATTTCCCTAATTAGATGCTTGTATATAAATATTTTACATCCAAAATACTATGAACAAATGCATATTGTCTAGTACTAGGAATTACTGTAAGTCATTTCAGATCTAAGTAGCTTTAGTGTTACTCATTACATTTTTCTTTGGGTTGACATAGACCCGAGGGACGGATGAAGGTTAAAAAGATTATAAACTCATTAAAAAAAAAAACAAATTAAATTAACTAAAAAAGACAAAATTAATTATCATATCGAAAATTTTACTATTTTAGCAAAGATTATCTTCATATTATTATTTGCACATTACCTCTGATTTAAGGTAGATAATTGGTTTTTTACTGTACAAAAAGCAATCTAAATATAACAAGTACTATAATTTCTCAAATTCTTTCAAATACCTATCGTTAATTATTTAGAATATTTTCTCCCAATTTAACATAATGTAGATATTATCATTTATAATTATTATTATTAATAATTATTGTTACTCAGGGTTATTTTATAAGCAATTTTCAAAGACCAATGTTCACTGGCAAAATACAATAGAAAATATTGTTTAATAATTATTTTAATATTTTACAATTCATTAATTTTAAATACTGGTAAATTAAATATTATTACTATAGCTATTTATAGCTGCTGTTGAAATTTAATAATGAATTTTAAAAATATGCATAATTAAATTAATAAAATATAGACGTATAGGTACATAATAATACATTTAATTAATTTCATTTTCAAAATATTTTATTTTAATTAATTTTCTTCCTAAATTATTAATTATTTTATTTATATTAAAATTATTATTCGATAAATATTGAACTATTCTATAATATAATATACAGAGTGTTTTGAAAATCGATCATTTTGTTATTGTTTTGTTTACTATGTAAACAAGATAGCTTGAGTACTTGACTTGAACTATTCTTGAAATTTCAAGCTGTGTATTCGATTAATCAGCTTGAGTGGCCGTCAGTTCGAAAATAGCTTTAAACATTATGTATTTTTGGTGACATAAATTTGGTGAAAAACACCTAGGTAAAATTTTATAAAACTTTATATAAATTTTAAGATTAAACAAAACAATTAAAAACAAATATTTTTAAACCCTCTCCAAACATTAAACAAAATTTCATAAATTTTTGACATAAAATATCAACTCAAGCTCTCGAGGTTTCAAGCTGCATATTTTCTTAAAATTTTCAAGCAAGTAAGTAACTTTTTGTGATTGACTTGAGTGAAGCTGATTTCAAAGAATTAGCGTATACATGAAGTTGAAGCGTACTTGAAGCTTATTGAAACTATCATGTATACGTAGTTAATGGTATGTAAAATCAGTTTATTGTAAGCTATCATTATTATATTATTTTATTCATATGCATCGAATTTGTGTACAATTATTAATAATTAAGAAAATATAAGTTCATATCAAAATGATTATCCCCTCTTCACAGACCCCTTCCGGTTAGAAACCTCGTCCGCATATCATTTTTAAAAAAAATTTAATTAAACATTTATAATACTTAAAATACAATGTATTTTATATTATCGTAAACAGATACATATATTTCTGTACGATAATGGAAAATAAATTAGCATTTTTTTAATTATTTCGTAGCTCAAAAAATCGAACACGAAGAGTGTCAAACCTAATAGTATTTCTTTTTTTTGCTTTGAACATTTTTTACTCTATGTTTCTTTATTCAATCATAGCTTACTCCCGAGAGTATTCAGAGCATATTTGTTATGCTATATTGAAAAATATGGAGCGTACAGTGCACTACAATATGTGGTTTTCTAATTTTATGGCTCAACACTAATTGTAATTTTTTGTAGTAATTTTATAGTAAGATGATTACTACAATTGGAAAATCGACTGGTATATGTACACATTATAGAGATAAATATGTTACGAGTGAACACAAAAACTAAGCTACAAACATTATAAAATATTTGCGTCGAAATCCCATATTCTTGCTCCAAGTTGTTTTTATTTTAAATATAAGTGTTCAGAATAGGATAGACAACGAAATGTTTAGAGCTATTATTATTTTGTTATTATGCTATTATCTCTTTATACTCTACTCTGCTGTCCTCCGAACTTATAAAAAAAAACGTCAAAATATTAACCGAAGTGGGTTCATGTTAGATTTTCTGAGATGTGTCATTTATGAATTCTAATACAGGTACAATTTATCAGGAAAACTATTATATATACAATTTTCTGCATTTATCTGGATGTTTGTAAGTTCGACGGAATACTCCTACCATATACAAATTACCCTATATATACAAATTGTAACATCATGTAATTGTCATAAACACAGTATCTTTTTTTTATTGCTTATATATGCCATCAGTCATTTGTCATCTGTCATCTGTCATCTGTCATCTGTCATCTGTCATCTGTCATCTGTCATCTGTCATCTGTCATCTGTCATCTGTCATCTGTCATCTGTCATCTGTCATCTGTCATCTGTCATCTGTCATCTGTCATCTGTCATGTGTCATCTGTCATCTGTCATCTGTCATCTGTCATCTGTCATCTGTCATCTGTCATCTGTCATCTGTCATCTGTCATCTGTCATCTGTCATCTGTCATCTGTCATCTGTCATCTGTCATCTGTCATCTGTCATCTGTCATCTGTCATCTGTCATCTGTCATCTGTCATCTGTCATTTGTCATTTGTCATCTGTCATCTGTTATATGTGCCATTTGCCCATCATTTCATAATGAATATGTTTAAATTTTCAATGCAAATAAGGTGTCGGGATGGCAAATAAGACGTCGTTAAAATGTTCGAGTAAATAACCCTTAGGGAATTGAAAATTTTGCACCTTACTACAAATATTCTGTTTATATGGTAATTAAAAGCATTCTAATAATTCTAATAAAGGTATGATATTGATAAATTAGTAAGCAGATACATATTTTTCTTAAACTTGAAATGAAAACTCTAATGAAGGAAGAAATGCTAGAATTTATTTTGCTTCCGTCATTTATGGCGGGTTACAAAACTAGTGTTATATGTTATCGTATAATAGGTTGAAGCTAGAGCAGTAATTTTACCATAAAAATACTAAAACTGATAAATGATGAAACAAAGTAGAGGTGTTCGGTAGCTAGATGAGTTATTTTAATTAGCGTAAAGTTCTGAATATAATACCCAGATACTCTAATTGGAAAATGCAATACTTAGAAAAAATAATAAATCAAATTGGTATACCCAGGTACTTTAATTGGATTTTTACACCCGGGTACACTTTTAGTAAAGTAACATATAGATATGATCGTTACCTATACATATATGTAATAGATTTTGCACATGTAGTAATATCAAAATAAAACCAATTAACACAATTGGTTTAGTAATAGATAACATGAAAATGATTTTAGTATTAGATAACATCCAATATCGAAATAACTCGAAATTAATTTTCGAAAAATATAAAATCTAATTACTGTGTTCTGTAAATGGAAAAATGTTTCGATTAGTTTATCTGGGTACTTTATTGGAATCGGTATTATATTCAGAACTTCACGGCACTATAATTATCTAATTCAACTGTTTTATGGTTTGACTCCAGGCATTGTTGTATCTGCCTTTCCCTCTAAACTGTCTTAGTTCCATTTATCATGATTATATGTTTTGGTGGTTTTTTCATAGTGTAACCTATTCATTTCTATTTTCCGCACGTAATTTAGTTTACTACTGGTTTGTCACCTGCCAAACGCGGAATATGGGACATAATAAAAGTACATAATAGATATATAAAAGAACATAATTAGAATAAAAATATATAAGATATATAACAAGATATATGTAAAAGTACATAATTAGAACGAAACCAAATTTTAACTTTTTTTTTAAAAAGTAGATTAGTTAGATTTAAGTTTATAATACAATATCCCACATCTTTCTCGGAAAATGGTCCAAAATTTTTGAATGCAGATTTATGTCAATGTGTAGCTGAAATAAATCAATTAAATTTAATCAATTTTTTATTATTATAATAGGTACAGTAAGTAGAGGAGGTTTTACATCCACACACGAAATTAATTGAGATGGACTGCTCAACAATAAACAAAATTAAGTTAAATTTAATAACAAGTATTTTAAATGGGTGAGACAATTATGGGAAAATAATTAATCAAAATACAGCTGTACTTGTATTCACTTCACTTTTGTTTCGTTTTCATTCTGTGTTCTTTCCGTCGTAGTTTTGCATTAAGATTTATACCAAGATATTTTTCAGAATGTTGATTATGTCGAGATTGCTTATGTGCTGACCGGAATGGGTACATCTTTTTATTTATGAATCAACGTGTGCATACCTTGATTCATTTAGTTTAATTATTCTACATTTTTTACACCATCAGGAAATTTTGTTATGAGCTATAGTTTAATTTTTTATTTATTATCAGCCGCTAATAATAACAATTGGTAATAATATAAATTAAGTTATCATTATTGTATATTCTAGCTATAGTACACCGTTAGTACAAAATAAATATAGGATAGGACCCAGAATACTCCCGTGGGAAAGTTCAGCATGATAATTTTTTATTGTAGAGCTCTTGTTCAAATTGATATACTCGTTTTAATGAATAAGATTCGATTAGCCCGACACAGTGTTTTTTTAACATGCGGTGCAGTTGTAAATAACTTCTCCAACCATACTTTGTTCAAGGCTTGTATAAAATCAAGGAGGATTTCTATCACATGCCTGTATTTCATTTGACTGAATTTCATTTGCATGTATTTTCATTTGCCTGCATTTCATTTGCCAGCATTTCATTTGTTTTCATTTCATTTGCCTGCTTTTTATTTGACTGGATATAATATTCATAATAAAAATTTAATGTAGCAAGTTTTTATCAATGAACCTGTCTCAGAACACCTTCTAGGTGGTCACAGGTAGAAACTACCAATTTCAAGGAATTGAGCACCCTCCAACAAAAATAGTTCCGTATCCCGCCCCACAAAGCCCTCGAAAAAAAAAACTTTTACATTTTTTTTGAACTTGTCTTTACTAGAATGGATCATAAGTACGATGCAAATAAGAGGTGTGGCGTATCAAGTGCCGGGATCGAAGAACTTGGAATTTTTTGTTTTGTTATCAGTACAATATAGCCCTTAAATGTGATGAAAACAATAGGGTCCGGGGTCCAAGTAATTTTGTTTTTATAGTATATAAAAACTTGGTACATGGAATTTTTATTATGAATATCCAGTCAAATAAAAAGTAGGCAAGTGAAATACAGGCAAATAAAAATACAGGCAAATGTAAATGCAGAAAAATTTCAAGAAAACAGGCAAATGATACTATAGACCAATGAAATACAGGAATAGGACACGCTTCCCATCAAGGAACGTTGAAATGCAGACGTATTTTTCTACTAGTGTTTTTTTCTGTTATATCAATGAACTTCCTCATCAGTTTATAATGACGAATAAAATTCTGCTGATTAACCATAATTTTATCTACTTACTGATGATTTAAATCAGAACATTCAAAATGTCGGTGATGTAAATCAAATTGAACGAGTTATTATAATAATCTAATTGTTCACCAGAATAATGTACTAGGTAAAAAAATATGCCAGGAAAATCTTATTTACTACCTAGATTTTTATCACACAAAATGAACTAAAAAATTAAAGAATTAAGATTGATGCCACATGAATATAAAACAAAATCCGACTAAAGATAAAATTTCATAATAAAAATTTAAAAGTTTTACGATGCCTGGAGAAAATTTAATTAACAAAATGATTTTGAAAATTAAATTTAAGAAGTCGTTCAACTTTATTTTAATGAATTATTAACAGTAATTATTGCAAATACATTTTAGAATTTATGAAAATTTAAATAATATTCAAAAATAATGATTTATACCCAAAATTTCGATAATAATTCTAAATACTCAAAATTGATATCTACTAGTAAATTATAGTGCAATAATGTATGATTATTAATATATTTAGGTCGAACAAATTTTGAATATGTATACGTGACCAATATTGAATTTATTGAAGCATTAATATTATTGATACACAATTTATTATATTTTTGTATATATTTGAAAGTAGGAATAACTATAAGAATATAATTTTAATAAATTGTTTAAAATAATCTTTATAAATACGAGAAATAAATATTATTTAGAATAGATACTTTCAAAATTAGTTCTTCACATGAAATGCAGGAGTGCAAAACTTTTCATCTTTTATAATAA
This sequence comes from Argyra leucocephala, assembly GCA_963942445.1. Taxonomy (NCBI): domain Eukaryota; kingdom Metazoa; phylum Arthropoda; class Insecta; order Diptera; family Dolichopodidae; genus Argyra; species Argyra leucocephala. Next base: position 64,913,115 of record OZ012681.1, on the reverse strand, counting down.
ATTAAAAAATTATGAATGAATAAATTTACAAAAAAAAACAATTAAATTTGATTTACATTGTGGTTTTAGCTATTAAAACTGCATCCAAAGCCAATGTACAAATAAAGTTGTAAGCGAGCCTCTTATAACACCAGTATTAATTTGGACAACCAATCAAATGGAAATTAACAAAAAATACTATTTGGTGGTTCTTTTTGAATAGTTTACTGGCACACTTTGCAACATAAAAATATTTCTGCCAAAATACTACATTCCATACTACAAAGATGCTTGAAGGAGAAAGACAATATGAAATTTAAAAAAACAAAAAAAAAAGAATAATCCTTCTTGAATTTTCTTATTGGGAAAAACTAGTCTATACCAATTCCGGAATGTACAAAATATTACGAAATAACCATATCATCAAAACGTTAAAATATATAGAACAGATAACAAGTTCATTAAAATTAAAGGTATTACATCAATAGGGTTATGTGTTATTCAAAATATTCGGGTTCAGCCCTGTTCAAAACATAATAATATGTCAGTCAATAGTAAACATTCAAAATGACAATTAATAATAATTGTAATCAGTGTAAAAGAAAATTTAATTTAAGAATATTTAATGGTATTCAGTGTGATGAAGAATGTAGGAAATGGTTATGTAGCATAGGCCCGACCTTGGATATTGGAGTATTCAAGAATTGTGCACAGGACGCTGCGAAATACTGGTTTTGTGTAAATTGTAAATCAAGGAGACAAAAAAGAAAATCTACAGGAGTAGCGGTAATAAACACAATAACCAACGATCAAATAATTATAAATCAAGATAATAATAAAGGATATAATGAAACAATTAACAAGAAGCTGGAGCTTATTACCTATAAAAAATCAATCAATTCAAGGCAATTATTTTCAGAAATTGAAAGGTGAGGTTATAGCGCTTAAAGAGTATATAGATAGTTTATTAGACGAGAACATGATTTTAAGGAATGAAAACAAATTACTGAAAGGTGTGGTGCAGTATATTAGAATAGAATTGGAAAAGATCAAGCAATATCGATTGAATAAACAGATTGAAATTGTTGGTGTACCAAAAATAGCTGAATTTTATCCAATTCAAATTATAGAAAAACCGTCATCGGAGTATAATAATACGTTTGATGTGAACAACTTTAAAGCAGCTAAAAACCCACAAGTCAGGCGAAGCAAAGTTCAACAATATAGAGCACAAGACAAATTTTATAAAAGCACTTAAGTTAAAAAAATTAATTGTGCAGATTTTTGATAATCAGTCTAGTCTAGTAAAAAAAATTTCATTTTTGTAAATGAAAGACTCACATCTTATTTTAGCTTAGCTCTATACAAGAAAGCAAGAAATCTGCGAAGGAATAAAAATATAATTTACATTTTCTTTAAATACAAATTTCTTTAAAAAGCAAAAATTCACTAAAAATTCTTTACTTAAATACAAGAAGTATAAAACACAAGTTAGATGATATCAATTATTAGACACTATAAAAAACACTGTACATATATAACTGAAACGTGGATTCTAGACACAGAATATTGTGAATATTAAAAACTATTCCAAAGTACTGTCATGTAGGAAGTCCAGACATTGTGGTATATTTATACACAAGGATGTGAACTACCAGAAGCAGTATACATTCTGCGATGAATATAACATCAAAATCAACATCAAAATCATCTATGAAAAACAAATATATTATATTTCAGCAATTTATAGACCTCCTGTAAATGCAACTAACGTTACTGGTTTTATTAACCAAATCGAAGAGCATTTAGAATACTTAAAAACAAAAAATTCACTAATTGTTGGTGATTTTAACTTTGACATAAAAACCAATGGTGAAAATAATGTTCACTCATACAAGAATATTGTAGAATCCAGTGGATTTTTTTCCTAAAATGAAGTAACTACTAGACCAGAACCAACTAGTTGTTTGAATCATGTAATTTAGAAAGATCCTAATGATATTTCGTTATTTCATCACGATATTTCTGATCATCTTGGAATGATCATTGAATTGAAAAATATTTGTATTTTCAATACAGGTGATTAAAAAAATTGATTATGTCAAAATCAAAAATCAATTAAAGAATTATCTTAGCAACACGTTTGACATAAATGACATGGCTCACTACCTGACATCTACCGTGAAATCTACCGATATGACAAAAAACAATTTGAAAAAGTGGCAGGTGACCCGAGAAAAAGACTGGCAATACGTAAACAAATTTATTAAGCGATCTAATGTAAATACAAACGACTTTTTTTCTAATTCTAATTTAAATGAAAAAGAGAAAACTGATAGAATAGAACAATTTAATAAGTTTTACTGTAGTGTGGGTGAAGAAAAGGCAAAAAAATTTAATATGATCTATTTCCTTAGAACTGGGCTCATTTGAGAATTCTTAAATAAATAAATAAATAAAATAAAATATAGTAAAAATGCAGGTACAATCCTCAATCCTAGGCAGATTCTGTGGAGCAAAAAAATGTCCACCCCAAACTGAAAAATAGCATATTTCTGGACTAAATTGTGTTTTTAATTGTATTCAAGAATCTAAATAAATAATATTTTTTTCATGAATTTAAATTAGAAGCGAAATAATACCAAAACATGGACTCGTATACTTAAGAACAACTTATTTATATGATTCAGAGACTTAAGAACAAATTAAATTGAATCTTTTCATTCAAGAATCCTATAACCAAATTTTATTTTTCACAATACCTAAACTATTTCATTAAAAGAATTTCTATCTATTTCTTTCCAGAATTGGGTTTAACACAATTTAATAAGACTCAATGGTCACCAGTAAACAACTTTTATTCAATTCAATTCCTTTTAAGAATGTTTAGGTATATTGGATTTTTGTCTTGTCACAACTCAATATTTTTAGGAATTATAAAAAAACACATTTTCTTTGCTCCATTTGAAGTCGCAATCCATTGTACTGGCAGCATTGAAGAACATTTTAAGTGTAAACTAAATATGACATAATAAGTGTTTCATATTTTCTTAACTTTCATTACTAACAGAAATCACAATAAATTGATTTTTTAATGCGTTGATTTGAAACCAGATCCTTAAAAGTTTACATAACTCCATCTAATTGGCTAATTTTAAGTTAACTTAAAAATTAATAGACTTAACCATTAAATAGACTAAATAATGCATTATAAAATATATATATATATAACAGGAAAATTAATTAATTCAATTTAATTTAATTTAAAATTTATCAGTGTGATAACAGCAGTGTCAGTGTGATAACAACATCAGGAGTGAATGATATCAAACTAATATAGTTTTTTCTTTGGTAACTTTACTTCCCTCGAAATTTGCAAAATTTTAATGTCATTAAAATCTTCTAAATCAGTATTTTGTGACAAAATTTCAAGTTTAGTATTGAAAAATATTTCACTACAGATATCAGATGTTCTGAATTTTATTTTTAATTTAAGTATTAAAACGGGATTTTTTCAGAATCTTTAAAAACAACACTGATTATTCCACTTCATAAGAAAGGTGACACTTTGTCTTTAACTAATTACAGACCTATCTCTCTGTTATCAGTTTTCTCTAAGGTTTTTGAGAAAGCTGTTAAATCTACAATTTTTCGAGTGATTTTCAATTTGGATTCATAAGTGGTAAATCAACTGAAGACGCTCTGTTGAAATTGTGCAGTCAACTTTACGGTGCCATAAACGAGTCGAATATACAAAAGCATTTGATATGGTGGATCATGTTGTTTTATTAAATAAATTGCATAATGCGGGCTTTAGAGGATTTATATAAAATTGGTTCGCATCTTATTTAGAAAATCGAAGACAAAAAGTCCGCATTAAAAACCATACAAGTTCAGAAAAAGTTATTAATATCGGGGTTCCACAAGGCTCCATTTTTGGGTCCAATTTTGTTTCGGATTTTTGTTAACTCTTTGTTTTTTAAACCATTTAATGGTAAAGTTACGGCCTTTGTCGATGATACTGCCGAATGCAAACAAGAATTATTTTAACACTTTTGCTGATATTAGTTTTGATGTGGAAATTTTAAGAAGGTGGTTTAAAAGACACAAATTGGTTATAAGTGGCAAAACCAAATATATGTTGTTTAACTTTTCTGGAACAGTCTGTGAAGATTTGTCTTTTGTATATCATTCTCCGTCTTGCTTGAAAATGCGTCTTGTAAATTTGTGTGAACATGGTTTGTCTTTGTCTATTTATGACAGTAAGTTGAGCTGTACTGATAATTGCTTTGCTATTGAACGTGTTGACTGTTTTAAGTATTTGGGTGTTACTTTCGATGTTAGGTTAAGTTGAAGAGAGCACACCAGATACTTCACTTATTATTTAAATAATGTGGTTAGGCAGCTTTATCACCTCAGCTTGTACTGTAATCGTTCAATTCTAAAAATTAATTTATAATGGTTTGTTTAAGTCTAAACTAAATTACGGTATCTGTTGTTGGGGTGGTACCTATTTCAATAAAATTGAAACATTACTTCTCAAACAAAAACATGCTATTCGTATTATGTGCAAAGTCAATTGTAGAACTCCAAGTTGTATATTGTTTAAGAATTTAGGATTATTTCCTTTAAGACATATGTATTTCTATAAAGTCCTCAAAACATTCTATAACAATTCTGGTTATACTGCAGCTAGGCTTTATGAAACTTACAATTTAAGAGTAAATACCAGAAATTTTGCATCTATTCCAACGATCAACAAATCACACTTTTGTCATTTTTATAATTTCACTGCGCCTCGTCAACAAGTTGCCAGAAAATTATCGATGCGAAAGAGTTGAAGTCAGATTTCTTAAAAATATTAAATCATGGCTTTTATCTTTTGATAATCACTCTATTGAAAATCTTTTGAACCCATTAGTCTAACATTTTTTTTTCTCTAACAGTTTTTTTTCTTTTTGTTTTTAATTTCTATTATTCCAAAATTTTATATTTTTCTAAATATTTTGTTACTTTTTTAAACTTTTTATTTTTCATTTGTTTATATAATTTCTCTTAGAATTTTGTTCTAATTTTTAGTATTTAATAACATAAGCATAATAATTATTTTATTATATTAATATTTATTCTATTTTATACTCAATTTCCCCATTAATAAATTGATTTGTTTTTTTTTTATTTAAGGGTTCAATCGCCACTTTTCGTTAAAATACTACTAAGCTACTTCATTAAAATACTAGGCTAATAAATCTGAATTAATTTGACAATTTTGTAAATTTAGTATGTAAGTTAGCTTAAGTTGTTAACGAAATAAAGAATTATTATTATTATTATTATTATATTATTAAGATAACCAAATAAATCCTGCCTAGCGAAACCTGATGAGCATTTTGGCCAAATGATTTTTGAATTAAACTTCAAAAATTGAAATATGGTTTTTCAAATTAGATTAGAAACTATGTACCTTTCTACAGAAGTTATTAACTATGCGTAATGTAAATAAAAAAATTATTCAGTTTTAAAATTTTTAAGAACAAATTAATAAAAACAAAAAAAAATAAAAGAACTAGCAAATAGAATAAAATCCATCAATTCGAGTTTCATGATTCGAAAAAAAATGTTCAACTAATTCTGTATGTCTTACAGCATGTCCCTTTTCTAGGTACACAAAATTTATAGGAAATCAAAAGCAATAGTAAGAGATTGAGAAAACTGGTGCAGGTTGATGTTTAGAATTGTCAAAAGGACATTTCATTATAATCGTCAAATAGAATAAATAGCTTTTTTTAGCTTTTATTTATTATTATTACTTCTATTTACAGTATCCATAAAAAAGTTTACAAAACCAGATTAAATTCTAATACTGATTAACATATAAAAAAATATATAAGTTTTTTTTTTTTTGTTTTATAAAGCTTGATAATTTTAACATTTAAGTTTCAATTTCTATTTTCAGCTATTTTAAAACAAAATTAATAAAAAATCAATACATTTTCTTTTAGTTTGTGAGATAAAAACTTAAACTTAACAACTAACTTAACCTACAATAATCCCAAAATGTAAAAGTTACTAAATTCTGTTTAATTTTTCAACCACCAATAATCTCTGTAATCAAACATATTATCTTTAATAGGAGTATAAGTATCGAATTTTAAGCTACCGATGTCAATATCACTTGATTCATAATCTATTTTAGTGCACGTAGCCCGTCTACTATATAGTGAAATAGTATTGGGACATGGCTTTGGTTTTGGATGAAACCTTCTTTATCTAGATATATAAAATGTTCGGGTGCTATAAACCCTGATTTTAATGTTCTTTTTATATACTCCTAATTAGGGTAGAATATATGAGATCTTAAACGATTTTCAGGAGTGTTAATTGCTCTATCAAAATGTTTGCGAATCAACTTAATTATAAAATTATCCATTCTTTTTAATTTTGATTTTTTGTATATGTATTTGTTTGAGTAAAAATGTACGTAATTTGTTTCCGGTTTCCTACTTTTATTAATACACAGTCTTATACATTTTCTCTCAAATTTCCTATTTTTTTCCATTAGACTAGCACTTATGTTGTACAACATAGGTGCTGCATAAGTGAGTATGTGTCTAATAAAAGCTTGATAGCTAATGGTTTTTACTCTGGTTTTTAGTATTATATTATAAAATCATTTTTTACATGCCATAGAGGCTTTCGTGCCTTTAGATAAGGCTTCCTTGATTTGTTGGGAATAATTTAAGTTATAATTAAGATGAACTCCCAAGTATTTAACTGATTTTTTGTTTGGTAAAATCTCATTTGTAGGACTTTTAATGTTGAACTTCCTCCAATTTTTTTTTAGAATTATAATTAAGGTTCTTGTATTTATTTCGAAAGAGAATAGTTTCACATTTTTTGTAATTTATTTTTAACAGCCAGACTTTACAATAATTAATTATAATAACGTTAAACATTTTTTGAGCAGTTATGTTAATATTTTCTATTCTACTATAACTAGCGTAAATTATTATATCATCAGCAAAGGCTAGATAAAATAAATAGCTTGCTTATTTGAAAATTAATTACAAAAAGAATTCAAGCTCACATCGTTAAAGAATTATAATATTGAGTAATTATTATATAAAATTACTAGTCTATACATCATAAAACGATCTAATTTACTATATTCTGGAGGCTGAAAATTTAAACCATATGACTTACAAAATAAAAAATTGTAATATTTATTTTTCGCCAACGCATTACAATATTTTCTGACTTAATATTCATTCCGACATTCCAAATCCAAAAAAATGTTTTTTAGTCATAAATTTAAATATATAAATGTACATTATCATTCGGAGACATCAAATTATTTAAAATTTAATTTATGTGTATAATAATTGCAAATACATACATATACTAGTATAAAATATGATACATACCTATTTATTATTATATGTATTTTTAATATTATTTATATGTATATATAGAATAAAATTATGCCAAAATAATTTAAGTTATCAAAAATATAATTGCGAAAAAATATCATAAAATATTTTTCTGAAAATAGGAAATAAAAAAAAGAAAAACAACAACAATTGAAAAATAAAACTGAACTGTTCCCAATTTACAAAATTATCTAAAATTCATCTTCAAAATTTGTAATAAAATTTTAATTTAATATCACTCTTACAAAAATATTATTATTTTCACCCCACTTTTATTTTTTTTTTTTTTTTGAAAACTAAATATTACCATAACCTTCTTAGGTTTTTTCTTTTTTTTTCTTTTTTTTTTTATGTCATAATAAGGAGTCAAGTAAGTTTTTACATGTATTTTTAAATTTGTGTATTCTGCGTTCAATAATCGGGCATAATGCTTTTTGTTTTTGAATTTGTCTACTATATTTACGAGTATCTTTAAATTTGTTATATTATAATATGGAAGAAGACCCAAATTATTGTAATTTTCTTTTTAAACATAATAAAAATATATATTTTATTATTTGATTTATATTATACGATTCGCCCTCTTAATTTAATATTAAATCATTTAAAAAAAAAAGGAAAAGAAAAGCTAAACTACATTTACTACAACTAACTACTACTAATACCACAAATACTACTACCCGATACTTATAATAAGAAAGTAAACAGATTTTCCCGATAAATGTCGATGTTTTATAATATTTCCTATGTGTTCACTGAGAAAAATAATGTATGTTTTTAATACTTGCGAGAAATATATTATGATTAAATAATATTGTTATCACGTTTTAATCCACTAGAATGATGAAGGAAGTATGTTGTATCCGAAATATCGATATTTGCGATCAATTATCAAAATAATTATTGGCGAAAGTAAGCCGGACAACAATTAAAATATTCAGTTTGATATATCACAAAAATTAATATAATAATATAAAATCAAAAATTCGATTAATAAATTTAAACAAAATATGGTCGCTATTTTAAATTTATAATAATGCTAATGAGTATTCACCTGCTCTTCGAAATTGGATGAAGTTTAATAAAACATCGTGTCCATTATGACTTATTGTTTTCTATCATTTCAATTTATATTTATATATTTTATTTTTTATTGATTTATCTTAGTAAAATCAATCGCATGCATACTAATTTATTTAGAAAAAAATACTTTAAATCCGGCTATGAGTGAGTTGTGGCAATTCGATAAATTAAAATGTTTGTATATATTATAAAATGACTTATACATGGAGTGAAATTTAAATTTACCTATTTGAAAACATATGTAAACATATTTAATTTCGCTACGTCTCCATTTCTCCATCTGTTCTAAAATGGTTCAGATATTTGTACCGTACTTTTTTCAATGTACAGATTAAATATAATGATTATGGATGGAAATATAGGCGTGTTCGTAGTGGTCGCGCCTGCGTAACAAAAAAGATTTTTTGTTCGTTCGTTACATATCATCAAAAATTTTGCGCAGATAAAAAGCAGGCGCTTGTGTGCATATTTATTTATTTATTCGTCTACAAAGTTAGATCTTACAGACTAGCAACAAAACAACCAAAAATAAAAAAAAAAAAAACTATATATAAAAATAAGAAAAAACAAAAAAAGAGTACTTCAAATTATTCAAAAATATAATTAACACTATATAACGCAAGATCTTTAAATTGAGTTCTATTTAATAAAAAAACATCAATCTTATTATTTACAGCTAAAAACTCATTAAGCAAAGCGGAACACCTTGAAACCGGTTCATTTCTACTACAATTTGTTCTATGAAATTGAGTATTCCACAAGTTCTGCGATCTAAGTAGTCTCGGTGGTATAGCTAAACCGAAACTCTGTAATAAATTTTATGAATCAATATGCGATGTCAAAATATCGCGAGCAAACATAAAACAGAGAACAGATCTTCTATTAGACAATTTTGTTAAACCTAACAACTTACATCTTGCATCATATGAGGGTCTTTCTGTTGTGAGGTGAAATCTTCTCAGGGCGAAACGAGTAAAATTTTTTTGAATTTTTTCAATTCTTAATACGTGGATATTGCAATAAAGATTCCAAATAATTACACCGTATTCTAAAATTGGTCTTACCAGAGATACATATAACGCTTTAAGCATATATGGATCTCTAAAATCTCACTTGCTATAGTTTAGGTTTAAACCATTAATTAGACACCAGTCATAAAATGTATTCAAGTCATCTTGCATTGCTGTACAATCATGTAAAGATGATATTTTTGAGAAAATTTTCGCATCATCTACAAAAAATGAGATATGAGCAAATTTTAGTAATATATCACTTATAAAAAGAATGAATAACGTCTGGGGTACTCCCGATTCTACAGGAAAATTGTATGAGGAAAAATTGCTGATCTTTACATATTGCACTCTGTTTCTTAGATATGATTCAAACCAGGAAAGAATATTAGAGTAAAATTCTAAGCTCTCCAGTTTTGAAATCATAAATGAGTGGTCTAATCTATCGAATGCTTTTACAAAATCAGTATACACTACATCCACCTGATAAACCTAATTCAATGTGATTTTACGTATAGTTTACAAAAGAAGCAAGATTTGTAGTGGTAGATCTTTTTGGAGTAAAACCGTGTTGATTATCCGGAATTTTATTTTTAATTAGATATTTTAATCTGTCATTAATCAAATATTTTTGGAAAACAAGATAGTTTAGATATCGGTCTATAATTTTTTATATTATTTATTGGGCCGGATTTGTGAATTGGTGTGATGCTGGATAATTTCCAGCAGTCGAGAAAATCACCACTGTTGAGAGAGTAGTTAAATATTATTGATCTGTGTCGTGTCAACGTTGGGCAGATTGTGCAAATATTTTAGTGCGCCTGCTTTAGAATGATTTTTAAAGTGCATGTCATTTAACATTTAATAAATAAGAAGTCATGAGAAAATATTTAAATAAAAAATAAAAATTAATTATTAAAATAAAATAAGTGTGTTTATAATAACAATATATAAGTAGCTATAATAAAATAAATATATTGAAAAAAATATATAATAGTTTTAATATATAAGTAATATATATATATTAAAATATATTAAATGTTTAAAAAAAATATATATTTAAAAAACTATTTATAAAATATATTTAAAAAATATATATAAAATATAATTATAAGTAATATAATATAACTATATAAAAGAATTGTGCATAAGCGCTTCTATGAACAAGAAAGACTGCTAAACAATTTTCTGCGCGACTGCGCAAGTTTTTTTGTTCATAGTAACAAAGAAAAAAATCTGCAAGATACCATGTTTTACTGCAACTACGAACACGCCTTATATATCTATTTTGTAACAAGTTATAGGTATTACAAATATACTAAAAAAAATATAAATCAATAAAAAATGTACTGATAACAAAAAAAATATTATTGTTACGATATTATTTCTGTGTATGTCATAATATTGTGGTTAAGCGACTTAGACTCCAGCAGTTGTAACAAACGTATTTTGCTAAAAACTCACATTTGTTTTACAAATATTTGTAGTATATGATACAGTACTAATGATATTATTATGATCAAAGCAACACATAATCATATTATGTTGAATATTAATCATATTATATTATTATTATGGTTGAAGTAATCATAGTATGATTAAAGCCATTATAAAGTTATGGTTAAAGTAATTCTAGTTACCCCAACTACAGTTAAAATAAAATCAGTAAAAATAAAAATTAGGAGTTGTGTAGGTAGTCAAACACTATAAATACCTTCTGGTGATGAGTTCAAGTAGTGCTATCTTGAACGAAACAACTCCTAAAATTAAATAATTGTTATTATAATATATTTACTTCAATCATATTTATATTTGTTTCAATTAAAAGTACTTTTGCTGCAAAGGTAACTCATTTTTGTGAGAATAATATTGCGCCTACTATAAATTATTTTTCATTCAACCACATAGCTATCATATTTATTTTTAACATCTATAATTATAATTGACAAGCATTTAAGGACCTGTCCAGTAGACACCTTTTCATTTTGTCTCTCTTCTCCATAATGTATAATAAGTAATATATATAATAAGTAAGTCGTAAATAAAATAATAATGCGCACGCAGTTGAAAACTTTTTAGTCATATGGTTTTAATATTCACTAAATACATTAAGAAATAGGTAGAAACAAAACAGAAAATGATAAGTAAGGTATTTATGTTTTTTAACGAAAACATACTGATTTCAAAGCTTTTCATTAAAACATGAGTGTTTTCTACTTTGTAATGAGAAGTCTATAATCCCTGTTCTTTTAAAAACTTTAAATTTGGCTTTAACTTGAATTATAATTACTCAACAGGGGTCTCTAGTAATATTATATTGTTGAATCATATTTTACTTATCTTAACTTAAATCATATTTTATAAATTTTTCGTGATATTGTAATGATTCTTCATTTCGGGTAAAATCTTCATTTAGGTCAGTATTTATGTATTTAGATTTTATTGCAATTGCAAAAATATATATTTTGTTTTTTGTTTAAAATGACTTTCACGCAAATTCATAACAAGAGCCTCTCTAATTTTAGATTTTATAATAAGTTCTACATAATTTTGATTTTGACTTTGATGAAAGTATTTTCAATATTATGTATTTGTGTTTTGTCTTGTATTTCTTTATTAGTTTTTAATAAAAACTTTTATAAAATCCTTGTAAAAAATTCATTACTTAGTTTATTTACAAAAAATTATTTAAATTCATTTAAATTCTACTCATGTATTCAATTAATTTTTTTTTAAATATTTTAATTCTAGTTAAATTTTTTATATTCGCCGGTAACTCGTTGAAAATTTGCACTCCCTTGTATAGAAGAGTGTTTTGTGTACTAGCTTTTTTATATAATGGTAATCTGAAATCTCCATTGTTTCTCAAATAATGGTAACCACCAACATACTCAATGTGCCTTTCCATATAGCACGGTAACAGCCCGTTTTTCAATTTTAACAACAATATCAACGTATTGTACTTAAGTCTACTTGTTATATCCATCCATTTTAATTCATTTAACATATCTCTAATATGTGTTCGTGTTCTTTTTTTGAGTATTATTCTCATTGCTCTATTTTGCAATACTTGCAATCGATTTTTTTGCGTCTGACTGCACACAAAAAGTATGGTGGAACAGTAGTCATAATGCGATAGTATTATGGTATTGTAAATGCTTATTACACATGAACGCGATAGTTTTGATCTGATTCTCGGTAGAAACGCAATTTTTTTGGACAATTTCTTACATATATAATCACAATGTTCATTGAAATTCAATTTATTATCTATTATTACTCCCAAATATTTGAAACTGGTAACACACTCAACAACTTCATTATTTATTCTAATATTTGTATTCCTTAATGGTGTGCCAATATAAATGCATTTAGTTTTAGTTACATTCAATTTTAGTTTGTTCATGTTCAACCATAAGTATAAATTTTCCAAATCTTCATTTATTTTTCTTTTACATTCAGCTACATCGTTTCCTACTACATATACTAGAGTACTGTCAGCAAATAGAAATACCCTACAAAATCGCAATTATAATGACGCTTCGCAATGACATTTATATTTGTAAGGAATAGTAATACTCCTAACACAGACCTTTGCGGGTCTTTTGCACTTGAAAAAGTATTGTTAATTTTAGTCCGTTATGTTCTTCCTATTAGAAAATCCTCAAACCATTTCAATTCATTGTTTTTTATACCATATTTCCCCATTTTGTTTAATAATATGTCTCTATCAATTGTTTCAAATGCCCTTTTGAAATCCAAAAAAATTGCTACAACTTTCTTCCCGGAATCAATCTTCTTCTTCCATTCATTTATTGTGCAATTTAACCCTGTTTCTGTCGAATATCCTGTCCTAAATCCCGACTGCATCTGAGACAGTATATTATTTTTATTCAGAAATAATTCTAATTGAATGCTTACCACCTTTTCTAAAATTTTTTCGTATACTGGTAGCATATTTATAGGTCTCATATTCTCAGCTAATTTTGAGTTTCTCACTTTTTCTACCGGCACTATAATTGATTGTTTCCATGTTTCTGGAAATTTACCTTGACTTAGTGATTCATTAACAATTTTAGTTATTATCGGTATTAGTGTTTTTCCACATTCGCAAATAATTTTGCTGTTTAACCCATTTAAATCATTTTTTGGGGATATGCTTTTTAATATTTTTTTAATTCAATCATTTTCTATCTCTTTAAATTTAAATCTATCTTGAATTTCATTAATATTATTTACATATCTTACATAAGGTATTTCCTCATTTATTTTTATTATACTGTCGATAGCAATGGAAATCTCGTTACTTATTTTTGTGTTATTTATCACTATTTCTTGTATTTCATTTTTTTCCTTCTTTAACACATATTGTTTTATTGTTTTCCACATCATTTTTTGATCACTCCTTTTTTCATTAATTTTATTTTCAATATATTTACCAATAGCTTTATTACATTCATTCTTGTATTTATTTCGATGCAATCTATACTCATTCCATTTTGTGTTATCGCTTTCCATTAGGCAACTGATATCATATAATCTATTTTTTTTGGCTTTACTTCTTTGTAATTCTTCATTAAATCACTTAGTAGAGTTTTGCTTAATTTTTATAGTTTTGCTAAGTTTATTCAATCCTTTTTTAATTATTTTAACAAATTTTTATAGTTTAATAACCAATAAAACTTTCTTTCTCAAAGCGAATAAACGAAAACTCCTTTTGTTCTTTTTGGTTTTTCACATTTTTTATTTTAATATTCAACGTTTCATGGTCTGATATGGTATAATTTTTGTTTATAGTGACCTGTATATAATCTATTATTGTTTTACTGTTGTTTGTAATCCTAGTATAATCATTTACTACTTGTTTTAAACCAAAATCTATAATTAATTCTTTAATGATTTCTTTATATGCATGTATTTGTCTATATTTTCTGCAAGCAACAGAAGGTCACATGAAATCAAATAACCAAAACTATCGATCATTTTGGGAGCATCTCTACATGGTTCAATAGTGTTCAAAGGTACTATAAGTATGAACCGCTTTTAGAAAATTTTACATTTTATTCGATTTGATGAAAAAACCACAAAAAATAATCGAAGTAGATTTGATAAATTAGTTCAAATTGAAGACGTGCTTAAAGTAATAAATAAGACTTTGGAAAAATGTTACATAGACTCAGAAAATCTAAAATTAAAAGAATTGAAAAGACCTTGTCGCTGTGGTTGTTCTTTTATACAATATATGCCATCAAAGCCTGACAAGTATGGTATTAAAATTTGGTGGACTTGTGACTGTCAAATGGCATACCCACTCAAAGAAAATTCATAGACCAGGCAAAAAGGTAGCAACCGGATTTCCTATTCTCATATTCTGATGAATATATTCTGCTACGAATATAATAATAAGACTGTTGCCGTTTATGTTCCCTAAAAGAGTTCAGAATGCAGAAAAATTTGTCTGGCTTTTGGAAAAAACATGTGTGCAATACACATTCATCCACGATTCGAGAATATTTAGAATATAAAAGTGTCACTACATTTTTTGTGTGTTATTTTTTTACTGAATTTTTTTTTTTTATTTTTGTTTTATTTTAGTTTTTGTTAAAACTTGTTTATTTGAAATGCAAAATTTAAAAACTTATTAAAAAATATTTTTTCCTATTAGATTATAAGGTGAGCCTTTCAGACTTATATCATGAATTTACGTGGGAAAGTATGTTATGAAATTTAGGGTGAAAACCACAGTATATTATAGTTGAATATACCACAATATTCTAGTTAAGTCACTAAAGAACCAAATCTCAGCTCATAGAAAAAGGCCTGAATATTTTTACTCCAAACATAACTATTTTTGTTACAATTATAAATAATATTGTTGCAAACATAATTATCTTATTTATACAAATTTCAATAAAGTGCATAGCATAGGTAGCATACGAATTTTATTTTCATCATTAAATGTGTATCGTTTTTACTATAAATTATTATTGTTTTTTTTTATACCTATTCATTGATAGTAAATAATATTAGTATATTTAAATCCCTGTTCTGTTAAATTTGACTTTAACTTGAATTATAATTAATAAATAGGGGTCTCGAGTATAATAATATTGTTGTATGGACCACAATTTGTTTTTGTTGCAAATATACTATACTTTATTCAACCATATACATATAAAGAAGTTTTAAGTTCTAAATAAAACCCATAATTACATGACGTAATATGGTTAATGTACATATATTTTCCAATCATTTATATTTGAGCCAAACATATTTTTTTTGCTCAGTGTATGCATATATGTGATAGAAATACACAAGTTTATTGGAGTATAACTCCAATGAAATAAAAATATTATAGAAGTAAAGCGAAAATTTAAATAAAATTCTCATATCTCTAAAAATGTATAATAAAAACCAAAACAAAAAAAAAAAAAACAAAAATTGAATTGAATCTCAACATGATATTAGTTTTCATTTTTCACGAAAACAACAAAAAGCAACTATTTTACATTTAATATTTTTTTTTTTTTTTTTTTTTACAAAGAAAGTTACCATATACAATGTACTGGAAAACAGGGCGAGAAAGTTTAAGAATGATAAAGATTTCTGCAATATAAAAGCAATGGGAGATTCTAAATGTCAATTATAGGAGCTGAAATGAAATAAGGAAATAGGGAAAATTTTATATATAAAAAAAAAAGAAATGAAAAATATTTTTTTTTTCTGGTTCAGTCTTTTGAAATATAATTCACAAGGACATTCGATATTATATATTATTGTATATATATATATATAGAATACTACTAGAGAATGGATGGATAGTGGTTAAAATATAAAGAACATTTAACTTTGACTCTCACTTTATAAAAGAATAAAATACGTATATATGTAGTTTTGATCCTTAAAGATTTTCCTGTTTTTATTCTACTTTTTTATTTCTTTACAAATTTTTATCAAAGGATATACACACGACCTTTTAAGGATATATTATACAATAATAAAACTGATCAGAATAAAAAACAATTTACTGTTATACAAAGAGCAATATTTGTATGTACCTACATATAATAATGTAGTTATGTATAGAATTAAAAACAAAAACAAAAACAAAAACAAAACAAAATAAAGTCATTTTTAGTGGAAAAATTTTAAGGATATGAATAGAATAGAATCCTGATGCTTTTAAGTTTTTTTTTTTGTTTTCATATAGGAGAAAGTATTTTTTTATTTTCCTATATTTTTATTTAATTTATTTCATTTTTTTTTTTGCTGTTTTACTTACGTAGATAGGTACATGCATGTACATATTATCAATATGTATGTATTGGAATACATAATTCACATTCATGTAAAATATATAATATGCGCATATGTGTGCATTCACCGTGACACGGAATTTATTTTAATAAATAAGTTTTTTTTTTTTAAATAAAAATAAAATAAAAATAAGAAAATAAGTATGAAAAAAAATATAATTTTCTATTTTTAAAAAAACTTCAGTTCCGTTCAAACTTTTTAGTTATTTTATTAATTATTGTTTTCCTCCGAATTTAATAGGTATAAAATAAAATATTCAGTATTGTAAAAATTGCAACCTAACCTCGAATATGTCACCTAGATGTCATAATTACAAAATTTTAATTGATTATTTTAGTTTACGCAAAACGTTCTTATTTTAATCTGTTTATAGTAAAAATATTTGTAATTATCTTAATTATGTCTCTTTTATGATGTGCACATAATTATGAAGAATTAGGGAGCCAAACAAAGAAAATTTTGAAGATTAGCTCTACTTTCTTGGAAAGATCTGGCTCGTTCACCACAGTACGAACATCGTTTAAATTTTAAATCATCTTGAAAACTATGCTTAAAAGATTGTTACAATCAACTTTTTTTCTCCCACTTATTTTTAATAAAATTATTCTTAACAATAATTTTCGACTTAAATGTGTTAATCTTTTTAATTTGGTCCATCATAGAAGTAATTATTATGATGGATTTGAAACCAGTAGACCAGTCTTTTGCAGATATTGGCAAATGAATACAAGGCCGCAATTGATTCTTCTCTTTACAAGACTGTATTACACAACATTCAAAACAATTATACTAATATATAAATTCAACAACTGTCTTACACTTACACATCTAACCTAGATTTAGCATCAAGAACTGAAGTATTTAAAAATAGAAGTACTAAACTTTGTAAATTTGTAAACTTTATAATTTTCCTACATTTATGATTTTGTAAATTTTTAACTTTGTAAATTTTGTAAATTTATAAATTTTGTAAATTTATAAATTTTGTAAATTTGCAAATTTTTAAATTTGTAATTTGTAAATTTATAAATTTTGTAAATTTGTAAGTTTTATAAATTTGTAACTACTTAAGCTTGGACTTTGTAAATTTGTAAACTTTATAATTTTCCTAAATTTGTAAATTTGTAACTTTGTAAATTTTGTATACTTTGTAAATTTGTAAATATTCTGAATTTATAAATTTTGTAATTTGTATACTTTGTAAATTTATAAATTTTGTAAATTTGTAAATTTGTAAATTTGTGAATTTGTAAACTTGTAAATTTGTAAATTTGTAAATTTTATAAATTTGTAACTACTTAAGCTTGGATTTATAAAATTTGTAAATTTATAAATTTTGTAAATTTTGTAAATTTATAAATTTTGTAAATTTTTAAATCTGTAAATTTGTAATTTGTAAATTTGTAAATTTGTAAATTTGTAAGTTTGTAAATTTGTAAATTTATCATTTTGTAAATTTGTGTATCTAAGTTTGATTAAATTTTAAGGTAAAAAATCTATATTATATTCTGTAATTAACACATATTACCAAATCAAAAGCATTTACGATTTAAACTAAAAATTTTAAGACCAAATTTATAAAAATCCAAAAACTGTTAATAATAAAAACCTGTTATTCTTTTCACCAATTCATCTAAAATTTATTCTACCCAAATTCAGCTGAAGTATACATATACACACATTTAAAAACACTGTATACTTTATCCTCTATCATTGGGGTATCATTGGGGTAATACAACATCAGTTATGCAATAGCAAAATGAATGAATACATTAAATTAAAAAAAAATATCCTTATTCATAAATTTAGCATTTAAGTGAGATGCATATACAATAATTATACCTACAAATCTGCCTATACCTACTACTCTTGATGGCTTGACCTGACCGAGATTTTCAAAAATACCAAAAAAAAAAAAAAAACAAAACAGAATTCATTTAGTTGATGAAGTGACAGCTTTATAATTACAAAAACAAAAAACAACAACAAAAAAATTGAGGTCCTTTTTCAATTTAAAATAATTTTTATTCACTTTTTTTTTTTTTTGCTGTTATTGTTTTTGTTATAATTGAGTGAAACACTCAACTGATTCGAAATGAATGAATTAACACGTTAAATTTTGTAAAAGGTGAGTTGATTCGTAAGTTGTATCAAGTGTGAATAATAAAATTTCAAAATTATTCTATAAAGTGAAATATCCTTAAAACATTATATTATTATATATATCCTTGGAAATAAAATAAAAATGCTCATATAGATATTATTATTTATAAAAGAGTCTATTCAACATTTTAAATTATTATATTTGTAATCATAATTATTTTTTGAATTAATTCAAAAAAATAAAAGTTCGGATATGAATTTTATACGTTTCAATAATCTGTGAAAAATTTATATGTACATATAAGTATATATATATATTTTTTAAGAATATTATTATTGCTAATTTAAATTTTATGTAGGTGAATGCGAACTGGTTAAATCGAAATGTCATACGTAATTGTATTAACGTAAATTATACAGTATTATGTGGGAAAATATCTTCGTCTAATGAAATCTAAAATTTTAATGTTTTACAATAATTATTAAAAGTTAAAAATTTTTAAATTATTATAATTTTCAATGAGATGGACAAATCATAATTATAGTTTTATACCACCCTCTGTTATAAGAGACTAATCTGATTGTAGTAGAAAAACTTATATCTGTTATTTAATAAAAATTATAATTGTACATGTATGTAAGTTTTATAACCTTCATATTTAATAATTACATGATTTTTGTTTATTATAGATTTAGCCGAAATTTTAAAAGCTTAAAATTAAATACAGTGAGAAGTGTGAGTGCTGAAGCACTACATTGATTGATAAATTGATACTTTAGCAGTTCAAAGGATATTTCAAAGGTTTTCATAGTTTCGTTTGGTTACGTGGATAAGCCTTAAAGGTTTAATGATTTTTGGAAGAGTGTATTATATATTTTATAATTATTATTCGTGATGGCATGGCTAAAGGTGAAATAGGTCTTTGTACAGAGGCAGATATAGGTATTGGTAATATACTTTTTTATACATTAATTATTCTTGGTTAGTAATTCTTATATTCATCAGGATATAAGGTTTTAATATCATTTATATCTCATGTTTTAGTTGTTTCATTGTATATGTACATATATTATATAGTATAATAGAAATAATATATCTACATATTATATAGATATAGAAAATTTTATTTCACATCAATGTTATTTTAAATTCAATAAATTATTATTTCTCTAAAAATTAAATATGATCGAAGTAACTTATCTAAAATGCATATATATGTACATATATACAATAATAAATGTTCTTGATTAACATGAATTGGATTACGTATAGTGATGTCTTAGTTAGAAAAGTATAAATGTTTTTTTAAACTAATTTATTGCATGTTCTTTCTCTTCATCTTTATTGACGCCACACTCTTTTACATTTTCATAGATAGACTTCTCCAGTTATGAAGTCCTTACATCTTACTAAATAAACACATTGTCAATTGAGTTCACCCACCGTTTTTATAGGCTTTTTTACTGATCCTTTTTGTTTTGTACAATCTTGGAAATCCGTTATCTGGCATTCTTTGCTAGTCGGGTTCGGGATATTAATTGCAAAAACCACTGTCATAATGAATTCTCTGTCTATTGTCTTCTTGTATGAAGCCTCAACAATTCTTCTTAACATTTTTGTTTCAAAATAATTTTTTTTTTCATTTGCTTCGGTAGGAGTTCAGCTCTTGCCACTAATAGGAAAAATGCTAATTGGTCTTATTTATTATTTTACAATTTCCCATTTTAATTTTTCAATAAATTTTTTTGCATTATTATAAATGGGGAGCACCAAGAAATGCTATTTCTTATTTGCCAACATTTAATGATTTTTAATAGTATTCTTTAATGGGTACATGTCTTGGCAGTCTTGGCAGAGATAATAACAGGCCCCTGTCTAACAAAGAAACACCTCTATGAAATGGGTCTAACTAAAAATAACCTATGCAGAATATGTGAAATAGAGGAAGAATCTATTGAACATCTGCTCTGTGAATGCGAAGGGCTCACCCGTATCAGACTTCGCCACTTGGGAACAGCGTTCCCCGAACAATGGGAGCTATCCAGCATACCCTTGAAGAATATCCTGAGTTTAATCACAAAATCAGGTATCCTTAAGGACTCAGAGACTTAAAAATCGGGTTATCACCATAAGCCCATTTGCGGCTGCGGTGATGTAGGGACTGGATCCCTCTCGGAATAAATTAAATCTAATATAATCTAATAGTATTCACTCTTTATCTATCGTTTCATATACCTTTAATATAATTGTAGTCTTAACGTACTATCAGTTTATAGTTTATAGTTCAGTTTACCTACTTATCAGTATAAGGCGTACTAGTGACTTGTAATGAGTCATCTAGAGTAATAGATTTGTATAAAAAATTGACACGTTTTATTTTTAATTAAACCAATTATTCAGTATTAATGAAGATTATTATGTATGAACACCAAAAACTTTATGGTACGTTTTCATAGTAATTGTAATAAAATCAAGAAGTTTTGTTAAAAAGGTTTGGAAGGAGACAAATACAAAATTAATTTGGAACTATTTTTATTATAAAAGGTACTAATTGAGGTAATCTCAAACAAGCTGGAGACGGTAGTTTTCTCATCACATTATAATTTTGCTTCTTTCGGACCGGAATTAAATTTTTTTTTTATTTTTGTTAATTTCAAAGAGTAAGGCCTATTGAAATAAAGTCTGTAAGGCCAATTTTGATATTAGAGCATGAGCTGATTTCCCTGATGCAATTTAAAAATAAGAGCTTAGAAAAATATTACTTTAGTGATATTTTCATACGATACGTCTGAGATAACATGGGCGATAATATATCTAATATTTATTAATTATTAGTACACTAACAATGTCTGTAAAATTTTCCACTTCGGCGAATTAAAACGAAAGGCAGCGACAAGAACCATTTTGTAATGTAAAGATTATCAAAATATTATTGCAAAAAATTACTAAATAAGAAATAAATCATTGTTATAGAAAAATATATCCAAGCTCTAAACCCATATAGAAAAATTTAATATTTAATACAAGAAAGAAACAGTAAAAGATTACACGATCAATAAAATATGTAGGTTTTTTCAAATAGAAGTATTTTTTTAAAATCATCAAAACAATATTCATATTACTCAAAAATAAAATACCTATAAAATTTTTTGTATGCAAATGAATATTTTTAACCAAAATTGACAGTTGTATGTACGTCGGTGACTCCACGGAGTTAACAACAAGAAGATAAGAGAAAGAAAAAAACAGCCTCGGAAAAAAGCATAATATTATTGGGCTTAAATTGGGCGATATGCTAAGAAAAATTAATTGCTTTGCAAAAATAGAGAAAACTTTGTTTTGAGTTAAATATTTAAATGAGTAGAAAAGAAATATTTTTAAGTGCTTGAACGGCGAATGTAACGCCCGGAATTGCTAGTAATAAATATAATCTCTTAAAATATAATACGAGTACCTATATAATAAATATATTCATTAGATTCTGTAGTTTTGAAACCATAATTTTTTTACTTTCATTGTTTTGAAATATTTTATACCAAAATTCTTGGAGTGATTTTTCTAAAGATATTGGGAATAATCTAGGATGCAGTTATATGAATACTAGGGGCCCTGCTGAGTAATTATATTTCAAGTTGAAGTCAAATTTACAGTTTTTCTGAATAATAAAATCATATGAGTACAAAATTTTCAACTGTGTGCGCATTTTTGTTTTATCTACAATCTTATAATATATTATATATATTAGAAGTTCATTAAGGAGTAGGAGAATCGAAATAAAATAAAAAGGTGTCTACTTCGCAGGACCTTAAATGCTTGTCAATTATAATTATAGATAGTATTTTACTAAATATAAAGACCGAAAAAAATTGTCAAAAAAATTACCGAGAACCAAATATAGCGACATTGAATTTTTTGAAAACGGATGTATCTCTTTTACTAAAAAATTGTCATAGAAAAATGAATACATTTTGTACAAAGACCATTTTGAAAAATTGTTATATTCGATTTTTACAGAAAAGTCTACAGAATTAAAATTAATAAAAGAGGTAAATAAAAGAAATAATTTAGACATGTACGAAAGTTTGGTGATATTCTGAGAACACTTTAACAACAGACTTAATAATGATTTATGTAGCGGGTTCTCACCATAATTTTGATTGATTTAAAATTCAAATTAGATTCAGTTAGAATTATTAAGATAACAAATGCTAGCATAAGGGTTACTATGTAATTAATTGTAGACTAGTTTAAATTTAATAAATAATAATTTATAAAATATACCTAATATAAAAACAAAAAATATTGTAGACCGGATAGCACTATTACTATTGTACACAAAATCAACGTATTAAATTAAGGGTACAAAAATTATAAGTAGCTATTTTTGTTATCATTTTATTTAGTCGCCTTTACATATTCAGGAAATAAATTGCTTCTGAAACATCGATATTTGCACATTAAAAATAAATGGTTAGTAAGAGGAAATTCGACTTTTAATTCATATAAACAATAAAAAACCGGCTCAATAAGGAGAGGAATAACTCGGAGTTTCACTCAACAACTTGAAGACGTTGACTATGAAGATGCAGAATCCAAACACAATTAGCAACAAGGACCTCTGGAACCGGCGAAGAACCCATAGTGAAACAAATTAGAAGAAGAAAATGGAGACGGATAGGCCAGTCTTTCAGAAAGCTATCAAACAATATCGCGCGAATGCGCTTAGAATGGAATCCATAAGGTACAACAAGATGCGGTCGCCCAAAGAACACCAGCTGGCGAAAGACCATAAAACAAGAGCTTGTAAAGACAAAAATAACATGGGAACAAGTTAAATTAGCAACTAGAAATCGAGTACAATTAATGAAAATGTCAAGGAGAAGCCCTATGCTCCCAAGGTAAGGTAAGTAGATAAAAGTGATATTCTGTTATAATCTGGTAAACCAGTTAGCACTAAGTTGTGCTTTTTTGATACTACGACTCGAGTGACCTATTTGTTGATGGTGATTCTTTTCGCGGATCACTCTCCTTTCTACAAGTCTCCCTGAGATATTATTGTAAATAATAATAGTTTCTAAATATAACTGTTCTGAAACATCGGTATTGTATTATTAAAATACCGGTATTTCGGTATTGCAAAATAAAAATTAAATGCCTAACTATAATGGCGACAAAAGTGACATATTTTCAAATTTATCAAAAGGTTCTATGGTCCAGCAAATAGCACAGTTCTTGGAGAGTATTTGTGAAGGACATAAGAAAATAGTAGATGAGGGAAAACATCATGATGATATTGAAATTATTGAAAACGAAGAAGATGAACATGAATTCAACCCTCTGGCCCAAATTTTTTTACAAGAAAAGTTTGAGATGGCCACTAGTAAGACGACCATTAAACGATTTAGCCAAAATAAAAGGAAAACAGGTTACCAGAAACTAGTAAGAAAAGAAATCAGCTATTTTGAAGAATAAGAGGTTCTAGGAAAATATTTAGAGTTATTGTATAATTATTTGTTGACCATTCCTCCAACAAGTGTGTTGAGAGCGAACGTGCTTTTTCTGCACCTGGAGTGAATTGCACGAAAATACGTTCGTCAATTCATGATGAAACATTAGATAGCATTTTTTAGAGCTTACTTCATTAATGAACAGACTGAAAAAGAAGACTAAAATTTTGTGATACATAAAAAAATAATGTAAAAAAGAATATTTGTGATTTGAGTTAATTTTTTTTTTTCTTTTTTTTTTTCTTTATTAATTCATATATTTCTGATTTAGCTTATAATGATACATTGATGTTTATACTTATAGACTATGAATAATTCACAATGTTTTTTTTTATTTATATATAATTTATATAATTTCAGATTGATATGAAAATTCGGTGACCTAAGCTTTTGCTGTCTGATCTCATTATTATGAATTTTACAGCATAATATCATACTTGTAAAATTCTTATATGTTTATATTATATTATATGTTTATATTATATGGAACCAGAGACACGAAAGGCAAAAACAAAAAAAGCCAAAATTATTATTGTATATTCAAAAAATTATATAATATAAATTATTTAAATTAAATAATTAAAACAATTAATACGTTAAAAGTTATTGTTTCTACTTTTTCCATCTTTTTATCTTCTATTCTAGCTGGAAATATGGTACAGTAATCATGCACGTGGCACAAGAATTGAATTTTGTTTATTTTTTGGAAAATATTATAAGAGAATACGAAATGTGTCGACATTCTATCGACTAAATTTGTCGTAAATAGGAGCACATGTGTGCGAAGTTTGTCGACACTTCCTCGACACTTGTGTTGTTAATATCAAGAAACACATGTGTCCAAAATGTGTCGACACTTTATCGATTAAATTTACTGTAAATATGAGGAACACATGTGTGCGAAGAGTGTCGACAATTGCTTGACACATGTGCTTTAAATATCATGAAACACATGTGTCTGAAACACGAGACACTGTATTACAATGAGAGACACATGTGCCCGGACATTTGCGATCATTTGCACCATTTTTATCCCTACTTGTGTCGTGAATGTGTTCCATGGGCACGGAACACATTCACGACTTTTTAAGAACACTTTTGTCAAAATTGTTTACCGGGCATGTATAGTTCTTGCTTACATATTTTATTGAAACTGATATATTTTCCAGAATATAGCATATGAGTGGGGTGCAAGGTAGGGTAATTATGTATGATTTTAATGGCTTTTTTGATAAGAAGATCAATTTTGTTCAGATGGGTTTGTGGAGCTCTGTTCCAAATAAGATTAACGTAGATTTATTTTAATAAAAATATAATGTTACTAGGGGCCCCTGTTGAGTAATTATATTTCAAGTTGAAGTCAATATTTAAAGTTTTTAAAAAAACAGTAATTTACGTACTGACATAGACTTCGCACGATATAGCAGAAACCACACGTGTTTAATAAAAAGTTTTGTGGTTAGTAAGTTTTATTTAGGACACATAAATACACGTCCCTCATATACTGCTTCGTTTCCGATATATTCCCGATAGTAAGAAGCATTTAGTGATAAAATTACTAAAAATAAAAAGTTTTATTATTAAAGAGTTATGTATATATATATACCTACATAATACATAATTTTAATAAAAACTATATTATTACTACAAATAAAAAAAATTTAGAAACAGTTACTTAAAAAGATAAAAATGAAGAATTCAAGTGACCTACTATATCAAAATAAATTTGCTAGTCATATGAACAATTCAACTGATTTTTTTTGTTTTTGCTTTTTTATATTTTTTATTTCAGATGAATTTGTTTCTTTGTTTTTTTTTAGCATATGAACATAGATTCATTCGCAAGTACATAATATAAAATATAATAACTGATTTGTTTACTTTTGTTTATTATTTTCATAAGATCTCACTTATGCATAATGTATTTGCTGAATAATAAAATCATATGAGTTAAAAGTTTTCAACTGTGTGCGCATTTTTGTTTTATATATAATCTTATATATTATATACATTAGAAGTTCATTAAGGAGTAGGAGAATCGAAATAAAATAAAAAGGTGTCTACTGCGCAAGACCTTAAATGCTTGTCAATTATAATTATAGAGATTTACTTTATTAAAAAAAAAAAGTATTGTTCTTTTATTTCTTTTTTTGAAAGAAACCAAAAACCATATTTTTTCCTAAATTTTAGCCTTTAAAATACTAATATTACCGATATTACCGGTATTAGCGTTTTGACAATACCGAAATACCATTTTGAAAAATGATCCATTTTTCTAATAGTTCTATGAAACAATTCACTTGCCAAAGTAAAAAAATGTATAAAAAATTTCTACGAACTATATTCTATTTTACAATAAGAACAATAAAATATTAAAGTTTCCTAATATTGTCATTCTATAAGGAAACTAATATTCAAAATTTGATAAAATTAAAAAAAAAAATATATATCTACAATAAAAAAAAAAAAACAAATCTAAAAGACAATATCAAAATCAAGTTAGTGGTACTACTTTTGGGTAGTTGTCTTTGGTTTGTATCATTTATTCTTTATGAATATAATTGGTTATAATACACAAATACTACTGTTATGTATATATATATATATATATATATTATATATAAATATACGGTTATTCATTTTTATCCTTAAGTTGACGACAATGTCCCTTTTGGGCGTTTTATTTTTTATATTATTACATTGCCATTTTTCTTATTTTTTTATTCTTTCATCTTTTGTGAATTTATTCACTGTTGAGAACTCCTTGTTTTCAGTTTTATTTTTGTTTTTTTTTTTTCTATTATTATTTTTGTTTTCATCATTTCTTTACGATTTTTCTTTTTAAATTTCATTTTTGTTGACATTTTACTATACAAAAAGCAAAAAAAAAAAAAAAATGATATTTTTTTTGTTTTGTATCTTTTTTCATCAACGTCGCCAATGCCATATTTGGTTTGTCGTTTGTTCGTCCCTGATTGTCGTGAAAAGATAAGTTTTTCGCATTTTTTTTTTATTTTTTTTTTTTTGATTTCTTATTTTTTAGATGAAAACTACTATACATTAACGGACACTGTTTTGTACTATAAAGAGAGAGATTATTCTGATGAATGAAGAAAATATAGATGAGAAGAGATTTGAAATGAATAACGTTATATTATTTATTGTTTAATATGTATTATATATATGTGTGTATATTATTATGTATGTGAAAAAAATATAATCCAAAAAAATAACAATAATAAAAATGAAATAAAAAAATTCGTTTCATAACAGATGGGGATGACTAAAAATAAATTGTGGTAAACTTTAACGCCCGTTGTTGTCGTCTTTTGCTATAACTTTGTTGGAAATTTAAAAAGCTTAAAAATAATAAAACAAAAAACAAAACAATAATAAACAACTAAAGTAGGAAAATTGCTTTCGTTTTTTTTTTTTTTTGTTAGTTTATTTGAATAGAACGGTAATAGTGAATAATAGTTCAAGGAATTTCAGACCAATAAAATTTGTATATTATTGAATTATTAAATCGAAACCACGTCCGTTCAGTTCACAAGTTTTATTAAGAAGAAATAATTCAAGTACAGCTTACATTCAATTTTTATAATTAATACAAAGTAATTATTCTTATACGATACGTCTAAACACCAATAGACGTGACCAAAATATTGTACAAGTTAACATCTTCACAGTATGTTTGACATGTAGGTGTTAACGCAGCTGATGGTTTATTATTGGTTGCAACGTTGTTACGTCGCATGTCAGCGTAACCGAATCATTATATCATTGATTTGATTGACGATAGATGGTATAAGATAGAAAAAATACGTTTTAACAAAAACACGATAGAACTTGAACATTTTGGTAGTTCAGTTCAGTTCAGTTTTGAAGTTACACGAGATGAAAGCAGAACAAAAGAAGAAGACCTTTTTGGATTAAAAATAATAATTTTAGTAAATAGATAAATAAAGTTAACTTACACAATGTGATGGTAAACTAATCTGAACATATATATATATATATATTTATTTTACACTAATTAATTATTTATTTTTTATTAAATTTATCTAGTTTTTTTTTGCCAGATTGCTACATCATCTATATTTTTTATTGTTTTGTTCCACACAACTCTGTTGTCTGCAAATTTGTGTTTAAAGAACCTTTGAGATATATTGGAGGTGCCTCTTGATTATAGATTTCTGATGATTTTGACGAGCCTAAGAGTCAAAAAGGTTTCTTTTAAGCGGTAGAGATTATATTACTGTATACATATCTCTCAGAATATTCAAAAATCATTGACCATTTTGTTTCATCATTGACAATCATTGACAAATAGAGGCTTTGATATCCAGCTTGGTTGCTCCATTTTGTAACGTGATGCTTTTCAGACGATTTTCACATTTTCTTAATTTGTGATTTTTTATGCAGCATAGGTTGGTGGGATGTAACTGCAACAATTTATATCAAATGCACGTTACATGTACAGATATTGAGCAATGCGAACACTCGAAGTGAATTATATAACTTTAAAAAGGCTGTTGTACGCAGGCAAATTTCGAATACCGAGTTTTTTCTACGAAGAAAAAGGCGGAAAAACCAACAAAATGTTTACAAATAAATTTTTTTAACATTTCACGTTACTATAATTTGGTATTTTTACAGCGACTATAACCTAAGAATATCTAATTTATCCTAAATTGGGCCAATATTATTTAATTTTTCTTTATTTTTATTTTCAAGTCAAATTGTTAATCATTTTCCTCTTGAAATGTGAAAGAATGTAATATTATCGCCAACCAAAAATACCGGCCGATATGGTGTAGAGTTGTTGTGTTATCTGACCAACAATTAAAAGGCAAGGTTACTACCTGTATAACAAGTTTCTGAGTAAAACTAGTTAGTATGTTAACAAGTTGGATAAAAAATAAATGTGAAGTATGATTCTTATTATATTCATACTTCATGATAATTATTATATTCATACTTCACATTTATTTTTGACCCAACTTGTTGACATACTAACTAGTTTTACTATGTATGAATCTTGAAATGTTCCAAAACTCAATTTCGATCAAACTATATCTACGTGTATCTAATATTGAAATCCCTTAAATCCAACTTTATTCCTTTTTCCACCAAAGCCATTTTTCGTAGTTATAAATTTTCAATAGTCCGTTAAAATATTAAGAATTGAAGGCTGGTCGACAATTTAATAGTAAAGCAGAGTATTACAGAAAATTATAAGAAAATTGCAATGGCATGGGACTTGTGAGAAACAAAAAATGAACAAAAAAATAATAATAAAAACACAAAACAACAAAAAAAAAAAAAATAAGAATAAAAATAAAAACAAAAACGAATAAAATTTTCATGTTGTCTTATCGGTTGTCTTTTTCTTATTTTATTAATTTTTAGTATTTTCTTTTTATTATTTTTTTGTTTTTTATTTTCATATTTATTTTTAGAAAAGCTAACAATAATAAAAAGAAAATTTAACTTTCTTTTCATTTCATTTTAGTTTTTGTTATATTTTGAATTTTATAAAAAATTTTTCTTTTCTTTTTCATTTCTATCTCTTTTACTTATATTTGATTTATTCATGTGAACTTATTTTTTATTTCAGTCAGTTCGTTCTTTCTTGTCTTGTCGTTTTGTTGTTCTTTTAAGTCTGTTGTAGGTTTCATGCTTCAATTGTTCGTTTTTTTTTTTTATGTTTTTTGTATAGAATTTTCGGGGACGATAAATTTATATGCGTATGTTAAAATGGTTTTTGTTAGGCTGACTGATTAGTTACTTGGTTGGTTGGTTGATTGGTTGGTTTGTGTCTAAGGAATTGCGGATGAAAAAATTTATGATTCGGAAATAAGAAACTTATGTGTGTACGGTAGATGGTTGGTTCAAAACTAAAGTATAAAATATTTTTTTTTTGTTTTATCCAAAAAAAAAAGAAAACAATTGTAAAAGAAAAGAAATTTTATTCAACTTTTATTATTTAAAATGTTCAAAAATAATAAAAACCAAATGACAAAGAAAAAACTATTTGGGCGGAATATTTTGATTAAATCCACTCCTAGTCGGTCTCATATTCATTCAGAGTATTACATGGTTTTAGTAAAATATGAAAAATTATGAGTAAAATAAAATCCATAATGATAGTAGGAGGGTATAATGTAAAATAATATAAATTTAGTTTTAAATAGGGATTGTTTTAGAAATAAAAAAAAAAAATATTTATTATTTTGCAGTCCGAAAAAGGATATTGAACTAAAAAAGGATTTATTTTGTAGTATTTTGGAAATATGGAATGTTGGATAGTAAAGTTAAATTCAGGTTTAGTTGTAAATAGGTAATTTGTTTCTGTTTTTATAAATCGAAAATCGAATAATTGAAAAATCGATCAAAATAAATTCAGTAAAAAGAAACATGGTTTTAATAAATAGAGCCTGATTAGCAAGCACACTACAAATTTTGTATATAAAAACAACTAAAGTTTTTGTAAAAATACTCAACTTGGTTTTATAACTCATTAAATTTCTGATACCAAAAGTATGCAGATAAATAAATATATTATATGTATTTGGTATATTAGCATACAGTTTTAATATTCAGATTTAAGCAACAAACAGCTTCCGGAAAAACATTGTAAGCATTCTTTACTAATCTGCGTAATATATTCCTATCGTGCATTTACTCATAAAATGTATGCTATTGTTCAGTGAGAGAAAATATAATCAAATTCAATTAATGACATAGGTTACGTTTAAACAGAAAATCCGCACAGATATTTTTGCCACATATCGTAAATCTTTTTTTTTTATTTGATTGGACTAAAAATGTATGTTTTATAACTGATAAAATTGAATGCGACGAAATAGGTTTAAAAAGCTAGATTGCAACACAAATAAAATCTTAATATAGGCAATTTAATTTTGTATAATTCAATTTTACTAATGTAGTGCATAGTTAATATCCAATGAAAATTAAAGGTACAATTTAATCAAAGGTGGAACTACCCATTCTATGCAATGGTACCATATGGTACCAGCTATATAGCCTCTCTCAAAAATATGATTTCTCATGATTCTCAGAGCAAATTCAAAAGTAACGTTAAGAATTTAGTTTGGCAACACTTTTTCTTCAATTTAATAGGTGTAATTAGTCAGTGGCATTTAATCTGCTTTAGTGATATCAAATTAAAAACTAAAATTTTTTTATGTGTTAAAAAAATACTAAATATGAGCGCGAGGAAATTATAAATATTATTATTAGCATACATCTTTTAAAAAATTATAATTAAATGAGAAGTATATTAAAAGTACACCTTTTATTCTATATTTTAATATACTCCGTTAATCAAATGATTGAAATTAATATATTAAATCTTAATATTTAAAAAAAGTGGTCCTATATAATATGGTACCGTAGCGTTGATACGATACAAATATATGATCGGTTTAGTATGTGCATTTTTATGTCAATCCAAAAAATATTTTTTGTTTTTTTGTGAATACTGAAACTCCGTGAATATGAAACTCCATCAAGTGGCTGATTATTTGGAATCATTAATCGATGAAGAAAATGAATTAGGAGAGCCAATTGGAATTTATCTACACTCACCAGCTGCAGACGATTGCGACGACAACGAAGGCGTTAAAATCATAGACTTGCATCATAATCAACTCAAATAGTTGAAATAGAATTTGCTGAAAGAATTAACAATAGTGAAATAGATGAGCTTGAAACTGAAAATTTCCCTGAAATCATAGAAATAGAATCTTGCTCTTACAATGGACCCCATATTAATGTTTCATCATCTGTACAAAATTTGAAAGAAAAATTTGAATGGTCGAAGGCTAAATTCTATAGTTCAAAATCATTATTTCCAGATCCAACTTATTTAGATTGTTCAGCAGAACCGCACGAACTATTTCAAAGATTATTTGATGATGAATTATTACAAATGATTTGCAACGAAACCGATAATTATGAAGTTTTAACAACACAAAAAACCTTAATGTAACAAAAAATGAATTAAAAGTTTTTATTGGTATTATGAATATTTCCGAGTACAATAACATACCAAATAAATATTCATATTGGAGTCGTGATATAGATATGCAATATGAAATGATTTCAAAAAGTATGTCTCGAGATCGTTATGGTAAGATTGAGCGTTGTATTCATTTTGCTCAAACAACTGCTACCAATACAAAATACAAAAAGTGGAAATTGCGTCCCTTCAAAAACAAATTTCATTGTGAAGAACATTATTTGCCTTATGATGAATCACTGATAAAATATTTCGGCCACCATGACTGTAATCAATTCATAAAGGGCAAATCTTTGCGTTTCGGCTATAAATTATGGTGTTTGAATTATTTTTTTAATTTGCGTTTAGTAACATAGCTCAAACTTTTGAATAAAACTTTTCCAAAACAGTAGCTTATTTTTAAGTTGTGTTTTTCATGTATTTCACATATTCTAAGAATTCCATATTTTACCGGATGATTCCAGAAAAAGTACACATCGTGGAAAAAAAACCAAGGACAGATTGGGATTCCTGAGATCAAAATTAAGTAGTATATGAAGTTTTATAATTAAATTCGGAAAAAACTAGTCCCGCAATAATGATTGGATTAACTTGTGGCTTGTACTAATTAAATAAAGTTATCACTTCAACGATTGACGATTGATTGATCATTAAATCTAATTTTATTTAAAATATTTTATTAACTAGCACAGTTGAAAATATTGCAATTTTTTATTATAAATTTTTGAAAAAAAATATTTAAAATTAAATATTCTTGAAAATGTAAAAAGAAATGCACAAACCAAAGTATTTTTGTCTTTTTTTTTATCATTTCAGTGCATTGAGTTTAAGAATTTAAATTAAGTACTTCCAAGGCTGTATTATGATTTTGTTGTTATTTTGTAGGCTTAGATTGATGGTTCTAGATGAAAAGAGCCAGCTATACTCCATAGAAACTGAATATTTGAAGCAAGAGAATGGCTGTTTTTTTTTTTAAAATCGTTTCGGTGTAATTTGTTCACAACTATAAGCAGCTATGGAGAACTTCTTCCGCAAAAATTATTTTATCCAATTAATATCAGCATTTATGGGAGCCCTTCTTTATAAAGAAAAAAGCTAACTCAGAACTAGAATTCCCCGCAATTTGTGTTTATTTAAATTTGGTCTTAGGTTTATTGTGGACTTCAACTTGACGGAGTTTTAATTTTTCAATTCTTTTATCCCAATCCGCTTTCGACCAGTTAGTGCCGAATTTATTAATTCTTAATTCACCAGACTGTTTTTTAATTATGCTATCTTTGTCTTGTAACAATGACTTCAGTGTATTCACAATTTTGTCATGTATAGAGTTTAATTTAAAATCAGTATTCTGACAATCTGGACAAATAAAATATTCGTCAAGTGAAGGATGATACCAGTCTCTCAAAGCTCCAAAACAGACATCATGTAGTCGCCGACCACAAAGACCCTTGCATATAACAATTTTTGAAAATTTATCAAAAATACTGCAAGCAGGTACATTTAAAACTCATTTTGTTTAAGTGAAATAAAGAGTAAAAAATGAAAAATTAAATATATTTACTTTTTATTTATAATTATAATTATTCTCTTCAATTTAATAATATGACCAATGGATGTAGTCAGCAAAAAGAAAATTAGTAACTAATCTTTAACCAGTTAATTACAATGCAACCAATTTCAATAATTGTGGGTATTGCAGTTTATTGAATGTTATTATGCATATGTTTGGTATAATTTAATTATTGATATTAACCGGTACGGTGCTTTAAAATCATACACGCGCCAACAAAAACAAAAGCAAAAGGAATTAATTTATTGTCCTTAATTTTATTTTATTATTTTAAATTGTTTAAATTTAAAATATCAATGTTTCTCAGATTAAACAAAATTTATTCAAACATATTATATAGAAATAAAAATAAAAATTAAAATTATAACAAAGTATTTCTTTCTGGGTATTGTTTTTTTTTTTTAATTTTTTTTATTTTTTAGTGATTTGATTTCATTACAGTACAGTTATCACTCAATTTTTTATTTTTTGTTTATTTTTGTTTTTGGTTAAATAACTTTTTATGAAGAAATATAAGCAATTTAAAATTCTAATTCACCAAAAATTAACGAGGTATAATTAAAAAGTTCTCAATTAAATAACTCAGATTAGATAAATTAAAATTAGCACTAGTACAAATTATTAAATTTTGTGATTTATCAAAAAAATTAAAATTAGTCATTTAAATAGTTTTTACAGTTTTTTAATGATGACAAACATTTTTAGGAAATAAATATAAAAAAAGTACAAAAAAACACTGTTTAATTTTTTGAATTTCTTCAATATTAAGCCAAATTAAATTAAATTTCCGGTATTTTAATTAAATTAAATGTTTTTTGCACTATTTTTGGAAATTTAATAATTAATTAGGGTATTTAAATAAAAAATATTTAAATATTTTCAATTATTTATGGAGTGAAAAAAAAACTCCACCTTAACGACTTGGCTGACTTGACTGACTTGTATGTATTGTATAATAATTCAGAAAAGTAAAACATTAGCTAGGATATCTTCATTAAGCTGTACCTACTTATATTTCTGATGAAAAACATTTAATTTTAAAATTTACACATCCTTTATTCATAATATTATTAATAATATTAAAAATGCTTACCTGAAAATAGAAAAATAAAAAACGTTAGTTTATAATTTTAAATTAGTATAAATAATAGAATAAAAGTAAAAATAATAATTAATTTTTATTTTTGCATGACCAATCTTAAACACCACTTTTAAATAAATGAATATTATTTTTTCAAATAATCAGCGAATGTTGTTCAGAGACAGAAGGGAAGGAGTCGTTATCTTAAAAATTAAAAAAAATATATTAACTAAATTAACGGTGCTTTATCGATGGTGATATTTTCAATTTTCGAAAAGCACCGGAACAGGGTGTTTTCAAACAGAGATTCACCGAAATCGGTATTTTAAAATTTTCCGAACTTACATCAAAATATTCTCTAAATAACTCTTTCTATTTGAAAATTTTCCTATTATAAAAACAACAACAAAAAATATTTAGTTTAATGGATGTTTATTTATTTATTCTTACTTAGTTCAGGTGTTTACAAATTATAATATTAAAATTTACAATAAAACCATTTTACAATAATAAAATACAAAACGAATACAATTAGTAATTTAAAATAGAGATTGTAAAAATTATGCAATTAGTTTACACACAATTCCCAATGAAATTGTGAAATTAAAATAAGGATTTTTTTACAACATCTTTACTCATATCAAAATTTATTGTTGTGTTGTATTGGTTTGTGTTTATCAGCATTCTATTAATAGGCTCATATTTTCCGTAGTTAGTCCTGTGAAATGTAATAGAAAATATGTTTTCATGCCTAAATCGTGCTCTTGTGGTAATTGTATTTCTTAAAATGTCATCAATATAACGTGAATCAATGTATTTATTCAGTACTTGGGATATAAAAACATTACCTAACACAGTTCTCATACCTTATAAAGTATACATATTAAGCAATTTAAGACGTTCAATGTAGGATCGCAATATTAAGGGATTAAGCCAAAACTCTTAAAACAAACCTAAGAAATTTTTTTTTAATACTTTCTATTCTATCAATGTGTTGGCGATAAAAATGGGGCCAAACTTGGTTAGCATATTCAAGAATTGGTTTGACTAATGTCGTAAATAACGATTTAGTAACATAAAGATCATCAATTTCCTTAGACCACCTTTTTATAAAACCAAACATTGAGTTTGCTTTGCTAATGATCTTATTAATATGTATGTGAAATGTAATTTTGGAATCAAAAGTCACGCCAAGATCATTAAATTCGATGACTTGTCTAATTATAGAACCATCAAAGGTATAATTATTACCTATATTATTTGTAGAGCGAGTAAACGATATAATGGCGCATTTATCAACGTTTAAAAATAAGCCATTAAAATTACACCATTTCATAAAATTGTCTAAGCCTTTTTGAAGAGAAACGGAGTCGTTATTTTTTAACTAATATCTTTATATAAATAAAAGTGGCCCGAGGTAACTCCCTTGTGGCACTCCAGAGTTAGAAAAGAAAGACGCCGAAGTTGCTGTTCTGAAAAGAACACTGTAGCATCTATTACTAAGGTAAGAGTCAATCCATTTAATAAGAAAATACGGAAAACCATATTTTTTCAGTTTGAAGGGAATCACACTATGTGGTAAGAGATCAAAAGCCTTACTAAGATCAGTGTAAAGCACATCTGTTTGCTTACCGGCTTCCATAGTTTTCAAAAAAGTTGAGGCTGATTCTATTTGAAGATTTGTTACAGTTGATCTTTTTTTAACAAAGCCATGTTGCTCATTTACTATAAATGAAGAACAGTAATTATAGATCGTATCAAATACCATAAGTTCAAACATTTTAGGTAAACCCGATAGTTTGGCAATAGGTCTATAATTTGAAACATTAATTTTTAAATCATTTTTGTGAACTGGTGTTATGAAGTAATTTTTCCAAAAATTTGGGTTTTTTTATCTTTTTTGATTTTTTATCTTTGATGATTTAATCATTTAAACACCTTTTTCGCTTCAACTTTTGCTGAACTATGATATAGAAGACCTTATCAGTAAAATTTAGCGATGGATTTGACAGTGAACAACTAATTTATAAAAGCTGAATTATTTTACTTTTTAAAGAAAAAAAAAGTTAAATTTAGCAACTTGAATTATAGTTCTCCCACAGGTGTCCTAGTTTCATTTTCATTTACTATTAAAATTTGTTTTACAAAATAATTATCTTAGACTTGAATTATTACTCAAAAATGGATTTACAATAATATTTAAACTTCTATTTTCATACAGAATGTTGGCGTGTAGTATACAGCACATAAATTAATACCAAAACAATAATTTTCCGAAGTAAGAAAAATTTTCCACAAAATTTCTTTAGAAAATTAAATTTATTTCATTGAAGATATTTTTGCGGTCTGTATTTTATATTCTCTCTTCTACACACACACACACACAATATAATAATATATTATTAACATTTTAGAAAAATATTCAAATTTAATTTAATGCCTTTACTCTTTTTTTTACATTAAATTTCAAATTCTTGTAATTTTTCACTTGTAGAAGACAACACACAATACTTACATTCGTTTTGGAATGAAAAAAAAAATAATAAAAAAAATTTATTTACAGAGTTTAGGTGGTAACCATGAACATTACTAAATAACAAGAATCTATCAGATAGTTTTTTTTTTTTTTTTTTTAAGTTTAGAAGATTCAAAATGCATTCAATTTACCAAAAAATAAAGAAAATGCTTTCCTTTTGTTGATTTTGCTATTTGTGATTAGATGAGAAATAAAATACTCTGTTTTTTCTTAGTTTTAATTTTTTGTTTTTTTTTTTTTTTTTGTGAAAATTACTCTAAAATATATTGAGAGTAACAGCTAATGTTACTGAACTGTTATTTAAATATTCTTGTGCAATTCTGAGTTTAAAAATAAAATAAAAGAAAAAACTTTAGAATCCTGCAAAATTTTTTTTCTTTGTTGTTTTTTTTTATGATATTATGTTCATCCTTTAGTCGAAATATACTTAGTCTGAAAATCTTTTAAGATCATAAGGATAATGTTTTTTTGATTTTTTTTCTATTTTTTTTCTTTTTTACTTGTCTTGTAAGAAATAGATTGAATGCATATTATATGGTGCCATAGAAAATATTGAATGCATGAATGCATCATACTATGATTTGGATAATATGAATAAGGAAAAAAAGTATATTTTTTTTTCTTTTTATACGCTTATACACACTTCCTTTGTCCTCGATTTAGTTTATTTTGGTTTTTTTTTTTTTTTTTTATACTTTTAGTACTCAAAGGATAAAAATGAATATCCTTTTAGAAAATATTTTGAACTATTTCTGAGAAAAATATTAAAAGAAATATTATGTGAAAAGTATACTAAATTAAATCCATTCGTAAATGTTTGTACCAATTTTAAATTTTTATAAATTTAAATTTTTTTTTTTTTTTTTATTTTTGAAGTTTTTTACATGCACACGATATTAAAAAATTGTATCTTGTTGTACAGGAAAATTTATATTGTTAGTTTTCAATATTATAAATTTTAATAACAGATTTTTTTTTTTGTTATGTAAAAATGATTATTATTGATCTTGTGAAGGAAATTAAAAAGAGAAACGATTAAAAATTGGTTCATTGACACTGTAATGGTTATGTGATGAGGGGTTTTTTAGCGCAGACTTATAGAATTTGGAGCAAAATTGAATATTGTTTGTTTACGAATAGCTAAGCAATTAATAGACAAAGATTAACTGTAATCGAATTTTATTAGAACTATAATTATTGCACTTGAATTAATGCACCTTTCTCTAAAACGCTTAGTAAACATTTTAAATCTTCTATGTATACTCGTACTTTTACTGATAATACACACAAGATAAAACCTTGGATGTCTAATGTTCTATTGAAACTTAGTCGTAAAAGAAAAAAAATCTCGCTATCAGTTAAAAAACATTCAAGTAACACTAACTTAATGTTATATTCCAAAAAGCTCTGTAAAAAAGTTAAAGTTCAAATACGTCAGTTCAAAGAAAATTATTATTCCAGACAGTTTAGCGAAAACAGAGGGAAACAGAGAAAAATTATAAACTCAATTTTAAATAAGGATTGTTCTTCTTTGGAAATTCCCAAATAGTATCTGATTCATCAATCTTAGCTAATCATTTTAATAAATTTTTTGTGAATACTTCTGAGCAACTATGTAGTAAATAATGTAATTTTAGTTTATTGGACAATCCGAGAATTTTGTATCTAATTTATGTGAGGAACCTTTTCAGAGACAGCTTTTTTTTAACCTATAACGTCTTTGGAAATTCATAGACTCACTATGAGTTTTAAAATATCTAATTCTGCACCCAAAGATTCTTTTTTCAATAATATTTCGAAGAAGGTTTCGCTACTTATTGCTTATGTTTTAAGTTATTTTTTTAATCTCAGCGTTTATCAAGGAATATTTCCTGATGAGTTAAGAGTAGCTGAAGTAATTCTCATTTTAAAAAGACCTATTTATATACTGCCTGCTATTTAAAAAATTTTTGAGAAAGCTATTAACTCCAGAATATTACAGTTTCTTAATAAAGGTAAATTTTTTAGTGACGCACAATTTGGTTTTAGGAAAAAACGAAGTACCGAGGATGCACTTATAAAGTTTTGCAGTGAAATTTATAGTGGTATTAACAATGGTAATTTCTGTAGTGGTTTATTTATTGATATCACTAAAGGGTTTGATACAGTGAGTCATGATTTACTATTAACTAAAATTTATAATGCGGGGTTTAGAGATTTTATTTTTAATTGGTTCGAGTCATATCTTAATATTACGAAGCAACGAGTCAAATTGAATGGAAATTTCAGTGAGCTTCTTAGTATCAGGGTTAGTGTACTCCAAGATTCAGTATTAGGTCCTGTTCTATATCTTATTTTTATTAATTCATTATTGCAACAACAATTT
Source organism: Argyra leucocephala (assembly GCA_963942445.1). Taxonomy (NCBI): domain Eukaryota; kingdom Metazoa; phylum Arthropoda; class Insecta; order Diptera; family Dolichopodidae; genus Argyra; species Argyra leucocephala. The sequence continues at coordinate 64,873,086 of OZ012681.1, read as the reverse complement.
AAGGGTATACCTACAGCTTTTGCTGATGACAGTGCTTTTTCATAAAACAATAATAATCTACTTGACTTATTTTGCGATTTTAATTTTGACTTGGACCTAATTCGAAAATGGTTTTATGTTCATAAGTTTGTTATAAGTAATAAAACTAGAATTATGCAATTTAGGCTTCATAATTGTCTCCTCGAGAATTTTAGCCTTTAACTTAGGAGGTGAAATTTTTTAACATAGTACTGGACGTGAGAGAAAATTTTACACCATTTTTTTTTGTTTATATTTTAGAAGGAATATAATATTTTTTATAATTTTTTTTTTTGGCTAAGTTAGTTCTAAATGTTATATTAAAAAAAAAAAAAAGAATTTAGTAGTAAGGGTTTTAAAAAATTGGTACTTTATTTCACAAGCTTTTTCTAAATTCAAAAAATAGTAATAGTTCTTATATTTACATAACAACATAAAAAAAAGGTAAACAAAAAATAAAATGACAGTTTTTCACAGCTTAATATACAAATTTAAAAAAATAAATAGAAAAATTCAAAAAGTTTTATATCTTAGAAAATAACAACCAGTCTCTTCAGGTAATAATTTCATTCGTCAAAATCAGTAATCAAAATCAGTTTATACACGTACTACGCTTGCTACAGCCCATACATTACACAAATCATTGTGATGGTTTTTGACAAATCATCTGTGATGGTTATTTTCGTTTTAATCTGTTTGGACAAATATAGGACAATTTGTTTGATGTGGAAGTAGAGGGCAGCTGCATTACAGGTGGTAGGAGAGAATCTGAACCCAATATTCTTTGAATAATATCAGTTTATCAAATATATCAGTAATATATCAGTTTTCAATTATTTTTTAAATATTTCTAAAATAGACGCTCATGGATCAATTATAAATCTCTGCGGTCTATCAAAAGTGTTATCAAATCGTAAACAAGAAAGTATAGTAAGAATTCGAACCCCATACATTACAGTTCTGAAAATGTCTCTCCCTGTTCCGCTTTTACAAATATTAATTTTGTAAACTCTCGATTTGACTTGAAAACTGATGTTTAAATTATAATATTCCTAGAAATGCTCTAAATTCGATTTTATCTAAAGGTATTGTTTCTACTTTTACTGTTGATTCAAATCTCAGTTTTTATTTTGTATTGGTATGTTCGATGATCTTATCTTCAATAGAATCATCAAAAATTTGGGACCAATATTAATACATTTTATTTTCTGTTTCATAGTTACTAGCTGCGGTTACTGAAGTTTGTAATATTACAATATTATGCAGTGGAGTTCTAAACTGGAGTTCTAAAGGGGAGACTAAATATCTGTGGTTCATTTGCTGCCCACTTAAAACGGTTTTTTCCATAAAAACAATTCGTTTCAGCTTCGCGTTCACCAATGTGTTCAATATTTCCGTTTCCTTCACTTACGGTTTCATCATTTACTCCTCGTTGTCCGTTTCGGATATTTCGGAATTATTATCGCTATGGCAAGGCAAAAATTTGGATCAAGAACTTCGTCATCAACTTTGCTTATATCACAATTATTTTCTTCATCAGAAATTTCATCATAATTTTTTGAAATCTGTCTTATTCTAGATTCGTTCATTTTGGTTGATCTTGCAATGGTGCAATTTCTATAATCGGAAAATTATAAAAACGGGTTAAAAAGTTGTATAGAATTTGAAAATGGATGATTTTAAAAGATTTTTTTTCTATTAAAAACTAACATTAAACTGGAGGTGTAGTAAAATATTTTCTATTAATTGCTCACGTTAACTTAGACGTGGTAGTAAAAAATTTTCTAAAAAAAAATCCCACAATTAATGACGAGTGGTAGTTTTTACACCTCTTCCCAAATTTCTCTTCTCGAGCTTTACTTACAACATGACAAATAATACTGTGGATAAGAGTATAAGATAATACGAGGGTACTGAGGATATCAACTTGTGAGAGAGCAATGGACAGAAGTAATAAGAGAAAAAAAAGAGAGTGTAAAATTTAAGAGAAGAGAATATAACTGTTAGAAATATAGTTTTTAATGAAATATTAGTTGATTTCAATCTATCAATCCAATTACATAGTCTGTCTGCTAATCTACTAATTCAACTAAAGTATTATTACTAAAATATTATTGATAGGAACATTTTGGATTTTGATAATTTATAATGTAGTACAACCTAGAATGCTCTAATTTTGATTTTTCACTATATATAACGTCAGGAAAAAGTTACGTAGTAACGGGTATTTCACTAGTTCATATAATAATGTCTAGGGTTAATCACTAAAAAACTAAAAAAAAAATTTCTTTTCTATATTTTAGACCCCGCTTAAACCGAACTTAGTCATAAAAACTTTATCAGATAAGCGCTATTAAGATATAGAAAAAAATAGCGAATTGTGTTTATCTGAAAAATTTGTGGTGTGAGTGAAGTTGGTTTTAACATATGGCAGAATGAAAGCTTAAAAAACATCATGAACACCATGACATAAGTACAACTGAAATTGACTACAGCACAACTACTGATAAAATGTTAAATATTTCTACTTTGAATTTTAATCTACAACTTTTTTCATCTTCTACAAAAAAAGATTGCAATATCTATTTACTTTTTTGATCTTTTTTCGTAATTCAATTATCAACCATTTAAAATATTGATTTTATTCAAATACGAAAGAAAACAATTTTTCCACGAATAGCAGCTATCTTGAATTTTTTCCTTATTTCATAATTTTCATTTTAAAATTTTCTATTAAATTGCATTGTAAAATAATTTACTTAAAAAACTAAAAAAAAAAAAAAATTTCAAATATTTGTTATTTGCCAAAGTTTTTCTCGTTTAAAAAATGGCAATAATAATTTTAAATTTTTATAAGTATAGATTGGTATTTTCATCATTAAGATATTTCATTTCTTTGATATGAGAAAAAATAGTAGTAAAATCAACTGAAAATATAATACAAGAAAATTAGAAACTCAAAGGTTCTAGCTTTTCTTTTGAATCACGAGAAAATATTATAAAAAATGAATTTTGTATAATAAATAAAAAATAAAAGAATAATTTCTATGAATTTTATATGAGTGTGAGTGAGTTTCTTTTTATATTATATTGTATCCAAATTCAGATAATAAAAAAAAATATATATTCAAAAAATGAAATGAAATAAAAAATTTTATCTCTAGAAATTTCTAATCAAAATAAAAATAAAAATATATTTTTTCTTTTTTTTAAGAAATTTTTTTTTTTGACTCAGCCACAAAGAAGAAGAAATAAATTAACAAAGCAAATTTTTTAAATTTTAACCTTTGAGTAATATTTGGGTCTAATTTTTACTTTATTAAAACTCGTTTAAAAAATCAAATTACAAAACTTATTTTTATATTTTACTAGCAAAGTCACTCAACGTTGTTCGGGTCCAGCACAAAATATATAAAATTTGAAATTGTGAAATAGGCCAATGATTTGCTTTAATGATTCGGTCAAATTAAAGCTTCTTTATACACAATATTTTTTGTTTTATTTCCTGGAGTTAAGAGCATGGCTCTCTTAAGTCAATTTCTGCTACACTTAAAGTTTCCCCTTTTGTTTTATTTATGGTAATAGCAAAGCATATTTTTATGGAAATTTGAAGCCGTTTAAATTGGAAAGGGTAGTCAGATGGAATTAATGGTATTCTAGGAATGAAAACATTACTCTCGGCAGAGAATCCTTTGCGCCATTTACGTGATTTGCGTCAATTGCGTCATTTGCGTCAATTGCGTCAATTGCGTCAATTTCGTCATCTGCTTCGATTTCGTCATTTTCGTTAATTGCGTCAATAGCGTCAATAGCGTCAATTGCGTTATTTTCGTGTTCTGCGTCATTTTCATCAATTGCGTAATTTGCAGTTAAATTCAGAACTTTTCATTTACTTTATGTAATTTTTTTCACTATAATTTAAATTTTAATTAGAAATTTATAATCAAAAGCACAAACTTCTCAGCATAAAGCTATTGGAGCTACCACAAAATAATAAAAAATATGAACTTACTGATTGGCAACGTATCATTATACCTTGAGTTTTAATCCTAATGGGAACGGTTTTATGCCACTAAGATCATTTATAACAATTCACACATATAGGGGAGTTAATCCCTATTTATACTTATTATGTGTACCTATACATAATATATTATTGGTTAATTCGTAATTACATGTAGTATTTATTTTATTTAAAATAAAATGATAGAATAGGCCGGACCTTACATAATTTTATCAATTAATAATAAATCATTAATTTAAATCTGGTATTAATAACCAATTATTACCTTTTTAATTTCAATCTCATATCTATGAAAATATAAAATGGAAAAAAGTTATAACAAAGTTAAGATACAACACACCATTCGATTTAACCCAACAAATATCACAATTGGACTTAAGCTTAGCATACCTGTTGCAGAGCCCTGATGTTTTGCATTATAATAAAATTTAATTCAAATATATTTATTTTTATATACTTTGATTTTTATATTTTTTTTTAATTGTAAATATTATTGTAAGATTAATAAATTAATTATTGTAACTTAGTAAATAAAATTAAATAAAATAAAATAAAAAACCACAATTTTGAACTTGTTCACTCTAAACAAAAATAAAATAAAATTCAAAATTTAATTAAAATGTGCTGGAAGCAAATACAATTAGATAGAAAAACCTGCGTTAAATATTGATGATGAAAACGAGCTTTCAGTGACGAATAAACTGATATAATGAGATAAATTTTAGAGCTTCCAGCGACAAGGAATTACATACTTCTCTAACTGCTATAGTAAAATAATTTTTTAAACACAGTAGCTCCTAGTAATTAATTACAAAATGTTAACTAAGTAAAAAGATCAAGGATGTCTATTATCGGTTCTGTTTCAATTTTTAATATCACTTTATTTTTTTCAATTAATTTATTTTGATTTTTTAGCTTTTTTTTAACCGTTTTTGGCTTTTGGGATCTCAATACAGCTAATAGTCGTCTTAATGCAGCTTGTTTAAGATCAATTAATATATAAATAATTGCAAACAATTTTTAAATACCCTCGTGGTCATGATTTAAAGCTAATATGGACAATTTGCATATTTGTCCTTTTTAGTAATATATTAAAGTAAAAGTTTTTACCAAAATGTAGAACAACAGCCATAGCGTTTTTTATGAACCAAACCACTACACTCAATTAACAAGATAATGAAAAAATGGATAAAATAATATGTTAATTAGTATACTACTCATAGTATTGCAAAAAAAGTTAGTCCTCAACTTGTACCTTCAGTACTGACATAATTATTTCCGATTTTGTTTTATCATTTTGCTAATTAAGTTTCAGTAGATGAGTGATAAATCAAAACTTTTATGAATACTAATCGCATACACAACATGTTTTAATGTGGTGAGTTGAAACGTGTCCCAATCTTTTTCTAATAGAGTAACAGTGCATTAAAATTTGATGGCAGGCAGAAAGCCGAGAGTTCCATAGTGATATCTTAAACTTTATACAACATTTGTTCAATGTAATGCTCAAACATATATCAGTCGAGAAAACTGGACTGTGTACTATGAAAAATTTCTGGATATTCCAAGGAAGAATCTTTTAGATGTCGGTCAGGTTGTTGAACATCCTCTCTCAACAGCCTGAGGCTAACTTTCACCATACTTGTGCTGTCGCATAAAACAAGCTTTATTTCTTTATTGAAATATGATTAAAGGTTTTGACAGATTAAGAGATTTTTTTTGTTTTTTAATAGATCTTTATTTATTTTCATAACAGTTACAAATTAGAAATATTTTCACATAACAAAAAACTTATAAACTAAGTGAATCACCTAATGTGGATTAATGTTACATTCAATGTCTCTCATCGGAGAACTCTAAATGAATAATTTTACAAATTTAGATATGAAACTGTTTATAACTGTATTTTGACAAACTGTTTATAACCTGTATTTAAATTAAATTAACATATAAATTGAAAAATAATTACAAAAAAAAACAATTCTAGATTATTTTAATAATTTTGATGAAACTTAATACTAAGATGGGAATTTTGGGAAGGAATGTTGTAATAGTGTAAAAGGAAATTTGTATTAGTTTTTTGAAGTGATTTTAACCACCAGTAATTGTTTTTATTGATGTGCTGTCTGGAGTCTTTATTAGATAATATCTGTACTAAATGTTAAGTCAGTAATATTAATTGGCTGAGATATTGCTCGATATTCTTGTTTGTGTCTCTTCTGTCGAAATGGTAGAGAATTGGCATATTATTCTCTATATATAATATTTTATATATAGATATCATAATATTTTATACTACACTAACACTATCGAAAGATCGTACTCTAGACAAAGCACCATACAACTGTGAAATAGAGAATTGTGTTTTTAGTGAAATATTTGAATAAGTATTAAAATGTTAAACTATTTTTAAAATATTAAATAAAGTGAATTTTAGTTATAAGTTTTTCAATTTGTAACTTATTTATTATGTAATATGTAAAACATTGATTTTTTTTAAGAAAATAAAGTAAATAAATAAATAAAATAAATTGTTTCATTTATAATGCTAATGCTAGACCGGCGAATGTTACGCCGGGAATAGCTAGTAATTTACAATATTGTTTGATCTATTTTTAACTATTTTTTTTATATTTTTTATTTAGGTATTTATTTATTTATTAAACAGTAGACCTGTAGATAAGTCCATAGGCCTACTTCAGGTTTATATTTTTTTCACTGTATGTATTAAAATTTTATTTTCACAACAGGTAGGTAGGTGTTATAATACGTACGGTATCATAAATTATTATAGTTGTAATTATTATTGTTATTTAAATAATAATATAAAATGAATAAAAAAGTAAATAAAATTATAATTTACAATATTTATAATATACTTAATATGTATTATATAATAAATAATAATTTTATTTGTCTTTCATAGAATCAAATTGAAAATTTTGACCGCTAATAGTTTTGAAGAAAAACTTTTATATAAGGCAGCGTTTATACGTTTTTGAATTGTGTTTATAACGTATAAATGATGTTCATTAAAGTTTGACATCCGACTTTGTTATAGAATATCATAAATTCTTTTTTTTTAAATAATAGTGCTAGACACGCATTTTCGTATTTCGCAAGTTGAAACAGTGAATTTTGCGAGAAAAGGTATTTATAAGCTCCTAATTGTGTTATGCCAATATATTGAAAGATATACATTAAAAAATACAAAAAATGTATATTAAATATTATTATTATTCATCAATACAAATAATACTTGAATAATTGATTTACTATTTAAATATTTATATTTTATAAATGTTCTGAAATTACACTGAATATTTATATTTGTTTATAAGTATTTATTATTAGTACTCGTCACGCATATTCGTATCTTCGTATTTTGCAAGTTTAGAAAGTGGATTTTGCATGAAGAAAATATAGTATACTTTGCAACTATTTTTGTTTATCTTTGAGATATGTAATTAAAACTTTTGAAATAAAATTTGATGTAATTGCAATAAAATTTGTAAATGTAATAAAAATAAGTAAAACAAAACCTTCATGAAACAAAATCTGATGTCTAAACGCTCCCTAACAAATACTGTTAATAGAGACGTACATTTGAACAAAATGTGGCAAGCAGAGATGTCGCTGGCAGTATAGATATGAAATTAAATGCATTTAAACTAAATACATACCACACCCACATTAAAAATACATTAAAATAGCCATAGATACGTTTTTTGTGTTTTTTTTATTATCATAATAGCCCTAACCTAACTATTTCAAAACTCAAAATAAAAAAACAAAACATTTATTTATAGAATTCATTATATTTTTATTTCACTTCTTTTAAATTTTGGTTTTGACGTTTTGTTATGATTAGGTATGACCATTATAGTAAAGGTTGTGATTTGTTACGACTTTGTTAAATCATATCGAATCATATAGGTCATTTAACGAAGTATCATATGACATCATATGACGCCCTATGACTATTATAGTCAGGGGTAAAGCCAATAATTATGCTTTACGAGTAAAAAAAATTAATTTCAATTATTGGAATTTCTGAACATGGGTGAGGAAAAAATATATTTTCTAAATTTATTATTTGTTTTACCGGTAAGTTTTTTTGTAATATCGTAATATTTTAGCAAAGCTATTTTAATTATTTATAAATTGATATAATAATAATATTCTGATAATTCGGTTCTTGTCTTTGCTATTTTTTTTTGTTAAATTAATTCATATTTTCAGATAGCCAATGCTTTGCTCAATAGGTGAATTGTTTTTAGGTTAATTTTAATTTGTTTTTTGTTTTATTTGGTTTTATGGTTTTGTGGTTTATGTCTTTAAATAAAATTTTTCACACTATCGTAATTCTTAATAGTTCTAATAAAGTTGTCTAATCTAGTTGAAAAAAGCTTTGTGAAAAGTTTGACAGATATTTAAGCGTATTAATATATAAGATTATGAATGTATTAATTATTGTTTTTAGAGAACTACTTGATTATTATTTAAGAAATAATATTTGTAATTTCAGACTAGATTTTATTATAAATGAAAAAACAAAAAAAATGCTGATGTATAATGCTATTAAATTGTTTAATGAATTACCAAATGAAATAGTTAATGAAATAGATTTAGTAAAATTTAAAAAAAAAATTATTGAATGTGTAAAAACTAAGTTTGGTTTATGTACAAAGTGTATTTTAATTTTTAAATATGTATTTTTAATATGTATTATGTATATAAAAATAGTTTAGAACTAAATAAATAAATTAAATGAAAAAAAAAAAAAAATTATTTAAATATAGACAACCTTCCGGTGGAATGTAACCTGAATTAAGTGTTTGATGTTATATAATATGTGTCCTCTGGATAGATTGATTGACAAATAGGGCTATTGTCGGTAGCATTTTGTGCTTTAAAAAAATTTTTTCTGATTAATGAGATTATAAAATTATCAATTCTTATGATATTCGATTTATTATAAATATATTATTTATTAGACAAATAATGTTTATATTCACTATTTTTTTGACGGTATTCTCCTAGGCAAGCCCTGATACATGTTATATTAGAAGAATTGAATTCTATTTATATAGAATACAACAGATTAAGAGATTCGACAGTTATCAGTATTGACAAGTCACTTTTATTTAATTTATTTTTTTATTTCATTTTTATTGTGAGTTAAAATCAAGCAAGTTACAAAAATTCCATTGAACATGGGAGTATAAGACTATAATTATTGATTTTGTTTCCTATTTTCAGAATTTGATTACTCACCTATACCATAATTTTTAATTTTCATTATATATAAAAAAAAAAAAAAAATATTTCAAACAAAAGATATTCTATTTAAAATTTACCTATAATGTTTATAAACAGTTAACATAACAACACATATCAAAAACTCATTAAATAACATTTGCTGCTTTACTTAGCGTATATCTAAAAACAAAAACAAAAAAAAAAAAAAAAAAAAACCTTTTCAAATTATTTACATATTAAAATTTTCCCACTGTGTATCTACTACTCAACATTAATTTACATTTACTTTTAGATGACTTTGTATGATCACGATTTTATTTAGTACACAAATTATTGGAAAATACATTGAGTATACGCAAATAAAAAAAAATTATTCACATCACACAGTTAAGTAGATAGGTAGTAAGGTAGGTGCTATTATATACATACATAGCTAGGTATATAATATTATGTAGATAGATAGTGTGTATATGAACATAAAATCTAAGTGTACTTTAAAAGAAAACTTAAAAACAGTTAGAAAATTTAACATAAATATTATATGCTCGTGTCTTACATATTTAATGATATTTTTAAAAGCAATTGTTTTTCCATTTAAAAATTTTCTGTCTCTTTTTTTCATTTTTCTTTTTAGAAAATGTGAATTTTTTTTTTATTATATTTTTGTATATAATAGTAGTTACCTAATGCCTATTCTAATGTTATTTAAAATATTCTGAATATAATATTTTTGATTTAAAAAAAAAAAATTCAAGGAGCAGGAAAAATACAAAATAAAAAGAACAGAATTTTAAGAGCTTCGTTTTAAAAAATCATGAATTTTTGTTTTTGTTTTTATTTTTTTCTTTTTACGTTGAAGACTTTGTCTCGTGATTTTATACAAAAAATAAAACACTAAAGTAGAGCACGTACAACGAGCAGTCACAAAATAAAATCAATAAAAAAAAAACAATGCTGAACTGCTTTTCTTGTTGTTGTTTTTTTTTGTTATTTAACAATATCGAACACGACAGGATATCACATCATCAGATGTCGCAGGATATAAATTAGTATTATTGGCAATTTTATAATTTTTTATAATTTAGACTTTATAAAAGGTATCATGAATTTGAAGAGAATTACCCGTGCATAAATAACAGTTAAATTAATTGAAAGGCTTTTACTGATAAAAAAAAAAAAAAAAAATCGAATATTTTATTTTTTTTTATTTAAAAATCTTTTAAAGAATTTTTGATAGGTCTTGTATTGTAATTTATTGGAGAAGTTTATATTATTAAATGATTTTTTTATATTATAGATATTTTTTTTATTTATTGAAATATTTTGGACTTATCTATTATAAAAAATTTAAAACTTTTAGAATTTCACGATTTTGAGAAACTTTTAAAGATTTAAACAAAATTTTGTAGACTTTTAATATTTTTGTATTTGTTCAAATATTTTTTTGTTTTTTTATTTTAAATATTTTCTTTGATGTTTTGAAGTTTTTAAAGATTCTAAAAAATCATAAAACTTTAATACACATTAAGAGTTTTTGAAAAATTCAAAAATCTACGATTTAAAATACTTAAATATTTAATATATATATATATATTTAATATATATATTTATAAAGATATTTAAATAGAAATATTTTGGGACACTTATTTGTAGACTTTTTGAGAACTAAGACTTAAGGGCTTAGAAAGTTTTCAGAATTTTTTGGAATATTATTATATCATTATTATTCAATAATATTTTAATATAGTAAATATTTTTGGAATATTTTAAATATTTTGGAATTTTGTTTTTAAGGATTGCATATTTTAAAATTTTTTTGGTAGAAATTTTGTAGATTAAAAGACCTAATTAAATATTTATATATTATGTATAAATTTTGTTATTTTCAGAAACTATTAAAATGGTTTACACCTTTTAGGAGCATTGTTTCAACTCTCAGTAAAGCTATCAGTTAACATTAACTTAAAATCAGGGACTCGTACTAAAAATATTAATAAGAAATATAAAGGAAATAGTCGTATTCTGAATTTATACAAAAATATGAAAGTCGAGGTGAACAAATTAAATGTTCATGCTAACTCTAATGAAGTCCAACATGGAATATCTAACGGTAAAATTTTTTGGAATTTCTATAATACAAGCAAAATCCAAGTGTTGAAACCTTAATAAATAATAATGATACTATCACTAATGAGCATGACATAGCTAATAAAATGAACTCTTATTTTGTTAACGTGACTAATGCACTTAATATATCTGTAGTCCGATTGATTACATGTTTATAAATAGAACTTCAAGAACAATCCACAACAACTTTGATATATGTCCCACCAACAGAGCAGAAATTGAACAGATTATTGCAAATCTAAAACTGTCCACTGCCACAGGTTATGACAACATATCAACTAAGTTTATTAGTCAAATTAATAAATAATTATTTTCATAACTCAATATTTCCACAGTCCCTTAAAACGGCATTAGTTACACCTATCCATAAAGCAGGAAATACAACTGATCCATCAAATTACCGTCCCATTTTTGTCCAAACCAGTCTTCCCAAAATATTTGAACTAGTTATTTAAACACCGCCTTAATATTTATCTATCAAATAATAACATTCTACACGAAGAGCAATATGGTTTCGAAAAAAATTCAAATACAACAGCAGCGTGCTTAGGTTTAACCAACTTTGTGACAAATAATATTTTGATTTTGTGGAAAATTTGTTGCAATTATATCTTTGGATTTTGAAAAGGCATTCGACTGTGTGTAGACCTTGAGATTCTCTTGTCGAAAATTGATAACCTTAACCTTCATCCGTCCCTAAAAAAAAGTAACACTAAAGGACCTTGGGTCAAAATAGACCCATATATGATTTTATACTAAAAAGCAATTTATTTTATTTTTATTTTTGTTAATTTATTGCTAATAAGTTTAAATAAAAGTAAATAAAATATTTCACATAAATTCAATCCGATTAAAGTACATAAATTGAAGAAAAAAACTTGCTATGCTACATAAATATATCTCATTTCATACACTGGTGACACATGGTATATGGTATGAGTTTTACAGATAAATATATTACAAATGTGCGCTTTGAAGTGTGCTTGTTATCAAATTTTTGGCAAAAATTGCAACGGCCTCTTTTCTTTTCAGTTTGGTTATTTGGAGATGTCATTGGTGAATAGTTTGTTGCGTTAGCGGTTGTAAGGTTAGCTATAAAATTTTGACACGTCTTATATGTTGGTGAAAATAACAACTGGCCATCTGTTTGTTTTCCTTTTACGAGTATAACTAGCTATCTTTTTATCTACTGTGTCTACGCCGCCATTGGCCCAATTATAGTCTAAAATTATCTGTGGTTTTTTTTCGGTGTCGCGTCAAACGTGTGCTGCGATCATCAAATCTTATGACTCTTGAAATAACTTTGAATCTCTTGAGGGACATAGTGGCACGGAAAATATATCGGCCTTTTTTCTCGTCCCACAAGTTTTCAAGTGTTTCATTGTGAGATTTGAATACACCAGCTAATATCAAAAGACCAATGAAGGCTTCCGGTTCTATGGTATCTAAAGGTTTCCAGTTTTTCTTGATATACTCGTTGTCCTTCAAAATTTGTATTGTCAATTATAATTTTTTCAATACTCTTTGTAATAAGCAACTAAAAAGCTGAAATTTCATCAGATATACGACTAGCTGCGTATCTTGTAATCCCTGGAGTAAGATGTATTATATTTGAAGAGGAAGCTCGACCACCTTGAGTAAAGGGCTCAGAAAACCATTGAATATTTTTACCCATGGATAAGTATGATGTCAGTGGTAACGGCAACGGTAGTTCTGGATAAACATCCTCGTAGGTATCATACGAACTCTCATCAAATTCCACATGATCTGAAGTTTCTAAGCAGGTATCATTTTCAGATAATAATGCAGCACATATGTCATCTTCGTTCCGCAACAACTTGCAAAGGTTTACAAATTCTTTATTTGTTGTAGTAAAACCCAAAATTATTAAAAAAGCACTTACCCTTTCATATATTTTTATATTATTTTTCGAAAAACAATTTTCAAAAATAATGTCGATACTTTAAAATTTACTGAACTCTAAACGTAGCACATAAAACTTTCACAAGCCACACTGACCAGTTTTTCGTTAGAACTAAAATATATATGTATATTTACTTTATGATTACTACGACTTTTACGACGAATTGAAAACAAAAATTACAATTCGGGGATTTCCCTAATTAGATGCTTGTATACAAATATTTTACATTCTCAATGCTATGAATAAATGCATATCTAGTACTAGGAATTACTATAGGCCATTTAAGACCCAAGGAGCTTTAGTGTTACTTATTACAAAAAAGGTATAACGGTTAATCGTAATTTATTCAAATTTTGTGTAATATTTGTTTTCAACATATTTGATAAAGTCATTGTGTTATATATTTGTAACTATTATATTTAACGAGAAATTTGAGAGTACATTTTCCTTTGGGTCAAAATAGACCCGAAGGACGGATGAAGTTTAACTTTCATCTTAATGATGTGATTTTCTTCAAAACATAATATTTAACTGGTAGAATACAAAAAGTCAAAGTAGGATCGTTCTTCAGCAACATCTTAATAATAAAAAAAGGAATTCCACAGGGATCAATTTTAGGACCAGATATTTTGAAAATATATATGACGACTACCACGCTTAGATCTTCCAGGATCTATTCATCTATATGCCGACAATGCTATTGTAAGATATGCTGCGCCAACAGAAAATTCATTGAGGAATTCCATAGAAAATGATTTAAATAAAATAGAACCAACAAAATTATTTTCAGGAATTGTTTCGTTCATCATAACACTACTAGAACTCATCAGTAGGTAATTATAGTGTTAGACTACCTATACAAATCCTGATTTTCATATTGATTGGCTTTATAACTTATTACAATAAGTCAATAAGACCTTTGATATGAAAATCGATCAAAATTTGTGGTAAAATGAATTTTTTACAAAATAAATTTATATAAATATAAATTTTTTAAAACCGTTACATCATTTCATTTTTAATAAATTGAACTCGTTCTTTTTATTAAAAGTAAAATGATGTAAAGGTTTTAAATATTTATATTTATATAAATTTATTTTGTAAAATGGAACAATGGATTAAGTATCCTAAACTGCAACTAAACGTTAAAAAAACAAAAATTTTTAGATCTTTGATTTTCTCGCATAATTCTACAACCTTATGCACTGTAGACAATCTATGTTATTTAGGATTGATAATTGATAGGAAGGTCAAATGGATAGATCATATTATTCAACAATTAATTATCCGCAAAATTTAATTAGAATTTTCAAAAATGAAATAAAAATATAGCTATATTAAATCAAAACCCAATAAATCAAAATCAATAGTTAGGGAACAATAAATTATGTGATAATTATAATAATGTAATAGTAATGATTATGATTTATGTTTGATTATGATTATTAAAAATTGTATGGAAACAATATTGTTGTTGTAATTGTGTTAGCAGGTGTGAAAAAATTAAAGACTTATAATGTAATAATTAAAAAAAGAAAAAAAAAACAGGAAAAATGAAATAATTTAACTTGGCTATTTTTTATTAATTTTATATAATTTTCCTCATCGTCTTCTTAATAAAAACTCGTTAGCTTATTTAAATTAAATTGAATTATATGCAAAGTTAAACCTAAGCTATGATCAATAAAACTAAATTTAATTATCTATTACGCATTTGATATATATGAATTATAAAACAAAATAAACTAAGAAAAAAAAAAACTGACAGTAAAACTTGGGTTTTTTATTAAATTAGTTTTTTCAACTTTCAGTAAAGTTTTTACAGGCAGTTAAACTGAAATTTAATTTCACTGTAGGAAGAAAAAATAGTGTTTTAATTAGTAAGTTAATAGTTTTCCCGAGACTTTTGCTCCTTTAAACAAAAGAAGTAATTCGAGAACATATTGTGCTGTATGGCATGAAACTCTGGCATGTAGAAAAGCAGAGCAGAAAATGTTGACTCTCTAATACATGAAGAACGAGATGAAAACAATTATATTTTGAGCGGATAATTTGTACAGCTCAAAATAAAAGCTGGTTGATTTTCTCAGCGCTGATGGTTATAATTGTAAACCAACTAGATGCAGTTCGATTCAAATTCCTTACCAAAGGTAAGGATAATATATAGGATTTCGAAGAACTATGCTAAGGTTATAAAAAGTTCATGTAAAAATTTACGAATTTTAAAATTGGAACAGTTTCATCAATGGAAGTCACTTAAACGGCCTTTAATGAAAAAGAAAAATATTGATAATATGAAAAGTTTTAAATTGTGAAAATTGGTTGAGGTAAAATTTACAAAAGGATGCCTAACATTTGAATACAAGAACGCTTTCGTTAATAGGAGTTTGAAATATCAAAAGTCTTAATAACTTCTGACCAAGCCAACTACTGGGAAATTACATTCTTTATAATTAATTATAACTTTTTTATTTCTTAGTACTTTTTTACACAAGATATTTATTTTCAAGACTGAATTATTTTTGTTAAATTTTTATTTTCAATTGACTAGTTTTTTTTTTGTTTCGTTGTTTATTCCAAATGAATTTAATGTATTTTAATAAAGTACTAATATGATTGATATGATTTAAATATTTTATTAATTTTTCTTTTTGTTTTGAGATTTCATTATCAAATTACCGCTTGCTTTACTTGCTTGCTTGATTGCTTGCTTGCTTACTATAAAATACAAATATTGTGTTTTTACATGGGTTTTCTTCGCTGAAATTTTAAATAATACCCATTTAAAGCAAAAAAGCTTTTCACAATTACTCAAAGTCAAGAATAATCGAATCGAAATTGTCTTAAAAATAAGCATACTTGTTGTGAGGTTTCACACTTTATTGTTTTTCTTAATTCCTCGAAAACGTACTTGAAGCAATTACAGTGTTTTTTCTTAGGATAGCCGAATTGTGATAATAATGGTACTACTTATATAAAGATTCTGTGAAACAGGTTCTATGCTACTAATTAAATTTGCATCAGCTTATATAAAGTTATCACTGATCGCAAAAAAATGTCATGTGCAAAGTCCGCATTTCTCATAATAAGTAAATTTCTAAAAGTTACCGGCGCAAAAGAATGTACTCATGTCAGCGGTTGGCCAGTGAGCCAATGTGCCCAATGCTGAAATATACCGAAAACAAAAAAGTTATTTTTTATTAAATGCACAAGCCGTCATTAATTCAAATTTAGAAAAAATTGACATTGTTAATCGGTGGCCAAGATATGCACACGATAATTTGATATCTTCCGTTGCTCGTGTTTCAGAGAATAAATGATTAGTAGTTTTTATAACGATTGCTTCATTCTAGAGACAGGATAGTGGATTGGATACGCTTTTAGTTCGTATTTGTTGACGCCCCTATCCAAGTCTGAAAAGAAAAGTGAAATTATTTACAATCAGCCATACCGGTGAATTCGATTCGATATAAAATTATTCGAATTTTCTCAATTTGATTCGAAAAGAATTTCTTACCGGCGAATTCGATCGAAAGACTAATTTTGTAATCATAATTCAATCAAATTGTAATCAAATAAAAAATATAACGAAATGTAATTACTTTTATGGCAAACAGTCGTATTTCTTTTCTTTAAGTTGGTACACTTTTTTAAATATTGAGTTTGCTCTGACACATTGCTATTAATTTCTTTAAAAAATTTTCAGAATATGTATATAAGTTTTTCTTTTCTCTGAAAGATATTGAAGCAGCTGTTACTGTCATTTATGTTGAAATTGACTTCAGTGAAATATTTCGTCTATTAAGTTGTGTTTGGTTTTCTTGTGTACTGTTATCCAAGTTTATTTGATTTTCTTGCTGTTATATTTCAAGTCTACAAAAGATTTTGAACCACATAATACATCAATAATTCATTTAAGCTATTACTCATGTTTAAGTTTTCAGCACATTACTCCCAAAAACTTATTGTCAGGTTAGAGTATTTTCCTTTTTTAAACCATTGTGCTAAATATTCATTTTTTTAGCAAATGTAAAAACAATTCAAGTTGCTAGTAGTAAATTGTGGCCCAAATCAATAATACATAATTAATTAGCTAAAATAATAAAATAAACAATAAAACTTTTAACTTACTTTAATTTTTTTAAATATTTTTCTTATTTCAAAGCAAAACACTTTTAAATACAAGAACACAAATGGTTATTCGTTTATAAAATTTTGAACGAGCAAATTTTCGATCAAAAATATTTAATTTTTTTTTTAAATCGAATTCATCGGTTGAAAAGTAATCGATTGTTATTCAATCGAATTCACCGATACGACTGAATGAATCGCATTTTCGATTTGTTGTAGAACGAGGATTTGGATAAAAGACGTTTTCCGGCTTTGTTAGTTCGTACGCAAATAAATATCAATACTGCCATGGTTGTTTAAGTGGCATGCTCATCAATAATACATAATATTGCACAAAAACTAAAAAAAAATGATGCTCCAGTAGATTTTTTAATTCCCACTTATTATTCAAATTCTAATATTATTGGTAATAACGATGATAATATTTCTAAATATTATATGAAAAGAACAACTAACAATGACAGCAATAATAGAGTCAGATCAGTTTTAATAAGATAATATTTTTCAAAGTAATTGAAACAAAGTAATTATTAATTTGAATTTATTAATAATAATAATAATATCTTCTCTTTAATAATTTTTTTACACCAGTTTTTTAAACTTTAATATCACCAATTCTATAAAATTTATTCCTTATCTTCAATATTCAAAAAGTCAATTAAAAACCCATTTACATAATGTATAAAAAAAAAAAAAATTCTTTTATTTTCATAAATCGTTTATAAAATTAATTTTCTATTAAATTATGAAAAACTTCATCATTTGCTGTAAAATGATCTAATCTTCCATTATTTGCTTAATTTTGAATTTTTTTTCTCTATTTATATTCAAAATTAATAAACAAAAGTGATGTTTAAAATATAAAAAAAATACCAAAAAATCTACTGCATGAAAACGACACTGATGTAAACTGACACGATGAAATAACCACATTTTAAAAAGTATCAGTTTACTGTGACTCCATGATAAACAGTTTCAATACTAATACCTTTACTGGAAGAAGAAAAAATTGGCATTAAAATATTTTAATTAAGAATTTTACAAATTTTTTTTTTGTAAGTTTCAAAATTAAAAAGATTTGAAAATGGTAAATATTTGATTTAGAATTGCTCTTTTGAGCTACCTAGTAATGTAATAAATAAATATTGAATACTGCAAACAAAATATAAGTAAATAAATTAAAAACAAAAAATTTAGTAATGATTACTCAAATTTATTTCATTTAAAAAAATAAAATCAAATTTAATCATTATGTTTTTCCAAAATTAATTCTTTACTTGTAACTCCGATAGTACATTATCAATCTATGATCAAATTAATAATTACAAATATTTACAATTATTATTCCCAGTAAATTAACAATCATGCAAACATACTCATATTGGTTTTTAAATTTGAATTACATAAAACATAAATTGTATAAAGTTTGATTTTAAATTATGTAACTAGGTATTAGGAATTTTAACACAAAACTTTATTGTATTACATAGAATTTGAGCTACCTAATTCTCGGGATAATAATATTATAAGGATAACAAATTTATTTATTAAATACACAATATTATGTTCGTTATATTATTAGGATACACTACTGAAATTTCAATTAAGGACACTGGTGTAATTATTTTCCTTCTCCGATGATATTTTTATATGAAATCTTGCTATTTTTGCATCTTCATCTCTGAGTTTGTTCAAAATACTAGGAACCTCTTACATATGGACAGCATACTATAATTTTTAATATTCAATTACTTATAGTTTAAAAAAAAACATATTTGTGCAACGAAATGGGATTCTGTTTTTAAGTTCCGAAATATAGTGTCCATTTTGATTTCACTTAATTTGAATACAGTTTATAACCTAAAAATATATTAAATTATTTGATTTACTGTAAAAAATCAATTTGGGTAATATTAATTTTTTTTTTGTCGGAAAAATGTTCAGTATTTAAAATACTACAACTTTTTTGAATTTAACGTTTTAAAGGTATTCGTAACCGTATTTCCATCTTTATTGAGCCAATGATATCCTTTTTCCTTACCATAAATATTAATATTAATAAGTGCAGTTACATGTCACTTTCTAGGAGGCAAACTGTAATTGAATTTTATTATAATATTCATGGGCAATGGTCATGAACATGTTTTTGAAACAAAAAAAACCCGTAAATGTCAACTTGTTGAGCTTTCTACTCTTGAAGCTAGGCAAAATGCTGCTTCCGTGATGTTTTCCTATGATATCTTATCTGACAGAATAAAATGTTCATCTATTCTTCGTCTTTATAATATCTATGATCCAGTGCGCGATTTCAGAAGCCAAAGATTTTTATATCTTCATAGTCATAGAACGAACTATTGTTTTTTCGAACCTATAGCAAAATCTCTGCGCTTATATAATAACAGTTTTTTACTAATTGACTTCAAATACAGTAGATTCGTTTTTACTAGAAAAATCATCACATTTTTTGATGCATTACAATAACTCTTCTAATTTTAATTAATTATAATTTTATTCTACAAATTTTTACTTGAATGTACTGCCAAGCCTTATAATTTCTGTTGCTATTACTATTAATATTTATTTACTAGCTTTGTAACCCGTCATAAATGACGGAAGCAAAATAAATCCTAGTTTTTTTTTTCTTTCATTAGATTCTTTATTCCGAAATTACAGTACTTATGTTTATATCACTTTTTATTTATTTTTATTTATGTTTATATTGGCCTAACACTAATCTTTTTTTTTTTATATAACAGAAAAAGAAGTACCATACCAACAAATTTGTATAAAATGTTTGTATTTTTGTATGGTATACTCGTACTCACTTCCATTTAGTTATAATTCGTTAGTTGGGTTCCATTTAGATTTAGTATAAATTATACCGTATATTAGCGTTATTGAGTCCTCCGGGAGAGCAAATTTCAAAATAGGATCTTATTTTCATATAAATTTTGTCTTTTGTATAATGTATAGGGATCTTATTTTGCTATGAATAAACTGTTATTATGCTATTGTGTTATTTTTAAAAAATATTCATAATTTATATATTCAAAATTTTGTATCTAAATTGGTAAAATTTACAAAAAATACAAAAACATTTTCATCAATAATTTTCAATTTAAAAAAAACAATGTTTTATTATCCGGCGTAGAAGTAGAGTTAATTATCCTACTCTAATTCTGTCAAGTTCTATTGATTGAACAGTGAACCTGAACAGTGAAGTGAAAAGTGAACACTTAACAATGAAAATAAAATAAAATTTTTGGAATGGAGCATATAGAACATACAGAATACAGATACAGCAAATAATAAAAAAAAAACAAAACAAAAATAATTTTTTTTGAGTGAAGTGAGTTACGCACACAATAATGCCAAAAATAAAAGGTAGAAGCAATAAAGTAGTATAAAGTATAATATTATACAATACAAATATGCTGATACACATGTGTATTATTATGTATAATTTTAAGTAATAAGAATAACCTTTGAGTGAATTATGTTTTTTTGTTGTGTTAAATGCTGTTTGCCTTTTGGTTATTATACCATATTAAACTATTGATTAAATTTCTATTAGTCCTTATTATTATAAATCAAAAAAATTGTTTGTTTTATTTATATTATTAATATTATTTATTATTTTTCCTTATTATTTGCGAAGAAGTCTAACATTAAATTAAAAAAATATAGTTCATGTAATCAATTTTTCCTGCAAAGGTTCAGCATGGTAGACAGGGGTTAAAAAAAAGCACCAAAGCAATTTGTATATGCATTTATGCATTTGTATACATATGCAATTTGTATATGTGTTGGAGCGTTACGTCGAACTTACAAACATCCAGATAAATGCAGAATAATATATATATAATACAACTTAACAACTTTTTAACTTAATGTTATTTTTAACTTGAAATTTGTTAATGCATCTTATTATTAATGTTATTTTATATTTAAAATTATTTTTATGTTTAGATTTTTCGTTTTCTATTTCTAATTTATCGTATTTTAGTTTTTAATATTTTATAAGCAAAATATGTAAGGGACTACCCAGTAGATTGAAATAAATAAATAAATAAATAAAATTCTTTTAAATTTCAAAGATTTAGTAAGTATGCTAATATTTTTGACTTTTTTTACATTTAGGAGAGTAAACATTTTTAAAATTCATATGCTATAAATAAATAAAAAAATAGAAGTAATAACAACTTTTGAGAGACATTTTATAACAATTTATCAAAGCAGATAATATTATGTTCCACCATTATCTATAGTTACCAATCTAAGACTTTTAGCACAACTTAAAAAAACTTACGTTTCTATTTCTTATTCGAACAGAAATAAGGGGTTGTTTTGAAATAAAAGAAATACATAAAAATATATAAATTATACACAATAATAATGCTAAACACAAATAAAAACGCTTATAAAATTTGTAAGGCTAAAAAAAAACTGAATTCAATTTACGTTAGCGCATATTTGGGTATCAATATAAGAGATCTATGCATAAGGTAACAAAATGATAATGTCAAAAATAGTATAGGGGATTATCTGATGTAAATTAATTGCGATTGTATGAGTTTTGTAGGAGACTTGATATAGCCACAAAGTTGATAAATTTTACAATTCTAAGACTGAGAAAAAATCAAAATCGAATATGCGTAAATTATTTAACGCAAAGAGCAAATAAGGCTAATATAAATGCAAATAATTTTACTACGCAATCTTATTTTTCCAAATTATATCCGTTCAAAAAACCATTATCATTATCACAAGTGGGTTATCATATTGAGGGCCGATCGGATTATCACAATTAATAGAAAAATTAGGTGCAAAAATTTTACATTTCTAACAAGTGTTGAATTATTCACATAATAATAGTGTTGAACTATTCCTTATAATCCCTGTATAATCTCTATAAAACTTAGTAAAAAAAAAACATTGATTGGTTAATTTGACTTCGATTGTCAAAAACAAATCATGTCGTTATTTTTTTTAAAAAAATGCATTAAGTAAAAATAAATGTTAAAATAAAACAACGAGGTTATTCTTCAACGTTTCGACGTGCAATAAATTCGCCATTTATTAAGAATGACATTGTTCTTATATGATAAAGTTGCCACATGCTTAAAATCCTAGACAGTCGTAAACAACAACAAGAACACACATAAGAAAAATAATAAAATCAGGAGGCCCTCAGGGTAGTGTGCTAGGATCTACCTTATACTTAATATATACTGTAGATGTGCTAACAACAAAAAACACAGTTACTACAACGTTTGCTGATGATACAGTAATATTAGCAACAAACACATGCCCAGCTGCTGTTTCAAACCAATTACAAGAACATTTATTAAAAATTGAAGATTGGCTAAAAATATGGAGAATCAAGGCGAATGTAAACAAATCAGTGCATGTAACTTTCACCACCAGAAGAAAAGATTGCCTGGCTGTAACACTAAATAATGTGGCATTAACACATGTAAATTGTGCAAAGTATCTTAGTATGCATCTGGATATCCGTTAAGATTGGAGAGAGCATATTGTCAACAAATATTAACAATTTAGATTGAAGTTTAACGGCCTATACTGGTTAATAGGACGTTATTCGCAGTGATCAATGGAGTGCAAGATCCTGCTATACAAGGCCGTCTTGAAATCCACCTGGTACTATGGTATAGAACTGTGGGGAGCCACAAGTAATTCCAACATTGAAATACTGGAAAAGTTTCAATGCAAAGTACTCCGATCAATAGTAAATGCACCATGGTTCGTGAGAAATGTGGAAATTAGAAAGGACTTAAAAGTCGAATCGGTTAAACAACCCATAGCAACAAGAAGTTCAAAATACTTTGCGAGATTGGAAATACATCTCAACGATCTCGCATCACAACTAAAATGTACCGACCAACATGTGCGAAGGCTGAAAATTTCAAGGTTTCATCCCATAGATCAAAGCAGCAGATTTATAAATAGCCAAACCAGAAATCCCTACTAGCTTGACCAGAAATATAGCCAATGGGTTCACTCACCACCTGTTACATAAAAGAAGCCGAAACAAATTACTTAATATCGTCTAATAGTGACATACTATTACTAGATAAAAATAAGATAGATTGTAAAGTTAAATAAATAAACTAAAAAAAAAAAGACATCTCCACCCAAAGACACCACCTCAACTTTATCTACATAACAAAAATTATTTATAATTATTAAATACAATAAATTTTTTTTTTTTTTGTTGAGATTTGAAATTTTGAAAATTGCAGCACTGTAATTCAAAATTTTTTAAAGATCATACAAAATTTATTACAGCAGAAATAATGTTTGACACAGCTTTTGTTAAATTATCAGATGGAATTTCTGCCGTAGATAAATAATTTAATATCACCACTTTAGTTTTGATTGATTCTCTCATATATCTATAGTGAATATGTTTCTTTGTAGAAGCTTTTCTCTTGAATTCAGCAACACATTTTGCAGCTTGGCTATCGTTAAGCATTGTAAATTTAGTTGCTTGATTAAAAATTGTAAGTATAGGATGCTTCTTTTGCTGCATTCGTTAGTTCAATATATTCAGCTTCGGCACTAAATGCAGCAACTATTCTCTGTTTTCTGGATTACCAAGATATTGCTGCACCACAGCAAATGATTACATAACCAGAATGAGATTTACGATCATTTACATCTTCTGCCCAACTTGCATCAACATATCCAAAAAGTGGTTGTTTTGATTTTCTGTAGATATACTAATTCTGTATCCCAAGTTGTTTTCAAATAGTTTAAAATGCGTATCTACATGGATCTTGAAAAAATTGTGCTAATGCATTCACTGGATATGAAATATCTCGACGTAAACAAACGGATAAATAAGTTAAACTGCCGATTAATTCTTGAAACGTTGTTTAATCTACTTTTTTACTTTCACCTTGAGTAGCAGGTTCTGATTCAAATTATTATATTTATATTACATAGGTGTGTAACACTGTTTTGCATTAATCAATTAATAATTCTTTACTAAATTCCTTATATATTTTTTTAACTAATTGATATGGTTTTATTTGCTTTATCATAATTTATTTCATGGCCAATGCACAATTTATTTCATGGCCAATGTGTAGGTTCACCAATATATTTTACCTGAAAATTCTTATTTAACTGGTTAAATATAACGTCTACATAATTATGATTTGTTATTAGTAGCTATAACAATATCATCAACATATGTGGCAAGAATTGTATATTCTTCAGCACAAATTTTGGTATATAAATAGCTATCACAATTTTGATGTTTATTAGCTTATCATAATTTTATGCCGATTTTGTGAAGTCTGTTAGTCAGTTTAATGTTCCACTGATGTCCAGCTTGTTTTAATCCATATATAGATTTTCTTTTAATTTACAGATAATAAAAATTATATTATAATAAAAATACATTTTGAATAAATTGAATTTCAAATTTTAGACTTTTTGAAAATATAAACTCCAGCTAAAATGGTTAGGCTGCTACCAGATCTTATAAACGGTTTTTCTTATAAACATTTTTCTTATAACACATTTTGTCAAGATAAACTTAGCTTAAGAACACAAAATGGTTTGAAATAAGATCCTCTGGAAAACAATCTGAATACCCTTAGCTGCATTTTCATTAGTGTATATAATAATATATAACAAAGTAAATAGTACCTAAATGGTACCTAATAATAATTTTAGTAACAAAAAAAAAAAACACTTTTCTTCCATTTTGGTATATTTAAACTTACCATCACTCTTGGTATCGTGATAACAAAGGACACATGAATCATCTTTAAGTGACTTAATCCATTAAGAGATATATCTACGCTTAATACATTTTTATAAAATGCATAGGTACACCTATGTATACCATAATATTATCATTATGCAATTATATGCAAAACATATACACACATTATAAATATTTAAGAAAAACTATTAAAAAAAAAGAAAATGAAAAACATTTCCATAAAGTTTTTTTTTTTTTTCATAATTTTTGCAACCATCAAGAGTCAAGACGACGTGCATTATTAATGTGTGTACTTAAGAGATATTCAAATATAAAAAAAAATATTCTATATATTATACAATCTAGTAAATAAGTATGTGTATATATTATGGGAGTGTGTTAAAATAAATAGATGCATAAAATAACTTTGAAAAGATGTTCAAGGAGAAAACATAAATTTTCATTTAACAAGTTTTTAGTTTTTGGTAAAAAGAGTTTTAAAAGTTTTTTTTTTTTTTTTTTTGTGTTTTTCTTGTTTTATTTAAAATTCTAAATTATTAAATTGCATGCAATTTAAAAAGGAAGATATCTACTATATTATTTTTTTTATATGATAATTCTATTTTTATATATTATGTGTATAAAATTTTAAGAATTTCTGGTATTTTATCTTATATAAAAATATTCTTAGAAATAAAAATAACAAAAATAACAATAACAACAATTATATATAAATTATGTACCACAATATTATACTATTATGTAGATATGTATATATACAGTTTAATAAAGTTTCTTCCTTTAATTTTCATATTTTATATAATATTATTCTATGTATTACTATGTAAACTTAATTTTATGGTAAAATGAAATTAGTAAAATAAATAATATTACATATGAATTTTTTATACATAACCATACAAATACGATCAAAATCACACCAATATATTATTATATATTTATATGTCTATATACGTATAAATAAATTTACTAATTGTGGTTGCTTAAATTTGGCGGTGATGGTACTACATTCTACAGTATATTTTCGTATGTAATATTTTGTTCATCACCAGGATAATTGGTTTTAATTGAATTTATTTCTATGAAGTGGGATAGTTTTAAAGTGCAGTGCTCTGTAATTATTGTTTGCTATGCTATAACATGGACTATAATATTTTTACTGTAAAAAAAAAATCATTGAAAATTAATATTTCTAATTCATTACTACATCAAGGTAGTAGTAAATTCAAAAGTAATATATTATATCTAATACTAATATATATCCAATATATCCAATAGTAATATCCAATTGGTAGGATTTGCTTCTTCTTTCAACAATTGATCATAGTTTGGATGATCTATGATTTAATAAAAGAGGAAAATCAAACCAAATCAAATCACGACGGTTACTAATAATTAACTACACAATATAATGTTTAAATGGCAGCACAGCTTCAGACCCAATAAAATATGGGCAAAGTCGATACCCTATGCTTCCTACTGGAGTCAAAAAGGATTAAAAAAAATAATAAAAGTTAACAAAATATTTTTTTAGTTTTATTTTTTCTTACACACTACCCAAACATTAGGGAAGAATTCTTATTTTACAAAAATATTGTAGCTTCAGGTAAGAAAAAAAATTAGTAGAAGGGATTGCAGGGTAGGATAGGTTAGTAAGCTGGTGACGAAATGTTGTAAAATCGTAAAATGGTGCAATTATATTGGAGTGAGATAAATGAAATGGAGACATGTTAAGCATCATAGGAGTTCTTACAATAAGAGAATTTCTGGAAGTAGTTTTGGTTTACTTGAATATTTGAATGGTATACCAATGAGCACATAATGAGCTACTGTCACGTTGGAATTGTTTAAAGTTAGGCATTGTTGACTTTAGTTCAATATAATAAGTGTCATTTCCAACAAACATGTCTATAAAAGAGAGTGAGAGACCTACAACGTTTTACAACCTTTTCTTGTCTGACCAACATTTTAGTTCTTAGTGGTAAAATTAAATTAAATATTTTTAATATGTTTGCTGAAATAAGATAAGAGGCGATAGCTGGTACAGATATACATATTATATATTATCTTCAGTTTTGATATATACTAAGTAAATAAGCTAAAAATGATTGATTGTATTTCGGAATTCCAAATATATTTATTGTCGCATTAAAAGCTATATATTCTTAAAAAAGAATAATAATTAATAATATGTATATGAGCATATGTAAATATGTAAGTCAAATGAAGCAAAAAACAAAAAAAAATAATCATAAAACCATCTGCATATTAAATTTACTCTATACGACCAGACAGCTTTTGGCTAGGTCTTAATTTTTAAATATGTTAATTATTACATTAGAAATTTGTTAAAATCTTTTTTATTTTTAAATAATTTAATATAAAAGCATGTTCTTAGTTAGTTTTTCAGTAATAGTTAAAAAATAAAGAAAAAAAAGTATTGAAAAATGCCTGTTCTGTTACCAATATCCACATCAGGTAATATATATAGAAAAATAAAATTACTACTTTAGGCATACTATGTATTGAAGTCAAATAAAAACTCAAATGTAGGCACATTGAGCTTTTTATCAGATATTTTTAAAAGCATTTTTTGGGGCCTATTTCAAATTACAAAGAAATTCAATGATAAGCAACAACTAAATTAACTGATATCACACTGGTTAATATTTCAGCTCAACCAATCAACAAACCAGACAAAAAAAAATAACATTTAAAAATCAGATAAGTAGTGTCGGATAAACCAATAAGATCAACAGAATACTGAATCCCTTTAAAAAAATCAAAATTTAAAATTGTACATTTTTAAAATTATGTGGTAGATACTATTAATGAAAATCAATATTTCAACCCAATTTTAAATTCAAAACTCGATAATGATAATTGTACAAAAATGTTTAGATTTATACACCATCAAATATATTTCCTGTTTACTATTCTACAATAATTCTGAACTTCATAAAAAGTTCACCATGGAAGCCATAGATAATAACTACTCACAGCAATATAATTTTGATAACCTAACTATGTGCTATGAATTAATTGGCTCTCTTCATAGGTTTTACATATTTCAAATACAATAGCATTACACTTTAAAATCAATTACACTAATTGCTGAGTGTAAGCCACAACTCGGTTTAAAAGCGTTCATTTCGTTTTAAGCCAGTGTTGTTAAAGTAATTAATTTTTAATATAAAAGAGATAGGTGTGGGTCGATTTGTTGAATAAGTAAAATATAGAAGTAAAAATGTTGAATAATGAAATGTTGAAAACGAAAATGTTGAAAAAAATTCCTGAAATAAAAACATACTCCTAGGTTGATTTAAAATTATTTTTCTTTTAATTTTATTAATGTACTTTCATACGCCCCTAACCATTATTACCTAATTCAGACACAGCTAATTTTAAAAATATTTCATAAAAATTTCAGAAAACGTTATTACTGACAGAAATTAGGAAATTTTTGGATCTGCGTGAGAAGCCAAATTTTAAAATCAAACTTTTAAAATTCAAACTTTTCAAACCCAAATGGGTCAAAATCCAAACTTTTAACATTTTTTTCCAAACTCGGCTTACGTAATTAACAACTCTTAGAAAAATTATTGAAGAGGTTCAATGTCCCGAAAATAGAAGCCGATGACGGTCCTTGAAATTTGTTTTGTTCAAACATGTCACTCGTAATGAACAACGCTTAAAGAAATTGTCAAAGAGGTCCAAGTCTCAGAATTTTATAATTAAGACGGCTTGGAGACATTATTGGAGAGATTCAGTGTCCCAGAAATTAGGTAAATACTCTGGATAACGGAGAATTCCTTTTTCGTAGATTACAAGACACAAAAAACATTTAATTATTAAAAACTTAACATTTTGTCAAACATTAAAAACAAAATCAATTTTATTTTCATAATTAAATAATTTAAATAATTCCGCAAATTTGCTTTTAAGCATATATATCTAAATATTATTAGATATACATTTCCACAAAAAGGCACTTATAACACTGGCCGGGTTTTCAACATTTTATTTTTCAAAATTTTTTCGACAAAAATACCGGCTTCCGTAAATGTTTTCTGATTCTATGTGATCTAAAACAAAAACTAGGGATATTGGTTCATATAATAATAATAGCCAAGTTCAGTCCAACATTGAAACCCCTTAAATAATCGTTTAAAGATGCAATTATTAATAACGAGTACTGTTTCTTCCACATTTTTATAACATTGACATACACCTACATTTCTAAGTTGCCATCTTAAATATTCAGTTTTTATACAAAATTAATTTAAAATTGTCTTCTACATGTCATTTAACAACATAGTAAGTATTATTTAGAGTAATTGGAATTAACTAAGTCGTTGAAATATTTTTTTTTCAAATTGTTGTCATTAAAAGTAGGTTTTATCATCCTGGCATAAATCATATTTCCTTACAAGTAGTTAGAAGAAATTTGGAAGTTGTATATTTTAAAATGGGAGACAAAGTTAATTTTGTACAAATTCTATACTTTATATTATACATAGATAATAATATATGTGTACATTATATAAATACTTCTTATATTTTCGGTGAATATTACAAACTAATATGAGCAATATAAAATACTGTCATCATTAGAAAATTTTGAAACAAAGTTACTCCAAGTTATTATTACAAAAAAAAAAAAAAACTCTTTTTTGTTTTCATTAAAAACGTGGCAAATTAGTACCTATTAAGAGAATTCAAATTTAATTTAATTTAAGTTATTCAAATGTAAAAATATTCTTGAGTATTATATGTATAAATAACGTCAGGTATGGTTTTTCTGTCAAATTTTTCCATTAAATTTTTAATTTAAACTAGCTAGATACTTCATAAATTTGAAGAAAATAGGGTGGGTATCTAAGTGTGACATTTTGATGAAAATAAATTACTTTAAATTTAATAACTAGTGTCTTATACAATGATTCATCGTTTTAATTTTGCTTTAATTTCTTCAAGAAACATTTCTAGTTTTCTACAATTCTTAGTTTTATTGCGTTTTAAAAACTATAAAAATATTTGTATTCATATTGACTGGTTCATCTTTCTTTTATGTGTGGAAAGAGTATCTTAAGAAATGTAAAACGAATGATAAAATAAAATAAATATTCTATAGAAAAAAATTTTATCTATAATATCTACTAATAGATTCTTATAAACATTAACACAATAATTTAATTACTCAGCACAGTGGATAACAAATCAATTTAACAAGTTCATCGCATAGTGGATAAAATCAATAAAGACTTCGCGGAAAAAGATATTGCTCTGCTGCATTTCCCGACGTAACACAAGCGTTCGACAAGGTGTGGCACGAAGGACTTCTCCATAAATTAACTAATAAACCTTTGTACCTTACCATTACTACTTAATTGTCAAATCTTACCCAGCGAACAGAAAATTTGTAGTCAAATATGGAGAAGCGTTTGCTTTACCAATTAATGTAGATTCAGGAGTACCACAAGGTAGTGTGATTGGTCCAATATTGTATTTATTATACACTGCTGATATTCATACGAGCGAAGACACGATGATGGCCACATTTGCAGATGATAAAGCAATATTGTCATCAAATAAAGACCCAAAGCTGACGTCACAGCACCTTCAAAGGGGATTACATAAAGTTCAACAATAGTTAAAAATTTGGAGAATAAGAACTAACGAATCCAAATCGATGTATATTACATTTACCACCAGAAGAAGCACATGTCAGCCAGTAACCTTAAACAACAAAATTTTACCGTAGGAAGATTCTATAAAGAACTTAGGCTTGAATCTGGACCGTAGACTAACTTGGCAAAAGCACATATTGAATAAAAATAAGTAGTTAAGAACTAAGGAGTATGCATTGGCTTGTGAGTTGTCGCTTACGCGTTTAATTGGAGAGCAAAATGTTGCTGTATAAGGCAATCTTAAAGCCCATCTGAACATATGGAATTGAGTTATGGGGTACAACTAGCAAATCTAACATCGAAATCCTTGAAAGGTTTCAAGCCTAAGCTTTTCGTGCAATTGTCAATGCCCCTTGGTATGTCAGCAATTCTAATATAAGAAAGAATCTAAACATATTATGCTACGTGGAAGAGATGGTGACAAAGACCAGCAAAAGATACAACAAAAGATTGCAGCTTCATCCAAACCGACTAGTAGCTGACCTGCTAAATACCGTCCATATAAGAAGACTAAAATGCCTCAGGCCTCAAGATCTTTTAAGTAGATTCTAAAACTGAAGTCAAATTCATATTATATTTCTTTTATTGTTTTCTTTTTAGTTACAGAAAGTAACTATAGAATCATAAATATTTAATATTAAAATTAGTACTTATTAATTTTTGATATAAGGGGTCGATTCAGTGAAGTTGGCCCTCACAAGCAATCTGTACATTTTCATAAATTTTTACTTGTTATCTTTAATTTGCCTTTTAAGATAGATGTAATACAATCAAAGAGATAAATAAGAAAAAAATGTAATTACCCAACTTATAACTATTTATCGGCATAGAGTAATAAAGATGCAGGCAGCAAGAATCACATCATGCAGTTAAAATAAATAGCAACTAAACTGATCTAGGTTCCTTTTTTTCGATAATTTCAAATTAATGGGATTAACACCCTAACTGCTTTTACACAGAGACTTGGTAGTCCCATTTACATGCAATATTTTTTATCTAGAATTTTTATGATCAACAAATGTAAATGTGATAAGCTATATATCTATTCTATTAACTTCTTAATGGCATAAGACCTAATAACATAATATCTTACATGGATATAAATTGAATTATTTAACATCGGTATATCATTGCGTTGTTAATTACTCCGTTCGGAATAGCACTAATAGTATCAAACTACAGAATTCAGAAAAAAGCGCTTAAAATGCTGCATGAAACGAATTTCCAATGCTGAATATTCAAGCAATAAAATTAATACGATCATAGCAATTTCATGTTTGATCGATATGAAACTTCAATCATGGAAATAATGCCTATATACGTTTATAATCATAAAAAAAAAAAATTTAAATTTCATGGATCTATTATTTCAAGTAGAAATGATCTATATGAAATATTAGATCCATCTGATATCTATTGATCTGATATCTATTGATGGTTAGTGGAATATATGTAAGATTTGCTGTAAGATTTGAATATTGTAAGACTTAAAATGTTAACTTTTTCACATTTTCTCATGGTTTAAAGTTTGACCGTTGTGTTTTCAGATTTTAGAAATTCAAAAGTGAATTGATAAAGTTATACAGTTTCGAGTTGTAGTTTTATGTAAAATTAATTAGTAGGCTAAGAATTATATAATTCTGTTTAAATTACTATAATGTTTAACTTTTTGAGACATGGCCCAATGTTCCATACAAAGCGGTACGACTGAAAAATCTTAAGATAACAATTGACAAGTCACTGGTTATTCATGAGTATAATAAACGGATGGATGCTGTTGATCTGTTTAATATTGCTATGAACAATTATCGACTCAAAGCTCGTGGTAAAAATGGTATTGGCCATTGCTCACAAATGCATTTGATGCCGCAATGGTGAATGCATGCAAGTTGCATGTTTTCTGCGCAAGGTGTGAAGGTATATTTGATTTCGGAGTAAATGTGATGGAAGCACTAGTAACACTACCACAAGTAGTCAGTCGTCCATATGGACGTGTACTTGTTAATGCCCAACAAATGAAAAACGCACGGATTGTGTCGACCATATAGTGGAAAAAATGCCTAAATGCAGTCGTTGTAGACAATGCGGCATTAAAACACAATTTGGTTGCAAAAAGTGTTCAATTACTTTGCATCCCAAAAATGCTTTTTTGACTATCATAAAGATGTACCACGAAACAAAATTAAAATTAAGAAAGCGAAATAATTTACAAAATAGTTTTTAAAATTTAGTTTTACAATATTATTATTTAAATACTTTACTTTTTTTTATTTATTCAATAAAACACTGTGTTTTCACAAATTTTTATAAGAATTTTTTCTTACTTTAGACGGTTGGGTATTTAAATACCCATAAAGCTAAGTCATCTCTAGAGACGAGGCAAGTACTCCAATCCAAAACAAAAATTTTTATTAGATTGAAAAAGTTTGAGGCTTTAGAAATTTTCCCGACTTTTCCATTTTCCATTTTTCCAAAAACCACTTTTTATGGAAATTTTCGGGGCTTAAAAAATCCTTAGTTTTTGAGTCCCACTAACAACGACAGTTCTTGAGAATTTTGATTAGGTCACTGAGAACGAATTATGGTCCCGCCTTTTTTCTCTTTAATAAAATCAAAACTAGCTCAATATATATTACCCAACGGCAGATATAGCTATTTTAATGCACTAAGGTTTTTGGGTATTTAGATACCCAATATGCAGTAATGTAGTAAAAATCATTACTGTCAATTCTGTTTATATAATCATAGCTTTAATTATAAAAGGATAAATTCTATGTCGGTTGGCTTTAGCCCAAAAATAACTTGCATCAAGCTATTATAATTTTTTCGATATAACTGTGAATATTAGAAGGTGGACCACCGATATAAGGTTAAACTTTAATTTCCGTCACACAATTTCCATTGAGCTTCGAATAAGCATTTGTGAAGATCATTAATAAATAAAGTAGTTAGTGAAGAACCCAAAATAGATTCTTGGGCTACACCACATAATACTGGGTAGACAATCAAATTTAATATTGTTAACACACAAAAATTGTGTTTTGTTAGACAAATAATTATTAACTAGTATTCGCCAGCTATATAAAAAAATAGTAATTACAATCAAGGCAGTTAACATACATCAATATTTTTGATTAAATTTCAATACAATTTAATTGTACTCGAAGAAGATTTAAAAAAATTGAAATTAGATGTTATTAAGTTCTATCAAATTTTTTGTAAAGGATTAATAGAGAAAATCGACTTTCTTAATTTGGCACCAAAATTTACAACAGAACACGTTCTTTCTGGAGAAAAAAATAATATAATATCTCTTCTTTGCAATATTTTCCCTCCGAAGGAACTTAAAAACGCTGAAAATATAAATCAACAGTATAGAGCTCTAGCTGAATTTTCAGAATTAAAAAAAATTAAAGAACTGTCGATTTCCGATTTTTGGTTTGAAGTAAGGAATATAAAAAATTAGTGTGAATAGTATTTGGTTTTAGATATATGTATATCGAATAGGTAAGGGTATTTTATCAATACCACATTCATCAGCGGCCGTGGAAAGAATGTTTTCCTTTCAAAATATTATTAAAACAAAATTAACGAAAACGCTTTTTTTTGTTTTTTTTTCTTTATTAAGAAAAAATATTATTTACATTACATACATATGTATTTGTATAACAATATTTTATCACTAGCTTTGTAACCCGTCATAAATGACGGAAGCAAAATAAATCCTAGTTTCTTTTTTTCTTTCATTAGATTCTTTATTCCGAAATTACAGTACTTATGTTTATATCACTTTTTATTTATTTTTATTTATGTTTATATTGGCCTAACACTAATCTTTTTTTTTTTTATATAACAGAAAAAGAAGTACCATACCAACAAATTTGTATAAAATGTTTGTATTTTTGTATGGTATACTCGTACTCACTTCCATTTAGTTATAATTCGTTAGTTGGGTTCCATTTAGTATAAATTATACCGTATTAGCGTTATTGTGGCCTCTGGGAGAACAAATTTAAAAATGGGATCTTATTTTCATATAAATTTTGTCTTTTGTATAATGTATAGGGATCTTATTTTGCTATATGAATAAACTGTTATTATGGTATTGTGTTATTTTTAAAAAAATATTCAAAATTTTGTATCTAAATTGGTAAAATTTACAAAAAATACAAAAACATTTTCATCAATAATTTTCAATTTAAAAAAAAACAATGTTTTATTATCCGGCGTAGAAGTAGAGTTAATTATCCTACTCTACTTCTATCAAGTTCTATTGATTAAACAGTGAACCTGAACAGTGAAGTGAAATGTGAACACTTAACACTGAAAATAAAATAATATTTTTGGAATGGAGCATATAGAACATACAGAATACAGATACAGCAAATAATAAAAAAAAAAACAAAAAAAAACAAAAAAAACACACAATAATGACAAAAATAAAAGGTAGAAGCAATAAAGTAGTATAATGTATAATATTATACAATACAAATATGCTGATACACATGTGTATTATTATGTATAATTTTAAGTAATAAAAATAACCTTTGAGTGAATTATGTTTTTTTTTGTGTTAAATGCTGTTTGCCTTTTGGTTATTATACCATATTAAACTATTGATTAAATTTCTATTAGTACTCATTATTATAAATCAAAAAAATTGTTTGGTTTATTTATATTATCATTATTATTTTTTATTTTTCCTTATTATTTGCGAAGAAGACTAAGATTAAATTAAAAAAATATAGTTCATGCAATCAATTTTTCCTGCAAAGGTTCAGCATGGTAGACAGGGGTTAAAAAAAGCACCAAAACAATTTGTATATATATGCATTTGTATACATATGCAATTTGTATATGTGTTGGAGCGTTCTGTCGAACTTACAAACATCCAGATAAATGCAGAATAATATATATATAATTGAATTAATCATTATTGGAGAAAATATTAATATATAAGAGGATTCAGACCATAGTCCAAGCTGTATGGTCGTATAGTTAGTTACATTTTAAGAGTTATCAACAAAAAATGAAAAAAATAAAAAAATTAAGTTTTGATTTAAAATAATAAAAAGTAGATGTTCCTAAATATTCAATAATACTAAATTTATTAATACTAAATTTTATAACTACCAGTATTCTAATATTCCTTCCCTATTACATTACTTAGTCTATTTTATTTAAGTTTTAAAGTATGTGTTCCCTATTAGTTTTTAGTTTTTTCCTATCCCTTTCACACTTTATTTATAATATTTATTCTTTAATTTTTAATTTTTATTCTTTAATTTTTATTTTCATTTTTATTTTTATACTCCAAGTAAGTTTTCGATTTTCCTTTTAAATAAACTGTATGAATTTATATTTTTAGGTCGTCCGCTAGAGTGTTAAAAATGCTTAAACTGTTGTATACGCAGTTTGCTTTTTGTATATCTGATCTAAACAATGAAAGATAAAAATTCGAGCGATTCCTAGTGTTATGGCTATGTATGTCTATATTCCGATTGAGTAAAAATGTGTGTTTAATCATATTGTTTATAATTTTGTATGCAAGATAGTACATTTCACGTTTACATATGTTATTCAAACTTATGTATCGTTCACTATATAATAATTCCGTAGGATATCTTGGTGGAAAGAAATTAATAAAAAAATAATTTTAATAGCTTTTTTATGTATGACATCCAACTGTTTGAGGTATGTTTGTGGAGCGTTACTCCAAATGGGATTTAGGTATATAAAAATTAAAGGATATGTATGAAGAGTATATTGTATAAAGGGTATTGGTATTAATATATTTCCTCAGCCTTCTTAAAATAAAAATTTAAGGAGTGATTTTTTTAATTACATAATCAATATGGTGTCGCCATTTTATTCTATTGTCAATAATTAATCCTAGGTAATTGAAAGTTTTTACTATTTCTATGGTTTCATTTTTGTGTGTTATATTTACGAAATTACAGTGTTTTATTACTGAAAAGCAATATTTTTGTTTTCCTAACATTTAATCTCATCCTATTTTTTTGTAGTCATTCACCAATTAAATTTAAGTCATTTACGATCGAGTTTTTTCGATCTTCCTAGGTATTGCAGGGGTACTTAATAACAGCATCATCCGCATAAAGTTGGATGATTCCATTAAGGTTTAGCATGGTGATGTCATTGATATAAATTTTAAAAATATCAGGCCCCAAGATGGATCCCTGTGGTACCCCTTGTTTTATAGTTTCTAAGCTACTACTACACGTTGTTGCAATGAACATGTTTTTTTCTATTGGTAAGGTAAGATTTCAAAAATTTTATTTGATTTTCATTGAACTTTAATAGCGATAATTTAAACAGAAGTACATCATGATCAACACAGTCAAATGCCTTTTGTAGGTCGATAAATAAACATCCAGTATATTGTTTTTTATCTATGCTTTCAAATCAGTGAGCGCTAGACAGTGAGCGCTAGACAGGCAGCCGTCGTATTTGATCTTTCTTCAAAACCATATTGTTCGCTTAGTGATAAACACGGTATCCGCCTTAATTCAAACAAGAGATTTTTGAAGTCAAATTCTGATTGTTGTTACAACTATCAAGCGCCAAAACATGTTTTAATCAAAACCGTAGACACAGAAAACATTAACGAATACGAATTATTGGATTAGTTACATGTGTACGTAATTTTTAAAAAATAATATACTTAATTTATTAATTTAGGATAATTATTATTAATTTTAGGGTTGACTTCAAACATGGATTTATTTTTTGTTGGTTAACTTTTTTTATATTTTGTAAAAAAAAAAAAATATATTTTAGTTTAGAAATTGTTTTGTCTTTATGTTTGAGAAAAAGGAATTTGTTAATTTTATTATATTAAACGTTTTTATTTTATTTTTTCCAATTATTTTAATCAATTCAATTTTTTAAATTCAAAATAAAAGAAAAATTTTTTTCTTATAAGCTTTTCAGTATAAAAAACATTTCTGTATTGACCAATAATATTATGGGAGTAAATTGATAAATTTTTTGGTACCACAATTTTTTCAATACAATTATGTTGCTTTTAGTAAAATTTTTCATTTGAATTCAATACAATTCAAAAGTACGAAATTTCAATACTAATATGAAATGGTTCAGATATTTGTACTGTAATTTTTCTGTTTACAGATTAAATATAACCATGGTTATCAAACCCATTTGTTCAGAATAATATTTAGAAGAAAAAACTTTGTTTAGAACTTATCGGACATGTATAAAAATAATTACTATTATTTTCTATTAATTGGGATTAACCCTTTGTTAAATGACATGGCTAAACTTAATTTATTTTCTCAATCAACTCCAAATGCTTTCAGAAAAATTAGAATAAATAGAACAATAAATCAAAATGTTTACTGTAATAATTTTTCACCCTAACAAAAAATATTAGGTTGTGCAATTCAAAAATAATGAAGAAAGAAATACATGAAGAAACCGACGCTGCTAATACAGGAGATTTAATATTAATTTAATTATAGAATTCAGCGATAATAATATATTTTCTGAATTTTTATATGAATTTTAAGGATTTTTTTTTTTAATTTATTTTTTGTTAAAATGATCAATAAAATTAACTTACTCTTATATATTTTCAATACTTTTAAATAAAAGCTACTTTGGGCTACTTTTTCTCAAAATTCAAACTACTTGTCTCAATAAAAATCTTGCAACGCTGCCTATATCAATAAATATATTAATTTCTGTTTTTCCTTTTCATTATGTATCGTATGTTTAGTTTATGCTTTGGCAGCTGATCTATGAGCTTAATGTCAACAGCTTAAGCTAGAAAAAATAGAAAAGCTCTTACTTTCATGCTTGTTATCAGCATTAAAATAATACGACATCTGAAAAACATGAAGATTATTATGGAAAAAAGAACTTAATCAAATGTAATTCAGCTTACACAGCACAGTGTAAAAAGTAATAATAAACCTGTATATTATACCATATGATTAATAGAACATTATGTAATTCCATTAGGTACTAAATATATTATATTTTTGTAAAAAAATATCAGCTGCTGAAAAAAAGCGAGCATTCAACCATTCTTTTGCGGAGTAGTAGATATTTATTTTTCTGAAACAGTTATTGAAATAA
Source organism: Argyra leucocephala (assembly GCA_963942445.1). Lineage (NCBI taxonomy): Eukaryota > Metazoa > Arthropoda > Insecta > Diptera > Dolichopodidae > Argyra > Argyra leucocephala. The sequence continues at coordinate 64,834,030 of OZ012681.1, read as the reverse complement.
TCATTTCTGTTTCTTTTTTACCATTTTATTATTGGGAACAATTGGAATTGACATACCTATTTAATTTTTTCACTAATTCATTTTTTCATTCATTTAATATAGTGTGACATCTACATGTTAGGGAACTTATTTGGACTATGAAAATGTAAATTAAAATGTCTGCTTCTACTTTACTTTTGCATTTGTGAAGATGTTTGTATATACTTTTACATGGGTGAAATTTTATTTAATTTCGCTACGAATCCTGTTAAATATCTATTATTTAAAAAAAAAAATAATGAAAATCGGTTAGAAATTGGCTCTGGAAATTGTACCGAATTTTTTCCATTTAAAGATTCAATATTACCATTAAATTCATGGCAGAAAATTTAATGAAAATCTGACTTATTATTACATATATTACAAATTATTTTTAACATAGTTGAAGACTTTGGTAAAATCTAACAAGACACTGCATGCCTTTTTTATTTATTTCGCGGTAAACGTTGCCACAAATTTCTAGAAATAAAGATAGAGATTGTATGTACTATGTTACCTCCTGAAACCAGAGTTTAAATTTATTGTTATTATTTATTATTTTGAATAGAACAAAATAAATAACATAAATTGCTCCCGTATTTCGACTTTAACTTTATTATTATTTCTATATTCTTAAAAATCCATTTGCATTTGAATTTTTATTTTAAGCACTTAAATATACCAAATGGGATATCTACATATTGGATATTGGACTTTTGAAAATACCTAATACAACACATTAAGAAAAAAACTAAATATACTACTTAAAGTACACAAAGTACACATTGTTATATTAAAAACCAATATGTATATACGATTTTCAAAATAAGCCAAAATGGAGATATAAAATTTTTATTTTAAATTGCATTCGTATTCAAATTATAAAATAAATCTGTGTGCGATAACAATAATTAACGTTCATTATTTTGTAAAATATATTTTTCTTTTTATTACTCATATCTCATTATTATGCAATATTCGATGGGATCTCTTATTAAATTTATTGCATAAAATATTATTATGTAAAACCAAATAACAGAAAGAAATTTTTATTATTAATAAAATATGTTTAATAATTTTGAATAATTTTGAAATCAAATATATTTTTAATAATAATAATAATAGTAACATCATCCATATATTACGTATAATTATCAGACAATCTCGTACTCAGACACAATATTTTTCTCCAATAATAATGATAATAATAATACATACAATAATTATAATATTATTTATGTAAACATATTTCATACGAAGAAAATAATATATCGTAATGCATATTAATTTTATATCATAATTTAATTTTTTATTATAAATTTTCCATGTTTTTTTTTCTTCATATTTTTCATATCATCAACACGCACTTTTCATATTATTAAAAATCATATTTTCTCTTCTTTTTACTTTGAAATTTTCCATTTACATAAATTACAATATTTTCAATTTTAACACAAACAAAATAATAACAAAAGAAAAATTAATAGAAAATTATAACATGGAAAATCGTGGAAAATTAACATTTTAAATTTCCTCCGATTTTCTTCTATACCAAATGAAATTTACCAAGAAATTTTAATGTTGTTTGTTTGTGTTTTATTTTACAAAATTGTTCTCCTATGTCATGATTTTCTTTCTAAATTTGATTAAAGTGATGCATTCAAAGATTAAAATTATCTCTTCTATCTATCAAATTTCCAAAATTAATTTTAACAATATAAAAATAATATTTAAGAGCAATTTCAAATTATTCCATCACAGTTTTAAAATTTTTATATAAAAAAATAATTTGAAACCTAAGAGTTGTATATCTTTCAGGTAGATTTGAAACACTTTAGGACGTTGTCGATCAATGTATCATTACTGAACATTGCCATTTTCATACCGATTGTTTTTCCGCATATTTATAAATTCTATAATATTGTATGTATATCAGGTCACTGTACCAGGGGAGAAAAATTGGAATGATCACAGGTGATATATTATTACCCAGGTTAGATAGATAATTACAAAATTTAAATTCAGATATATAACTAAAATCAAATAAAATCACTTGGTAGGTGATATTCTAATACAGATGATTTGTACCAGAAAGGAGAAAATCTTGAATATCACTGATGACTATGGTATTCAGGCGTGTCAAAGTATTTTTTTTACTCAAATTATCATTTTAGAAAATATACTATGAGTTAATCGTAAAAATCTACTATTTATATTTTATCTTTCACTTCGTAGAACTTAAACTAATTTTGATTATACATTTTAAAAACAAATCAAATATTTATATACACCTTATAAATCTAATTTTTAAGTCGAAAATTCTATTTCTTATTTTTAATTCTTATATTTTTTATTTTTTCTACTTGGTATGTGTTTTTCTTAAAAATAACCAAAACAGCAGATCTTTTATACGGGCTCATACGTTTTGCTAGGTAGCATTTGAGAAGAGCATTAATAAACAAACTAAACAGTATTGGGCCCAAAATTTATCCTTGATGGAGTCTTACCATATAATACTGGTAGATAAATAGATTTAACATTATTAACATATTCAAATTGAGTTATGTTAGACAAACAACAATTATTAATTAAATTTATGGCAGAAAAATCTAAATTGAATGAGAGCACCAGTTTACAATTGAAAACTTTGGTAAAATGAAAGTATAATAGAATTATTACATATCGGATGTTGTCACTAATTCTGGAAGGGAAAAAATAATGTACTTAAATGTGTTGCCTCATAAAACAATATTACAATATAATCAAAGGGCTGTTATAGTTCTAATGAGACATTTATTTGTGAATAAAGTAATTTTTCAAAGATTTTATACAGACACGAATATTTTATATAATTTTTAACGACGTTTAGGTTATTGTTTTTTCCACAGAATCAACTTTCGCATTTATTTTTTTTTAGAACTAATTCTTCAGTTTGAATGCTTAAACATTGAGTTAAGCTGATTTTTATATATTTTAACAATGTTTAATGCTTTTCTTAGTCTTTATTAAACGATTTATTGGATGTTATCAAGATGAGTGATATTAACAAATTTATTCAAAATAGTTCTGATCAAAGGAATCCTCATCTAGTACAATTTGTACATTCATGTGTAAAGGTATCGGTTGAATTGAAAGCTAATGTTTAAAATTGTTGAATAATTGAAAGCTAAAAAATGATATGGATACTTGAGTAACTAAAACAATAATTGCACATAAAATTTTTAATAGCAAAATATTCGCACTTAACATTGTAATAAATATTGTAAAATACAGAATAATATCTAAACTTCCATCAAATTAAAATAGATTTAAAATCACAAGGGTCTTCTGCTTTATCAGCAAAACAATCTCGTTTCAAATCAAATACCTTACTTCAGTATAATTCAATCAAACATTACTGATCACATACATAAATTTCCCAAATGTGTCTGATTAAAATTTGAAACTGTTACGAATTTCATAAAATAAAGGTATTAACAACCTGCTCGGATTCGGATTTACAACGACTTCAAGCGAAATGCATGGAGTAAAATTTTAGTTTTTTTTATTTGAAAAAAAAAAAATATAATAAAAAATATAATGTACAATAAAGAAATTTTTACTATTTTATAAACTTCCCTCCACGTCCACGGTTTGATCCAGAATGTTCCAAAATCTTTTTATTTGACTACTTTTATATATTAGTATATATAGATATTTTTTGTAGTACTTGTTTTTGTTTTGTAGTAGATTTGACATAATGGTCGGTGCACATTTTCAACGCGGCCTGTTCTATTGGTACCAACTCTCCGATTTTATATTTCGTAGCTGGTTTTCTTCTTTTGTAGAAATTTATTTTGTTTTCAGCCTATATTTTGGATAGAAATCCAAACTTCACTCTTTGCCTTAGTTCGCTGCATTCGTTTTCAAACTGCTGGATCCATTCTTCCTCTATGAGTGGTGTTGCGTCATCTATTATTTTCTTTTCCATTGGAGGAAACCTTCTAGGACTTTGGTACACTGGTTTTTCGTCAACGGCACAATCTTCATTTCGATTGGTGATTTTTTTGGTCAGTATAGGTGCATATTTTTCAATCGTCGTTATAACTTTATTAAAATTTTCCTTCTTAAGGTTGTTTAATCCTGGCAGGTCCTTGTAAGTAGGTTTAATATCAATTTTTATTTCTACTAGGAAGCATTCGAGTTCTACTTGTTTCTTTCCATGTTCTTTTCTCGCCTCGTTTCTCTTTGTGGCTGTTATGTTTCCGCTGTCAATTGTTATTCTTGCTTGCCGTAATAAACTCATTCCTAATATCATAGGCATTTTCATGCAACTATCATCGACTATATGAACTTCAACATCTTCGTAAGTGTCTTGCTTAATTTCTATGTTTATTTTGCAGTATCCTTTGATGGCAATGACGTAACCTAATCCAGATACGGAAAGCGAAGAAGTTTTTCGAAATGCCAGAGGATGAATCATATTCAAATACGACTCTTTTATATCACTGCTCGAGTCGATTAAACTCTCTAACTGGACATCATTTATTCTTACATATATGCTAGTGTTGTTAGCCTTGGCACTTGTTTTTGTTTTGTAGCAGATAGATGTGACATAATGATCGATGCACATTTTCCACATACATATAAGCCATTAATTATGCTAGTAAAAATACTAATAAAAAGTAGGTTAGAATGCAAGTCTTTTTAATAGTCACAAATCATTATTTAATATTATAGATATTATATAGCAGGGATAGCGAACATATAGCAAATCAATTTTAATTCGCAAATATTATAATTGTACATTCTTTAATTTTTCATACATATGTACTAAAACAAATGCATTCTTAATTTTGAATAAAATTGAATTTTATTCAATGCTTATACCTAATATTTTAAAAAACAAAATAAAGAATTTTCCCAGATTTCTGACGCCTTTATTTCAACGTTATATTATTTGTGTATGTATATGTACATAATATGTATTGTAACATTTGAAAATTCAAAGCATACTATATTCAAAACATAAATCAAATTTGGTTAATTACGAAGTCTGGATTTGCGCATTTGATGATATTTTAAGTATTGTGTCCAAAATAATAAATTTTATAGCAGCCCGAGATTTGAATAAGAGGCAATTTTTGATAGAGTTGCTTTTACAAGAAGTTGGTTAAAATCATCATGGATTGCTAATGTACAATTACGTACGCTATCTTTAGTCGCGGGTTTGTTTAACAACGTTTTGTAGAATGTTTTGATGAAATTATATTGTTTCTGAATGATAAGAAATCTGAATTTTCTCAACTTTTGTTTGACTGGATCACTAAAATAATGTTTTTAAAGCTCCATATTTGCAACCATTTAAATAAATTAAATATTAAATTGCAAGACCGTGGAAAATCAATTGATGTTCTGTTCGTTATATTATTAAAGGTTTTGAGATCAAATTAGTAATATTTAAACGTGATATTGACAACAATACTTTTAAGTATTTCCCTTTCTTGGAAGATCATTTTCAAAAAAAATTCCATTTATGGAGCGTGTGAAAATAATATAAATTTTATAGACAAGTTATCAATGTCATATAAGACAATTTTGTAAGGAGATTTCAAGATTTCAAAATATTTGTAATTAACTTTAGTAAATATTCAAACAAGTTCGATTTGAAAACTACTAAAATTGATCAATTAGAATGGTTAAAGTAAGAGAATTTAGAAATGCAGTTGGCAGAGTTTCAATCAAGCTGTATTTGGAAGCAGAAATTTGTAGAATTAAGGCACAAAATAGAATATAATGAAAAAAAATATTAAATGAAGAACACGAAACCATTGACAATATGTTGTTGAAGACATGATGTTCGCTTTCAGATACATTTAACGATTTAACAAATTAGTGTACAGAGCAAATGAACGGGTCAAATTTGTACCTTTTTACAAAAACATACTGTTTTGGCACCCAAAATAAGGAAAAATTCACATTTAGCCAAATTGGACAGTGCAAGAACAGTGTACATAACGAACACTAAAACTTTTTTTTAGTTGTTTTTAAAAAAGAAAATTGTAACAAAATATTAATTTAAATATTTCAGTCTTCAATATAATTATAAAAAAAAACATATTTCATCCTTCTAAAATCTAACTAAAAAATATAAAAATTTAATTTTATAAGAGCTAATTGTGTGAATCTACATTAAATCTTCCAAAACAATTTTTTGGCTGCAACGCTCTACCACATTTTATACAAATAAAGTTGGTATTTTTATGGTAAACTCCACATCGTCTTTGATTGTTGGATATGTATCTTCCCACGTAACAATTTTATTGCTAAAAGACTCTTGTGCACTCTTATAACACTATTATAAACACTCTTATAGCAGTATTAGTGTTAATTTGAGTGCTCGGCAATTGCTGCGAAAGGTTATAAATATATGTTATAGCACTAAAATGGAGAATCCTATAAGGCACCGGAGCAAATGCTGTAATATTGTTATAGGATTAGTGTACATGTATTAGTGCATATGTTTTATTTTGCAATGATATTCATTTGAAATAATTTATGTTATGCGAGAGTGAGAAAGGTATTATTTTTTATTTTCAAATAATAATTTTATGGAGTTTATATTTATTTCCTGAGAAAGGAAGATAGATATTAGTTAATAATACAAAAAATGTCTTACTAATAAATAATATTTTTCGGTTAACAATAATTGCATTAATATTTATAATTATTGTGACCAAAATGCAAAATTTGGCTGGGAATGAAATTTTATTGACATTTATTATCAAAATACTTTGAAAAAATACATTGCCCTTCAAAAATAACCAATTTTTAAATAAATAAAAGAAAATATATTTTTAAATTGTATCTTTAAAATATTTAATAATGTATGTTAACTAATGCATAATAACATCAAATTTGATATTTAAATAATTATTCTTTTGAGTAAAAATTATATTTTTGCGAAAAGAATGCAGAATAAAACTTTTCAGTTTTTGTTTATTTAAAAAAAATTTACCTCGTTTGTAGAAAATAATGGCCGTTGCAAAATATTTATCTAAAAGCTACAGTAAGTTTATTAGTAACATTATAGGAATACAGTAAAATAATAACACCACTACTGCTATTCGAGCAATTCTATTCTCATAACAACACTTTAACTCTTAATATAGAGTTACGCACTTTTAGATTTATAAAAACATTGCTGTATCACTTGCTGAAAATCCCATTATAACAACTCCCGAAATTGCTATAAGAACATTCTTGTAGCAATATTAATCACATTAATCCCAAAAAATCATCATTATAACACCTTTACTGCTTATCGGGAGTCATACAGAAGTCTGGTAGCACTAATTTTATTTTTAAAAAAATAAAATGTTACGTGGGTTTTGTGACCAATTTCATTAATACGTACATCCCTAATCGCTATTGGCAATTGTATTTGTCTTGAACCAACATCATACCGCCGTAATAAAGAATTAGCAATTTCTATACGAAAATCAAGCAAAGATGTCAAGTTTCTTCCTTTATATTTTAATTCTCTCATTAAAAATCATGCATTGACTATAGATATATCAAGCAAATATGAAAATATTGACCACCACTATTTTCTTTGACGCATCCTGGTCCTATATACTGCAACTTCTCCACATACTATATTTTAATTTTCAAATTACTGGGACAGTAATTTTCATTTTTTTTTTCGACCACCTTTGGCATGTTGTTTCGCTTCCATAATTTGTTGCTATCATTACGCAACTATTGTCCTTCCATCTTATTACGAGAATACTGTTTTGATACAAGGCATGCAGTAATTTTATTATTCTTAGATTTTACTAAAGCTTTTGATTGTGTTAATCATGAAATGTTATGCAAAAAGCTTAAACTTTTTTATAATTTTGATTTATCTGCCATTAAATTGCTGCATAGTTACTTGCTTAATAGATCTCAGTTTGTTTACATGAATGAAGTCAAATCTAGCTGCTTATCAATTCAATGTGGGGTACCTCAAGGATCCATTTTGGGCCCACTGCTTTTCAGTATGTTCATCAATGATCTTCCTCGGTGTTTATCTGAGGCTCAATGTAGGTTATATGCTGACGACGCTCAAATCTATATTAGTGGACCAGTAAATGCAATCCACAGGTAAGCTGCTAAAATTAATGATGAGCTTGATGCTGTTGCCTTTTGGGCTAAAGATAATGGGTTAAGACTGAACCCGACTAAATCACCAGCCATGATTCTGTATGTCCGTAATATTGATACTTAATTTTTGCCTCAAATTAAATTGAATTATTGTGTTTTTGGATATGTAAGTAAAGCTAAGTGTCTGGGTGTTGTATTTAATAAAACGTTTACGTGGAGCGATCACATAAATCACATCGCTGGGTGTGTTTTCTCACGCCTTCGTAAGCTTTGGAAATTTTCATATTATTTGAAAGAAGAAACTAATTCTGTCAGTAATTATGCCATTCTTTACTTACTGCGATGTGGTGTACGTGGATATGAGTGTATGTGAGTTATCTAGATCAAATATTATCTTTAATGCATGTACCCGTTTTGTTACCAATTGTCGTAGATTTGATAGAATTAATGATGTATCTTACTTGATACTTGACTGCTCATTCGTAAATTTCTTGAAGTACAGATATATATATACCACATGAAGAAAATAATTTCTAAAGCCACACCTATATACTTACGCAATAAGTTGATATTTGGAAGATCACCCAGGGGTGTGAATTTAATTGTTCCGCGTTACAATGGCAGACTTAGACATATATCGTTCTTTGTAAGAGTTGCAATTTTATGGAATGCACTGCCAAGTACTATTAGCTGTGAATTATCTCTTAACAAGTTTAGTGAGCTGTCTTGGGAATACTTTAAGCTAAAACCTTAGATAATAGTTAATTTTGAAACAATATATTATTTTATTTTTTATAGTTGAAGGAGGAAAGAATATTATAGTTTTGAATTCAATTTGCTTTAATTGAATTAAATATTTTTATTGCTTTTCTTTTTATTTTATTTTATTTTTTTTTTGTTTTTTTTTTGTGTTCTTTTTAAGCTTGTTTAATTTGGTCTAATTGAATTAATTGCTTTATTATCTGTAAATTATTTGGCTGGTTTAGTTGTAAGTTAAGTATGCATTTAAATTAATATTTTCTTTTAATAATTTTTATTTGTATACTCTTATAAAGAATAATCGTCTTATGTATACTAACGTTAAGAATTGAATAAATAAATAAATAAATTGAATACCAGTGACAGACGTTCTATAGTCATACAACCCTCGTTCGAATTACCCTAAGTCCTAAATCGTCTACAGCACCTTCATGTTGATCATCACTCGCATCTAAATCACAGTGTGTATCCATTTCAGGTAACTCAATCGGCGATATTGCATAAATTGTCTCACGTTCTTCTGTATCAAAGTTCTCTGCAAAGAGATCTGTGATTTCACTTATTGTTAATGTAATTGAAAACAAAAACATAATATTTCGTTAATCGTATCCAAAACTTGGACGAAAAATATAATATGTAAAAAAAAATATATTTTAAATTTTTTACTGTTCAACCAAATTTTTTAATGAAAATTTTAAATTTTGAATTTTTTCAAAGCAAAAATATAAAGAGTATATTTAAATTCAAATATAATTTTTAATAAAGTTGCGTTTTGTTTTTATTTTTTTGTAGAAAAATTTAATAATATAATATATCCACTTATTTCTCCGACATTTTTTTTTTTGATTAATTTCGCACAAAATTCAAGTTTTCAAATCAAATTCAACCGAAGAACTGAGAAATACTCAATAAATTTTTAAAAAGAGATCAATTATCCATGTTTCAGTGCAAAAAGAATATACATAAAGCTAACGGGATCTTTGTACATAGGCAACTTGTGGGTGTTCTTTATAACAAACAGTATACACTAATGAGTTAATGCGATGAAGAAATTGTGAATACAAGCTATTTAGTTATTCATACAATTTTTTCATCAACGCTTATTTTAGATAATGAATCACATAAAAACGGATATATGAAACAGATTTACCCACGAATTTGGCGAGGTTTGTATTTCATTAAAATTGTCAAACTATCATCCTGATATTGATTCGTTATCAAAAACTATTCAACAACAAAAATTTCATTAAAAATTATGTCAGCTAATTATAGAAATAAAATGTATATATATAATTTTTTAATAAGGCATAACCACGTATGTGTTTTCATTTGATCAAAATTTTTTTTAATGCCACGCAGTCACAAAAGGTTCGGCATCTCTGTTATATAGCACATAGATCAAATAACATATTATATAGATATTACCAGTATATATATAACAAATTGAAATAGATTGTGCTAACAAATATTTTATTCAGAAATTCAGCAAGTAACTGTAAATATAATAACAAAAATAACATTTTCTTAATTGCTCAAGTCTTTCATTCAAAAATAGGAATTTTAACTTTATAATTGGTACCTATATACTAGCTTTGACACTCATTTTACAACACTGTAAAATTATACACTTACACTTTATTTATTAAAACTAAAATAAAAATTATAACTTTTTCAAATTAAGAATTTAGAACAGTTTTTATTTCTTTATTATGTATTATACGGCGACGATTGTAACATGCAGAGATTTAAACATAATACAAAAAAAAAAAGGATATGCTCCTAGTAGGATTCAATGACAAAGATTTTTAGTGTATAACTTAAATTATTTAACTCCACATGAAACATTCTGTGTCCTTTTTATTTTATTTTATTTTGTTTCTTTTTTTTTTAATAAAAATGACTTATTCTGTGTTATTATTTTAGTTTTTATTTTTATTTTTATATTTTTTTTTTGCTTGGAGGAACTAGCCTCCATTTCAAAACAGTTATAAAATACCATTACGAATATCCTTTTATATTATATTAATATGAAAATCTCCTTTTATATATAGATTTGCTATGGTGTATTTCAAAATGAGATATCTTCAAGTTGGTGCCGGAAGTTACTTTCGTCTAGTAGTGTAGTAGGTATATTCCTAATCCTGATCCAAAAGGATGTTGAAAAAGAATTTTTTTTTTTTATTATTTTTTTTTTTTTATTTTTCTTCGTATTTGATATTAAAAGTTACGTTAGAAATTGTGTCAGTAACTACTTTTCCCTTTTACTTCTATTTATAAAAGAGAAATAAAATATTTTTTTTTTTTTATGTCAAATAGAAAGAAGGAATGCTACAGGACAAGAAGAAGAAAAGTAAGAATAAGAAAATATATTTTAGGTTATATGTGACAATTTATTATTTCCTTTTTTATTTTTCTGTTTTTCTGTTTTTTGTTTTTGATTTTTTATATTACATTATTGTTTGTGTTGCTTTTACATTCCGAAAAGAAAATTTTCGAATTTTGTTAATGTTTATTAGATCAGGGGTGTGTTTGACATTTCCAAAAGAATTTTATATGTGAATGAAAAAATAAAATAAAAACAAAAAGAAAAACAAAACAAAAAAAACTGAATATGAATGGTGTTTAGAAAGAATTGTGTACAGATGTCGTTATATACGATAGAAAATAAATATAATTATGTATTTAAGAAGTAGATACATGGATATTATTATGTATGTTATATGTGTTGAATAAAAGTATAGTGACTATTAAATTATTAGAATTTACAAGCGATTTTTTTGCTTTTTCTTTGTTTTTGTTATTTTAACATACCCAAATCACAAATACATTTACATACATAATATAAAAGAAAAAAACTTTATTATGAAAATTTAATAGGAAACCAATACATTTACACACAAATAAAACAAAAAAAAAATAAATAATTTTTTATTATTACTATTATTGTTATTATAGTTGTTCTTGTTTGTTCTTTATATTTTATTGTACTTGTTGTATTCGTAATGGTAAACGGATTACATAAAATAAAGTGGTGAAAAATTTCTACCAAAAAATTAAGAAGCACAAAATATAAATTCAAGACTATAGCTATACTCAAATAATATATCCTATTTATTATATTTTGTATATAATATATATACATGCATGGGTACCATTTAATTACAAAAAATATATATAATGAAAATTTTCTTTTATGTATATTATTTTTAATTATGTGATAATTTCATGTAAGATTTTTATATATTATATTTTATATAACTAGGCTATAATATGTTATTGTATAAATTAAATATATGTTATTTTAGTCTTAGAGTATATAGTGAGAAAATAATATAGTATATAAATTAATTTGTCTACATTAAAGTAGAAGAGAAAAAACATTAATAATTATTATTTTTAAGAGTGGTATTTATAATATTGCAAGGACTTTTTGCTAAAGATATATAAGGATATTTTGATTTAGGAATCATAAAAATAATAATAATAATAATAATGTTAATTATTATAGATTCAATTGATTTTATATTAATTAATAATAAACAAAATAATAAAAAATATATTTATTTTAATTTGAAATTTATTATACATTAAGGTTATTAACGTTTAGATGTTGATATTTTAATTAATAATTTTTTTTTTTTTTGTGCTTGTTTTTCCAATTAAAAATTTTGAGTGCCTTTTTACGTTTGAAGGACATTATCATAAAATAAATTTTGAAATATTAAAATTTTTATCGTTGTGTAATCAGACAATATTTTTTTATTGTTGCAATAATTATTATTATTATTGATTTCCCGAATATAAATTTTGTTATTTTTGCTATTATGTTGCTATTTTGTAAAATTTAAATTTTTGCATTAAAATGATATTTATAAAATGGGAAATACAAAGTAATTAATTTGAAGGACAGTATAACTTATTGTTCGCAAAAAGTCGCACTCTAAAAGAATTTAAAATAATATTTAAAACATTTATTGTTGAAAATCATGGTAAGAAAATAATTAGATGTAATTTATCAAAAAACAACTCAGCAGGAATTAATCTGGTATCATACAATATGTTTAAAATATAAAAAGGAACAAGTTTACTAATAAGTAAGTAAAATTGGAAAACATTACAAGGACAAATGCCTAAAAGTATTAAAATTAATAAGGCAATACAAATTAATAAATATTCTGGCAGTACTGTTAATCTCGATTTCATCAACGTTTAGTAAAATTGGGGATTCTGAGTGAGATGTTGTATCGGCGTAGGATCTAGTGACCATATCCATGTCCATGACCATATCCAAATATTATATATTTTTAGTGGCGCATCTTATCCATTAAGGACGAAGAAGACATTTGAAAGTAACCTTGTTGATTTGCTGTTTTTTTATAAAATTCGTTATATCTGTTGATCCATTAAATATATATATATATATATATATATTCAGTTATATATTCTAGAACAATAACGGTCTGGAGCATATTTTAACATTTATTTGATGATGACTGGTGCTGCCGTTGTGGAGATATTGTAGTTCAAAGTATAAAATTTTGGAAAAAAAACAATCTTTATTTTCTTTCTTGAAAAATCAAATATCTAAAGATTCTACTATAAAACTACCCCAATATTTATATACTGTTGGAAAGGTATTATTTTTTTCTATAACTCCTAAATACATACTTTATGTCTACGTCGAATAGTTTAGAAGATATAAGCATTTTTTAAAAAAAATGTTTTTTTTTTTTACACTTTTTCTATATAAAACTAGGAATGTGCCTTTTTTAGGCGCCTCTATTAGGTACTACGCCGATACAACATCTCCCTCAGAAGAGCGGTAAAATTATTGAAACAATAATCAACATTATCAATTCGTTTGAATATTTACAGAACACAGATATCAAATTTGTGTTATATAAATTAAATATCAACCGATTTGATTACGTTGATTACTTTGATTATAATGAAATCAATACATATTCCACCGTAGTACCACACCCGTACTAAACCCGTCATCAAGGCAAAGCATATATATACTAATCTTAGTATGCGCCTGTTAAAAAAAAATTAAGTAAAACCTTATTGATATCTTAATTGAAATATAGGGCAAAAATGTACAAAAATTTAAACTGTTTCGACCTACAAAAACCGTTTGGTATTTTGTGAATTAAACATTCTTACTCTGAATGCAATGTAGAGTATGGATAGAAGGCAATGAACATAAAAAGCTAGAACAAAATCTATTTGTATGATCGGATGTAAAAATATAAACTGGAATTAAGAATATCTATGAGTGGCACATTATGTGATTTAGGTAAAGCTGACTTAGTCCAGCGCTGTTTCTAATATGTATAAACAATTAACTTATTTAACTGTTTGTGGATCAACTGGTCACATTATTTTTGTAGAAAATAATAAGATATTTGAAAGTAAGCCTGTCAGTTCTATCCGTCAGTTAGAATTAGATTATAGACAAGCAAATGCTGGAAAAAATTAATGACCAACAAAAGAAATAAAGTAAAATTGCAGGGGTATTTGAGTTTGCTCAGTAATTGACAGTAATATAATCCTGTTTCAAATCAAAAGGCCTGTTTATTTCAGTATGTTTTATCAAATACTTATAATATACTAATTTGGGTTAGCTGAAAGTGTCTGTTTGAATTCAGATGAAAAACGGCACATAAAAATAACATATCCCCAATAAAATTCATAATAAAAAGAAATAAAACAAGGCTGGTGTATTTAGCGGGCGCAAATAAAATATTATACCCAGCAGTTATTTTCAACTATAATAGTGATATTGACATATCCGCAATAAGAAATGCTAATAAAATACGTATAATGTTATTGAACAGTACATTCAACAATCACAAAACAGTACACAATATAATATAGAAAATATGTAGCTTCAGACAAAGGGTATTAAATCAGAATTCAGAAAAAAATATTACAAGTATTTCTAGAACAATAAAATTTTATAAAAATTTTTAAGAATAGATATAATTTGGTTAAAGCTCAAATAAAGTGGAATTATGATATTTAAGAAGCCCTAGTTTAAATAAAATTAATTACACCGTTATACCTTATGTCAAAAATTATTTTAGCGTGCTTCATGTGCAAAATAAAGACATTTAAATTTACCGATGGAGAACGTGCAGGTTCAAATCAAATTCAAATCCCACTGCAAATTTCAACTCACTGATTTTTAGGATAGAAAATTAGGGAAAAGTAAAATTATGATGAATTGCTTACACACAATTTAAGTATATAAATGCTATAGTAAAATGCGGTTTATTTAAATTAATACGATTGCTACGGTCAAAAATATAAGTATGATAGGCATTAAAGAATAATACGTCAAACAATTAACAAAATTTAAGTGTATTTATTATATCGATTTCATCATGAAACTGAATTCATAGGAAGGTATCAGATTGCAGAATTTCATTAATGTAAACTGAAAAATTCGGATACAATTAAAATAATTCAATCAATTTTAATATCCTATCTTTTGCCAAAATTACATATTTATTACATCCCTGACCTATTTTGTGTTTCATTGTGTATACACATAATATACATATACTTACATTTTTGTTGTTATTTTTTAATTCAATTTTCTTTTGTTTTTTTTTTAATTCTATTTCACTTTTTATGTTGCAGTTGCACGTTTCATTATAATCTAAGAAAAGTATATACTTTTTGTTTCATCAAAAGAAAATATAGTATAGTACTCTATACTTTGATATGCATATAATTTGTAAAGTTGATGTAGACAATAAAAATTTATTCAACGAAAAATTTTTAAATGAAAATGTCTGCAAAAATATCTCGTTTTTACTTACATTTTTGTGAACTAGACTTTAAAAAATCAGGAAATTTTGATATAAAATGTTTAGTGTAAAACAGTGTACCTATATTGGGAACGAAGAAATTTAATAAAACAAAAATCAGAAGTTGAAAACTCAATATTTTTAAAATTTAATGGATTCTCTTATATACAAAAAAAAAGATTTGTATCGTTTAGTTTATTATATTTTGTTATTTACCATGTAATAACATTTATTATTTTGCTGATTTAGTTTACTTTGCTAGTTATATGGTTTAACATACCGCAGAATTTGGGGCTAACATTGTCCTCAATATGATTTAATGTAAATACCAAAAGAATTTGTTTGAATAAATTGTTCTATTAATACTTACAAGACAGCCAAGACATGCCAATACTAACAGCCAAGACATGCTAATGGGTAGGAATATGAAAAAATACCAAAAAGCGTACCTACTAGACCCAAGACCAAAATTGTTTCCTACTAGAAACGCAAGACTGTTCGTTCCAAGATCAAAATGGCTAACAATATAGCGAAGCTAACAATCACAAAATTGGAAAAAGGGGCTAGCGGAGAGTTCCTACAAAATTTACTTATTTTGTATTTAAAATTTTTAATATAAAAATAAAAATTAAAGTAACGAGTTTTACCGAGAAAGTTAGCTAAAAAATCGTATTCAATATTTCGTAATGAATTGTTTTCTATCATTAAAATATTTATCGTGGACACTATACTATATATTTTATTAACTTATCTTAGATAACAACCGTATACGTAATAATTTACTTAAAAAGACAAAAAAAATATTTAAATGTAATTGCGGTGATTATTAAGTTGCGTCCAATTTGATAAATTGAAATAATTGAAAAATTAAAAAAAATTTAAAAATATTTAATTTTGCTACCTCGCCTTTTAAGTATCATTTAAGAGAATAATAATGGAAATTGGTTGTGAAATGGTTGTAATATGTTTTACCGTACTTTTTTCAATCTACAAATTAAATAAATTATTTGAAAGAGCCGAAAATTCATTGAAATTAAACTTAACTCTAAAAGATACAGATTTCATTTACCGCATTTATATGGCAGGTTCAAGCATACTTGAAGCCTACTCCGAGCTCATGTAATAGTTTTGACTTGAAACCAATCAAATTTTGTATAATTAACTTAAAATTTAAGAGTAAAAATGCTCCTTGAAATCTCCACAGCTTGCAAAAGGACAACATTCTAACAGAGTAGTTCTGTTATCTATCATTTTCGCATACAAATTTTTACATTATCCTATATCAAAATAATTTTTTTTAAATAATATACAAATAATTCTTTTTAAACATATCACAAAGAAATATATTGCGTAAAGAAGAAAAAAAGTTAAGATGTTAGAACTATTTCATAAATTGAGAATTATTAAAAAATTAATGAAAAAATATATGGAATAAAATAAAATAAAAATAGCTAAATTTTTGCGATGATAATTTGCAACTTATTAAACATCAAGAAAATTACTGGCAAAGAATTAGTACGTTTGATCTCTCTAGTTCGGGTTCTAGGTCAAAAAAAATTTAGCACTACGTGGTACTGGTAGCGGCGGAAAAAAATTGTTTACTTGTTGTTACCGTTGCCATGAACTTTTTAAAATTTGTTGTGTATCTTGCAATTTTTGATCCGATCATGAGAGAGCACTTGCGTAAGATTACCGTTAATGAAATACATGATCACTATTTAGGGAAAAATATTCATAAATGATTCAACTTCTAGCAAATGCAATTAAGAAAAAAATTACTGATAGTGCTCATCTTGCAAATCAATCTTGCATGCCAGTCATATCGAGCAAATGACGATGATCATTCGGTTTGAAGATATTAGAAATCTATTAGATAACGACAAAGTTGAAGTCATCACTAAGAAACATTTATTGGGTTACTTACCGTTAAAATCCACGACAGGTCAGTATATGACAGAAACTATTTTAAAAGAGTTGAAAGATATGTCTTTGGATATTCAGCAGCTGCGTGGACAAGGTTATGATAACGGAAGTAACATTGAAAGGAAAGGAAAATGGAATGCAGAAAAGAATATTGAACATCAATTCTATAGAGGTTTTTTTGTGTCTTGCAATGCGCATTAAATTTGGTACTTAATTATGCTGCTAAGTGTCACATTAAAGTAGTAAAGTTTTCTGATGTCGTACAATGTATATATACGTTTTTCTTAGGCTCATCACGCAGATGGACTGACTTTAAAACTATTAAGTAACACGAGATTGGAAAGCCGAATTGAAGCTTTGAAGCCTCTTCGTTACGAACAAGGAAACAAATATGATGCCCTTATAGTAAGGTTTAAAAAACTTCGTAGTTATTTCAAGCTTTTACTATTTTCTTACTATATTGCTTTCTAACATAGATTCAGCAAAGGCATAGCAAAAGCTTTTTTTTCGTATTTGTTTTGCTTCCGCTTTGATGAGCATTTTTATTTCAAAAAGTAATATGCAGGAAAACCTTTTTCATTATTTTTTTAAATAGCTACAGCAAAATGAGTTGAATACAGCTAAACAGCATTTGATGTTGCTTTGAATTACTATTCAGCATTTATAGCACTTTACAATGTACTTTTGTTTTACTTACAGTTACTGTGCTTTTTTGTTCCTTGTTCGTTTTCTTGTTGTGTTGTGATTTTGTAAAATATATAATATTAATTTTGTTAACAAGAAAAAATAAAAATGACACGAAGAAAAACTAATTTTATTTGGAGATATTTTGATGAGAATGTCGATCTTGGTAATGCGTCTTGTAAAATATGTAAAGTTATCCTAAAAAACAATAGAAATTTTAATTTAAAACAGCCTATGATAAACATCCACAATTATAATAGAAATGAGTTATCAGAAGGAAACATTGTTCGTATCAATAATCGAAGTAGTAAAACAAAAAAAAAAGTATTAAAATAGAAATAAGAAAAAACGAACTTTTTATAGCATATGTAGGATTAGTTACTAAAGACAGAATTCCGTTCAACACTCTTAATTCTCCAAATATAAAAAATATAATCAATTCAATTTGCAAAGGTCTTCAACAAAGCTTAGGTAAGAAATTCACATTAAATGGACAGCAAAATCAGCACAGTACATAGCTTTTTTTTACTTTGACTTAAAATATTAAAAAGCATTCAGCAAAATTCTACGGCTACTATTATGTTTTGAAAAGCAAAAGCACATGCGTAGTATTTGTATGTGTAAAAAGCATAAAACTATTACTTTACTTCGGTTAAATCTAACAGCAAAGCGCAGTAATAGTTTTTTTTTTAAATTTTAAATGTTGTGATAGTCAGCAACAGCAATTATTTAAGTGCTTTTACTATTTCTGCTGTAGTTTTTTAAACCTTGCCTTATAAATATTTCTGATGAAAACAAAATTATTGACACTGTTGGAACAACAGCACGTTTACATTTATTGTTCAACTTATAATATGGCATAAGATATTTTTTGAAATTAATATTAACAGCAAAATGCTACAAGAAAAAAATTTAAATATTCATTTTGCTATCCAACAATTATTACAGAATACGAAATTGTTTTTAGAGAATTTAAGGAGTGATATCGAATTTTCCAATATGTTAGTAGATACTTCTGGACTTGCGAGAGAAATTGACTTTCCAACAGGTTTTGAATCAGAACCAGTTCGCATTCGATTGAAAAAAGCAACGATTTAAAGTGAATTTTTACTTTGCAGTCCTTGATATTGCTATTAACTCCGTCAGTGATAGATTTGAACAAATGCAAAATCTTGAGTCAGTTTTTTAATTAATTTTTGACATTTATAGCCTACAAAATGTAACAACACAACACCTACATATGTGCATCATGTGCAAAGCTTGAGTCTGGATTAAGTTATGATGGCTCTAAAGACATCGAAGCAGTGGATTTGTGTAATGAGCTTCAATCTATTTCTACACGCATTAAATAGAATTCGTAACCGAAAGATATCCCATATTTTTTATTTATGAAAGAAAATTGACCCATATTTTCACAAATTTTTTATCACCTTAAGAATCTTTGTAACGTTATCTGTTACTGTTGAAAGTGGTGAAAGAAGTTTTTCGAAAGTAAAATTAATTAAGACTTATCTTCGCTCAAAAACGGCTCAAGAACGGCTTGTAGGTTTCGCTTTCATGGAGCAAGATTATTTTCTTTACGTACCTGTTTTCATTAGTAGAGATGTCGCCACAAAAAAAATTTGCTTAGGGCGCGACAAAAAAAAAATATTTTTGAGCCACCGCTGCATAAATAACAATTTTTTATTTTAGTGAGTTGAATTTAATTTAGTGAGGCATGTGAATTAATTTAATTTATACTGTAGTAAAACATTTCAAAAGCTGTCAAACTCAAGTTGATTTAAAGTTAAATGTCATTTTCAAGCTTTTAAGCTGACATACTGAAAATGCAATTTTTGAAATCCGATCTAATTTCTAGTGAAAGTAGATACTCAAGTCGTCATATTGTAAGGGGGTAAATTGAAAAAAACTTTTATTATGTAGAATATGTAATTTTACTATTAGAAAAATGGAATATCTAGCGAAAATGAGTTAATATAATGAAATTTTTAAACCTGATGTTTCGTTTTCGATACACTGCTTGAAAAAATCACCTTGTAGCTACAAATTTTGTTGAATAACTTTTATATAGTAATTATATTATTACTATTACTTTGAATTAGTTTTTTAAAAGATTTTTTTTTTATTTAATTGTTTTTTGTATTTTTTTTTCTTATTTTAACAAAAATGAAAAAAAACTCGAAATTCGGACTTTTCAAGTCATCGGCAAAAAAAAAAGGTAAATTAGATATTTGTTTTAAATTAAATAATAAATTTTACTTTAATTTTAAATACACACCGGGTGACCACTATGCCAGAAAACGTAATATGTTTCGTTTTCGACACTCTGTGTTTATACGGGTTAATGGAAACATTATTTCAAAATTTTCTAATTATCCATTTTAATGTTTTTCTCTCATTTTTTCTTAATTTAACTTTCAAAATTTCGTGACTTTTTACTTAATATCCTTTTTGCAAAAAAAAAAAAAATACAAATAGGCTTCTTTCTATATAACTCACACATATTAACAAACATTGACAAGCATTTGCAGTATGTGAAATTATAAGCTAGTTACAAGAATATCAAATACTTAGATTTATTTAAAACTTTAATTACAATTTATGTACTCTCCTATATAAACCGATTTTTTTTTTTAAAATGTCATTAGTTATGCTCATGGTAGGTACCTACTACTATATTTTGAAGAAATTCTTTAAGTAACTGGTTTAGTTTTAATTTTTTTTTTTTTTATTTCTTCCACTTTTATATACCGAGTTACTCTATCTCAATTCTAAAATAATTTTTAAATTGTTCTTCTCTTAATGTTTGTACTTTTTTAATTTTTTTTTTTTTATTATTTTTGTTGTTTTGCTCTTTAGTTAGAAGAATCATTCATTCATCATGTAGTACCTACTTTTTATCAATCCTTAAAATTTTCAGATCCTCATCTTATTTTAACTTTTTAAAATGTGGGAATGACTCTTAAAGACTTTTATATAAAAAAAAAAGAAGAAGGAAAAAATGTACAAAAAGTTGGAAAAAATTTTATACAACTTAAGACGTTAGGAATAAAATTCTTTACAAAATAATGTTATACCTACCATCCTACGTGCTTGAGACATTAAAATTAGCTTTAAGGACTAAAAAAATGTAAGTGAACTAAAAACGAAAAAAAAAAAAAAATTTTAAATTAAGAAAAAAACAAAACAACAAAAAAAACATGATATGTACAAATTTCCATATGGAAATTATTTACGTCGTCGTGTGTTCTTCACGAAAAAAAAAGAAAAAAGAAAAGATACAAAAACAAAACTCCAATTCAAATCTTTTGCTCATTATTTTTACATACACATGACAAAGTTTCAACAAAACAAAAAAAGAAGAACAAAAATAAAAATCATAAGAAGTAACCGAATATTCGAAAACACACACATAGGTACTTATCTTCTTATTATTCAACTGAAGGACTATAACGAGTTCTTAAACAAAAAAAAAAAAAACAAAAAAAAAAAAGCAATTTTTGGTTTTTCCTTATTTTCTTGGGTTTTGTTTTTTTTTTCGGGAAAAACGAAAAAAATCTCGCAACTTCTTCTACACACCAAAAAATAAGTGCAGAAAAATCTAAAAATAATTTGTTGATAATCGAATTTTTAGTAGGATTTTTTTTTTTTAAATTTTTGTGTTGAAATTTTTAAAGAAAAAAATACAGTAATAATTCATCATCATATTTTTGGAATTCGGGTTCCGGCAAAAACATTCGGCTATAGCACAAATTCACAGAGTAGTGCAGCATATAAATGAAACATTTGAATGTAAAAAATATTATTTTGCAGCATTTCTCGACATCACGCAGGCCTTCGATAAAGTCTGGCACGAAGGACTATTATTTAAATTGTAAAAGCCGCTGCCTCACCATTATCATTAACTTTTTAAATCATACCTTAGTAATCGAAGATTTGTAGTAAAGTACAACAGCGATATTACAGATATTAGACAAATACAATCAGGTGTACCACTGGGAAATGTTTTAGGACCCAGTGCTTTATGTCATTTACACAGTCGATCTCCCAATATCACAAAAAATCATTGCAGCTACTTTTGCTCATGATACTGCTATTTTGCCATCCCATTAAATATTGCAAGAAAACCTTTTTAAAATTGAAAATTGGCTTGACGAATAACAAAATGGAGAATAAAGGCAAACACATCAAAATCTTTGCACATTACGTTTACCTATGTTAAAGGTAGAACACACATTATCCAAAAGAACAGACAATTCAAAATAAAGTTCAACCAACTCTACTGGCTTTTAGGGCACTATTTCAAGCTATCAAATCATAGCAAATTAATACAAATCAATATTGAAACCAATATGGACATACGGTCTAGAGCTATGGGGTACTACAAGCAACTCAAACATTGAAATAATTGAACGTTTTCAGTCAAAAGTAATGCGATCTATTGTAAACGCCCCTTGGTTTTCAAGAAACGACAGAATACGAGAAGATCTCAAGATTCCATCTGTAAAAGAAACAGTTACTTTCAAGTTAACATCATATCACTCAAAGCTTCAAAATCACCCAAAATGCGCTGATTTGACAACTTTTAATTACTCGGCAGACACGCAGACTAAAAAGATTCACGCCGCTGGAACTAAGTTGCAGATTTCCAAACAACTAGAAAATTTATACTTGATACCATCAATTAACAAAAAAAAAAAAAAAAAAAAACATTTTTGGAAATATTTTATTAAGCAGTCTAAATTAATATACACTAGTAGAATAGTAACATGTTGTCAGATTGGATGATCTAACAAATGCCGGAATTAGAAATTTCGTCGCCCGTTATTATACTGTCGTACATCACATAATCGAAAAAAAATTAGCTGAAATGCCATCTTTATTAATTTTTGAAGGTCAATCTATCTGGGTATTCTGTGTTATTATATGTAACATATATGTAGAAATATCTTATTGCTACTTTGCCGTAAGATCGATGTTTTTATTCTTATTTTGACTTAAATCACAAATTTCTGGATATATGACAAAACTCGATGTAAATTAACGTTATTCAATTCGTGCAATTATTTTGAAGTAAGTAAAACGAGCAACATATTGTTACTTGTTTTTAGTTTTATTCTGCCGTATGTGTTTATGAACTTGAGTAACTTCACAATAGTAGCAACGCAAAAACAATATTATTTTGTTGTACGTGTTTCCGATTGTTGTTGTAATGTGGTAAATGTATTGGAAAAACATAATTTCTTTTAGTATTGTTCAAGAGGTTGACAATACAATGGTTGACAGTAGAATGGTTGAAAGTTCAAGTGGTTGTCCATAGCAGAAGAGTTAAGGATTCGTAGTGCTTTATATATTATTAAAAAAGATAATAAAATGGTTCAAGTCTGTAATATTTTTATCTGAAACACCATAAATATTTCAGAAAACCGTATTTCGTCGGCTAAGTTCTGAAAGGCTCCATATGCCATCAACTCGGTTTCGCGTAAACGCGATTTGAAGTTTAAAATAATTTAAAAAAAAAAACTGTACGATACAATTTTTTGTAACTTTTACAATAAGTTAATACTTATTTTGTTATTTTAATTACAAAATTTCAAGTGCCTATGCTTTTTAGTTTATAAGTTATAGGCATTTTTGTTTTTCGAAATCGATTTCCAAACAACCCATATCCACTTTTTTGAACAAGTTGATTTTAGTCCATGCACGTGGTTCAAATTTACCTGGATATGAGTCGGTTAATCACTAAACTTTACATATAAATGTATGGTCCACAACTGCATATTAAAATATATTTATGGTATTAAAAAATTTCTAAATTAAAAATCAGTTTATTTTTCATTGAGATCAAATTATTTTATAACAATATTATAATCTAAAACAAAAACAATAATTAAATTACTAAAAAAATAAAGAACTTAAAATTATTTATTATATGCCTTACCTAGGTATACCTTAACTTATAACTATTGAAGACGTACGGTTCTATTATGGCGAGAATAACCATACGTTTTTGACATCAATGGTTATTTCCTCCATAATAAAAGCGTACGTTTTCAATCACAATTATTTTATTTTTAATAATGCTTTTAAATAGTTTTGATCATTTGTTGGCAAGTAAGCCAGCAAATTTTTGATATCATTTATCAGGCAGGCATATCGATATGGGGTATTTCAGAAATAAGCTAATTTTAAGTCAAACTTCATACAAAAGTGATCAATATCCAAAAAATAGGCGTATATCAGTCATTTTATAATTAACAAAGTATTATAAAGGTGGATATGGGTCAATCCAGAACTAAATATTTATATCCAAAACGGTTAAAGATAGCGAAAACCTGTTCGGGCCAAAAGAAAGAGCGTGTCGCAAAATCTAGGAATCTGTTCCTAAGTCAAAAAAGTGAAAAAGGCTTATGGAGCCTTTCAGTCCACTGCCTCATTTTGAAAATCTTCGTAATACAAAAACTGGAACTCCTATAAACCTACAAAGAGGAAAATATGTTAAGAAATTCATTTCCAGAGAATCGATAGAGAATATCAAGGATCATTTTAAGGAGTTTCCCACCATATAATGTCACTTTTCAAACCAAAAAAATCAATGTGACTGATGTGCCAAATTTACAAAGATGAGAAAAATATTAATGGTCAAGAAAAACAAAAGTATAAAAACCTTAGGAAGGTACATCTTTTTATGAATGCAAATAGAAAACTGGATATAAATACTGTTGATAAAAGTACGTTAATATGTTTTGAATTGCAAAGTATTTTTAATTTTAAGCAAAAAGATTTGCCTAAAGCTTCTGTTATAAAAGGAAATTTTACTGTATTCAACCTTACTGTTACTGTTTGTCGCAAGTCAAAAACAACCTTCAATTTAAATTATTGTGCCATTTATAATGGGTTTCACAGTGTCCGCACCGAAAATGACATATAGCCTAATTCTCTTATAATGATATTGAACTAAATTTTCACAGATTTTCTTGGTATAAAACGCCTCATATTATGAAGTAATGTATAATAAAACATAGAGTTATACCACCACAGCATTGCTACAATTCATTTTCGACGCAAATAGAAACTAGCTATTGTGTAAAATTTTCCAAACCAGGCAGTTCCATTACGTGAAATTAATAAGAAAAATAGTCTTAAAATAACTTTATATTTTGCTTAATACACCCAAGATTGAATTTCGAAACTAGCTAGTTTGTTTTATTTTATAAATCTAGATGAAAAAATTTATAAATTTTGTTGAAAACAAAACATTTTATTTGGCGTATTTACAAATTTGTTTTGTCGTACGTGCAAAGATGAATGAAAACTGCATAAAAATGGCGTATATGGTAAGATAGTTTTAAATTCTTAATTCTTGTTCCAAAAGTTACTATTTCTATGTTTTTATACCTATAAAAGATAGCTTCTGAAGCATAGAACTACTAAACATTAAAAAGAATAAAATTTTTTTGGCTAAATTTTTTTTTTATTTAGTCTCAAACTTCAAACTCAATTTCCCAAAACTCGATTTTCTGGATGTACGACAAAATAATAATTGGGAGGTGACGATTTATAGGGATATAAGGCAGTGGTGTAAAATATGTGCCAATAATCATAACTGCTTAATTTGGTCAACATAAGAAAAAATTGAGATAAAATAACCACCATGCTCAAAATAATTTTCGGAAGTATTTCCTGGCAAAATCTGGTTTGATTCTGACAACTAGAAATCACATTTTATCTCAGGTACATAATCACTATGTCAATTTAACCTAAAAATGTTTTTATCATAATCACTTTTCCAATTAAAATATTTTAAATAATATTCCTACTATTATAATTATTACTACTTCAAAATACTTAATTTGATGAGCGTTTTTTATAAATTTGTAATATCATTGCCAAATTAGCAAATGAAGGTATTGAGTTTCTAAACGGTTTTTTGTACTGTTACAAAATCTTATTTTTTTATATTAAGCTCTTACAGCAACGTAAGGGCTTTTTATTTATTCACTTATTTATTCAGCGGGTTTGCAAATAAATCTGCAAGCCAACTTCAGGTACATTTTCCTTTCGAAGTGTAGACCTAATTAACAAAAATAAAAAAAAATAAAAAAACAAATTTCATTTTAGCTTAACAATATACTAAAAATTAACAAAATACAATTTCATTTTAACAATAATTTCTTACTTACGAGACTTACCGTCTAATGCATATTATGTACATAATGAAATAAATAAATAAATAAAATAAATAAATATAGAACTACAAAAACGATAATATTGAAATTTGTAAAGAATCAAAAAATAAAAGCAATTTCAGCCTTTGTAGTCTTATTATCTAACTTATGTGTTACAAAACTTCGCAAAATATATTGATTTCATGACTTATACTAATAATTACAAAAAACATTGAAATTTTAAATTTGCTATCAATTTATTTCTTTCTACAGCATTCCTTCCAACTATATGTAGTGTGAACGGAAGACGAGAATCATAGTGGGCGAACTTTTTCTTCTGTATTAGTTTTGATGATGTTTGTTTTCTAAATTTCTTCAAGATATTATGGCGTATGAGGGGCGATATATTAGAGAACAGTGAAATTTGTTTTGGAATATTAGGTCTTGTATTGGTTGAATTGGGATGTGAATAGATTATTTAAATGACATTCGGTAGGGATATGTTTTACGGTGAGGATTTCCGCACAATGAATACATGTTGGGAATGTGGTTCTGGTGTAAAGAAGTTTTTATGTTGGGAGGGTGTAACTAGGCGTACTATTGGGAGTTTGATACAGTTCCAAATATAAGCGGTTACGAATTGTTGTCACAGATATATTGCTTATTCCCCACACTAAAAGATTTATAAATATTTATAAAAGCTTATTCAAATAAAAATGTAAATATATACTATAAAAAGTGGTATGTATTAAGACTACTGGTTTTTCTATGATAATAATTAATATTAGATACACTGACGAGTTAATAATACATCAAACTTATTTTGGATTACAGACTGTATAAATTGCGGTATTTATATTTTCGTACCTGGCTATCAGTAAAACAAAATTTGTCAATATATTGAAAACGCAAAACTTTGACAGAACAACAAAATAATACAATAAACATACTTGGCAAAAGTCCAATTTCAAATATCTTAGTCTATATCTAAATATTATGCGCGATCAAAACTAATAGACAAAAAGTAAACTAAAAGTAACACAAAACTATATCATAATTTGGAACATGAATTTATGGGTGTTTTCTCAGAAATAAGTTAAAACATAGAATCACGATTTATCAATGACTTAATATATTATCATATAATGTAATGCAAATAGCTGTTAAGCAAAAGTAAAGTAATAACCAAAGTTAATGCCAACATTGATTTATTTCTCAAATGCCGTATATCCATATGCCTGTCGCGTGACGCACAACATTTTGAAGCGTTCGTTAATTCTGAACCCTTTGCTTCATACGAAACCAAATATGGCTTGTTGAAATAATGATCAAGTTTTGGTATGTACCTATAGTTAAATAAAGCAAAGCTTTATGATCATTTCAAAAATGGCTTCGTGTGAGTTAAAGGGTTAATTCCGTATGAAAATTGAACATTTTCAATACGACAGCAGCTGTTTTTATTGCTAATAAAGAGAAAATAAAATACTGAAATGATAGTACGACTGAGGCACATAGTGGAAGAACTTGGCACGATATTAGTAGTGCTTTAATTAAAATCATTAACGAAGTACTAGTTTAAAATCCCGAAATAAATAAATTCCCTTAATGAAGTAACTCGGTGTGCCCCAAAATAAAAACCATATTAACACGACTGTTATTAAAATGTGTATGCAGAAACATTATAATATCTCCACAATGTATCAACAATTTACAGAGCCAGACCACTCCATTATCCAAGATGTGAATGCTGTTCGTGGACTACATGCAGTATTTGAAAAATATTTACCGATATAGAAAATATGGAGATTTACAGTCCGTATGAAGAGCACAACATTTAACGTCTTGAAGATGTTATCAACTGAATTTAAGGTTTATTCCAGTATTACTAAGGATGTGAATATAATGCTGTACGATTTTTAAAAATTAAAATTATTTGACCCATAGATTAAGATGACCCATATTCAGGTAAATTTGAGCCATGTGCCTGAATTAAAATCAATTTGTTAGAAAAAGGACATTATACGGATCGTTTTAGAATCGACTTTAAACAATAAAAATGCCTATAACTTATAAATTAAAATGTGTGGGGACTTGAAATTTTGTAATTGAAAAAATAAAATTATTATGAACTTATTGCAAAAATTAGAAAAAATTGTATTGTAGAGCTTTTTTGTAACTTTAACTTTAAAATCGTGTTTACTCTAAACTGAACTGATGACATATAGAGCATTTTAAGCCTAAGCCGTCGAAATGTTTATAAAAAAAAATTAAAACAAATCAAACCACTTTGAAAATCATATTGTATTTAATCTGAATCAGAAATCCAATTCTCGTGTAGCAACAAGCTGGTCAAATGGTATTGGGTACCTAAAGAAAAATAAACAAATAACAATATTTTAGAATCTTTGGACTTAATTTTTTAATTCGATTTCCTCTCTATTCATAAACACTCAAAAACTAATTTAAAAAATCGCTTTCTAAATAGCATTAAAAAAATTATTTTAAACAAAATATTTAAAAACAGTTAAATGTCACAAAAAAAAAAAGTGAAAAATGTATAATTTTGTAGAAGAATTATTTATAAATGATATTTTCTATTTAACTCTAGGTATATGCATAACTCCTTTTGATCTTAAAAAAAAAAACACAGCTATGTATATTAATTTTACCGTTTTGTTTTATAAGAAAAACAAAATGAAGAATAATAAAACGTTATACATTTTGCACTTCGTATTTACAGTTATATTAAAAAAACAGAAAAAAAAATGTTTTGTATTATTTTTTGTCTCATGACAAAATTTATAATACAAAAACAAAAATTTCCCTTCAATGCGGCAGTGTAAATACGCAGCAATAAGAAAATAAGTAATAGGTGAATGTGAACGCCATTTTCTAACAAGTAACGAGTAACGAGTTCACTCTTTAGCAATGTGAATTCAGAAATTTTTTTGTTTTTGATGAATTTTTTTTTTTGCTGATATTTTTTTATTTAATTTGTTTTTTTTTTTTTTTTTTTGTCTTTATTCAAGGCTAAAATGTAGAAACTGAGAATCCCATTTGAGGGATTAAATTCGCGTCATTCGTGTGTAAGTATTACAATTACATACATTCACAGGGTGATTCAATTTTGATGTTACAATTTTTATTGTATAAGTATAAATTGCACAAATCCGTTTTCGGCTTTTTGTAAGGTTTTTATCACTGCGATAGTGACAGTTTGTTAAATTGAGAGTGGCAACAAATTCGTTGTCACCACAATACAAAAAATATTATTTTTTCTCTTCTTACACAACTATAATTTCATATCACAAAATTATTTGGGGTTTTTTTTTTTTGTTGTTCTGCTGAAATTTTAATATAGGTACATTTTTAGATGTTGCTTAATGTTGCTAGTTTTGAAAATAATTGCATTACCAAATACTGACAGTTTTCACAGTCACTAACAATATCACTTTACAAAATTCCATTGAAGAATTTTAAAATATTAGTGATTCACCTAGAAGTTGAATTTTTAATTTAGATACGATACAATTTTAGATTCGACGTTCTTAAATCACCCAATTGGATAAATTTTGAAAGTTAGAAAATGTGGCTGTAAAATTGCGTTGTTGCTTATTTATCTGTCAATTTATCTGTTTACTTAGGATTTGGGAAATTTATACTATGTTGTATTTTGTTTTCATATTAAATTCAAATGGATAAAGTGAAAACGACATTAAGTAGGTCTAGAGTTCACAACCTGTTCCATAAAATATATAAAATTTAACAAAATTTTAATTTCGAGTTGATTTTACCCAGTTTTGGATGATGTGCCTTAATTATTTGTTTGCTGAATTAAAAAAAGCATCTGCTCTCTAAATTTATTCACATTTGGACGTTTTAGTTGGTAATCATAATAGATCTGGTAATACAAACATACAAGTAAGTTAATTGTGTTTTCGCTAAAAAGTATAACCAACTAAAATGTTGTGTAAATTTGTCGTGCCCAAGAATTTATCACAACACAAAAGAATTTTAATTCTACACTCTGGTAGCATCCTTTGATTTCCTCCGCAGAATCAATGCTTAAAACGTCAAAATTAGCAATAGAAAGCAAATATGGTGAATATGATTAACCATGATTTGAGCTCGGTAAATAAAACAGAGTTGAGTTCAACTCGACAAAAAACTCAAAACTGCCAAATCTCAAGCAAAACTCGGATAGACTAAACATCTTAGATAGACTAAACATCTTTTTGATTTTGCGAGAGGAACTGCCAAATGTTTAGGCTATTTAAGTCGTTGTAAAGCTCGTTATAAAACATATATACGACCCAAGATGGAATATAATTCTCACATTTGGACTGGCGCTCTCATTTCAGCTTTAGGCTTCCTTGACCGCGTTCAAAATCGGACCATTTGTTTCATAGGCAACCCAAATGTAACTTCATCCTTAAGTTCTCTTGGACATCGTCGTACAGTAGGGGCACTTTCTCTGTTTTATAGATACGTCGTAGATGTGGACACTTGCTCAGTAGAAATCAAATCACTACTCGCTTCTCTAAAACAGCTCTAACGCGAAATAAGAGAAGCTGCAAATGCCCAACGCTACACAGAGAAAATCCCAAGAATACAAAAAAATGGTTATGGGAATTGATTTATAGTCCAAGCGTCGCGAATGTGGAATCACATCCCCCCGAATTGTTTCCACAATCAAAAAATAACAGAACAGCTAGCTATAATCTCCAGAGGTTCAAGTAAAACATTAATCGTTTTTTGCTTGCACTATCTGTTAATTTGTACCACACTTTCCTTCTTCCTCTTTCTTCTCTATCCTAGCCAAGCGGTACGTAAGTATTAAAGGTCCTATACTAGCGCGCGACTGTTTATAAAAAAACAAGAAGAAATTAACTTTAGTTTGATCTTAACCTCCAGCTAATTCTTATTAAGAGGCTTTAAATAGTTTTGTCTAAACCCAATTTCCATCGTAATATCCTAATTTTCTATAATCAGTGACAATATTTGCAAAATCATAGACTAAGTCAACCTGGAACCATCTATTCTGTAATCATTATGGTTTTTAATATAAGAGATGTACGATTCTGGAATGAAGAATGATTTCACTTTCTCTACCAGATCATGTACGTGTATAGCCAGGGCAGGTGATATAACACTATTTTCAGAACTTCTATAATCTGAAGCAATAAAAGGCTGATATATTTATTAAATGAAAAATATGACGCGCAGTTTACATGTCATCTATTAAAAATACTACACTCTACAAGTCTCTCTTGTCCGTAATGGTTATAAAACAAATACCATAAACCATTGTTTATCAATATCATCCTCTATTTTGACTAATTAAAATTAAAATTAAGTCTCATAATCAACCATAACTGAGTTAAATATCAGTTATAATGATGTTTTTATGGGAAAAATGTGATTAATATTGTTATAAGAATATTCTTATAGCAATTGCGGGATTTGTTATAATGGGATTTTGAGCAAGTGCTACAGCGTCGATTTTATAAATCTAAAAATTGTATAACAAGAGTTTAAATGTTGTTATAAGAATAGAATTACTAGTAGTAGTAGTGCTATATTACTCTATTCCTATAATGTTACTAATAGAGACTTACTGTAGCTTTTGAATAATAAAAACGTATTCACTAATATATATTATGTTTGCTAAACCTATGCAATATTACAGCAAATACTCCGGTGCCGGTGTATTTATAACATTTCGCAACAATAGCGGAGCACTCAAATTAACACTAATACTTTTATAAGAGTCTTTATAATAGTGTTATAAGAGTGCGCAAGACCTTTATAGCAATAAAATTGTTACGTGGTCATATTTTAAATATCCCACTCGTAAAGAATAATTCTAAAATATTTTCGAAATAATATAGTAATTTTTTACCAAGTCTGAACCTTTCAGAATATAGAATAACAGAAAAACAACAAATTTGTACAAGGAATGCCATTTCTGGACGATCATATTATATAGCCAAATAATTGTAACATTGGAGTTTTAAGCAGTATTGTGAAATATAATCGATATAGATCATCAGAAAAAATTTCAAATGAGTGAAAATAATCAAAAGGCAAATATTTTTCGAATCACACTCTTCTATTCGAGAAATAAAAAAATAAGGCTTTAATTTTTACCAATTTATTATTTTCAATGAAAAATAATCTAATTAATTTTAGACTTACATTTTATGGACTAAACAAAAGTCCTTTTAAGCTATTTGATAAATTACACTACTTTGCGATTAAAATAGTTTAAAGAACAATAAATACCCGATTCGATGTGTCTTCTAGTAACACAAAAACTCGTATTTTGAGAAAAAAAATACTAACCATTTAAAGTCAACTGTTTGTGGAAATAACTGTGTGAAATGTATATATATAACTGGCCACACACAATTTATAAAAAATATACGAGACAAATAACGTCAACATTACTTTAATGGGACGAATCTTCAGCCTTTTTTACCCTTGCAAATAGATATCCATCTTCTTTAATCAAAACGAGAAAGCACAACAATTCATGAGAAAAATAATATTATTGTAATAATCAAAATTTATCGACTATTTTGCGATGCAAGTCATCTCGACGTATTGGCAGTCTTTATTTTGTTGATAATATTTTATGTTCAGATGAATATGATCATTACATAATCGATTACTACCATCAATTTAGAAAATTACTACAATAGAGGCACATAGGAAAAAAAAATAAGAACTTATTTTAAAAAATACATTGTTAAAAGGACCAGCAAACAGTCAAAATCTTCGCCACAATATAAATTTTATCGGAAAAAATTAGAACTTTGAACCGGTAGATTATGTAAAGTTAAACTAGCAACAATATTTAAAAATGTTACTAAAGACATGCGCCAAAACCTTGTCAAATGCAGTTATTGAACAATTGTAATGTTTACTGGATCAGCTTTTTGAAACAAGGAAGTAGGTAGCAATAGTTCAATTATTATTTTGAAGCAGATATGTGTTTCTATTTTTATTTATACCTACCTTAATTCTAATATTTTGGTTTTTATAAATAAAATAAGTTTAACTAAAAGTAAGGGTCGTTCGGTTTGCACAAAACCTCTACCAAATGAAATCATATTTCGTTCTGCTTATTATGACTATACATACTGTATAGTTTGAAGTTTAAAAATTTGTTCTGTCAATTTTGACAATATACCTTTATTTTTTACCAGCATTTATTTTTTTTTATAGCGTCAGAAAAAATGTAACTTATGAATCTTCTAATAAAATGGATAAAATAGAATTTCGAGCATTACTTAAACATTAGTTCTTGCGTCGAAAAAGCACTACAGAAACAAATGGCAAAGAAAACCTCCACCGTATTCAACAGCTAATATTGGTTTGTGTCATTTAAAAACTGTCGTACCAGCACATCTGATATTCCACATCCACTGTTTTTACTAGTTTTGCCCCCCCAACGATTATCTTTCTTTGCTAAGTATGAAAAAATTGTTATTAGGTAAATGTTTTTCATCGAATGAAGAGATTGAATTGGAACCTAATATATATATTTTGTAGACCTTGATTAATCCTACTATTTGAATGGCACGAAAATATTATTAAAATGTTAGAATAAGAACATAAAGGTAGATAGAAAGGGATTAGGTACCTTACAAAAATAAAATTATTTTTCGTTTTTAGATTTGTTTTCCTGTTTAGGCTATACCAGCTGTACAACGACATGGACCTAGCCTAAAAAAACGTCAGAATAAGACGTCTTCATTGGCTAGGCCATGTAGAGCAGGCTACATGGCCATGTAGAGTGGTGCTCCGGCTATTAAACGTTTCGAATCTAAGTCCCAGGGAAACGTGACGTCGAGAGAGGCCACACCTTCGTTGGAGAGATGAAGTATCGGCAGATATGAAAAAACTTCAAATCACCAACTGGAAAGACACCGCTCCTGATCGAAATCAGTGAAGGACAATTTTTCGTCAGGCCCAGGACCTTTAAGGTCTGTAGCGCCCAGCAAATAAGTAAGTTTAGGGTGACAGGTTCTCGAAAATCCTTCGTATATTAGTGCCTATTATTGAAAACGGGTTTGAATCGCGCCTCGAATACGATTTTGTAAATTTGGTATTTTTGTGCGCGTTTTGAAAATGAATCGGTAAAGTTTATTGGTATTTTTGAGAATGTTGTAGCTTCATACAAATTATAGCATTTCATATCCGCTATTAGTTTAGCGCGTTTTATAAAATTGATATAAAAAACAAATATATAAATATATTAAATATTTTGTTTATTTATTTCTGTTTTATATCAAAATTATTTAGAAATATCGAATGCTTGTTTTTTTTTTATTTAAAGTGAAATTTTACATTTTTTTACATTTTTAAATGAATTACAAGTTCGAGTAATGGTGGAGGATTATATCAAAATTAAATTCTACTTTTAAAACATACTCAAAACGAGTTTTTGTTTAGTTAAAAATATTTATAAACCTAAAAGTTAAATAATTTTTAATCATATTAACTAAGTATTTTGTTAGTACATCTTTTATAAAATAAATTTTAAATATTTTGTTCAAACAATTTTTTTTTACTACTCTTCATTCATTACAAATAAACACGCCGTGAACAACAACATAAGTGACCATGATACAAATCTTATGGTGGAGGAATCTGTAAGCAAAATTGATCAAGCATTCTATTTCAATCCTTTGAACCAATTGAACTGAAATCTGTCAATGAAATATTTGCCCAATTAAAAACTAAAAAATCTACAGGTCAGATCCCATATCTAATCTGTGTATCAAAAAATTACCACTAAACGCAAAAAGATATCTAATTTTGATTAACAATTCTTGCTTAAAACTAGGTTATTTCCCGAATATATGGAAAGAAACTCATATTATTCCAATTCTTAAGCCTGGTCAACCGATGGAGGAGTTAAGTAGTTTTCGGCCTATCAACTTACTATGCAGTTTTTCAAAAATATTTGAAAAACTCATAAAAATCAGACTGGAAAAGTTTATTCCAGCTAAAAAAATTCTTCCAAAAGGCAGTTTGGATTTAGGGTAAAGCATAGTACCATTCACCCTCTTCTACGTGTCAAAAATTACATTAAATCCAAGTTAGCAGAACGCAAATAAATCTATGGGCCTAGTAACGCTTGACATAAATTCTGCCTTTGACACTGTGTGGCACTCTGGCCATAAATTAGAAGTCTATAAATTTCCTATATATTTAATTAAAATCATACAAAACTTTCTTCATCAAAGAGTATTTATTCGTGTGATATTGAATAATACATGCTCCAATTTGTATGAAATAAAAGCAGGAGTTCCACAAAGCTCAGTATTTAGCCCAATTTTGTACAACACTTACACTGCAGATATCCCTAGGTTAGAGTTCCCAAAAATATCAGTATTTGCTGATGACACTGCAATTTACTCTGCTGGCACTAATCCCAATTACATATTAACAAATCTGCAAAATTCACTAAGTAATAAGCTCTCTAGTTATTATGCAAAATGAAGAGTAAAAATTAATGCTTCCAAAACAGTATCAATTTATTTTACGAAAAAAAGGAAAGCCTCTCTTTTACCTTCTATACCATTAAAACTGTTAAATCACGAAATTAACTGGGCTGATACTATTAAATACCTAGGCATTACTTTAGATAAAAGGCTAACCTTTCAAAAGCAAACTTCTATCATCTATTGATAAAATTAACAAATGTACTCTCATGTTATTATATTTCCTTTTTAAACTTAGACTTTAAATATAAGTAAATTATTATTTAATTTTTTTTTTTACATGATGGAAATATTAAAAATAATTTTAAATGTCAAATATAGACACAATAATTTAAAAAGCGAATAACAGCAAGAAGGCCATCATAAGACAGAAGAGAGCCATAGCTTCAGATAAAACAAAATCCAAAATTGCATATGAGAACAATTGTGGATGGATTTCTTGCATAACCAATAATTAATGAGCCAAATACTGTTCCAATACCAGCACCAGAATCGGCTACACCTACAGTAGCTGCCCCGGCACCGATGAATTTGGCAACGGAATCAATATCACGTGTGACCGGTGAGGTCTGGAATGACCTAATTTGTGGCAGTAATGCAACTGGAGTTGTGTTCTGAGCATTCAAAGTTTGACTTTGTGTGATAACTGCACTTCTAATTGGCCTCAAATATGCTTTTGATCCAGCGAGCATAGCACTTCTGGCAATTGGGGCGATACGTGAAGCTATAGATACGAAAATATTGATTTATTTTTTTTAATTTAATGAGGCTACTAGCGCAATCTTTCTCACAACAGCACCGGATGACTTACCGAAGATTAGTGCTGACTGTTGTACCCCCTTATTAACAGAAAATCAATCTTATCCACAGAAAACAAATTGATACTTATTAAAGTAATTTTTCAACCAATAATGTTATATGCGGCACCAGTCTGGGGAGATTGTGTAACTTGTCATATTAAAAAATTGCAAATTGCGCAAAATAAACTATTGAACTTGTATTCAATCTTCCCAGATGGTATTCAAACCAAAAAGCTGCATGATAAAGCCAGCATGAATACAATTTTAGAAAAAATAAGTTATTCAACTGTAAGCTTCCACTCGGAACTGTTTATGTCAGAAATTTAAATTAAGTTAAAAAAATTAGGCTAGTTTAGTTCGTAGGTAGGTTTTACTGTTCAAGCTAGCGTTAAGTTTTTTACAAAACAAAAATTCAAAAAGGTTTTTCATCTCCAATTTTCCTTTAAATTTATACTAGTAAACTCGAAAATTTCTAAATAAAAATAAAAAAATACAAATCAACTGTAGTAAAGATAATTATATATCTGTATCTAAGTAAATAGTTTTAAAAGAATTAATTGTACAATTTATGGAGCATAATAAATAAATAAATAAATAAATTCATTGCAAATGATATTTTTTATTTATATCATTTGCAATGCTCTTTACATTTCTTCTTGTATTATTTCTTCAATTTATTCATTTATATATTAGTAATAAAATCCAGTTTTGAAATATTTTATTCTAACTAAATCTTTATTGCGTACAACAATAGAACAAGAAAATATTTAACGCTGACAGAAAGCTTTTACCGCTTACTTGAGCAACGGACGTTTTCTAAAATACCAAGCTATCATTCGGTCGAATCGAACACGATTTTACTTAATACGAGCCGAGATTTAAACGTCGTTTTCAATAATAAACACTCAACGTTCCTTCTAAGCTGCGCGAGTGCGCAATTGCGCACGGATTTTTTTTTTATGTGCGCATTAAAAATTTGCTTGTAAATATTAGTTATTTAAAAATAAATCCAAAAAAAAATTTTTTTAATAAAAAATTCAAAAACTCAAATAAATACTTCCTTAGTAGGCTGTGCAAATTGTTATGAATTTAAATAGTATAGCCAAATTAATCAGCAAGAACGCAGTAAGATCGAGAAAATTGTACAGAAACCATTTCTAGAACAAAAGCTGGTAAAGATAACATCAAAATTTTAATAGATAATAATGTTCTGGCCATTAAAATGAATTTTTCAATGAACTCATTCCAAGAAATAAAAAATCATTTTGCGAAATATATAGAGATTCCAAAAAATTGAAGGAGTAAAAATTATGCGGTGGAATTCGTTGAGTGTATCAACCACGTTATCCAACAAGAAATATTAAATGAAATAAGAATGGCACAATTCTATTGCTTAATAGTGGATGAAAGTACTGATATTTCCGTTTACAAAATGTTAGTTACCTGTATAAAATACCGCTTTAATCTTAATTACAAAACTGTTTTTGCTGGTATAAATATAATTAAATGCATGTGACGGAAAATCAATAAAATGTTTTTATAAAACTATTAATCTGAATATGCTAAAGATGGTAATGTTAACACCTGATGGAGCTGCAGTAATGCTGGGAACCTATAACAAATTTATAGCACTATTAACACAAGAAATTGGTGACTTAACAGCTCACCATTGTGTGGCACATAGACATAGAATTTGGGAATCGATGATGCCTGGAAGGGTATACCTCTTATTTCCGTAGTAGAAACATTATTGCGTACAATATATACCATGTTCGATCGTTCATCTGTTAAAAAACATAATTTTGAAGAAATGGCAGGTTTAACGAATTGTGAAGTTTTAATGTTCCGGCCTCTTAATAAAATAGGCTGGCTTTCTCGTCATTTTGCAATTATTCCGTTTATTCGGAATTATGATGTCTTAACAGAATATTGCAAAGAAAAGATTGATAGTTCCAATTCAGTTGATCCAGTCGCAAGATATTGCTTAACAGCTTTAATATCTTGCGAATGTAAATCGATCGCGAATGTTATACGATTTACATTATTTAAAATAATGTAAATGGTATAACATTGATTGAATTAAGTGATGTCTTGACCGAATTAACAAATTAACACCTATGGAAGCGTATCAATATTCTAAATTGATCATCACAAAGTGAAGAAGTCAGTATCTTGGTGATATAATTTATTGAAATTCTTGAAGATGAAGGTAAATAATATGAAAATATCATCTGGGGTAATTTTATTTGTTGAAAAGTT
Source organism: Argyra leucocephala (assembly GCA_963942445.1). NCBI lineage: Eukaryota > Metazoa > Arthropoda > Insecta > Diptera > Dolichopodidae > Argyra > Argyra leucocephala. The sequence continues at coordinate 64,794,959 of OZ012681.1, read as the reverse complement.
CTGCTACCATTTGGATAAATGATTTCCTTATGCTGACATGGATCGTTGGAATACTTTTGATCAAAACACTATTGTCAACATGGTTTTAATTATGGCAATGAAAACTTAAAACAAAATAATTATGAATTATTTAAATCTAAGCCCAAACAAGGATTGGATAATAATGGATGAGCATAAAGATTTAAAATCTTTATTTACGGAAAAATTCAAAAACAATAGTCGTAATTTCAATGATCTATACTTCAATTGGTTCTTCGTGAAGATAATTTTCGAAATAAAAGAATTTTTTTTTATATCTGTGGAACCTTTCAAGTGTCGAGTTTGATTGTGAAAGAGGATTTCATCTGATGAATTTCATTAAAATAAAATTAGAAATAGTTTGGTAGTAAATCATTTGGGTAACTTAAAAAGAAAAACAAAGACAGGAGAGAAAAAAAATAATAATGTAATATGTAATTAATAAAAAAAATGTAAAAACAATAAAAAAACTTAAAAAACTGCAATAAAAAACTTTTTTTTTTATAAAATATCTAATTTACCAAATTTTTGTTTAATTTTTTAAACATAGCGCAATTTATTTTTCTTTTGCTAAGCTAAAAAAAAAATTAGAGGGAACGTTGGGCACTATTATATATATATGTTTTTTTTTATCAACAAGTTACAAATATTTCTTTGATATTTTGGTGGTAATAAATTTTTGACAATTTGTTTGAGTAACAGATTTAAGGTAGATCAACACTAAGGTAACGGTAATAGTATCAGCAAATTTAAATGCGGAAAATTCTATTTTTAAAATAATTTTTTTAATCAATTCTATCTCATCTAATTATTATACTATCTCGAAAAAAAATTATTAAATTCTTGAAACCACCCTATCTTATATTCATGTATTCGTGCATAAATATTTAAAAACAAAAAACAAAAAAAAAAAAAACAATGTATGAGCAAAAAAAAAAAGAAAAAATTATAATATAAAAACATAGATTAAATTGCAAAAACTTTGGGGAATATTCGAGGAAAAAGAATTTAATAATAAACGTAGCATTTAAACTTTATGTCGAAAATTCCAAATTTGCTTTAGATACACAGCTACATACGTATATATTGTATTTTTTTTTTTTGGTTTTCATTTAACTGGGTGGTACAAAATTTTCAATTCTATTTAAACTCTTGTTTAAATCATACTGATAAATTATGATAAGGTAGGTTACTACTATATTTAGTACAGTAGATTTAGAAAAGACTAAAGAGACAAACAATTATTATCATAATATTAGGTATATAGGTGTGTTAACAGTTGAAATTAAAAAAATTTTTTCAATATATATATACATACATATTCACATTTCTTTAACAAATTTATTTTTGGCTTAATCCTCTAACTTTTCAAAAAATTGTATTGGATAAAACAAGAAATCCCAAACTAAAAACGCCATGTTATGATAAATGAAAAAAAAAAAATTAAATCTAGTTAAGATTTGGTTTTATTTGATGATCGTTATTTGGGACGAGGCCGATATAACATTTTTTTTTTATTTCCTTTTTTTTTTTTTTTGTTTAAATTAAATGAAAAATGAAACATTAAATTTAAATAAAGTGTTTGTGGTTGCGTAAACCTTGAAAATTATGTTTTTTTTTTGTTTTTGTCGTTTTTTGTTTTGTCATTTTTTTTGTTTGAAAGAACATGTGATTTATGATCATTCGAGATTAATTGAAGAGAACATTTTTATATTATTTTCTCTGGAGGATGGTATCAAAGGAAATATTTTATTTTAAAAATTAAATAAGTGTTGAACGATTTAAATAAATGTGATATAAGTAAATATATTATTATATACTATGAATATATTATTTATAATTATTATGTTATTTTAAATTTGAAATTAATTTTTTACAAATTTTTTGGAATAAAAATATAAATATATGGAGAATTTATTAAAGGAAAAATAAAAATTTCGCGATGTTCTTGCAATTGGGGCTTTACCACAGAAAAAAAGTGTGGATAAATCTTCTAAAGAAAGAGAAAATTCACCGAAACTTGCCCGAATTCACAACAATTAGTGATACTGTACAAATTGCAAATAAATTAAATAGATTTTTTATTGACAGTGTGGATGAGATTAGTAATAGTATTCCGTTTATCTAATTTGAAAATTTAATCCAACAAAGAAATTTTAGATTTAAATTTAATAAGATTGACAAGGATGAGATGTAATAAAAAAAATTAACAAAAAAAAATGACTGCATGGGAATAAGTTCTAAAATAGTTATTGATTCTTTTGAATTATTTGGGGACATTCTGGTACACATTATAAATTTTCAATGAAGCAGAGTATTTTCCCTTTAACATGAAAATAAACTGTTGTTCGTCCTATTCCTAAAAGTAAAAATCCCACAGAACCGAATGAGTATTATAGACCAATTAATCTGATGCCAATATATGAAACAATTTTGGAAAAAGTAGTAAGTTTGCAATTATAACAGTACTTAAATGAAAATGATATTTTATGTAATGAACAAAGTCAGTTCAGATGTAAACACATTTCTGTGAAACGACCTTAAATTTTATTTTGTATAACTGCAAACTGGCAAAAGAGAATAATTTGGTAACTATGGTAGTTTTTTTAGTTTTTGAAAGAGCTTTTGAAACCGTGAAGCGTGAAATCTTGATATCAAAATTTAAAAATTTGCATTTTGAAATTTAGTAGAATTTTTTTGACGCTCTTCATACATTTTCAAAATTTTCATACAAAATTTATCAAGTTTTAAGTTTGTGTTGTTTTGCTGCAAGTTAAATACATAGCAAAGTTCGACCAATTTCAGTTTTTATTTCTATGTTGTTTTCCAGCATAGTTAATATTGTCTACAACGTGAAGCTAATAAAGTTTGTTTTTGTATTCGTATTGTCGCAAATGTTTGGAACAGCCACTAATGCAGTATACAGCAATTATTATCGAAATGTTTTTAACTGTCAATATAATTTATCGTTTTATAAGCCTAAAATGGATCAATGAAATTGATGTGTCAAATTCAAAAACACAAGACAATCTTGTCAGGTTGAAGTTATAGATAATGAAGTTTATCAATAAACGGAAGACTTTTAATGTAGAAAGGAATATTGATCGTTATAAAACAGATCCATGCACATGTCGTTATTTCCTTCGATTTACAGTCATTGTTTTTCTTACCAAAAGGATTTGCGTTCTACAAAAGAAAAATAAATACCTACAATTTAACAGCAAATGCACACTTTTCTATTGGTACCCACCTTGGAGATCATTTACTGCATTGTGTGGGATGAAACAAAAAGCGATCGATCAGGAAACGATTTTGCTAGCGCAGTTTTAGTTATACTTAAACTAATAATGGATAAACTTCATGGAATTACTAGCATAGGCCTTTGGAGTGATTCGTGTGTACCCCAACACAAAAATCAGATAAAGTCAACTGCTTTCAAATATTTTTTTCATAACTATTCCCAAATTAATCGAATTATTTAAAAAAAATTCTAAGTCAGGTCATTCGTTTATAAATGTTGATTGTATACACAGCGTAATTGACAAATATATAAAAAACTAGTGAATTCCCTGTGCAATTGCACATAAGTTGTATATTTGTTGTTGTTGAGAAGTGGACAATATTATTGTCTATGCTATCTTGTAGATATTATTGTAAATAGCAATCCTTTCATGGAGTTAGAATGACAATCGTACAGTCTGGAAATTATAAAAATAAACATCATTTTAGTGCGATTGTATTGTATTTATCCCGTATTTTATTACTTCTTTAGTGAGCAAATTTATTTGCACTTTTGTATTACCTATGTACCACAGAGCGTTAAAACTCATTTTTAAATATTTAACAATCCCATGATTGAATTCCGTAAAATATCATCATTGTCCTGCAATCTCACCCGTGGTGCATAGGACGGATAAAAATATACAATTGTATATTAATTATTAGGTACTTATATTTTTTGTGTTTTATTTGTTGGTATTTAATTTTCAATGTTTGTTTTTTATTTTTAATTTGTGTAATGTGTAACTATTTTAAATGTTTTAAGATTTCATCACCCTTTTGCATATTTTTAAGTTAAACTTGCTAAAATTTTAATATTTTAGTGGTGTAAATAATTTACTGTTCAATTATTCTTGCTTTTTTACTCACCACGTCGTTCACGTTGTCCTTGTGTATTATAATATATAAGATATGGAAATATACATATAGTTTGCTTTCACTTATAAAACTTTTAAAATTAGTTAAATTTTAAAAAGGCGTAAATCTGAAAGTGGAACAAATGACTGATAGATATTTGCTTTCATTTAGTAAAAAGTCATTTTTATTAAATTTTCAACCAATATTTGGGTTCATTTTACAGAAATTTATGTGTTAAAATTACAATTTACATTTGAATTATTAATATTACATTTATGTAAATTTATTAACCATTTTTCGCGCCAACTTCATTGCGTTATATTTTAATTTGCCGCATGTCACACAAAATATATGAGATCAACCAGTAATAGAAATTGTTAGTTTTCTGCACGTTGGTTGTAAGTTGAAAAATGTCACATTACCGTTCTTGATATTAAATACTTTCATGTTTATCGGACAGTTTTCGAGTCCAAACATTACTTACGTTTTACTCAAAACTAAAATTTGGCGTAAGCGGCAAAACAATTCCATAGCGACGACATGAAACTGTGAAAATGCAATCTTTTTTTACAAAATAGACATACAGATGGAAATACTACAAATATTGGTTTTACAGTTGGATTCAAAATCAGGATTGCATTTTTTTCCAGAATGTGGTGCCTATTATGTATTTCGATCGAAATTAATCGAATCGCTCATCGTTATCGTTAGAGTTATTCGATTGTAAGCGTTAGTGCCATTATGTATTTCGATGAAAATTTGATCGAAAGAGTTTAAAAATGCTGCCATTGTAAAATTCAAATCTACGATGAAAATGACATATGTTTGATTCTTTAAATGTCAAATTCAAATTATTATACGAAAAAAAAAACAAAATAATAGTGTTATATTTGAAATTTTTAAGTTGAAAATAAGTTGAAAGTATTTAAATAAAATATAATTACAAAATTATAAGTTTTTATAAATAAAATGATTTGAGCAGAGTTAAATTTTTCAATTTCTGATAGTGCTGAAAACGCTATCAAAATTCAGAATTAAAAAACAAACGAATATATATTCGGGATTATTCTAATCCACTAGATTTAGAAGATTATACGTATGTTATTTAAATATGAATTTGATGAGTTATTATCTACATTATTAAAACTATTAAATTAGGGCAAAAAATGCAATATCCAATAAGTAATACGTCGATTCCAAATATAATTAAATTGGTTAGTGTATTAAGATTCTGTGCGGTTTGTACCAATCAAATGATTTTCAACGTAGGAAATGATTTTCATGTCGGACTAGTACAGCTAATTTTTTTTTGTTCTTAAAAAAGTTTTATATGTATTTGCAGTTTATAATTATGTGCAAAATGGATCAAATTCCATTACGCACTAGAAGAAAAAAGTCAGGCAAACATTATTTTTATGATTAAAGCAGAATTACTGAAATAATTGGAGCAGTAGATGGAAAGCTTATTGAAATTAAATCAACCAAGCAAAACGTACAACATTTATGTTATAGAAGAAATGGATTTTTTAGCATTAATGCAATTCTTATAAATTTATACTTTATTGTAATTAGTTTATTATAATTATTATAACAGTTTTTGTTTTTAGATATGTGATCATAATAAGGTAATTGGTTTTGTGAGTGCAAGATATCCTGGTACCTCTTTGGAAAATTTATAATGGTTTCTCATTATTTACACTAACTTTTTATATTGAAGTTTATTTGTAACTGGCCTTTCATTCCTATTAAAATTTATTTCAATCAAAACTAATTATGAAGAATAAAGTAAAATATCCACCTCCATCTCATTTTTTAAATTTATTTATATTCCAAAAAATATCATAAATATAAAACAAAACACCAAGTCTCCAATATAAATAAAATATATTTGTATCACTTTTATTTTATCCTTTCAATTTAAAATTGAAATAATTTGTACAATATTTCTCTTTCGATTTCGTCGACAATTTCTGAACGATATCGAAATACATAATGGCAATTTTGCATTTTGACATTTCGTTCGATCAAATCGTAATCGTTATCGAAATACATAATAGGCACCTAAATGTCACTTTTGGAATAAGTTAAAGGGAGCAGAAGATTTATTTCGTTGTAAGTTTTCACTAAGTCAAATTAATTTTTCTACTTTGAAATGTCCACGTTGACATGACATCTGCATATGAAATATAAAGAAAAAGACGTCCTGGAGATTTTAAAAGTATTTCCATAAATTTTTGACAACTATTTCATATTCTAAAATTATGAAAAACAACAGCAAGTTACACACAAAATATGAAAACTTTAAAAAGTAAAACTATAGTGTTATTTATTATGAAAATAATATTCGGTATAACTCAAAATTGAAATAGCTAATAATTATGAACATATTTTGTTCGAGCAGAAGAGCTCTACTCTGTTAGTATTAAAGTTATATTATTTTAATTGAAACAAAATCAGTAATTTAATTCGGTGACAATATTATTTTGATTACTTCCTTTCAAATTTATTTAAATTTTTATATAAATTACCATTTTTGTTTTTAAAATATTCAACTTATTGAATTGGAATCAAAATAAGACTAACAAGAGATGACAATTTTCATAAGAGTCATTGAACACCAATTTCTATTATTTTTCAATATTCTCCTTTACCTTTATTCATCTATCAATTCAATTTAATTTATTTCTATTATTAAATATAGCTAAAATAAAAAAAAAAAATGCTTTTTACTAAATTGAAGTCAATGCAGGAAAATAGTTTCTCCAAAAAAATAATTTAAAGTTGAAAAATTTTTACAATACATCTACTAAAGTATAAAATCCACATAAAAAATATTTTATGCCAAATTTAAAACCTTCTCGTATATGTTAATATAAATATTTTAAAATTCAAAAAATTAAAATATTTGATGTAATTCATGTCTCCACAGTAACGCAATCATTTCGAAATTTATTTCAATAACTTAAATTGGTAATCTTGTTATTGAAAAGCAAAAAAACACTGGTACTAGTACTAAAAGGTTCAGAAATTTGTTTGTTAATTTATTATTATATTATTTTATTTTTAGTGAGGTTATGTAATTGACAAAAAAGAAAGAAATATAAAATGAAAAATGTACAATAGTCATTTTATCCAATATTCAGAACAGGAACTAAGAAGTTTTAAATAAATTAGTTTTTCGTTTATGTAATAATAAAAATAATTCTGCAGAAAAAAAAACTTCAAAACTTACATTAAAACTTAAAAATAGAATATTTTGATCATTGTTGGCAAAACGTAATATTTTTGAGGTGGTAGTGGGTTGTTGAAAATAATAATTTAAGTAATAAATTATTATTACCTACCTTTTATGAAGTTTGTAAAATAAAAATTGAGATATGTAGGTGTATTGCAATTAAGTAGATACGTAATATATAAAATATTCTCTAACTTTATTATAGAATAATAATGTATTTAGTTATTGGAAGGTTACAAGTTATAAAAAACATACCATAAAGATAGCAAAAAAAATAATATCAATGCATTACCACAAAATCTTTAAAACAATAATATTTTAGTAATTTTCAAACTAAAACTCTCCTATATTTATACATTTGAGGGAAAAATATGGTAAAAATATTAAAATTTAAATCGTTCATTTATTATGAAATTTTAAAATAGGATTAAAAAAATTCTGGTGTCAATTCTATGCTAATTTCTATTCAATTTTATGCTCTATTCGCCAACGGATCGAAATATCTATCAGTACATCTCATATCATTGCTAATATCATATGACCACTGACATCCAATTATAGATAGGAAAAAAAATAAAAGAAAAAAAAATAATTCTATGATCAATGAATCAGAGAAGCTGCAATTATTGTTATAAGCAAAAATGAATTAAACATATAAATAATAGCCCTTTTGGGACCCCAAAACAAAATTTTCTTTGATTGGTTTTACCCAACTAAAATATTCAAGACGTATATATAACTGATACACTTAATAATTTATTTTTTATTTTTTACACAACCAAACATGAAATATAAATTAATCTTTTTGAGCTTAAAATCGAAATATCAATTATTACGCAATACAGAAGCATTTCATCCCATCTCAAAATCACTTGAGGTGAATCTGAAAGGAATAGATATAGTATTCCCATTTCAAAATAGAAAACAAAAAGTCACTAGGCTACAGGCCTGGCCAACCCGAACTGAATAATAAGTCAATATAAACAAAAATTACGAAATAGATTTTGTAAATGAAATTTTTCAAATATTAAAAATGCATTAATGGGAAACTTGTTTCATCAACTGCTTGGACAAATTGTTCATATCAAAATTCTATTTTGGATGTGGCAAATCATAACCTGATTGTGTAAATTCTTATTTGTAATTGATTCTCGATATTTGTTTTTAATAAACGTAATTTTTGAGAAAAAATATTCACATAGTACGGTACCACCAAAAACACTTATGATTTTCGCAACGAATTTTCTTATAATTAGAATTTTAAATAAATTTTAGATAAAACTATACTATATCATCTGTTTCAAGAAAGATGATTTTTAATTCGGGATGGCATTTAAGATCATTTAATTCCATTTGCAAAACAGATGGTTCTGTACTGGCTGATGGGATTAACATTGAACGATGATAGAAATATTTCAAAATGTTTATCATATAAAGCAATTTCACTGAATTTGAATCGAAAGCTTTTTCCAATTTTATTAACAAAATCTTTGTACCGATTAAGTAATATTATTTAATTTCGAAAAATGAGATGCATCGCCATTCCTTAATTGATTTGATTGTATACATATAAATGTAATTTGAGCATAAAATATTTAATTTCATCAAAACCTTCAGCAACTAGCTTTGGTCCACACTGCAGTTTACACGCTGGGTGGTGCAGTAGGTAGAGCATCTGCCTTTCAACCGAAAGGTCCCGGGCTCGATTCCCGATGAAGCAAAAAAAAAAAAAATGCTTTATTGGTTTTTCGAGCTGGTCTAGTACCCTTTGTCATTGGGATATAATAAATGACAAAAGATAATTAAGAGTTAATCTGGTAACAAATTAAATAAAATGAAACTATTCTATTTAAGAAGGCTTATTTCCTGACAATAGTAGTAGTTTTCCACATTTAATGAGTAGATAAGCCAGTAATTGGTTAAAAATAAATACTCGAAATATTGTAGATATTGTAGAGTAAAATTGCAGACCGTACTTAATTAAGGACGAAAAGGTGATTCTACCTAAGTGACTGACAAGATCATAAAAAAAAAAGTCTTAAATTTAAAGTACTGAGATGACCACTATCGTCTGACAAACTCTTCAACAGATTTGTTTTGTAATCCTAAAAACCTTAATTTCTTCTTTCAGATATAAAAATCTTGTTAAATATCGGTCTCTACTTAGCCAGCGAACATTAGAAATAAAAATAACGTCTCCGTAGTGTGAATTGGTTTCTTCCAAATATTCTTGAAATTGACAATGGAATAGGTCACGACTATGAAATTCATTACATGGTCCATTTCTACATAAGCTTTCTTAAAGTATAATCCAATGAAATGTGTAAACCTGTCCAATATCTATTCCAGCTTCAATATTTTTAATTTTCTTATTTCACAAGTAATATGTTCCAAACACTATTTCACAATGTATTGCATTTTTAAATTAAAAAAAAAAAATCAATTTTAAATTTAAAATAAGAATTAATACATGCTTGTGCTTATCAAAAAACAAATGCTATTTTTGATTTTTCATTTTTTAGGAGGAAACAAAAATGAGCACATATCATGTTTTATTCATACTCACAATATAGTTCTAAATTTAAAGCCTTTTTTTATATTTCGAACATTTTACAGATATTTATAAATTATTTTGTGAGCCCCAAATTATATCCCAATGAGCTGCGGGTTGGCCAGGCCCGGGCTAAAGGACTAAGTAACTTTAATCCGATTTTACATCCGGATCAATGTGGATTCGAGCGATACTCTAATACAACGGCGGCCTGTCTTGCTTTAACGAATTCTATCACTAAAAGCATGGATGAGGGAAAATACACGGGCTGTGTTTTCATTGATTTAAAGAAGGCTTTTGATTGTGTCGATTTCCAAATACTGCTAGAAAAGTTTTCAAGCTTAAACTTTACTGAATCGCAAATAGCTTTCTTTAAATCATACCTATACGAAAGAACACAGTGCGTACGTGTTTCATCACATACGAGTGATTGGTTAAGTATCAGAAAAAGAGTTCCGCAAGGCTCAATTCTTGATCCTGATCTGTTTAAATTATATATCAATGACTTAGCACGTCTTCCATTAATTGGCAGCATTCAACTCTATACAGACGATGCTGTCATTAAGTACTCGAATCATAATGAAGATGAATTTTATGTTACAATTAAAAATTATTTTGAGATGATAAATGTATGGTTATTTCACCATAAATTACTTATGAATGTTGATAAAACGAAAATACTGCTATTCAACAACAACAATTTTCAAGTGAATTCTTTCACTCATAACAATCTTAGTTTTGAAATAGTTCAAACATATAATTACCTTGGTCTTTTGTTGAATAGTAGAATGAAATGGAATGAGCATATAAATCAGGTTATAAAAAAAATATCATCTTATATATTCTTATTGAAAAGGTTAAGGAAGTTTTTAAATAATAAGGCGCTTTTCAGTATCTACTCTTCTTATATTTTATCCCAAGTTACCTACGTTAATCCAATCTGGAACGGTACTGCTCAGAAATATCTTATCAGAATTGAAACCATGTTAAAAAAAAACTATCAAAATCATTCATAATTATAATATATTACATCCTACCCATTTGCTGTATAATAATACATATATAAGCTTTCAAAATATCTGTAAACGAGAGTTGTACATAGTTGCTTTTAAAATTATTAATAATAAAATTAAACATAATTTCATTTTAAATAGAAACATGGATATTAATAGTGATAATACTCGTAATAAAGCTAACTTTTATTTGCACTTATTCAGAACAAACAACCAAAAAAATAATTGTGCTTATAATTGCCTAAAATTTTTTAATGAATTACCGAATGATATTAAAGATACAGAAAATATTTGTCTGTTTAAAAAAAAAATTTTGGAATTCCTATTTAAATAACTATATACTTTTTTATTATAATTTTTATGTTCACATTATTCCTATTAAGTATATTTTAATTTGATTTTTGATTTTGATTTATTTTCTATTTTGTTTTATATAATATATTATATGTTTTTTTTTTTTATTTTACTATACGTCCTCATAGAAAGCAAACTTTTTTTGATTAACTTTGTTAAATTTAACTGATAAGGCCATACAGCTTATGCTAAGGCCTATATCCTTCATATTTTCACCTAATTGGTTTTATATAGGTACTTATGTTAATGAGGTCAGTCAATATTTCTTTTTTATCAATCACATTGTAAAATTATTGTTAAGTTATAAAGTAAATAAATATGAATTCAATAAAGAAAAAAAAAAAAAAAAAAAGTAATAAATATAGAAAAACAGAAAATTCAACAACAATTATTTTCTATTAAAGTTTCAGTTATTGAGGCACATTTTTTTTACCATGTAATTAAAGAAAATCTAATTGTTTTTGAAAAAATCCTGCAGAAGGCTATTTAAAAAACATTTTAGAAGTTATTTACTTCATAATATTTTTTCAACATTATATTTTTCATATTTTCATAATTTTTTTTTTGACTATATAAATATTAGTAATATTATTGTTAACTTTGCATACAAGGTGTAACACAAGAAAATCTTATTTATTAATTTATTTTGTTCACATTAATTTGAAGAAAGGTTTAAAAGATTGTGTAGTGTACATACATTACTTAAGAATAATATAAAAAGCTATGATAATGAATGACAATTTTTTTTTAAATTTTAATTGAAAATAAAAATTGAAAATTATCCCAACTTCAAAATTAATTTTCAGAAATATTATTTGAAATACATTTCTTTCAGCTTACTACAGTAAACTACATTCAACTTAATTTCAAATCAAATATTTACTTGAAATAAGATTTTGTGTGATGATTTTCATCTTTATCTGATATAATGGAAATAGTATATTATACTTTGATGAATTAGACATCTCGCCGGGTGAGTTCTTAAGTGTCCAATATACCGAAAAATGAAATGGGAAAAAAACGCATTTAAAGTTTCTAAGCAATTTTTACGTATTTTTTTAAGAATATAGAAAATCAAACTTTTTGTGACATAATCTGTAATTTGTTAGCTTTGAAATACTATGTTTAGATTTCTTAAAAAAATTATATATTTCTGTTGATATTCGAAATTTGAAGAAATAGCCCAAATGTATATTGGACAAAAACGTATGGGTGACAAATATTTTGAAAAAAATATTTTTTTCAATGTCCAATATCTTATGGGAAATTAACACAGTTAATAAAACTTCATATGATATTGGACACTTAAGAACTTAAGCTAAACATTTTTCTCAAGTTTTGGGAACAAAAAATAAAACTAACAAAGACTTTCAATATTAAGGAGAAGCATTATTTTATTCATTCAAACACATTTGATTAAATAATATAAAAATAAAACAAAACAGTCTAAACTAAAGTGCTAAAACTAAAAAACAAATCACAATGTGTATTAAAAGAATTATCAAATAAATCATAAAAAATAAAACTAAACCGTCTTTCTTGGTTTATGTTATGACAAAGTTACAAAAATTATTAAATAAATTATAAAAAATAAACCTAAAGTAAGTTATTCCATTGAGATAGTATTCTTGTTATTATTTGTTCTAAGGAAAGCCATCGAGCTTCAGGTTTGGTATCAAAATTTTCTTGAAACTCACGGAATTCTCCTTGGCGTTTCGGACTGTGAGAAAAAAAGTAATAAATATTTCGAACCAGTTTTTCTAAATTATTCGGCAGATTTTTTGAAGTAGCAACAGAACACAAATTGATTAAGTGACAAATACATTCCATAGAATAAAGATTATGGGATTATAGGATTATGTTTTTTAAATAATGGTTTTACTGCACTATTAGTTCCCATCATGACAGACGTATTATTAGCAGCGAAGCCTATTATATTTTCTTTATTTATACCATTTTTTTTTAAATTCAAATTTTCAATACCAATCAAAATAACAATCAAAACTTTTTAGTTGAATTAAAGCTAGAAATTTGTGTTTTATTTTACCGATTGTGTAATCAAAAAATTTACACAAAATTACTAAACATTTAGTATACAAAAAATAAAATAAAATTAATAATTTAAAAAAATTATTTAATTGAGTATTGCAGTACTTGATATTTAGAGTGAGGTTGCAGTACGGAGTACAGCTGTTAAGATTGCAGCACTGCTCTGCACTTCGGCAGCACTGCTCTCCGATTATTCTCATTCACATTCACACTGATAAAACTCTCTCAAGAAAAACAAACCTTTGCCTTGATTTATCCAAAAACTTCATTTGAAATAGAACACTTAAGCACAAAATTTTAATTACTCAGTCAAGCGTAAAATATTTTTTGACATTTTTTGTCCAATATCATATTAATTGCAGATTGGACACTTAAGCACTATAAATGTAAAAAAAAACAATTCACTTTGTATGATATTGAACAAAAGCAAAATTAAATATCTCAAAAACTATTATAGATAGAAAAAAACTGATTAAAAATTTAGAAAGAGCGCGTCAAGTTTAGTTTAGGTCAATCAAAAAATCAAAAAGTGCTTAATGTATGATATTGGACACTTAAGAACTCACCCGGCGATCTGTTGAATATCCTGTCCTACAGTATTTAAATAAAATTAACAAAAACATTTTTAAATAAAACTGCACTTCTATAAAATTACACATGGGATCAGTTAGTACTTTTTAAATTGTTGAATTAGAATATAATAAATTATTTTAAGGTCGATACAAGATAATAAGTAATATTGGTATCGGTGTCTGACATTAACAGTTTTTTTTTTGTTAATCAACATCAACATAATATGAGTATTAATATTCTTAAATAAAATTATTACTACAATGTTTTTAAAAATCAAAGATGTTGTAGTACAAATAGTTAAGTAGTTGCTAATAATCTTATCGAAAGTCAAAAAAATACAATTTACTAAAATCAACTGTGTGTGTATTTATTGATTAATTTTATTGAAATTATTAGGAAAATCGTTCAAGAAATTTATTTTAATATTTGAAATAAAATATTTTTAAATTCTATATACTTTGCCATTTAAGTCGTTTTCCTGGCAAATTAATTAAAACGAAGTTAAAATTGAACTTATCAAGCTATACCCAAAAGCCTTAATAATTATGGGTTTTTGTTAATTACCAATACAAATTTTAACTATCTATCTAATATTATAAATACAAAGATAAAATTATATTTTTTAATATGATTTCAAGTAGACATACGAATTATCAATCTTATCTTAAAATTCAATTTATTTTTCTATTACAATTTTTATTACATTTTTTAGAATTATTCTATTACAATTTCTCAAACCATTGTTTATGAAGTTGCAACAAAAAAGTTTGATTTGTCTATAATTTGAGATATTTTCAACTTTACATACTAGCATCATAAACTTTTTATACTAGAATATATAAACAACAATTTTCTAGAGCAATCAAAAGATTAGTAGTTTTATTTTTATTTTTTCTGTTCTTGACTTCTTAATTACTATAAACAAAGATATTGAGTACAATTATGTGGATCAATTGACATGTATCCAGAGTTAGCTTGAACCGGCTCGGTGCGGCTCGCGCGGGCTGTTTATTGGCAATGAAAAAATCGGCGAGTCGGATTTTAAATTTCTATACTTTCAAATGCATTACAATCAAGAAAAATACAAATACAGAACCATAATTAGTCACAAAAATGAGAACGAGTCTTACTGTGGGACATAATATATCAAATTTAATGGCAATGAATTCATTGGGGAACCAGATAGTAGACTGGGATGCAGTTCGCTTTATTATTTCGTGGATGAATCAGCAACAGATACAAGATTTCGTCAAAGAAGAGAAAAGTCCGTACCTGCAAATGAATCGGCCACATGGGCTTTATAACACATTGGACATTAATAAATTTATTTAACTTTATTCCTGCTAATTTTGTAATATTTTATGCTCAATAAATTTCTTTATTGTTAATAATGTTTTACTACATTAATTATATGCGAGTCGGTTGTTACCGATTTAATAGCGCACCTCTGCATGTATCTAAGACAAGACTACATAAAGTGTTAAGTAAACCTGGGTTTTAAGTCAGTTTACCTGAAACCCAGTTGCATTCACCGAGTTGAGTGCTTTTATTATTTATTTATAAGCTCTTTATTGTAGGCTTATCAACAACCTGACTTTAATCAAGCCCTCACTTTCTACGGTTTCTTACATTCTTACCTTAGTTGGTTTTCTGTTTTGTTTTTTTGAAAATGTGTTTCTATATGATGAAATATCTAAATCTGTCTCTACGTTCTAGCATTGCACACGTACCAGAGTGCATTGATGACAAACCTGAATACATTGGACTAGAAATTTTCAATTAGCTAATTTTGGAATTACTACATAATAGGGTTGATCCACCCCTAAAATAGTACCAATTTAATCAACCAATTTAGCTATTTGAACTTTAAATTTCCAAAAACAATTTCGCACAAAATATTTTCAAAAAAACCAAAGTCAAAAATTGAAATTATTTCAACTCTTAAAATTGTACATACACACACCAATGAATCGTAACACCCACAAAGAACTGAAAACGAATGATTAAATTTTATTTTAAATCTTATTATTTTCATTTTACATAATTTTTCCTAGAAATGTCCTTTTTAATTATATTTCTTTATTTGATTTTACACTATTTTACAGTTTAATAAAAAAATTTGATTTGTCCTTATTAAAATGCAAAACAGGACAATACAGTTACACTAGTGCAATAAAAATTAGATAAAAAAGCTCTTAAGCCATATTTGAATGTTATAAATAGTGTTATTGATGTTGTAATAATTGTAAAATAGATCGCCAGCTTCCAACAAATAATAACAATAATAAAAGGGAGCAAACTAAATTCATTTTTAATGTTTGTAGAAAAATAAATATAAAAAAAATATACATATATAAATAATATATATATGTATATATGAAAAAAACAACTTAAATTAGACAATATAAAACGTTTGCAATCAAAAACAAAAGACTGGCTGGTAAAACTAAAACTATTTTTCTTCTGCTTTTTTTTTTTTCTCTTTACAAATTAAGGAAATTCATCGTCTAACAAGGACATTATTAATATATCCAATTTTCTAATAATTCCATTTACATGATTTTTATTTCATTTCTTTTATTGTACCTACTCGTATTTCCGAAAAAAAAACAATAATTTTAAAAATAAAAAATAAAATGAATTAAAGAAGTTTCAAACAATTTTTACTTTTATTTTTCTTTTTTTTTTTTTACCCTAAGATATAAGGTTTCCTGGGTGAAATTTAAATAACTTAATTACATACAAAAATTTATAATAATAATATAATGTAAATTTGTGTATGGGTGTGTATTTGTTGGAAAAAATTTAATAATAAATTTTTTCTTAAAAAAAAAAATAAAAAATAATAATAAAAACTTAAAATTAAAAAATATGTGAACAACCAGGGACGATTACGTCATAATCAAAAATTGTGATGGAATAATTTTTTATTTGCTTTAAAAAATAAAGCAAGAGACAAATAATAGAATTGTATAGACAGTATAGAATATAAAAATATCTTTATTAAAAATAATAGGTTCACACAAATGCTTTGCAAATTAGCTGAACTATCTTGGTAATATTATAAGTATAATATGGCCGCCCTCCTTTAAGCATAGAATTTGTCGAAACCTTATAATATTAACAGATACAGTTTTTCTGTTCTTATATTTTATCAAAGCTTCTGACAAAGTTATGCAACATGAAATGTTATGCGCAACAAGCTTAAACCTTGTTCTAAGTTTGATTGACCCGCATTAACGTGGAGTGATCTCTTCAATCACATATAATGGTATATTTTTTCGTAAAATATACTTTTCGTATATTAAATTAGTGAATTGGTATCGAAAAACTTAGTTGTATCAAAACGAGTTTGTTATCAGTCGCTGTAGATTTGATATAATTAAAATAATGTATCTGTCTAAATTGATAGTCTCTTGACTACTAATTCACAAATTACTTGAATATCAGATGTCCTGTACATGAAAAAAATAATTTCGAAAACTAGATTTCCATATACTTGGACAAGAAAATAACGGAAATTTATTTTTATTATACAATAAATTGATAATATTGGTAAAATTGGATAATTGATATAACATGGGGACGTCAGAATAGAAGACATTTAGACACTTATTGTTTATTGACGAAGTTATAATATTATATTTGAATTTATTTCCAAGTGCTATTAATTGTAAAATACTTCGTTGCTGTAGCGTAGCTACCTTGGAAATATTTTCAGTAAAACCTGTAGATTATAGATTATGGAAAAAATATAATTGAATTAATTTGTGATTACCAATTTTTTTTTGCAATTTCAAATGTGTAATGTAATGTGAGGAAACAATAGTGAGGTTTTAAATAGAATAGGTAGAGCAAGTGAGTTGTTATTAACAATCAAACGCAAAAAAAAAACATTTTATCGGGGTCATATGGTGCGAAATGACATATATGATATTCAACAATTGATTCTGCAAGGTAGAATTGACGACAGAAAACGTGTTGACAGAAAACAAATGTCATGGACATCAGGCTATTGATGGCAATAAGTTATAGATATAGACAATCTCTAAACGGTGGAAGAACTAATTCACGAAACTTCAGAGTAGTCATCGCAGAAATCTGCTAGTGAATATGCAGCTGAAGATGAAGAAAAATTTTTAAATTAGTAGTCAAATAAACTTAAAAAGCAAAGATATAAGCATCTATTCTCAGTACTTAGAATTTCTGTGGTATATGAATTGAATTCACTTAAATTTAACTCAATTGTTTTTTAATTTTTTCTTTCTGATTTTTAATTAATCATTTTGGTTTAAATGAATTTAATTTGTCTTTAATGTTAATTAACTTAGTCAAATTATGTTGCTCGATAAATTGTAACTAATTTGACTGGTTTAGATGTAATTTAAGTAGGTATGTCTAATTGTGTTTGGTCTCAAAACGATTTTATTTTTAATCATTGTTATATGCAGCAAAATGAGCAAAGGTGGTATTGAAATTAAGTAAGATAGATTCAGTGTTGAAAGAACATAATAAAATATAAAATATAAAAATTAATTATATTAGCAATTTATTACAAAACATGCGAACTAGAATTAAAGAATTAAGTGCTAGTATATCAAATTGGGACGGGTGTTATAGTATAAGTCTCCTTTTTGTAATCTTATCTAAAAAACACATCAGAAGAGTTTTAAATATCTTTACAGAATAATATTAAATTATTGTTATTATTTTTTTCCATTCCGAACTCCTAACAAGCTTCTATGTCAATTTTAATGAATATGATGTATCGTCGCTAATTTTAATAATAAAATGCTGAAAAATGTGTTGAACTCAATAAAACAATTCAAAACAAACCAACAAAATGTAAATGTTTTGTTTAAAAATTTTCTTTCATATATCTAAAAAAAAATTGTATTTTCCAGGACAATAAATATGATACACACTCATACATACTCATACAAAAATACACAAAGGTAAGTACAATATTATAATATAATGTAGGTGAAATTAGAATATTTTAATCTTTTCTTTTTTGAATTTATTTATATTGTTTTATTTAATATATTTTTTTTTTTGTTTTTAGATTTTAAAAGTTTCTCCTACACTATAAAAGAAAAACAAAAAAAAAAATAAAAACAAAATAAAAAATACAAAATATACAAAGAAATACATAATAATATTGTTTGAATGTAATCTGTTAGTTCTATAAAAACTTATTCGTTTTAATGCTATTGTGTCCAAATTTTTGCATGTAATAAATTTTTTATTTTTTTATTTTTTTAATATTGTTAATAACTTTTCATTTCATGCTGCTGACATTGTTATAAATTGTGGTAGTATTGTTGGTGGGTTACTATGATAAGTAAATGTTGTTATATAAAAAAGTTACTTTGTTTTTCTGATGGTTTTTTTTTTTTTAACATTGAGCTTGCAAAATAAATTTAATCTTTGTTGTTGTATAAAAAAAAATTTTATAACTAATATAGTAAAATTAAAAATTAAACTAAAACCAGTTAAACTTTTATAAAATGTATTTTTTAGGGTCATAAGTCTTCTCGATAAAATAAAATACAATATTTTATATGTATATAAAAAAAAAATAATAAAGAAAAGCTATTTTTTTTTTTGTAAGCTCTAAGTTCACGAAAATATTAACTATTTAGAACAAATATGGATGATTATAATGATATGTGTGAGTATGTGTAATTTACTATATATATCTGAAAACGGTAGTAAATCTTAAGAGATTTATCAAAATAAATTTTGTGTAATAGCTTTTTAAGAATTAATTAATTAGATATTTAGGTAGATATTATAATATTATAATCTGTAAGTATAGTATGGTTGAAGTTCTCCGTAAATATCATTTAATTTCTTTCTAATGGGTAGTATAAGGATTATGTTGTCTGGTTACTGTTCAGAGGTATTAAATTCGAATTTCGTTTAAAATATTTTCACATTGTTTAATTGTAATTCTATTTTATTTCACAAATTAAAGAAATTTTATAACATTAGCTGGCAGTATAATTTGAAAAGCACTAAAATAAAGTGGAATAATTACTAGCGAGTATAGCTTTGAAAGTTTATTGTATAAGATCATTAAAGTGGAAAATTGATTAAAAAATAGTTGTAAGTAATAGTAATCAGCCTACTCCATGTAATAATATCTAGTGTCGTATCTAGTGGAAATTAACACCTCAAGTATTATCACTCAAAAACAAAAATCAAATAAGACCCCTATTGACATTATTCCGCAATATCAGGATCTAAATTAGTATTTTATTTAATTAATTTATTATTGTCATATTTTATTTAATTTATTTATTATTGTCAAATGTCTCTTAATGTCATTAGAATGTGATTTTATTTTATTGTAAAATAAAACTCCAAATTTCATACAAACGTTGGGGTATTATTTCATTTTTGGTTTGAGAAGATAACACTGGGAATGTTAAGACGTAAAGTTAGAAATTTCAGCTAAAAACACGGCAAAATTTTCAAAATCAATATCTTGAAAAGCAAGGTTTTGAATCTGACCAACATTGAACCCTATAAGTGTAATTTTAATATATTTAAAGTTTTACAATGATTTGCAATGCACCAATAATCTTTTTATTTACGTTCAAAATAATTCAAATCTCCACTTATTTTAAAACAGTCATCCCACGTAACAATTTTATTGTTATAAAACTCTTGCACACTCTTGTAACACTAATTTAAGCAGTCTTATAGCAATATTAGTGTTAATTTGAGAGGTCCGCAATTGTTGCGAATTTTTATAAATACGTACGTTATAGCACTGAAATGGTGAATTCCATAAGGCATACGAGCAATTATTGCTGTAATATTTTTATAGGATTAGTATACATTAGTGTATATGTTTCTATTTTTTATTTTAGCTCTTATTATAGGTTTTAGACTTATAACAACATATACCTACTTTTGGGCTTATAACATTTCTGTAGCAAATTTCTGTAGCACTACCATTATAACAACTTCCGCAATTGCTATAAGATCATTCTTATAGCAATATTAATCACATTATTCCCATTAAAAAATCATTATAACACATTTAGTGTTTATCGGAGTTACATAGGAGTCTAATACCACTAATTTTGTTTTTATAACAATAAAATGTTACGTGGGATTCCAAAAATAAGATTTACTAAATAAATACTAAAAGTATAAATATTATACTAATTCCACCATTTTTCCTTGTATCAATTAAAATAAATTGTAAATCAAACAATAAATGTAATACAAAATAAAAATTAGAATAAAATAAAACTCGCAGCTGTTAAGTTACTAATAATCTAAATTTTAACTTAAGTAAAGAAGACTGTCATTATAAATTATGTATTAACAAATTTTGGAAATAAACGAAGTATCTATCCCATCTATCTATAAATAGATACTAAAAGTTAAGTTACTACATATTGAATAACGGTATCATATTATACTAACATTTAGGATTCTTTAAAATATATTAAATATTATTTCAATATGATTATTATCTAAATCTAATAATAAAACTGTGTCAAACATTCTTGAATTTTTAACTTTGTACAGCCCAGTTATTAAAATATAAAAATGAATGCCAGTCACTAAAACTTTAAAATAAAATGATGTTTAGCAAAAAATAGAAAAACCATTAAAACTTTAATTTTTCATATTATCCTTGATTGCTAAACTATAGATACACTTATTCATATTAACCTATACGAGCATATCTATATCATAATGATCAAATTACCAAACAAGTTCTTCATACAATAATTAACTTTATTCTGCTTCTATTTTAAAAAAAAAAAATACATAAATATAAAAAAATAAAAAATGAATGACACTAGGGATTTTTCTATCTCTCTTTTGTTACTCTATTGTATAATTATGCTCTGATATGTTTCTAATGATGTATCCTTGCTTATTTTTATGATATTCTATTGTGTAGTCCTTTTAATAAGGACACATCATATTATTAATTTTTTGCATAATAATTTTTAAATTTTATATAGAGAGAAATCATAAAACATTATCAGGAGTGCATGTATATATATATATTATATATATATATATATGTATATATTATATTTATACTCTCTTGTCAAGGTAATTAAGTGAAAACATTTTTTTTTTATTTCATCTGATTATAAAAATTTTATTCTGTGCACTTAATCGATTCTCAAATTGTGAAATTATTTTATGGAAAAATGGAAAAAAAAAAAATTTATTCTCTCAGCGTGTTATTTTCAAGGTTTTTTAATTGTTTAAATAAGTATGAATAACAAGGATATATTACAAATAATTTTCTTCATAGTGTTATTTAAAAAAAAATTAAGTATATGCAATTAAGTTCTAGGTCGATTTCTGATTTAATGATCTGCAGTAGTTGTAGGGTATATAATATACATTCAATTTCTATCATCGTTGCGTATAAGAAGGTTGAGTTTAATAATTTATGGAATGATTATTGATAACAATTTAAAGGAGAATTTTTAATATAGGTGTACGTTAGGGTTAGAGTATATTTTATTTATTGAAAAAATTATCAAATTCTGGAATGTTTTATTAACAATATTGAAGTTATACATTTTGTATTAAAATTATAAATTTTATTGAAAAATATTTATGTACACTGAATATTGGCATGAAAATTAAAATTATAGGAAAACATTTTTTTTATCAATTTTTTTTTTTGTTTGCTACCAGGACCCATTTTAATATTAAATTAATAACATTTTTATTCTATATAGCTATATTTTGTTTGTGATCGACACGTTTAAAGTTGTGATTTGTTGGATATTATCTTGACATTTAATTATTTTTTTTTTATTACTTTATTAATATTAGTTTAAAGTTAATTAATAATCGATACAATTTAATAAGGCCAGAATATTTTTCTTTTTACTGAATTAAATAAATTAAATAAATAAATGGATTATTGATTCAAAGACAAAGTTTAAATTTTAGATTGTGTTACAGCTTTTTGGATAAATATTTCTATCAAAATTATATAGGAAAACTATAAGCATAGATTAATAATTAAAACAATCCAAAAGGCATAACATCTTAAGTCAATATAAACAAAAAATGAGATAAAGTGATTTTTGACTCCCTAAAAGTACATGTCTACTTGCTATATGGGTCCGGTCCGCATATCTCTTTTGTAACGAGTTTTGAGGAGGTCATGTTTCATCTTATATTGATTCTTGACCTTCATCCGTCCCTCGGGTTTATTTCGACCCAAAGGAAAATGTACTCTCAAATATCTCGTTAAATATAATAGTTACAAATATATAACACAATGACTTTATCTAATATGTTGAAAACAAATATTACACAAAATTTGAATAAATTACGATTAACCGTTATACCTTTTTTGTAATAAGTAACACTAAAGCTACTTGGGTCTTAAATGACCTATAGTAATTCCTAGTACTAGATATGCGTTTATTCATAACATTGAGAATGTAAAATATTTGTATACAAGCATCTAATTAGGGAAATCCCCGAATTGTAATTTTTGTTTTCAATTCGTCGTATAATCGTAGTAATCATAAAGTAAATATACATATATATTTTAGTTCTAACGAAAACTGGTCAGTGTGGCTTGTGAAAGTTTTATGTGCTACGTTTAGAGTTCAGTAAATTTTAAAGTATCGACATTATTTTTGAAAATTGTTTTTCGAAAAATAACATAAAAATATATATTTATAAATATATATATTTTATAAATATAAAAATATATATTTTACGAAAGGGTAAGTGCTTTTTTTATAATTTTGGGTTTTACTACAACAAATAAAAAATTTGTAAACCTTTGCAAGTTGTTGCGGAACGAAGATGACATATGTGCTGCATTATTATCTGAAAACGATACCTGCTCAGAAACTTCAGATCATGTGGAATTTGATGAAAGTTCGTATGATACCGACGATGATATTTATTCACCACTGGCATCATACTTATCCAAGGGTAAAAATATTCAATGGTTTTCTGAGTCCTTTACTCAAGGTGGTCGAGCTTCCTCTTCAAATATAATACATCTTACTCCAGGGATTACAAGATACGCAGCTAGTCGTATATCTGATGAAATTTCAGCTTTTTAGTTGCTTATTACAAAGAGTATTGAAAAAATTATAATTGACAATACAAATTTTGAAGGACAACGAGTATATCAAGAAAAACTGGAAACCTTTAGATACCATAGAACCGGAAGCCTTCATTGGTCTTTTGATATTAGCTGGTGTATTCAAATCTCACAATGAAACACTTGAAAACTTGTGGGACGAGAAAAAAGGCCGATATATTTTCCGTGTCACTATGTCCCTCAAGAGATTCAAGGTTATTTCAAGAGTCATAAGATTTGATGATCGCAGCACACGTTTGACGCGACACCGAAAAAAAACCACAGATAATTTTAGACTATAATCGGATCAAAGGCGGCGTAGACACAGTAGATAAAAAGATAGCTAGTTAAACTTGTAAAAGGAAAACAAACTGGTGGCCAGTTGTTATTTTCACCAACATATTAGACGTGTCAGTAAACAATGCATTTGCGCTTTTCATTAGCGTTTTTCCAGATTGGAACAACAGAAAACATCATAGACGACGACTCTTTATCGAAATACTGGGGGAATCTTTGATCAAAGAACATATGGCTAGAAAAGCTTGTCCCCCACGATTTTTAAACTGCCAAAATTTGATAGCTAACCTTAACTAGCTAACCTAGCAACAGCTAACGCAACCAACTGTTCACCAACGACATCTACAAATAAGCAAACTGAAAAAAAAGAGGCCGTTGAAATTTTTGCCAAAAATTTGACAACAAACACACATCAAAGTGCACCATTTGTAATAAATTTATCTGTAAAACTCATACCAATACCGTGTGTCACCAGTGTATGAAATGAGATATATTTATGTAGCATAGCAAGTTTTTTGCTTCAATTTATGTACTTTAATCGGATTGAATTTATGGGAAATATTTTGTTTACTTTTATTTAAACTTATTAGCAATAAATTAACAAAAATAAAAATAAAATAAATTGCTTTTTAGTATAAAACCATATATGGGTCTATTTTGACCCAAGGGCCTTTAGTGTTGCTTTTTTTTAGGGATGGATGAAGGTTAAGTCAAATGCAAAAGCTTTATGATCTTAAGTATATTTAAGATGTTCTTCCAAATTAATTTTATATTGTTTTTGTAAAACTTTTCGAAACACTATCGCATTTCAATTACATATAAGATATTTTAAGCTATTTATTTGTCGCACTTATGTGTACTTAAGATAAAATTATGCAAGCTATCACCGCAATTCCATTAAAGGCATTATCATCTTATATTTATAGACTTAAGATATTTTGCAAAAAACGATTTTGAAATAACCTATTTTACAACTGCCTTGGATGACTACATAAAATGATTTGTTCTTGATTTAAATCAATCAGTGTATTAATGTTGGAGTAAAAAGTAGCTAAATTTTAGAAAAACATTTTTTATAAAATTCAAATTTTGTTTGATTTTTTTTTTTTATTTTTCCAGTCAAAACTTAAAAAACCATTTTTCTCAACATTTTGCTTTTGGTCGATTAGATATATATAGGAATGCAGCCGACGATAGGATTCTACATTTAAATTGATCGACTGATTAAAGTAAAATATCCAAACATAATATAACTTAACTAAATTAAGTCCTCCTTACAGTAATCAATTTTAATACTTTTAATTCCTATTTTAAGTAAATTTTTTATTAAAAACAAATTCCATATATTTTTTTTTTAAACGAAGAATAAAAACCAATTTGAGATTATAATTAAAGAAATCGAAAAGTTAATTACAAAAAATAAAAAAATTTAATTAAATTTTAATTATCATTTAATGGAAATAGTCTTTTTGTTTTGAATAACTAAACAAATTTGAAATTTTCATCTGGTATTTATCACAAATTTTTTAGAGTTCTCCAGGGCGTATTAGAAAGCCTGCAAATATTTTAATATGTTTTATTATTATACATATTAAGTGTTAGAGGTTTCAATACAACTCTAGTTGATTAAAAATAAATTATACAAAAAAGAAAATAAATAAATAAAAATAAATATTTACCATATTTTGTTGCAGGTTTCTTTCGCACTAAAAATAAAAAAATAAAATAAAAACAGAAATTTAAATTAAAAATTAAATTAAAAATAAAAATAAAAAAAAATTTAATTAAATAATATTCAAAAAATAAAACTTAAATAATTATTAATGAATCATAAAATTTAAATTTTTTTAATAATATTTTTAATATAAAATAATAGAAAAAATATTCAAAAAAATAAATAAATATAAAATCAAAAAAAAAAACCATTAATTAAATTTAAATAAAATTCAATTTTCTTTTATTTTGTTTTTTTTTGTGTTTGTTTGAAGATCAACTAGGTATTCAATTTGCTGTTTTATATCCACTCTATTCATTTTATTCTTTAATTTAACAACTTAATACAAAAACAGAAATACATTTTATTCTATTTGTATTTTTATTATATAGTACATATCAATATGAAAAAAAAACATATTTATTAAATTTAAAATGCAACAGAAATTATTTATAAAATAATAAAAACAAATTTTTATTTTAATGAATAGAAATTGTGGTTCCAGCAGTTGCAATTTCAATATAAAATATCAAGTCTAAAGTCATGTACATCCATACGTAATATCTAATGTAGAGTTTTGCAATATTTTTAAAACCAGATAGTGATGCTTATAATCCAATATACCTGTACAATATATTCGTTTTAAGGTAAATTAATGTGATTTTTAGTTAACCCTTCAATATTCGTAATGTTAGCGAGTTCCATATTGTGTAGAAATATGTAATATTATATTATATAACATTTTTTTTTTTAATCGCCTTTAAGCCAAATTTAAATTTTAAATTTCACAATATTGAAATACAAATACAAAGTTTACATTCTGGTTGTCTCATCAGCATAAGCTGAAATTAATATTCCTTCTGGTACTGGTAAATCAAATATATGGCACCGGCCTCATATTACTTAATATTTTTTTATGTTTTGGAACGCAAATTTTTTGAATGTTAAAAGATTAAAATGTTTTGTCAATGTAAAGTGATATTATTTTGCAAGAACAGGTTTTTTATATAATCATTATAAATATAATTTATATATATATATATTATAACATATACAATTATTTTATGTAAAGAAAAATATAAAAAAAATTTGTATCTTAAATATAATAATGTTTACAATATACAAAAAATAAAAGTTTGATCAAATTTTAAACAGTGAACGTGTTTCCGAATATAATTTTGTAAAGCTCAGCTTACACTAAGTAAATTATAGATATTAATGCAATAATATAAGCTACTAATAATGTAAATTAGGAATAAGAATAAATGCAAAATGAAATTAAGTCATATTAAATAAACAGTAAATAATTTTAAATAATAATTTATTAGACACATAAGTTATATAAAAATTATCATAGTAAAATTAAAATTAAGGTTTGCCACGTCGCATTGAAATTATTAAAAAAATTAAATTAAAATGTTAAGTCCAAAAGCTTACTAAAATCTGTCAAAATTTTTTGACTTCACGATTTTCATTTTCTTGAGTTGCAAAAACCTATTATAATACAATGCGGAATATTGTGACATTGTAAAATATTTTTGATATGCTATATGGAATGTAAAACATTGTAAAAATTTTGGGTTTTTTTACAATATGGAACTCAGGCTAAATAATAATATGTAAATGCTCAGTGAAATACTATGTAAATATCGTTATGTAGATGTATTTTTACTGCCTGTTGTTTTGCTGCAGCTCTAGTGTATATTGGAATTTTTTAATGGATAAATTGGTATTTTTGTGTTCGTGATAATGCCATTTTAAAACTTGTTTTAAGAGATAAACATCATAATCCAGATGTATAATGAAGATAGATATTATTTTGTTTATTGTTCTTTTCCGTGTAATAAACTCTATATGAGTACTTACGCTCCTTTTGAAAATTGAATAAACTGCCCAACAATACATGATTGTGTTAAAGTAAAAACCAAACATTTTATGATTGTGTTAAAGTAATCCATATAGTTCTTACTTCAAAGAAACCCTTATGTTTGTAAATCGAAGGATGTGCGTAAAAGGTAACAGGCAGTGAAAATACCAATTTACAGAAGCCAAATACTAAATTAATTTCACAAAAATATTCCTGAAAGTTAAGATCGTTAGATATTACTGGTCGGGCAATGCCCGATTTGTCCATTAGGACGAACAAAGTTTGAAAATTAGTTTGAATTTGATTTTTAAATATTTATAGTACACTAAAGGAAAATACCTATAGAAGCAATTTTCCTATTTGATTTAATTTTTTCATTTAAAATCAGTTTTATCAGTTGAATGTTGCTTACATAAAAAACATAAAAAATATGGGTTCATAATTTGAATTTTGAATATAAGCGATGTTCCAACAGCTACGAAATTAATATATAAATTTGGAGTTTTTTTTCTTAATTGATAAATTGATTTTTTTCTAAATTGCCCAACCACCTCATAGAATTGTCGTGAAAAATAAATGTGTAGCTATATCTGCTTTAATTGATAATATTTGTAGTTGAAGTTTCGACTTATAAGATCCAAAAATTCAAGGTAAATTTTTAAAATTAATTAGCCCACATTAAAGGTTATAAAATTATTTAGTAATATAATTTAAGAAGGCTTTAGTATGTGACATTAGTAGTAGCTTTTCACATTCGTTTAGTTGAAAATTCTGGAAAAATTTATAAATTGAATTCAAAATAAGCCCTGTTAAAATTTATATAAAAACAAGTGAAACAATGAATACGGAAAAATGTCGGACTTAAAAATTAAGCAGAGCAACTACAAAAAAATATTTAAGAATGTAGCTTTAAACTAATTGAACTGACAAAAAAGACAGAATTTTTTTTATTGATAAATCCTAAGCTACCCGTAGATATTAAACATCATAAAAATTTCACTGATAAAGTTTCATGACAGTCTTGATGATTTTTAACAATATTTTTAAATATTGGCAAATCAGTTTACGGCGATTTTTTCTTTATAGTTTTCACAATAAAATCAAATGAAAAATAACAAAAAGAAAAATAAATATGGCGGATACCTTCTGGTAGTTCATATTAATTTTATGTTTTTTTTTATTCTTTTTATTTTTATTCTATATTTACTTTTGAATATCATATCACATACAAATTATAAGTGGCCTCTCGGACTGAAATTCAAAATAATTTTCAATAATAAACTCACACATAGATAGGTACACAAATTGTTTGATTAAATTTAATACAATATACTATCATTATATAATATATGTATGAATATAATTTTATTGAATATAGTGTAGAAGTCAATTTATCATTACAGCGTTATTGTACGAGTATAGTTACATTTTGTAAATCAAAAAACCAAGGAAAAAAAAAACAATATTTTATCTACACATCTTAAATTCACTCAAAATAAGAGTAATAATAATTATTATGCCTCTGTATATAATAATGAAAGAGGATTTATTTTGAATAAAATAAAAAAAAAAAACAAAATATATTAATTGAAGTAAACGAAAATTGTTTTAATTTTAGATCTATTCAGATAATATAAATAGAATGAGTTTTTATAGAATGTTTTTTCTGCGAAGGAAATAAATTGTAATTTCAAATTTCATTCCCAATAAAAACATTAATTAGAAAATGTCAACATGAACGTCATGTATCGTAAATTTAATAAATAAATATATATATAACAAATATTATAAAACCGCAATTTATTCTAAAACAGCTCAATATATTGTGGTTATTTCTAATATGTCTGAGTGTAATCTGGAGTATTTACTTTAACTACCACAAATATAATTATTGTGGTATGGCCCAAATCTATTATAATATATTGTTTTTTTTTATAGAAAATAGTTTTGAAAATTATTATTTATTTGGTGGAATAATAATAATAACACACATTTTCAAATGTTTATTAAAACTATGATAGTTCACTAAACAAATGAAAATTATCCCAAATTATCATGATTCAAAAATCAGGGCAAAATAAAATACAAGTCAGATTTTTATCACACTATCAACATATTACCAATAATTCTATTAAAATTACTCAATACTTGAATAAATTAAGTATGGTATTGAAGCAATGTAAAATCATTCCCCTAAGCATCAATTTGGCTTTAATATGGTACCAAGTTCACAAAATTGTATCAAAAGTTCAAAATATCTTTGAAAATAAAGAACATTGTTCAGCTACATTCTGTGATATTTCTCAAACATTTGACCAGATTTGCTTTAAAGGACTACTGTACAAAATAAAACTGTCTTGCTAAAAAATGACTACCAGTACCATATTCAATAATACATTTAATTGGACCAGTACCATACTCAATATATACATGTGATTTACAGGCAGTATTAGAAGAATATCCTGATTATAATATATTCATAGTGTCGACTGATTCTACTTTAAATTGTTGCACAACTACCAAACTGCAGAAACATTTAAACAAGATTGAAAGATGGATAATGGAGAATTAAAATAAATGAAAACAAAAGTGTGTATACAATTTTCAGTTTTCGAAAAAGAAAAAGATAAACAGAAAAATAATTCCACATTATCCTTGTATAAAATATCTGTAAATCCATGTTGACAGTAGTCTAATGTAGAAGAGTCACATAGAGAGCAAATATCAGTAGGCTAACATAGAATTTTCAAATATGTATTGCCTAAAGGATACTTTCTTTAAAAGAATTGCCTCAATATTTTCTTTCAAAGAATAAATTTTGGCATAAGATAAAGTATTGTAACAAGACCCTGGATTTAAACTACCTTTTGATTTATTAAATAATGAATTTCTATTCCTCAATTTTTAATTTCGATTTATAACAGTCTTACACATCTAGATTAACTTCAAAAATGTTATCAATTTTCATTAATAATAGCATTCAATCAGCACAAAACTGTTTCTTTGCATATTAAGACATTTTCAAATCTAAAACTTTAAGCAGGAAAATTAAATTCAGAATTTATAATATCATTATATAAGTGGCCTTAACATACAGCTGAAAAGCCTGGACAATGACAATTAGTAACGAAAATAAAAAAAATATGAAAGAGGAATATACTGAAAGAAATATTTGGTCTCAAAATAAAATTACCATGATAAATACAAAATAAAATCAACAAGGATCTAGAAGGACTCATTTGATTGACGTAATACTGTAACATTTATTAATGATTTATTAATGATTATATAATGAGTATCAAACGATACCAAAAACAATATTAAACGTTGTACCGAAGAACAAAACCCAGACCAAAATGGAAATGGCTGAACGGAATCAAAGACAACAATTGTCGAAATATTGAAGTTCACGGATGTAGAACAGTTGCATAATATAGAGCAGAATAGGGTATAGTTCTAAACGAGGTTATAGTCACCACGAACTGTACCAACGTAATAATTTGAAAGATGATGAAGTTTTAATAGACCTAAAAGCCATTTAAATTTTACATTTTAATATTATTTTTAATTAATTGATATTATTGTAATACAAATTTAATTAGACTCACCATTTTCCTCTTCGATATTTCGTGTAATTAAAGATGCAACAATTATTTTATTATGATGATATCCAAATGAGAAAATTATTAACATAAAAATCCAATTATGTAACAACATATTCAATTATTTGATGTTTCTTTCTTGTTCTTTGTACCCCACTTTATTTGTCTATATATATATATTTTTTTTTTTAATATTTCTACAATCTATATCCGTTTTAAGGATATTAATTGGATTTATTACTACGAAATGTTATTTTTTTATTTCAATA
The DNA here is from genome assembly GCA_963942445.1 of Argyra leucocephala. Classification (NCBI taxonomy): domain Eukaryota; kingdom Metazoa; phylum Arthropoda; class Insecta; order Diptera; family Dolichopodidae; genus Argyra; species Argyra leucocephala. Next base: position 64,763,169 of record OZ012681.1, on the reverse strand, counting down.
AAAATTAGATACATACATAAGTAATATGATAAAATGTATATGAAAATTTTTTATATCCTTTTTTTTTTTGTTCTATTTCTCTTTATTTTTATTTTTGTCTTATAATCTTATTTCCTTTACATTGCAATCATATTATTTATTTTGAAAAATTATTCTCTATCACTCTTTTAATTATTCATGATGAATTGATTTTCGTCATTTGTGAATAATTGAATTATTACAAAGTAATGAAGTCATTTTATACTAAAAGAGTGAAATTTTAATTACTAAAAGGAAAATAAATAGTTCTATATTATTTTTTTTTTGTGTTTATTGTTATTATTATAATCGTTTATTAATATTATTATTTAATAATTTTATAAGTAAAATTTGTTTAAAGAAGTCATAATTTTGGCAATAATAATAATGGTAATAATAATAATAATATGAATACATTTGTATTGAATAATTATAATATCTTTTGATGTGTGAGTTTGATAGAAATAACATTTAATTTAAGACAAAAAAAATAATAATAAATTAATTAAATAAACTATTGCAAATTGGATATAAAAATATGCTTATGTTGTAACATTTCTAAGATTTCTCGTCTTTTGTGGGCTTTATTATTAATTATTAATATTCTTTTCACTTTGATGCATTAGTTGTATTAAATTTCATTACTGATGGCTTTCTGATAGACTTCTAATCAAATCCTGTAAAAGAAAATATATGTTAAAAAATTAATTAATATTATATTAAGCAGTTTAAATAATTTATTTTTATTGTGACTAAAAATATATTTTGTTTTTAAATTATTATTAAGTCTATACAATAAGTATGATGTGTGTATAGGGCTTCTATTATAAGATAAAGCTAATAGGCATAGATAAAGCTTCTATTATTATGTTTTCCGTGAAAATTTATAATTATTCAAAGTTTATAATTTTTCAACTATAAAGAGAAATATTTCCAACCTTTGTTTAAAACAATTAAAAAAAAAATAGGTATATTTGAAGGAAATAAAAGAATTGAATTGAAATTCATATAGTGAAAACAGAATTCTTACTAGCGCTATTGCAAATATATCAGTCAACTTTTAAATTTATTACAATACAAAATAGTGGAAATTTCAATCTATAAAAGTTTTGATTATGTCTCTAAGCTAAGAAAACTGTATAGGCAAAATTAAAAAAAGTAATCTGAAGTATTATTATGCTATACGACTGAAGCGGATTTCAAACACAAACGTGGTATAAAATTGCACATAAATTGCAGAAAAGATATATCAATTTGTGGACCAATATATTTCAGATATAGACCAATATTTTAGAAATAGAGTAGTATAATATATACAAACAATTAAGTACGTGAGTATTAATGTGTTATTTCGGAATCTGAAACTCACAACTGAATTGTATATCTATAATTAATAATATAACATAAAAAATCACCTACATAGTTTAAAAATCATTGTAAAGCATATTCAAAAAATCTTTATAAGTCAACTAGGCCGCGGCATTTTGAATTTAACAAATCACGATTTATTATAACAAATTCAAATAACAGTGATATTTTGATACGCGGAGAAGTCAATTTCAAATCGGGTGCAGTAAATAGTTATACTGTTTTAAAAAAAGATTATGCAACTCAAGTAATACTATTCCTGATTAAGTTGATAACAGATGTATGGTAAAATCTACCAAGTGGAAAAATTCAAATTCAGTATTAATTAAGCATTTTTGGACAATCGTGGAGAGAAAAATGAATTAAAGTTTCACAAAGAGATTTTTGCTGTAAATAATAATAATGATATTAACATTGCTTACGATGATCAATGTGATACTTTTTTTTTAAGATTTAGATTTAAGAATTTTGCTCTAGAATAACCCTTATCTTATGTTGATTTTATTAGCTAAAACTGTATAACTGAGCATTTTTGCTTTATAATTATTTATATATTTCTTGTCCTACACCTAGACTTGAGAATTTGGCTCAAAACCAATGAATAGCTAAATTATTTTTAAAATCAATAAATAATTTTCTTTATCATTATTATTTTTTTTTATTCTAATATTCTATTATTTTATTATTCTAATTGAAACAAAATAAGCGTTGTGCATTATCTAGTGGCAACAAAATCAAACATTTGCAAATTGTTTCAGCAAAATGAACGCTTTGAAAAATTAATACTTGTATTTAAGCTTCAATATTCATCGTGCTGTTAAAGTTTTAATATCTGATCATCTGCCTATAATTTGTCATATTAATCGAATTCCTACTCCTAGGAAGTTACCTAAAATATTCTTGTATAAAAAGACAGATTGGAAAAATTTTGGTAAAACGCTGGATTTGTTAATTTCCCAGTATAACTTTCAGAATACAAACTCAATTGAAAACATTGAAAGTTCCGTTGAATACTTTCATAGAAGCTTACAAGACACTATTATTAAAACTGTTTCGCAGAAAACCTTGGTAAGTAACGATTGCTTACCAAAACTAGCAGAACATACAAAAAATCTTATTGCATTGAGAAATTCAGAACGTCGTCGATGGCAACGTTCAAGGAACTTTAATCACAAAATTTTACATAGTTACCATAATAATTTAATAAAAAAACAAATTTCTGATCCAAATAATTTTAAATGGAACAGTTTTTTGTCTTCTTTAAATAAGGCAACTAAACCGTTCTGGAATCTATGTAAAGTTTTAAAAAAGAAAAAAACAAAAATGCCAGCATTAAGTCATAAAAATTCACTTCTAACCACAGATATAGAAAAAGCTAATATATTAGCAGATTATTTTGCAAATCAAAACAATCTAACTAATAATTATAGCGACATCTTAACCGAAACTGCTGTACAAAATTCTATTGAGAGGCTTAATTTCGAAAATATTGAAAACATGGTGCAAATAACTTCAAACAAAATTAAAGCCACAGTTAAAGAATTAAAAGTTAGGAAAGCTCCGGAACGAAATAAAATTCCAAATATAGTGCTTAAAAACTTGTCGAACACAAATTATCAAACCTTAAGTACAATTTTTAATAAGTAGTCGGAAACATTACCGAAAAATGGAAAATAGCCTTAGTAACTTGCATTCCAAAAGAAGGAAAAAATCCTGTAAACGTATAAAGTTACCATCCAATTACAAGTCTTTTAAATACTATTGGAAAATTTCTTGAGAAATTAATCAAGAAAAGGCTTGACAACTTTATACAAGATAAAAATATACTTCCTAATGAGCAATTCGGATTCAGAAGTAAACACTCAACTTCTCAGCAAGCTCGTAGGATAACAAATATCATCAAAAATAAATTAAAAAATAAAAAATCTGTAATGATGATGACACTCGACATTGAAAAAGCTTTCGATTCTGTCTGGCACAATGGCTTACTTCATAAATTAATTATTTCTCAATGTCCTACCTATATCATAAAAATTATACAAAATTTCTTAAAAAATAGATTATTTCTGGTTAAAATATGATCCGATGTATCGGCATTCTGTGGCACTTACCTCATGAGTCCCACAAGGCTCAACATTATCACCCATGTTATAAAATATTTTCATATCAGACTTGCCTACACCCAACGACTGCACTCTTGGGTTATATGCAGATGACACCGTTATCTTAACAACACCTAACTGCCCAATTGAAATTACAAACAATCTTGAAAATGCATTTAAAGATATTCAAGATTATTACTACAAATGGAATTAAAAATTAATGGCGAAAAAACCAAAACGATTTTCTTTACCAGAAGAAGGATATCCAGTTTTTTACCAAACAGAAACATTTGGGTTAATAATATGGAGATTGTCTTGGAGAGAGAATACATCACTTAATAAAGCTATCTTGGACTCACATTAATAAAGCTATTGCAAAATGAAATTTCTTTGTAAACTTTTCTATCCTGTAATAAATCGTAAGTCATTTTTAAATTCGGAAAACAAACTCCTAATATATAAGACAATTTTGCGTAATGTATTTCTATATGGATTTATCGTATGGAAAGACACTGCCAAAATACATAATTATGCAAGTTTTGCAAAGAAAACAAAATGCAATATTGAAATTAATTCTTGCAAAACCTAAAGATTTTTCAACCAAGAAATGGCATGAATTAGCTAATATAAATACCATATTGCAACAAATTGAAAAGCTGACACCTGCTTTCCTGCTACAACTCAAATAATCCTCTCATAAGAACAATTTTAGAATAGATTTTAATTAAGGTTTATTTCTAAGTATGTAAGTAGTGGTCAGTTTTATGAAAAAACATAAATATTCAAAAAGGTTGTTGCCATTTTTCCTTTGAATAATAAATTAATTAATAAATAAATTAGTCAGCTAGCCTAAGTAATAATTAAGAATAGTCATAGGTATAAATACAATAGTAGAAGCTCTAAAAAATTTAATATTGTTAAAAAAAAATGTATGAATAAATGTATCATGGCAATAAATAAATAAATAAATAAATAATAAATATCTATAAATATTCTTTAAATTAATAATTATTCTTTGATAAAATATCTTAATAATAGGATAAATTAATTTAAATAACAAAGGTTTTTTCCATTTTTCTCAAAATTGACTTTGACTCAAATGCACGCGGTTTTGGTTCTATACTATACAGTCAATTAACAATAAATAATTAATTTTTTGAATATATTACAACTTGATAATTTTTAGACTATAATTAATTTTTTGAATGTATAACAATTTTGATATCATAATTAATTAACTATAAATAAAAACCTTTTCCAAAAATTAGGTACACATTTCATATTTTAAAGATGGTGTGTTTTTTTAAGAACACAGTTTTTCAATTTTGAATTACAATTGCAAGGAAAATAATAATATAGAAATAAAACATTATTCCAATGCTACTTTCATTGAAATTCTTATAATATTTAAATTCTGTATCAGTACCTAAGTAAATATCTAAAAATGTCAAGAAATGAACAAATAAGAAATACTCAGAATATAACAATTGGAGAGTACAACTTTGAAGGAGATACAATCTTTACATACCTCGGAGCAACAATAAGAAGTGATAATAGTATGCAATGCTGTATTCATAATAGAATTCAGGCCGGAAATAGATGCTACTATGCAAACAGAAAGTTGCTTCAATCAAAATTAATATCAAGAAAGGCCAAAATGACAATATATAAAACTCTCATACGACCCATAGTGACGTATGGATGTGAGGTATGGACTATGAACGTGGCCGAGGAGAATAGCCTGCGCATATTTGAAAGAAAAATTCTCCGAAAAATACTCGGCCCAAATATATTACAGAATGGAGAATATGTAATCAGAAGCAACAGCGAGCTCAATAATATGATTGATAGTGAGGACATTGTACGGTTTGCAAAGGCCAGAAGACTAAGGTGGGCTGGCCACGTTAGTCGAATGAGCGAAAGCCGAAAGCAAGCAGTGGTACTGAATAGAAAGCCCTATAGCAGCCGTGGTAGAGGAAGAACAAGAAGCAGATGGGCAGACAACGTGAAAAACTATGCTCAAATCCTACAAATCCCACATTGGAGACAAGCGGCACAAGATCGACCTTTTTGGAGGAGCGTAGTGATGAAGACCAAAGCTCACCCAGAGCTGTAGCGCTATAAGATGATGATGATGATCAGTACCTAAGTAAAGGAATTAAGAAGAAACAACTTTAGTCAATGAAGAGTGCTAAAATAGTTGATTCAAAATTCCGGAGTATCTATAGTTGGGTATATTTTACGCTATATCCGAAATTATAAAATTTTCAAATAATTATAACTTTAAATATCGTATTAAATTTTCCTAACCAATACCAGATTAAATAAACCATCAGATAACTAATTTTTCAGAAAACTATTTTCATCTCAAAGTATTCTCAAATAGATATAATTTTCAAACTGGATTTTGAACAAAATTAAAATAAATAATTTGAAATTATAAATTTAAGGCTACAAATGTTAAATTGTCACTTAAAATTTCACGTTTTACCTCTTTTTAAATTTTTTTATTTAAAAAACAATCAAAAAAACGAAAACCCTCAAATACCACTACAATCATAATTATTATTTTTATTTTAATTTTTTTTTTTTAAATGTGTCAACCTTCAAATTTTAAATGAGTCATAATTTTTTTCTTTTATTTCTTCCTCTATTTTTTTTTTTTTTTTGTTTATATTTTTATTGTGTTAAATTCTCTTTTATTTTTGAAATATTTTTTAATAGAAAAACTTTTTAACTTTTACTTTTTTTTTTCTCTAATAAAAAATAAAGAACACAAAATTAATAACAACATCACTAAGGCTACAAACACCAAAAAAATTAAATAAAAAAAAATTAACAAAATATCAAAAATAAAAAAAAAAAATTAAAACTGTTATTTTAGAAATGGAGGCCGAAATAAATGTCACAGTCATAGTCCCAGTCACATAGAAAACAAAAACAAAATAGCAAAAATAGAACAAAATAAAAACAAATATAATGAGGATGATGTTAAAGACATATTTTTCGTTTTTGTTTCTATTTATCTTCATTTTTATGATAAATTTCAAAGTGACCGCATGACTTTTCTATAGCTATTTATGACAAGGATATCATCAGAATAAAAAACAAAAATAAATAAAAAATTATTTATTTTTTGTTTTTATAGTTTTTGGTTCGTATTTTTAATATTGTATAAACAAACAAAATAGAAAAATTCTAGTGAAAAAAGAGCTGATATTCAAATCAGGATAAAAACAGAATATTCAAAAATCTACTGATACCACCCTCTTCACCGCGTTAAAAACTAAAAAATTTGAATTTTGTCGTTTTTTATGTTTAAAATTTGAAGTTATTTATAAAAAAAATTATATATATATATACACATACAATCACAAAATAAAAAAAATAAAACAAAACTTGACACAAAAATAATATTTTTAATAAAAAAAGTGTTCCTTCACATCAAATTTTCCATTCAGATCTCTAAATAACGTACTTCTTCCCACCTACATTATTCTCTATTTTTTGCTTCCCTCAACTTAAATATTGAACTTGATGCTAACGATAGGATGAATTACAATACCTATAAAATATTTGTGTATAATTATGTCATCAATTAAAATGTACATATTATATTTATTTTGTTTGTATGTGTAATAATATTACCGACTAACAAAAAATTGGTAGTGTGGCGCCATGAATATTTCATTCGGTAAAACAGTTTTATTTTATGTAAAAATTAGAGGTAACAAGAACTAAAAATTGTCTAATTTGTATATTTAAATTGAACCGTTATAATATTATAACGAACGGAAATGAGTAACTTATTTTGATATATAAAACATTCGAAATATTGATCCAAGGCATTTTAAAAATGATATTGGACTAAAAATGATATTGGACTACCACCATTAAAGGACTTTGTGAAGAGAGTTTAATAGCATACATACATTTTTTTTAACTGTAGTTTATTTTCAATATTAATTTTTCCTTCAAGTCCTGAACAGCATTCACATTCAATACATGTTTGACTATAACAATTACGTTTATTCTGCTGTATTTTCACTGTCAGTATATTTCCAATCTGGATTTCTGTAAAAACTAAAACAAACCTAAGTTTCCACTTTTCAACTTTAACAAAAGTGCTATAGCAATGATGTATGTATGATCTGATTACATTAGGTCCCGGTATATTTATAAAACATTTCTTTGCTTGATAAAATTATTTCACAGAACTACCATCATTCTTATCTTCAAAATTTGATAAACAAAAGATACAATTGAGTTTTCATTTCAGCATATTTGATTGATTATTTTTTTGGATTTCTTTTACTATGTCTCACTACAATTCTCTCTAACAATAGCGGGATTGTATATAAAATAATTTAGTTTTTTTTTTAACCTTCAACCGTAGTATGTTTTTGTAACAAAACCGTATAGAAGGGTCCGACGAACCCTTTACTTGAAATTTCGTAAATTTATATAAGCAATTGTTATAAATTAAAGATATATGATTATTTACTGTTAAATTAATTTATTTCTTATAAAATAAGGCAACTCATACATATTTCACGGAAAAAAAAATAATTCATATTAAAACTAAAACAATAATTCACATAAAAATATTCCACACAATAAAATGTATCAAAAGTAATGCACATGCATAATAAAATTAATAATATTAATTGTGTAAGCAATTTTTGCAAAGAATTATTGTTTTTTGTGAGTGTTCCTGCCATACATTCCTATTGCAAGTTTCGCAGCATTGTTTGCACTTGCGGTCAATTTTATTTGGGCACATGTAACAACGATTCTTGTTTCCTTCCCCTCCCAAAGTTGGTGGATTATTTTCACAATTTCCCTCATTACTATTTGCTATTACCGAATTTATTACTGATAAGGCCTTTTTTGCCTCGAGAAAAGATGTGAAGCCTAACTAAATCGTGAGCAATTTCCCGAATAAATATTTTTCTTTTAGATTCAGTGTTGTTCTGTTTATATTAATTTCTCCAAATCCCGCTTACATCAATTAAGTTTTGAAAGAAAGCAATCGGCCAGTGATTAGTTTTACGCCTGACATTCTTCATTCAATCTTTTATTATTTTCTGAGTCCATTTTACTATTTATAAATATAATTTTGGAAAAATAAATAATTTTTTTATTATCTTATATATTAATACGCTTAAACGTCTGTTAAACAAAGCTTTTTTAACTAGATTAGACAACTTTATTAGAACTATTACGAATTACGATAGTGTGTGATAGTGTGTTACATTTAGTATATTAATTATATATTTTAAATATTTAATATTTGTACATTATATTTTCTGAATAATAATGTACACACACATATATGTATACAAAATATAAATAAATTATGTTTCCTGTTATTGAAAATCAGATGTTTTCCTAAAACAATAAATTTCTGCTCGCTCCCAAAAAAAAAAAACAAAAACAAATATTGATGAGTCTTCTTTTATCCAATTTATATTTTCTAAAATGACTATAGATACTTAATTATTTTTATATATTTTTTTTTTCTTTATCGAACTATCTATAACTGTTATTACGTTGTTCTTAATTCATTTCCAATTTCTTTTTGAATATCCTAACAGTATTTATTTATTGAATTGGGAAAGGACTGATTTAAACATGTGTTTTTTGGGAATTCAGTCAAGCATTTCATTTTTTTTAACTGTTTATTTTTTTTCTATAGCTCTCCCTCTTCTTTCTTAATTTTTTTTTGGGGTTTGTTTTAGTTCAAAACAAAATTTTCTTCACAAAAATAATATTGAATAATTATATTGAAAACAGACACTTTTTATAAGCTACGTATAATATATTATTGTGTTCTCTCTTTTTATTCTAGACATAATGTTTACATAATACAAACCCAACACATATTCAGAAAGGATTTTCGAATTAGAAAAAAAAACTGTTTACTTTTCTTTTATTTATTGTTTAATGTAACAGTTCAGCTCAATAACATTGAGGAACTACTCATCTGCTTCCTGATTTCATGATATTTACGCATTTTACTGTTATATAAAATTGAAACAAATAACAGTAAACAAAATAAGGATTTTGATTTTTCTTATCGAGTATAATATTATGTGTATATGTGTGTTAATATAAAGATATAAACATTAGTTGGTAGGTAGTAGGTGCTGTATGAGAAATTTAATATAAAAGAAAATGTAATGCCATATAATACATATAACTATACGAGTAATATAAGTATGTAGTAAGAATAGGAAGGAAATAAATCAAGACAATGACATGTTATATTCACCGTTATATTATTATAATGTATTTTTCATACACTATATATTTTATATATATATCTATAATTTCAGTGAAAGACTGCGACATATAAAGTATCATTTGTAACACATAATATAATATAATATTCTAACTTAAACTATATAATGTGACCAAGTTAGAGAGATACTCTTGCTTAATGTAAATATGAAAGCAAAATCAACAAATAATAATCTTGTTTTAATATGGCGTCGCAATAAGAGCTGTAGTAAATATTTGATTCATTTTGAATAGCTCGCAAAATATGTATTAATTATGTATACTTTGTATGTATATAAGGTGTATCTGGAATAATCTACCATAGTTTTTTTTTGTACCTACAAAAAATATAAGTTTGTTCTTATAACGGTTAATATGTTTGGCTAAAAACAAGGAAAATAAAAGTAGAGTTGGGCGGTGGTTTAATTGGCGTTTCGAGAACTTGTAGCAACACAAATTTTACATGAACTCAGGTCTATTTTTACTTTACTTATGAGTTATAGGATGTGAAAAGGAAATTATTGTTGCAAAATTTTTGTAAAATTTGGACTAGGAAATCGATAATATATTCGAAATTAGGAGTGTAAATAAAAAATAATTGAAAAATAATTATGTTAATTTCGTTTTTTTTTTTAATTAAAGAACTTACAAATTATTAAGCTAAGGTTTTTGAACTTCTGGTCAAAAATAATCAGGACAATGTTTGATAATCTGATAGCTAGTAGGGAACTTATGCCAACTTTTGAAAGATATATAATATTATAAATTTTGTTTATCTTATCATATTAATTTAATTTGTGAAAAAAACATTTAACAAAGTATTTCGATAATGGAATAACTCTAATAAATTGTCCCACAACTACTAAAAAAATTTAGAATAGATTCCTTTAGCAAACGCAGTGTGTTGCCTGTTAAAATTTTCTCGTACACATTTTAAGCTATTACAGATTATTCCCAAAACAATTTACATAATAAATTTAAATAATTTTTATTGGTCTCTCAAATCTTAAAACACCATACAATTTCTAAAATGTACTATACTCGGACACTTCAAGGTTTATTGTGATTTGTGAATTATTTGTGAAAAATGGGTGGACATACGAATAGAATCTATTGCAATAGACTTTTTTTCCGTTTTAATTTTGTATCAAGTACTAAAACAGAGTAACAAGAGGAAAAAAATAGCAAAAAAACCACTTACTGAGGACACCATAATAATAAAGTGTTATTCTTCTTTTGTACTGTTTTATTACTTTCACTGTTTCATAAAATAAGAAAAAAAGAATTTAATATAACAAAAATAAAATGAAAAGATAAGTAAAGGCGAAAACGGAATAAAATAAAAAATTAAATTGACAGAGAAAAAAATACGCAAATTGTAATATTTTTAAATTTAAGAAAGTAGAAATTTATATTTTTCAATACAATCACACCTATACTTCCCATTTCCAATAATCTTCTTTGCATATTTTCAATAATTTTTTTTTTATATTTTTAAATGGGTCAACAGAGTATTATAATATTAGATGAGACGGTTTTATTTGATTGTGTTGTTAAATTTCAATCGTCAATTAGGATTTAAATTATAGAAAGTTTAACAAACAACCTTCCAAAGTTCCAAGACTTTGGATTTGATAATTTTTAGATGTTGCTAGTTTAAAAAATTATCACCTGACAGAATACAGAACATTTCCAGAAACATTTCTGATCGCTGTTACTTTTTGCTATAGTCATTATCAATAATTATCTCCAAACGAAATTCCACTCCAGATTTTATACTATAATAATCGACACAAAAAAATGTAATGTATTTGTTTCTTAGTTCTTCGATTTTTGGCTTTCAATATTAAAATTAGGAGAAGAAAATGTGAAAAATCTTGCTAAAAATTGAGTAAAAATAAAACCAATTTTATTGGTTTGGATCCATGATTTTTTGTTTTATTCCTGCTTAGAAAACTTTTAGAAAATTAAACGTTTTTTATTTAAAAATTCAAAAGATAACTAGAAAATTTATTACAATAACAAAAATATCTCTTACACTAATCAAAATAAATACAAGCCGAAAAACTTTAGTCTTTTTCTTGTCTTACTTGAGGTAGTCCAGAATATGGGAATATAGTGAAGTTCATTGAATATCTTTCCGCTGACTGAATAAAAACAACTTCAAGCTTGTCTATTTTGATTTCTATTTTGCGACTTGGCGTCAATTGAAAATTTGGTTCTGTTGAAACAAATCCTTTGAAAAAGTAATTTCCAGTGTTTCATTATTTTATTTTTTTTTAGTTTATATATTATTGTTACCATAAAAAATCATGACTGGTATGTTACAAATATTTATTTGCCGCCAGTTTAAACTGATTAAGCAGGTAAGTAAATTTTTGATATTTACAAAAAGAAACAAAAAAAAAACAGTGCCTTTGGCAAAAAAAAAACTTAAAAACATTTCATTTAATGAAAATTAGTCAGTTTAGGTAATAGGTATAAAAGATTTGTTTTTTGCAAATAAACGACAAATATTATTATAAATTATATATTATATTTATTTACAACTATTTCATAATATAGAATATAAAAAAGTATGGAAAATTTTAAAATTGAAAAATATTAATTTTTACAAAAAAAATCTGATTTTATAATTATTTTATTTACTTTTTTTAATATATTTTATTAAAATTTAATTATTTCAAGTATGTTATCAATATTTTTCACTTTTTTTTTAAATAATTAAAAAAAAAAATCGCATACACCAAACGAATAATCTTAACAAATTGGAAAAAAGTAAAAATCGGTTTCACTTACAATAAAAAGAAACATCACAATTTCGATTAGAAACAACTATGTACAGGGTCATAAAACTATACAATAATCTTGACAATAATCGTAAATGTTTTAATAGTCATTTATTATCAAAAGAAACAACAAGAAGATATATCGAAAACTATGATAGAATGCAGCAATAAAGTAAATTAGCAAAAGCTCGTGCATTTAACTAACATTTTTTTTTTTTTTTTTGTATATTTATTTCCTTTATTCTTTTGTTTTGTTTTATTTTGTTTTATTTGAATTTTGAATCTATAGTAATAATAACTTTTTGGATTATTTTATTACTTTTATGCACTTACTGCTAACATGAAAAAAAAATATTTATTAATTGTAAAGCCTAGAATGAAAGTAATATCGCAAAGCATATTTTGATTGAAATAAATAGAAGGCAAGCGTGAAGAAAAAACAAAAAATTGAAGAAAATCCAAATTTAGGCACCCTTTTTCCAAATTAGACGAAAAATTAGTCGCTGAGCCTGAATTTGACTTAAATCGGATGAAAAATGCCGGAGTTATCCACATTTGAAAAAAAAAATCTTTACAATAATGTAAAGACTATAAACAACGGGAGGATATTGTGTAATTCATTAGATATTGCGAAATTCCTTAAATAGCTATTGTGAATTCATCAAATATTGTGAAATTCAGTGAAACTGAATTTTAAAGATTATTTTAATTTAAAGCCAATATTTTTGGTTTTCATCAATACTGCAAGTTTATAGTTTTATTTTAATTTTTGAAAATATTTTGTAAATAAGAATTTTCAATATTTTTAAATTATGAGTAGAATAGAAAATGTGTGCGATACCTACATATATCATAATAATTTGGTTAAAAAATTTGGGCGATATGTCATACATAAATGCGATTTGTATTGTTCTGCAAAAAGTGAAAATTTGTTTTTTTGTTCGCTATCGCTCAGTTTTAAGGAGTTCTAAAATTTTTACATGAAATTTTATCAAAAATAAACAAACACTTAACTATTTTCTTGTTTGTCGAAATCTGTAATATCAAGGGGTTTTTATTATTTTTTTTTCGTATAAAAATTCTCATAAATTTATGTTTTCTAATAAAAATTAATTTTCTACAATTTTCTTTTGTAAGCAATGACTTGAAAGTGTTAAAAAGTACCACAGTACGTCATATTATAATCATTTCCAATTTGTGTACATACTCAAAACTTGAACATTGTTTTTTATATTATTTAATTTTCAAAGTTTTACAGTGTAAAAGTTAACTATTATTAATGATAATAACTTAAATATATCTATACGCAAGATAACGCAAAATAATTCAAACTTTTTGAAGCAAATGAATTCTAGACAACAAAAACAAAAGTAAAGTTAATGATATTTTATTTTAAAATTTATCACAGAAAATCCATTTACATTTTTTAGGTCTCCCTATAAAATGTACCTTTAATGTATTAAGGTATCACTATCTAGGTATTAAATACTATATCAAAACTTTTTAAAAACCAATACGCAAGATAAAATGAAATACACAGTTAAAATTATAATTAAAATCATAATAAATCTTGTTAAATGTTTTAATTGAGCCTCTTTTAATGCAAAACGAAAATTTCGAAAATTTACTGATGTCGTACTACATTTTCTTTTAAAAAAAATTTAAATAATATACATTTTGCGAAAAATATGCTGCAAGCCTAATAAATTAAAATGTACTTAGTTTGTTTCTCAACTTAAAATTTAATTTTTTTTATTTCTTATGTAGTATAGTCAACCATTTTTCTTTTCACAATAGATTTATTGTACAGTCATTGCCGAAACTATCTAAACAATTTAAATTAATTAACTGTTAATAACTTAATTAATAACCTAATTAGTCTCGAGAATATAAAACTAAAATAGTACTTATATTCATCATCTTTTAAATTTTGCTTATGTTGGACAATACTAATTAGAAAATTGCAACTTTAATTTGCAATTCTTTGTTAAAATATATTTATTCAATGTAGATCAGAAAAATACATTTTATAATATTTACCATTGTTCCTGCAGCGCAGAATTACACTTAATTTTTGTACAATCCAAACGATCACGCAACATGAACCAATTATTACCCATAGAGCCGGCTTGTTCTTAGCGAATTAATTTACTTTATCAGTCATTATTAGAAAATTCAAGATAATCCTGTTGAATGTCAAAAACTCAAAAACATATAAAACTACACAAAATTTCATTTTAAATGTTAACCATGGTTTAAGTATACCATCATTCATTCATGCTACAGATATTCGTTTAGAAATTGCTACACTTTTCTGGTAGTGTCAAATTGACCGATGAGAATAACGGTATTATCTAATAATAATTGTTTTATAAAATCTTCGATTCTCAAGGATTAAAAAAGTTTTTAATCCGTTTCAGAGTTTATTTTTTATGTTTTCGAACAAAATCTAAATAAATATTAAACAAAATATTTGTTTCAACTTCCAAAAATAGTATTAGAAAGTAAAAAATATCATGACGAGACATTTCAAATATATTTTACATGCAAAATGATTAAATTGTAAGAAGGATGTAAATATAAAAGTATTACACAAATTATTTATAACATCTTGTGTTCAATACAGTACACATAACATAATAAGTAAAAAATTTAAATATAAGTATTAGGGGCTTAGTTGTGAAAACATTTTTCACTGAAGATTTTGTTCTTAGAGAAATCCCAGAATTTTTTTTTTATGTTCTTGACAGTAATTTCGGTAGAATTACCTTTTCGTGCTTAATTAAGTACGGTACTACAAGTTTATACAACAATATCGACCAATGTTTTTCTAGCATTTATTTGTCAAATTACTAGCTTATCAACTCATTAATTATGTAAAACTACTGCTATTGTCAGGAACTAAGCCTGAAAGAACTGAACTCCAGTTTGATTCGAATGTGCGTCAATTTACTTGGTACAAAATGGAGTTGTGTAAAACCAAATATAAAATACAAATTCAGATAGAAAGAAAAGCCACTTCTAGTTATGAGTGATTAAATACATTTTAAGGCCTCTTTTTATAACTGTGTTGAATTAGTTTTTTGCATGTGACTATTTTACTAAATTTTTCGATTAAAAGGCGAATTTCGCCTCATTCGTCAGCGCCTGCGACTAATTAAGTCATAAATAATATTTTAAATATTTTGTTTTTAAATTAAATGAATATTAAAACTCTAGGTATGTTTCACAATTTTATTAAATAACTTAATCGATTTCGGTTGTTACACCATCATCAGAAGACTGCAGCTAGAGTTTTAATATTTATTTAATTTTAATAATGTTTCACCTAGAGACTACAGCATATTCTATAAATTATATTTTGATTTGATTTTATTTTGAAATTGACGTACAATCCATTTTCTTGTGAGCTTCAATTTGAACTTTCTAAACTGAAGTGCTGTCTAAAATAAAACTTATTTTTCGTAAAAAATAAAAACAAACCAATTTTGTCTATAAGCTCAGTAGCTGGTGCAATGAATCTGTTTTTTCAACCAACCAAGTTAAAAGCTATTATATTTGCTATGGTATATGTCAAATCTCTGCGTAAGAGTAGTTAGGGTGCTATCTTTTTTACTAATATATATTAACATAAAAGTTTTAACTATTTTTTTACGAACATGTATACAAAAAGATTGTCATAAAATTGTCCTGAAATTTGTAAATTTCGATATATCGGCGCATTTCTGGGAATTTCACCAGAAATAAACTATTTTATTTGCTGACTGAAATTTCTGACTTGAATTAATTTTTTAGCTGAATTTTTTCCTGTCAAATCTGACTTGAAACGAATTTTGAAAATGGCCAAACTGCTTGTAGAGCAGTAAAAATTCTTCTCTGACTACACAAATACAATTAGTTCCATCTAAGTTCACATATATAGTTTATATTCAATATATTTTACAAAAAAGCACTTTCGTTTTTACACGATTTAGAAATAATAATCAAAAATTTTTATCTATTACGATATGTAAAAGATTTAACATCTCTAATTTATCATACAGTTTAAATTTGGTTTTTTATAAAAAACCCTAATCCTTACAGTTTTTTATTATAACAATTTTTTTTATGTTCTTTATACTATGTCCTGCTCTAAATAAGATAGTGAAAATTTTACGTGTCAAATGTTTTTCAACTACTTGTTTATTAAATTGTTGGCATATCAACTCAATAATTATGGCAAACTATTAATTTTGTCTGGATATAAATGTTCTTAATCAGCGTAGTTTTATTTTACATTATTTACAAATTACAATTAAGATAATCATAATATATTCTACAAGCATATATTATATTAATATTTTAATTATTTTTTACATATTTTAGTGATACATAACCTTCTGTCATCTGTGTACCCAAGGTATATTCTCCTATCAAAATTCCAAGGAGCGGGTGAATACCAATACGAATTTATCTTACAATGTTTCATAGTCACTGTAGCTTTTTATTTATACTTCTAGAAATTTAATTATTCTAATGAACACTAACTTTGTCAGTATTGTTTTAATTCGTTTGGATAAGATCTAAATACAAAGGATGAACTTGTATTTTGGTTAAATTTAGCGGAAAGAAAAGCCGAAATATTCGTTTAATAACCGTAATTTTAATTTTTTTACAAAAACATTTTTTAAAATATTTTTGTTTGATTTTTTATTATGTTAGTTTTGGGTTATTGTTAGGTTACATTCATGTGAATATCATATTAAGCATAAATAAAATAAATTATATACATAGAGGGTTAATTACATTAAAAGTATTATAAATTGATTGTAACGAAAAAACACACTAAAAATTATAAAAAATTAATTCGAAAAAATTAAAATTAATTTAATTAATAATATTTAAAAAAAAAAAAAAAATGTTTACATTTTTACAAAAATAATATTTTATTTACAATGTGTACATAATAATTGTGCCTTTGACTGTATGTATACAAACATAGTATGTATTACATACATAATGATATTTATTTTAAAAAGTAGAAAAAAAAAAAAATTGAAATTATTTTTTTTTACTCCTTCATCCATTTCGCTTTTTATATTTTATTTTTTTAATTATAAAATAAATTCACGTGGTAGATATAGTCTTATTTTCCAATTAAAAAATGCTTCACATTTTTTCACTAAAATGAACCCATTTAATGAAATTCAATGAAAGCTAATTAATCTGGTTTCGTAATTATCCTTTTTTACTGATTTATATATATTATTTTAGGTGTATTATTTTAATTCATGAAAACCATATGAAAATATTTTATTTTTGCAAATTCGATATACCTAGGCACACTACTACCTACCTGATTATAATAGTTAAAATAGGAGAAATTAAAGAAATTTCTGAATGCAAAAACTACTGCTCCGGTTTAATTAATTGAAATAGAGAATGTTGGAAAATAATTAGATAAATTTGTTGGAATAAAGTTTTTGCAAAAAATTTTTTTTTAAATATTTCTGTAATGTATACGTTAAATTTTGGCATTAAATCGATTTTAAATTAATATTATTATTTAATTGCAAAATAATTATAATTAGCTACAGGAATTTAAATATTAGAAATTTGTTCCTTGTTAATTTCATTTGTCACACCTAAACCATACATTTATATGTTTATACTTAAGCTAAGCTTATGTTTTAATTTGTGTTCAAGCTAAAAGCCTGTGATCTCATCAGTGCTTATATAGCTTGGCATAATTTAAGCAAGCTGGCATTTTTCCGTAGACATTGCGGCTATAATTTAAATTGTACCCAATCAATATAATAATAAATAAATAGAAATAACCCTTCTTACTTTATTTCTGTGTTACTTATTTGTCACAATGTACCGCACTGGGCTCAGTATATCAACATATTGCTGGCATCCACTTCTACGTACTTATCTACTTATTTTTGATTCGTTTTTGTTTTTTTTTGTTTTATAAATGAAAATTTTTTGGTGAAGTAGATTAGTTTAATTCAGACATTGTATTCATTTTATATGAATTGCATATGTAGGTATTTCCAATAGACAAAAATTAATTTTTGTACCATTATTTGTAATTTTAACTTGGTAATAATGACATTGTATAAAATATATAAATTAACTATTATTTATTATTGCATTATGCCCATTTATTGCATATTTTACTCAAATTTTAGTAATACCTAACTATTTTAAAACAAAAATTCCAAATTATACCACTAAGAAATATTTTCTATACTTATAATTATATATTTATTATTATTTTTCGTTTGATTTAAAAAAAAACTAATATTTGACCATGAGCGATACAGGACAATATTTTTTTAATGGATTAAAATACCTTTACTAGTCTAGAAACTATTCACCTTGATTTAGACCAGTTTCATTTTTTAATTCATCATTTTTTTCCAACATTACCATAACCCTGAACTACCGAAACTTTGAGTACGTGTATTTTGAGCAAAATTATATTTAAATTTTGATTTATTTTAAATTTGAAAGAACTTGTAGAAAACAACAAAACAGCATATACCTATTACACAACAATATAGTAATATGGATATATTCACATTTAAAAAGAAAAATTCTAACTACAGTTCATGAACAAAATAAAATCTTAGATGTATCGTCCTTGATATATCCTACCAATAAAAATATCCTAAAATTTATATTACTCTTAATAATAAAATAATAATGAATGTTGATACCTATATTCTAAAATATCTTAAAATTCAATTAAAATTTTACATTCAAGTACCACTACCTAAATAACAGTTTACCTTAAAAAATATACCCTAAAATAATAATAATGTTACATAATAATATATATGATTATAAATAATAATGGCAATAAAGGTGGCAAAATATATAATAATAAAAATCATTCTCTTAACCTAAATTATTATACTCATAGATATTTGCTTTCAATATTTTGAAAAACTTATCGGAAAATTAGTCATGAAAATTTATTAAATAAGTAGCATTAAGTTATCTGGAATATAAAGATAAATTTTGTAATACAAGGATAATATTAAAATTTATTCTAATAGAATATAATAGAGAGTATATATATATTATTATATAAATTGTATATATATTTTATTACATAAACATTTACATAAATTAAATGTAAAATAATGGTAATGTTCCAGTCTATACAATATTAAATTTGTTGTTGTTGTTATTGTTATTTCTGTTGTCATTATCAATGCAAAGATTTAATTGGTTTTTCAAATTTTCTAATTTTACATGTACCCACATATTTTGTTCTTTATTAGAGTTACCAACACTTTCGAAAATAAATTTGGAAAATTTGGAAAAACACCAATTTAAATATTAACTTTTACAGACAGAATAAGAAATCTAGCTCTTAAGATTAGATATTAAATTTGTAATAGTATGAATATCTATAAATAAAATAAAACTTTTACTAAAAATAGTAAATAACAAGAGACTTATTGGAGGGTTTTCAGAAAAAAAAATAGAATATATATCTATATATTGTATATTTTAATTTAATTTTTGATTTTGATTTATTTTATATTTTGTTTTATATAATATAATTGTATGTTTTTTATTTTTACTATACTATATACGTCATAGGAAACAAACTTTTTGATTAACTTAGTTAAATTTAACTGATGGGGCCGTACAGCTTATGCTAAGGCCTAAATACTTCATATTTTCACATAATTGGTTTCATAGACTTGCGTTAATGAATAATGAGGTCAACATTTAGTTTTTATATACGGTTAAATTGTAAATAAAATTAAAAAAAAAAAAAAAATTATAATGTTACAGAGAATAAACAAGAGCAAATTTGAAAGATCGATAATAAAAATTAGGCACGGACCACGGTAAACTAGTAATAATATCCATAAACACAATATAAATTTAAGTAAGAGAAAGATATATTCTTATAAAATTAGACAGAAAAATATAATCACTGATTCAAGCTGTGAAAACTTGCGTAATTTGACTACAAAAAAACGCAATATGTAGCGATATTATATTCAACTATGACGATTTACGCATTACACAAAAATCGATTTCACACAAAAAAATTTTGTTGACAACCTTTATAAACTACTACAGGACAACTATTATAATAAAATTATAGATTTGCCTAACCAAAAAGTGGAGGTAGAAAACTGTCATTTATTAAAGATTAAGCGAAATATTTTGAACAGAGTTGTTAGTGTTGGAATTATCTTTGTATATTGTATGGAATATCTTTCCACATATTAATTGAAAGAAGAATAGAGAAGTTCGAAGTTTGATATGATTCAACTGATTGTTTAATCTTTTTGTTAGTTATCTAGTTGTTATAATAGTATTTGTGCTGAAAATTTAATAATGTTATTTTTTAAATAAAAAGAACTGCTTAACTACAATGCAAATGCTTGGTATACTCTGAAACAAAAACTATATGTGTTTTAGATTAATGGTATATAAATTTATCTTTCCTATGAGATTATACAGTCCTGGGAAACACTTCAAAGGTTAAAACGAGTATATGTATTTGATAAAAACACTAGATAATGAATGTATTAAATACAGATTAAGTATTATGTAATTTTCCTAAAACCGAAAATAATCCGGTTGCCATGATTGCAGGTTTTTTTTTTTGTTTTTTTTCTTTATTTGTCTGTGTTCACTTACAATTTTATTAATTCAAAAATAGTTACAAATTAATTCAATATAATAAATAAATTGAATAATAATTTTAAAGTTGTAGTTTTGACACACATTGTACATAAGAATTTTGTGACCGTAGCCGAAGCTGTCTGGTCTTATAATTTATTAATAATATAATTATAATATAAAAATTCAATTGTTTTAAATAATACATTCAGTTAGAAATTCATTAAAACTTTACATTAATTCAAATATATTTAAAAATTGCACATTTAAACATTAAGAAGTTGGACGATTTTTTTGTTGTATAGACAGATATTATCAATTGACTTAATATTATCAGGCAGATTATTAAAATTTTTTAAGCAATTGTTTAGACAATTTGTCTTTTGACGGTTTGTTTTGAACAGTGATAGATAAAAATTGCATTTGTTTCGGATGTTATAATTATGCACATCTACATATCTTTGAAAAATGAAATAATGCTTAATTTGATTATTTATAACTTTAAAGCCCACAATATATACAATTCACGCTTACATAATAATATATTCTCGAAACTAAGGTACTTATTAGAATAAATCATACTCGTAGGGCGCAATATTGGGTAATTATGAATTATTTTAATAGATTTTTTCATTAGTATTTCGATTTTTTTAAACTAATTTTTGGCGCTCCACTCCATATAGGGTTGAAATAAACAACATTTAAAAATATAAGACGAGGTTATAATAAAAATCGACTTTTTATCAACAAATTTGTTTACTCTTCGTAGAATAAAAACATAAGGTGAAAGTTTTTTGCAGACAAGATCAATATGATGTTCCCATTTAATTTTGGAATCTACTACAAGGCCTAGATGGTTAGGACTTTTCACTACATCAATACGTTAGTTCTTGTGTAGAAATATTGAATCAGAAAATAATTTATCTTCAAATAACAAGATTTTTGTTTTTTTGATGTTTATTTTTAGAAAGACAATGTTCGATTAGTACCAGGTCTTCTAACATCACAATCTTCAAATCACGTTCACTACTTAAAGAGTACTTAATTTTTTATTTTATTTTATTTTCAACTCAAAAACTTCATCATCTGCAAAAAGCGAAGCAGAGCTATTGTTATCACTATGGTTATCACCTCATCAGTTTTGTATAATGCGAGGAAATAATATATAAGTGTTTTGTATAACTAAGTGTTTTCTAGTATAACTAAATATCCGAGGTATTTTAGACATTTTTTGTTGTTAAGAAAAATATATTAACTAGTTGGTAGGTGCTAATTCCATATGAACCTGAGAAACAAAGTGTTAATACGTAAGGCTGTATTTGAGTCTGTTTTCACTTGTATCACATTATTTTGAGAAACAGCGAAAAAGTCAAATATTGAAACTATTCAGAGTTTTCAAAATGGTTGATACAACATTGGTTGTGTAATGATTTGTACCATAAATCTTTATTTGTAGGGTTTGAGATATAGAAATATAAAACATATAAAATTTGTGATGGTTCAAGTTCAAAAAGAAATGCATTGCTAAATTAGAAATGATTGTGAAATCATCCAAAAACACTGGCCAGAATGCTGATAAAAAAATGAATTAAAGAGTTACCACGTTGGAGTGAATAACATCAACTTATAGTTATAATAGAGAAATTAAACTTACTAGAGATTAATTTAGTGAACCTTTTTCATTATGTATATTTATTAAAATATATTAAGTAATAACTGTTAAAATTGTAGTAAAAACTATATTTAATTTAAAAATTAATAAATTGACATCTAACTTTAGTTTGGATTTTGTCAAATGGGAATTTTAATTGGTTTTTAAAAGTCACATATTGCTTTTTTGTATGAAACCTATATATGAGTACCTATTGGAACTTTTCAAATTCAATCTAGAAGTTGTATGGGTAGTCCAATATCTACTGATCAGTTGCAGCATTGGTAAATGAAACATTTTTTTGATTTAAATATTCTAATTTGTAATCGACTATTGTATAATTTAAAGCATATTGATTGGAAATATAAATTAACAAAAAAATAAATTTTATGATATACAATAATTATTTTTGATTGTTCCACACTAACTTAAAAAGAAATCACAAAATTTATTAAAAACATTATAAAAATTCAGGAAATCATTTCTGTTCACATTATCATCATTTTATATCAATTTTAAGTTCCTTTTGAAATTTATTAAAAAAATAATCATACAAGTTGGTTGCATTTCATTCAAGGATGAAACCATATCGCTTGTTTAAAACAACAACGGCATAACTCAAAAAATTGGAGTTTTGAGTTATTAATGTAGAAAAATTTGTTATTTTATTCTCTATTATATAACAAAGCAACTAAATTGTAGCTTTTAAATTGAAACCGTGAGAGAAAAATATCGTTTTGGCATAACTCGATTTATTTTTAGTGAAATGGTTAAATATTTAAGTAAAAAGTGGTATATTTCAGGTTAGTTCTTTATTGCAGTCAACGTAAGCATTGCTTTTATTATAATTTTATGTAGGTATAACGTACTTTTTAGAGTTATGACGCTGTTCATTTCAAAACTTTACTGATCACAAAAGTCTTTTTCTGAGTTATGCCGTTGTTACTATAAAAAATATTATTTATTTGGGTATTATTTGGGATAGTGCGTTATTGCAATTAACAGTTTGATAAATTTTAATATTGAGAGTTGGCATATTTCTTAATATGACAATAATGTAGTAAAAATTAGAATTTAGTGATGACTTTTTGGCTTGTGTCAATATTACTTTAAATTTTATGATAAAATTTATCATTATTTTTAGTTTTATGTACTTATTTTAAAAGAAATAAGCACATTCCAAACAAACAATACAAGTAAAGTAAATTTTTCAATACAGAATTTGAATATCTTGAAATACAAAATTTGAATATATGAAATTTTTAAAAAGATTTGAGAATAAAGAAATGTTGAAAAAAAGTTTGACAATTTATAAACAATAGTATGGATCCCATTAAACCAAAACATCGTTATGTTCTTTTTGATCGAAAACTGCTACAAAGAAATTTAAATAATGCATTATTTTTTAAACTAAATAGTAAGACAATTCGAGTATGCAAACTATTCTTCAAAAATTCACTTGACACCAGCGATCGTTGAATTCGAACTGTTTTCCAAAAAAAAACAAAGTTTCAGATGCTTGCAGATTAATTGTAAAGATAAAAATATCGAATTCACAAGCTAAGATGTTTCTGTAAAATATTTGCCATTGAATTTAATATTTCATTTTTTGCCCCCAAAAACGATTTGAGTCCAACATGTACTACTTACGAAGTCTTAGAGGAAAAAGAGAAATTACAAGATGTGTATGATAACCATTTAATAGAAAAAAAATGTCAAGAGAAGAAAAAAATCTGATAAGGAAAATTCCAAAGCATTAGTTGGAGTATATGACTTACAGGCCATGTTTCAAATACCTAAAGGAAATGTTTCAACTTTTTACTATTTATGATTTGAAATCAAATGAATGATATTTTTATGTTTAGGATGACTCTCATGGAAATAGAGGTGTCAATGAGCTTGGAAGCTGTATTTTAAATTTCATAAACCAAGAAATTATAGCTGGTGATGAAGAGGTAGTGTTTTATTCAGATAATTGTGCCGGACATCAAAAAAATAAATTCATGATCGCTCTTTATCTTTATGCTGTTAGCCATCAAAATATAAGAAGTATCACATTTGTTTCTTCTATCCGAGCCGCAAAAAACGCTGGAAAACCAATTAACGTGATTGAATTCTTTTATAAAGATAAATATAAAATTACTTGCAAGCGAAATTGGATCTTTAAATATGTCCAGTAAAAGTACTACGAACTGAACGTCAATCACCAACTTCGCTTTTTTTCAAAACTTCATATAAAGACGAATTTATTGTAACAACTGTAATAAAAAGTAAAAAACTAAACTTGAAGAATAACATTATACTAAGGAAAGCTTCCAGACAAAACCTAGAATTTCTGAGAAAAAGAAAAAAGATCTTCTTGAACTGCTTGAAAAAAAGACATATTCCAAAGGTTCCATTCTTTAAAAATTTATAGATAACCTGATTTTTTTTCAAGTAAAATTGAATTTTAGTCAATTTTAAATTAAATTTGTTTTTTGTTTTATTTTTTATGATAACAGCTTATTTGACAACTTATT
Organism: Argyra leucocephala; assembly: GCA_963942445.1. Taxonomy (NCBI): domain Eukaryota; kingdom Metazoa; phylum Arthropoda; class Insecta; order Diptera; family Dolichopodidae; genus Argyra; species Argyra leucocephala. The sequence goes on along the minus strand of OZ012681.1, from coordinate 64,737,800 downwards.
TTACTAAGGTCGCTATTATATATTTCGATAACGATTACGATTTGATTGAACGAAATGTCAAAAAGGCAAAATTTCCATTATATATTTCGATATCGTTCAGAGATTGTCGAAAGTTTATCGAGGTAAAATTTTATCACGAAAGAGACATCGAAAGAGAGATTTTGTACAAATTATTGTAATTTTAAATTGAACAGATAAAATAAAAGAGTGACCCTTGGACACTTGGTATTTTGTTTTATATTTATGATATTTTTTGGAATATAAATAAATTTAAAAAATTAAATGGAGGTGGATATTTTACTATATTCTTCATAATTATTTTTTATTGAAATAAATTTTAATAGGAATGAAAGGCCAGTTACAAATAAACTGCAATAGGAAAAACTAGTGTAAACAAATTATTTCACTATTAATTCTACTTTAATTATAAAAATAATGTTTGTCTGACTTTTTTCTAGTGCGTAATGGAATTTGATCCATTTTGGACATAAGTATAAACTGCAAATTTCATATAAAACTTCCTTAAGCAAAATAGAAAAAGTTAGCTGTGCTATAGTACGACATAAAAACCATTTCTTAAGCTGAAAATCATTTCTTTGGTACAAACCGCAAGAATCTTAATACACTGGCCAATTTAATTATATTTGGAATCGGAATGTTACTTACCCAACAAATAATTTGCAACCGATGGGACACATGAGACCGCATGTGACCAAAATTTAAGAATAAACATTTTTTTTAAAATCGCACAAGTTTTTTTTAGTCTCATGCGTCCCCATGCATAATGTTTAAAATTGAATTTTAAAACTTCTAACAATAAATTACTTAAACTCTTTTCATCATTTTAAATTTTTTCTGTTTTTTTTTTTATAATTTTGTTCTCGCATATGACATTATACTATTGATGTAATAGATATTAAACATACAAGTGCGAGTGAGATGAATAAACAAACTTTACTAACTGAGTTACAATATTAAACATACAAGCACGAGCGAGAATATATATGAGTACAAATAAATATGAATTGAATTGAAAAGTACCAGCAGCAGCACATCGCATGGATGACTGATGTGAGTGTAAGTTATTTATTTAGTCATAATATGCCAGTCACAATTATTCGGTCAGTGAATTCAATTAACGCAATTTAAAGAGTGATTTAGAGAAGTGAAGAGAGAAAAATATTTGAATACAGTTATGTTAATGTAATATGTAATAAAAGTGTTTTTCAACTGAAATCCAACTAAAATATTATTATTACTACGGGTAAATATAATTTTAATATAAATATGTTAATGGGTCCACGCGCTATGTCCCATGAGTACAATAAAATTAATTATCTAAAATGATAATAACTTTAGTTCATAAACTTTATTGTACCTGATCATAAGACATAGACCATGGACCCATTTACCCGTTAGAAATCACTTTATTCGAAATTATTTAGAAAGAAGATCTTAATACATTGATATAAATTTGAATGGGTGTTTTCTAAAATATTTTAATGTGGATATGAAAATCCAGGAGTAAATGGGTCCACGTACTATGTCCCATGAGTACAATAAATTTATAATTTAAAATGGTAATAATTTTATTTTATAAATTTTATTGTACCTACTCATGAGACATAGACCATGGACCCATTTGCCCATAGAAGTGCTGAAAAGAAAATATTGAAACAATTATTGTGTTTTCGATTATTTATCGGATTTTGTTTTTATAAATAATTAATTATATTTCAATTAATGTACTTTCTTTTCAGTAATATTTTATTTGTATTTGATTGCAATGATTATTTGAGATATAACTATTTTTTATTTTAATTTATATTAACTTTAAATAAAATAAAACAGAGTAACAAGCAAATATAAATTTAATTCAATATTTTTTGTTAAGCTATACTTTAAAAAACAAAAAAACATATATAAAGAATTAACAAATACTTATTATTACTTTAACTAACCTCTAGAAGCTATATAGAGAACCAATCAAAACGCATGAAACGCTATTTGCTGAGCTGTTGTCCATCGCATGAATGCATCGCATTGCTAACTCATGAGCTCATATAATCCCTCAAAATATTGCGAATCTTGATCAAAAGAGCATTAGTTGTTCTTGACGAAACCAATTCTTGCATTCAGAATGCGTCAGCCCGGACCCATGTAGCGGTATTTTCTGACTCTTAACCACAATTTATACGGAAATGCGACGACATATATTGGACTTTTGTGGGAGACTGAGCGGGCGCTAACACTATTGTTTTGTTTTTTTTTTCATACAATAATTTGAATTTGACAATCAAAGAATCAAACATATGTAATTTTCATCGTGCATTTGAATTATACAATGGCACCATTGTCATCGAAATACATAGCGGCTGTAACGATTTCAATCGAATAACTCTAACGATAACGATGAACGATTCGATGAAAATCCGTCGAAATACATAATAGCCCACGTAACAATTTTATTGCTATAAGACTCTTACGCACTCTTATAACACCGTTATAAACACTCTTATAGCAGCATGAGTGTTAATTTGAGTACTCCGCAATTGCTGCGAAAGGTTATAAATACGTTATAGCACTAAAATGGAGAATCCTATAAGGCACCGGAGCAAGTGCTGTAATATTGTTATAGAATTAGTATACATGTATAAGTGTATATGTTTTATTTTGCAATGATATTCATTTGAAATAATTTATGTTATGCGAGAGTGAGAAAGGTATTATTTTTTATTTTCAAATAATAATTTTATGGAGCTTATATTTATTTCCTGAGAAAGGGAGATAGATATTAGTTAATAATATAAAAAATGTCTTACTAATAAATAATATCTTTCGGTCAAAAATAAATGTATTAAGATTTATAATTATTGTAACCAAAATGCAAAATTTGGTTGGGAATGAAATTTCATTGACATTTATTATAAAAATAATTCGAAAAAATACAATGCCCTTTTTAAATAATAACCAATTTTTAAATAAATAAAAGAAAATATATTTTTAAATTGTATCTTTAAAATATTTAATAATGTATGTTAACTAATGCATAATAACATCAAATTTGATATTTTAATAATTATTCTTTTAGTAAAAATGATATTTTTGCGAAAAGAATGCAAAATACAACTTTTCAGTTTTTGTTTATTTAAAAAAAATTTACCTCGTTTGTAGAAAATAATGGTCGTCGCAAAATATTTGTCTAAAAACTACAGTAAGTTTATTAGTAACATTATAGGAATACAGTAAAATAATAACACCACTACTAGCAATTCTATTCTTATAACAACACTTTAACTCTTGATATAGGATTATGCACTTTTAGATTCATAAAAACATTGCTGTATCGGAATTCCATTATAACAACTCCTGCAGAACATTCTTATAGCAATATTAATCACATTATTCCCATAAAAACATCATTTTAACACCTTTAGTGCTTATCGGGAGTCATATAGAAGTCTTATATTATAACAACTCCCGCAATTGATATAAGAACATTCTTATAGCAATATTAATCACATTATTCCCATAAAAACATCATTTTAACACCTTTAGTGCTTATCGGGAGTCATATAGAAGTCTTGTAGCACTAATTTTGTTTTTATAACAATAAAATGTTACGTAGGAGGAACCTAAGTTTAGCGGTTATATTAAATTTTGTTTTATTAAACCACTTTTCTGAAATTGGCGACTTAAATGATTGTTTATTTTGTGATCTTATCTAACTTAAAAATGAATAAGCGCTTATAATTTCATTTTGATCTTAGCAGCCCTATTTATTTTTTTTTTTTTTATTATTATTAACTATAATTTATGATTATTATCCAACTTTTCAAAGAATAATATTCTTCTTAATTCTGAGCTTATGGTAACCCATACGTATTATTATATACTTAATAATACATAATAATATTATATACTCCCAAATGGATAATTTTTAGAGATAGAAGCAAAAAAAAAAAAGAAATTAAATTAAAATCAAAAACAGGATTATATAAATTTTTATTTACTAGCTATAATATAAATTTTTTTTTTCCTTTTTTATTATTGAGACACAGGACTTCATTCATTTATTAATGTACAGGAATGTACTTTATTATAGTATTTGTAATTTTATAGAAAAATATTGTATGTACATCAAGGGATTTTGTTTATTTTTAAAAAAGAGAAATACATATTTTTTACTTTCTTCCTATTTTTTTTTTTACTTTTAATTTTAATGAAACTTCAGATTTACTGTAGGGAATAACATACGTAGCAATAATATACGTAATAAACTAAAGTCCTTAATATTAAAATGTATAAAAAACAAAACAATAAAAAAAAAGAATATAAAATTATGAATATTTATTGCTCAAAAAATATACCAAAAAAATACTATGGAAATGTTGATGATTAATTTCTATTTTACAATAATATATACAGCTCCAATCTACTGCACTGAAATTACATAAATTTCTTCTCAATTAGAATTTGTTTTTTTTTGTTTTTTTTTAAAGGACATAACAACTAGGACTATAAAACTTGTTGTTGAAAATTTTTGTAGGTAAATGAACCTACCAAAGATTACTAGAATAAATTTGAAAATAAAAAAAAATAAAAAAAAATAAAAAAAACAAAAAATTGTAGACAGAAAATAAATAAAATTGTAAATTTAATATTTTCAATTTTATCTTGTATGATACCAAATGGTACATAAGTTTTTCTTAATTCCAGGATAAATTTCTAAATTGTAGAACAACACTCTACTTCTACAACACTGGTAACTAATTTTATAAAAATTTACATTTTTCTAAAATTACATAAATTTTGTGAATTTAATTGAAAAAATGTTTGCTTTTTCTCAAAAATTAACTTTAAATAAAGGATATCCTCTGGTTTAAGTGATCGGTGGTAGAATGAATGAAGAGAGAGGAATGATGAGGGAAGATGGAATAAATACAAAAAAAAACAAAAAAAAATGTTTACCAGATTTGAATAAAAAATTTTGTGAATTGAGCAAAGTTTCCCTTTTTATTGCTTTTTGCAATAAAATTCATTTTGTTTTAATATTTTTATTTTGTTGTTTTTTTTTGTTTTTGTATTTTTCAAGGACATTAAATTTGTTATTTGATTTTTTTGTGTTTATTTAAGTTTTTTTTTTATGTTTTAATTAATTTTTTTTTTCTTTTTTGATTTTATTTATTTATTATTTTCCTGAAATATAACTCTTATTGCATGGACAACTCTTATAAAAATAAAGTTGATTTGGTATCTCCTCTTATGTGAAATTTATCATTAGAAATTGAATTAATAATAAGGATATTCGAAAAAGGACCTACTCTGTTTTTCATTTCATATTTTATGGATGTAAATAATTCAAAATTAAGATCTTTAAAAAGGAAATTTGGACCAAAAATTCATTAACTTTTTAAAACTTTTTATTATGTTTTTGTTGTTGTTTATTTTTTGTTTTATGTTGTTTTAGTGGAAATTGTATGAATAAATGATTTTTTTTTTTGTTATTGCAATTATTTTTGGTTTTAAGGGTTAATTATGGGTAGATGATATTAAATGCGATGATGATTTCGAAATTTTAAAGAGGTAATTAAAATGACTGTGAAATGGTTAAAAAAAAAATACAAATAGGTAGGAGATAAAGTAATAAAATTTTTAATTTTCAAGTTAAAAAAAACATGAGTTGGTACTTAAGTTAATGGTCATAAAATTAGGGATATATTCAAAGAAAAAATTTAGTAAACTAAAATAAATTGAAACAAAAAATTCGAATTGAAATTTTTATTTTTGTTTTGAGGGAGTGGGTTTTACACATTGCGGTATAGTCAGAATGTCGTTACGATTTTCCTGGAAAAATGTTGAAATGTTCGATGGGAAACATTTGACATATTATAAATTGTAAATCTAAAAAATTAAATGAAAATCTGTGGTGTTTTTGATAAGTTGGCATTGAAATAGTAACAAACAACATTACGCATCAAACTAAGATTTTTTGAAGCTAATGTAAAGTCTGTTATATCAGCTGGAGTATTCACATATTTCATTATTGCCTAACACAACTTCCCAAAAACATTTGTGAATGACAATTCTGAGACAACACGCTTATTGACCACAGTGTATTTCGTTGCAATGAGCAAGAAAAAATGCAGTAGATAAAAATATAGCGCTGTATTAGGCAAATTTCATATCAGCTGAGGAGTAAGTTATTTAAGTTAAGAAAAACTTCAGGAAAAACGTTGTGTTTGAAAACTAATAAAATTTATTAAAAAAACAATCTTAGCTGAAAATGTCTTACAATACAACTGAAAACCGAGATGACTATACTTGATTCTGATATTCTGTGTAACAAATTTTTGAATTACAAAATTCTGTTTTTTTTTAAATTTCTTTTTAATGAGTTAATTAATATTAAGACTTTAAATAATTCAGGATTGTGTTAGAAATAAGTTTTTTAAAATCAGAGTTATTGAGCTAAATACAAATTCAAAAAGTATTAGAATTTTTCAATATATCAAATCCTATTCAAATTCAACATTTTTTCAAACAAATTAAACAATTTGTCAACTTTTCAAATACAACATTTTGTCAAACAATTTATTTGAAAAAAATGTTGAATTTGAATGAAAAAAGTATAGATATAGAATTATAGGGCAATCCATTTATCTATTATCCTTAGTCAACTCAATTAGTTGAGTGCACTCGACTGCTGATAGACCATGGTGCTATATAAGACAATATTACTTAATATTTTACAAAGAACGTACTTTTTTTTTTTTTATGTTATTGACAGTAACATAGGTAGAATCACCTTTCGCGCTTAATAACTAAGTACGGTACTGCAATTTTACACTACGATATTTCGAGTATTTATTTTAACCAATTACTGGCTTATCAACTCAGTAAATGTGGAAAACTACTACTATTGTCAGGAACTAAGTCTTCTTAAATAGAATAGCTTTATTTTATTTAAGTTGTTACCAGATTATACTCTCAATTGTTTTTTGTCAATTATTTTATCCCAATGACAAAGGGTACTGGACCAGGTCGAGAAACCATTAAATAATTTTTTTGCTTCATCGGGAATCGAACCTGGGACCCTTCGGTTGAAAGGCAGGCGCTCTACCTACTACGCCACCCAGCGTGTTAAAAATTTTTGTTTAAGCCGACAGCCCACGCAGCTAGCACCTTAATACTTTAGTTTTTAAGTCAGAACAACTACATTTAACAAATCATTATAATTTTGTGTACAATATTATAATTTTAATTGTAATAAAAGTTGATATAAATAATTAAAACAATTAATAGAGGATTCTGAAACAGCTGGGAATACTAAGCAAATTGATGCAAATGGTTAGAAGATATCAATGACTGGTACAATAGCCAAAGAAAAAATGTAGAACAATCTAAGTAAAAAATTTGAGATAGCAATGAGTGAAATATGGCATTGATTCCATACAATTTAAACTAGAGGTAGCGGTAGAGATAGTAATTTACAAGCAGCAAATAAGTAGAAATTTTGACATAATATAAAGAAATTCTTCAGAACAGTAAATGGTACAGCGCTGACTTAATATAAAATATTCTTAGTAAAAATTCGCAGCGTTGATTAACGTTCTTGTATATACTTATGTGTGAAATGTAATTTATGAGAACTATTTATTATATATGAACTTATTATGAATGTAAATATTATATATATATTAATAAAATTAATAAATATATATAAAAAAAATATTATATAAAATTAATATTATATATAAACTTATTATAAATGTAATTATAATAACTTATTATGAATGTAAATGTAAATTTATTAAATGTATCTAAATAAAATAATTTAGCACAGTTTTACATTTATTAATTATTTTATAAATTTGTTAAAAAATAAATTTACCTTTTAAATAAACAAAACTAAGTAATCACGCACAATATTGTAGGGGATGTTATAGGTGCAATCTGAACAAAGGATCCCTAAGTTGTTAATATAAATATAAACCCCCCTCGTATTTCAATATAGATTATGTCAGACTGAAATTTAATTATATTTAAATTTTACGTTAAATATTTGGTTTCCCGGAGCACATTCTGTGATTAAATCTTCTTATCGCAATACTTCTTAAAACGATTTTACAGAATAAAATATCCTAAATATTTATATGTCAATTTTGAATTTTTTAAGAATTCATGTGAATTGTTGATGAAAAAGGTTCTCAATCACTGTTTCAGATTTATGAATTTTTTATATTATTATACGGTCTTACTACCAAAATATGTAAATATTTTTTTTATTTTTTATCTTTTTATTTTGCTTCTATGTTTTCACATACTGTGGGGCTTAAAAAATAAATTCTCTCTTCTCGTTTTTTTTTGCTTTTTTGGTTTGTTTTTTTGGTGCAAAAAACATTTCTTGCGGATTATTTATTCACAATGATTCCACTAAATGGAATACAGCAGTGCCGTTATACAAAATAATTTCGCGATTCAAATACTCCGCTTGTTAATTTTGTTTTCTTTTTGGTTTTTGCTTTGTTTTGTTTTTTACTTCTTCCACTTCACCAAACAAACCAGTGTGGAATGAGCTTTTTTTATTTCGTTTTTTTTCCTAAATTTTAGAAAAACAAAAATGGTTTTTCATACATTTTTATTATCTTTTTGTTTTCTTATTTTGTTTTTTTTTTTTTTGTATCGGATATTCTAAAACAAAATAAATGTACATACTATAATATGGAATATGTAGTATACCATTATAGATACGTATATGTTATTGTAACATACATATTATTAAGTATATATATATATAGGTATATATATATTCGTAGTAAGTAACCGAGCAGAAAAAATAAATATTTCATTGTCATATAAAAAAATAAAAAAAGGATGCAGTAGCACCAAAAATATAAATACAAAATAAATAATAACAAAATACGAAGCAGAAGAATAAAAAAAGGACGAAGCGAAACAATCCTTAAACTAGGCGAACAAAACATGGGTTATGTACTTGGTGAGATAAGGGAATTTTATTTTTTACTTAAATTAAATTTTTTTTTGTTTTCTTTTTTTTTTATAAATTTTTCATTCCTTTTTTTTTTGTTTTTATATACGATTTAAAGTTTTCAACAATACCTAATGTATTAGAATTTTACAGATTTCATTGGATTACAAAATATTATTATGAGAAAGTATTACGTAATAAAATATAACATCGCTGCTGATAGTTATTACTACACTGTTTGGCTCATTTAATTTAATTTATTATTTTCAGTAAAATTGGACAAGCAATTTAAAATCCCTGAGTCGGTGTTATAAACAATTGATTCCATATAACGTTTACCTTTTTAAAAAAAAAAAAAAAAAAAAAACAAGTAAGTATAGGTAACTGAAAATAATTTACATGATATTAAAGCATAAATTTTCAATTACAAAATTAAATATTTCAAATTTAGTAGTTACACATTTGCTAACGCATATTTTATAAATAACATGCTGGGGTTGCAAGTTCTCTCTCGTGCTCACTGTTTGATATTTTATTAAAAATCTTCTATAAAAAATAATAGAGTTGTGTTTAATCAAATCTATATTATGATAATACAAAACATCCAACATAATTCTTAATAAAAAAAATTTACTCAGAATCGTAAATGGAATACAACTTACATATTTGGGTTATCAGCGTCAAGTTTTCGTGGCAAGCCTCAAAGGCATGTCATTTCTATTATTAATAACCCAAATGGCTCGTCTTCCATTATTCTCTGGAAAATCGTAGTATTGTTAGATCACTTAGCCTATTGTATAGTTATCTCCTAAGCGTGGACATTATATTTTAACAAGAAAACTTGAACAGCTCAATCGAGAAACGATAGATAGTTAAAATACTCCCTGTCAAATTTCTTTGATGGCTAAAAACGGGCTGTAAATTGAAGTAAAATTTTTCTGAATTTGAAACCACATTCCATCTAAAGTGTTCCCAAAATCCAATAATTAATCGATATATAATTTCCAAAATTTAAAAAAGGATGTAAACAGGCCTTATTTCCTTTACTCCATTTTATAGTTTGAACTAAGTATAAAGGTTTTACAATCTAATGTTTGGTATTTCATATAAAAAATTGCGGTGGGAGGCCCATTAAATCATAATAATTGTAATTCAGAGCGTGCATACTAATGAACTAATTCATTAATTTTGAAAACAAATTTACAAACTTGTGGTATGAAGTCTCTAACAGAACGTCATATTAGGGATTGACTTTAGTTAGTCAACAACAAATTTAACTTTATGATGATATCATTGCCTCAATCAGCCTCAATTAAAATCGTTTCAGCTAAACTTGAGTTTCACGATAATTCTCTTTTTATATTATTATGATGCTACATTCCACCTAATTCTCCGGTTGAGACATATCAAAATATTAATCTTGCGGTGGAAGATATACAATCAATTAGGACTTCACTGAGGGATGACCTAATTATGTTTAGTAATTTTAATCGGCCCTCCATATATCTACTGGTCATGGCATGATGAAGATACATATCCTATCCCTCAAAATATCACTTCTGATGCTGATATTGTTTTTATAGATGAGCTTACTTCTTCATCAGGTTAATTCTTTTCATCAGGTTTCTGCTGTTAAAAACTATCAAGTGAAACAACTAGACTTAATCTTTTCTACAAATTGGTTCGATTGTTTTACCTGTGAAACGAATAGTCTATTAGTTGTTGTTGATAATTATCATCCTCCTATTCCTCTTATCTATTCCCATAATACCCTTACTACTTCGGTGTAAAATAATCTATATAAATATAACTTCATTAAATCTAATTTTGGGGCTCTAAATGATTATCTCAGTCAGATAAATTTTGATACCTTTATATTGAATACAGACATCAATGAAGATACAAATAATTTTTATAATATAATATTATTGCAGGATTTTGAATTATATGTCCCTCTTATCAAAATCAGATATGTTAATTCAAGCCCCCCTTGGCTGAATCAATATCTGAAATCTCTTAGAAATAAAAAGAACAAAGCTTGGGTTAAATATCTTAAATATAAAACTGAAGAAAATCATTGTAATTTTGTTCATCATTTTAATACTTTTAAGCAGTTTTATAATATTAGCTATAATAATTATATATCAAACCTATATTTTCAGATAAAACATGACTCCAAAAATTTCTGGATTATTCTGGAAAATTTATAAATTCTAGACGTAAGTCTGATCAATTCCCAAAATTTATGTCCTATCAAAATCAAAATTCTAATACACATGAAACAATAGCCGGCTATTTTAATGACTTCTTCTCCAGTTCATACAATATTAATTATTTCACTCTTGATTCTTCTCAATTTGATCATATCCCGAATTTACCTACAATTTCTGTTTCCTTTAGATTTCCCAGCGGATAAAATTAAAAAATATCTTGATAAATTGGATATGGACACATTTCCGGGTCCTGAAAGTATTCCTGAAATCATTCTAAGGAAATGCTCAACCTATTAATCATATCCATTAGCTACTCTGTTTTATAACTCCGTAATGTCAGGATTCCCAAATATTTGACACAATTGAAAGTGGATTGCAATGATGTTATTTACACTGATTTATCCAAAGCTTTTGATCTTGAACCAAAATTTGATGAACCTTACGTTCTTAAATCCTTATATATTTCCCTTGTACGCTCTAATTTGGAATACGCGAGTAAAATTCACCTCACTACCAAACCCATATAAATAGAATTGAATCAATTAAAAAAAAACTTCTTATATTCGCTATACGTAACTTGCCTTGGTATAATACTTTTTTACTTCCACCTTACATTGATAGATTAAACTTTTAAATATGAACACCTTAGAGTCTTAGGACTATTGCAGATGTTATGTTCCTTATACAGATTCTTAATGAAGAAATTAACATACATCCCCTTAAAACTTTTATTAATTCATACTTAAATACTAGCACTCGTTTCCGTAACCCTAATATTTTAACACTATTTTTCACATAATTAATTATGGAAAAAATGAACCTATTAATAGAATGTTTATAACTATTATCATATAATAACAAAGATCATATTGATCTCTTACTCTCTAAAGAATTGATCAAAAAATCTTTATTTCACCATCTACCTTAACTACCACCATTTCGACTATATATTAATTAACCATTTGTTTAATGAATAAATGATAATTGTAAAACTCAAATAGTAATAAAGAATTCTATGTAATCGTTAATTTTAACTTAATTTAGTATAAATATTAAAAAAAAAAAAAAAAATAATCTTTGTACAAAATATATAAACTTTTATTTAGATTAAGAACGTATTGTAACTGTTTTAATTAAACATGTAATAAATAAATAAATTATTAATTTATTATTAATTCAAGTCATTTTCTTTTTTAAAATTTAGTTAGACTGTGTAAAGTCTAATAGACGTCATAGTCTTTTCAATTTTTTATTATAACTTTAGTCAATTAATTTTTTCTTTAAATTTCTACTCTTAAATTTGCTACTATCAGGGTTGGGATTAAAATTTTAATAAAAGTAGATCAGTAGATCTGCAATTTTTTGTATTTGGAAAGAATAAATTAAAACGAACAAATCGTAATGTTTAATCGTAATTTTTATAGGAAAATTCAGTACTAAATAGACCCCTTATAAATACAACCTAATGTTGCCATAATGGATTTGGGCTCTTTGGGTAAATATAAAAAAAAAAAAAACCAGTTAATTACAAAATGTTATCAATTGTATTCTATATGTAGAGTTTTGATACAACCGGCATAGCGATCGGACGTGTTATACTGATTTTAAAAGTAATATTGATTGATAATTAATAAAACTTAAAAATAGAATAATAAAATTATAGTTAGCATATTATATTAATAAATAAATTTAATTAAAAATAATTATTACTCAAGAGTGAAAAACAAAAACAAAAAAAAAAAAAAAAAAACAAAAAAATCTTAGTGATTTATGACTTAATTAAACTCTGTCGTTGATACGAAGGTCCAATATGACATAATTAAAAATAATGATACCTCTATAGTGTTCAAAAAACAAAAACAAAAAAAATTAAAAATGAATAGCAATAGAAAAAATAATAATATTCTAAAAGAATTAGAAAAATTGAAAAAAGAAAATAAAACTCTAAAGCAACAATTATCAAAGATTACAAGCCAGATGGTCGAAAATAAAAATCAAAACCAGTTTGAAATATTAAATTATGACGAAACTGCAAATACGACACACCACGTGGAAATGGATGAAGAAGATACAACAATAGATAATAATAATGTACTTGACGACTTTATTGAAGTGGCGAGAAATAAAAATAATAACAAAAAAAATATGCAAAAAGATTTACAAAACAAAAATGTGGTTTTTTTGGAGAAAGAAATCAATAAAAACAATAATAATAACAATAATAAAAATAATAATAATAATAATCAAAATAATAATAACAACAACAATATTATTAATAATGATAATAATAATATTAACAATAATAATATAAGAAAAGAAGGAAGGAAATATAAAATACCTCCTATTACCATACAGGACCAAGATATCCATGATTTAAAAAAAATATTCAAAGAAAAACTAAAAATTAAAGACTTTGTGTTTAAAAAAATAAATAATAATAAACATCTAATATTACTAGAATCCATCAATGACTACACCAAAGTTAAAGAAGTATTACAGGAAATAAATTCAAACTACTTCTCATACACTCCTAGGGAATTAAAAAACAAAACCCTAATATTGAAGGGTTTAAATACACAAGACGAGCCGGACCAAATAAAGGAGGAGCTAGAAGCCCTGAATATAAAGGATATAAAAATAGTAAAAGTGGTCAGATTAGTTACAAAGAAATCTATAAAAGAAAATTTTAAACTTCCACTATTTCTGGTACAACTAACCCCCGATAGCGATATTTCAAATATATATAAAATCCAAAGATTAAATCACCAATGTATCCAATGGGAAAAATTGATAAAAAAGGAAATTGCACAATGTAAACGTTGTCAACGATTGGGTCATGCAGCCAGCAACTGCAACATGAACTACAGATGTGTGAAGTGCAATGAAAACCATGAAATTGGAAAATGCAACCTAACATATCAAGAGGACAAAAATTTATTATACTGTGCATTATGTAACAGCAATGGGCATCCTGCAAATTACAGAGGATGCCCCGAATATTTAAATAAACTGAAGATAATCGAAAACAGAAGAAAAGCAAACAATAGGAAATTGCAAGAAAAATTTGAAATGATCAACAACTATGTACAACCGCAATTATCTTACGCTAACTTATTTAGTAATAATACTAACCATAACAATATCAACAATAATAATAGGCCACATAATAATTCATCAATGACAGGGCAAAATAATGAAAATTACAACATTCTATCACAACTAAACAAAACACTAGAAATCATTAGTAATCAGGTAAATAACATAGAAAGTAAATTAAATGACCACGCCAAAAAAATAGACTTTTTATTCGAAATGCTTCCAACAAATTCTTACTATGACTAGTATAAATAATAGGTTAACTAAATTAAAAATAATTGCTATTAACGTAAATTCAATTATATCACTCAATAAAAGAGCATACCTAGTTTATTTTCTTGAAAAAGTTAGCCCAGATATAGTATTATTGACAGAAACAAAACTAAATCCGAAACATAAACTGGAATTTAAAAATTATAACTTTATTAGAAATGACAGACAACTTGCCGTACAAGGGGGGGGTACAGCAATTTTAATAAGAAAAAATTTAAAATATTTAAAAGTTAATAATAATATAATATAAAGTTTTAAGTGCCTAGAAATGAGTATAATAGAAATCAAGTTGAATCAAAATAAAAATTTAAAAATAATAGCACTTTACGCAGGTCACAAATATAGCGAAGAATTTGAAAACGAATTAAATAATACTTTTAGGGTACTAAAACTAAACAAATTGGATAATTACTATGTAATGGCAGGCGACTTCAACGCCAAACATTCAGACTGGTCAAACACTACGGGCAATACTAGAGGAAATATTTAAAAAAAATGGTTAAACAACAATGAGATATTATACAAAGCCAAACTTTATAGCTCCAAAAATCCTACATATCCACGAACCAACTCATTTTTAGATTTAGGAATTATATATATTAGAATCAGCCTTAGTATGTGCGTACAAAACAAACTAGAAACAATACCATACGACAGTGACCACAATGCTATCGTTATCAATTTAGAACTAGAGAATAATGTTTATTTAAGAGAAGAACCAAATAATATTAACATAAAATTCAATTATAAGGCGGCTAACTGGGAAATATTCAAAAAAAAATTAGATGATAAGGTAATAGGGATAGAAGCTAATTTTGGAATGCTAATACCCAACAATCGTAATCTCGAAAATCAAGAGATAATTAGTTATTTGAATCAAATAGAAAATTTAATTAAACAGACAAGAGAGACATGTGTACCCAAAATCAGATTGGGAAATTCTATTGACAAATATATGAACTATAAAATAAAAAAATTACAAAAATATAAATCCACAATACTAACTGCAATAAAAAACGCATACAAAAGAAATGTCCAACATAACGTTAATAAGATAAATAGATTAAAATCATTATTAAATAATATAAACTCACTCATTACACAAAATATAAATATAGAACGAAATAAGCAATGGGAAAAAACGTTAAAAAATATTCATCCGTCAAATTCTAGAAACATGTTTCCCACTATTAACAAAATATTTAGGAAAAAAAATAACATAAATATTAACGAACTGAGAGTAAAAGAAAGTGACAAAAACTTGCTAACAAACGCTATGATAAACATTAACCAATTACAAAGAGATGAGCAGGGCAGATACATAATTAGGAACCATGAAGATACACTAAACATCATAGGACACTATGTTGAACAATCGCACAATCAGATAGTCTCAGGTAGTCTAGATGATCACTCTATAGAAGTCGAAGAAAAATATTTAGAGTTTAGTAGACAAATAAATATAGATAAGAGAAACAATATTAGGTTAATAAAATTCAATGAATTATGTAAGGCAAACCAACTGGTAGGTAACCAAACCTTTAATAGTTACTTGGTCAAATTTGAGGACCTAAAAGAAGTCTTCACAAATTTGAAAAGTAAAACATCAACGGGAATAGATGGAATTTCAAACATCGTGTTAAAAAATTTGCCAGACAGTATAATTCAGGGTTATTGTACAATATTTAATAACCTGTTAAACAATTGCTATTTTCCAGAAATGTGGAAAATAGCTAAAGTCATTCCAATATTAAAACCGGGAAAGGATAAAACAGACCCAAAAAGCTTCAGACCTATAAACTTATTGCCCAACATAAGCAAAATATTCGAAACAATAGTTAATAAGAATGTATTGATAATTGTAAAACAAAATGATGTTATCCCAGAAAACCAATTTGGGTTCAGGGCAAAACACTCAGCAATACACGCGATTAATAAATTAACTTCGGACATATGTTGGGCGATGAATGAAAAGGAATCTGTTGGGGCATGCCTCATAGATTTAAAAGAAGCCTTTAATTCTGTTTGGATTAGTGGTTTACTATATAAACTATTAAAATATAATTTCCCTACACACTTAGTAAAAATGATTAAAGAAATGTTATGTGGAAAACAATTTATAGTAGAAGATAGAAATTTAAGCACTAAAAAAGTCTTTAAAGTAATAAATGGTTTACAACAAGGAACTGTAAACGCACCACTGTTATTTAATATTTATATCAGTGAGCTATTACAAAAGATAAATCAAAATCAGTCTCGTACAACAAGTTTAGCTTTTGCAGATGATCTTATTATTTACAATGTAAATAAATATGTATCAGAAATTCAAAATAAACTTAAAAAAAAATTTAACGTTATACAAAGTTATGTTGATTCTTGGAAGCTAAGAATAAACTATAGCAAATGTGAAGTTATTTTATTTAGAACATCTCTAGATAAAGCTAACAAAGATGTTAGAAAAAATTGGAGAAAGTTCCACATTAAAACAAGAGACAACATAAAACTGACAAATCAAAAATCGGTAAAATATTTAGGAGTAAATTTAACAAATAATTTAAATTATAGATTCCACATAATAAAACGACTAGAAAATGCACGTAAAGCCTTTATGGCATCAAAACAGTTATTTTATGCTAAAGGAATTACAAATAGAGTAAAAATCATAGGGTACCAGGCATTGATAAGACCAATTCTTACATATGCCTGCCCAATATGGTACAATGTTAGTCCGTCTTGTATGGAACTATTAAGAAAGTTTGAAAGGAGGTGCATAAGGCATTGTACAAGCAAATTTAGAAAACCTGAAACAGAATATAAACACTACATATCTAACAAATCCCTGTATGAATATAGCAAAATAAGCAAAATAGACCAATTTATAGTAAAATTAACAAGACAACATTACTCTAGAGTAGATTTAGTAACAGAAAATAGTTTGATTGCTCACGCAATTTACCCTGATAATAGGTACATAATAAAAACAATGAGCACGGGTTATATACCACCTGAATCGTGGATATACCTAGATAAAAATAAATTTATACAAAACGATGACAAACTACCCATAATATACCATGTATTTAGGAAATCAACTAACAAAAAAATAGAATATGAATCAAACAAAAAATACGAAAATGATCCGGAAATATTTAGATACGATAGGTACATAACAAAAATAGACTCAAAAGATACAAAAAAATATTGGTGGCAAGAATAAAATCAAATATTGATTGTATCAATAAATTTAGTTGTAAGTTAGATTAAGTAGTTTTTAGTATTAGTGTTAAGTAGGATTAGGGTTTTTTAAAAAAAAGTTTAAAGAAAAATTGGTTTTTTTTAGAATTAAAATTTTTCCAATTAATATTAGAATAAAAATAAATGATTAAACATAATCAAAAAACATGTAAAAGAAATAAATTAAAAACTAAGAAAATGATGCATATAAATGCAAAAAAATTAAATAACTTAGAGCGCCCTAATGAAGGGTCAGTAAGATAAGAAGATGAAATAATTATAATTTTTGTTTAAGTGTTTTTGTCAAAAAAATAATTAAAATATGTAACTAATAAAAAATAAAGCACAATATAAAAAAAAAAAAAAAAAATGTATTCTATATGTTTTTTACTCATTTTATGTATTGAATGTAATATCAAAGAATATCTATAATAAGAAGGTTCACTGGAAGTCATGATATTTTAACAAACACATTTACAAAAAAAAACCCCATTAGTTAAAGAAGCAAAGAACTATTGTAAATCTTTTCTTATGTAAGAAGCTGTGAGAAAGAAAGAGTGCGATATAAACCATTTAAAAAACAACCTAATTTTTGCAATGTAATTTTAAATAGCCCACGGGAGATTTTTGTTTATTTATTTAGCCCACTAGAGATTTTTCATGTGTACAGTCGGCTGAAATTTTGTGTATGAATTTTTTTAAAAATAAACGTATTAAATTTATTAGGGTACGAGAATAAATAAATTTTGAATGATTGATTTTTTACAGATCCCTATATAAAATAATATTCGTTTCAAAAACATATGTTATTTCTTAAATATCATATTATTTTATTTTATTGGCTTATAAGGGAAATAAATTTTTTATCATTCATGTATTTTCAATATACATAGTTTTTCAGGTATTGAAATAGGTAGTTAAAAAGAATATCAAGCGGTTTGTTTTTTTATGAATAATCCGATGCCTTTTTAGTTTCTGAAAAATTAAATTGTGCATTTTAATCATCAATGAACTAATAATACATATTATATTATAAGTAATATAATGCATTTAGGTACCTGTTAATTTTATAAATAGGTAACAAAGTTGAATATTAATAATATGAACATATCAAATTTGAATAAATAATATTTTTTATTGATATGCATTTTAAAAAAAAAATTAGTATATAAGAAAGTACTTAGAAAAAAAAAAATGCAGATTATATATGAAAATTAAGCAGTGTATGTTATATTTAAAAATAAATCAACTCTAACGCTTAAAAAAAGTTTTTATAAAAACTATTCTATACACAATTTTTTAAAAATGTTTCGAAATTGAGAAAACATCATCTTGTTAAGTGTTTGGTGTGCGGTGCTGAAACAAATTTTAATTTGGAATTAAACTAACTAATTAAAAATAAAGACAATATTTTTTTCATACAAAAAAATTGTTCGTTCATTTTTTTCCACTTTGTATTTTGAATTTTTATCTCTCTCTCACAAATTAAATTCTTATGACTATCTATTTCTTACAATATTGGAAATCGACTGGAAAAATGGTGACCAACACATTGACAAATTATAAAATTTTATTCCAGTGAACCTTCTTATTATGGATATTCTTTGGTAATATTTTAAGCGCAGCTTTACTTCCATATTTTAATAGAAAAATAACAAGCCAAGATGAGATCTTCTCATCAATTGCTAGAACTATTTTTTAAATAAATATTTCAGTTTTGCAATTACTAGTCGTATATACTAGCAGAATCGGAGTCCAAAAGTCCACCAGCTGCATATTATAAAATCGTTTGAGACGAATAGATTCTGGCGTATTGACATAGGTGTTGAAAATATATTTAGTAAAACATATATTTTTTTATATTAATTAATTTGCACACAATTATAAAAATTTGTAATATCAAATTACTCATAAAATAAATATTACCAAGTAACCTTTAATGGGAAAATAATTATATATCTTTTTTAACATTTTGAATCCGTGAGGGCTAATAAAAATTTGATAATTTTTGTTTAGTCCAGGATATCCATCTGAAAACGATAATATAATTCCTTGATATCTGGATGGAAATTATTATTGATATAAAGTAAAAGTACTGATCTTAGATCATTTTTGCATCCTTTTTAGTAATTCCTTTGTGATACTTGCAAAATAGGAATTAATATAATATTTAATTAAATTAAATAAAACGAATGCGAATGGCATTAACAACAAAAAACAAGAATTGGAAATGTTCCTAAACTTACGAAACATAGATGTCTGTCTCGTGTCAGAAACCCATCTAACAAAGGGGCACAATTTAGTAATTCGTGGATACAAAGTATATCATACAACGCACCCTGACAATCTACCAAAAGGAGGTAGTGCGGTCATAGTAAATGATCTTATTACCCATCATGAACATTGTAACATACAAAGTACAGAAATGCAACTCACAGCCGTACAAATAAGGTGCACAAAGCAAAATATCAACGTAGGAGCGCTGTACTGCCCGCCCAATCACGCTATTAAAAAACATATGTTCAAGAGCTTATTAATGAAATTAGGTGAAAGATTTATTCTTGGAGGTGACTACAATGCTAAACATCTAGAATGGGGCTCCAGGATGACCCTTACTCGAGGTAAAGAACTGAGAGAGGCGCTGAGAGAAACAGGTTGTTTATTTCTTTCAACAGGAAAACCAACATATTGGCCTGCAGATATAAACAAAACTCCTGATGTGTTAGACTTTTTTATAATGAAAAAAGTATCAACTAATTTCACATCTATAGAAGATAACTATGACCTCAATTCCGACCATTCTGCTGTCGTCCTAAAATTAAATACAACAATAGTGAAAAAATCTTGTAAACCATTTTTAACCAACTCATCTACAGATTGGTTAAGCTTCAAAAAGATTCTGCTAGAAAAAATTAACTTAAGAGTAACATTAGACAATGAGGAACAACTAGAAACTGCTACTGAAAAACTTATGCAAGCTGTCCAGTTTGCAGCTTGGAGTAGTACTAAGACAAAAAAAATCAAAAAAAATCAGCCCTAGATATCCGGTGTATATCCTTAACATGGTAAAAGAGAAACGAAAAGCGAGAAGGAGGTGGCAACAAACGCGTGACCCATCCAGCAAAACGGATCTTAATAATAAAAGTCAGGAGCTAAAGAGAGAAATAAAGAAATTAAATGATAGATCTCTGAATTATTACCTACAAAATTTAACAGCTACTAAAGAAACAAATTATTCTTTATGGAAAGCTACGAGTAAAATGAAGAAGTCTATTGTGCATTCTGCACCACTGAGGAAAAATGATGGCTCATGGGCAAGAAGCGATAAAGAAAAAGCTGACACTTTTGCAGATCATCTCGCTGAAATTTTTAAGCCCAATGAAATGAACACTGTTATTGATCTAACTGAAATATATAACCATGAAGATATAAATATTCCCTTAATAAGTCGAAAAGAAGTAATTAAGGAAATAAAAAACCTAAAATTAAATAAAGCCCCAGGTTTTGATTTAATAACTTCAAATGTGCTAAAAAATATACCCAACAAAGTTCTCACACTCTTGGTATATATAATGAATGCCTGTATTAAGCTTAAACACGTACCTAGTATATGGAAAGTTGCAGAGATAATAATGATCCAAAAACCAGGAAAGCCTGCTATCGACACCAAATCCTACAGGCCGATATCTTTGCTTCCTACAATATCGAAGTTGTTTGAAAAGTTACTATTGAGAAGGATTCAACCCCTCATAGAAAACAGGAATATAATACCTAATCACCAATTTGGGTTTAGGCAAAAACACTCAACAATAGATCAAGTACATCGAATAACAGACATTATAGAAAGGGCACTGGAAAATAAACAAATTTGTTCTTCAGTATTTCTAGATGTAGCCCAAGCTTTTGATAAAGTTTGGCATGAAGGACTCATCAAAAAGTTAAGTTGTTTGCTCCCTAAAAATTATGTTCAATTATTTTCATCATATCTCTCAAATAGAGTTTTTCGAGTTAAAAATGAGAATGAATACTCCTCTCTAAGAGATATAAAAGCTGGAGTACCGCAAGGTAGTATACTGGGTCCAATTTTATATTTGTTATACACCTGTGATATACCCGATGTAGAAAATATAAAAATAGCAACCTTTGCAGATGACACAGCGTTGATGGCAGTTGGTTCTACTATAGAAGAAGCTACAAACAAACTGCAAAAAGCTAATGACGAAATTTCCAACTGGTGCAAAAAATGGAAAATTAAATTAAATGAAGCCAAATCTAGTCATGTAAACTTCACCTATAAAAACATAGTAACTCCTCTCTCAGTTAAAATTAATGATGTCGTGATTCCATACGAGAATAAAGCTAAATATCTTGGCATGACCTTGGATGCAAAACTGAAATGGAAAGAGCATGTAAAAATCAAAAAACAAGAACTCCAGTTCAAATATAGAGAAATATACTGGCTGATTGGGCGGAATTCTACGGTCTCGACCTATAACAAAGTTTTGATGTATAATCAAATATTGAAGCCAGTCTGGGCATACGGTATTCAAATATGGGGATGTGCTAAACAAATCCATATTCAAACTATCCAAACATTCCAAAATAAGGTACTGCGCAACATAGTCAATGCTCCATGGTATGTTCGCAATGCCGATATTCATCGAGATCTGAAGATCTCATCTATAAAAGACGAAATAATTAAATGCGCTGCACGGCATAAAACTCGTCTGATCCAACATGTCAATACCGAAGCTTCTAGCTTAATTGACAATCAAAACTTTGTGAAGCGACTAAAACGAACAAGACCACTTGAGTTAGGTTAAAACCTTTTATCTATTAAAACCTTATTGGATTTTGGTAGATCAAAGGTATCTATGTTTCTTTGAGTTAAATGTAAATTAATGGTTAGTCTATAAGACTAGTTTTAATGTTGCAATAATGATAGGAGTTTTTAGTGGGTTAAAGTCCCACAGTCCTTCAAACTGCCTTCCCCGGTAATAGGTAGTCCCTGAAGCCTCTTTCGATGATTTACTACTATCTGAAAAAAAAAAAAAAAAAAAAAAAAAAAAAAAAAAAAAAAATTAAATAAAACACTTGTTGTTGTTTCATAAATTAAAACTTGCAAAATGTTGATTTGTCCGTTTTAAGATTTTTTATACGATTTTTTATATGACCTACAATTGTCGTAATAAAATATCTTGAATACAAATTTGTGAGAGTTACAAATTTTTATCAATATATTTTCTCTGCTTACAAAATTCTGCAGCATTCTTATAACACTTTTGATATCAACGTATTTGTATGTATAGTACAATGAAGAAACTACCTTTCAAAATAAAAATTTATTAATTTTAAAGTGAATTTTATATAGCTTTTATTTTTGAAACAATTATAAAACATTTTTTTTTAAAGACAGAAAAAAATTTTCTTTCGATTTCGTCTTCGAATCCGTTTTTCTTTACATTATTTTCAAAAGAAATAAATTATTTTTAAAAAGGAATAAATTATTTGATGTATATTTTATTTATATATTTTATTTGTAATTGAAATTTTTTACTTTAAAATGCAATAAATGTAGGTACACAGAACACAAAAAAACAAAAATCTTTGTATCGAGTTAGCAGCGACAGGAGAGATTTACAAAAATGCAAAAATTGGTTAAAAAAAAGTGATAACAATAATTTTTTTCCCATTATAATCGATGTTTATACTACCTATACGGGTGTAGAGGTGATGTAGTTACTTTAACGATATAACAATTTAACGAGATCTCCAGGTTGTCCAGATCCACCAAAATGATTTTGTGTTATAGACAACTTACATTGTTTTATGTTCATATTTAGCCAATTCTCAAATTTATTTATTTTTATTTAATTCAACTTAAAATGCCTAAAGAGACAAGTCTCAAGATAAGAAGGCTATATTACCAAAAATATAAACAGTTCATAAAATATAGAGAAAATAACAAATGAAGTAAAATTAATAAGTGCAGCAAAATAAAAAAAGTAAATAGAAATTACATAAATGGAATATTTCAAATTAAAAATCAAAAATTCAAAATTTAGTAAAAAAAAAAACAATTAAAATAACAAATCATAAATTAAGAAAAAAAAGAATTAAAAAAAAAATACATTACAACAAAAAAAAAAATTAGAAATTACACTTCACTAGGTATAGAATATATAACATTCATTTTAATATTACTTAAAATTATTTTTATTAAAAACAAAAGAGAGAAAAATGAAAAAAAACAGAAATTCTGAAATAACTGCAGGTAGTACTTTTGGGTTATTACTATATTTGCTGACGTATAGTTTACGTAATTCCACTTTCAACTTTGATTTAGTAAGCAGTTTGAGATTATAATCAATATCCTCTTTCAAACTTTATCCTGTTTCAAAACATTGTAGTCCATACACGTAACAATTTTATTGTTATATGACTCTTACGCACTCTTATAACAGCAGAAAGTGTTAATTTTAGTGATCTGCAACATGTTGCGAAACATTGTAAATACATTATAGATAGCACAAAAATGGAGATTATATGGAGGCTATAATAATGTTGTAAGAATATTAGTTCTCCTATAAGAGTATTATATAGATGATCAGCATTTATATGGGATTTATATAATATTATCATACTTTTTTTTTTTTTTATTTTATTCTAAATCTTAAACAATGATATTAAAAAAAAATAACTTATAAGATTTATGTATATGTTTTAGTGTATAATTTTTATTTTGAATTGAAACTCTTTTGAAATTATTCATGTTATGTGGAAGTGAGATAGATATCATTTTTTTAATTTAAAATGATCATTGCAAATGATATATGGTCAGTGCTATAACCTTATATGTATAAATAATAACTTCGGTCCAGATATTAAGGAATTATATTATTGTTTGCAGATGCATGTTCTGGGCGAAACAAAAATTACCCAGTTGGCCAATTTGTTTTAGCCTTCACGGATTCAAAATTTTTTAAAAAAATTTAAAATTTGTTTCTCATTAGAGCTCTCTTGGTTTTGCCTAATGACAGTGATTTTGTAGTTATAAAAAGAAAAACTTACGAACTTATGATCATGTATATATGTTCCATTATAATGTTTTGAGATAGGTTATAAGTTTTGTTTTAAAGTTAGAGTAATAGAACTACTAACTGAGAATATTTTTGAATAAACTGGTGTCCTCGATTTTCAAAAATACATTTTTTTGTTAAATATATGGGAACAAGGCTCCCAAAGACCAAAAATAAAAAAATAATAGTTTCCTCCTTTAAAATATATTTGGTTTGAATATGTCGGCAAAAAAAAATCGCAGCTGTTCTAAATTCATAGATGATTTATCACAAAATACGTTTATACTATCAAAATCAAAAGGAGTTATGGCATTTTTTCTACTTCAAAAGGCCTGTAATACTTGTAAAAGAGTTCCAATAAATTTAAAAAAAAAACGATAATTTAAGAAGAGTTCGAGACAGCATGTTAGAAGAACATATAACAATTTATAGGGAAATATTCGGCTGGCCGAAGTAATTCATTCTGATGCTCTGGTAGAATCTGATGGTAGATGAATATGATTATGTACCCTAAAATTGAATAATGCTTTATGTATAAGCATTATTATATTTCAACTTCATTCAATTTAATTCACATGAGACGATTAGTCTCTACAATTGTGTTTATAAGTATAAGTTTTAGATTTGCATAATTTGTTCCAATATTTTAAATTGAAAAATAAAAAATATATTCAAAACTCAATTTTCAAAAATTAACTAAGTTAAAAATTTAAAATTACTGTTACAATCGTCGACAAACAAGAATGTAAATTAATTGTCTGTCCCAAACATCCTTAAAGGTTTTTTCTGTTAAAATAAAACACAAAATTTAAAATTAACTGAATAGAACAAATGAATTAATCAAAATTAATATACAATTAAATATTAATATGATTTTTTCCCGAAATATTAATTACAAAATTTAATAAATTTAGAATGTATATTATTCCGGATCTAATGACATTCGGCAACGTATTGCAAACAAAAAAAAAAATTGCATGAGTCTACCATTATGACGTGGGATTATTAAATCCATACTCCTTGGTGATTTCCCAATAATTATTTGTCATTCAAATATGTCGGTTCAGTTGTACAGATTATATTCCTCATTTATGATAAACATAATATCTAAAATTAGGCAATAAGTATAAAAGTGGAGTCTAGTATTGTTAATTAGCTTAGTATTAGTGATATAACTGATCTTATCAAATTTACGACTACTAGTAACAAAATGAGTAGATACCATGCCGTGAATATAATATTAACTCTGTTAATTTCATATGCACTAATTGCGTTCAAATACATGAAGATTTGTAGAACCAAAAACAACACAAGCTTTTTCTTTACATTTTCATTAATTTAAGATGTGTAACATAATTAAAAAAAATATATAAAAAAATATTTATGAGTTAAACAATTTTATAAGATTAATAATAGGATCCCTTGTAAAAACAAAATAAAGTGATTTTTCTCAAAAATTTATTATCATAAAAATCTCCAACTTTAACAAAAAATTAAATTTTCATACAAGAAACATATTAAAAAGTAAATCATAAGAAAAACTTATAGTTTTGATTTTATTAATTTTTTGTCGATTCCTGTAAAATTTGAAATTAGTGACTTATATTGTTTTTGAAATGACAAATTCCTTTTTTGATAGTATGCAATATTAATATATATACAATAGTAATGTATACAATAATCAAATGTAAAAATGTAAAAATTATAAAAACAATAATTTTATTCTCAAATGCTCCCCATTCAGGCTACCAATAATCAATTTCAATCGTTTTTCTTTAATTTTAACCTCTAAATATCGAATTAACTAAGATAATTAGTTTGTTTGTGTATAACGGAAATTAAAATCATATCCATCATATCCCAAAATTTCAAAATTTTATTGAACAAAATTAACGATTTTCAAAACCGCTAATTTAAAATAAAAATTTTAGAAATAGCTAATATCGTGCGATAAATCAAAACTTTGAGAAATTAAGAAAGAAAAAATTGAACAAATTGGTAAGTAGGGAAAATTTATTGAAAAAAAAAAAAAACTTTACTGCAAGAGCAGAAAAAAAATATTCTACTAGATTTAAATAATTTAATTTCTCACGACAATTAAATATAAAAGAAATTAAAAAAAAAAAGAAAATTAAAACCCAGAAATACAAAATGGTTATGTATGACCTAATTTCTCAATTTAATAAATTTCATTTAAAAATCACAAAATTTTCAATTTACCTAAAATAAGTTTTCTTTTTTGCGTTTTTTGTACTTGTTTTTCTATTTTTATTTTTTTTTTTGCTTTTGCTTTTGCTAACCACAATTTATATAGGAATATGGAAAACTTTTTTTATTTCAATTTTCAATTTTATTTTCACTAATTTTTCATACATTGTAGCATATTTCATTGTAACAAAATAATATATTGAAAAGTTTTCAGTAGTTGACAATTCATTCAGGAAAATCACTATTTTTGCAATAACATTTTTCTATTATTTTTTTTTTTTACTCTTTTACTTTTTGTTGTTTTTCCAATTTTTGTTATTTTTAGGTCACATATTGTGTCATTATAAAATAAATGTGTCTGGATTTAGAGTTTTTTTTTTGTATTTTCTATATATTGTACATACAGTTTTTTTTTTTTTTTTTTATTTGTTTAAGGTTTATATAGTTTGTGTTATCATCACCCACTGCAGTATAATATAGCTTCTACCTATCTGCATACGTTTTATTTATTTACTTTTTTTTTCTATTTTGTTCGTTTTAATATTTATGCTTTAATAAATTACTTAAATTTACCTAAATAGAAATATTCAACAACCACTCTTCTCACTGTCTCACCTCTTGTGACTATTATAACGGTATACAGATTTTCTGACAAAAAATTGTAATTGTAAATTGTGGGGAAGTTAAATATTATAAATTTTGTATACACAAAATTTTATATTTACAGTTAGCAGCTATAATGTGAACAATAAGCCAATACTGACATTTGCTCATCATAATAATAATATAGATGGGATAATGTGAAAGATTGAAAGCGATAGAAGAGAAATATAATATTTTTATGATAATAGAACATTGTAAATTTATATGAATGAATACAATGATGAATGAATGTATATGTATATATATTTTTTCGAATTAATATACGTATAACAGTAAAAACAATTCATAATCATTCTATCTTGTCACTGAATTATTTTTCATCAAATGAAAAAAACATATAATAATAATAATAATATAATAATATATAGAACTATACATTAAAATAAAAATAAATTATTAAAAAAATAACAAAAAAAAAATATAGGAAAACAAGAAATTAAAGTAAACAGTATAGTACCATAGTATGTATATAGAGTGTGTATATTCAGGGTGAAAAAATGACATTTATGATAAAACTGTAATCAAAACAACGGTAATCATTATAGTTTTAGTGATGGTGGATCTAACAGAATGCTATACAATAATATATACATAGAATGTTTTAGAACTATATAATATATATATATATTTTAATATTACTTTATGTACGTGTACCATAATGAATGAATATGAGCATGTGCTCTGGAATCGAGGAAATAAATTGAACAATTAAGGTGATAAAATAAAATATTTGAAATAATGAAGGTGAAATTGACTTGTGTATTTGTAGAAATGAATGTGTGCATATAGAATTTAGCAATTACTTATTTAAAAAAAAATATAATAATATATTATATATTATATTTATTTCAATAAAATTTTCTACAATGTTAAAATTTAAAAATAAATTTTTTTAGGAAAAAATTTAAATTTACATACATACAGACGATATAGTGTTGAGTGAGCTTTTTTTTTTTTATTACTTGTAGGAATAATTTTTAAAATTTATTTTTGGTCATCTGTATTTTTAATAGCATAAATTGACATATTTTTGTTTTTCAGAAATCATTTAATTTTAATCGTTTGCTAAACTGTTATTGATAATTAAAGATTAAAAAAAAAAAATTTTGTTTTAGTTTTTTTTTTGTTTTTCGAATTATTAAACTATAAAATTGAATTAAATTTGTGTAATTACAAGCGCCCTATGACTATAATTTCACGTTAATAGTTATATGGTTATATCTACTAGAAATCATTATAATATTTTTATTTCATTCAGATGCCGAGTTCAAAATAATTATAGAAATGAGGAATTTAAAATTAAATATTAATACAGAAATAGTTTGTTTTATTTTCTATTTTTAATTTTAATGAAATATTATGTGCTTAATATCTTTTTATATTATGATGTTGACATGTTATTTTTAAGTATTCGAACTGGATTATGAATAATATGAAAACACTATATTATAAGAACTATAATATTGGTATTTGGTTACGTTATTTGAAATCTTTACATAGGGTGTCTATAGTGGTATTCCCTGTGGGTTTAGGGATTGTTGAACTAAATTAAAAATCATTCGAATATGAAATGCCCATTTTAACAGTCCTGTAAGAATTACTGAGCCTTCACAATTTTTTTAAATTTCTAAATTAAATCTAAATTAATATTATGTATATAAGACTGCAATTATAATAGAGAACTAAATTAGATATAGGATTTTATTGTTTACACTTGTGATTTAACGCAAACATTCGAAAATAAAACAAAATTAGAATTTACTATCAAATAGCAAAAAATGTTATCAAAATGGTGACACTCAAAGTACACTCGTCTTTCGAACAAAATTTTGAATAAATTCTAAAATAGTAAAAATTAAATCCAACACCTTGTAGGGCATTTTGAAGTAGCATGAAAAAAATGTGTTCGTCAAAGAAAAACCTATATTGTTAATTAAAGCTATAAAGTTAAGCCAGCCCCAGTTTTAAGTATCAATTTAATATATATATATTTGGTCTGAGGACATAGATACCATACATATATTTCCTTAGTTACCATATACGTTACATACCGTACTTACCGTACAGTTTGCATGTAAATTCATACCAACCGTATCATCAAATAAATGATTGTATATAGTTTATGAAGCTGTTACCTGAAGTAAATCCGAAAGAAATAAAGCCAAATGACATTTTCTTACTTTATTATAAATGGGTGTTGAAATAAAATCAAAATTAAAAAGAAATAAGATCAAAAATCAATTTATATGTACTTTTTGGCTTTATTTCAATACCACGTTTGAAATAAAGCCGAAATAATGAACATTTTACCATTTAAAATTAAAAATATTATTAACAGATGGATAATGATAAATTGGAATTTTAATTGGGTATTTTAGATTTGGATTAAAATCAGGCAATTCCATTTTCCAAAATATTTATAATATTTATACTGTATAGCTATGCGGTAACTAACGTGCCAGATTTCAGGCCGTATGTCCGTACCGCCAGTGCCCTTTAACTTTTTGAAATAATAAAACCAATTATCTGCGGTGTTATAGTTCACTACCGATACGGTTAAGAGGGGTGGACTGGACTTGGACTTGGACTCAAAATCACTTTTCTAGAATATTCATATGCACGTATATGAGTTACACACAGAATTTATTTTTATAAATATTTGAATAATTATGTAAATATTTGAAATGGCTTAATTGGTTTAAAAAAAAAATAAAGACGAAAACAAAAATAATATGATTTCGGTTTTATTTCTTCGACTTTATTTCCAGTAACCTATTTACCAAACAAATAGTTTTTAAAAATCCTCATCATACGTTCGTTTTTTTGTTTTTTTTTATTTTTTTGTTTGACGAAATGTAGGTACATTTTAAATTTTGAATAATCAACCAAACCAATGCGTTTTGTAAGAAATTAAATGAAATTTTATGCTACTATTTTTATTTCTTTTTAAATTTATAATTCAATAGTGAAAGTCCTAAGATAATTTTTTTTTCACATAATTAAAGAAAATCCTCAAACGGCTATACTGGGACCAGTGCATCAGAAGTTATGACTATTTTGTCCCCAAACTTCTTTTGCAGTAAATTTTTTTATTTGCATTTATTTTTAATACAAGCATTTTTATTTTATAAAAAAAAAGAAAAAAATCAATTAATAGGTAGAGTAGAAGCATCTTATTATAGTTTTTTTGAATTATTTTTCTTTACTTTTGGCAATAACTATATATTATCTATACATGGGTATTATATATATATATATATATATATATATATATGTATAGTCAATCATATATTATGTATGATTTGTTTTTTTTTTCTTATGAACATACAAAAGTGAAACTGAATTTTTTTCTGTCCGGTAGAAGAGTTATAACTCAGAGTTTTAATTTTGTTCTTTTTTTACCTTATAAAATAAAATAAATAAAATAACTTTTAATAATAATATTTACCAATATTATGTAGTATTAATTAAAAAAACAATGATTTTATAAAATTTGTCTTTTGGATTTTCTTGAAGTTTTAAAATTATTGAATGTACCTACTCCAAGAACAATGCTTTCGCAATAATAATATTGTGATCAACAAATTTAAGACCTGTACCTGAATAGTTATTAATATTATCAGTATTTTCACATTTTATTTCATTGGATTATGAAAGTGTGTATGATGTAGTATTATGTTGACATATTCCCTTAATACATTGCCATTGGTGCTTCGAGTCAATAATTAAAGTAGTAATGTGTGAGATTCTGTGACGTAATTAAGAGACAACGCAAAGTTACTCTTAGATTAAAGAATCTAATTTTTTGTTACATAATATAATAGTAGGTATAATATCCTCTTTCTCGAAATTACTTGAAGTTAGTTAGATTACTTATTTAACAACCTCAAGGTACTTATTCTCAATAAGTTAAACTTCTTTACATAAACTTATTTTTGTTTTCACTTTTTTTAAATATATGTCTGAAGTAGGAATTGAAACATTTTTGATTAGTACCTCTACAATACAGTGATGTATTCTTTTTAAGCTGCACACAAACTTTACAGTTGGTTAGCAGTGGTATTATACTAGTGTATATATATATATATATATTGTTACGTTCAATAAAACAATCTCCTCCAGTTATCCTTACCAAGCAAATTAGTTCTGATGATTGCCCTATTCTATTTCAATAATTATTTTTGCTGATTAAAGTATTTTTATTTATTATTATTTCATGTGTCATATTTCGAATAAATACGAATATGTATTAAAAGGGTTTTAAAATATTATAATGTCATGATTGTGTAGTGAAATGTCAATAAATTTAAATTAAATTTAGCAAACCTAGAACCCTATTTTTACAGTCCACGTTTGAATAAAGAAGAATCAACAACTACTTTTATTTTATTTTTGTTCAAAATAATAACGGTATTTATTCCTGAAAAACGTTATTATATATATATATATATATATCACCGTAAAGTTCTGAATATAATACACAGGTACTCTAATTGAAAAATACCAATTTCTGATAAAATAATAAATCCAATTGGTATATCCAGGTACTCTAATTGGATTTTTACTCCCAGGTACACAATTCGAAAAGCAAAATATAGATATGATCGTTACCTATACATACATAATATGATAGATTCTGTACAGGTAGTAATATTAGAATAAAACCAATTAACACAATTTTTGGTTTAGAAATAGATAACATGAAAATGATTTTAGTATTAGATAACAGCCAATATCGAAATAGTTGGAAATTAATTTTCGAAAAATATTAAATCTAATTACTGTACCCGGGGTTCTGTAAATAGAAAAATGTTTCGATTAGTTTATTCGGGGTACTTTATTGGGGGTATTATATTCAGAACTTGACGGTATATATATATTTTTATATAATTTCAAACATTAGGTCGTAAAATGTTTATTAATTACAACATAGTATTTAAATTATAATACTAAGCTGTTTATATTTTTTCTGAATCCTTGAAGGTTATCATTGAGTTGATTATTAGAATTTTGAAACACAGTTGCCGGAATATGATTCCAGATTATGTTTAATACGAGCTTGCATAGTCGGTTTTAATATTTTAATATACAACAACACATAATATATTATAATACAACGTGTCTGGAAAAATTCAATGAGGCGAGGGAAAATAAAAACAAATTATAGAATGTTAGTAAAATAAAAATTAAATATACAACGTTGAGATATTGCAAAAAAAAATTGAATATACCTAAATCGTATATTTTTTATTATAACTCTATTGTATATACTTGACCAATATTTTTTTTATTCCGAGTTAGACACTACAACAATTTTACGTAGTGTGTAGTATCACTTCAGTGTAATTTAGCTAATTAATGTATATAAAATGTATTTAATTAATTTTTTTTTTATTTTATTCCTTCGAAATAAGAGTGGATATACGTTCGTATTTCACTCAAAATCCACGCCTTTAACCCGGAAAACAAAAATGTAGTGTACACATTATTTTAAAAGTTATTCTATATCACTAAAATATAAATTGTAGTATATTTTGTAATACACTTATACCAACAGACCTACCGCGAATCGTTAGAGTCAAACAAACATAATATAGATATATTATGATATTGCAACTTCCGTTTTTAAACAAATTAAATTTTATAGAATTAAAAATATAAAGATGAAAGACCACATTTTTTTATGTTTAAATACTAAGTATCACGTTACAATCTCATACCAGTATAAGTTTGTTGTTTCAATATATTTCTTTTATTAAAACATTTGTTTGTAAATGTGTGTTTGTTATAATAATGTTACTGACCCTAACACATAACAATAATTGATTTTATGAATATTGAGGATATTAGAATATTGCTGAAAATAATTATATTATTGTAGATTATAGAGTTTAAATAAAACTAATATAAAATATTCGTTATTCGTTGGGATTACAGTAAAACATAAGCTTGTCTTTTTTTCACTTCTAGTA
This sequence comes from Argyra leucocephala, assembly GCA_963942445.1. Classification (NCBI taxonomy): domain Eukaryota; kingdom Metazoa; phylum Arthropoda; class Insecta; order Diptera; family Dolichopodidae; genus Argyra; species Argyra leucocephala. Next base: position 64,704,070 of record OZ012681.1, on the reverse strand, counting down.
ACTGTGCCTATATTATTGATATGTAGCCTGGCGATATGATATTCTTATATTTACCTTATAATAAGGGGATCTTCTAGCCTATATTATTGTTAGTTCTTGCCTAAATTGGGCAGGTGTGGGTCGATTTGTTGAAAAGCAAAATGTTGAATTAAAAATATTGAATAACAAAATGTTGAAAAAAAAAATGTTGAATGCAAATATGTTGAAAACAAAAATGTCGAATAACGAAAAATTTTAAATGCAAAAATGTCAACAAAAAAAATGTTGAAAAAAAATGGTGAAATAAAAATTAAAATATACTCCTACGTAGATTTAAAATAATTTTCGCTTTAATTTTATTTATCTACTTTTATACGATTATTAATTTGGACACTGCAAATTTTAAAAATATATACGAAGCGACTTTCCGTTATTACTGACCGAAATTAATAAATTTCTGGATCTGCGTGAAAGGCAAAATTTTAAAATCCAAACCTTCAAAATCCAAAAGCATCAACATAATTATTGATGTAAATCAATTGTAGTTAGTTTTAGGTAGTTATTATATATTTAGTATTAATTTTACGTGAGCCAATTTTGAAAAAAAATTTTGAAAAGATTGGATTTTGTTGTATTTATTGACATATTTTATAAAGAGCTCATTCGCTCGTATACAGTGTGTATATAAAAAAATTTCTACTGCACTGAATGTTTAATTTTGTTATCTTGTTTTTTGTATATAATACAGTGCACGAGCGAATGAGCTATTTGAGAAATAAATGAATAAATAAAAAAAATAAAGAAAACAACTTTCAACATTTTTTTCCAAACTTGGCTCAAGTAATTAACAACACTTAGAAAAATTATTGGAAAGGTCTAGTGTTCCAGACATTGAACATTTTATTTTATCAAATATGTCACTGGTAATGAAAAAACGCTTAGAGAAATTGTCAAAGAGTTCCAAGTACCAGAATCTTAGGTTAAAGGTTTTTGTAAAATTTTTTCCCGCACTTGCCGCACAGCTTAGACTTTATTGGAGAAGTCGATTGTTACAGAAATTAAGTATATATTCTGGAAAAAATCCTCAAATCCTCTTTTTTGTATACAACGGCGAAATGGTTTAGTTTAGGTAATTCGTTTTTCGTACACTACAAGACACAAAAAAAATTTAAATATTTAAAAGCTTAACATTTTGTCAAATATTAAAAACACAATCAGTTTTATTTTCATAATTAAATAACTCTCCAAATTTGCGTATAACCCGTTATAATAAATATAAATATTTCCGTATATAATTATTCAGTAAAAGGCGAATAACCCAGATTTTGTAACCAACAATAAAATCCCTTCTAATTGAGAATTTTGCATTGATATATACATACATTTTCTGAAAAATGAGAATACCCTTATTTTGATTCCAACTCTAAGGTCTCTCCTAGGAAAAAGGGAATACTCTGTAATATTCTGATTGGCTTATTTGGTAGACTCTTTAATTCTCTCTAATTCTTTATATTACACATATATTCCCACAAATAAGAGTGTCACACCAAATCCCCGCTAAACATTAGATATTATCCAGTTTATGTACATACATATTTCGTTAATGATGCAAGATGATTTGTGTAACTAGCTTTAAAATATACTATCTACTTCAAAAATAATGCCTAACACATTTTTTCAACATTAAAATTCAACGTGTTTTTTTCAGTTTTTTTTCGGACATTTTCTTTTCCAAGAACCAGTTTTTCAACATAATTTGTATCAACATTTTATTTACAAAATTTTTTTTCGACAAAAATACCGGCTCCCAAATTGGACCATATACATTAGCGATATTATCTCAACTGTAGGAATCAGAAAATATATAGCAATCAGATATGCATCCACATACTTTAAAAAGGTCACTATATTACAATTTACTCAAATTTAGTGTATGGATTAATAATATGGGGAACAAGCTCGTTGCAGAATTTAAAAAAATGCAAGCCTTGCAAAATAAGGCTATAAAAAACCAGTATAAACTAACAGTTTATATGAGAACTTTAAGATCTTAACACTAAAGGATCAAGTAAAATTAGTACAAGTGAGTCATATACATATAAAATAGTACACCAACAAATAATCACCACCACAACAATTTAGCAAGGTTCAGAGGTTCATCAACATAATACAAGAAATGCGTCTGATTTTCGAGCAAGAAGAGGTCTAATCAACATTTAAACCAGTCAATGAATTTAATAAAATACCAACTACAATTAAAAATAAGGACGATAAAAGTTTTAAAAAATACATAACAAAATTTAATTAATTATCTTTACTACTGAATTAAATGTAAACTTATTTAATTTATATACATGATATAATTTCTCAATAATTGTTACAAATTTTTCTATTTGGTACATATTCTATATAGCTATTTTCTTATTATACTTTCTCTCTTTTTGTATTATCATATTGCTATTTATACTTTCTACTTGTTGTTTACTATGATGTATATTTAACATTTAATTTAAAATTTAAGTACTAATAATCACTCTGTATGAGCTAACGCTCCTTTTGAGAATAGAACGAATAAATAAATAAATAAATATATATAGACAGTTAATCACGAGTAACAAAATTAACAAAACAAATTTGTTGAAAACTAACTAACTAAACTAACTGGCTATAATATTAACCATGGTTAATAAATGACAGCGTACTTGAAGGTTACATCGGACTCAAATACTGATACCATACATACTTATGCTACATAACTAATTTTAAAGAAAAATTTAAAAGAAATGGAATGAAATGAATGCCCTCTACTGGAATCAATCGAAAAAAAATCTGATTTACTTGAAATTTAGTATTAAAAACCCCAGTTCGAATGCTAAATATAAAATGATAGATTGAACCCGTTTTGAATCAAAATATGTATAAACAATATAGCAATTTCATTAGAGAATAGAATTTAATTTTCCAAATACATTTTTTCAGTACAAAATTCATTTCAAGCTATTTTGAAATGTATCTAATGTCAATTTTTAACTTTCTAGATAAGATAGTAGATCGTCCCCTCAATGACAAACTCGCGAATGTGTAAATTTTACAATTTTCAGGAGGACAAAAACAAACTTTAACCTTTCGTGTAAAATCAGGTTTTATACTTTTCGCATTGATTTTTTCGGCATAGGCCTAATTATTAATAGTTTTTTATTAATTCATTCATTAAAGTGTGAAAATTATTTGGGTAAAGCAAAGATTTGCGAAAGAGACGAAAAGCAATTGCAGTTTCGTTAGTTTGCTGTAATTAGTTTTTCAGAGTTCCTACAAATTTCGAGTTAAATTTTTTGCATAAGGTAGCGATCCTGCATATAACTTTTGAAAAACTTGAAATTAATATTTAAAAAATTAGAAAAAAGTATATAAGTAATAGAATGTAATAGAATTTATTTTGTATTGTAATAGAAAATACAAAATAAATTTTATTCCAAAACATTTTAAATAAAAATAAATAAAAACAACAATTAAAATTTCTATCTTTAATAACGAATAATAAACAAAACATCACAATTAATTTTATTAAGCGTACAAATTAAATAAGTTTATTTATGAAAGGGCTTAAATTTTGAAGCTGTTCATAATCAGATTCTTCAGAAATATCTGGTATTGCAAAAGCATCTCTTACTGAACCAGAGGGCGTCAAATTCTCATAAAATGCGTGATAGGCTGGAATTTGCAATTCATCGCAAAGTTTTTCTAAATCCCATTTTTTATCATCAGATATTGAAAATCTTATCGAACAAATACGAGCCTATCATATTTGTTGTAAGTTCGAAGGGTCTCTCTTTTGCTTTAAACTGTATTGTATAAAAACTTGCTCATAATCAGTTTTTATATGCAATTTATCCGGGGGTGACTTTCGAATACTGAAACCAAACAAAAATTTTGAAAGGGAATGTGTTGTTTTCGTCTCCTATAAAAAACAACTTTCTCTGAATTATACATAGTCTATAAAATCTGTGTGTGGTAGCGAAGAAACGCTATACGGAGATGGATTTTTCCATGCATTTCTTATTTGCTGAACCCATTCTTCGCGAGTAAACACCGGAAGTCATTTTGCCGTCATAAAATTTTTTTGATGTATTGAATCGCATTGTATGAAGCTATGTCCGTATTCAAAATATATGTGATATTATTATTTTAACGTAACGTGGGTGTCCCTTATGTCTTCACCTGTCTTCACCTGTTTTTTGGTAAGCTTAATGAATAAAAATTTCTAAAATTTTTAATCGGAATAAATTTCACTCAAACGTTTAAAATTTATAAATTTTCACTTGGCATTTAATTATAACTCGATCACAATCGATCACAATTCAATTTTATAAATTGAATAACGAAAGAACACCCACAACATCTATTTATAATGTTCATTATTCTTTGCAAATCACAATTTTTAACGTGACATTTTTCATACTGTAACAAAATCTTTTCATTCTGGGTCTCTATTTAAAATCAACTAAACATTTTAAAACAATTTTTAAATACATAAATTAGATCAAAGATATAATAATAGATTTACTTACCCAGGTTAGATTCACGAAGAAGGCAAAATAATGCTTTCTGGATTTCGACCTGGTCCAGTACCCTTTATCATTGGGATAAAATAAATGATAAATAGTTGAGAGTTTTGGTTATCAGTAAAAATTAAAATGGAACTATGCTATTATGAAGGCGAAGTACTCTACAATAGATATAGTTTTCAACATTTAAATAAATAGATAACCATAAAAATTCTATAGAAAAGCTTTGTATGTGACTGTGTATTCCAAATCTCTGTGTAAACGCAGTTAGGGTGTTCATCCCATAGACTTGGAATTATATAAAAAAAAAAAAAATATGTACTTTCACCAAATTACAACAGGCAATTACATCGATTTAGAGACAAGATAAAGATTCGGGACTTTGTCACAGTAAAGAACTTAAATAAACATGTAAAACTACGATGTCAGCTCAAATTCGCTGATTTTGCAGATTCGATAGTTTGTCATTGCGGGGACGATATATACTCCTTGAAACGAAAGTTGATTTCGAATCAAGCTTAATCTATCACATTATACTGTTTTATTGACTATTCGGGTACCGAGGCCTCTATAATTTTAAATTTTTTTATTATAACAAATTCTTGTTTCCCTAAAAGTTAGATATAGCTAATACAAATTTTCCAAATATTCCTGTGATTCAATGAAAATAAGAAACCTTAAAATTTACTTTTGATTAGATTCATGTTCAAGGAAATATTTTAATGTAGACATAATGTTGCCTGAAATGAAAATGGTCATCAATGTGAAATTATTAAAAATTATTCACTAAAATAAATAAAATTTGTTCTGTCAAAATAGGTATACATACATACTACCTACATAAAAAAGAAAATGTTTATATTTTGTATCGATTAACATAATTTAATTTATTAGAAACAATAATATTTTAAGTATAGTTTAAGAATCAAACTTTTAAAATTGTATAGATATTAAATATTTTAAATATTTAAATAATATACGACCTTCATTATTATACACAAAAGAATATAATCTTCATAATAAAATTGCCAAGTTTTGATAATATTTTTTATATTTTTTTTTGTTTTTTTTTTTTTGTTTAAATTATATTATATTATTATTATTTTAATTTACTATTATTATATTTGTCAAGAAATAAAGTCATTCGTTTTCTACTAATAAAATACAAGAAATTATTTTTTAGTTTATTATAATGTAAATTCACTGCAAGAATTTGGCTTAATTTCAAATGTATGCATCAAAGGGTAAGTGTTATGCATAATTTATAGCAATTTTTGTTTTTTTTTATTTTAAATACAAAAACTGAGTCAAATGTAAAATAAAATGTTAGTTTATTATAAAAGTTTAAATTAATAAAACATTGCCAACAATATTTTCTATATTTTTTTTTCTTTTTTTGTTTACAAGTCAAATACTTTTTTGTTTTTTTAATATACACTATTCTTATTTTTTATTCTGAACCCTGAAAAATAGGCAATAATTGCAAAATTGAAATGATAATAATTATTATACAAATTATTTTTTTTTAAATAAATTATTATTACAATTTATTCTTAAATAAGAATAAAAAATTATTATAAAACTAAAGACAATGAAAAAATATTGTTTGAGAACAAAAATTGTAGGACTAATTTTAAAATTTGAACTATCAAAAGCATACATGCATCCTTCAGATAGTTTTTTATTCTGGTGATGAAAAATATTAATTGCAGAGCTATTATGTTTAGATATAAAATTTTGTATTTATCTATTTACATCTGTCTTTACAGAACAATCAGTAATTAAAAAATAATGATAGGGCTACAGAAGTTGAAGAAGACGTAAATATTTATATCTTTTTGTCGAATTATTTGTGCCACACAAAGATAAAATTGTATCGTGTGTCACACGATAAAATACAGTTTGCTCTGAAATAATTGTATTTCAAGATATTGTTCTTAAAAATAGCACTCAAGCGAGTAAATTGAGTTTATTTTTATTTTGATATTGCAGTTTAATTTTACCTGCGGATGTGATATGAGTATTTGTTGTAGTTTTAAAGTGATTTTAAAAGAGTGTATACTAAGTGTATATATTTTAAGTTTTAATTACGTATTTTTCAGTGTTTTTCAAATTTTCTATATTATTATATCTACATATATTTTTATAGAATTTGGTCTAAGCATTTAAATGAAAGTTATTTCACTATATTATATTAAATTATTTAATTAATAGAAAGAGTTAAAATTTATGTATCATATTATATAACAGACCATGCAATTGTAATAAATTTTAACTTATGTGTCGTATTTGATACATAAATTTTTTATATGGGAAATATAAAACAAAATTGTCGAAAAATGGGTGGGGGGAACTTTTTTTTTTTGTCACTTTTTTATTTTTTTTTTCTTATTTATTTATTCACCATTTAGTTCAAACGGTTTACAATATTGTAGTTTAATTAACAATTTAAATTAATAATATATTTTAATTTAATTTTTAATTGGTTTTTCCTCTTTTTTTATTTAGATTTTCAATTAAACTTTAGTTTTTAAATTATAATTACAATAAAAATGAAATTATTAGAAATGATAACAATTACTATATGAACTTAGAAATAAATTATTATAAACCAAAAAAAAAAAAATGATGAACAACTAACTCAATGAAATTAAATTCGATTAAAAAAAAAAGAAAAAGTGTGAGGAAAAACAATAAATTCATAGAAACCAATTAAGTAAATTAGTGAATTAGTGACTACATATATAAATAAGATTAGTAGGATTAAGGAAGGATTTGGGATAGGATTTTCTTTAACCTGGCTTTACTAAAAGCAAAGTCTATACTATTTTTATGTTTGTTAACTGCCATTAACATTTTATTTATGGGTTCAAATTTACCATAATTTGTTCTGTGAAAAGGAAGGTTAAAAACATTTCCTGAACGAAATCGCGTACTAGTATTAATCTGTTTATTGATTATGCCTTTTATAGTTTGGAAATCAATTTCGCCAGTCAATAGTTGAATTATAAATAAAATATCCGCAACAACTCTTCTCGAGTGCAAAGTATTTAATTGAAGTAGTTTGAGGCGATCTTGGTAAGGAGGCACGATTATTGGGTTGAACCAGGGAAGATTACGTAAGGAAAATCTAAGGAATTTTTTTTTAATTGAATCTATTCTGTTGATATGAGTGAAGTAGTAAGGTGACCAGACGGGACTAGCGTATTCAAGGTGACGAGGAACGAGCGTTGTAAATAATGATTTAATTGTATATGGATCGTTAAACTCTTTAGACCATCTCTTTATGAACCCTAACATAGAATTTGCCTTGTTGATTATGATATTAAAGTGTGGTTTAAATGAAAGTTTATCATCGAAAAGGATACCTAAATCTTCAGAAATGATAAGTTTAGCATCAAAAGTATAGTTGACTACTAAGAGGGAGTAGCTACGGGAATAGGAAATTAGAGCACATTTGTCAATGTTTAGGAGTAGGTTGTTGGAGCTACACCAACTAAAAAAAGAGTTTAGATCTTTCTGAAGCAAGGTGGAGTCATCAGATGAGGAAATTTTTTTATAAATTTTCATATCATCGGCATATATAACAACATTACTATTCGTGATGATTTTAGTTACATCATTAATAGAAATAATGAATAGTAATGGACCTAGATGGCTGCCTTGTGGTACACCTAAGGTGGCACAAAAAGAGTCAGATATATTTGATCTAAATATCACACTAGAAGTTCTCTTAGACAAAAACGATTTGATCCATTTTAAGAAGGTTTCAGGGAACCCTAGTTTTTTGAGCTTTAGAAGAATAACGCTATGAGGTAATAAGTCAAAAGCCTTACTTAGGTCAGTATAAATAACATCAGTTTGAGAACCAGCTTCCATAGTATTCAAAAAGCTTGAACAAGATTCAACTAAGTTAGTTACAGTAGATCTTTTTTTCATAAATCCGTGATGGTTAACTGCTAAGGAACTAGAACAAATGTCATATATTGAGTCAAATACTATCAGTTCAAATAGGTTGGGAATACATGAGAGCTTCGCAATTGGACGATACTTTCCAATAGGAGCCCTATTCCAAAATATATTAATCACTCCTTGTATTTCGATAATTATTTTTCTTCAATACCATTAGTTATGCATTTAAAAAAAGAAGGTGTTAATTCAATCGGAACAATTAGCCGAAATAAAATTCCAAATTATCCGCACAAAGAGATTTCTTTTTTTATAAGCATTTTATTTATTAGCATAAAAGTAGGTATTACTAATTTTTATTTTTATATTGTGTATTTTTTCGTGATTTATTGTGATAAATGAAATTAATTAGAAATAAGCAATAATAAATCGTTCTTTTTTGTGCGTATACTGCATAGTGTGTCATATTTGACACATAACTTAAATTCAATTTTATAGCTATTTTACAGGTTGGACATATCTGGACCCAGAACAAACTTTAATTATTAGATAAAAATCATATTCTAAAATCTAGTTAAAATTGAAGACTTCATGCAATTAAGGGTTAATTTACTTCTCAACATTTGTATTCGTAGCAGATTCAAACATTAAAAATCACGGCCAACTGTAAAATTAATTAGACTAACAAAATATAATGACTCTGTACTTATAGCGGAGTTAAATATGAAAAACCACGTCTGACTGACTATTAAATGAATTCTCATATATCTATACTCATGACAGAGTCAATTATTGTAAATAAAACAATGCCTTAAAAGCATGCCAAACCAAGAAATGAAATAGACTGACAATAAATTGTGGATGTAGAGTTTAATTAATTATATATAAGACTTGTGTTGAACATCCACTTTATAAGTGATCGTTATAAACTAGAAAATATTATAACCATGCGGTGCATTTCGTGTTAAAATGGAGTCGCGTGATTTTCCTACTAGTTTTTACCAATACGTTGAAACCACCTTATCGACACTTATTAATTCCCAACAAACTGATATAAACGTACCGGGTGAGTCACTACAAAATAATGAAGAAAACGTAAGCTGAAGAAAAAGAGGTCAGTTTTCTTTCGTAGTTGTCGTTCAACCATTGCTACTTTAATTTTTTTTTATTAAATCCTTAAAATGCTGAAATTAATATTCTAAGCCTCATACTAGATGTTATGGGTATAGTTTTAGTTTTGACATCCCAAGTAACATTGTCCAAGAGCAAGACTCTACAAAATTGCAAAAAAGGGCTCATAAGACTCTCATAACACACTTGAAACTCTCATAACTTTAACTCTTGTTACAATTAGTAAATTAGTTCTCATAACATTCTTATTATGAGATAATTACACTAATAGAGTATTACTCTCATAGTAACACTCTCGTAATACACTTGCTATGAGAGTTCAACTCTCATAGAGTTAAACACTTGTAATAAGAACGTTATGAGAGTTTAAGTATAAAAATAGTTTATCAAAATACACTTGCTATGAGAGTTTAACTCTCATAATGCTCTCATAGGGTTGAACACTTGTAAGAAGAACGCTATGAGAGTTTAAGAATAATAATACTTATTAAAATTCTGTTATGAGAAGTAAAATGTTGAATCCCTTCAAATCAGATCATTATGATTGTCAAACGATATAGACAAAATGGAAAAAATTTTATTGGAGAAAGGTAAAAAAATACGGTAGCTTCCGTAAAAAAATTGAAAAAACATATCTTGAATTGAAAACGCCCAGGTATATTAAAAGCATAGGAGTAAATTGTAATGGGCAATCAGCGGTTGCTTCATCTAAGGATACAATTTTATCTTTTGATGCTTCACATCAAAGCAAAATTTTCTTAGAACCTAACAGCAGTAATTTGATCCAAAACCACTAAAATGCAGATAACGAAGAATCCCGTCCTGTTTATGATTCAACAGAACCAATGGTTAAAAAAAATTATTAAAATTATTTTTATTTTGATTATTTTTGGAGCGCATTGCTTTTTTTCGAGGTAAAATGCCTACTTTTATCAATAAAATTTCAATGCTAGGTAAATTTTGGTTATTATTGAAGAAAAAATTATTTTATCCTATAATTTTATTTCATTTAATATATACATACTTATTTATGGACACAGATACATAAAATTAAACATAAACTTTATTTAACTCAACTCTGCCAATGAAACCAATACATTTATATTAATATGTTTCTACCTCTTTCTGACAATTAGACTCATAATGAGAGTTAAGCACCCATAATTAGAGTTTCTCAATACTCACATAGTAGTTGCCTTATGAAACTTTTACTCTCATAACGATCGTATAAAGCACTCATAGCATTCTACAAGAGTAAAATTATGAGAGTAATACTCTTGGCTCAATTCTCATAGATCTCTACTACAGTCTTATGAGAGGAATTTTGTTACTTGGGATTGTTAATATCTTAATTTCTTCAAAAAACAAATCTATACTAAAATTCTAAATAAATTCTTTTAGAATTTTCAGTGTCGCTTTTGAACAACAAGATGGCATTTCCACACAATTCTTGTAAAAGGGTGCAGGGTAAAGAAGAACAGATTGTACTTGTATAGCCAAGTTGCTCAGAATTTTTACATGGTATTATTTTCAGTAGGCTCTTGTTTTGCTATAGAAACTATGTTCACAATATCATTAAAAAAAAAACTTTAATCCTTAATGAACCTTAAAATAATTTATTTAAAATTAAAACTATTGTTGATGCATATTTAACTGGAGAGACTAACATTTAGTGTACACCGGACACGATGAATAAGAAAGACCGGCAAAAACCATCTGGTATAACTATTATTTAAATGAGCAAATCGATTTTTTTGAGTTCACATTCATTCAAACATATACTTCATAGACTTTAAACATGAGTTTTATATAACAATGTATTATCTAAACCTAAGGCTCAAGCTGAAGAAAAACATCTCAACTAAAAATTTAATCTTGTTAATCAGACCCATTCACCAAAACATTTTAACTACAAATTGAATCTTCTTAACGAGACCGATCCAGCAAAACATCTCAACTATAAATTTAATCGTGTTAATAAGACCGACCCACCACAACTATTTGGTGCATAAGAAACTACTTCAATCAAAGTATCATCTACAACGATTATAAAAAATTACATTTTATGAATTAATGGGATAAAGTACTGAGATGATCATTTTCTAAGCCGCTTCAAGCATTTTAAAATGTTGCTTATACTAAAGTACAATTTATAAATGTATTACCTATATTAAATAAATTACATATCTGTAATTATTCTAATGAGATTATTCTAATTATTCTAAACGAGAAGAAATGTTTGGATTTCTTCTCGCCATGACAAAAAGTAATTATTTTTCTTTCATATTTGCAGTTTAAATGCAAGTGCCAATGTCAATTAATGTAAGTAGCATGGAATTTAATATGTTTAATTAGTGAAAACGTTATGCAGATATATCAAATGTAGATTGTTGAAATATCAAGCAATATTATAATGATGAAATGCTCAAATTTTCAGGTAGCTCGGTACTGCTAAAATTTTTCAAAAATAATATTAAAGAGAGTTTCATCCAAGGAATTAAAATCGTTTTAACTAGGTACCTACACTGTATGGGAAATTTACCTATACATATTTTGAATGCATTTCACACATAGATATTGTATGCAAATATTTACATTATTGTTATCCTCAAAATATTGATAATAACAATAAGGGGTTTCTTGGGTGATAACTTAATTATTCCACAATTATTAAAAAGAAGTAAGAATTAAAATCATAGCGAACACAATTTTATAATCTATTTTGTCACTATTTCATCAAGTTCTCAAAACCGAATGAAAATAAAATGACTGAACGAAAACAAACCATAATGAACACAAATATGAAGGACGAAATTTGTTATGAAGTGTCGTCGATGTGGATATGAAGTTTGAAATGAGAGCAATAAAATGTTTAGAGTGCAAAAAAAAAATATTAATTTAAAAAAAGTGAAGACAATACAATGTGGTGGAGAGTGCAGAAAGTGGTTCCATAGCCAATGTGCAGGATTGAAAAATTAAAATTTCAATGACTACATAGGATAAGATGCTAAATTATGGCTATGCACTTCATGCAAAAATAGTAACAAAAAAGAGACGTTCCACAGCAATAAATTCAAAGGTAAACACAGACATAGTGCAGTCGCAGTCACAACCAAGAAAGGTTGCAGATCTAAACAAAGACAGTGTTATCATGGAGAAATTAGATGCAATACTACAAAAAATTAGTTCACATGAAAGTAAACTTGGTGAAGTAAAAACTGAAGTTAATGAATTGAAAGCAATACCAGGATTCGGTAGTACAGGAAAATATAGCGTTAATGAATGAAAATGTTATACTAACGGAAAAAATTAATAATAATAGAATTGAAATTGAAATGCAACCAACAAGATAGAGAACGTAATATTCTGGAATTCACTGGAATAGATGAAGTACCAGAGAAAACTACAGCACATATCCTTTCAACAGTAGTGAACGAATTGTGTATTGACTTGACATCAAATTAAACAACAGCCAAATAAAAGCATCAAGAAATCCAGGTGAGCCATAAAAAATTATCTTTAAATTGAAAAATGATGAAATAAAAAAAATTATAATGCAGATAAAAAAAAAAGTTAAATATGTCAATTTTCAATAAAGATAATAATAACTAAAGTGACAAAATAATTAAATCAATCTTCATCAATGAATCTTTAACATCTTACTTTAGTCTGTTGTATAAAAAAGTTAGAGATTTAACGAGAAATAATATAATTAAATTTGCATAGGTTAAAAATGGTAAAATATTAATTAGGAAAACTGAAAATAGTAAAACTAAAAGAAAACTATCAGACAACGATTTAAATGTTAAATAAAGAAGATTTTATTTTACCATTTCAAACCTATGTAAATAACATTTGCGACGACGCAGCTCAAATAAAATTTCAAAATAATAACTCACTTCAGCTCTTATATCTCAACGTTAGGAGTCTAAAGAATAAAATTGAAGAAGTCTTGTGCATTTTAGACAGCTTGAAAACCGTAATACACCTAATTGTATTCACTGGAATAATATCAAAGTCATATCTCATAACCCACGAGTAAAATATAAATTGCTATAATTTTTTTACTGATTCAAGGCATTTGCGTATTGAATTTATAATATAGAAAATTTGTTGGGTACAATATTGGGTAATAAATGAATTAAATAACAAAAATATATTAATTAATAACTACACTAGGAAGGCCATGTGGAGAATATCTTATATTATAATACACAAGATGAACGACGTGGTGAGTAAAAAAGCAAGAATAATTGAATAGTAAATTATTTACAGCACAAAAATATTAAAATTTTAGCAAGTTCTTGGTGCTGAATACTTAAAATATTTCAAATATTTACATAAAATAGTGACGGTTATTTCCAAGTTGAGCGCCATCTATACTCCAAAAGAAATTTCATAAAATTCATAAAAGAATAACATAAAAATTCTGTCATTTTAAATAAACACACAAACTTATAGAAAAAAGTACAAAAACAAAAACAAAAATTTAAAACAAAACAGAAAAACCAAAATCGGCTCAGATCTCTTCAAAAATGATATAAGAAATGTTAGTTCATTTGCTTCTGCTATTATTAAAAAAATAAATACAGTAAAAAGCACGGTTATAGTCACTCGCTAAATTTCAGTAATATTTCTGACTATAACCGTTTTGTGACTATAGGCGTAGTCAAAAAAAAATTTCATCTTTATATACAAAATCAAATTCAATAAAATATCTTTCGTATAACAATTTTAAACCTTATTTTATTCATAAATAGCAATTCTGTTATGTAATCACAAAATATACATATTTGTAATAAATAACAGGAAATAACTATACAATATAAATCAGTGTTTTAATAAAATAATTCACTGTTGACCACTGTTATTCACTGTTGACAGAATTGTGACTACAAACGTTTTTGACTATAAACGAATTAAAATACATCGATCTACTACGTTGAGAGTAATGAGATTTTATAGTGTTAAGTTATATTGAAATTAGGGTTAATTTTGTCATAAAGTATTAGGTATTATATTTTAATTTCATTATATACATATTCAATAATCAAGCGATTCAGGAAACAACTACAATTATATCAAAACAAAATATTTCTTTTTATATAAAATTGTGTTTGAAAGAACTATTTCTGTGCAATTGCATAGGGGATTCACTAGTATTAATTATATTTTAGAATTCGGCGTTCACTATAGGCTTTTTAATTTAAAAATATTTTAGGAATATTGTCTTTTAAATGAATATGCGACGTAGATAAATACAGTTAAAATTCCATAGTTATTATTGTAAGAATAAAAGATTTCAATAAATCTAATTTTCAAAAATTAATACCGATTTTGGTATTTTTTAAGTTTTATTATACTCGTATACATGCTGTTACGAATCATGATTATAGACAAATCGAGTATGTCTGCTGAAGCAGAATGGATAAAGATGATTCCTATATGAATCTTTACAATAATATGTCTCTGTTGGAGACTCTCGTAAGGAAAAATTCTTTTAGTTTCTATTTTTTTTACGTATTAGATGAGAGAACCAATTGGTTAACCAACCATGATTTATCATCATTTTATTTTGTTGTATTGTTTTACTTATATCAGATAATATAGATGGTCATAATATTTGTTGGGTAGTGTTAGAATGTTGTGGCCTTTAAGATGACTAATATTATTTGTAGTAGTTGTTTGCTAAACTATTTGGATGTGAAGTTCAACAAACAAAAAATTTTAAAATATTTTGAAAATAATAATTTTCAGATTTATGAAATAATATTGCTTAATAAAACTTTACTATTTGTATTTTAAGACTAAGAACTAAGCCATTATTTCAAAACTGTGAAAATAATTGTAAATTTTATCAGTTCCAATGATTTAATTATTATTATAATAAGGATGAGTAATTATTACAATTATTGCAAGTTAAATATTAGTATAAAGTTGTACGTTTTTAATACCCACGACTCGCCGAATTACCAATTTTCCGCTATTGTTTATTTTTAAAAGATTTATTTGTTTGAGTTCAGCCGTAGAATTAATTTCTGTTTTAATTTCTAAATTGATATTATTTCCCTCTATTTAAACCCATCCCTTATTTTCCTTAACCATAAATAAGATAGAAAACCCTTAACCAAATTTTTGTCCTAAAAGTAGAATATCAACTAATATTATTACCATATATATTCATTGAAAACCAATAATGGACAGATATTGTAGAAGACGTGTTTTTGTGAACCTTTAGTAATTCCAACAATGAAATAATTAAACTTTTCAAGTACAAGGTGTTAAGATCTATCATCAATACTCCCTAATATTTGCGACTTAAGGTCGCAAAGCACTGATGAAAGAAGTAAGTTGCTTCCGAAATATCGATATTTGCAAAATAAATACAAATGATTAGTGAAAGGAAACTCGACTTTTATTCCATAAATCTAAACATATCACTAAAAACAAATCTGATTATCAAAAACAATTAACTCATCTGTTGATAACAAGAAATATATATGCACCAATCTAGAGATTCATATAAATTTATTTGCAGTTCAAATAATCAGAAACGAAGCATCAAATGAACATAGAATAAAGGGTTTCAGACAAGAATTTAAAAAGCAGGTTGAACTTAAGCCAAGTCTTTTTGACAGATATATTATGTCAACTGCTCCCAAATATTGTACCCAATATCTTTGTTAATATTCAAAATTGTACAGAATAAAAGTACAAAAAAAAAATGTATGTACACCGGGTAATATGCCTTTGAAAGACTTTACTTATAACGTAATGTCGGAGTGTAAGGCAAGAAAAATAATGTACAAGAGAACTAAATTTCAAGGAAGTTCCCACTTTCCATAATTTTATTTACTTTAAGTTTTTTGGCTGAAGAATTTTGTGTGCGTGAGAATTTAACAAAACAATTTAAAAAATCAAATCAAATTTATGTTCATTCAAATAGTAAAACTACCTAGCACTATCAAATAGTAATACTTGCTACGCTAGCCATACTTAGGATTGTATAGTGATGTTTAAAACCATAGAAAAAATAAATGAAATCAAAGAAATGAAGTAAGAAACAGTAAAAACTGTCCTGGTACCATTTTGGGTCATAATAAATTCCTTAGTAAAGGTGTTGAGGTCGAGACAAACTAATATGCGTAACTGCACATAGTTTACTTACTACTGAATTAATAATGTATAAAAATTAATAAGATACATTTAAAAAATTACATATATGTTAAATTTAATCAAATTTCAGATATTTCAACATAATAAATTTAAATTTATAATACTAATAAATTATTCAGTTTAAATATAAAATGTTAAATAATTAAATATTAAAAATGTAAATAATCTACCTTCATATAATAGTTAATTATTAATAAATTTTTCAATAACAGTAATAGTTATTATTATGTTAATATTTTCGTAGATAGATATATATATATATATATATATATGTTTTTCTTATTATAAAAACACACTTAACACCACTATTATTAACTCTTATTTATTTAAATTATATAATTATATACTTTTGTATTACATATATTATACATAAATATATTATAATATTATTATTTATTATATTTTTATATCATAGTGTTTTAATTGATAATAATATTGTTTAATAATTAACCTATGTAATATAATTAAAAGAATTTTTATTCAATTAATTAAAAATTAAAATTTTCTAGGGATATCTCTATATATTTTTTTTACTTTAAATCTGATTTTAATTTAAAACAATTAAAGAATAATAAAACAAAAAAATAGTAAATAAAAACATAATATAGATTTAAAAAATAATTAACAAATCATTAAAAAGAAACAAAAATTGTTGTGCTATTATTTTAATTTTTTTTTTTTTTTCAATATTATAAACAAACTGAAAAAAAAAATTTCACTTTATCACAATTCAATCAAAAATATTTTAATACTATTAAACAAAAGATTAATTAAATTACATTATTAATTAATTAATAAAGATTTATTTTTTGTCGATTGTTGTTGTTATTATCGTAACTAAAATAATCACATTTTTTTCAATTTTTTTTTTTTTTAATTAGATTTATTAATAATATAATTATATTAAAAACAAAAAAAAAAAAAAACAAAAACAAAATGTCAAAAAGAAAACAAACCAAAATAAAAATATTATGCAAGTATAATATTTATATTAATTACATAATATTAATTGAAAAATTAATTGGAATTTATTAAAGTAATTAAAACAAATTATTGTAAAAAAACAAAAACAAATTTATTGGCCGAAAATGAATTAATAATTAATTATAACAGATTTTAATTGATTTGTTATTATTCATTTTTATTATTATTGCTATTACATATAATTATTAATAAGTATTTCATAATAATTATTACAACGATTTATATCTTATTCTTTTATATTTTTCTTTTTCTTTCTATTACAAAACATTTATTAATACTGGGAGTTAACACATAATATTTATATTCGTAATAATTAAATATGTTATCAGAATATATTTTTTATAACTTTATTGGTTGTATTTTTATTTTTTATTTATTTGTTTTTTTTTTTTTTTTTGTGGTAATAATAAATAAAAATTTATTTATATATATTTTCTATATTCACTTATAAAACACTTAATTACCGTTAATTTATAACATTATTACTATTATTATTATTGTGATTATTATTAATTGTAATGGTGATGACTTTTCAAATATGTAAACATAATAAAAACAAAAATTAATTGTCCTTATTTCCCGCTTTCTCCAATTATTGTTCTAATCATTTGTGTTTTTATTTGGTTATTACTTATTTTCAATTAAAATTTTAAGTTAAATTATTTTTAATTTATGTGATTGATTTATTTAACCAAAATTATAATATTATAGAAAAGTTAATACAAAATGATCGTCACTTTATAAATTTTGAAAAACCAAATCGAAAATTTAAAGAATATCTGTAGATGACAATCCAAATCAATAAATCATTAATATATATATATATAGTAAAACGGTACTTTATTATTAATTGTAAAAATTATTGTAAACTAAAATGTTATACAAAAAGTAAGTATACATAAATATGTATAAACAAAATATATAAAATATAGATGAGAAAGTATGAAAGCAGTCAAACAATAAAAATGAGTTCGAAATCTTTCTTAAAATGTTATAATTACTAACAATTAATCTTTATAGCTGAGAGGGAGGGAGAGGGGGAGACCCATCACCACACATTATGATTAATGAATTTTTATTTTTATTATTTTTGCTTCTTGTTTATTATTGTCCTTCCTTAATTTTCTTTTATTTTATTGTTTTTCCTTTCTTGTTTATTTTTTTGTTTGTTTTTGTTTTCTTTTTTTTTTTTTTTTTACTATGTAATAAAATTTTCGGATAAAAAGGTCCTTAACATATTTTAAGTTTTTTGCTTTTTCAATGTATTACAAAAAAAAAAAAAAAAAAAAACAGATATCAAAAAACAAAAGGACAGGAACTTGTGTCCTTATTTTTATATTTTATACGTTAGATGTAGAGTAAATTTTAGTAAAAATTTTCATAGAAAACTTTTTAATATGAATTAAAAGTGATTTTTTTTTTTGTTAATACCGTTATTACGACTATTATTCTTATTTAATAAAATTTTTAATTTTTTAAACTAAATAAAAAACACAATGTTTTTTCCTTTTTCTTGATTTTCTTTTTCTTTATTTTATTTTTTTTTTTTTTGTTTTTTTGTTTTCACAATCAATTAATTTTTTACTAAAATATTTTTTTTTATTACTATTTTAATCATAAAGTGTCATAATAATATACGTCTACCCGATTAAAATATTCGACCGTATCCGAAGGATAATAAACTCTCACTAAAAATTTCATGGTACATACATAATCTTTGGAGCAAGCATCCAATAGCAAAAATATTTAATAGTAATATATTATTTGGAAGCACAGAAAAAAATTTACATTTTTATTTTGTTTTTTTTTTTTGTTTTTCTTTATTACAAAACAGAAAAACAGCAAATATAGTATATAGAAAATATCATGAAAATAATAAAAAACGACAATGAAAATCATAAAAATCACGAAAAGTAAATTTCTCAAATAATATTTGTTTCGTTATAATTTTCAATCTTATACAGATTCCCATAATAAAACTGTACATCTATTTATTTTTATAGATGTCATATTATTGTCATCTGATATATTTCGTTCAATTCAAGAATATTATACGAATACTACCCGATAACAAATGCTATAGTATTATAAATTATTATACTCTCAAATAATCTTATGGTAATTCAAAACAAAAAAAAAAATGTCTTACATTATAAATGAAAATTTTTATATGCTATACAGAAATTTTAATAAAATATTTCATAAAAAGTGTGTATCTCCATAATAATTTAATTGTATAACAGTTTGCAATTTTTTGATACAAAAATAAAAAAAAAAATTTAACGAAAATAAAAATTTTGTGCTCGTTTGCGAAATATATTTTTTTTTCGTAACATTCGGTAGCCAGATATGAATACGAATTATAATATTTATGTTTTTAATTGTTTCAATTCTTCCAGTTCAAAAACCGTGAGCATTTTATACGTACAAAACGGTATAACTTACGAGTAAAATTTTATTGCGTACAAAAAAAAAGCAACGCAAAGCACAAAACTATTATTTTTTTAAAACTCTTTTTCTCTCTCTCTCTTCTCTGGAGATTCTGTTGATTGACCCGTTTTTTATTTTTTTTTTTTCTTTCATATAATTATTCTTAACGAAATTTTAACATACTCTATTAATGGTGTTGTCGTTTAGTATTTTTAGGTGAGAAGTTTATAAGTAAGTAGGTATAAATAAAAAAATACAATTCTAAACGAAAAAAAGGTAAAATAGTCTCTAATAGAAAGGAACCCACATGTTATAAGAACGACCTGGTCGACCACCACAAAACAAGAGCTAGAAAAAATGAAGCGTTAACGTGAAAATTTGGCAAAACAGCAGCTACCAATCGAGTGCAAGTGTCAAGTAGAAGCTCTATGATTCCAAGAGAAGAAAGGCAAAGAAAAAGTACAATTGTTTTCGTTTAGGTTTTTTGAAAGAGGAGCTTATAAGTGTATCCAAATTTGAGTACTAAACATTGAAAGGTTAATTACAGATATCAAAGAAAGAGTAAAAGTGATATGTTTATTACTAGGAGTAGCTATCCATGCAATTTCTTGTACTGATATTGTAAAATGTTAATATCATATTAATTCTGTAGAGGAGTATTAAGTTTGAGTTTTTTATTTAAGGTATCACGAAATATATGCCAGTTTGTTTTGATTGATGTTAATACTGGTGAGCTAGTTTTCTTAATGCAATCTATATGTAGATGCAAAATTATTGAAGAATGATCCGAAGACAGTACATGATAGTATATTGCATTTCTTAGGTTCTACTCCTTTTGTAATGTAGAAATCTATGATTTCTGGAGACTTATTTAAATCTGAAAGCCAGTATGTTGGTTCTCCTGTTGACAAAGTATTTAAGTTCCTTAGATTTACAGCATTCAATAGCTCTCTCCCTTTTGAAGTAATCAGTATAAAGCTCCAATAATCATGTTTTGAATTATAGTCTCCGCCAGCTATAAATCGGTTACCAAGACTTTTAAGGAACTCAACATACTGGTGAATTTTAATGTTGTGTCTGGGTGAGGTATATAGTGCTGTTACAAACAAGGCCAATACTCAAAACAAGATTAGTTTTTATTATCCAAATAACTTAGCAAACATCTTGCAATAACAAGAATACTTAAATAATATTTTATAAGATTCAAGGATAAAAATAAGCCTGGCAAAATGTGGCCAATACTTTTCCTAATCAACTAAAAATATATAATTATAATATTCATTAATTTGTTTAGACTTATGTTTATCTATATTCATTTTAATATATAAAAAAAAAAATGTTTTATTAAAACTTATAATAATAACTAAAAACAAAACTTATTTTTACTTTCATATTTATTAATTTCTTATATATACCTATATTCTACTATTTTACATTCTACATATTATCCATAATACATAATCATTATATTTCTGTTATTATATTATAACAAAAAACAATAATTGTGCTGTGTTGCTACTATTCATTCGTATTTCGTAAATCGGAACACAAATGCTTGTATTTTGCATAAAAAAAAAAATTCATTCATTTTTAATTCGTTAATTTCTAAAATCTGAAAATAAAATTTTTATAAAATGAAAACCGGAAAACACAGCATAACATCGGAGTAAAAGTACTCCTATGGGAGTAAAACTATAGCCTTACATTTTTTCTTAATATTATTGTTGAAAATTATTACTTTGTAAATGTATAATATAGTGTTGTATATGTATGTATATACTTATTACTCAACTCGTATTTTACGAAAAATTTCAATTCAATTCAATTCATTTTTACTCTACCAAAATAACTATACATTACAGAAGAGATGTAGCTCTCTAACGAAATCTGATTGAATAAAATGAGAAAAAAAAAAAAATTGTTCATCATTTTTTCAACGAAAATATTATTTTCTCATTTTATTATATGATTGGATGCTGCAAACCCTCTTTTAAAAGCACTGTTTCTGTAAAAAAAAATAATCTGTATTTAATTCTTTTCTGATTTAAGGGGATGATAATAATTTATAAATATTTAGATACACTTAACGAAAGTAATACGAGGTACATGTTCTTAGCAACAAAATAAAATGTTGAGATAAAAAAATTTGGTAACAGTGAGAAATATGTAAAAAACTTATAAACATTTTTGTTAACACAGTAATAATATTGTCTATACTTAAATTTTTTGCATGTTCAAAATTTTTTTTATTAGCAACATAATTCTAATCTACTGAAAAAGATGCTCAAATAATGTTGGTTAAATAATGTACAGTAAAAGTATAGAAACTTTATTATTTTATAAAAATAATGTATTAAAAAAAAGCTAATAAACAAAATATTGTCAAAATGTTGATAAGACATTAAATTAATGGTAATAAATTATGCATGAAAATAATAGCGGGATGTAGATAATTATATTTTCATTAATAATTTTAACATCTTTGTGATAGAAGTTCAAAAATGTTTATCTCAGTAAGTGTGTTGTACAATAATAAAATGTGTACTACATGCATTTTACTTAAACATTTTGATTCCATAAAAAATTATGTTACAATTAAAATTGTTAAAATTATGTATTATCTTCCGTTTGAAGCAACATATATTTGAATTAAAATTAATGCAATACAAATTCACAATTTTGTTTTTTTTTTAATTATTATTAATTTAATGAGGCTAAAATTTATTGTTTCGGGAATAATTTCGAAAAAAAAAAGTATTTTGTTTAGCTGTTTTTTGTTGTTAACTTCACATTTTATGTACTAAAAAATTTATTTTGACAACACTGCCATTTAATTTGTAAAACTTTTAAATTAAAATTTATTCACGCGTTTTCAATCATGCTATGGGCCCCTGGCACGTTCAGTATTCATCACAAGTATTATTAACAAGTATTATTGTCAAGTAAAAAGAATTTCTATATCGTATATTAAATCATTATGTAAGTAGCTATATTATGGTTTAGATAATGGATGTGATATGATTTTTATTTAGCAACTGGCATAGCTGCTAGTGTAATAATTTTGAATAAAAAAAGAAAACAAAGTGGTTATTAAAAGAAATGGAGCATGGTGATGATAATCCATCATCCCCACTGATTATAACCACTGTGAGCTGTTCCCAAATTGTAAAGTGCTATAATGAGTCAATCAAAATAAAATAACAATATGATCTCCTATTTTCTGCTTTCGTACATTTACAAAGATTTTCGTAGCTTTTGGTAAACTTTAGAATTGAATCAGAACACTCCAAATATACGTAAGAATATAGATAAATTTATTGATACATTTAAAAAAAAGGCAAAAACAGAAAGATCTAGAAATAAAACTAGTGTAAAATTTAGTCAAGCAAAACCTGCAGATAGACCTCAGTAAGAAAATAATATTTTTACCGATGTTTATACCTTAAAATTAAAATTTAATAGTCTAAATAATAAAACATCTTGTGGGCTTGACAGAATTCCAAATACAATACTTAAGAACCTTACAGACAATATTATCAGGCATTACAATTGTATTACATTTAATAACTGCTTAGACTTATCTTATTTCTCAGAATGCCGGAAAAAAGATAAGGTTATACCAATCAAGAAACCGAGAAAAAATCCGTGTGATACCAATAGTTACCGTCCAATTACCTTGATGCCTAATATTAGTAAATGAAGCATTGATAAATGATATAATTCTATGATATAATATAATGGTCTACAGCAAGGAACTGTTAATTCTCCCATTCTATTTAAAATACTTTTAAATCTTTACTAAATTATTTTAACAACATATCTGGTCCAGAATTCGCAGTAGCATTTGTTGATAACCTAATTGTATATGTAGGTAAGAAATCAGTTATTGAAGCTCAAATAGACCTACAAGATATGTTACTTACTTACTTGCTCGGCACTACAGAGCTTGAAGGTCCTGGGCCTGGCGCAAAATTGTCCTCCACTGATTTCGGTCACGAGCGGAATCTCTCCAGTTGGTGATTTGAAGTTTTTCACCTCTGCCAATACCTCATCTCTCCAACGAAGGTGTGGCCTCCCTCGACGACGCGTTCCCTGGGGCTTGGATTCGAAGAGTTTCCTAGCCGGAGCATTTTCATCCATACGCTATACCTGGCCTAGCCAATGAAGCCATCTTATTCTGACTTTTTTAGCTAGGTCCATGTCGTTGAACAGCTGGTATAGTTGGGCTATCTTCTTCTCCAAACCCCTTCGTCAGACACAGGACCATATGTGCGACGAAGAATTTTTCTCTCAAAGATACCAAGTGCATGCTCGCTTGCTTTTGGTAATGTCCACGTTTCAGAATCATATAGCGGCACCGGAAGGATGAGCGTTTTGTATAATTGTGCTTTGGTATTTTGGGATAGGAACTTTGAACCCAGTTGTTTGGACAAACCAAAGTAGCAACGGCTTGCAAGTGTAATTCTTCGCCTTACTTCAAAATCGATGTTATTTTTGGAAATTTAAAATCAACTTTAATAAATGTGAAGTGATTCTATTTAGAAACACAGTAGATAAAGTGAACCAAGGCATTCTGAAAAACTAGAAGTAATTTTCTCTTAGAGCATCTGATGGTTCAACATTAACAAATAGAAAAACTGTAAAATACTTAGGTGTGCATCTTCATCATCACTTAAATTACAGCTTTCACATAAAAAAACAGATCGAAAAGGGAAATAAAACTGAATATTAAGGAAAACAGTCTCATAAGCCACATTTATTATTTCAACGACAATTATATTAAGAAAACCTTAGAATCTGTATTTATCCCACCAGAAGCATTTTACTATCTAGACTTAAATAACTTTTTTCGAAACAATAACAACATTCTAACATTATATCATTACAACAGAAGAGCAACAGACAAAAAAATCATTTTGAACCCAAATCGCATCAATCTAAATGAATTAAAATTTGATACGAACATACGGCCAATAGATAATAACATAAACAAAATTACTGGTGGATAGAGAACTGAGTAGATTAATAAATGAAAATATATAGTACTAAGTTATTAACATTAGTCATAAGTTAGTTAGGTTATAGTTTAATTAGATTAAGCATAGATTCAAGAAATATAGGTTTAAATAGATAATAAGTTTTACATTCATAAAATAAGAAGAATAAATCTAGGGTTTTTTTTTATATAATTTTCCCAAGAAGTTAACAAAAGATAAAATGTATTGAATACTAAATATAATTATTGAGTGAGCGGAGGGAATGCTTAAAAATAAAAAATGCTAATCAGGAATGCCAGTTTTCAAATGAAACATGTAATTCTGATATTAAAATAACCTTTTTTGTGTTTTATTTTTAAAGATTATAATTTATTGATTGTATAAATAAAAAATAAACGTTGAAAAGAAAAAAACAACTACAAATATACATCCAGATTTGGCTGGCAATATCGACGATTAATAAATGAATTAACACACTAGTTATTTTAACGACCTGGAATAAATACCTATTTGAAAAAACATTTTTTTTTTTTTTTTTAAATTATGTGTTACCAATGTTACATTTTACATCAATTTTGGTTATTTTTATGAACTAATTTTTGTGTTTTGCATCAAAGTACTTCTAAATTGAATATTTCATTATTATAAATTGAAAAATGAATGTAAAATAAAAATTTGTTTGCAATAAAATTATATTTTTACTTTAACTTTTGTTAGCCGACATCCTAAAGAAAAAAGGTCCTTTGCCTTGCTTGCACATTTATGTGTAGGGCAGCTAAATAAATCAAAATCAAATCAATACTTTAACTTTTGTGAAGAAAAACAACTTATGTTTTGTGTTTTGTATCAAAATGATTTTCACATAAAAACTTAAATTGAACTTAACTACAAAATGATGAAAAAATCATTTTATAATAAACACTTATGGACTTAATTCATTTACATTCATTTTTTTAGTTAAAAATTTTACTTTTTGAAGATTTGTTTCTGTTTTTGGTTTAACATTGTTCTAGTCCTCATTTTGTATTACACAAATCCCGTTCAAACTGTCACACTTTTGTCTGCTTGACTAGTTCACCAATTCGAAGTCAATTAAATTTTGAAATCATTGTCTCGATTGTATGACAGCAAGTATGTTTTTTATTATTTTTTATTTAACTGATTAAATAATTTATGATAGCATTTAATGTAACAAACTAAATTCAAAGAGTCAATTTCAGAGATCATTTAATTGAGAAAAAATTTTACTTGAAATGTTGAAAGATTTGTGTATGGTTTGGTAAATAAAAATTTACTCCAATTTAGATCATTTGTATCGCTACTTACTATTACGACAAAAAAAGATTAACTATATTATTTTGTTTTGATTCGTGTATCGTTTTCAGTACAAACAATTACCACTGTAGAAATTCATTCAATTCATTAATAGCGTGGTAGCATTTTTTATAATACATTCAATTTTCCACTATGAAATATTGCGCAACCATACATCATAATAAAAATGTTTATCAATAAAGTTTATTATGGAAATATTGCAACACATTTTATTAAGAGAACATTTACAGATATTTTAAAATTTTTGGAAAAAAAAAACCAAGTTAAAGAGAAATTTCATTGTATACTGCAAATAATCTGTTAAAATGTTGAGTGCAGATATTATAGTCAAAATTAACATTTTTTCGACTCATATGATTTTTATACAGTTTCTGTTATTTTAAGACAGTATAAAAAATTATTTTTAATTTGTGAATTGCATTGCTAATGCAAAAGGGTTAGGGTGACTGCATTGATTATTGAACAAAAAACTTGTCTATTTTTAATTGTTTACATGTAACTGGTTTGCGATGTAAATATTATTTTTATAATAAAAATTAAAAATTCGAGGTTTGCTTCACTAATTTTAATTAATATTTTAGTCCATTTCGGTTATTAAACCATCATCAGAAGACGGAAGTCTGATTATTAAAATTTTTTCACCGAGAGTCTACACTGCATAGATGTTCTACAAAATATATAGCTAGCTATGTATTAGATATTTTTTTTTTCACTAAGATTAAAACAGTAACAATATGAATATTTATTATGGTTAGCATTACACATGCTATCCGTTCTAGCCCTACCCAATGCTGACCCTGTTTCTAATTCTAGCATTAGAAAACTGAAATATAATAAAAATTATTAAAACCGATCAATTTTGAATTCAATTTCGAACAATTATTATTTAACTTAGAGTGTAACTCGGAGCTGATATAATAATATTGTTGTTGATATGGACAAAGCATTTTTGTAAGCAAACATTATATATTCATGATCAATTCACAAACATGCAAACTGGAAGAATATTTGAAAGCAGATGTTACCTTTAACGCTTAAAACAAACTTCACAAAAATTTATCGGTCGTCTATCAAGACGTCTGAAAAATAATTTAAACACCAATAGTTAATTCTGTACTAGCTGAAAACGGTGCTTGTGATGCACCAGGTAATGCAAATAGTTATTATTTAAGTGAAGTATTTTCAATGTATTAAAAAATTATAGAAATAAAGCGAAACAATAATAATAACAAATAAATAATAAAATAGTCTTTACTTTAACAGAATTACAAAGCTATTAACAAATTTTTAATACATACAAATTAAATTAATTTTTTGTGCAATGTATCCTTAATCTAATTAATAATTAATTCAAATTAAAAATTAGTATTTAAAATAATTCAGATTACATTTTTAACTTATACTAAATAACAATTAATTTATACAGCTACTATTAAAAAAACAAACATTTGAATTATTAATTAAGAATTAATAACTGTTCACAAATGTACAGTATATATAGTAGAAAATTAATACAAATATTATAAACTACAAATGGAAAATATTAGAAAATATAAAAAAATCAAAAAATGTGTACATAAAATATCCTTAAATAGTCAATTTTAAGCTTCAAGTTCTGAATGAAATAGTTAAAGACATTCTATTGCCATAGTGCAAGAGACGAATGTCTTACTTTATTAAAATAACAGGTGTAATAGTATTAATGGGGAAAAACAATATAAAATTAGTGTAGAATTATTTGATATAATGTTTTATTTAATTGAAGAAGAATTAATTTAATTTAATTGTAAAATATAAAAAGATTTGAAGTTTTTAATAAAAATAAAATAAAATATAGTACAGTAGAATGAATTGCGATTTGAATAAAAGCCATATTAGAAATAACAAAAAAATATATAAAAAAATTAGAAATAATAAAACAGCTAAAAAGTGAGTTTAAATTATGGGTATTAATATTGATTCAATTTGTGCATGAGAAAATGAAAAGAGCCAGAATTTTATTTGCTTTATAAATCTAATTTGTATTCTCTCGGTTCTAAAGGATACAGGCAACTTATTAAACAGCTGTGGTGCAGTTACAATCAAAAAGTGACGAAAATGAGATTTTTTAACTCTGGGTACATTTACAACATTTTATTTATAACCAAATTATGATCCACCAACAATCTCGAATTACTATTGCCCGATTTTAAAAAAAATAGTTTAAGTACTTTAATTTAAACCATTGCCTTAATATATCCAAATCAAAATTTATATCAGCAAAGGTATTAAAATAATTTACATTTGAATAAGATAGAGCTGTATCATCAGCAAAAGCAGTAATTTTTCCTAATATCTAATGTGTTAGGATATAGATAGGTATATTTCCTGAATTTCCCAAACTATTGTAGAAAGTACGACTGATTTGAGCACATTTCTCCACGTTTAGTTTATACGATTAATCTTACATCAATTTAGAAATAAATTAAGGTCTCATTGAAGTAAAGGCACTTCATTGGCTGACTGAACTTTTTTAAAGATTTTGATATCGTTAGCATGTATAAATATGATGCCATTGTTCAAAACTGTTGTTACGTCATTAATAGATAAAATTAATAGTAGGGTTCTAGATGCTCCAGAATTGGCATTGCATGGATCAGAAATAAGTGTTTTTAAAAATGTTCGGTCAAATAGAAAAGATTGAATTAAAATTTGTGAATGTTGTTTGAAAGGTAAGGTTAGCAAGCTTCTTAGCAATAATTGTGTGATAGAACATCAAACGCTATACTTATGTCAGATGTATATTACATTAGTTTCATAGCTAGCTTTTATTGTGTCGACAGAGTAGCATTCAACTAAGTTGGTAACTGTTGACTTATTTTTCATGAAACCCTGCTATCAAGATGATAAAATATTGGAACTATTTTTTCAAAAACTTAAAATAGATGATAATTTAGCAATAGAAAATAAGGATAGAAAATAAGGAGGGATTATTATTATAAGACATCGCCGCTGAACTCTATATTTAAAATTCATTAGGTTTTTTTTTACTATAATTGTTCTTTACAACTATCTTTTTATATAATCCTAATTCAACTAGCGATATTAAGTAATTATTTTTGGCCTTATGAATCTTGACATGTTGGAAGTGAATCCATTGATCCATCTTCTTCTATTGTCTTGAACTACTTTTTGTATATATTATATAAATAAACAATCATTCATTTTGATATCTATCTATTAATTCTGAGAGTTTATACCTTTTCAACGTGCGGATCTCTTCATTTGTGTCTGTTCGTTTCGCGATGTTATAGTCTTTCAAAATAACTTGTGCTCCTTGTTGTTAATGTCTCCCTGACAGAAACAATATTTAGTTCTGCTTTTATTTGATCGTTTCGCACGTACCATGGTGAATTTACGATTGATGATCTTAACACTTTGGACAAAAATCTTTCTATTATATTTATGTTTGTATTGCAAGTTTACCCCCATAACTACAAGCGGTATGTCCATATGAGTTTTAGTATATAGCCTTTATATAACTTTATTTTGTTTGTCAGTGATATCTGTGTAGTAAGTCCCATTAGCCAATATAATCTGTTGAATTTTATTCTCAGCTGCTTATTTTTATTCACAACATTGGCCCTCAAAAGTAAACATTTATCTAGATGCATTCCTAGATATTTTGCTGATTCAGCTTGAGTTAATGTCACATTATGTAGATTTATTATGTAAATGTATATATAGTTTATCACAACTAGAGTTAGAGCAAATTGTAACAATTCCTAATATTTAGACAGTGATTCCAAAATAGTTACTGATAATTTGTGCTTTTTATTGATTTTGTATGGAATGAAAATCATAATTAGAGATTAATTATAATTAAAATATTATAAATAATAGATAAAAAATTAAATATGTTTAATTTATTAAATCCTGTCTTTAACAAACAAATAATAATATGTTCTGTTCAAAACTCGCTATAAAATTATTTTTTTCATGCCAAATCTACGTACCTACTACACGATGGTTATAGTATCAATATTTATTTCCAAATGTTCCGGTGAGATATTTAAAATACCCTATCTATATAAGTACAATCTTTTAACAAACAAATTTAAATTTTTATCTATATGGAGAATATCTAAGTTAGTTTGAATGTATTACTTATGAAATTATCTTAAATTAAAGTGTTGCAATACATTCATACCCATTATCTGGGTACATGCGGTTATAAACATCAACTTCACGGTTACCCCTATATTTTTCAATATTAATCCTTAAATATATTTAATAAAGAAATCGAGTCTGCTATTAATCTTAATATCAGACTATGTTCAACTATTTGACACTCATTTCGTATGTATAAAATAGTTTCAGAATTATTAGTCAATATGACAAGACGACACAGGGACACAGGAGAGAATCAGACAAAATATTTGAATTTGGTTTATGTAGAATAATTTTTTTTTTCATTATTTATTCATTAAATTATTACTTAGTAACTAAATCATAATATAAAACTAATTCTATTTTAACAAATTATATTCGATTTTAGATATTCATTAAAATGTTTCAATTTAACACAGCGTCATCTGCATAGAGTTGAATACTTCCATTTAAATTAAGATATGCAATATCGTTTATACATATTTTGAATAGATTAAGGTACAATATTGAGCCCTGTGGTACCCCTTTCTTATTCGTTAAAGTTTCACTAAACTGATCATTAGCATAAACCCTCTGTATTCTTTCTGATAAGTATGATTGAAAAAACTTCAATTGATCATTTGTGAGGTTTGGAAAATTTATGGAACAAATATTCATGAATGCAAGTGCAATCAAAAGCTTTTTGTAAGTCCAAAAATAAACAAGCCGTATATTTACCAGTGTCCATGCTTTTGGTTATGAAGTCAGTTAATGACAGACAAGCAGCTGTGTTTATCAAAATGTAAGTATTGTTTTGCCCTGTACAACAATTTTTGGCGTATAGGGCAAAATATTCATACAAATCATTGGTAACAATTATATGCGTATTGTTTTGCCTTACGTAGTTTTAAAATGTTGTCTCTTTAATATTGTTTTGCTCAAAACAACAAAATTTTGGTGTATAGGGCTTAGGGCATATACAACGTGTACATATATGAGAACAAAGATATGAACCCGCATAAATATTGTATGCTCTATGGATATACATACAATTTTATTTGTGTGTTTGTTTGGAGAAATTTGTGATAAAATGATAAGTTGCTCGTGAGCTTTGAAAGTGTCATGTCGTCACCACCACCAAGTTTGTTGGATAGTATTATAAGGTAAGTTTAAATTATATTCATATATTCGTTTTGTTATTTTGGTTTTTGATCATTGCTTGAAATTTTATTTTAAAATTTCGCGTTTTTTTATTTAATACGTTTTTAACACTCTTGTCTTTGGTAGTTTGTTTGTTTATTTGGCCGATTAATATTTTTTAGTAATTTTTTAATAATTTTTAAATTTAGAAGGCCTGGGTCCGCCAAAGATTTTCTTTGGACCAAAATTCATATCTCAGGGCTAATTTGATTCAAATTTGATACACATCTTGATGGTCTCTGATGATAACATCTTTTGTAAGAATTTGGAGGGCCTGGCTCCCACCAAAGTTGGTAGTTATGCTTTTTTTATTAATTAATAAAATTCAATACAAATTGCTAATTTATTTGTTCTTTTTAATCGATAATCGTTTGCTCTATGTAACACAAAATAATGCAAAATGTGATCAACTTCGTTAATATTGCTTTGCTCTACATGCAAAAAGGGAACTTGTTTTTCTTAATTTGTTCTAGGAATATATTCTGTAAAGTTACAAAAAATAACTAAATTTTAAAATTTATATTTAAAGTAATAACCTGTGAAGATTTCAAAAGATTTGAACGGTTACTTTTCGAGTAATAGGATGCTAAACCTTAGGTTGCGATTATCTAGAAACAATAATTTGGCGTATGGGGCAAAACAATATTCAGACGACGAAATGTATTAAAGTTATTGTGCGTATCCAACATCAGCCAGATTTCGTTATGAGATAAGTCATTATGATATAGTACCTAACATTTTGATGTGGGTATGATTATCTTTAATTGGTTTTAGATTTAAGCTAACTAAGACAAGTTTATGATCCGAAATAGGAGTATCAGCTATATAAAAGTAAAATTCATACCTAGTCATATCGGAGATCAAGTGATTAATAATAGTTGCTGAGGTAAAACCTATTCTTGTGGCATATTTATGTAATATTTTGCTATAAATGACAAAACCTTTTCATAGTAGTGCATTTATATAATTTTTAACGTCACCACTAGTTGTGTTCAATAGATTAATATTAAAATTTCCCAATATAAGAGAGTTTTTATAAAGTATTGTTATTTCATCGAGTTTGCAAAGAAAATTTTTTAGATTTTAATTATGTTTATGTCTACAAGGGTTTTGAGTTAAACGTTTTTGTATAGTCAATTAAATTTTGAAGATATTCGGTTAATTAAACCATCAGGTATTTGATTCCAAAAGAGATTAACAGGAATCGAAGATTTCTGATAATAATATTATTAATTCTATTAACAAAAAAAAATATATGTATATATATATATATATTTCAAATAATTATTCAAAACACAAAAAACAATATGATTAAATAAAATAATATGTGTTTTTATAATCCTCGGGTCTTTGAAAATAAAAAAGCATATTTTTTAAATTTGAAATTCAAAATTCATGGATTATCTTATTAATTTTTATTTTTAATTCCAATCGAATTTTATTAATTTATTTTTAAAATATAATTTTTTTTTTTTTTGTTTTTTTACATGTGTCAAATGGCATAATTATTAATTTCATGAAAATCACAAAAGGGATTAATTCAATAATTTTCAATAAAGTATTAACGAAATTATAATATTTTTATTTCAATTCGATTAGAATTTCATAATTTACAATGTGACATAAACAATTTGAATTTAAATTTCCATAATTTATATAATTTTCATTAATTTTCATTATTTAAATAATGCTATACAATTTATCGATGGCAGGGCAGCACTAATATCATGAAAGTAAATAGACATCAGTTAATTGAACTATACAGCAACTGAGAGGGATACTTATGAAGGTTATATGTACGTCTATATATTACGTCTTCTCTAGTAACAAAACACCTAAAAACAGTTGAATTGATCTTCTGAAGTATCAGAACACTTAACAACAGTCGAGTGGAGACAACTTGAATATAAATTATATCAAATGGTGCTAATATACCTACCAAAGCAATGCGTATAATAACAAAAGTAGTGTTAACCAATATGTCCTGTTAATATTAATATAAATTTTTCCGCTATTAATGTTTTACTTCCGGAAAACTACATCTACATAATATACAAAAATAGAAAAAAATTATTGAACCGATTTTGCATACAATAAGCTCAAACTTCAATTGCGTTTTACTCAAAATCACAATTCGGCGGGTACGGAACAATAATCGTCATGTGATCAAATGTTAAAGACACGTTTAAACCATTTTCTGCCAGAAAAAAAAAACATATCTTGGTTATTAATTAATAAACCATTGATTTTAGGATAATTGATGCTCAAAAAATTCAAATTCGTTGTCAGATTGGAGCTACCTCGTTCCAGAGCCTAGGAAAGGGTGTATAGGTAGAAAGGGTAAACAATAAATGAAAATATAA
Organism: Argyra leucocephala; assembly: GCA_963942445.1. Lineage (NCBI taxonomy): Eukaryota > Metazoa > Arthropoda > Insecta > Diptera > Dolichopodidae > Argyra > Argyra leucocephala. Next base: position 64,669,873 of record OZ012681.1, on the reverse strand, counting down.
TGATAGAGTTAAATAAAAACTTTGTTGAAATAATTAATGAAAAATTTATTATTATAAAATGTTATAAATTATGAAATTTTAACACAAAACCTATTTTTCATGATATTTTTCAAAGTATTTAGTGTGTAAATGAACGTTGCACTTTTTGCACATGAATTTTGCTGGCTTGCTGCACTTTTTCAATTGTCATCGACCATATTTTTCTTCTGTTTGGGTAACAACAATATGTCTGCCTGATTGTTTTGGTAAATTATGAGGCTGATATTCTTCTTGAGATGATTCATATTCAAATTCCAATAATAATTTATCAGCAACGAAAACACAAAAACTTTTTTGTGGCATAGGTTTTTCAGTTTTATATTTCGCTACAAAACAGTATAGCTTCTATGCATTTACTATTGAAGAACTACCAAGACAGCAATCCAAAATGGCCAATACTATTTTTTGCTCTGATATTGCTGCGATAACTTACAGCTCCGTTATCATGCAAATCGACACCGCCCATGTCATACTTGTAGTTATGTAGAAGTAATAGTTGCTGATAGTTGACATAATTCTTCTTTTCTTTCTTCCAGCATTTAACTGCATTCATTGGTTCGATTTGGTCAAAGGTAGAACAAACTGTAACCTCTTTATTATCAGACTATCCACCGAATAATTATTGACAGATTCACACATTATTCACAGAATAATAATTTCTTTGTTGCATCAAATATGTAATCATGCTCATCACCCTGTAATTTTTTATGTTTTAAATGGCGGGTTGTGTTTGCTATTCTATTTTTTCGTATACTGTTCCAGTGGCAAGGACATGTTTTTCACCAAACAAGCACATCAAATAGTATGATGTGAAAAAGTTATCAAAATAAACTTTGTGTCGATATGTTAAATTTTTTTAAGTACATAATAGAATTGTTTCCTTATTAATTTCCTTATTATAGTTGTCGTTGAGCCAGTATATGGTATGACGGGTTGGTTTATTTCTAATAATATAAATATGAGTCAATTTTAAATCTAAAACACTTATTTGAAAGCTAAGAGTCCAAATTTTATTGATGTATTAAATTTTAGTCAAAAATATACAGCTATAACAGAAAAAACTTTTAATAAAAATAGGTAATTTTGCTGTTCGAAAAATCGAACAGCTGCAAATTGATTAAATACTCAATATATTTAAAAATAATAAATTCAAATTTGTTAAAAAACGCCTATCAATGTATAAGTTTTTATTACCAATTGTTAGAATATATTTAAAATATTTAAAAAATAAGCGATCAAAACATTTTTAGGTCATATTGACATCAGAGATTGTGTCCCCTAACAAAAATGTGATTTATATTTGTCAGATCAACCCAAATTTTGACAGCAAATACTTTCAAAAAATTCTGATGGTTATTTTATCTCCATTTTTTCTTATGTTGACATATGAACGTTGGCACCGATATAAATGACAGACTTTTTAAAATCAATAAAATTTCACTAAATTGTATTTTTAGCTATATTTTTGTTTTAAGCTAAATACACAAAAAAAATAATAGTCCTTTTTCTCAAAATTTCAATAACTTAATTATTATTTTTTATATCACTTGATAAAAATTTTTCCAATGAAAAACTCATCAAAAATATTTTACAAGTTCTTTTTAATTATAATACTTAATATTAGGTACAAGTACATATTTTTGTAAAGTTGTTGTAACCATGAAAAATTTAAAAAATTAAAAAAGATAAAAAATCAGAACGTTACTAATTTATCTATTCGAATAATCATGGAAATTATAATTATGTAAAAGCATCGTAAAACAAAAAAAGAAAAACAAACATGTTACAAAAAGGTAAAAAACAAATAAATAAATTGCATTTATGAGCTTAATTACATGAAGTGTTAATTAAACATGTCAAAAAGTTGATAATAACATTGATAATAATATGAAATGGGTTAGATTTAAATTGCAATAGCTTATACAGTATATACATACCTATTTTACCTTTACATTTCAAATGAAATTGAATATTTTAATAATATATTACATAAAGTCTGGTTTTTGTGGCTTTTAATTCACTATGACACAAAAACAAACAAAAAAAAAAAATATTAATTTAAATGGCAAAGAATATTAAAAATTACTTGAACTAATTTTTGTCATAATTTTTCAGCAGCCCCCTAGAGAAAACATTAACCAATACGCAGTAAACATACAAATTAATAAAATTGGAAATCATGCAAAAAAAAAACAAAAAAATATTTTAATTATATATGAGTGGACAAAGTTAATACAATGCATATCTACTTACAAATGCATTTAACCAAAGCACGACACTGAAATTTTGTAATTTTATACAATGTCTAGCCAATTTATTTGAGCACAAGATTTTGACTTTAGATATGAAAAATATTCATTTATATAGGTTTTGAAACCACATTCATGACCATCGTTTTGTTTAAATTGAATCAAAACTGTTTTACGTTCAATAAAAACAAGCCCTAACAAAATTAAAAAAAAAAAAATTAAAAATAAAATACTTTACTTTTTTAATTCTTTTTAATTACATTGAAAATTAGTTTTCATTATATTTTATATTTTCGCCCTTCAAATTATACGATTATTGAGGGTAAAAAAATCTAAAAAAAAAAATACAATTAAAACCATATTCACCCTCTTGAATTTATTTTATAAATTGTCACCACACCACCACTAATATTTCAAATAATTTTCAAAACAAAAAAATATTTTTCAAAATCAAAAACTCCCACAAAACAAAAAAACCAAAAAAAACAAAACAAAGAAACAAAAAAAAAAAAATTCTTTTGTGATATTTTCATTAGGTATTTATTATGCACTGTGTTGCACTGACTAATAATATTATTGTCTATAGATGTTATTATGTATCTTTGGATATGTTTTTAACGAACGATGTTGTGTTTGCAATTATTGCAAACACACACTCATGCATAATTCCGACTACATGTTTTTTTTTTTTTGATTTTACATTTTAATTTAGAATACCATATAATAAATGGAAAATAAAAAATTTTACTTTTAATTTTATAAATCTCTGATTGGACCTTTTACCATCCTGTCCAATTTATTACCCAATCGGGTTATTTTTAATTTTTATCAATTAAGTATACTAGAATCAAATATTGCAGAACATCGAACAAAATGTTGAGTCAATCATATTGTCTTGTAAAATCTATAACACAAACCGTATCTAATACGAGGATCGTTCAAGTTGTTCAAAGCCTTTACCAGATGTCATCATATTTAGTTCTGTTTATGTTGACACTGTACTGTACAGTTTGAACCTTAAAAACTTGTTATGTCTATAGTTTTTAGAAAAATTTATCTTTTAGTGTTAGAGTAAAATTGCACTCCTGAATAAGGAACAAGCCAATGAATTTTTTTTATTGTTTAAATTTATAGTAAAATGTAATAGAAGTAATGTTGATCTAATGTTGAAAATTATATTTTAAGTAATAAAAATATAATAAATAATAATGTTATGAATAATAATAATATAATTAGTAAACCCTTTACCTGTGCTATTTCATTGGAAAGTAAAAAATTAAAAAGCTGCAAAAAAAAGTCAAATTTCAACCTAACCAGTAGAGACGATTTAAGATTTCTTAACTTAGTCGAGTAAAAAACACTGAAGATGTCTGCAAGTAGTAGACGACGAAATACGCGTATCTAGCATACTAATTAGCAAAATAAAAGAATTTTCGACTATTTTCAACAATAATTTTTATGACAAGCAATATTAAGACATTCAATTTTTTTTATAGCAACAGAAAGCAGAGATCATTTTCTTACCAAATGGATAAAACAGAATTTCATGCGCTTATTAAGCATTATTTTTAGCGTGGCGAAAGGGTGACGGAAACCAAAGAAAAACTTGATAAATATTATCTGGGATTCGCTCTATCGTATTGAACAGTAAAAAATATTTACTTCTGAAATTTAAATACTGTCGTAACAGCAATAACCCTGATAAACATGAGGCTGGTTCAGCAAAACCCGCAACAACTCCAAAAATGATAATATATAAAATGTTTATAATGATCGTCGCTCAAAGATGCTTGAGATTACAAACATGATAAAAATCTCCCTTGCATACAATTTAAGTATAATGTAAAGTATAAAAACGGTTGCCGCATTTGTTAACCCACATTTGTTGGAGGTGACCCTAATATGTCAGGGCCGGCATGTTGGATTTTAGCCCTTATGCCCTCCTCCACCCTCAACTTGTTCGACCCTTTAGATAAAGGCCAATAGGTTTGAGGGTTCTATCCTGCAGAAACTTTCTGAGGTTATGTAGTGTGTTTCCAGCAACCTGAGTCTCAGCCTTGAAAGAGCTAGGCACTCTTCCTCTTCCAAACAGTGTCTACAAGTTGGATCGCCACTTAGTGTTAGTTTCCACTTGTGCTTATTGATGTAGTTATGACCAGTAAGTATGCTCAGTAACTATGCTTCCTACAGTGTACTCTATTGAGAGTTAGCAGGAAGTTGTTTATTTTGGTGTTTGATCTTGGTATATATATTTTGAAGACTCTGTGGCCTTCAATACGCCCCCAAAAGAATGTTTGTTACCCTCTTCATTGTGTTTTCTATCGATAGTTTAATATTACAAATAGATATACCATTTGCCGGTACGGGTCTTAAATGTTTCCCGTCGATGATCTGGCTGGTTCGTCAGCTTTCTTATTTCCAGTCAAGCCACTATGATCCAGATCAGTTGTATCTTGTTTCGAAGCCCTATGAGGTTTAGTGCTTCCGAACATTCTTCCACCAATCTTGATTTGATGAGGTTACTTTCAAGAGCTTTTAAGGCAGCATGACTGTCACTAAAGATTTCAATGACTTTGTTAACCATCTTTACTCTTTAATTGTATTTGCGTTTATGACAAAGATTTCAGCGTGGAAAACTGGGTAGTATTTGCCAAGAGGAAACTGGAGTTCAAGTTGTTACCTTACGAGAATAGATGTATCTGAGAGTTTGGCAATACTTAAACGTAATTCAAATGAGTTTTGTCGTCGATTAATTATTACTTGGTTGAAAGTTGGATACATCATTTCACACCAGAAACAAAAGATTTATGAAAACAATGGATTAAAGGGGGTTCAAGCACTAGAAATAAAGACAAAGTTGTGACGTCTGCTCGAAAGGTTATTGATAATGTTTTCGTCACCTAAATCTGTAACTGAGATCAACTTCTCTATAATAATGACACGTTGGCTGAAAATGTATCACCCGTGAAGGTAAAACTACCAACAAACTTTACAACATCTCACCTTCAATATGTTGCACATAAACGGTTTTTGGCTATCGTGAACACGATTGATACACAAATTTAACTCTATCCTGCTAGATCACCAGTAACAAAATAATACTCATTTAAAATATTGTACCACGTTATACCATGTTTATTTGTAACTTAACGACTTACCAATCTTTGTTTTTTTTATTTATTTTTCTAAAATTTTTTTTTACAAAAACGATGGCTACTTCTTTATTTAACTAACTTTAAACAAATGTTTTATTTAATTTTGGTTCTGCTTAGTATTTTTGATATTTTTCTCATACGTTACAAACTTAACTACTGTATTTTTGATCGTTATTATTTATTTTTATAATAAATTCAAAAAATAAAAAACCTTATAACTAAATAAAACTTAACTTATCTTAGCATAAACTTAAGACTACTTTTTATAGCTAAACTATTTTATCTACTCTCAATGGAGCTTCCTTCAACCATCAGTAATGAACTTTATATCGTTTGCCCCTATCCGGAATGAACATGTCAAATTTTAATTGATCCTGAATTTAATTTTGCTGATCAAAATCAATAATCTTACATGTAGGGGGTACTATAATGAAATAATATTGGAACAAAATTTTGGTTTTGTATGTAACCATTCTTTTCTAGATAAATAAAGGCCTCAAAATCTATGTGCAGGCTCATTTTTATACATTCATCATTGTGATAATATAGATATGATATTAAGCCTCATTCAATCTCATTCACTGAAAAAATTAATAGCATCAATATGACGAAAAAGTACATCTAAGTGATGAAAAATTCATCAATTTTCAACCGATGTAAAGGTTCTTCAATATAATGAATATGAATTCATTACCAACACATTGACACGTAAAAAATAATGCAAAATTATTAATGAACGAATTTAAGATATTAATGAACCAGGTGGCAAAATATACATAATATTGATAGAATAAAAAATGATTCAAATTTTATTGTTTATGATAGTTTATTTATTATTTAAAATATTTACTGTATGAATTCCTGTAAATAAAAATATAAATTGAAAAAAATATGTATTACCATAGAAAAAGTAGTATAATAGAAGTCCAGCGTAGGACAAATTTTTCTGGCAATTTTTTTCAATAGCCTGCCTCGCCACTCTCTTTCTTTTTATTTTTTCTCTCGATACTGCAATTATAATTTATTATTAAAATATAAAACTGTTATTTTATTATAAAAGCAAAAATATTTTTTATTAGAAATCAAATAACAATGAAAATATCCTTTTAATTTTTCATTTTTTGTTATTATTGTATTTGTGTAATTTGAAATTTTTTTCAATTAATAAGTACCAAAATTTCAAATATGGTTATTAGTTTTATCGAGTAGCCTAAGACTTTTAAGAAAACAAATATTTTATTGTTCTCAATCCATGTAATGTTATAAAATAATTTTATAAATGTTGAAATGTTGAATTATGTATATTTATAATTATAATATTATATATATACAATTTTCTTCATTTATCTGAATGTTTGTAAGTGCGACGGAATACTTTCAACACATATACAAATTGCAATATTAATACAAATTGTAACATCATGTAATTGTCTTAAACATAGTATCTGTTTTTTATTGCTTATATATGCCATCTGCCATCTGTCATTTGTCATTTGTCATTTGTCATCTGTCATTTGTCATCTGTCATCTGTCATCTGTCATCTGTCATCTGTCATCTGTCATCTGTCATCTATCATCTGTCATCTGTCATCTGTCATCTGTCATCTGTCATCTGTCATCTGTCATCTGTCATCTGTCATCTGTCATCTGTCATCTGTCATCTGTCATCTGTCATCTGTCATCTGTCATCTGTCATCTGTCATCTGTCATCTGTCATCTGTCATCTGTCATCTGTCATCTGTCATCTGTTATCTGTGTCATTTGCCCATCATTTCATAATGATTGTCTTGTCATTAAACTGTTAAATTTAGATGGCGCCATAGAACTTTTTACTTTTATTATGTCTTAAGAGACATTCAATTTCATAAAAACCCTTTAGATAAAAAATTACGAAAATTAATAAATCTTTGCCTTCTAGCGATAAAATGGTTGTACATGCTCTGATCCTGATCTGCTTTGAAAAAATGATCTTCAACGTCTTGTAGTATGCTTTGGGCTAGAAACATATGCGCCCCTTGGGAATCTTTGATTGTGTATTTGTATTTTAATTTTTTGTAAATTTTTGAATTGGTACCGGGTAACCGTGTGCAAACACAATGAAATGTATAAATTGCAGCTTTGTCTGTAGAAAATATAATTAACTTTACATTATAAAAAATGTTATTTATTTAATAATTTTTTAAAATTTTGAAAATAAAACAAGAAAGTTAGTATTACCGCACTCTTAAAATCTTCTTCTGAAATTTCATTCTATATTCGAAAAATCTGACTTTGACAATGCATCATACAAATGTATACTTTTATTGGGTAAAAGCTTCAATAACTTTTACTTATTTATGACGAAAATAAGAGGTAACAAAGAAAACAAGTTAATTTTAAGTTGTTCCTTATTCATAGAAACATTAATGTTGTCTGTGTACCTGTTAACTAAGATAAACATTCTGTTAATAGGTTCGAACTTATCATAATTTATACGATGATGAACAACATTGAATGTATTTTCAGAACGAAAACGTGTAGTAATATTACGATGATGATTGATCTTATCTTTGATTAGTAAATCAATTTTATCAATCATTAAAATAAATACGACGTCAGCAACTATTCTTCTGGATTGAAGAGTGTTTAAGTGTAAAAGTTTTAGTCTCTCTCTGTAAGGTGGTAAACGTATAGGATCAGACCAAGGAAGGTTTCTTAAAGCGAATCTAAGGAACTTCTTTTGAATAGCTTCAATCCTATTGATATGGTCTACGTAGTTAGGTGACCATACTGGGCTAGCATATTCTAGATTTGAGCGAACTAAAGAAGTGAATAGAGATTTAATTACATAAGGGTCATTAAATTCTTTTGACCATCTTTTAAAAAAGCCTAGTATTGAATTTGCTTTATTGACGATGATGTTGAAATGTTGTTTAAATGATAATTTATCATCAAACATGACCCCGAGATCATTAAAACAACTAACTCTCTTGATAATCTTGTTATCAAGGGTATAATTCGAAATTATCGGAGAAGTCCGACGAGTGTAACTGATTTGAGCACATTTCTCCACGTTCAATTTTGATCCATTGACGTCACACCAGTTTAAGAACAAATTAAGATCTTCTTGAAGTAAAGTAACTTCATTAGTTGACTTAATTGCCTTAAAGATTTTGACATCATCAGCATATATGAATACGCTGCTATTTCTCAAAATTGTTGTTACATCATTAATAGATAAAATGAACAGTAGTGGTCCTAAGTGACTGCCCTGCGGAACTCCATAATTAGCATTGTATGGATCAGTAATAATTGATCTAAAAAGTACATTATATGTTCGGCCAACTAGGTACGATTGAATCCAATTTATGAATGTTGGTGGAAAATTAAGGTTAGCAAGCTTCTTAGTAATAACATTGTGTGGTAGAATATCAAACGCTTTACTCATATCAGTGTATATTACATCAGTTTGAAAACCAGCTTCCATTGTGTTGCAAAAAGAAGAGCAACATTCTACTAAGTTAGTAACAGTTGACCTATTTTTCATAAAACCATGTTGGCAAGAAGATAAAAAGTTTGCACAGGTTTCATATATAGAATCATAAGTCTTTTCAAAAACTTTTGGGATACAAGATAATTTAGCAAAAGGCCTGATCATTATTGAAGAAATAATTTAATAGAAAGTATGAAAAAACAAAAATATTTCATCAATTTTGACGATTGTAATCAATAATTTGATTACCCTATTTATTAATGTGATGCACCTTAAAATTTCATATCTGAAAAAAAAAATTGTGTATATAAAATATTTTAAGAATTTGAATATATTTGTATTTTGACCAAAATAAAATGAAATAAATATTGATGAATCTCTATTCGTTATATGTATTGATGTACAGTTCACAAAGCATCAAAAAATTTTAATGAAAAATTACTTTAAAGGGTAGGTTCTCCTAATTTCGAACACATTCGGTTCTCCCATTTGTCGAACATTTTTAAAAACAAACGGCTGTAATTAGTGTACCCAGCAAAACTTTAAAATTTTTTTTTTTTTTGATAATGTGTCTAAATTTCTTTTAAGAAAGCTTTTTTGAACAATATAAAAGCTTTTACGTAATACAAAAATATTCGTTAGTTTGTGGAAGCAAGTTCGAGCGTGTAGTTAAAATATCGAATCAGAAAAAAAAAATTAGTGGCAATTTAGGAAATGATAAAAAAGGGATGTTCCTAAATTCGAATGTGGTGTTTGGAAGGTGTTCGAATAAAAGACATTGTAAATTCTTTAATAATCCTTTATTCGAGCAGTTAAGAATTGAATCTTCTTAAACTTGACCAAATAACTAAATAATTAAAAAATTAAGGTAAGTTAAGGTGCAAATAACGATTAAGGTAAAAAAATTTAATTTTGCAGAAAAATGAAGCGGAAACGTTATCCACTATACCCTGACTTACACAATATTAGCACCAACTCTATGAGCTTGAGGCAAGCAAGTTAACAATTTGGTGTTACTTATCTTCATGATAGAATTCGGAACAAAGTACCGGATGGTGTCCCAAAAATAGGTCCTAAAACCATTCTCACCCGAAATTGAAGAAAAAAAACTAGCCGATGGGCTGTAGCTTTATCTAAATGTAGTTTTCCACGAAAACTAAATGAATTATTAGATCTGATTCAAAAAATTATCAAAGAAGATAATAGAAAAACACCTTTCAAAAACCAAAGACCAGGGAAGAAATGATATCAGAATTTTTTTAACCGTCACAAGGAGTTATCTCTGAGAACTGCGAAAACAATTATTAAGGCAAGAGCAGCTGTAACAGAAGGTAGCATTAGAAATTGGTTCCTTGATCTACAGCATTTTTGAAAGAGAACAACTATGAAGACATTTTGAAAGATCCTACCCGAATATTCAATGGAGACGAAACATCTTTCAGTTTCGCACCTCAAACAGGATCAGTCATTGCACCTAGATGATATCGTAATGTCTTTCAAGTTAAATTCTCAAACGAAAAAGAGAAATTTGACAGTTCTTTTGGTGTTTGCTGCTGACGGAAGAATTTTACCTCCACTTGTAGTGTTTTCTTATTTGCGACCACTGAAAAAAGTTATAGACACAATGACAAATGATTGGGTAGTCGGACGCTCTGAGACTGGTTGGATGAGATCAGAGACGTTTTACGAATACGTTGCCAACGATTATAATAATCGGCTCAATACAAACAAAATTAAAAACTCTGTCTTACTATTAGTAGATGGTCATAAATCTCATCTGTGCATGGAAGTTAGCGAATTTTGCTCAGAAAATGATATAATACTATACGCGTTTCCTCCTAACACCACTCACATAATGAAACTAGCCGATTTAGGCGCGTTCAAGGGTATAAAGAGCTTTTTTGAAAACTATACTTTTCCATTTCCAGAATTTATATGTTAAATTTTGCTAGATAAATATCCTCCAAACAACTATTTAAGAATGAAGAACTACTGATGATGCCGGAGGACCGATTTTTATAATACGTTTCTAGTTTTGAAAAATAGTCACGCGTATAACATGCAGAATATCTCATCGATCCTAACCTTGATCTTCCAAAATTCGATGCTCAGATCAGTTAGCATGAAAGCATAGTTAGACAGCACTGTCAAGAGTAGGCAATTATCACATTATACGTAATTTATTTGTCTCAAAACCCTACTGTTCTAAATTAAGAATCTGAAAATTCGGGATTAGGAACCCATGTGTTCGACTATTGGAATTTTGCATATTTTCTACATTTTATAAAATATTTATTTTCTCATATATTTTTATGCAAAAAGCTATTAAAATTCGGAAAGTCAACAAAACTTGACATAAGAATTCGTTAAAATAATTTAGTTTTACTCATTGGACTATTTTTGATCGTTAATCATTTTTGAATTTGCCACTAATAGTTCGGCTATAGGAGAACTTACCCTATAAGCAAATTTGTGCATTAATATAATGAATTTGCGTTAATGAATGCTAGTTATCAATATTATGAATAATACTTTTTCCAGTGAATTGATTTATCGACATGCCTACGAATCAAATTGATAAAAAAAAAGTATAGACACTGTTTATATTAGTTAATTTATTTATAAATTTGTTGGAATAATATTTTTTAAAGTTTGATTGCGGTGTTCTATTTTTCCCCACTCAAACTCTAATGCATTTCCGTTCCATTTTTCTAACTTTTTTTCACATTACTTATAAGTGTTCGATAAGCTATCAATTTTACTCTGGGCTGGTTTGTTTTATTGTAAAACAACCATTTCCTTGCCATTAGAGCTTTGTTGCTCTTCAAAATTATCTTATCAACTTGGTTACAGTGAAACTCATGTGTAAATTTAGCGAAATTTCCAAGTACTTGACTTTTTTAATGTTCACAATGTTTTCATCTAAAACAATTATGTTGTATGAATAAGTCCCCTTCTAGTATTTGAGTAGTTTGAAAAAAATTCATTAAGAAAAGACAAAGTAATTAGACCCAACCAAGAGAAGAAAAATAAACTACTTTAGTTTATATGTGAATCTTAAAGTAAAACCTACTCTAACTTACCATTGAGAAAAAAATTTAAGATAGGCAGAGCGTTAGGCAGAAGGTACATGTCGTAACTGCACAAAGCTTAGGTCGGATTAAGAAGTAACAAATGTCCAGAAATAAATCAGCAGACGAAAAAGAAATGCCATACAAATGAAAATACCACATTACCTGAAATAAGCAGCTCTAATATAACTTTCAACAAGCTTTCAATTCTAATCAGAATTAATTTCAAGGGTTTTCAAATTTATATTCTCATAAAAATTAATTTTAAGAATCAAAATTAATTTACGGAATTGGATCTATGGAAGAATTCTTTATCAAGTCTAATTTTTCTTCTAACAAAGCCCCTAATTTAAAGTTTAGCATTAATTACATGACGTATAATATTAAATGTATAATACACAATAATATTATACCAGATGATCAAAGCTTCTTAGCATAACGTTTTGTTTATTAAAAATGCCAAATTTGCAGCTTTCTATAGCTATGGAGTTTTTTAAATTTTAGAAGACTTCCTAGCAACCGGGTCGTGCCTTATTATTGTTATCATATACTATTTTTTGTTAGCCTTTTGTATCGTCACATTTTTTCGATATGATCTCTACAGTTGACTTGAATTGTGAAAACCAGAATAATAAAACAATAGACGTAATTATTTTGAAATATTTAAATATAACTGCACTTCCACAGAAAATACAATACAATAAAATCAAATAACATGATATTCATTGCGTGTACAATTTTAAAATTTTCAGTTTTAAATTTTCATTTTTATTTAGGTTTATTAGAAGAGATTGTAATAAAATTATTATGATGTATGGTGCAGAAATAAATAATTTCATAATGTGAACGTACACCACCCCGTGTGTGTTTATGTATTAGTATATTGGAATTAGGATTATTTCTAGTACCATCAAAATATTTAGAACCATAATTTCTTATCAACATTTTTATAATACATTAATAGTAATGCTGAATTCAAAATGGTTTGCCACCATCAACACTAAAATTTTAATTTAAAAATTTTTATTTGCAACGTGGCATTATTTTATTATAATTGGAGTGAGTTGCGACATTAGGAATAACATTTTTACTTTTGAAATTTTTGATATTAAAGAAATACAATTTTCACACTGCAATAATGGACTTACATTTGTATGTAGCTGGGCTTAAATTAAGTCCATGCTATGGTAGGAGAAAAAGTTTGAAAGAAGTTAAATAAAAAAAAAAAATTGTAATTTTTTTCCCGGACCAAACAAAAGTTTAGAGCCTACACGAATATGAAAGCTTTACAAAAGAGTATTTTTATCATAGTTTTTATTATAAAACAAAAATGTTACCTACTAACATAAAAAAAAGGGAAAATAACATATAGTTACAGATTCTCAGTAAATCAAAAACTTCAGGTGACAGTAGTTTGCTTGGAATTTGCAAACTACTAGTATTGTAAGTTGGATAAATGTCACGAGGGGTGTAGTTTTTTCAGATGAAATTTTAATATTTGTTCAAGTGTACTACTCACTGATACTGTATGGACTATATCTATTGTAGTAATCTTCAACATATTCTGTTAAACTTGTTATCGAATTTACCTTGAAGACTCCTAATCATATACAATTTGCACCAAACGTTTGTCGGAAAATGAACGCAATTTGATGCGACATTTTCTGTACTTAATATTACTTACTTTACTTAGGCGGCCAACAGACCATATAGGTTCTGGGCCCAACTCATCAAAGTCCTCTATTTTTGACGGTCACGGGCGGATTTTCTCTAGTTGAAGATGCGAAATTGTTTTAAGTCCGCCGATACTTCGTCTCTCGAACGATCTGCCCGACGTATTGTACCTTCGGGTGTGGATTCAAAGATTCTCTAGGCTGGAGCATTTTTGTTCATCCGCTGCAGGTGTACGAACCACTGTAGTCTCTTGACTTTAATTTTCATAACTACGCCCACCTCTTTGTACAGTACATAGAGTTCGACATTATATTATCTTTTCCTCCAGACCCCATCGTCGTATTCAGGGCCATACATCCGAAGAAGAATTTTCTTCTCGAATACACCAAGTGCATGCTCACTTGCCTTCGGCAGTGTCCATGTTTCTGATCCGTAAAGTAAAACCGAGAGTATGAACGTTTTGTAGATTTGTACTTTGGCGTTTCGAGAAAGGAGCTTTGAGCCAAGAAGTTTTGATAAACCGAAGCAGCAACGATTTGCAAGAGTTATTCTTCGCTGTACCTCCACATTGATGTCATTTGTGGGATTAACACTGGTTCCAAGGTAGGTAAACTCCGGAACTATCTCGAAATTATATGTGCCGACACGGATGTTTTGACCAATATGATGTTGGGAGACCTTTTTATTTGTCGACAACTTTGTCTTATCCTCATTTACTTTGAGACCCAATCGTTCCGCTTTTTCTTCAATCTGGGTAAAGGTCTCGACGACCACCCGTTGTGATCTGGTGATGATGTCAATGTCGTCGGCATAGCCTTGTAGATTAACAGATCTGAAAAGATAGTGCTGGCCGTGTTTAGTTCCGATAGGCTCACGTTCCAATACTAGATTGAAGAAGTCGCATGATGGTGCATCTCCTTGTCGAAATACGCTACACGTCTGGAAGAAGTCAGAATGTGTTATTGCCAATCACCACAGAATATCTTGTGTTTTCAAGTATAATTTTTGACAATCGGATGAGTTTGGCTGGTACACCAAATCCCGACATAGCAGCGTACAGTTTCCTGCGGTATATGCTATCGTATGAAGACTTGAAATCGATAAATTGGTGGTGTGTATCGATTTGAAACTCATGGATCTTCTCAAGGATTGGTCTAAGTGCGAGCATCTGGTCGCTTATTGACTTTTCTGGGCGAAAGCCGCATTGATAACTGCCAATAACAGCGTCACTTCAGACATTCGCACAAATTGTTAGACAAGATCTAAGATTCGTACTTTATGTGGATTTCCATGATTTAATAAATATATCCACCTCAACGTTATCCAAATGTTTGTGCATTATAGTGTGGATGTTTTCTGTTGTGGTTGTATAGCAAAACGGAGCGTGGCCTGGAACGTTGAGAAAAGCCATATTTCTCTTTTATTTTTTGTAGTGCACTAAGTCATAATATGGGTTGGTTAGTATTACGTTACATATCTCTGGAACAAAAATAATATGTGTTATTTGTTGATCATGCTGCTGATCAAGCTTATAGCTCAATTTTGAGCTACATCTATGACTCTAATAAGAGCTATGTTAAGACATACTCAAATAAAATATTCGGCAGTTGAAATCATCAATCATAATCAGTTTTTTTCTATCTCCTACACAAAGTAGGAGGACATTTTAGTTTATAGATTTGATTTTTAATTTAAAATCATATTTTAAAGTGTTTTAATTATTTAAATTAATATTTATTTTAATATAATAATTATCTATATATAAAAATATATTTATGTTGTTTAAAAATATGATTAAATTTTTTTCCGTACTTTATGTTTTTGTAAAAAATGTTTGTCTAACATTTGGGAAATTCTATAAGATTAATTATGCCTTCCAAAGACTAAAAAAGTACAAGACGTACTAATTGAAGCCGCCATCACATATCAGATAGAGATACCAGAAATCACGATGGCAAAAACTTCAGATATACTTTCAATAACATAATATGATGATGGTGTGAATGCTGAAAGAAGGTATTTTTTTTCGAGTCAAAAGAGGTTCAATTGTTCGTTATACACCAGGTCCATCATTTCTTGCCAAAGAAATCGCATTATATACAAATTTTCCAGAAGAAGTGTGTTCGTACCACCTATCGGACATTAATGTTTAATGATAAACATGCTGAGAAATTAATTCATAAAGTTAATAGTAATCCATATGCTGTTATTTCTGATATTGATGTTTATTGTGAAGTAAAAATGAATCGTTCTGGAACTTATCGTTTTTATTTTATTCATCATAAGGATGATTCATCATCATCAATTAAATATAATGATAAAAAACATTTAGGTGATGGGTCATTTTATATTCAAGTTAAACCAGAATTACATGTTGGGCCAGCTGGTACCAATAAAGTTATACCACTTAATTCAATTCGATGCCAAACAGTATTATCATTATACACAGTCACCTAATCGTTATAACAGTATAATGATTAGGTCATATTGATACGTGGGAAGCAAAATCACGTGTTGTTAAGGAATTTGGTTACAATGTTTTTCATTTTACATCAATTCAAGAATTGGGTAGTTCACGTTCTTGTTCTTCATTAAGAAATCAATTAAAATTTGATCCAGATTTTAGTGGTCTTGTTGAAGTAATGACATTCAGTGTTATTGAAACAATAATAAAGCAGCGATTCACAAACAGCTTAAAATGTACAAGAGTTGGCAGAATATAGGTTTTGATGTTTGTTTTGCAGCATGTTTTTCGAATGTTTTTTGTAGATCAAAAAAGCACAATAAAGCACAATGTAATACCTAAGTGATTTAGACAGGTGTATGTTATTGGTTACACATTCATTACCACATTTAATTCATAACGGACCATTTTGTTACAAAGAATAGAATTCAGTTTTCGTTACACTGTGTTTAAATTACTATTTTGTGAAATTGAATAAACTCGTCTTTCTGTTTGATTTTAATTTATAAACTTAATATTGAAAAACTGAAACAATAAGCAAACATAGTAAAATGTCAATTGCGGAAGATCCAGAAATCAATCAACTCTCAGCCATTAGTTGTTTTCTTCAATTTGTTTGGATAGGTGGCTTGTTGGTTGTATTGTTCAAAACAATCATTACGATATCGGTAATGTCCCACAATATATTTTCAGTATTGTACGTAATTTATAACATATGGCTAATTTGAGACAGTCCACTATTATATTTTTCTATTCATTTTTAATTTTTTTTTACACATATTCAAATAAAAAAAAACATTTTTCTACTTCATAGAAAAACAATTTTCACTAATACTACCCCTGTCTATACAAGCCATATTTAATTTTTTTAGTGTCTTCATTCTTTCATATCTAAGAGAAGGCTATTGACCTCCCTCTAAATTTTAATGTTGCCAACAATTTTTCATTTATTCTTTTACTCCGCCCTATGCCTTTTTGTACACTATGTCCACCGGATGGCGTTATAGGACTGTGATGATGATGATCTTTTATTCAACCAATCAATGGTTGTTAAATTTGAATTTAGTTGACAATGGAGGGAGTGCAAATATTTTTTTTTTACTTCTAAAGTCAGCAATTAATCAATGTCCACCCTTTTGACTGTGGCGATGACTACCATTTCTTTCTTCATTTTAAAAAATTATTTTTATAACATTCATCATTATTCCAATTTGTTTTTGTTGTTTTAAATATTATTTTTAAATTGAACATTTTTATTCCAATTATAATAGAATTGTCTTACCTAACCTAATAAAATCAAATTGTGTGTCGAAATTGTACTAAATTAAATTTTTTTAAATTTTCTATTTTAATTTAATGAATTCCATTAATAGAATTCTGTGTTTGCGTAAATTTATTCATTTTTGTTTTATATAACTTCGTATATAAAAAATTTCCTATAGTTATTTATAGTTCATTTCAGTAATTTAAAACTTATAATTAATTTTGAATTTATTTAAAATTTGATAATGAAGGAATTAATTAAAATTAGAATTAATTGATTTTAACAGCACACTGATAATGGATTTAGGTTATTTGTTGTATATACAATTTAGTTGCGTTAAATTAAATAAAAGTTATTTTAAGTGAAAACTGAAAAAAAAATTGTTAGAATTTGTTTCGTTAAATTAAAGCTTTCATTTGTATTTCTAATAATGAGAGCAGTGGTTCTCAAAACGATTAAAAAAAACATAATTAAAGTTTAACAACGTTTTGACAAACAAAAGTTTTTGATTGTTCAATTTGGATTAAAATTGGTATAATGACATTATAAATTAATTAAAACTCAGCCTTCCTGAAGATGCACATAGATACTCAAATAGTCAAAAATGTATTAATTTTGAATTCAACGCAATTTGACTTAATCAAAGTAGGATATTTAAGATACATAGAAGTAATAGCTTTATAATGACCAGTTATCAAAAATCACCTAACTGTGAAGGTGTATATTACTGCCAGATTTATGCTTGTGCAATATATCATCATTCAGTAGGGTTAGTAAATAACTATTACCTTTTATTAGAAAAATTTTAAAATTAAAACATATATATGATACTTTTTTTTTTTTTTATATTATAATTCCAAATCTATGGGATGAACACTCTAACTGCTTTTTACACAGAGATTTAGAATACACAATCACATAGAATAGCTTTTCTGTAGAATTTTTTTTGTGGTATATCTATTAGTTTAAATGTGGAAAACTATATCTACTGTAGAGTACTTCGCCTTCATAATAGCATAGTTCCACTTTATTATTAGTATACCAAAACTCTCAACTATTTATCAATTATTTTATTCCAATTATTTATGATAAAGGGTACTGAACCAGGTCGAAAAATCCAGAACGCATTTTTTGCCTTCGTTGGGAATCGAACCTGGGACCTTTCGGTTGAAAGACAAGCGCTCTACCTACTGCGCCATCCAGCGTGTAAGTATTAGTAGAGAACAACTTCAGAAAATGTAATTGAAAATTATGAAAATAAAAGCTCGAGTCCCAAGAAAATTCTAAGTTCTTCTGTTGTGCTTGCTGAAATTGGATTTTCACAAATTAAGATAATATTAGATACTTCATAACATTCAAGTAAAGGTTTCATGAAACCATCACAACTGTTATACAAAAAGTTTTTATACATAGAATATGAATTTCGGAAGAGGAATCTGTCCCCTATATCACCACTGCCGCAAATGGGCTTATTGTTATAACCCGTGAGTAATTAAGGATACCTGATTTTGTGATTACACTCGAGTATATCCTCATCAATGGTATGTTGGGTAACTTCCATTGTTCAGGGAAGGCCGTCTCCAAGGCGAAGTTACTTAAGAGTCAGTCCTTCACATTCACAGAGAAGATTTTCAATAGATTCTTCCTCTATTTCGCATATTCTGCACAAGTTTTTTCAGTTAGACCCAATTTGTAAAGGTGTTTCTTTATTCGGCAATGGCCTGTTATTATATCTGCCAAGATACGTACCTGATTCCTATTGAAAACTAGAAGAGTTTTGGTTTTATTGCGCGAGCGTTTAGGCATGAGCATTTTTTCTTGACGAATTTCAGGATCGTTGGCCCAGAAAACCTCAGCTTTTTGCTCTACCCAGGCTTACCATTGCATTTTAGCTGTGCTGAGAGGAATCGCGCAAAACGGACTTGTTATATAATCTGCAGCTTCGTTTCCTGCTATGCCAGAATGTCATAATACTGTGGGTACTAGCACATTATTATGGCATTATTTGTTTTTTTAAAGTTTTAAGTATTTCTAACATACTAACTTTGATGTGATGGTATATGAATCAATAGCAAGTAATGCTGCTTTTCTGTCCGAGAAAATGTATATTTTAGGTTTTTTGTAATTTGTTTAATTCGTTTAATTTGTTAGGTAGGTAAAGCGCCTGCCTTTCAACCGATTCCCGATGAAGCAAAAAAAAAAAATGCTTCATTGGTTTTTCGAACTGGTCTACTCTGGTCTCTATTTACCCTTTGTCATTGCGATATAATAAATGACAAAAAGATAATTGAGAGTTAATCTGGTAACAAATTAAATAAAATGAAACTATTCTATTTAAGAAGGCTTAGTTCCTGACGATAGCAGTAGTTTTCCACATTTAATGAGTAGATAAGCCAGTAACTTGTTGAAATAAATACTCCAATTATTGTAGATATTGTAGTGTAAAATTGCAGTACCGTACTTAATTAAGCAAGAAAAGGTGATTCTACCTAAAATACTGACAAGATCATAAAAAACAAAATAAAACAAAAAAAATTCTCTCGCACACAGAGTTCATTGTGTTTGTGTTTCACAAAGTGGGAAAGTGTGTTTGTAGAATCTAGGCTTGAATGAATATAGCACCGGAAGTCTTTCCATATACTTACTTCCAATCCTACTCTATACATTTTCTTGGAGCCGTCTGTATACCATTCTAATGATCTTTTGTCGAAAGAGGGTTCCAACAATAATTCTAATTTTAATTCTTTAAGCACCATAATTAGAATAATTATTAGATTTCAGATTTAGATTTTTAATTCATTTATTCATATTATAATAAAATACAATACTTAAAATATACATGTACTAAACAAAAAATATAGCTAATAAGAATAAAAATATAGGATCATTCAAATATTCATTAGAATATATTGTGATGAATGAAACTGCAAACAAAAATACAGGCATAAAAATATGAAATGTTGTTGGGTACATACATGGTAAAGTAGAAAATTAAAGCTCACAATTTCAATTTGGCAACAACAATGCAATTAAAATGAAATCAATTATAAAGCTATATAAATAAATTGTATCTATAATTTATGTTTTTCAATTAGAATTGACATATGTCATCAATTAGAAATATTGGAGTTGTGCATACATACACAAGAAATACGAGGAATTGGCTAATTTTAAAACAAAAATCAGGAACAGTTTAAATTAGTCAATTCTATTTAAAATTTCAACTTATATATGAATATTTGTCACAATTAGAATTATTCATCTTAAGTAGGCATACACTCTAATAGCACAGTTTAATCATCTGCCAAAATTACACAGCATATAATCTAAGTTGTCAGAGACAACTTCAACAATACAACCCACATCTTAAAACTAGTATATATACATAATAGTAATAAAACTAAACAAAACAATATTGTTAAAAACACAGTCTAGAATTATACTACAACACCTAATTGTGACAACATACACAAAACTTTAAAAAAGTTGTAAATATCAAAAATGTAACAACCCTGTACATTTTAAATACTAATAAAACTCAGATTTTTTCGATACTCTAGCCCAACATTTCTGGCAGCAGGAGATTACAATTCCAAGCATACATACTGGTGATCCAGACTAATAACTCCTAAAGACAGAAAATTATGGTCAACGATAACGAATGCTGGCTTAGACATAATATCATCTGGTCAACCAACATACTGGCCCACAGATAGTTGCAAAATACCCGATCTTATTGATTTTGGAGTTCTTAAGAATATAAAAAGAGAACAACTAAACGTTAAGCCATCACTATGCCATACACCTACCATAATTGAAATAAAATCCATGACAAACATTGTAAATAAAATATCTACTATCGTAACCAATAAAAACACCAATTGGTTGAAATTTCGTAAATTTATATAGGTGCGCACATTCAAACAAAAATCCCATTAAGAAACAACCAGAACATTGAGGTAGCAGTATTGAAGTTTTCCGAACTTATCATTTCAGCAGGCAAAGCAGCTACACCTGTTACTAATAACTCTACAAAGAAAGTTGTAGTCTGCCCAAATGAAATAGAAAATTTACTGAGAGAAACGAGGAAAATAAGAAGGAAATGGCAACTTTACAGATCTCCTAATCTTAAAAATGAGCTAGCCATCTGTTGCAAAAAATTGCGAAAGACACTTAAGGAAATAAACCTAAAGAACTTCCATAAATAATTAGAGGGCTTAGTCCCAACGGCAGCATCTGAATACTCATTATAGAGGGCAGCCAAAAACCTGAAACGCCCTGTTGCAGCAGAGGTACCCATTCGATTATTGAGCTAGAAGCGATACCGAAAAAGGAACTCCATTCGCAGATCATCTAGCAAAAGTATTCACACCTAATCAATCTCCGACAACTCCTCTTCCAGCGTTAATCTTAGAGTCGACTTAACCACCATCTTTAAGATCCAAAAAAAGCACCAGGCTACGACCAAATAACAGGAAGGATGATTGTTGAATTGCCTCGTATTGCAGTTATATTCACCTGATGAATAAATTTAATGCGGTTTTTCGCGCAGGATACTTCCCAAAAGATTGGAAGTTGTCACATATCATAATGATTCCGAAACCAGGAAAAGACAACACAAAAGTGACATCGTACAGGCCAATAAGCTTATTAACAATCCTTTCTAAGCTGTTCGAGAAACTGTTGCTACTAAAACTCATACCCACACTTCTGCAAAAACAACTGATACCACCACACCAATTTGGATTTAGAGAAAAACATAGTACCACGGAACAAGTTCATCGAATAGAGTAACTTACATAAGGAAAGCATTTGAAGAAAAATAATACTGCTCAGCCGTTTTCATAGACATAGCCCAAACCTTTGACAAGGTATGGTATGAGGGCTTAATCTTTAAGATAAAACTATTTCTACCTACAAATGTTCATCAACTTCTAGAAAACTATTTATCTAGCAGGAAATTTAAAATTAAGTATAAAAGTTTCACATCACGTACACAAAATATCCAAGCTGGTGTTCCCCAAGGAAGTGTGTTGAATCCAATCTTGTATTTGTTGTATACATCTGACATGCCACTCAGCAGTCAAACCTTAACAACTACATTCGCTGATGACTCAGCAATACTAAGTAACCATTCTAACCCTAAAAAAGCTACTAAATATCTACAAGATCACTTAAAGATGGTTGAAAACTGGCTAGATTACTGGAAGATTAAAGTTAAGGAATCCAAATGTGTTCAAGTAACATTTACATTAAGAAAAGAAGCGTGCCCAATGTTAAAAATCAACAATCATACTATTGCTCAGAGCAACGAGGTTAAATACCTGGATATTCACTTAGATCGCAAATTGACATGGAGTAAACACATAGCAACAAAAGTAACGCAAAGCAAACAATATGCACTGGTTACTTAATAAGTAGTCAAAACTAAGATAAGAATAGAAAGTTCTTCTGTACAAAGCAGTCATTATACCGATATGGACTTATGGAATTCAAATATGGGGCACTGCTTCTCCATCCAGTGGAGAAAAACTACAAAAAATTTAATCAAAAGTCCTAAGGAGGATCTCTGGAGCCCCCCTCCGTGCAAACATCCACAGAGATCTAAAAATTCCGATGGTCAGCGAAGAAATCGTCAGATATAGTCGAAACTATCTACGAAAACTGGAAGGTCATCCAAACCCTCTAGCAAAAAAAACTAACCACAAACAGAGATCATATAAGACTTTAAAAAAAGGATACAAAAGATCTAATCAATCTATAATGTTAATTACTTTTGTTATTTTTATCTTTTTATATTTTATTTTTAATTTTTGTTGTTTTTATTTATACTTATCACTGTTGTATAGTTAACTTACTTTGTTCAATAGAAAAATCAATGCAATGGCAGAGATTTTCCAATTCTTTAGGCTAAGTTTTATATAAATTACAAAAAACAAATTGAGAGTATGATTTGATAGCCAATTGGGGAATAAAATGGAACAACGCCATTTTAGAAGGGTTAGTTTTATATATTTTTTTTTTTATTGAAAGTAACTGGGGTAATTACCTTTCCTTATATTAAGCACGCTACTACAATTTTTACTACATCCTTCTAATATTTTTCGAGTATTTATTTATTCATTTTAACAGTGAATCATACAGATTAATCTGATGCAGGCCCATTTTAAAGGTCCTTTTCCCTTTCAAAATGTGGGCCTTTATTAAATTACATTAATTGTTTGCTATAAATTTTTGTATATTATACTTCTCTTATTTTTATTAGTTTTTATTATTATTTTTATTTATTATATTTTTTGTTTTTATTTCAGATAACTTAACAATATTAATTATAAAATTATGTATAAGAAATTATAAACTAAAATAGAAAGAAAACTTAATATTAATTTATAGATTAGAGATGAATTTATAACCTACATTTATTGTAAACATTTCCAAAATATTATAATTTTAAAATTAAATTTTTTTTTTTATTAACTATTTCTAAAATTGCTAATATACTTTTTAAGTTTGTTTTTAAATATTTGCAAGTTTTCACTATTTTTAATTTCTAAGGGTAGAGTGTTGAAAAGTTTTATAGCACTACATTTTAAGCTTTTTTGTTTTTTGGATGTTCTAGCTTTAGGTATTTCAATATGTTTTCTATTTCTAGTAAAGTAATTATGTATATTTTCTCTATTTTTAAGAATTAATTTTGATTTAAACCTATTATTTAGAATATTGTATATGTATTTGCATTTCTCAAAGTAAATTAGTTGGCTTATATCCAGTACATTAATAGATTTGTATAACTCCTTAGTACTAGTTCTGGGGTTTAGTTTAAATAAACTTTTTAGCGCTTTATTCATTACTGTTCCAATCTGTTTTACATGAAAATTTGAACAGTGACTCCAACTGCAGCATATATTATACCTAATGCTTGACAAGATATGCCCATTATACACAAGTTTGGCTGCATAATTAGGAATACCTTTATAGCTACACTTATTGGAATGATTTTTTGTTTCATTTTTTTTATATGTTTGTCCCATTTTAAATTTTCATCAATTATAATTCGTAAATATTTAATATTGTCGACTCTCTGTAATATATTTTCTTTTACCTTAAGTGTAATATTATCATACTTTTTATTCTGGGTTTTAAATATTATGTAGTTAGTTTTTTAGCATTTAAACATAGTTCAATATAATCCAGCCAATTGCATAAGGTTTTTAAGTCTGCATTTAATATAACTTCTAACTCTTTTATCGTTTTAGCTTTTGCTATCAGATTTGATGTATCTGCATAAACATTGTAATTTGATATGAATTGAGTTTTAGGTATATTCATTATGTACAGCAGATATAACAGTGGTCCTAGAAGAGAGCCTTGCGATACCCCTATTTCTATAGTTACCTCGTCGCTAAATACTTCATTAATATTAACGCATTGAGTTCAATTTGTTAGGTAACTTTCCAATAAGAGATTATTTATTCCTCTGATTCCCAATTTTTCTAATAAATCAACTAATCTGGAATGGTTCACCACATTAAAAGCTTTAGTTAGATCAATAAATACAGCACCTACATCGAAACCTTCATCTAATTCATCATAGATTTGTTCCAAGGTGGAAGTAATTGCTGAATCTGTTCCACTATTTTCCGAGAAACCGTATTGATTTTTATCAAATCCCATTGTTTGTGTAATAAAATTTCTGATTCTTATGTTAATTGTTTTGTCATATACTTTTGATATAGAATTTAAAATTGAAATCGGTCTATAATTATCACATACTACTTTGGATCCAGATTTATGGATTGGAACTATAAAGGCTTTTTTCAATGAATCAGGAAATATTCCTTCTATAAAACATATATTTATTATGTTAGTTAAGGGCTGCTTTATAACATTGACCAATTCCTGTAAGTCTTTCACTGTTATTTTATCTAATCCTGGAGTTGCATTTTTATTTAGTTTCATGATAAATTTTGGTAAATTTCTGGTTCTGTGACTGGGTTGAGAAACATGGTTTTATTATTGTGCATATTATATGAAATATTATTCACAGTACTGGTTTTTTGGATATCTTTTAGAATGCATTCACCTATTTCATTGAAGAATGTATTTATGGTCTCCGCCGTTTCACGTTCACTATTTGTTTTTTCCCCATTTTTCTTTATAACTTAAGTAATATCATCCGTTTTCTCAACTTTATTATTTCCTATAGTATTATTTAGTATTCTCCAAAGTTTTCTAGAGTCACTTCCAGCTTTTTCAATGCCAAAAGCATAACATGTTTTTTTTAGATTCTTTTAATAATCTTTCTACTTTTTTCTTAAACTGAATGTATTTTACTCTTTTTTCATTACTGCTTGGGTCTTTTTTGTGTGCTGCATATAATGATTTGCGAACTCTTAGTTTTTCAAAAATAATTGGAGTTATCCAGCTATTATCTTTTAATTATTATATCTTTATTAATTATTGTATTATATTTGAAACGATTTGGTTGTATTTAAAATTACATTTTCCAGTAGATAATTTTCACTATTTGAAAAAATGTTCGGTTATCGCGGGATTTGAACCCGAGCTCCTCGATGTTTACATTACTATACTCGAGTGATTTACAACTCGTCTATACCGAGGCCACTTTTTTCTAGTATTTATTTTTAAAATTTCTGAAATATCAATAACTGATTAAATGTGTAAAATTACTGCTATTGATAAGCATTCTTAGATAGCGTAATTTCATTTTATTCAATTAAGTACTTTGTACTTTAAATTATTTTTTGCCATTTATTTTATCCCAATGACAAAGGGTACTGGAACAGATCGCATACCCTAAAAACCATTTGTTGTCTTCATCAGGAATCCAACCTTGGATATTTCGCACAGCGTTACCCAGCGTGTGATAATAGTTTCTGACAATAGTAATAGTTTTCCACATTTAATGAGTTATTGATATTCTAGAAATTTAGCAAGCTTAAAGCTCAAAAAATATCAAACTTAGAACATAGTAAATATTCCAGTACCATGCTTGATCTATTAAAACAAAAATATTCAACCAACTAATTTTTTTTTCCATTGTTTCCATTGTCTGATTCTATTTAATAACCTTCAACTCACCCACACGTACAATATACATATTATCAATTATTTATCTATGCACACCAATCACTTAATATCAAATTATTCTCTCTTTAATGTGATAAATCAAAGTTATTCTATTTTATCATTTTCTTGTTGTTTATTTTTTTTTTTTTTGTCTTTATCAGATTATTATTATTTTTCTTTTTGTTTTTAATTTTTTAAACTACTTATGATTATTGTTCTATAATCAAATATGACACATATAAATATCAAATAAAATGTACACATACATATTATATAGATGAACTTCAATAAAATGACTGATGTTGAATAATATTAATATTTCAAACCAAAAATCTGCCAAATGCATCTGCTACCAAATTGCTACACATAACAGTAAATTGACTCCGGAAAAACAAAATATCATAAAATAAAAGCAAAAAAAAAGCAATAAATTAAATAAACCAAATATAAATATAAATATATCAAAATATCATCAAGGACATCAAGGACGAGAACGAACAAAGTGAAAAAAAACACACACACAAATCCAGTAAAAATTAAAATAAGAAAAATAAAAATATCCTTCCGCATTTCCACTGAAAAAATTTTTCACTCTCAAACATTATAAAAAATATAGCATAATAACAACAACAAAATTCAACTTGAAGAATTAAAAAAAAAAATTGTTAACAGTTATAAAAAACAGTTATAAAAAATAAGAACGAAATAAATGAAATTATACAAGATACTAATATATGAAAATAACATCCTTAAAAAAAAATATTATGTAACTGTGAATTTGCGACTTCACAGTTACATAATTTTATGCTCTCATCGTAATCATCATCATCATCATACACCAAAAGAAATTTAAATATAAAGTAAATTTTACTCTACTGAACAAATAAGCTATCATTCAGTGTAAATAAAATAGCATTCTAACATATCAACACTAATACTGATATGTATATATATAATATATATGTGCAAATATTATATATATCATATATAAAAAAGGAAAACTTTAGTGTTATTCAACACAATTTCAAAATTAAATCGTTTTAAATGATAATAATAAAAATAACTGTAAAATGTTTTTAGAATTTAAAGCCAAAAATTTTGAATTTTAATAATATTTATTAAAGGAATGGTAGTAATGGTATTTACAAAGGGCGTGAGAATTTTTTTTTTTTTTTTTTGTTTTTTTGGAGGACATAATATTATTTTGCGAAACATGAAGTGAATCGAAAAACAATGAAAATGAATGGAAATCAAATACAAATAAAAAAAAAAGATTTTTACTTATTTTGCGAAAGTTCACTTAAAATGTTCGTGTGTGCAACATTTTCATATCAGCCTCGAGATTTTATTTTTAATTCTTTTTTTTTTTGTTTTTTTTTTTGAAGAATGTGTTGTAAAATTTTTAGAAAATTATTTACAAAAATTTTACGTAAACATAAAATCGATAACGAAAATTTCTATGATGGAGTTTTCTTTATTTTGTTGTTGTTGTTTAAACATTTTTTCTTTTTTTTTGTGTTATTTTATAATATTTTCGCGTACACGAAAATTTCTAATAAATCATCTGTCGAGGTTCTTCTCATGTTCATTTTTGCATAGTATTTTGTATTTTGTTAATTTTGTTTTTTTTTGTTTTGGGTCTTTGGAGTCACGTTTGCAGAAACGGCACATATGACGAGTTCATTCGCACATTTACACCATTACTTCTCATCTTTTAAGGTTGTTGTTGTAGTTTTTTTTTTAAATAAGAGGGACAAAAAATTTAAATTTTTCGATTATATTTACACAGATACTATGAGAAGAAATTAAAAATCTAAAATGTGTATTTTATAGAGTTTTAATTCGTTATGTTTGTATAGTTTAACTAGAAATAATAGTATTAATTAAGAAGTAAATATAAAATATCCAATTTGAGCTTATCTTTTATCTTTTATTTATCATTTAATGTTGAAAAAGATTTCCCAGCTTATAATATTAGGGTTCAATTTACAAATTAAAATGTAGTTGAGAAGAAAATTGTATTCCTGATATTCATTAGCATTCTTCTCTTGGTTTTTACTGGCAATGGAGGCTAATAAGTAACGTACTTTTATTATGGTTAAACCCGATGGGGTCCAACGTGGTTTGGTTGGAAAAATTATTGAAAGATTTCAACAAAAAGGATTCAAATTGTTGGCAATGAAATTTACGTGGGCAACAAAAGACCATCTAGATCCATTCCATTCTTTAATGGTTTAGTAGAATATATAAATTCGGGACCAGTAGTTTGGATAGTATGAGAAGGTATGAATGTTGTAAAAACCAGATGCTTGGTGCTACAAATCAAGCTGATTCAATGCCGGGAACAATTCGTGGTGATTATTGAATACAAGTTGGTTTTAGTTGGTTACTCTGGGAAATTGCAGAACTATCTAAAAAAATTTAATAAATAGTTAATTAGTTATTTTCAGAGATGCCAACATTTACTGTCATCAATTTTTAAAACAATTGGATACATCACAAACAGTAATTATTCAACGAGTAAGCTCGTTACCATATGACACATCTAGAAATAACTAAAACATGGGTTTTTTTTACAAACTTTTAGAGCTATAAAACAATATTACTTTTTTAATGATTTGAGCCTTGCTTTTGGAGTACATCGACTATAGCGATTCGGTAAAACACAAACTGAAATATAATATAATAAACTTACCATTATAACTAGTACTCAGACAACTAAAATAGCTGTGTTTCTATAAGTTAGAGCACTTTACTTATTCTATAGATATCTCGTAGGTTTAGTCATTTCGTTTAACGTTTATCATTTGTCATTCGCTCAACACTTCGTTTTCATTTGCAATTCGTTAGCCATTTCATTAAACGTTTCCTCCGAGGAACCAGACAAGCATCAGGAGGTCACCCTACACAGTCCAAATTCCTAGGTGGCTTAAACTGGCTATGAAAATTCGTTTGTAGTACAATTTTCTCAAATTTGGCACCATTTGTCTCTACTAATAAAAGTAACATTTTTCTTTGAGCAATTCTCAATTAGACCAATCTGTGAATTTGGTTATAAAGGTATCGTTTGATGTCTAATGTTTGGCTTAACTAAAAAAAAAAGAAAGAAAAACAAATATGTTTTGGTTATAAAACAATACTTTCCCAATGATTACAGCCTTACTCTTACAGATTATATGAACTTTCGGTTAATACAAAAGAGGAAGAAAAGAAAATTAATTGATAATTATTAAGGCTCACTTAAACTGGACGCATCCAATTAGAAAAGAATAAATATTATCGATGAGGAGTTCAATGTAGACCCGACCTTTTCAAATAATAACAAATCTGATGGATTACTCTAATAAAGAATGTAGGTACAACTGGAGCCCTGTTGTTGGAAACAACAAGACAATTTTTTAAAAATTAATTTGCATCATATTCGATGTGAAGGATTGTTGTTCTCTAATTATTATTGTTTTACACTAATCTCTGTAAAATTATATTTTTATTATTTTCTCCGAAATTTTTACAAAATATACTCATCAATTTAATACTTACCATTTGTTAATGAATATTAAGTCAAGAAACTGATAAACTATGATTTAATTCAGTTTTGGAGTTTAAGAATATTATTTTCTTTAAGATGAGTCAGTAAGGGATACTATTTACAGTAATCCCCCAATTTACGAACCGGATATGTTCTGTGAAAGTGTACGTATATCGAAAATTCGTAAAGCGAGCCCAATATTAGAATGACATTCTATTGAAATAAATAGATACGTTCCAGAGATTCAAAATATTTGTAAAACGAGATTCATATTAGTATAAATTTGTATTAAAAATACATTGATGCGTACCCAAAATGCTCGTTTGCTCGAAACATTTAAAACTGTGAGATTAGAAAATAAAAGAAAAATTACATTTTTCATTAAAAAAAAAAATTTGATATTTGATATTTGAAGAAAAAAATATTAATTATAAGTGTTATATTTAATCTGATGTGTTGTTGGTCAGTCCTCTCACCCAGTAGATTTCTCAATTGAAATAGATTCTACTTCTTCTTATTTTATCTTAATTGCTCTTAATTGAGTAAAATTGTACAAACAGTTGATGTAGCAAGGCTTAAAGCTTTTCCTATTTCATTATTTTTCTCACTTGCTTCGAGCCGTCGTAAAACATCCAACTTTACCTTCAATGCAATCGTGAATCGTAGTTCCTGTTTGTTTACCAGAGATTTTTTATCTTATTAAATTAGTTTTCACAGTTTGGTTCGTAATAGCGAAATTTTCATTCCTCTAACGAATTTTGTACTTTACGAATGATCTTCGGAACTTTGAAATTTCGTAGAACGAGCCTTTGTAAATTGGAGGATTACTGTATTCTAATTGATTCACAACTATACGATTTTCAGCACGGTAGAGATATCCCTCAAACTCCCTCTGCCGCAGTTAAAATGATATAAAGCGATTTTTGAGAACTTCCTTTGAATATGCATAACCATGGCTAGAGTTAGATTTGGCTACACTGGTTAGCAAACTTTGAGTGTAAAATTAGTATTGACTATTACCAGTGTTGGAAAAGTAAATTATACATTTAGTTTTTTATACAGTTGTTTACATGTAAAGAACCTAGTAATTTACTACGATGTTTTTTTTTTGTGTGTGTAAGCAATGTAAATAACGTAAACAACTCAAAATAAATAATTTAACTGCAACATTTGCATATCAATAAATGAAAACTTAAGAATATGAAGTGATTAGGTTCAAGAAATAATTAGAATCACAATTTGCTATGAACCTAACTTACAATTTATTGAGATATCTACCCTTACAATCTATATTCTATATACATCAATCATTTACCCCGTATACATGATAGCTTCAAATAAGCTTGAAGTACGCTTCGACATCATATTATATACACTAGTTTTTCGAAATCAGCTTCACTCAAGCCAAACTTAAAATTGAAAATTTGCGCAACAATGCGCAGCTTGAGAACTTGAGAGCTTGCGTTTACATTTAATGTTAAAAATTTTAGAAGTTTTGTTAATATTTAGAGTGAATTTAAAAAATAGAAGATTTAAAATAGTGAAAATTTTAATTGTTTTGTTTAATCTTTAAATTTATATAAAGTTTTACAAATTCTAGGCATCAAAATTTATGTCACCAAAAATACACATGTCAAACTCAAGCTATTTTCAAGCTGGTGAAAGGTAATACACCACTTGAAATTTCAAGAAAAGTTCAAGTTAAATACTTAATCTATCTTTCTGTTCTAATAATTTGAACTCCACCAAGACCATCGTTCAGCCCGTTTTTTTTTTGTATAATCCATTACAACTAGATTAGAATTTTTTATAATAGATCAGAACGAATCACTTTCAAAGTGTTAGTCGAACTGTCAAAAAAAATAATTTTACAGTCATTTACAGTTGTTAACCGTTATTTACAGTTGCTTACAGTTGTTTAGAGTTGTTAACAGTAATTTAAAGTTATTTACTTGTATTTTACACTTCTTTACATCAAATATGTAAAGAATCATAAAAAACGTCAATTTACGTGTAAAATGTCAACACTGACAATTACTGAAAATTAACAATTAG
Organism: Argyra leucocephala; assembly: GCA_963942445.1. Classification (NCBI taxonomy): domain Eukaryota; kingdom Metazoa; phylum Arthropoda; class Insecta; order Diptera; family Dolichopodidae; genus Argyra; species Argyra leucocephala. Next base: position 64,637,811 of record OZ012681.1, on the reverse strand, counting down.
AAAAATTAATAATAAATAAAACCGTTATCTTTTAATATAATAAATTATATGAAGTATTTATAATCTTATATTTAAAATATTTGTAGATTATAAATTTAAATATCTAATTCATAATACCGAGCCTGTAATAATATAACTAAACAAACTAAATTTTTTTTGTAATACAAAAAAAAACAGACGAAAAAAAATGTTTTCAGGATAATTTCCTTTCTATCGCAAAGCAACCGAAATAAATTGGTTTCAGTCCAGAATGTTTACTGATGACTAACAAAAAAAAAAAAAAAAAAATTCTGAATGTTAATTCTTACAAGTCATATAGTTTTGGAGGAAAGCTATATGCTATTTTACTGTCTCTATAGTTCAACAATGAATTTAATATGTGTACGTAATTGTGACATTTTATTTGATCTGACAAAATTTAAAGTTTTTTGTTTAATTTGTGTTTTTTTTTTTTTTTTTTGGTTTTCATTTTGGCTTTTGTCACAAGTGCTAAAATTTTGAATTTTGAATGGAATTTGAAATATTTTTTGAATTTTGTATTAAACATATAGTGAATACGAATATGAAAATAACTGAACTGAATTATTTAAGTTGACATTTTTATGTTCTTTTTTTGCGCGGTAAATGTTTCAATAACAGTTTTGGAATTGCATCTAACACAATAAAAATGTATTTTCGTTAAAGTCAAAATACAGAAGAGAAATGGAATTTTAGTATATAATAGCTAAGAAATTGGATGAATTATTATTATTGTTGCAGAAATAAATTATTTTTTGAATTGAATACGAAATTAAATTTTGAAAATACTCAACTGATGTGTTAAGCGTATTTAAAATTTTTTTTATTAAAAATATACAAATAAACAGCGGTTATAATTAAAGTCTTGCAAATATTGGAATATAATATTTGCAATTAAAATTAAATTAAATAAAGCATCAAAATAATTATAATTAATAATAATTATAATATTGTGTACAATCCTTAGTTAAACAAAATATACTAATTGAAATGAGTTTTTGGTGGAAATGCAACTTGCTGAATTCGAACAATAGTATACGCAATTGTTCATTAAACTAAATTGAACTGCAAATGATGGTTCTTTTGTTATTCTATTTGAAGAAAAATTGATCATCTTCTTGTACAACGTTTGTCTATCATCAATATTAGACTAACGTTCAAATCATGTTTTTATGAGTTGAAGCAAAATATACGTATTGATTCACAAAATTAAAAACCCATCTATTTCCCGTCTGGTTGATTTTGGAAGAAAAAACACGGTTCTTCTGATGAAGATGTTGTATCAACGTAAGACCAATTAACCATATCAAAAGAATAGCTGGAGTTGCTAGCTTCCCAAACATATATGTCTTAAGTAGAAGATACGCTACTATTTAAGGACGAAAAGGACATTTGAAGATATCCTTGTTGTTTTGATGTTTTTATATAAAAACTGTTATATCTGCTGATCTAACAGATAGATATATATTCAGTTATAAACTCTAGAAAGGTAACGGCCTGGAGTATATTTTAACATTTAATTGATGATGGGTGCTGCCGTTATGGAATAATTGTAGTTCAATTTAGAAAACTTTGAAAAAAAAAAAAAACAATTTTTATTTTCTTTCTTGAAAACCCAATTTTTATTTTCTAAACTATTTTCTAAACTATCGATGCAGACGAATAATGTATAATTAAATTATGGGAAAATAAGAGACCTTTCCAACAGTATATACCTAAATTTTGGAGAGGTTTTATATTAAAATTTTGAGGTATTTGGTTTGTCAAGAAAGAAAATAAAGATTGTTGTTTTTTTTCAAAGTTTTCTACTTTGAACTAAAATATCTCCACCACCAATCATTTTCAAATAAATATTAAAATATACTCCAGACCGTTATCTTTCTAGAATATATAACTGAATATATATGCATACTAATAGGTATACAAATATAACAGTTTTTATACAAAAACAACAAAACAACAAGAACACTTTCAATAGTCCCTTTTTTCATATCAATGTCATTGCGGACATTATGCCTTTTGCAAAATCATTTTGCAGCATCACTCCACTTTGTATTTAAAACAAAAATTTAGTGGACTACAAGTTTATGTTTATACTGACCATATGCCAGACTTTTTTTTATTTAGTATTAACCTATTTTAGAAATTGTATCCAATCTATGTAAGGATTATTATTGTTGGTACTAACAAGTCAGTATCGTGGTTTCGAATCCAAATTCGGGTGCTGATGGCTTCAGATATGATCATTTCAAAATGAAGCAGGAAATTATTAAAAGTGGATGAAAATCTGGATTAAACTCTGAATAGTTATTACTATTTAAATTCATCAGTAATAGACAATAATTTTTTCACCATGACCTACAATCATCATCCTATAAAGTGTATCTATCTACTTACCTAAAAAGTGAAACAAAAAAATATCTGGAACATAATGAAAATGAACACGTGGAACAGAAAAATTAAAAAAAAATTTGATTATACTAATTTTAAACATACTTATCCATACTTTTAGTAAGGAGTATCAAACATTTTCTTAGAACTAAATTTTATAAATCTAAAAATTTAGAATAACTTTATAAATCTCATATTTTTTTTGATGATGATTTAAAACTTCACACATGCAGCTTGTTAAGTCAAAGTGTACTACATCATTTTAAATTTTTTGGATTCTGTTGGACCGTTTCTGAATCTAAGACAGCCAATGAGTTGTGAATTAATTATTATTGTTCCTAAATTATTTTTTGAATTACGACGACGACGACGTGCAACAATACTATTTAACAATTTATGACAAATCCTGTGAATAATTTAATGATATATGACTGTTGTAATGAAGGACTCTACATTTGTTTTCTAACTTTACTTTTATTTGTTTATTTTTCTTTCTACTGTACTTTCAATCATTTTTTACACAATATTTTGTTACCAATATCGTGTGTTCACAGCCCTAGCTTACTTCAAGTGATTCTACAACGTGTTCCACTTCCACTTAAACTTTTCCGATTTATAAGTAAAATTTCAATTACTTATGATTGAAAAACCCTATATTTTTATAACTGAAAAGTTATTTATAACTGTAAAATTACCCGAAATTACAAAATTCTACTTTATAATATAAAAAATTATTTATGAATTCAAATTGTCCGACTGTCTTTACACAAATACCATACATCCTATACAAATTCATTTTAATTCCTTCTCACGGCAATTTTCCAAATTTAACTTTCAAAATATCAACCATAAACGAATAGGTTACAACCTTTAATTTGTTAAAATATTTCAACTTAACTTTGTCATACCATTAATTCTATAATAAATTAAATTCCAGAGGCAGGATCTGAACATCTCGTAAAATTAATAATTAACCTAATTTTAACAGCTCAATTTTATCTAATCACCTTCAAGAACATAACAAAACAAAAAAAAAAAAAAAAAACACGGTTGATGGCAATATCAGCGTATTACTAAAATGAAAAAAAATATTTCATTTCTTATCATTTCCTTATCAAAATTTCTATCTGCGTACATTTATAAGAGTAAATGTTGTAATATACCAGCTACAAATTTATTACAACCTGACCAAAATGCTTTATGTGTGTTTCAAAATAACAAAAGAAAAACAAAAAAATATATAATTTTTGTGAATTTTAGCTACCTACCACAATCGCAAAATATTCATTTTACTATAATACTGTCATATACTACACCTACCTATAATCTACACAATCAACTCATAATAATAATATTTAACATTAAAAAAAAAAACTTAACAGTAAAAAAAAATTAAATTAGCTGAGATAAAATTGCACAATCTGATATATTATTTTATGGTACCTACATGCGTTAAGCTCATTTCTTGTAATTTTTTTTATTTTTTTTTATTTTTTCAGTTTTTATATTTTATGGATATTAGTATGTGTGTGTGTGGTATATCTGTGTACACTCTACCTACACTACAAACAGTACTATATACTGTTGTACTACATTATAGTCCTTCTATAAAAATAATATTGTGTGTTAAATCTTAAGCTAATTTCAATATAAAATATTAAAGTCACGTAAATGTTATGAAATTTATTTTATGTTAAAAAAAAAGTAAAAATAAAAAAAATAAAATCATATATTCACCAATGAAATATAAAAAAGCAAGTCCTTATCCAACACAAATTCTTATACAAACAAATACTGTAAATGTCTATAAGACAATGAATTGATGCCTTTAGTTATTAAATGGAATTATATATTTTAGAGTTATAAGTAAAAATGTAATATTATTACTATAAAGAATTAAAGTCTAACTGTAAAAATGCAAAAAAAAAAAAATAAAATAAAAATATTGTTTTCTTTTTAGTATACAAAAGGGATTTATAAAATTTTGGATTTGGATAAGTTTCAGGGCGGATATGTTAGGTATGTAATAATAATTATTATTGATTTATTATACTGAAAATTATTAATTAGATTGAAAATATTTCAACTACGTTTACAAATTTTTAAGAACAGAAATTTATTAAAATAATTTAATAATAAAGAATCAAACATGAATTTAAAATAATAATGACGAAAGCTATATTGGTAATCAAACTAAATTTATATTCAACAAGTACCTTCTTTTTGTTCTCGTTGTGGCTCACTTTAATTTGCAAAATAATTTTGGTGATCAGCTAGCAGCCCATTATTTAAAATTGGTTAACTCAAGCTGAACATAATACAACAAATAATACATTTTCTATAGAAAACCGGTTGGTACAGGTTACTGTTAATGCCCCGATACTATTTTCGATTTATATAGCAGACTTGTTAAATTTATTAAACAATGTAAAAGGTAATTTGCTACACGCCAGCTTTCGCTGATGATATTATATAGTATACTCCGCTAATAGTATAGTAAGTACCATACAACATAAAGTGCAACAAATGTTTAACACTATTTTGGACTATTGTAAGATATCGGTATTAAAAGTGAACTATACTAAATGTGAAACCATGTTGTTTCGTAAGACTGTTGACAAAACAAGTTCAAACATTAAAAAAAAAAACTGGAAAAACTTTGTTATTAAATCGCCAAATAACTTACCTCTAGCTAACAAAAAAGTCGTTAAATATCTAGAAGTTCTTCTACATCGCAACTTGAATTATTCTGACCATGTAAAAAATACAATTTCCAAAGGTAACAACTCCTTCATGGCAGTAAAAAAACTTTTTTACAACAAAAACATAAGTAAATAGGGTAAAAATAATTTGCTATCAAACATTAATTAGGCCAACTTTTGCGTATGGTATAATATCAGCGCAGTGGTGTAAAATTCTCAAGCTCCATTTATCTCTTTTTACAATACGATGCACTTGTTCTATGGTTGCATTCTGGTTTCAAAAACCAAATTGATGACGTTATAATAAATAATTAAATAAATATAATATGAATAATAGAAAATAAGACATTGAATATACAAATGCTGTGTTCGGTTCATGCTAGGTACTTTTAGTAAGGAGTAATCGATACCACCACAGGCACAACTAAATCAAAACAGAAAATGAACTGTAAGGCTAGTATGTTACTATACGTTCAGAGATAATAAATGTTGTAACGAAATCAAAAACGTATGCGAGATAAAAAATATTGTCCGTTGAACTCGAAATAAAAGGAAAAGTACACTGTGGAAGGTTAAAATTAACAGTCAAGTCAATATCCGTCTACCGTTTGAAAAGATGGTATGAATGTTGCAATACCACATTACCAGGTTAGGATAAATTTGTAGAAGTAGATAGAAATTTTGTTTTTTTTAACCCTTTAACTATCTGTTTTTATTGTCCCAAATTCATCGAAACAGAATATTGTAAGAAAAACAAAAAAAAATTCATCGCATGAGAATTATTTTATCCCATACGCCATTTAGTACATTTTAAGTAAATCGATTTTGAATGTTTAGGGTGAAAATATTAAAAAACCAGCCGATAAATATTTAAATTTTTTACATTTTTAATTTAAATTGAACAATTTTGCACTTAAATTTAAATTTTGAAGATAATTATTAGTTCATATTAAAAAAATTTATGGTCATTTTAATTATTGGAAGTAAATTATTAACTTTACACCACCTCATACATAGCTTTTCTTATTTGTTCTTGATGTACGACATGGTACAAAGTTTTTTTTGGATATGCGACAATATAAAAAGTAAGAAGTAATTTTTTTAAAATAATTGTTAAGAAGTGATATGGAATAAAGTAATATCAAAGACTGTTAATATATAAAAATATATTATTCATATATTAACGGTCTTTGGTAATTTTATATGGATTTTTAATATAGCTTTTTTTTTATAATGAATAAGTCGAAACAAGTCGGGAAAATTTATTAAATAAAATATAATGAACAATTAAAATGGTAATTCTGTAATAAAAAATAGAAATTGCAGAAATTTTTCTTAGAAGTAAAATGTAAGTTTTTCAATAAGAGCCAACCCCAGTATCTACAATCAAAGTAATTTTAAAATTAATTCAAAGTAAACAAATATTTTATTTTTATTTTAAATAAAATAAGGTTTTATTTCATATATTTGTGAAGTTGCCTTAATCTAACAGGTTTTTTTCAAATGTATTTAGTTTTCGTTTGTAATAAAATATTGATGATGCTGCTTTCGGTACACTAAAAATATTTTGCATAAGATACAGTGATTTTTGTCTTTATTTGAACAATCTGCACCTCGTTCCGCTTTTGCCATATTATTTTCTTTTTTATGCAAGTCAAAGTGTAGCAATTGGGTTCTAGATGGATCTTTATTCATTTTATGTGGATACATTGATCTTTTTTGGGTTTAAAAAAAGAAAAGTTGAATTAACTGTTGAATACTTTCCTATACATTGATATTTTAAGTGGTTCAGCAATCTTTTCTTTATATAAGTTATACATTTTGGGTAAACTTAATGAATTTTGCGAATTCGCACGACAATAATGTGAATCTATAACAGGAAATGATTGAATATGTTTCAATTTCAATGGTGTAGTTACTCACTTAGCATGTTTCCCTTTTTTTGTTTGTGTAGGTAAATGTTTAGCATGTTTTTTTGTTTAAAGCAATAGTAAATTCGGGTCTGAGTTATCGATAGAGTATTTAGAAAAAACGTTCTACAAATTGAAAAGCTGTTAATTTAAAAATTAATCTAAAAATTAATAAATATTTAAAAAACAATAATAAAAATAACTGTTTTTCTCTTATTTTATTCAGGTGTAAACTTTTTTTTATATAGACTTATCTACTTTACACCACTTAAGTCAAAAAAAAATTGTGCTAGAATCGGACATATCCGAGCGAAATTTGGACACTTCATACAATGTTAAGAAATTTCTTAACTCTCTATGCGATATAGCCAACAGCAAAAAAAGGGGGGTTAGGTTTTTCAGATCTATATCTTCGAATCTTGGGCGCAAACAGTTATGATAGTTTTATTTTTATAGCTTTTAAAGCTAGTACTCAAATTTAAAATAAACTTTTATCGGATAGTTTTTTTTTATTATACTTTAAAATTTAAACTCAATTTACTCGAAACTATTCTAAAACGTTTGTCCAAAAATAGAAATAAACCGACGTTATGTCATTTGCTAAATTATGTCAATTCGGTTTAGTTGGCTCTCATCTGCCTTTTATAGATACTTTAATGTGTACAGGTTTACATTTAAATAAATAGTGGCAAATGCATTGTACTCTCGTTCATTCTTAGTATGTGTATAATCTATCTATATCGTCTCTAAAAATGTTTTAATTTTTTATCATATCACTTGAGTCGTTATTTTTATCCTCAAACACACTGTCTTCTAGTTTTCTACATCATGTTTGTCATTTGAATCAAAAACATTTAATATAATTTATTAAATATTTTTTTTTTAAAGAAATCCAATGGCAAGAAATTTCTTCATAAATTGGATTGTCCTAAATTCGAACCAAATCATTAAAAAAAAAATTTTCTTACATTTTTCATAGATTTGTTTACTGTTACACAAGTAAACACCTATTACCGAAAAAGAATTTGAACAAAAATTAATTTTTATTAATTGATTTCACTATAAATCCAATTATTTTATAAAATAACTTAAAAGCAAAACAAGTACAATCTAACCCAAATTCATTTTTAATCCAAAAGGTTCAAAACAACAACAACAAAGAAACAGAAAGGAAGAAAAGCACTACACCTCACTACTTTTCTCTTTACTATTGAAATTTATCATCAACATTTTTTATTGTACAAAGTTACTTAACAAAACAAAATATTAAATGACAATTTACAGTATTAAAAATAACAATAAAAACCGTTACATTACGGATGTAACATTTAGAAGAACAGAGAAAAGAGAATAATAATAAAAAAAAAAGAAAAAAAAAATTTGGTCGTTTCTCATTCTATTGCACATTATGATAAGAAATACTTTTCCGCATATTGAAGTGTACTAATAGAGAGAGTGAGTGAAGTAACGGTTACAAAATTTGATTGTTTTGTTTTATTTTGTAAAGAAAAAGAAACCATAATAATTATTATAATAACGGATAAAAGAAAATAATGTAATATTATTATATATTAAACTATTTTTACGTGACACCACCTTTTGGCACATAATCCAAATAAACATTTTTTTTTTTTATTATTCTAGACTTTTATTTTTTGTTTTTTTTTTTTTGTTCTTGAAGAGGAAAATTTTATTTTTTTTTATTCTAACTGCATTTATTATAGTACTATTGTATTGCCTATAATATAAAGAATAGGTCTGATAATAATTTCTGTTATAGCTTTGGAATTAAAATTTATCCTAAAAATTTAGTGAATTATATTCATTATCATTCATAAAATGTTGTTACATATTATTATTATCGAGGGTAAAACTGTTAAGTTAGAATTGAATCGAAATTACATCACTTCAAAATATTTTAAATATAAAATACGAAACATGACTATTCTTCTTTATTCGTTTTTATATTGTTAAAATGTTTAGATTACAAAAAAATAAATAGATTTTGTAGTGAAGATTTGTTCATAATAAATTAGAACCCAATGTCGAACATGAACGTGTGTCTGAGAAAAATCATTATATATGGGGAAAAATCATTATATATTGGATAAATCAGATGCAATATCGATAATAAACCCGCTTTTTTTCTTTTGAAATGCAAGTTAGGTTTGTACAGATCAAATAAATTAGGAGTAAATGAATTTTGTATTAAATTAAGGGAATATTTAGAAATTAATGTAAATTTGGCTGAAAATTGTTTTATTGCTGGTGATTTCAATATAGATTTCAAAAATGAAAATAGTGAAAAGAGGCAAAGCAAATGAAAAGAGGCATCCAGCAAATTATTAATGACTACACTAGGATAACTAATACAAGTCAAACTCTCATTGATTATGTACTAACGGATTATGATTCTAACATTGAAGCACTAGTAAATAAAAACTATTCTATTTCTGATTATGAGGCTATTAATATTAAAATAATGAATAATAACTACGTGAGAAAAGAAAGCATAATTAAATACGTCAAATTTGATAAAGCAAAATTTTTGACTGAAATAAATAATTGTGGGTTCACTAGCTTAATAAACTGGAGTAACTTAAATTTAACTGCTGAAAAATTTAGCAAGGATATAATAAATTCGATTGAGAAATTAACAACATCATTTATAGCGAGAAGTAATACAGCAGAGTGGTATTGCAGGGAGTTAGAAGAAATGAAAAGAGTTAAGATTAGGTTGTACAACAGATACTCATTACTAAGAACAAGCGAGAGTTGGGAAGAATATAGGCTCGCAAGAAATACAAAATATAGGCTCGCAACAAAGAAAATTAGTGCTAAAGTAGGAGATCAGAAAGCTATGTGGAAGCAAATAAAGAAATATGTGTTAGGAAAGGAAATTGCATAAATGAAATAGAAATAAATAATGAAATTATTAATAATAACAAAGATTTAGTGGATAAATTAAATGAATATTTTGTTGATAGCGTTAATAAGCTAAATAGGAACATTCCACATATAAATTATAGTGATAGTATACAAGAAATAAATGAAAAATTTAAGTTTAAGGAAATAAATGAAGCTGAATTAGATAAAATTATGAAAAGTATGAATAGTAAAAATGATTTTAATGGATTGAATATAAATATAGAATCTAAGGAATTAATGTATCCTATCTTAACAAAAATTATTAATACCTCATTGACGCAAGGAATCTTTCCGAGATCATGGAAGGAGTCCATAGTAGTGCCTGTAGAAAAAATTATAAATGCAAAGATGGCATGTGATTTAAGACCTGTAAATATGTTACCAATGTATATGAAAAAATTCTCGAAAAAGTTGTGTGCTTTCAGATGGAAGAATTTCTAACTACAAAAAATATTATATGTGAAGAACAATCTGGTTTCAGAAAAGGATTTTCAACTGAAACATCTTTAAATTGGATAATAAATGAATGGAAGAAAGAAACTGATTCTGGGAAAGTTATCATCGTGGTTTTTTTAGATTTAAAAAGGGCTTTCGAGACACTGGCTCGAAAAATTTTAATAGAAAAAATGTATAAATATGGAATAAGCGGCACTGAAAAGAAGTGGTTCGAAAGTTGCTTAAATGAAAGATTCCAAAAAACAAAAATAGGAGAGGATGTATCAGCCAAAAAACGAGTAGAACTAGGAGTTCCACAAGGATCCGTTTTGGGAGTAATGTTGTTTTTATTATACATAAATAACATAAAGGATAGTGTTGCCTTTTCTTCAGTGGCTTTGTTTGCGGATGACACATTAATTTACTTAGTAGGGGATAATTTGGTAGACTTAGAAAATAAATTGAACAGGGACCTAGAAACATTATATGAGTGGTTGTCAAAAAACAAATTAAAACTTAATGTAAGTAAAACAAAATGTATGGTGATAAATTCTCGAATAGAAAATTTAAATATAAATATTAATAATGAACGATTAGAGTGTGTTAGCAGTATTAAATATCTAGGAGTCATGGTAGATAAAGAGCTTAAATTTAATATGCATTCTGATAATATTTGTAAAAAAATTTCGAAAAAACTTGGTTTTTTGGCAAGAATCAGAAATAAAATATTACTAAAGTGTGCAGAATTTATAATGCAATTATCTTACCACATTTTGAGTACTGTTCCTCGATTTTATTTATATGTAATACTGAAAGCTTAAATAGATTGCAAGTATTTCAAAATAGAGCTATGAGAATTATATTAAAGTGTGACAGAAGAACACGAAGTAAGGATATGCTAAATAAATTGGAATGGATGAGCGTAAATCAAAGACTAAAATTTAATGCAATAATGTTCGTATATAAGTTGAAATATGATAGGATGCCGCAATATTTACAAAAGAATATTATATATGTAGGTGGTTATTACTTTCTAAGAAATAGGGGTGATTTCAGACTCCCATTATACAGGAGAACCAGAACACAAAATAGTCTACTCTATAAGCGTACACAATCTTTTAATTTGTTACCCAATGCAGTTAAGAATGATATGGATATTTCAAGATATAAAAGAAAATTAATTGATATTATAAAGGACAATGAGATATAAAGTATTTAAATTTTATTTACTTTTGAAATTTTAAATAGTTAAAAATTAAAGTTTTATATACGAATGTTTAAAATTAAAACTTTCAATATTCCTTCAAATTTGTAAATTTTGTTTTAAATATGATGTTATAATAGTTTTTTATTGAACTAATAAAATTAAAAAAAAAAACAAAAAAAAAAAGTTAGACAATCAATCTTTTTTATACCCGCTTCATTTATGATATTTATACCCAGTTTAAAATAATGTCAAAAGATATATACATATAAATATATTCATAATAGATATGGTATGGTAACTAACATAATCTTCATAGAGTTCAAATTTACCCCAAAAAACCATACAAAAATTAGTTATATTATGTACACCTACTTTGATTTTTTATTTGAGTTTTTAATAATACATAGGTCCAATATCAATTTATAATATTTTATAAAAGGACGATAGACTTTAAATTATGTATGAATAATTATGGAAGGCTAATGTTCAGCTTTCCATTTGTCTATCATAACTCATTTAGACTATAAGCTAAGTTTTAGAATGATTTAGTATCTTATATCTGTAAATTAACATGATTTATTTTTAAACTGTTAATTGGGGCTTCATTATTAGTGCTTCATTATTTACGGGTGTAATATTTTCAACTATTAAATTTGATTTAAAAGTTCACGAATCCTGGTACTTAAACCAACCAATGACTGATAGTGATTTTCTATCACTATTTATATCAAAATATTCCCCCAACTTATAAAAAGGCCTATCTAATATGAATAGGTAATTCAACAAGTTATTTTTCATTTAAATTTTATTGTCTTTATTTTCAGTTTTTTCAAAAATCTTTGAAAAATTAATAAAAACGAGAATTTTATAATTCTTAATTGAAAAGAAATGTCTTAGTGATTTCCAGTTTGGTTTTAGGAGTGGTAAGTCCAATGAAGGTGCTTTAATAAAGCTTTGCAGTGAAATTTACTTATCTGTAAATGAAAATTCAATTCCTGCAGCCATTTTTATTTATATTACGAAGACATTCGACATGGTTAATTATTACATACTTCTGGAGAAATTACATAATATTGGTTTTAGAGGATGCATTCTTAATTGGTTTGCTTCTTACCTCAGAGACAGAGCACAAAAAGTAAAAATCAAAAATACTTTAAGCTCATCGGAAGTTTTAAATATTGGAGTTCCCCAAGGCTCCGTTCTATAGGACCTCTTTTGTTTTTGATCTATATGAATTCTATTAAATCAGATGCAATATCGATAATAAGCCCGCTTTTTTTCTTTTGAAATGCAAAGTAGACAATCAATCTTTTTTATACCCGCTTCATTTATGATATTTATACCCAGTTTTCTTATATTTAGTATTTTAAATGATTTTTCTTCATTTCATTATGTTTTGAACTTCATTTGCAAGTTGCTCTAAAAAATTGATACCAGTCATAAGGATGGGTAAATTTTTATTAAAGTTTTTTTCCTTCTTTCTTTCTATTGAAGCATGATCAACATCGCATTCCAGAATATTATGACTATGACCAGGAATTATAAATTGTAAAGCAAAATTATCTTACATTCAGAAAAATTAAATTTAGGTGAATAAAATCATATTTCACAACACCGCTAAAATTTATTCTACTAAAAATAATTAATGTAAGTTTCCGGAAAAATATCAGCAGTAGTTACTGGAAGTGAATTGCCAATGTTAAAAATGAATTATATTTTTATGGAAATTATCTTAAACAGATTCATCAACCGGTAAAATTCCTGCTTATAACATTTTACGACAACATCGTGGTGGTCCAATTGACAAACATTCTTGCTCAATATTGAAGTATTTCACAAGTTTTTAAATTCAGAAATCGGTTTCATAATTGTTTCTAAAACAAACAGAAAATCACAACTTGTTTTTGAAGATTATAATAGAAATTATCCTACCAACAAACAAAAGGTGTGAAAAATTTTTAGATAAACGAAATTAAATGCATATTGGTTTATTGATTGCTGTTAGTGTCACTGGAAACGATTTACAACATACTACTTTATTGTGGAAAACAAACAATCTTCCTCTCTTACAGCAACCATGTAACACAAACTGTTTCAATAAATAACACGTTTTATTAGATTCGATAATGGAAACGCAAGAGTATATGGATTGCAAAGTGATAGAGTTGCACCTGTAACTGAAACTTGGCTTATTTTGAAGCAGAACTTGAGTCGCAATTATAAAACACATGATGTACTAACCATCAATGTACAACTATTTCCATACCGTAGAAGAGCAAAGATGATTCTATACATTAAAGATAAGCCAGCGAAATTTGAATTGAAAATTTGGTGGGCATGTGATTAAAAACACTTTTTCCGGTTGCTTCAATTTTTATACTGGCACAAATCCGATAGGTGAACGAACAGAATGTCGATTAAAACATTTTTTCATAATATAATTAAGTAATGTTCAATGTTACCTGAAATGTAAATAAAGTTACAAAACAGAAACAGACAAAAAAAACTTCTTATAATTTAGATATTTCATACTTTGCTTTATATTTTTTATTTGCTCACGCACACACATACACACACACATACATTTATATACACCACATTCAATTATATTTCCCACCACCACTAATTTAATTCTATCGCTTCTTGTACATTTTACTTTACAACAGAAAGAATCTAACTATTTCGTCCTTTAAATTATTTTTTCTTGTATTTTTTAGAATTGTAAAAATTGAAATAATAACCTTAATATATACAAATTAAATGGTTTGGGTCCGATATCCCAAAGTCAAAATCGCAAAACCAAAATCCAAAACACAAAATCTCAACAACAAAAAATTACAAATTTAAAAATCCCAGTGTTAGAAAATCCCAATATCACAAAATCTTAATGTTACCAAAACCACAAATTACAAAATAATAAGTTTTATGCATCTAAAAATTAACTTAAAATGAACCGAGTCACAATATTGTCATTTCTATTGCTGTCTGTGTTCCTGTTATCTAGAAAAAACATTTTGTTATTAGAACATATAAATCAATCAATGTTTGTACTCATTTTATTTTAAGTTTGGATAAAATTCTTGTGGTTCTGCGAATCATTAAATGACAGAACGGCAGTACGAGACTCCCTAAAACCAAAAACGAACACATAATTTGGGGATTTCAAATTTTAATCTGGACGACTGCTTTTTCTAGAAATAAGACAATAATTAAGATAAATATTCTGGAAAGAAGGTAAACCCTGATTTTTTACTCCAACTCTAAATCTCACATCCACTACATATATAAATATTATGTGAAAGGCGTATAACTCTGATTTTGAATCCAACTGTAAAATTCTACTCATTTATTGGAACCCTTCTTTTTTCGACGGCAGGTAAACGAATACAGCACAGTTTTAGTAGAAATTATTTTATTTTTAAAGTCGTGGATGCCGCCTCCAAACCCCCGCTATTCATTTATTAGAACCCTGTTTTTGTCGAATTGTTTTCATCGGGTACAACTTTAAATTTTAAATAAATTTTTAATTTTTAAATGCATAAAAAAAATTAACAGTTCCTTGGGATTTCATATCACTGGGATTTTGTTTTTGAGATTTTGTAATTTGAAATTTTTTTTTGTGGGATTTTGATTTATTTGGGGTTTTTTTTTTTGAGATTTAGGTGGAATTCCAAATTATTTATTTCATCTAATATATGGTGATATACGGCAATAGATAGGTTGGTATAAATTCAAGTAGAATAAAAAAATCAAAAACGCGACTGTAACATTTATGGGTTTTGAAGAAATCGCTGTAAAAAAAGAAACCAGTGAAGATCGTTTTCTTCATTGACCCAATAAGACTCATGAGTCACGTTATCCTATTATAAGAAAAATAGCCAAATTATAATATAGAAATTTATAAGCGTTTTATTGTTTAATTTGTTTGGCCTCAGTTTATTAAACATGGTGTAGCACAAGGCTCATTTTTAGGACCTATTCATTTTTTAATTTATAATAACTCTATTTTCAATCAAAATTTTAAAGGTAAACTAACTGCTTTCGCAGATGATATCGGCTGTTGTTATACCTCTCTAAGACCTCTTAATATGGAATGAAGTATTAAGTGCTGAAATTAGTCTTCATTGTTGTTATAAGAAATTTATAGATTTGTTATTTGGCGGTTTTACTACATCTATTCCTCTGAAAGAACCCACTTCAACTTGCAATTTATTCGCTAAGTATTTTGAATCAGTTTTTATAAGACCACAATCAAGAATAAATTTGCAAAGTCACCTACAATCTTTTGTTGATTTAGGACACATGCAATTATCATATTGTGATATTTTCAACAAAATTAATACCTTAGATATTAATCTGAGTTCTGGTCCAAATGCTATCCCTAATTTAGTTTTAAAGAACTGCATTTATAGTTTGACTTATCCTGTTTACTTAATTTTTAACTGATCACTAAATGAAGGAATTTTCTTAGATGACTGGAAATTCTCAAACATTATTCCTATTTTCAAATCAGGGTCTAAAACTGTCGTTGAAAATTATAGACCCATCGCTAAATTATCTTCTATTCCTAAACTTTTCGAAGCTATTGTCACAGATAAAATGTATTTCTTGGTTAAAGAACACATATCTCCAAATCAGCATGGCTTTATGGATGGAAGGTCTACATCCACTAATTTAGCAGTTTTTCTTCACACAGTAAACAGTTTTTCTTCACACAATGCAATTGAAAAAGGCTATCAAGTAGATACGATATTCACGGATATTTCTAAAGCTTTTGACAAAGTAGACCACTCATTACTACTCTCTAAACTTCAGGCTCTTGGTAGTCATGGTAACTTCCTTCTATGGGTTCAATCTTATTTGATTGGTCGTAAACTCTGCGTTAAAATACAAAATTGCATGTCATATAACTTCGAGGCTACGTCTGGTTTTCCACAAGGAACTCATATGGGGCCACTATTATTTTTATTGTTTATGAACGATATCGACTACGATATTAAGTCTTTGATCTTATCATTTGCTGACGTTACTAAACTTTTTGCGTTTATTAAGTCGGACGAAGATTGCCATCTCCTGCAGCAGGATTTTGACAAATTCTACCCTTGGTGTAACATTAATGACCTTACCATTAATATTAATAAGTGCAGTTACATGTCATTTTCCAGGAAGCAAACTCTAATTGAATCTTATTATAATATCAACGGTTCTATTATTGAACATGTCCGTGAAACAAAAGACTTGGGTATCATTCTCGATAATAAATTAACTTTTAATGCTCACATAGATCGAATTATTTCTAAAGCTTTTTCCATGTTAGGTTTCATTGAGCGTAACTCACAGCAATTTTCTGATCCTTATACATTCAAAAATTTATATACTGCACTTGTTCGTCCTCACCTCGAATATGCTTGTCCGATCTGGATGCCTTATTATGATAAACATATTAAGAGAATAGAGTCTGTTCAAAAGAATATGATTAGGTTTTGCCTACGTAAATTCAACTGGCAACCTTATATTACTGGATATTTAGCTAAATGTCAACTTATTAAGCTTTCTACTCTTGAGGCTAGGCGAAATGCTGCATCCGTGATGTTTTCCTATGATATTTTATCTGGCAGAATAAAATGTCCATCTATTCTTCGCCTTTATAATATCTATGCTCCAGTGCGCGATTTCAGAAGCCAAAGATTTTTATATCTTCAAAATCATAGAACGAACTATGGTTTTTCCCAACCTATTGCAAACTCTCAGCGCTTATTTAATAACAGTTTTTCAGTAATTGACTTCAACTACAGTAGATTCGTTTTTAGGGGAAAAATCATCACATTTTTTGAAACATTACAATAGTTCTTCTAATTTTAATTAATTATAATTTTATTCTACAAATTTATTAAAATAATAATTATAATAATTACTATTGCTATTACTATTAATATTTATTTATTACTTAAGTCTGAATTTTTCTTTTTTTTAACTTCTTTTTTTGAATTAATGTTATTTTTAACTTGAAATTGTTAATGCATCTTATTATTAATGTTATTTTATATCTCAAATTATTTTTATATTTACAATTTTTGTTTTCTATTTCTAGTTTTATTTTATTTTAGTTTTAAATATTTTATAAGCAAAATCTGTAAGGGACTACCCAGTAGATTGAAATAAATAAATAAATATGGTTGCAGAAATTAATCACGATCTAAATGTGTTAAAAAGTTGGTTCTCAGAACATAGGCTGGTTGTGAGTAATAAAACCAAATTAATGTTTTTTAGTTTACCCCAACAAGTTTATCCGGATTTAGATTTAATTTTCCATGCGTCTGAATGTAGTAAATTTAAATTAATTAATGAAAATTGTTCTTCCATTACTATTCAGCGTTTCTTTTGTGATGATTCTTTTTGTAGTGCTAATTGTTTCAAAATTGAAGTACTGAAAAGCTTTAAATACTTGGGTGTTACTTTTGACAATAATATGAGTTGGGCTGAACATTCATTGTTTTTAAAAAAGTATTTACGATCTACTTTACGTAGCTTTTATCGCCTTAGACAACTATGTTCTTCTAAAACTTTAAAAATGATTTATTATGGAATATTTCATTCTAAATTACAGTATGGTATTGCTTGTTGGGGAGGATCATACTATAATAAAATATCCCCTCTACTTATACTTCAGAAATGTGTTATCAGAAATATTTGTAACAAGAATCGCTTCTATCCAACATTTCAATTATTTTCGAGTCTTAAAATCTTACCTGTTAGACATTTGTATTATTTCAAAACTTTAAAATTTTTTTTTGCTCGGAGCGGATATTTAAACTCTAGAGTCTCTAGTAATCACAATTTACGAATCAATAATAACCTGTTAGTTAACATTCCTAATTTTCGCACAACAAATTTCCTAAATTCATACTTATAGTTTCAGGTAGATTATTTAACAAACTTCCACATGCAATCCGAATTTTACATAATAGAAATGTTTTTTTAAACTTGACTAAATCTTGACTTTTGGGTTTTAATCATGATGAAATCGAAATTTTTCTAGAGTTTTTAGTATAATAATATTGTGAATTATAATTTGTTCTTGAATTATTAACTTTTTCTTTTCCTTTTTTTGATTTGTAATTCAATTGTCTTTTATTAAGTAAAAGCTACTTCAAATATTTTATTACAGTCATTTCGTTTTAATACTTGTTTTTATTATTTAAATTTTATTTATGATTTATTTTTCAATATTTGAATATTTGAGTTTTTAATTATTGAACTTATATTTTGTTTGTGAATAAATTGATTTTGGTTTTACAAGGTTATACTCATACTATTTTATCTTAGTTTACTTATTCTTTTTGTTTTGTTTTATTACCTAATTATTGTATTATTTTGAATTTTTTTTTTTTATTTATTTGGGTATATTGAGTTTTTAATACTTTATTGTTACCCCACAATAAAATTTTGTAAATTTCAAATTGTAAACTTTTATTGAAGTGGCGCTTAACACTATTTTCTAAATAAAAAGTGTCACTAACTATTCTCTTATTTGTAAAGTAAATTTATATAAAAATCGATCTTTATTTGTAAGCACTTTAATTGTAAATTTGAGAATAAAGAATTTTAAAACTAAACTAACTAAAACTAAAAAACTAATTAATTTTATTTTAGGTGGTGTGTATTTCATCATATTTTTTACTTATTTGGAAATATCAATGTTTTATAAAACAACATACTTTCATAATTATTGCAAAAGAAAGTAAATATATAATACAAACAATTGTTTTGAGTTAAATTAACTCTTTATACATATTATAATAATCCCTCGTTTCTATTCATTCGTAGAAAAATAATCGTAAAACCCTTTCATCATTATCATCTATTGATTCTATAACTCAGGGTGAGTCTTAACCTAATTTTCAATTTTCCTTAATTCTGTTCTATCTATTCTGTTCTGTCCTACATCCTTAAACTCCAATCTTTTGACAGTGTTATCCTCGATTTTGTCCAACCATCTTGGTTTATCTCTTGCTCTTCTCTATTGTACGGTACTGCGTCTAATATTCGTCGTCAAATCTTTTGTAAATAAGAAAAAAAAAAATCAATAAATTTCGAAACATCAAAAAATACACATATATAAAGTCTTACATATAGGTTCTCTCTTATCTAAAAAAAATTTACATAATCCAAAACGAATGTATATCGAATTCATGTTATGAATATAGCCTCCAAATAAGAAAAAACTGTATTGTTATGGACTATCAATTGTAATTCATCACAATCATCCGATTAAATTATTACCCTTTTTCTATTAAAAATAGCTATTTAAGCTCTAAATATAGCCAAAAAAAAATAACAAAAACAATATAATTTCACCCAACATTTTTTCACAACTTCTTTTCAACAGGCTGTTAATTTAACTTTATGCTATTACTAAGACTAATATCAGTTAATATCTACATACATATGTACATAAATTCAAATATTACTTTTGTAATAAATTTTCAACATAATATTGTACATATACATAATATGTATATGTAATACTTACATTTACATTTTCAAAATTTAAAACATAAATTAAAGTATAAAACTCAATTAATTTTCTTTTGTTTTTTGAAGATGAGAACAAGAAGCAATGGAAAATGCGCGAAAAAAACGCGATACTTCTATACACAGTATATTCATAATATGTCTATCTATTTTCTATTAAAACTCATTCTCACCCCAAAAAAAAAAAAAAAAAAACAAAAATAGATATTTACATAGCCATAGCTCTAGCTAGGATTTGTGAAGTGAACTTTTGCTATGCTAATGAAAATTGAGTGCCAATTAAAATTATTTTCTTTCCTTAGTGTTGTTGTTGTTGTTTTTCTTTTTTTTTTCTCTCTTAAAAGTATTTAAGACAACAAGAGGGAGTATTGAATATGAAAGTATGTGAGTGTTGTCGTTTTTGTAATCAACATTATTGTAGATTATACTATTCAAATTCAATTTGTATATTGACTGCTTTGACTTTAAAAATGTTATTGCAAATTTAGAAATCATTGGCTTATCTTCGCTCTATCATCAATAAAAATTTACATATACCTAAGTCTGTTTACATTCATGTTAATATTTTTATTGTTCTACTAAGTTTTTGGGTTGAAGTTGAGAGTTCTCGAGTTTTTAGAGTTTTTTTATGAATTTAAAGTCAATAATAAAACCTAGTTCACGGTTGACGTAAATTTAGTCACAATTTTCTACACAGGCGGCTTAGAGAATCAGTAAGTTAATAATAAAGTTGTATTCAAAGTAGTAGTAGTAGTAATATTCAAGTATGAACAAGAAGCAACTAAATTAGTAGAGTGGGGAGTATTGAATATCTACTATTGAGTAGTTGGTATTGTTATGCTCAATATTCGCTCATTTGAAATATTCAAAATTTCTAAAAAAATTCGTTCTATATCAATTATGAATATCAAATATTTTTTTCGTTTTTCTCCATTATTTGAAGTAAGGTAGGTAGGTAGGTAGGTAGTAGTGGCTGCCGACAGTACATCGACACCCTTAGACCGGTGAGGTCCATTGTGATACCACGGGAACTTTTCTCGCGTAGTACCCTATTCGTTGAACCAATTTGAGCTTTTAACGAAGCGGCGGAGGTTTTTGATACCAGTGTTTTCAAAATCAGCCAGCGAGTCCAGAAAGAAGGCTCCTAAAAGGGTTTTCCTTTTATGGTAGAGACCAGGGCAGAAACAACGTAGATGTTGGACAGTTTCATCCGCCTCTACCTCTCTACAAGTTCTGCAGAAGTCGTTTGAGGGGAGTCCCAGTCTTCTGGCATGTTTACCAATCAGATAATGACCCGTAATGACCCCTACCATAGTGCTAATGTCACACATTTTCATGGTTAGTAGGTTAAGGGATTGCTTCAGCTTCAACATAGGCCAGATTTGCTTGGTGATGTTGCAGTCTGTCTAACTGACCATCTGAAGCTTAAAGCTTTTATTGCATCATTTCGAAGCAATAAATTACAGGTGACAAGAGGTGCACCCAGATTGCTCCTTTCCGGAAGGAGTTCTAATATAGTACCCTTTCTAGCAAGTAGCTCTGCCATGTAGTTACCCGGAATGTCACTGTGTCCTGGCACCCATCGTAATATTATGTTTCAGTTGATGGCTACCGGCTCGAGTGCTTTAATTGCGGCCTGACTGTCTGTGAGTATACAGATATTTCTAACAGATAATACGCTGGATCTCAGCCAGTCTGAGGCTTCTTTTATTGCCATCATCTCCCCCTGAAACACACTACAATGTCTTGGTAGGCTGAAGGATAGATTAATATTCAGGTTTTCCGAGTAGACTCCACCCCCCACTCTGTCATTCAATATTGAACCATCAGTGTAGAGGTGTACGTGTTCCTTATTAGAACCGTGCTACTCTTCCAACTTTCCCTAGACGGAATATCGGTTTGATATGATCTCTCAAAGAAGTACCCTGTAAGAGTCAGATCTAGGTTCTCTGGAATAAATTTCTTGTATTCCATAATAGAAGAGTGGCCAATTAATTGTGGTTTCCACTGGGAATTGGCTTTTAGCCTGATTGCAGTTCTGGATGCCATTTCTTTGCCATGAATATCTAATGGTAAGAGATGAAATAGGGTATCCAGTGCCGCGGAAGGTGCAGATGGAGGCCGATCTTTGAACTTTTACAAGGAGGTTGAGGTTTGGACCAGTGTTGAGGGCCGTCCTCCACACACACGACACCATACATTAGTACAGGCCTGACAACTACTGTATATAGCCAGTGGACAATGTGTGGATTCATTCCCCATTTTTTTCCAATAGCTCGTTTACACCGAGTACAGTGCTGTTGTAGCTTTCTTTACTCTTTCAATTATATTCGGTTTCCAACTTAGTTTCTTGTCTAAGATAAGACCAAAGGACTTAGCTCTATCTTTGAGAATTAGTGGGTGCCGGTATTATAAATAGGGTCTACTGTCGAAAATTTATATTTTCTAGTGAAGAGGACTACATCAGTCTTTTGTGGATTTACTGACAGTCCACAGTTTGTAGTCCATTCAGCTAGTTGACTTAAAGCGTTTTGCATGAGGTCTCTAAGTGTGCTTAGATACTTTCCAGAGACAGCAATAGAAATATCCCCCGCATAAGCAATCAGTCTGCAGCCTGCCCCTTCTAGTATTAGTAATAATTCATTTACCACCAAGTTCCATAGAAGAGACAACCTTCTGACAAACCTTCTTTCGTAAGCAGCACCAAGTTTAGCATTGATGACCCTGCTTGTAAGCATTTTGTTAACAAGTGCTACTAGTGCGGATTCTACTTCAAGGTTCGACAGTGCACTTGTGATTGCCTTAACGTTGACATTGTTAAAGGCTCCTTCTATGTCCATAAACGCAACTAAAGCCAATGATTTTTCAATAGAACTAACTAGAGAGTGCAGGGCGGTATCCACTGACTTTCCCTTGTTGTACGCATGCTGTGTGTATTTGAAGTAAAGAACAGGACATAATTTTTTTCACATAGCTAATTTTTTTTCTTATTTAAAATTTTGTATCAATATCATTACTAGTTATCATTAACATGTAAACATAGTATAAAAAAAAATCTGATCTAACTAGCACTGACTTTTAAGTTAAATATCAAAGTTTGCGGTTACGATTATTTGCTTTGGTTTTGTATATAATTTACGTAAGTGAACATTTTTCAAATTTGATGAATACACAGTTCAAGCTATTGATTGTTCTGATTCTGTGCTTGCAGTTCTACTTTTAAAAAAAAATTAAGGTGTAAAATCAAAAAGTAATAAATTTCAATCCAAATTAACTTGGAGTGATGAAGCATGCCTAACTCAAAGTCAACAGCATTTAATGGATATAGAACTTGCCAAAATGGTAGCGCTTCAACCACTATCAATAGTAGATAACTCCGTGTTTTTATAATATTAAAAACTTAACCAAGTTCTGTACCATCATCTAGAAAAACACTATCAAAGAAAATTATATATATAGATCTGTACAATTCTACAATGCAAAGACTAAAATCAAAACTCGCATTTAATTTTATGTAATTCCAGCAAATAAAACGAAATGCGTATATTTCTAATATTTTTTTTTTTTTTTTTATATTATAGCCAAAATTTAGGTTTTGAACCTTTAAGTACTTGCGTACCGTTGACTATTTGAAAAAGCAAAGGATAGTTAGAGGAAAGGAAAGAAAAACGAAGAAGAAAAGTTTTGTGGGAAAGAGCGAACAATGTTGTTAATATTCGTCTTAAACCTCTGTAAATCATAAATAAAAAATCCTTCTCTCATTGGGAATGCTTCGATTGGGACGCGATTCCACAATCGAGATGTTCTTACTATAAAAGAATTTCCATAGCCGAACTTAAACCATCTCGGAATTTCCACTGTGAAAGGGTGAGCACTTGATGCCTCTCGTGTTGTGCGATGGAATTGCTTAAAAAGAGGAAGAAGTGATTTTAATTCCTCGGAACAAGTGCCAACACCAAGCAGATATTTATAAAATAGAGTAAGTGCTCCAACAATAAGACGATGACCAAGTGGTATAAGGGATGAGGTCACATTTATGTCGCCTATAAGACGAATGGCGCGGTTTTGAACTTTGTCCAAAAAATTTAAAGCAGTTTTTGGTGCACCTGCCCATAAATGTGAGTTATACTCCGGCTTGGGTCGTATATATGCTTTATAGATTTTTAAGAGGTCTCGAGATGAAAAATAAGTTTTGCAGCGACTCAAAAAGCCTAAACATTTTGCGGCGCTTTTCGCAATATCGAAAATATGTTCATTCCAGTGCATATTTTGATTAACTCGCATTCCGAGAATGTTCAGATTTTTAAATCGCTGGATACCTTAATTTTGAAACCGGAGAGCAGGTTCGAATGCTGTTAGCTTGTTACTAACAACACATATTTGAGTTTTTGAACTGTTAAACTCGACTCTGTCAGCTTTACCCCAGTCTACAATTTTGGCAAGGTCGTGATTGAGCGCGCCGGCCATCATTGTTCTTTTGGAGGTGACTGCGGAAGCTGTAGCATTGGTTACTTTTAGAAAATCATATGATGCTACTAGAGTGCTGTCATCAGCAAAACTATGGATTGGATTGAAAGTTAATTTGAGAAGGTCATAAATGAAAATGAGAAATAGGGTGGGGGAAAGGACAGAGTCTTGTGGAACACCAGCAT
Source organism: Argyra leucocephala (assembly GCA_963942445.1). Taxonomy (NCBI): domain Eukaryota; kingdom Metazoa; phylum Arthropoda; class Insecta; order Diptera; family Dolichopodidae; genus Argyra; species Argyra leucocephala. Next base: position 64,613,033 of record OZ012681.1, on the reverse strand, counting down.
TGATTTGAAGTTGGTCGGAAAAAGAACCGTCAACTGAAACTATGATAGATCGATTTAAAAGAAAACTTGCAATCCATTTAGAAAAGGTTAAACCAAGGCCTATAGCGTTGCATTTTGCTATAAGAGCAGAATGCCAAACTCGATCAAAAGCCTTAGATATATCGAGATCTACAACAGTAGCTTCACCAGATTGATTCAGCCTAGTGTTGTGCTTCTCGCAGAGGCATGTCATGAGATCGCCGGTGAAACGTTGGGCTATCATGAATTATACCTCCACTGTTAAGATATTTCTTCAGCTTATGATTAATTAAGATTTCCATCGTTTTTGAAATAATGGAAGTAATAGCTATGGGTCTATAGTTTGAAGGATTGCTTTTGTCACCTTTTTTAGGAAAAGGATAAACTTGGGCAACTTTCCAATAGAACGAATAAGTTCCTGAAGAAAAGGACAAATGGAATAAGTTGCGCAGAGGCTTAGAAATAACGAAGGCAATGTGTCGCAGCACAATTGCAGGTATACCATCAGGACCGGTAGATTTTTTTATGTCGACATTCTTCAAGACTTTTGCTACAGCTCTTGTTCTGAAGTAGATCCTTCCAAAGAATAATTTAGAACAGGGATTGATGAAAGATTTTGGGCTGTAAGGAGGGAGTGTGGAATTAGCTGTAAATAATTTTGCGAAGAGATTAGCCTTTCCATCAGAATCTGATATAATTTATTTATTTATTTATTTATTTCAATCTACTGGGTAGTCCCTTACAGATTTTTTAATAATAGTATTATTATTATCAATCATATATGGCGTGAAATATCAATACAATTCAACCAGTAGTATTAATACTCACATCAAAGTAGGATCCAAACAATAACGTGAAATTACACATTTTTTGCAGTGAAGTAACACATTTTAAGCATAATTGTCTAAATTAACATCAGTCATACTACTGATAGAAATCTAATATCGATATTGTAATATTATCTAATATCATGATATCGTTACATGTATGTCCCCTAATATCATGATATTAATAAATAATATTGTGGTAGAAACGTAATACTGATATTACGAACAAATAAGGCATAATAAATGTATAATATTTTAATTCAGCACGACAATATTGTTCATCAGAGCAACCTGGTGGCAAGCACGTCAATCGTTTTTTAGTATTAAAAAACAATTGATTTGACTTATCATTGTCAAATCAAATTTCGTCGGTCGCATACTTGGTTGATCCATACGCCAAAAAGTCATATTCAAACAATTTAGTTTAAAGTTTAAAGGACTATAAAAATTAAACTGTTCGATATAATTTGTCCAAATTTGGCCTACTTATGCATATACCGTAAAAATATGTTCATGCTAATTTTTAGTCTAATAACTCCGTGTTTGTTAATTTTAAAAAGAAAATTTAATTTTCACCTTTGATCCATATCCAATTTTAAAGCGAATTTAGTTTTTCATTGTATGACGTGGATCAAGGGTAGCGCACGTGGATCAAATAAGCAAGCATTAAACTTTTCTTGACGTAAGAAAGTTCTATATAGCTATTCACCAAAACAAAAAACATAAAAATAAAATACGATATTGTTTAATTTTTACTTTTTATTAAATAAAACAAAAAAAAATTCCAATATAAATCAAAAATGGCTTTCATAGCAAAACCTTCTTCTAAATATTACGAAGTAACACTCTTTTATTAATATTTGTTTAATAACACATTCATCTTATTAAATAAAATCAAAAATTCATTAACCTTAAAAATAATTTCACAGGTTTTTTCAGAAGCTTTAATTTTAACTAAAAAATTAATATTTTTGTACTTAGGTATGTAATTTTAATTTTTTAAAGTAACTGCAGCTTTCACAGTCATTATCTTGTGTACATTTGAAATACGTTTGAAATACACAAGTACGCTTGGAATGGACATGATAGTACGTTTGAAATAGTATAATAATTATTTAAGCAAAACAGTTAGATAAGTTACGTTTTCACGAGGAAGATATTTCAGTAAGTCCTTTATGTCACTGATTTTATTTTTGTCAGTTTTGGACGGCTTCGAAGTAAGAAGCTGAACATTGAACAAATTTTTTGGTTTTGGAAGGATCTTTTTGGATGGATTTTTTTCTTTGATTTATTCTAATGTAATTAGAAACCAAAACCCAAAAAGAATGTTTTATATTTAATAGCAAAAAGTTCATCCTTTTCATTTTATTTTTGAAAATGAAACCTTGCTAAAGTCAAATTTTGCGGCAGGGATAGAAAACATTTTAAAATCGTGATGTCTTGTCATCTGAATTACTTTCAAACAAATTTTCTTTGACTGCATTCCGTTGAGTAACTTTACAAGATGTAAGAGGCTATGCACTTCCAAGTTTTTGAAATTTCTGTCAATGTAAGAATTATTACTTTATATATACGGTAAAATATAATAAGAGTATGTATATGCGCCACGTTGTTTCTAGGCAGCGGTAGATGGTTACTCCATCTCCTAGGACCGGTTACTGTAGGCCAATCACCCGCATAATCGGTAAATCAATGGATTCGAAATAATAGAAGAAGAAGCCTCGGATACACGAATGACTACTTGATAACGACCTTTGGCACTCAAAAAAGGACCCGAATTGCACAATGGAATGTAAGAACACTTAGAGAAGCTTCAAGACTCTCGCAATTGGAAGCTCAAATGGCTACTTACAACATAGACATCCTAGGTATAAGTGAAATGCGATGGAACAACACCGGAGAAATCAACACGGAGAATGGAAACATGGTAATTTACAGTGGAAGGGAAACAGGGGGTGAAAGTGGAGTCGGAATACTAATATCAAAGAAATTGAGACAAACATTGGTTTCTTGGAAGGCAGTCTCGGATAGAATTGTTATAGGGCGATTTCGAAATATGACAAGACATGTAACAATAATTCAATGCTATGCACCAACAGATGTCGCTGAAGACCATATTAAGGATGACTTCTACGAACAAATAGAAACAACGCTAGCACTCATAAATAGGGGAGATATCATAATATTAATGGGTGACTGGAATGCGAAAATAGGATCTAACAACAATGGACTTGAGGAGATAATGGGCAAACACGGGTTAGGAAGAGAAAGAAACAACAACGGGGAAAGATTGATAGAGTTGTGTCAGACTTTCGACCTAGCAATCGGAGGGAGTCTATTTCCACACAAAGATATCCACAAATACACATGGACAACACCAAACGGGATCTCAAGAAATCAGATAGATCACATATGCATCAGCAAGAAGTGGAAACAATCAATGTTAGATGTGAGAAATAGAAGGGGAGCAGATATACACAGCGATCATGAATTACTAACTGGGGACTTCAGAATGAAACTAAGCCAACAAGGAAGAGGCAGAAGATATAGAAAGAAGAAAATAAATATAAACAACTTAAAAAATCCGCAAGTAAGAGCTGACATAGTTACGGCGTTACGAGAAAATATTAGAAATAATAGAGAATACACTTGGGAAGAGATTCTGGAAATTTACAACCAAACAAGCGAACAAAATCTTGGAATTTCACAACCACAAAGAAAAATCTGGATAACCGATAACACATAGGCCTTGATTAAAAGAAGAGGTGAAATGAAGAAAATGATAAACAACAGGATGGCATCAAGAAGAGAATATGAAGAAATAGCGAAAACAGTAAAAAGAGCAGCAAGAAGAGATAAAAGGAAATTTCTACAAAATTTAGCCGGAGAAGCAGAAAAAGCAGCACAGCAACATAACCTGAGAGAATTGCATCGCATAATCAAGAACTTAACAAACCAGTCGGAACAACAAAACAAACCAATTAAAGATAAAAATGGTGCGCTCATCACAAACTTAGAGGATCAATTAAAGAGATGGAGAGAACATTTCCAAGAACTGAGCAACGAAGAAAGTACAAATAATGAAGCAGACATAAGAAACAGAGACAATGCAAATATCTACCCAACTGAGGGACTGCCAATATCTACTCAAGCTCCAAATATAGAAGAAATCAAAGCTACAATCAATATCCTGAAGCACAACAAAGCAACAGGTGAAGATGGAATTCCAGCAGAAATAGCCAAACTGGACCCTGACTTATTCGCAAAAACAATTGAACCCCACATCAGGAAAGCATGGATAGAAGAGAATATACCACCATCATGGAAGAAAGGAATGATTGTCAAGATACCTAAGAAAGGAGACTTGGCAAATTGCAGCAACTGGAGAGGAATCACGGTTCTAAATACTATTCATAAGATAATAGCAATTATTATAAAGAAAAGATTAGAAGAAGTACTAGAACCAATACTACGGAAAGAGCAGGCAGGTTTCAGACCAAACCGAAGCTGTGTAGACCAGGCAAATACTTTACGGGTCATAGTTGAACAATCAGTGGAATGGAATGCCCCACTATATCTACTATTCATAGATTTTAAGAAAGCATTCGACACAGTCAAGAGATGCGCAATATGGAGAACACTTACAAAGAAGGGAGTTCCTGAAAAAATCATCAACATCATCAAAGCGATGTATGAAGATGCAGAGACAACAGTTCAACACATAGGTAAGATCAGTGATCCATTCTACACCAATATAGGAGTTAGACAAGGATGTCCACTATCTCCACTTCTCTTCAACACAATACTAGACGACATTCTAAGAGAAGTTTGCACTGGAGTAAACGGAATAGAATGGGATCTCTTCGGAAACTTAGAAGACTTAGATTACGCAGATGATGTATGCCTCATATCAAAAAATCAAAGGGACCTACAGAACAAAGTCAACAGATTACAGGAAGAAGCAAAGAAATCGGGACTGGAATTAAATATCGAGAAAACCAAAGCAATGAGGACAAACAATAGTTACAGTGAGCCAATAACAGTGAGTGGACAACAGATAGAATACGTAGAAGAATTCAACTACCTGGGGTGCATTATAACATCAAGAGGAGGTGCAACAGAAGATGTCAACAGCCGTATAAATAAGGCAAGAAGAACATTTGGGAGCCTAATGAAGATATGGCGGAGCAACCAAATATCGAGAACAACAAAGCTAACAATATTCAGAGCATGTGTTAAGTCAACATTAATATATGGCAGTGAAACATGGCTCACTTCGGTCAGAATCAAACAGAAGCTACAAGTATTCATCAACAAGTGCTTGAGAATTATATGCAGAATATTCTGGCCGGCAAGAATTAGCAACGAAGATTTATGGATGATAACTGGAGAAGAACCTATCAACAGACAGATAAATAGGAAAAAATGGAAATGGATAGGTCATACACTAAGGAAATCAGAAAGTGATATAGCAAGAAGAGCTCTAGAGTGGAATCCACAAGGACAAAGGAGACCCGGCAGACCATACAACACATGGAGACGCAAAATCGATCAAGAATTAACAGTCAACAATTATACCTGGGACGATATTAAGGAAGTAGTACTCAACAGAGAGGAATGGAGGTTCACTATCGAAGCCCTATGCTACCACGCGGAGTAATAGGAGAAAAAAAAAAAAAAAAAAAAAAAAAAAAAAAAAAAAATGTATATAAATAAATGTACATGAATCAAATTGACATTAAGAAAAACCGTTTAATTTTTATCCATGTGGATTGCAAAATTTAATATTTTATTACACTAATAATGGTTGTGGATCAAAATTGAATTGAAAAAAAAAATTATACATGTACATTACACAATATCGTGGATCAAATAACAACATATAATTCCAAGAGTGGATATTTCATATATTTCGTGATACAAACGCCAAAATATTGGATATAGATCAAAGTTGCATAAAAAATTATAAAAAAAGTGAATGTGGTTCAAAGTTACCTCTCATTATCGAAAATAGTATTAGACATAGAAGAAAACGGGTAAGACAGATAGAAAGAGCATGTCGCAAAACCCCAAAAAGTGTTCTAATGACAAAAATGTCAAAATGGCATATGGATCAACCAAGCATGCGACCGACGATTTTATTTTTGTCTTCCATATATAATATTACGTTTGTGCCTGTCATAGTACTTTTAATATTATGATATAGAGAATATTAGAATAGCTATATATATGATAATATCGATATTACATGTCTGTCAGTAGTATTACATGCGTAATATATAAAACTATATTAATTTCATTTTCAGGAAAACAAATAACGAAAACTACAATAAATTAGTCGAAAGTGCTAATGAAGGAAGTAAGCTCCTTCCACAATATCGATACTTATTATTAAAATAAAAATTAAATAAAATTATTTACTAATAAAGGAGATTCGACTTTTAGTTGCAAAATTAATTCTGGTTTAATCGGTAAACATAAAAACTAATTATAACAACGCATATAGCTCGTTTCAGTTGTTCTTTAACAAACAACATTAATCTATTTGAGCTTTTTTTTGCTTTTCACTCCATTTTTCAAATTGATAGCGATCACACTTATATTTAATTACATAAAACAATAATGTACAGGTGTATATCAACGCATAGTCATCATGATGACTTAATATTATTTAGAGCATGAAAATATGGACTATATCTGCTCTGTTTGTATTATATTAAAGTACTTTTGCCTGATAGCTGTGTTGTTGTATCCTAAATTTTAAATATTTTTGTGTGTGTTTTTTTTTGTTCTTACTAAACTGAAATATTTTCTTATAATTTTATTTTACTTTTACATACCCTTACCACAAAAATGCCAGTAGCAAAATTATGCTCGTGTTGTTTCTTACTTTCTCAACAAAATCATATTATAATATATTATATTATTATATAGGTTCAGATGTATATATATATATACATCTATATATCTATTATAATAATTTGCCTAACAGTACCTACTATATTGTTGGCACTAATAATAATAAACAAGAGCTTTTCAGAATCAACTTTCCTGATTCCATCTAAAACAAAAACAAAAAACCTATACAAATGCAAAAATTTTATAGCCAAAAAATTTTCTTTCGTCAATTATTTTTTGTTGTGACGAAAGTGTTTTGCAATTTTTTTCTTTTTTTGGCATAGTGAAATATTTTTTTTCTTCCTTTTTTTATGTAACGGTGTTATTACGCTAAAGGCATTTTCATGCTAATACCTTTTGAGTAAACGAATGAGAAAACGGGTATTTCTTTAAAAATATTTTTCTTATTCTTTTACTCATAGTTGTTGTTTTTGGATTGAAGGAATTTTCTTTTAATTTTTTCTTCAATGTGTATTGTCTCTAGTTTTAGTGTTTTTGTAGGCGGGTGTAGTGGAGTAATAAAATAAAATAATAACAATTGAAGTAAAAGTAAATAATCACTTCATAAGAAATGAATAATATCAGGAAAACATTTTGTTTTTTTTTTTTTGTAAATGAAAACTGTAGTATTCTAGTTGGAGAGGGTACAAGCTACAGTTGAAATTTTAATTTTAATTTTAAAAAATTAGATACAACAAATAAATAGTTTTGATCTTAGAACTTTGCCTGAGTTGTAAATGAAAATTATAAATTAGATAGAAATTGAAGGCATCAGTGCAATAACCAGATTGCTTATCCAAATTGCTTATCCCAATCGAAAAATGTTGGGAAAACACAAAAAACCTTTTAAAAATTAAAAACAAATATCTTTCTACAAAATTAAATTTTTATTATTTAAACAAACAAAAAACAAAACATTTACTTCAATAACATTAAAAAACAATAACGGAAAAATGAAAATGAATGAATCCAAATTTGGACTTAACCTCTTACTGCCCCGAAATGTGAAAAATGTTATTATATGTTGTATTTTATTATATAATCTCATAATCTGACTCTTAGACTCTCCGTTCTCCTGAACTTCTGTTTTGTTTTTTGTTAAATTATTGTAGAATTGCATATCTATTTCAGGAACATATTTTGAACACGCATTACATCGTCATATTTATTAGGATTTATTGGTATATTATTAGAATATAATGGCACTGCTAAAAATGGATCGCCTATTATTTCATTCTTTATTACCGGATAGAGCTCTGTCATTGGTCCATGCTGGCTGACATAAGTAGAAAATTTTACAATGCCTGCTTCTTTCAGGTAATGACGCCTATATTTTGATATAGTCCATTTTACTTTCGATGTACTAGTCACAGTAATTTTGAAAAAAGGAGTCAAACTGCTTTTAAAATCCAAAATAATTTCTTGAGTTACGTCGATTACAGAAAATTTATTAGAACATTTAGCAACCATATTTTTACAATCTCTTGGTAAATACAACCGCTCAACTAAGCGTTTTTTTTTTCGATTACACCAAAAGAACGATGGCACGGTAAAAAACTAGTACCGGGTTCTGGAAAATGGTAAAATATTTAAATGTTTTTGTATTTGGTTAGAGCATATAAGTATTGCACAAGAACGTTATTTTTATTCTGAGCACTAGCGTTGTCAGAGAACAAATACAATGTGGTAACATTTTTTCTCATAAAGTTATCAATGTAATGCTGAATAAAACTGATTACTTCATTTGCGCTCTTCTTCCCGATTGTTTCATCATACATGAACATATAATTTTTTTTGGTACTACATTCATAAATACAGAAATTAAACACCCATAACTGCCTTTTGTAGAACACGTCTCCTGATGGTACTACCGGTAGAGGCATATTTTGCTGAAAGTCAAAAGTAATGCACTCCGCAGCTGTATTTTATCGAAAGACCATATTAGTTTTTGCACGTAAATCGTCATAAAACGATTGAGCTTTTTTAAAATGTAGTTCTTTTTCAATAGAAAGTGTTTGTTTTTCTTGCTGAGATTCTGACACTGAAATTTTTTTTTCAGAACTGACAAGTGTCAGAACGAAGTGCACCAAAAGAACGCTTAAAGTTTGTTAAAAAATATTCTCTGTAAAAATTATATTTTACTGTTGGTGAAGATCCAGCTTGAGTTATGATATTAGGCTTATACTTATCCAAATACAGAGAATGCATTTTTTTAATACTCAAATCAGGATTCAAATATCTCGATTCGGTTTGGCTATAATGAGAAACACATTTTGGAAAACTTCGAATGTGATCGTTTATATCTTTCAAAATTCAATCTGGCAATTTATTTGGGCGCTCTCTATATCGACCTCTTTTATCAGATGGAGCGTAGTAATATTGTTAACCAAAAAATCAGAAAGTCATTCAACTCTGCTTTTGGTTATGCCATGAATTGAGCAAAATGCAGTTTTGCATACTTCTGTTTCGTACTTCGAATAAGAAATTTATTTTGAAGTCTTCTTGTTCTTACAGCTTCACTGCGAGGTCAGCGCCGCTCTATAATTTTTTTTCGAACTAAACCACATAGATAAGCATCTTGCTTCTCTTTATCAGCAAGCTTATTAAATTCACTGAAAACATTTTCAATAATAGTGTTATGACACTTTGAAAACATTTCTTTTTGCACGTGCATGGTGGACCTACTTTTCTGGCTTCTGTGATTTTTCATGATGAATCTATATATCTTTCACCCTGAAATACCACCTGACCGAACATGTTTTCATGTAAACTACACAAAAATATTTTGCATGTATATACGTAGTTTTGTGCAATAATCGGATAAGTCCCGGACTTAACTGCCTTTTGCCCTGAATCATTTAAATAAGCAAGTCCAATTTTGAAATTTATGTGCAATAATCGGATAATTCCAGTACTTACCTTATTTTTGTTCCGAATCATTTAAATCAATAACTTTAATATTGGAATGAGTGTACATGTACAATACATGACTGAGTCACATTTCATACCTGATTTTTACACCAAACGATGCGCATTTTTTTCAGGAAATTCTTTCACCAAAAAAACGTTTTTTGGAAAAACTGAACTTATCTTGTTATTGCACTGATGCCTTCAATTTTTATTATCATATGAGTGAAAGAGAAAGAGAAATATTTTTTTCAAACCTTTTATTAAATGTTTTATTAATTACAATGGTTAATGATTGATACTTGTTTAATTTAGAATTAGTTTTTAAGTAATTTTTCAGATAATTTCGGTTAAATATTATTTTTATTAAAACCCTAGAGAGTTATTCTGTTTTTATATTCTGTAAAAGATAATCATTCCGTCGGCTGCATTCCTATGTATCCAACAGACCATTTTTCCGAAATTGACTTTTCAATGTAGATACTATATCATTTTCGGCTATGCTCTATCCGAATTTGCAGTCAAAATAATCTCTTATAGTTTTCGAACAATTTTTTTCTGATTTATCCAAACAACCTATATTTTGCTGCTTTTTAGGTCTTCAATTTGTGTTTATTTATCCAAACTACAGTTTTTGTATTGACAAGTCATACAAATTTTAAAAGCATTACCTATGATTAGATATTCTTAAGTATCTAACAGACCATTTTCATTCCCAAATGTCCAAACACATATGAAGCTTAACACTATACAGTAAATTTATATATAATTTTATGCTTTTTTTAAAGTATGTTTTTTAAAATACATTATTTTGGTATTTTAAAATATTAAAGTTACAAGCATATTTATAATTGCTTAACTTTTTACAAAATGCAAATTTTGTTTAATTATTTTAAAAATTTTCCAGTCAGAATTTCCATCAAACTTAAAAAATCAATTTTCTCAATATTTTGCTTTTGGTAGATTAGCTATGTAGGAATGCAGCCGACGATACGTTGATTCTATATCATACATTGTAATATATTCTGGATGTCCATTTTTGTACAATGTGTTCTATCATATGAAACTAGTAATTTTTTATTTAACTTCTAGAATTTAATGAATAAAAAAAAACAGAAAAAATGAATGAAATTGATTCATTTTATGGTATTAATAACTAATTTCAAGATTTAATTAAAAAATTAACAAAAACAAAGCTTAAAATTCATATCACCCAAAAATCAACAAAATTTAACAATCCTTGGGATTTTTTCATTTATTTTTTGAAATATTTAGTATTAATTCTTATTAAAAAACATTTAAATAAAAACAAAACTTTTAAATACAAGAGTGGCAAACTGTAAATTGATGTTCCACGCACTGCTTTCAGAAATTTTTCACATTTTGATTTTGTCATTAATCTCTGCGATATAAGATATGGAGCCCATCCTATTAACAGGGATATAGATCTCACTTTCGGGAGTTCCATCATCTCCATAGAGAAATATTAGAAGACTCAAACAAAATTTTAGAATATTTTCGGATGTCAATAAATACTTTTAACTTTCTTAAGTTGAAGAAAAATTAACTTGAAAAAAAAATTGCAGAAACATCAACATTAGAGAGAAATTAGCAATAACTTTAAAGTAAATATTAAGATTAGCAAACATAGCAAATAAATATAATACTACAAAATATTTTTTTCATGTTATTTATTTTACATTACTAACATATTCAATTTATATTAATTTTTATACTTTATAAATAAAGTTACATTTTGAATAGATAAAATTTGTATTGAGTTAACATTATCAATTTAAATATTATTTATATACGATTAATAATATGTAACCCTTAATTTTTTTTGATAACATAAAAAATTTGAATTACAAAATTCATATTTTTCATCATTTATTGCAGTTTTATCGCTCCAAAATTCAAACAATTTTGATTTTAAAAAAGCGCCCCCATATCGCTCTTCTGGATGGCCATTTTTTTTAAAACCAATATGTTTGAATAATTTAAAAAAAAAAATCTACCCAAAAAAATTAACCCACCCGCTGTCTGCGTGGTCATGCTGGTTTAAGTATTTATAGTCAAATAGTGTGCTGAATGAAGCATATTATGAGCTTTTCCAGTCTTAACGTCAATATAGTCAATTTGTCTTTGCACATAAATTTATATATTGTGGCTAGGTCATAATTCATATTTGTCTCTAAATTCATATTACAATTTCCTATATACAATTGCAAGATCATCAGCATATAAAAATCGTTCTTCCTGTAAATTTAGTTCGGGAAAACTGTTTCTATAGCAATTAAGGATCGAACTACACTGTATTATATTACAGTCTGTTTTTTCGATTGTACTTAAGTATTGTTCTGTACATGTGAATTATTTCTCTTCAGTTATATAGCTCCTAAGCCAATTTTGTCCAACACCACTCTTATTCCATATTCATATAATTTTCGTGAGATAATTTTCCTACCATCATATCGAATGCTTTCGTGAGATCAAAAAATACCACTGCTATCTTTTTATTATTGCCAGTAGTCTATTTCGAATACTGATTAGGAGTATAGTTGTATAATAATTGTAATACTATATGGTGCAGGCAGTGTGGAATTAGTCACCGGGTAGCTCATGGGGTATTACGTGGAACTTAGTTGGTCGACGAAGTACTACATTTGGTATAATCACATTTGATTGCGTGATCTGCCATTGATTATTAATTACCACTATATAAAAGATTTCAAATCAAGCTATCCCTCACTCTGACTCTTAAACCTAATTAGTGCAAAAATCTAACAAAATAATAAATATTAAAAATTAAAACAAGTGTTTTATTACTAATAACAGAAATAAAGGTAATGATATAGAACTGTGTATTAAAGTATATTTAAATTCTATGGTGCGCGTTCAAAGGAGTAAAAGCCATTTTTTTGCAAAAACGAGATAAGTCAAAAAATGGAATATAGAACTGATGTTCCTTCTTCTGTAGAAATAATATAAGTCAATTCCATCTATAAATCATTATAAAAAGCATTGGTAATAACAGTGTAACTAAACCCTCTATAAAGTTAGCCGATCAAAAAAGTATAAGTCGGCATATACTGTAATGATTAAACTAGTATTATTTTTGATAACAAGTCACATTATTTTTATCACTGACTTATACTTATTTTAGCAACATTGAATTATTGAAAAGAACGAATTATTACAAATTCGCATGTGACTGCTATATTTGTGTGCCTCATGCAACACAAATCAACATTGGAAATCATTGATCACAAATTTATGATTAATGGACACAGTTATATGGAGTGTGATATAGACCATGGTCTAATAGAAAAACAAAAAAGGAAAACTGTATCACATCCATATGATTGGTACTAACTACAGTACATTACAGTGGGGAAAAGAAATAAGTTTACTGTTAATGAAATTGAACACAACGAATTTATTGATTATGCTTCATTACTTAAAACTGAACTAGTTTTAACAAAAAAGGAATTGGAAGGCGAACTCTTGAAATGCGGTACACAAAAACACTCGGACATATTTCTTTCAAAACAAATTTAAGTCCCATTTAAAAATGTGTGTTTCTTGAGACGGGGGAATGCAAATCCAAAATTGCAACCCAACAAATTGTACACGGGCACACTTTCTATTTCAAGAGAAAAGAAACAGGTTTTAGTAAGTCTTCTGCCTCTTATCATCCCAGAATTCCATAATTTTTACAATAATTTAAAAGGTTCTAATACAGTAGTCGATTCGCCTCCGGATATTGAAGAACATGACGAAGAGCTTTAATTTAAGTTTTTATTAAAACTTGTTTTTCAGTGTTAAAGTAAAATTTTGATATAATAGTGAAAATAGTCGAATATTTTCCTTTTAACTTGACTGACATGCTTATCATATCAAACGCGTATTTCGTCTACTACTTGCAGATTTCTTGAGTGTTTTGTACTCCACTGAGGAAAGAAATCTAAAATCGTCTTATTTATGCTATTCCCACAGGTAACAAATTGATGTTTTTCGAAGCTGCATGGTTGTTTATTATTCAATGAAATAGCACAGGTAGGAGGTTAAATAAAAATATTTTTATTTATTTTATTGTTGGTATTTGAAATAATATTTCCGACGTTAGAGTGATAGGTAGGGGTGGTGTTATTCGTTTTATTATATTTCACTAAAAATTTAAATAAGGACAAATATCCGTTGCCTTGGTCTTTATTTAGGAGTGAGTCATTTTTAGTTTTGTAGATTTCGATGCTTTCAGCTGAATCTAGTTTCCTAGAATCTCTAATGTAATTTACCATTTCAATGTCTGCTTTCGAAATACTATGATTCTCCTGGATGATGTGTTTTGCTACTTTGCTACTAAAACTCTGTTTAGTTCTTCTTTTCAAGCCAGTTCTGCTTCTTTCAGGTGTTCATTGAGTTGTGTTTGCGTGTTTCTCCTAGTTTGCCCAATATAAAATTTGTTGCAATGACTGTGAGTTATCTTATATATACCTGATTTTTCCATTTGTTCGATTAGGTCTTTAGTTGAACCTAAAACAGACTTGAGTTGGTTAGTTCTGCTGCTATATACGATATCTAACCCATGTTTTCTTAATTTCTCTTGAGCAAGAGATAAATCTTGCTAAACTCCAATGCTACTCTTCTTTTGGGTTGTTGATCAGTGAGTAGGTTAGTGGGGGAATTCCATTGTCAGCTTCTTTTCCGTTTACTGAATTAATTCTTGATATTTTTTCCGGATATCCGTTTATTCTCGCAATTTCAAATATGTGTTTAGTTTCTTTTACTAAACCTTTTTGGGAGATGAGAAGTGTTAACATCCGATGGATCATGTGGAACGATGCCTTCTTATGTTGATAGCAGTGGTTGGAGGTACTCGGGATGACCCTGTCAGTATCCGTAGGTTTCCTGTAAATCTCTAGTTCTAGGGACGTTCCTGTTTTACTTAACAGTATATCTAAGGTTTAAATATAATTTAAGGTTTTGAATAATTTCTAATAAAGTATTTGATTACTTTTCTTTGTTTAAAAATTTTGTTTTTGGATAACTGAAGACTGTTTTATTTTTGTTAACAAATTGGAAATTTAAAATAAATTTAAAAAAATATATTTTTGAAATAACTATTAAATTTAATGAAAATTTTTTGTTTTTTTTTTTTTTTTTTTTTTTTTTTTTTTTATATTTTTTTTTTTAATCGGCTTTTTATTTTTAGTGATAATTTAAATTAAATAATTAAATTGTTGTCAGGTTTCCGTTCACTAATAGTTTTTAATATTTGATTGCAAATATCGATATTTCGGAAGCAACATACTTCCTTCATCAGTGCTTGTGACTAACTGTATACATTAATTCATTATTTTTTCCCTTCTTATATCCTATTCCCTCCATACTAGCTATCTATTTTACCTGTACTTTTTCCAATTATTTTATTAATTTAAATAGCGGTGAATATCCATTCCCTAAATCATTATTCAATCTATCATCTACCTGTACCCTCGAAATTGCTAAACTCTCATATGTGTCTAGTTTGCTTGTTTTGTGTACCTCCTCTATTGATCCTTTATGAAGTTATTTGAATTAAAAATTATCTTTTGTTTTAAAGTTTGGTCATAACTGTATAAGTCCCATTAATAGTAAGATTCTAATAACCAAAAGAGTATTAGTCATTTTTTCTTTGACTTTTTAGATATTTGACAAAAACCAATATGGCATCCTAAAAAAATGTAAAAAAGCATTAATTTTCAGTCTTAGCTGGTCATCTACATGCAATATATAAAACTTAATTCAGTTTTTTCTTTCTCCTGAACAATTGATTATTTTGCCTTATACTCCTTTGCATGCCCACCATAGAATTTTGCTTTTCGTTTGTAGTCAAATTCTTAAATTAAAAGGAAAGAAAAACGCATATAATTTCCTTTTATTTTACTAAAATCTTTATTTGTCTATTGTATTACAAACATCGATATTTCGGCAATAAATTAGCGTAATTAGTTATTATATACTTTTTTTTTTGTTTATAATAATAACAAAAATTACAAAAACTAAACTAAATTTTAAATTTAGTTATCTTCGAATTTATAAAGAAAAGATTTATATTTTTATTTTCTTATGGATTGAAATAGCCACGTGTACCCATTACCGTCAACACTATTTAAATGAGTAAAACAGTATTTAAAAGAGTACCTGATGGTTGTTTTATAATTCCAAGATTTTGAAAAACTTCCAGTTTGCTGGTGTCGTTGATTTCTTTGGTTACATCTAGGTCATCTATGTTGATGTTTGTTGCTCGATTGCGATGTGTTCTGCGATGTGTACAGTAGATTTGAAATTGGATATTTTTCCTGTCTTCTTAACAATTTTTGCTTCGTTTAGATGTTTTTGAAATCTTACTGTTACTAACATCTTTGTCTGTCCAATGTATTGTGTAAAGTATTTAGTTCATTGTATCTAAGTAAGTAAAGTAAAAGACTTAGTAATACCTAAACTTGAACTTAGTTTGAAATTGTGGATCATAACAATTTAAAACAATTATTGTAATTTCATAATAAAATAAATCTATGTTTTTGTATACATACTTACAATAATTTTAAAATTTTTTATTTTATTTCGGTTTAATGCGAAAGAAAATTTTCCCAAAGATGGCTTTCAATTTCGAATATATGAAAAAACAACTTAGATAATTATTTTAATATTTTGTTCAATCTTTATTTTGTCTTGTTAATTTTTTTTTTTTATTTTTTTTTCCTCAGTCTAGAGGAATATTTTCTACTATCAGATATTAATATATTATGAAAAATAATGCTAAACTAAATTTTAATTTTAATTATTTATTACCAGCCATATCAAAAAACAAACGATAAAATAGGTGAAACAAGGTAAACTGACTACCAATTAAATTTAAGTATGTAGGTATAGCTAGGTATATTTTCTCTTCGCTGAAAAGAATTTTTTCAAATAAAACAAAATATATTTTGTCTAACTACCTTCATATGCTACCCTCCAGAATTTATTACTGTAATATCAAAATATTTATTCTTATAAATAAAAGGGAGGAATTATAGTAATGTTTAAGATAATTCTATTTCACAACCAATTAAGTTTTAAAAAGATTACTCGTATCGTATTCAAATGTACCATTAAAAAATATACATAGTTACCAAAGTGCGTATATAATACAGGGTGATTGCGGGATAATCTGTAATAGATTAAAATTAAATTTTGGAACTGAAAAAAAATGAAAATAAATTATGCCTAGCCGAGATCTTGTTTGAATTTTGTGAAATTACTGTACACTATTAACAATGCTTATATATGAAGGCAAAATGTTACTGTAGGTACAATATAGATAATTGTTTTCCATATTTTCATTCAAACAAGAAAAATTTGAGGAAATAAAATATTGTGAGTGACTGTTAGCATGTCAAAACAAAAGCAGTTAAGATATTCGTCACCAGATTTTTGTCTAATAATAACCAATTGGAAAAGATATTCGTCCAATATCACTAGACAAAAATCGAATAACGGTTTATATGCAAAAAAAATTAAAACAAAAATGTGACTTTAAATTGTTCTCTGAGTGCTATCAAAGAGTACCTCAAAACTATAAGCGATCGATATATCTCAGTATGTTCCATAGCAGAATTATATACGCTATTCAGATATGGGGAAATGTCTATCTCAAAGAAATAAGTTATATATAAAAACTACGAAACAATTACAAATTGAGAATTACCACAAAATTTTACACTGAAATCATAAGCTATTACCAATTAACCTTCTCGTTAAATACAAACTAGAAGCCCAGGCACATTTTATAATTAAAAAAAAATATAAACACAATCATCACAGCACAATCAATTAATGACAGTCTCCAATTACAACACCAGAACAGCTGATAATATCAGGATTATTTCATCAAAAGTCAGATTCAATAACCATGATGCCATCTACAATTTAGCATATAAGTACTACAATGAATGAGTATATATATAAAAAATATGAATGAATTTAATGAATTTAAGAAAAAAATTAATGAGCACTATTTGTCATTAATATAGTTAGATTTAATTTAGGTTAATAATTAATTAATGAATTCATTAAAAAAAATGGTCACTAATATAGTTTAGGCTTAGTTTAGATTATAGATTAATTAAAACAAAAAATTTTAAATATTAAATTTGTTTATACAACTCACCACTGTACTACATGCTCCTTTTATTATATTTTTACATTGTTAAATTTAATATGTATGTATTTGTTTGCATATAATATGCATACTTATTTTATTATATTATACACTCTATACGAGCGACTGAGCTCATTTGAGAAAATGAAAATAAAAAGTGGGGCCATCAGGTATCCTTGAGACATCGTCAATTAGTCCTACATGGGTACATCATTTGCTTCAGAAGAGTAGTGAATGTTATTTTCTATTCGGTAGATTTTCCGATTCTTAACACTTGCCTCTAATTTTAAGAAACGTCATATTTTCCAATGGCATGAAAAACAGGAGTGTGTTATATTCGCATATGTGTCGGTCATAATTGCATAATTTTCTATTTATTATAACCCAATTTTTCTTTAAGCTGAATAACGTTATTCCTCACGCACTCTTTGACTCCACATATATATACATACAGGTTGGGCTCTTCTTTTGAGTGGAAATTCCTTGTAGCAATTTCGGAAAAAAACTGTTCTACACAGATTCTAAATAGAATGTACTTCATAACACATTGCACCAACTTGCATATCTTTGGAGCTGTGATCATTATTTATTAGATGATATTTTTCCCATGTGATTATCTTTAACCCACTATAACCCAGATAAATTTTAAAAATAAATGACGCAACCTAGAATAATTTGTTTCCTAATATACTCCAAGGAATTAACCTCTAAAAGATTTTGCACTTAAAATATACCACCCTGTATATAAACATAAATTGTATAAAAACAAATCTACACATTTGAATCTATTTCATATGACGTTTTGAAATTGTGTTAGGTTTATTACCATTATTTTAGTCCTTAAAAAGTTCAAATATCTCTACTTGAAATTAAATAACTTAGTTGGTAGTTGATTTTAATTCAAATAGTGAAATTTGAATTTTTTTTTTGTTCTCCATGTAATTTTCTTAACATCCTCTCAAATATAGGGTTAAAAATTAATTGTTATTATATTGTCTCTCTACCATATTAAAAAATCTACACTTAAATAATGACGACGAACAACAAGTTAGTTTTATACCTAATGAATTTATTAATTATCATATGTATGTTATATGTATGTACATAAGTAGGTATATAATATTACACTTAAAAATGAGGAACAGGTAAAAACTGAAAAAGGATTTAAGTATAGATTTAATTAGCGTTGTATAAAAATAATTGATAGGTAAAAAGACAACACATATACATACATACATACACATTATTTTATGCATGCACACAATTAAATTAAGAGAAAATTTTGTTTAATTACCTTAGCTATGATTAAAAGGAAAAATTTTGAAATTTTATTTAGGGTGAAATATTATACAGGATATGTGAAGTAAAGAATTTGTAGTGAAGTATTTCAAGGAGTCAAGAATATTATTACTGTTAATAATTATTGACAGAAATTAAATATGTTAGTGATATTCAGAATTCCATTAAAAAATTTATTTAAAAAATATTGACATTGGTAGTATTCGGTTATGATAAAATGTATGTCCGAAATTTTCATTGAATTTGGGGGGTTATAATAATAGTTCAAGAAATTATTCAGTGTAGAATTATAAGAATAATGATTTGATGTTTTACAATAAAAATTAAATAAATTTGAAATATAATTTATTTGAAAATGACATAATAAAGAAAAAATTTCTGAATCTGTGCGAACTGACAAAAAGTTTAAAGGTTATTTATAGATATCTCGTAGGTACAGACAAAATAAAAACCTTAGAATGTCACCCTTTAAACATTTTCGCCAAGGAACGAAAGAGGGAGAAAATGGTCCCCCTATTCAATGCAAATTCCAAAATGGCTCAAAGCTGGTTATGGAAAATTGGGCTCTTGTTTTTTTTTTTTTTTTCCCATTTTTATTTACATCTGTCTTAATATAAGACACCTAGTAATTTTCCTTACATTTTGGGTAGAGTATAACTATACAATCATTTTATATAGTAATTTTTTTTCTAAAATTCATTTACATTATATTTTTGCTTATTTTTTTTTTTTTTTTTTTTTTTAAACTTAAAATCTATTTATTAAATCATGTGGTCTGTATTTTTTCAGGCGTCTATTTCTTATTCTTTCTTGTTCTGGTAGAGTGCTAATTTCATTGTTAGAATGCTTTTTAATTTTTTCATTTATTGTTAGTATTTTTAAATCACGGTGTAGATCATCATTTCTCACATACCATTCGGCTCTCGCTATCGTTCTAATTATTTTTGATTGTGCTCTTTGTATTAAATTAATGTTGGTATTGCTTGAGGTACCCCAGATTTCTGCACCATATGTCCATATCGGTTTTATGATTGTTTTGTAAAGTAGCAGCTTGTTGTTCATTGTCAATTTAGATTTATTTCTCAAAAGCCATTGTAGTTGTACGGATTTTAGCCTTATTTGATTACGTTTGTGGATTATGTGGTTCTTCCATGGCAATTTGTTGTCAATGTGCATCCCTAGGTATTTAGCTTGATTTTCGATTTTTATTTCTTTATTATTTATCATTATTGGTTTAGGATCGTATCGATCGAAGAAATAACGATCACTTAAATAGCTTTTTATAATTCGGTAATATCCTTTTGGCAAAAATTACGTCAGTTTATGTAGTAGGCCTTCGTGCCAGACTTTGTCAAACGCTTTTGCCACATCTAAGAAGATACCAACACAGAACTTTTTATCATCCAGGTCCATAGCTATTTTATTTATCACTCTATGGACTTGTTGTATTGTTGAATGTTGTCGTCGGAATCAAAATTGGTTATTCGGTATTCGATTTTTTTTTACTAATATTGGTTCTAGTCAATCAAAAAATAGTTTTTCGAATATTTTTGAAAGAATAGGCAAGAGACTAATTGGTCGGTACGATGTTGCTAATGTAGCATCTTTTCCAGGTTTAAGTATTGGTATGACTTGGGCTACCTTCCAGACTTTAGGAAATTCTTTCAACCTAAATATAGCATTGAATATATTTCTTAGAAATTCAATTGCTTTTTCAGGCAGCTCCTTAATTATTTTACCTGTCAGTAAATCATAACCGGGAGATTTTTTACGTTTTATTCTCTTTTTGATGCATAATTTTATTTCTTCTGTAGTGACCTTCATTTAATGTTAACTTCATTATTTTCATAGTCAGTTATCGGTAGACTGCAGGTATTGTTGTTTTCATTTGTGAATGTTTGTTTGAAGAACTCGGAGAGTAATATTGCTTTTTCATTGTTTGTTCTAGCCCACGTGCTTTTCGTAAAAGGAGGGTTATGTGGAGTAGTTTGTTTCAATTTTTTTGTAGCCTTCCATAAGGAGTAGTTAGTTTCAGATGTTGCTGTTTCGCTTAGATAATTCGCTTAGATAATTATTAATTCCTGTGTTTTGTTGTTCTTTCAGTATTTTTTTTAATTCTTTAATAGCTTTGTTTAAGATTCTCTTATCTTCTGGTGATCTTGTAATTTTCCCTTTTTTCCTTAATTTCCTTTTTTCTTTTATTTTCTTCTTTATCCTATCATTAACTGGGTAGAATGATTTTCTATTTGTTATGCTAGGTGTTGATCTGATAGAGGCTTCGCTGATCACGTCACCAAAATATACAATAGCACTTGCGAGCTCCCTTGCTGATTTCAAACTGATATTAGTGCTTAACTCTAATTGTATTATTTCGCGAAAAGTCTCCCAATCTGTTTTTTTGTTATGTAGAGTGCATTCTTGTTGCTCTAATAAGGCAATCGTGCTGTATTCTAGTATTATAGGTGAGTGGTCAGATGATAACTCTATGCATGATTTGATTGTCATTTTATCCATAGTCAAGTTTTTTAGTATACAAAAATCAATAAGGTAGGGCTTTTTGTTTAAGTCACTTGGCCAATAAGTAGGCTCTCCAGTGCTTAGGTGCTTACAATTGTTAATTTTTATAGCATTTAATAGTTTTTTACCTTTGCTATTTCTGATTCTGGATCCCCATTCCGTGTTTTTTGCATTGAAATCCCCTCCTACAATGAATCGGTTTCCTAAGCTCTTGATATAATGATCATATTGTGCCACATTTATGTTATGTTTAGGAGGACAGTAGAGAGACGATATAACCATAGGCCCATCTATGTCTTCAATTTGTATTAAAGTTGCTTGTATGTGTTCCTTTTTATATTCTTGTAGTACATTGTATTAAATTTTGTTGTTAATTATAATAGCTGTCGCACCATGTGCCTTCTCATCTGGGTGGTTTGTATAGTATAATAATAATAAATGTATATTTAGGTAAGTTTTATTGGTAAAATGGGTTTCAGAAATTAATACTACGTCAATGTGATTTTGATATATAAATTGCTTTAATTCAAGCGCATGTTGGATTAGTCCGTTTGAATTCCATATTGCCATTTTTATTTTAGGTTTATTTGTCATTTATTTTTGATACTAGTACAGTGATTATGTTTATCATGTTTGTCATTTGGGTAATGAGTTGTCTCATCATTTCTTTTATCTCTAGAAAGTCTTTGTCCGGAATTGTCGAACTAGTTTCTGACGGAGAGGTTCTATCGGCGTAGAACCTAATGACCATATCCCTAGGATATCTGAAATTGCTAGATTTCTAAAAATATATATCTTTAGTAGCGCATCTTATACTTTAAGAAAGTAAAGGATATTTGAAAATATCCTTGTTGTTTTGGTGTTTTTGTATAAAATTCGTTATATCTGTTGATTCAGTAATATATTTTAGACGGTCTAGAGCATATTTTAACATTTACCTGATGATGATTGGTGCTGCCGTTATAGAGATATTTTAGTTCAAAGTAGAAAATTTTGAAAAAAAAACATAATCTACGAAAAACTAGTAAATTGCTTGAATATAACCAAGATTTAGACAATAATTGGTATATTAACATGCCACTGTTTGCTTCACAGTACATAATGCGACCGGAACTTTTCAATAATGATAGCTATAAAGTCTAGGACAGTCTTGAAACTCAGGATAACATCCCAAGTAACAAAATTCCTCTCATAAGGCTCTAGTAGAGTTCTATGAGAATTAAGCCAAGAGTATTACTCTCATAATTTTACTCTTGTAGAATGCTATGAGTGCTTTATACGATCGTTATGAGAGTAAAAGGGCATCGTTTATAAGAGTAAAAGTCTCATAAGGAAACTACTATGAGAGTATTGAGAAACTCTTATTATGAGTGCTTAACTCTCATTATGAGTCTAATTGTCAGAAAGAGGTAGAAACATATTAATATAAATGTATTGGTTTCATTGGCAGAGTTGAGTTAAATAAAGTTTATGTTTAATTTTATGTATGTGTGATCATAAGTAAGTATGTATATTTTAAATATTAAACTAAAATAAAATATTAAATGAAATAAAATTATAGGAAATCAAAATAACTTTTTCTTCAATAATAATCAAAATTTACCTGGCATTGAAATTTTATTGATAAAAGTGGGCATTTTACCTCGAAAAAAAGCAATGCGTTCCAAAAATAATCAATATTTAAATAATTTTAATAATATTTTTTTAACCCTTTCGGGTCCTATAATGGTATTTTTACCCATATATCTGAAAATAGTTGACTAAATAAATTTGAGTAAAACTAAGTATAAAAGTAAATATAATACTAGAAACCCCTATTTATTAATTATAATTCAAGTTAAAGTCCAATTTAACTTTTTTAACAGAACAGGGATTTAAATAGACTGATATTTTTCACTATCAACCAGTAAATAGTCATGTTTTAATAAGAAGCTATGGTTTGGTATGGTTTGAAAAAACAACTTACTTCTTAATTGCCTTTTCCACCTTTTCCCTATATTAAGTCAAAATAATTTAGTTTTTTTAGAAACTATTTTTATTAACTTATGTAAGAACCCTGTTGCATTTAGATAAATAATATTTTTTTCTTTTGTTTTCTTTTTAATGCTGACAGTACCTTAGCTATAATTACCTTTTCGTGCTTGATTTAAGTGCGGTACTGTAATTTTTTACTAAAAATTTTTTCGAGAATTTTTAGAGAAGGTGTACTAATAAATTAGTAAATGATTTTTTCTTTTTATAGAAATTTAAATTTCTTTTAATTACATACATGCCTATATATATATATTAAATTTACATGGACGTCTAAACGTTGAACCATAAAATTGAATCAAAGTGATATATATTTTTGTTTAACAAAATTACTTAGCGACGTAAGCGTTAATATGGAGAAAATAAAAAAAAACTACGTATAATGGCCGCTGTTGGTTTAGTGTTCTTATAAGATAAGAACTCTTGTTATGAGATAATATTACTCTCATAAGGAGAGTATACCTCTTCTTATGAGATAAGAACTCTTGTTATGAGATAATTACTCTTGTTATGAGATAACTACTCTAATTATGAGAGTATTATTTCTTTTACAACACCATTTTGTTTTGCCTACAAGACTAAATAAATAAAATTTGTGTTTATTTCAAAAATTCGTTTTAGCTTATTAAATAAACGAGATTAAGTTCATTTTAATAAGAATATATATTATAATTAATAGTATCAGATTTATAATAGTACATATTCCTAATAACACTTGGTGCTTGGTGCTAGTGCTTGTTCTTATGTTAAACTGAATTGCCCAATTCTTTAATTCATTTCCAAAATCTCACCTTTTTCTAATTCACTGTCGATATTCTTCATAGAGAGCGGATGTTCTTCATAGTCATCATCATCATCATCATGATCATCATCATCCCCTATATAGTAATCCTGCTGGAAAGGTATACTGCAATTATCTCATTCACTATTTTTTCTGTTAATTTAAGTAAACTTATATATACATCGGTTCTGTTGAATTATAAACAGGACGGGATTCTTCGTTATCTGCATTTGAGTGGTTTTGGATCAAATTACTGCTGTTAGGTTCTAAGAAAATTTTGCTTTGATGTGAAGCATCAAAAGATAAAATTGTATCCTTAGATGAAGCAACCGCTGACTGACCATTATAATTTACTCCTCTGGGCGTTTTCAATTCAAGATATGTTTTTTCAATTTTTTTACGGAAGCTACCGTATTTTTTTACCTTTTTCCAATCAAATTTTTTCCATTTTGTCTATATCGTTTTATAATCATAATGATCTGATTTGAAGGGATTCAACATTTTACTTCTCATAACAGAATTTTAATAAGTATTATTATTCTTAAAGTCTCATAGCGTTCTTCTTACAAGTGTTCAACCCTATGAGAGCATTATGAGAGTTAAACTCTCATAGCAAGTGTATTTTGATAAACTATTTTTATACTTAAACTCTCATAACGTTCTTATTACAAGTGTTTAACTCTATGAGAGTTGAACTCTCGAGAGTTAAACACTTGTAATTTAGAACTCTCGAGAGTTAAACACTTGTAAAACACTTGTAACACTCTTACGAGACTGTTACTATGAGAGTAATACTCTATGAGTGTAATTATCTCATAATAAGAATGTTATGAGAACTTATTTAATTCTTGTAACAAGAGTTAAAGTTATGAGAGTTTCAAGTGCGCTATGAGAGTCTTATTAGCCCTTTTTTGCAATTTTGTAGAGTCTTGCTCTTGGACAATGTTACTTGGGATCTGTACATTCTGAATATTTCCCAGAGTAAGTTCTCGATATTAGCAAAAACTAGACTCAGGCGGTTGGAAAGTTTATATTTGACAACCTAACCAAGATTTCAAAGCTTCACAGATATAAGGTTCTTCACAGAGAATAAAAAATGATTCAGTCACAATTGCGTAGTAGAAAGGAGCCTGTATTTGCCATATGCGACTTATTGCCGTGATAACGACGAATTTATTGCGGTACCTTTTTTTTAAACTAAGTAAAAAAACTTAAGATATTCAAATATTCCATTTATTCCATTTCATTCCATTTTATACGCGTCCTGAGCGAAAATGGAATTAATGACATTCTGATTAGTATATAGCCAAGATATATCATCATTTTAAAAATTTTGATTTGCTTTAGGGGCTTCTATCTATCTATATCATTAAATACGTTTTAGTTTGAATATCCTTTTGATATCCTTTGGTTTTTGCTTTTGTGGTATCTGTAATTTAACTACTTTGGTAAAATTAGAACAACATAAGAAGAAAATATTATATAAATAAAATATCCTCTGATGATATTATTTTATTTTATATTTAAACATAACAATATTCATGAAAGCGGAATTAATTTAACTTGGAATAGACGAGAGTATGAACCAATAATTTTTTACAAGGACATTGTATTATAATGAGCATAAATTAAAATAAATAAATATAAATAAAAATAAAGAAATTCAAAAATTAGTTAGAAATGTTAATAAAATTGTTTTGAATTTATAGTACTGTACGCTACATACCACATACATATACCCATATAATAATATTGCAAGATAATTTTAGATTGCAAAATCTGAAATTGAAAATGTTTAGAAAACGATATTCTAACATAAAATTAAATATCTACATATATCTATATTTAATTAAAATATTATTTCAAAATTAATTTATTTTTTTTTACATTAAAGAAAAATATTGTTCCAACCAAGAAACCACCCGCGTCTTTAAACTAACCTTTATTTCAATCGAAATTTATTTGCCAGTTATATAAAAAAAAATATCTTTAATACTAATTTGTTTTGTATGTAAAATTTATTCAACAAGGATAATAAAAATTACAGAGCAACCAGGAATTCCGATTGCATTTTTAAAAAAAAATACACATTAAATTAGTATGAATGGCAAATTGTTATAAAAAAAATATATAAATATATTTTCAAATATTGAATAAACACACACACACACATAGAAAAGATATGGAAAATTTTATTTTTCCTTACATGCATATAGGTCAGTAAAAATCTTACGAAAAATTTAAAGGCAAGGATATCCTGTTATGAAAAAAAATAAAACTAATTTTATATTGTACACATGTAGTTACTACTCATCAGGAGGTATTTGTACATAGAAGGTATTTACTATTATGTATTTGGTAAAAATAAAATTGAAAAAAATGTTGTTTTTTTTTTTTCTTTATAGCAATTTTCTCACGGTCATAATAATTGGATAAATTCCAAAAATTTAAAATTTAATATTTTTCGCTCAATTAAATAATTTAAAATTCTTATCGAATTTTATGAAGTCATATTGAATTGTAAAGTTTTGAATGAAAGTTTAAATATTTTATTGCAATAATTCTCTTATAAATTTTCTTAGCTTAATTTCTACTCTTCTTAATTTTTAAGATGACTAAAAATTTAATACAAATTTTTCCTTATTTGACTGTTATAACCTGCAATACGATTTGAATAAATCGGTTCATAATACAGTATTCAAAAATTGAACTAAACTTTAACACGTTGATGATAAATCAAAGTTAATATTTTTTAGATGGCAACCCATTTAGAAATTTCTAGAGCTTTCAGCATGATTTGCTCTAAATGACTTCTAAAGACATTATAAAAATACACTCATGTAAGTTCTACAACAAAATAGTTTGGTATATAGATGTGTAGAATAAAAATATTCTACTCTAGAGCTAAAATAAAAATTTATTTCTTATACCTAAAGAACCTTTTGCTTTATCCTTTTCACTGCAAGCATGTACCAATTTGGTCCAGCAAAAATTTAAAAATATGGTAACACATACTAAAGCAAACAAAATTCGCAAAAATTTAAATACAAATTCAGCATTACTCGAATTATGAAAAAATAATACTTTAAAAAAAAAGCAGAGAAAAGTAGATTGTATAAGTATTTTAATTGTTTCAGGACCAAAATGGTGCATGTATGCATTGAATGAAACTATTTAAGTTTTTGTCATTTTTGAAATGCGTTTAATTTTTTGTTTCTTTTATTTTAAAATTTTTAAATACAATTTTTTTCTTAAATACAATTCCATACATTTACACTAATAACAAAGATATTTTTACCGTATTTGTTTAAGAGTGAAAATAGTCGAATATTTTCCTTTTAATTTTACTGATACTCTTATAGTACAGATACGCGCATTTCGTATACTACTTGCAGACTTCTTTTTGCCGATTCTATTTCCACGTTTTTCGCAGCTGGATGGTTGCTTATTATCCAATGAAATAGCACAGGTAGAGAGTTGAATAATAATATTATTACTTATTTCATTGTTGGTATTTGAAATAATATTTCCGACGTTAGAGTGACAGGTAGGGGTGGTGTTATTCGATCTATTATCCCACGTAACAATTTTATTGCTATAAGACTCTTGCACACTCTTATAACAGTATTATAAACACTCTTATAAGACTCTTATAACACTATTATAAACACTCTTATAAGGCACCGGAGCAAGTGGTGTAATATTGTTATAGAATTAGTATACATGTATTAGTGTATATGTTTTTATTTTGAAATGATATTCATTTGAAATAATTTATATTATGCGAGAGTGAGAAAGGTATTATTTTTTATTTTAAAATAATAATTTTATGGAGTTTAGGTATATTTATTTCCTGAGAAAAGGAGATAGTTATTAATTACATATTTTTATATTTGTGTGTAAATGATTAATAATATAAAAATGTCTTATTAATAAATAATATTTTGCGGTTAAGAATAATTGTATTAATATTTATAATTATTGTGAACAAAATGCAAAATTTGGCTGGGAATGAAATTTCATTGACATTTATTATAAAAATAATTCGAAAAAATACAATGCCCTTCAAACACAACCAATTTTTAAATAACTAAAAGAAAATATATTTTTAAATAGCATCTTTAAAATATTTAATAATGTATGTTAATTAATGCATAACATCAAATTTGATATTTGAATAATTATTCTTTCAAGTAAAAATGATATTTTTGCGAAAAGAATGCAAAATAAAACTTTTCAGTTTTTGTTTATTTCAAAAAAATTTACCATGTTTGTAGAAAATAATGGCCGTCGCAAAATATTTATTCAAAAGCTACAGTATGTTTATTAGTAACATTATTGGAATACAGTAAAATAATAGCACCACTACTGCTATTCTAGCAATTCTATTCTTATAACAACACTTTAACTCTTGATATAGGATTACGTACTTTTAGATTTATAAAAACATTGCTGTATAACTTGCGGGGAATCCCATTATAACAACTCCCGCAATTGCTATAAGAACATTCTTATCGCAATATTAATCACATTATTCCCATAAAAACATCATTATAACACCTTTAATGCTTATCGGGAGTCATATAGAAGTTTTGTAGCACTAATTTTGTTTTTATAACAATAAAATGTTACGTGGGATATTAAACTAAAAATTAAAATAAAGTACAATTTCCGGTGCCGTTTTCTTTATTTAGGAGTGAGTAATTTTTAGTTTTATAGATTTCGATGCTTTCAGCTGAATCTAGTTTCCTAGAATGCCTAATGTAACTTACCATTGCTATGCCTTCTTTCGAAATACTGAGATTCTCTTGGATGATGTGTTCTGCTACTTTTGTTCTGAATTCTGTTAAATTCTAAGCTAGTTCTTTCAAGTAATCCTTGAGTCGTGTTTACTTGTTTCTCCTAGTTTGCCCAATATAAACTTGGTTGCAATGACTGCAAGTTATATTATATATGACTGAGTTTTCAATTTGTTCGATTAAGGTCTTTAGTTGAACCTAGAATAGACTTGAGTCAGTTGGTTCTGCTGCTAAATACGATATCTAACCCGTGTTCTTTTTAATTTTGCTCTGAGTGGGAGTTAAATTTTGCTAAAATCCAATGCTACTCTTCTTTTGGGGTGTTGGCCAGTGAGTAGGTTAGTGAGGGAATTCCATTGTAAGCTTCTTTTCCGTTTACTGAATTAGTCCGTGAGGTTTTGTTCTGGATATCCGTTTATTCCAGCAATTTAAAATATGTGTTTAGTCTCTTTTACTAAGCCTTTTTGGGAGATGGGAAGTGTTAACATTCGATGGATCATGGTTGAAAGATGCCATCATATGTTGATATGAGTGGTTGGAGGTATTCGGGATGACCCTGTCAGAATCTGTAGCCTTCCTGTAAATCTCTAGTTCTAAGGACGTTCCAGTTTTGGTTAACAGTAAATCTAAGAACGCTAGTTGGCTGTATAACTGTATATTCTTGTGAAGTCCGTTAAGAGTAGTTAGTGTTGATTCTAAGTCCCTTTCTCTTATTATACCAAAAATATCTTCTACGTGTCTCTTCCAAAATCGTTCTTCTGCTACTAAATCTAACTCCAATTTAGCCATGGAAATTTCACTGATGAATGGAGAGATGGGGTTTTCCATTGGAGCCCACTTCAATTGCTTGTAGAAATCCCCTCTAAAGGTGAAATAATTTTCACCATGTAAAGGCAGATCAGCCTTACGTACTGTTTTACTTTTGTCCTCTTTTGTTTACACTGTGGTCCAGTTTTGTGTTGTAGTAACCATTCTTCTACTTTGACTAGGATACTGGGAACAGGTATTTTACGTCAAAAGAGACCATTATCTCGTCTTTGTCAAGTTCT
This sequence comes from Argyra leucocephala, assembly GCA_963942445.1. Lineage (NCBI taxonomy): Eukaryota > Metazoa > Arthropoda > Insecta > Diptera > Dolichopodidae > Argyra > Argyra leucocephala. The sequence continues at coordinate 64,582,719 of OZ012681.1, read as the reverse complement.
TCCATTTTTGAGCAAGTTCCTTGGAGTTTTTCACTGATTGGGTTTCGAACTGCTTATCCATATTACGAAACTGCTCCACTAACCACTTGGATATGTTATATGTTGGAGACATATCTGCTGTCAAAATTTCTCTCATCTCATTCCCTGGTTTGTGAATTTTAGCAAGTCCTTTGATTCTTGGATGGGATTGGCTGGATTGGGGACCTTAAGTTGGTTGACTCCTATTACTTATCGCCATTCCTTGATAGTGCTGTTTACTCGTTTGATGAACGGTATTAGAGGATCATTTCTTAATTGCCTGTAATTTTAATCTTCTTTGTTTAAAATTACCAGTGCCTTACCTTTATAGTCTTCATAAAATATACTGGTTTTGCCTTGGATGTCTCTAATAACTTCTTTTTCATTTCTCATAACCTTTTTATTCTCATAGTCAATCGACGTCTTTTCTTTATTATTTTTTGCTGTGGTGGCTCTTATAAGTTCCTTTTGTTCTGTTGTAATGGGCAACGTCGGGTTGAACGTGTTGATTTCTGCTTCTAAGCACGCTACAGTAACGTGTTGAACATCAGTTTCATTGGGTATCGCGTAATTAAGTCCGTTGTTAAGTAACACCATTTCTTGTTCTTGGTTGAAGGTCTGTGAGGACTGATTCACCACAAAATTTCCAATTTGCTGCACACGAACTTTAGGTTGGGTGTGAACCTGTGTTTTTTTCCAAAAAAAGTTGAATTTTCTTTCAAGCAGTTTTATATTTCTTTCGCTCTCGCATATTTGTTTATTTTATAGATTTACACTAAAATATAACTTGTCTGTAGAATGGAATATATGAATAAGCAAAACTTTTTAATTCCAAATTATGAACAAGACATTGGTCCGGAGTGAGAGAACTTTAATAAGTGCCATAATATGCCAACAGGAAATAGAAATATAACAGTTTGTAAATAACTTTTTCAAGCAGGAGTAACATCCTCTTCTTCCACAATACAACCAAAATAAAAATTTAACAGCCATCATTTTTATGCTTTAATGCAAATATGTTCATTTTAAAAGGCCTAAGAGAGAAATAAATAAATAATAAAAAAATCATAAACTAGAATTTTATTAAATCCTCTAGAGTAGAATAGAGTCAAAAAAAGAATCTATAAAAATTCTTCAATATTATGTCATTCTAACTAAGTAATTTATTCAATATTGAATAAATTTATGTACCGTTATTATCTATATCTAATTTTAATTCTGTACAATATTACGTATTTATACAGCACCTTCTGGTTAATAACCAATCCCCAACCTCTTATTGAAATTTAGTTCCTTTTTTTATTTTTTTGAAGTACAGAATTCAGACAGACGTCCAAGACTACTTAGAAATGGATTTATTTATAGCTCAGGAAAAATGAAAAACCAAAATTTAAAAGTCAAATTTTTGGTCATTTCAGGTGTTCAAAAATAGATAAAAAATTTTACTGTTCCGATTTTTTGTTGTTTTTTTTTTTTTTTTTGTTTTTTGTTTGGTAAAACACTTATAAAAGACTCACACACCTACAAATAAATAATTTTTATGTTAATACAAAATTAATACAAAATTTACGATTCTGTCCTATAAATAAAATTACTAATTTAAAAATTATGTAGAAAATTGTAGAAATCAGAGAAAAAATTTTGGAAATTGACAATTTTGGTATGAATTGGAAAAAATAGACTGACGAAAATTTGGTTTCCAGTATTTAAGAAAAAAAAATTTGGGTTATGAGGAGGCTATTGAGGTAAAAAACACTGAAAATGTTTGCAAGTTGTATGCAAGTTTTATTCATCTGTATAGGATAAGCATATTTAATAAAATTAAAAGCAAAAAATATTTGACTATTTTCAACAATTAACAAATATAATCAAATATTATATAAGAAAATGTAAACACTCTTAGGAAACACTTGAATTATTAAAAAATATTTAAATATATCTGATGTAATATCCAACGGAAAACCCACATACCAGCCAGTAGATCGCAATAAAACATCATAATTGAAGGTTTAAAGTGGAACCAATTAATTGCTGAATCACGACTCGAATTATCATCAGACCATTCTCCAACAATAATAACAATTTTAAGTTTTTCTTCCGTCAACCTCGCCTCTATCGAGAAGCCAAGTATCAAAAACACAAACTGACTCAAATTCAAAAAATTTATAAGTACTCACACCACACGAAAGATCTTATTAAAAAATAACCGGAAAATGGATTCGGTCTTTTTTTTTATTTTTTTACACATAGCCAACACACCAGGTGGAGACTTTATACAAATGTTTTAACGCAATAATAGAAGCGCCAGCCCATATGTGCGAGAATTGTACTATATTTTGGGTCGTATGAAAACTTTATAGATTTGCAAGAGGTCACAGCGGGAGAAGTAAGCCTTACAGCGGCTAAGAAAATATAAACATTTGGCTGCATTTTTTGCAACATCGAACAATATATGATCATTCCAGATCCTTTTTCGATTAAAGTGCATACCTAATATACTTAAGCTTTCAAAATGTTGAAGTTTAGCTTCCTGAAACAAAAACGTAGAATCAAAAATGGAAATTTTTCGGAAGATTGTACAGCTTTTAGTTTTAGAGTTAAGCTCGACTCTGTTTTTTAAGCCCTAATTAGCTATTGCAACCAAATCATGGTTGAGAAAACTGGCTATGATGTCTCTTTTGGTTTATACAGCGATAGATGTAGCTTCAGATTTTTTAGGAAAATCGTAGGAGACTACTAGAGTGCTGTAGTTTGCAAAACTGTGGATTGGATTGAAAGTGTTTTGGAGCCAATCGTTTATAAATATAAGGAATAGAGTAGGTGAGAAAACTGATCCTTGGGGAACACCAGCGTTTATTTGGAATTGATCGGACTTAAATCCATCAACTAAGAATTGAATCGTACGATTCGAAAGGAAACTTTCAATCCATTTGAGAGAAGAGGGACCCAGGCATACAGCTTAACATTTTGCTAATAATTCATTATGCCATACTTAGCTTCTCGTTCAGGTATGTTAGTAAATCACTGGTGGACCGGTGGGATCTAAATCCATATTGCCTATCGTGGAAAATACCTGTCTGATATTTGTTAAGCTTTTGGTTTATTAAGATCTCCATTCACTTTGGAATGAATCGATATTATAGCTATAGGTCTGTAGTTAGTAGGTTGTAAACAACTTTCTTTTTGCAGCTCATAGGAGTAAAATGCGCAACATGCTGCTACAAAATATATCGAACGAGACCTAATGTAATAGACATCTACTAATAAGAGAAAAAAAAGTTTAGGAGGCAGTGGTAGAAGTATAGATCGAATTTCAAAAAACTATTAGCCACTTGAACTAGAAAAATGAAAACAATAATTAAAGAAAATGAAGTAAACGAATTCCATCGACACATACGTTGGGTGGCACAGTATAGGTAGAGCGCTTGCGTTTCAACCGAAAGGTCCCAATTTCGATTCCCGATGAAATAAAAAAAATGCTTTATGGGTTTTCCGACCTGGTCCAGTACCCGTTGTACTAAATAAATAACAAATAAAAATTGAGAGTATGATCTGGTAACCAGTTAAATAAAATAAAGCTACTCTATTTAAGAAGGCTTAGCTCTTGACAATAGTAATAGTTTTCCACATTTAATGAGTTGATAAGTCAATAATTTGATAAATAAATGCTCGAAAAACATTGTTGATATTGTTGTTTAAACTTGCATTACCGTACTTAATTAAGTACGAAAAGGGTTTTCTACCTAAGTTACTGTAGAAAAAGTTCCAGGTTACGATAGAATTACAATAAAAATTATAAAAGAACAACCACTAATAGCTGTCACCCACCTTATTCACATACACCATACGAGCCTACGCAAGGGTTATTATCTTATCCAATCGGAGCTGCCTTAGATTACGATGATACCGAAACAAGGAAAATATATCACCCTGGTATAACTTCATACAAACCTATCAGTTTTTTACCAACTCTCTCTGAACTGTTTGAGAAATTATTAGTACCGAAAACAATTACAACAAACACTCACAATAAACCGAACTATACCTATAACAATAAACTTGGCTTCAGAGAAAAACACATATTTTATCTGAGAACAAATACATTGTCATAACCGATTGCCATCAGTTAAATTTGCTAAACATTCCAAGAAAAATTATACTGTCCCGCCATATTCCTCTATATATTATCTCAAACATTCGATAAAGTATGACATGTAGGTCTTATTCATAAAATATATGTATATCTAGTACCCAAAAGTTATTGAAAAATCACATTACAGAGGAGGGAAAAATCAAGTAGGAGTCCCTCAAGGTAGTGTCATAGGTCCACTGACTGCTATAATTCATTATGCAATTACTGCATGAGATATGCCTATACCAATAACCAAACGGTCATTATTTCTACTTTTGTAGACGATACAGCAGTTTTAAGTTCTATATAGCTCCAACATAATGTTTCCAAACATTTAGTAGAAATAAAAAAATTAACAAAATTATTTTTATGAATTGTTTCGTTCACCATAACACTACTAGAACTCATCAGTAGGTATTTATAGTGTTAGACTACCTATACAAATCCTAATTTTTAATTTGATTGACTTTATAACTTATTACAATATGTCAATAAGACCTCTGTGAATTATAAAATTCAACCAAAAAACTCATGGTTACACGAAACAATTCCTAAAAATAATTTTGTTTGTTAACACAAATAATAATAATATTTATAGATACAATGGTGATATAAAATATCTATGTATCAAGATTGAATATTAATTAATAAATCGAACTTGTTATTTTTATTAAAAGTAAAATGATTCAAAGGTTTTAAAAAATTTATATTTATATAAATTTATTTTGTAAAAAAATTACTAAATCTATGGAGAATAGGTCACCAACGATTAAAGAGAAAAATGTGCTAAGCAATCAAATAAGACCATAAAACTGTAATACAAAACTATTGATCTAGCAATGCTCGGGATCAGTACTTAAAGTTAGATTATATTATATGAAAACAAATTGTTTGTAGTTTCTATGAAAGAAAGATAGGAAAAAATATAAAAAGAAAATTTATATATATATATATCGCCGGGTGAGTTCTTAAGTGTCCAATATACCGAAAAATGAAATGGGAAAAAAACGCATTTAAAGTTTCAAAGCAATTTTTACGTATTTTTTTAAAGATATAGAAAATCAAACTTTTTGTGACATAATCTGTAATTTGTTAGCTTTGAAATACTATGTTTAGATTTGTTAAAAAAATTATATATTTCTGTTGATATTCGAAATTTGAAAAAATAGCCCAAATGTATATTGGACAAAAACGTATGGGTGACAAATACTTTGAAAAAAATATTTTTTTCAATGTCCAATATCTTATGGGAAATTAACACAGTTAATAAAACTTCATATGATATTGGACACTTAAGAACTTAAACTAAACATTTTTCTCAAGCTTTGGGAACAAAAAATAATATTAACAAAGACTTTCAATATTACTTTAGGAATTTGTCTTACCAAACCTTTCTTTCGAATTTTGTTTAAATAATGGAACGGTAGTTTTTTCCATATTCTGCATAATCTTCTTGAAATATTATATGAAAAATATTCCTATTTTAAATTATTTCTTTTGCAGAGTTATATTTAACAGCTGAAAAATTTAGCCCCACACTAGCTGCATTATAGTTCCAAAAATCTTCCGGAACACATTGTAAAACTCTTAATTTCACCTTTAGATAATTCATTGAGGTCAGTTGTTTAAGTAACGCGAGTGGACTGCAAACACTTATGTTTTTTAAATGGCGATCTATAACTTAGTGACCAGCATCTATTTCCTGGATTCTAGAGTGTCCAGATTCAGAAAACTTTTGAACTACAGTTTTTATTTCTTTATTTTTTTCTATAAATTTTAAAATAGCTAATGACATTATTCGGTTTTTATTCTGTGGACCACAAGGGTCTGACCATAAAATAAAGTTCTGAATATAAGGAATATCAAGAAGAATGACTTGTAAAATTTTAATTAACGCACTGGCCAGGTCATTTGCGCTGCGACCACTCTTTGTTTCGTACCAAATGGCACAGTACGTTTTATTGTTAATATTACAATTACCAAATAAATTATATGTGTTGAATTTTCTTTTATAATAAAAATTTCCTGCTTTTCCTGTTGGTAGCATAAAAACTTTTTGAAGATCGTAGCAAATCGATCGATCGATCTATACAAAAACTTCATTTGAAATAGAACACTTAAGCACAAAATTTTAATTACTCACTCAAGTGTAAAATATTTTTTGACATTTTTTGTCCAATATCATATTAATTGCAGATTGGACACTTAAGCACTATAATTAATGTAAAACAAAAAATTCACTTTGTATGAAATTGAACAAAAGCAAAATTAAATATCTCAAAAACTATTATACATAGAACAAAACTGATTAAAAATTTAGAAAGAGCGCGTCAAGTTTAGTTTAGATCAATCAAAATATCAAAAAGTGCTTATTGTATGATATTGGACACTTAAGAACTCACCCGGCGATATATATATAATTCTATATAAAAAAACTGCTTAAGAAAATTAGTTATACACGAAAGTTTCTAAATGAAAATACTTTATCCACAATTTCTGATGATAATAAATTTATGTTTTTTTAGCTTCGATTTCTCGGCCTAATTTTTTTAAAGTATTTTAATTTAAATGTACTACTATTAACAAATGTATTGTTTTATGATTTTTGTATCCTTTACATAATGGTATCTGGCTTAGTTTATTTTAATATTTTTTCTAATCAAAGGTGTCGGTGTCTTACTAACCCTACTAGATGATTATATATATCAAAATCTAATGTAGCAAGCAATTCAGCTAGTAAAAGACTTTTGATGTGTTTGCTTTCTCTAAGTATTAACCTGAATTTAATTTTATCCTGTTGAAATATATATATATATGCATCTGATTGATGAGCTCATATCGATACCATAGTGCACACATATGCTAAGTAGCATAAATGAAATTTTACAGGAGAGTGTTTTCAACAGCAACCCAAAAACTCAATGCAATGCTGTAGATGGACAAAATGTCTTTTATTTTGTTGCATATTATGTACTCTATCGTATTTAATTACAATTTTAATGTTATATTATTTTGATGATTGAAAATTTAAGTAGTTTCGAAAATAAGGAAGCACTAAGCATGTTTTACACTTAACTAAATGTACTTAGCATAATTGTGCACAAAATAAAACAAAGCAAAATATCGAAACTAATACTTCTAAAATTGAATTCCTTTATCTTCTATTCATTTTTGTTTGTCATTTTCTTACATTTTCATTGACCCTATTTTTCTCTTTTGAAGTAAGCACTAGTTATATCATTGTATTTACAAGTAACTGTTTTGTTAAGACACAGATAGGTTAAGTGCACTTATCATATATGTATATTTAAGGTCTAACAAAATTGTAATTAATGGTCACTGTTTTTTTTTTTTTTTTTTTTTTATGCATAGCCAAAACACTAGGTGGGAACCTTTTATACCGATTGGTACGTTTGGCTAGGGAGGGAAAGGAAAATTTGGAAAGGGGGATGGTAAAAGGGAAGGAGGACAATTACGAACGAAGGTGTTAATGTTCATCTTGAATTTGTTTAGGTCATAAATATAAAATTTGTCATGTTTTGGGAACACATAAGATGGAATTTGGTTCCACATTCGGGATGTTGAAGTTATAAAAGAATTTCCATAACTTGTCTTTTGCCATCTAGGGATTTTGATGGTGTAGGGATGAGCACATGCTGCCCTTCGTGTTTCGCGAGGGAAACGCTTAAGTGGAGGTAATATAGATTTAATTTCCACTGAGCATGTGCCGATGCCTACGAGATATCTATAAAAAAGTGAAAGAGCTCCGACTATACGACGATGTCCAAGAGGAGCAAGATGGGCTGTCACATTTGGGTCGTTGATTAGACGAATAGCCCATTTTTGGACTTTATCCAAATGTTTTAACGCAATACTAGAAGCGCCAGCCCATATGTGAGAATTGTACTCCATTTTGGGTTGTATGAAAGCTTTATAGATTTTCAAGAGGTCACAGGGGGAGAAGTAAGCCTTACTTAAGCCTGTTATTATAAAAACCAGATAGGGTAAGCGCACTTGGCATGTCTGTGCATTTTAGGTTTAACAAAACATGTACTTATCCTGTTTGTGAACTTATTATAACAACCAAAATTTTTATCCTACCCTTTTAATATTTCTTATTTCTACACTGAAAACAGAACAACCAGGAAAACTCAAAACTGTACTTAAGTCAATTTGAAAAAAAATCACTTATCATAAGTGTGAACTATGGTATCGATATATTAATTTAATATTAATTTCAATTCAATTTCAATTTTATTCAATTTAATTTTTACATTTACATTTGAGTTTTATTACATTTATATACAGAGTTCAGATGTATTTACATCTACACAACTAAAATATTACATTATGGTTTTTATTTTTTTTACATTTTTGTTTAATTCACTAATATTTACGAGTTCATAAGGAAACTTTAAAAAACCTTATATTTGATTTTATTTTTTTTTTGTTTTAATAAAACTTATACCTAATTAGTAACTAACCTAGTCTAACTATTAACTAACCTACTTAACTAAGCTACTTAGCCTAAATCTGCCATATTAGCAAAACTATATAACTGAAACGAACTTATTGGTAGAAGCTCCTTATAATTGAATAATTTAATATAGATAATAAAATATATTTAGAGCTGTTTTTTTAATCATTTCTACTTATTCTTCAACATAAACAAAAGTAAGATAATAATAATAACCCAAATGAACATATAATTTTTTTCAACGTTTCCCAAAACTGTTATGAATAAAATTAAATAGTGATGCACATTAAATTTGTGATGGAAAAATGTATACAAAAATTCGACTCTTCTAATACCACGCGTAGCAATTCAAGTTTTATATAAGTTTATTCATTTAAAGAGTCATTATAACCTAACATAATATAACCTAGTTCTATAAGTAACTGAAATAATTAAAAAAATAAAAATTAATTAAACTTAATTTATTTTTACTTAAAGCATTATCGACTACATAATATTACACTCTATATATAACGTATTTGAAAAACCTTTCAAGTAATCATTCAGCAATAATAATGATTATCATAAAATTATAAAATGAATCTAAGAATTTTCATTTTATTTTTCTCACACTAATTAATTCTAATTAAATTTTTAACTCTTTGATTTTTCTTTTAAAGTCTACATTTTAATTTTTCAACTTTTCACACATATCAATATTAAAAAAAAAAAAAAAAAAAAAAAAAAAACAAAATAAAAAACAAAACAAAATAGTTTTTCTTTTTGAACCATCATTTCCGATTACGATGATATTTTTATCCTTTAAAAATCCTTTTCTATATTATTTTACATTGATAACATTTTAAACTGAAAAACTCAATACGAAGATTTGTATATTGGGGTGTACCATTTTTTGTTTTTATGTAAATATTTATAAATTATAATATTTTTTAATGAATGACAACATTTCTGTGTGTTTAAATTTACACTTGAATCAAAATATTAAACATAAAATTTGAAATAAAAAAAAATTGGTACGTAGCAGATTTACCTGATCTCCAAGGTTATATAAATTTTGTGTTTGTTTTGAATTCTATTTGGAAATATTTTTGTAATAAATAAAAGAAAACGTAGCTAAACTAAATATTTTTTAAAAATGTTTTAATTTTCAATTAGGATTTTTAATTTAAAATTTCATCTTATGTATAAGTGTGCACATACAATCCCTAAATTCACCAAAGTACAGAGTTCATCAATCAAATTCTCAAAGTTTCAGAATTTCTTCTTCTCCTCCCCAGAATATTATTTATTAATTTCTTTTTTTTTTAATAAATTACTATGTATGCGGTTGTTGTCTCAGATCAAATTTAGTTTTATTATGTTCAAAATTTTCTTTACACTATATTTTTCAGCAGAACTTGAAATATTATTAAATCAATTAAAATTGCAAAATTTAATTGTGTTGTTTCTCATAAGATGGACTACTTGGTGAATACGATGTGCTTGATGAATATGGACACAAATTTTGATCTAAATATGTCAACTGTGGTTGTGAAGAAGTAGGACTATAACAAGGTGATGATGTAGAGTGTTTCGATCTACATTTTTTAATTTCCTGGGAATCTTCTGGGCGATATTGAGTCGAGACAATAACTGGGACTTTCTTGTGAATACTTCGGAGAAGTCGGATTATACGTAGGAGATGTTGGAGAATATGAACAAAAATAATAGTAGCATATGAAATAAAATAATAGCAGAATATTTGGGACTATTAGGAGAATAATGAGGTGGTGGAGATAGAGTATATTGGAGAAGTAGGATTATAACAAGGTGATGATGGAAAGTGATTCAAACTACATCTTGTTAGAGTAGCTTTTAATTCTTTTTTAATTTCCTGTGGATCATTGTGAACTTGTGGCTTGTAATTAATTTCAATGTTATTAATTTCTTTCGAAGTTGATATTGCTTTTAAATTCACTTCAGGTTCATAAAAATCATCGCTTCCTGAGCCAACATCAAGCTTTTTTGGAATTTTTGGCAAAAGTATGTGTTTTCCATTATTTAGTTCAAAGTTATTAATTTCTGTTTCTTTTGAATTTTCAACATTATCATATATATAGTCGGGTGTTTGTAATTTATCTTCACTAGATGGTAAAGTTAGAGTATTATTCGATTCTTTGTCTTTGTCTGACATTTGTCTCTGAATCTTCAATTGCAGGTGATATTTCTATTTCCTCGAATGAATTTGCATGTTTTAAATCATCGAATAAACCAACTTCTTCGTAATTTTTTATTATTCTTGTAGTAGGCGTAGGAGGACAGGTTTGATCAGTTTCAACATTTAAATTTATCGCAGGTTTTTTCAATGGATCTACATCCATTAAGACTACTATTAGAAATAGTAACTTCTGATAAATCAGTAAAAAAAGTTATATAGGTAGTACTAAGAATAAATTAAAATGATAGAAAATATTTCATATTGAAGCGGGGTACGATTTATGATATTTATATTTCACAGATTTGGTTTGAAGAGGCAAACATTTGTGAGAAAGGACTGCCCCACGAATATTGTGCTTGAATGGTTTGATTTTGGCCATAATACTTATTATTTCTTTCGTCAGAGCAATTGTATACCATTTATTTATTAAACAGGACGATTTCTCCTACCATATGGCGATGTCTTAATTATATTAGGACGTGTTCTGTAATATATCCATCATTGATAATTTGTATGGCTTGCTTTTTTATCTTCTCTAAATGCTGAAGGTTCATTATTCGACTTATATTCAAGTCTTAACCGAATATTGTATGCCTTGAAAAAGAAATCAAATTTAATCAAATTAAAAAAAAAAAAATTAAGGACAATCTAATGTACAAATTTGTGAGTGTATAATTTATGTTAAAGTGTGAGTAAATATCAAAATTTCTCCATACATAAGATTTTGAAATATAAATTTTCTCTCACTGTGAACATTTTGTTAAAATGATGGTTTTCATTTCAAATAAATATCAAAAAATAAAAAAATACAAAATAAAATACATTTGAAAAAAATGATAGAAAGTATTAAAAAAAAAAAAAAAAAAAGTCATGAGATGGCGTCAAAATCTCATAAAGTTATTCGTTTGTTGTTCGTTCGTTCATTGAATTTTTCTTTTTGGTGTTGTTGTCAAGTTCTTTCATTAGATATTTTTCGATTTATTCTTTTATTTTATTTTTATTTTTGTGTTTAATTTTTTTTTCTTTTGGAATCAAGTGATTGTTTACGAGTTTTATCGCCTTTTATTGGATTTCTTTTCAAACGGCCCCGTCTTCTTCCATTCAATCCTAATTCTATCCTCATCAAAATATATGATTTTAATATATTATAATACAATAATAGGATATAATACACTATATTTTATTATATAAATTTTATATAGATGTATTATATATGTATATAGGTGTGTGAAAATAAACACAAAATTTTGTTTTTATTATTTGACTCCTGGAAATAATTTCAGATATCGCTATAATGTATATGAGTATACTGATATGAACATAAATTCTAGAATCTATTTTTCTTTACAAAGGCATACAAATAAAATACGAAATGATGAAAATTTCAGTTGTTTTAAAAATATTAAAAAAATAAATAGCAAGTGTTGTGTTAAATTAAATTATAATGTGGAAAATAAAAATATGAACATTAAAAATAATTTAATAAATTTTTTCAATGATTTAAAATTAAGCATTGCATATTGAAGCTATAGCTAATTTGGAAATTATATTTTCTAATGCTAATTAAATTTAATAATAACTTAGATATTAGATGAAAAATATAATACAGAATAAAATTGAATGTCAAATGTGAGATAATGTGATAAAAAATAATTTAATTTCGTATTGAAGTATTTGTTTACATTCAAGTTCTCTGGTTAAACCATTGTCAAAAAATTATTATCAATATTCACCCATATTCTCTTAGACCCCTCGTTGACAAGAAGAAAAAATTTTATCTCGTCTTATCTCGCTGAATATGCATTTCTGTTAGACTGCAAGCGGCGCGATAGAACATTTTATTTGTTGGTAGTACTGATCATTTTTTACTGACAAAAAAAATTATTGGTATATAAACAAAATATATGGTCTATAAAATTTTTAGAAAGCAAAAGTGGATTTTAGTTTTAAAATATTTTTTAAATAAAAAATAAATATACTTATGATTTAAATATTTCTTACTTTAGTACATAAACAGTAATAAAACAATAATAGTAAAGATGGTTTTTTTTTCAAAACAAAAACACAATTTTAATAATAATGCAAAAAAAAAATAATGAAAAATTGTTTATTAATCTTTACTCAACTATTTTATCTAGCTATTCAATTTATTTATTTAATTTTATTTTTTGATAAAAAAAACACAAAATACTTTGACGAGAAACTCTATCGTTTACAATTTTTGACGAGATAAAAAATAGCTGTCGCGTCTCGTCAAACGTCTAACAGAAATTTTTCACAAGACTGTTTTGAGATTTGCCGTCGCGGCAATTTACTATCGCGTCTGTGGTGTCTAACAGAATACAAAACTATCTCTTCAGAAATATTTTCACGCGATCTCGCAAGATGGGTCTAACAGAATATGGCTGATTATATTATTAATCTTCATTTCATTCTTGTGTAGAAATCTATAATAATTGAATTATTTTTATAGGTTTCTCTAACCTTATATTTATATTAACATACTTCGATTAAGAATCGAACAATTTTAAAACAATTTATTGAAAAATATAATGTTCTATCCCTGTAAATGTAAATTTCTAAACCAATGGAATTAACTTATTGTTTATGGACATTACACCTAAGGAGCTATTCCATCTGTAGAGAATTATTCCTAATAAATATTCGGCCTTCATATTTAGATCAAAAAATTAAATCGCATTTGAAATACATGATTCAAAGAATGGTGGGCATGTATTAAGAGTGATGATATCAAAAATAAAAAAATATCAGTGTAAAAAATTTGGAAAATATTTTAATATAAAACACGAATTTGTTTTGTAACTCCATAAAAACCTTAATTTCTTCTTTCAGATATAAAAATCTTGTTAAACATCTGCTGCTTCTACTTAGCCAACGAACGTTAGAAAAATAAATAACGTCTGCTTAGTGTTAATTTATTACTTCCAAATATTCTTGAAATTGACGATGGAAATATAGTCCACGCCTACGAATAACATTAATAGTTTTAACCACGACATTCATTACATGATCTATTTTCAACGTTTGGCTGCACAGGTTATCTTGAAGTATAATGCAATAAAATGTGTAAGCCTGTCCAACATCTATTCCAGCTTCTGACAGTTCCTCTTGCGTCAGTCCCATAAAACCCTTATTCTTTCCAATCATGTTAGGAGCACCACCTATAGCAATGCCAGATAAAACAGTAAGAACTAAATTATTTTCAGTGAAACCCTCCCAAAACGCATTTAATATATGTATTCCTTTGGTTGTATCCTTGAGGGTTTTTAAGTGCAAGAGTTATTTCAACAAAAGCACAAACCTCAAAATATTTAATTTTATATTTCACTAAAAACACAAAATTCACAATAAAAAACAACATCTTTCTAACTATACAAACTAAGTGTCAAAATGCCATCGTGAAATAATCTTCAAAACATTATTTCACGAGCCACTAGATTTAATACGATAGAATTTCGTAAACTTTTTCTTTAAGAAAATAACAATAGAAATAAATTAATGGTTAGTCCGTCGGACTAGTTTTAATGGGAGGGGTGTGGTTTAGTCAGTAAAAATCTGGCACACAATGGAAGCTACGAGGCTCATTGTGTCTATGAAGACTCCCACCAATCCACGCAAAAAAAAAAACGATGTATTGATTTTTTAAATTTTAATAAAGCAATATATGCTGCGGTTAAACAAATGCTGTTTTGGATTTTGCATAATTTTAAGAGGAAACAAAAAATGAATATTTCATGTTTTATTCATAATGACAATATAGATTTAAATTTAAAGCCATTTTTTATATTTGACATATTTTACAAAGTATTTATAAATTATTTTGTGAGCACCAAAGTATCTCCCAATGAGCTGCATGTGGCTAATGAGCTGCGGGTTGGCTAGGCCCGTTCTAGAAGTTAAAATTGTGTATATAAGAATTTCCATAATGAATATAAGGTTTTTGATTTTAAACAGTCTCTTATTTTATAATCTTTCACATTTAAAGTTATTTTTCTTATAACAGACTAAACAAAAAATCAATCAAAACGAATTAAATATGATAAAATAATTTTTTTTACAATATTATCATACGACTTTAACGAAAGGGTTAAAATTTAATTTAATACAAACGTAAATAAAATTATTTTATTTTACAAAAAATATTACCTTTTGATATGCTATAAATTAACTATAATTAAGTATAATAATTTAGTTAATTTAATCCTTTTTAGGTTTTAATAATAATTATTATTATTATTTTATTGTAAAATTATGTAAAAATCAAAATATTATTATTTATGGTCGAATTAAATACACTATGATAAAAAATAAAATAAACTTATTTGGTTTCAGCAAAAATATTAAAAATTTATTTTTATTTTTGAAAAAAAAACTATTACATAACTTTTTATAATAAAACTTTTCCAATATTGTTATTGTTCTTACCAATGAATATTTTGAAACTATTCTGAATTCATAATATTCTATGGAAAAATGTTAACAGATAATAAGTTTTTTCAACCACCTTGTTATTTATATTTTACCAAATTTAAAAGTTATTTTTGGAGAATTTTTAATAATGTTTAAAATTTTGTGTAATTATCAATAGGTACCATTGAAAATAGAAATATAGATGTTCGTAAATTTACAAAAGGATATTAAATTCAAATTTTGCTTTTTAAGAATATTATTTTATTCGAAAAAAAATTAACAGGAACTTTACTGAATACTTATATACAACAGGGTGGCTTTTAAACATACAATATACAATTGAAGAGCGAAAATTGAGTAGATATTAGAATTGAAGGGGTTAAATGCAAAAAGGTACAAGTGCACTTTTTCAAAACTTTTTCAATTGGTCTTGTTTGATAAAAATAAAATCTACAATATTAATACGTACCTAATTATTATTTTTGTTAATCATTTGAAATAATCTTTAACTTTGCAGTTCATAAAAAATTTGCATAATAAAGTGGAACATCTAATTTGTTACAGTAATTTCTGCGGTGGTCAAAATAAAAACAAAAATGTAGCGAAATTATTCATGTATATTGTCATAGAAAATAGTAATAGAAAATAGTAATCTGATTCCAAATGATCAATTCTAAGCACTCGACAATCGATCAAATTCATAGAATAACAGACATAATAGAAAAAGCTTTAGAGGAAAAGAAAGTATGTTCTACCATATTTCTAGATGTAGCCCAAGCTTTTGATAAAGTATGTCATCGAGGCTTAATAAATAAACTAAACAATATGTTACCTAAACAATACGTAGATATACTCTCATCATATCTAGAAAACAGACTATTCAGAATAAAACAAGACGAAGAGTATTCTACTATTAGAGATATTAAAACGGGTGTGTCTCAAGGTAGTATTCTGGGTCCCATACTGTATTTGCTCTACACCAATGATTTACAAGAAATGAAAAATATAACTGTAGCTACATTCGCTGACGATACTGCGTTGATGGCAGTAGGATCAAATATTGACGAGGCTACAATTAAATTGCAAAGAGCAAGCGACAAGCTATACCTGTAGACAAAGAAATGGAAAATTAAACTCAATGAGTTAAAATTTTAGTACATGAAAATTTTACAAATAAAAAATTAGAAAATCAACCATCGGTAAATCTGAATGGGGTCAATATACCCCAAGAAAACAATGCTAAATACCGAGGAATGACATTAGATGTCAAACTTAGATGGAAAGAGCACGTTAAAAAGAAAAAATTTTAGCTTGAAAATAAATATAGAGAAATGTACTGGCTCTTTGTATACAAAAATTCCAAAATAAAGTCTTGCGCAACATGGTAAATGCCCCCTGGTATGTTCGCAACAGTGATTTGCACAGAGATCTAAAAATTCCTTGCATAGAAAATGAAATAAACTCAACTGCTAGATAATCAAAATGATGTCAGAAGGCTTAAAAGAACTGAGCCACTAGATTTAATACGATAGAATTTCGTAAACTTTTTCTTTAAGAAAATCAAAATAGCAATAAATTAATGGTTAGTCTGTTGGACTAGTATTAATGGGAGGGGTGTGGTTTAGTCAGTAAAAATCTGGCACACAATGGAAGCTACGGGGCTCATTGTGTCTATGAAGATCCCCACCAATCCACGCAAAAAAAAAAAAAAAAAAAATGTATATTGTACAGGTCACCAACATTAATACAATCGAACACAAATTTTTCAAACCTGGTGACTCTTATATGGAGTCTCTAACACCTAAATTTTTTGTTACGGCTCACTAGGCATCTGTGATTCAAAAAGCTTAAAAAAACTTTATAGTTTATGAAATGAAAAACAGTAATTTTGATTTATTCCGTTTCGTGGCTTTACAGATGTCTGACCCAAAAAATTATAATGAAAAAATGGTATACTTAAATGACGAGGTATTGTGTTGTTAAAATACCAAAAGGAGCTTTTGTTTTTTGTTAAAAATACATATTTTGTTAAATGACGAGGTATTGTGTTGTTAAAATACCAAAAGGAGCTTTTGTTTTCTGTTAAAAATACTAGAAATGAAGATTTTTCATTTCAAAAGAGTGAAGGTTGTTCAAAATTAAAACCTGGAAAATCTCACTTCAATTTGAGTGACCTATTTTCAGAAGGTCTTAGTTCTTCTCTAATTAATATAACTTATGAAAAATTTAATATATCTTCTTGCATATATACGTCCTATATACCAGGATTTTTATAAAACCATAGCATACGAAAACTCTCCAACAAAAATAGCTAAAAGAAAAAATAAGCAAAGTCAAACAATGCCTGAGGATGAGGAAGAAGAAATTATTGAAAGTTCAAGAATAATAATTTTAGAATCATATTATGAATAAAATTATCATTACAACAAAAATTGAATAAAATAAGACATTAAAATAATTTTCTCAAAATAATAAATAAAACATTTCTTATTTATTATTTTGAGAAAATGCACATGAGTTTGGTAGCAAAAAGGTATAAGTACATTTTTTTCCTAAAGATCGCATACCACAAAAACCGGTTAAGGTTCTTTAAGAACCTACATTCGGCTTACATAAAATACCTACCAAATGCCGCGTGTGCGCTTTGTTTTGGATATAGATTTTGTCACCAGAAATGTTCCATCAAATTCCTGAAAAACGCAGTCGCGAGGGGAGTAGTTCAAGAACTCCACAAGGCTCAAAATACTATGCTAATTCGACATACTAGTTACCAGTTGCCAAAAAGTGTAAATTTAATAGTAAACTGAGGAGGTTACGATTACACTTGGAAAATGTAAGTATATTTACCTTGTGGAAGCTGTATTTTACACTTATTTTTGTCTTAAAACCTTAAGCCACCAAATATGTCTGTCTGTTATTTTTTTTTATATTATTATTTGATTTGACAAAGACTAGTTAACAAGATCGAAATCCGGTCAACACCTTTGCTTTCATCGACAATCGAACTATTAACTACGGGCGCTTTAATCTATCGCGCCAAACAGCATATTATATTACACTTTTTATTGAATAAAATTATAGCAAATAAAGAAATGACTTAAATACGAAATAAAAATGAAAGAAAAAACAAAACTAGGATTTATTTTACTCTCGCCATTTATGACTGATATATGGACGAGTTATGGGGCTAATTTAATTTTGTTATTATAATTATTAAACAAAATATTTTTATACAATTTAATATAAATAAATAAAATTAAAGTTCCCCATTTTATAATTTTTAATTAACTGACAAATTAAGTTATACAGTTATTATAGGTCTAGTGAGTGAGTTGATAATTATTTCTTTATCATATTTTAAAATTCCTAATGGAATATAATAATATAAATGAGTATATGTATATTATTAAGTCCTAGTGACTGACACACCCAGGACACATGCATTAACCATATTATTAATAAAATATCAGAAAATAGCAATTTTCTCTATTTTCAAAAGGGATATAAATTAATAATGAAAAAAAATCAAAAATAAAAAATAAAAATTATAATAAAAAAATATTTTTTATTGCGCAAATTATTATATTGTTAATTTTGGGAATATTTACACTCTATTTTTCACTTTATCACAATTTAAAAAATAATAAAAAAAAAAATTACAAATTTTTACGATTGTAAAACAGTAAATAAAAAAATATAATTAATTTATTATAAACACAATGTGTATATAAATAGAGTTTTGTGTATAGGGAGTTATTTTTGTGTATGCCATATTGTTTTTTAATAACCAGTACTGATGCACAACAAAGGAAGTACGAAAATTGTTACTTTTTGTGTAAAAATTATTGTAATAACAAAGATTATTTTAAAATTGTTTTTTTTTTTTTATATTTTTTTTTTAATTATTGATCAATTAATTTAAATTAAATCACCATTATATTGATAATTATTTGATTTTTATTATATTTTATTATTATATAATAAAATATTTTGGATGCAATATATATCCTATTACTGTGTTCCTATATAGTATACAAGTCATATTATTATTGTATGTTAATTTTACTTATTTATTTATTATTTATTTTGGAATAAAAGTAAATAGATACCCGTTATAGAGCACTTTGATCTGGTTAAGATATTGGCTTGAAATGTAAACATTAACCCATAAAATAATTACGTATCTAAGATTTTTAAATCGTAATCGTTGTAATTGAACGTTTACTTCATCTTTTTTTATTTCATTAATTATTTAGTTCTTTAATCCACAAATTTTTTTTCACTCCACTTGAAGTTTATATACAGCTTAAGAATAGTTAAGATATTGTGATTCTGAGATCGTACTTTAATTTTCAATAATCAATAATCACAAATGACAATTTTCAGAAAGTGAGACTGTTGCCGCTCTACTTAATATCGTATGAGTCATCATAGATGATCTAGTAGAAGTGATAATTTTATGTTGCTGATTGATGAATTTGAATTAATATTAAAGAGATAATTTATAAAAAGTTTTATCTTAATTACTCGTACTTGGAAAATTTTAATTCTTTTCAAACAGTCCAACAATGTTTTAGCATGGCTAATTTCATCTTATATGACAGGAATCGGATAATGTCTAAGAATAGCTCTACTAGGAACTTCAATTTTGGTGGACATCAAATAATTCAAAATTCAAATTTGGTGGACATAATGTCCACAAACATTTAGACAGTTTGAGCATTAAATTATTTAGTAAAATGCAATATTTGAATACCAAAATTCCGAAACTGACTTTAATTTTAATTAAAAATTAAATCCTTATTATAAAATCAAAAAGATAAGACATCAGGCAAGAGTTCGTCAGTAAAATTAATTGTATTCTTGCTAATAAATTAATTGGTAATAAAATATTAGCTTCTACTTATTCAAAACACTCTAAATGCACTTGTCTGAAAAAGTGAATAACTTGTTAATGGCAAAACCAATTTTTAACTGAAGTTACATAACCTGTTCTGGCTGATAGAGAACAATTTTATTTTGTCATAGTGTAGGTATACCTGTATAAAAGAAAGCAACACAAACTTACTGTATTCAGCTTTTCTACAGTACCAGTAACGACAACATCGGAATTATAAGGTGATTTGAAGCAAAATCACTAACAGGGCTTCTAAATGAATTTAATATTTATTTATGAAATATTTTATAGAAAAATAAATGAGTTAAGTTTGCTTTTAAGTGTTGAATATCGTTATATGATATTATACGAAACAAATAAATAATAAATAAATAAATAAAGAAGTTACTAAACTGACTAGTGTAGACTCCGAGTATTTTGCTTGATTTGTTTTTTTTTTTTTTTGTTTTTTGTAGATAATATTAATTTACTTATTATTTAAGAACCTAGTATTATGCTATACTACGTACCTATTTTTAATGTTATAATATATCTCTTATAAAATATATTTTTTTTTATTTAAATATTTATGTTTTTGATATATGTATAATTATTCTCTGTGAGATCAGGCAGGTCGTTTTATTTTATTATTTAATATTTCACTTAATTTCTTATTTTTTTTTTTTCTCTGATTTCTGAATTTGAATATCTCACATGCTATAACCATAAAAAGAATTATCACCATTGTTATAATAATAGTACAGTATACTCTTATAATTAATCCCGTATATTTTTCGTTATCGAAATATTTTGGATGATATGTAAAATCCTTTTGTTTTATTTTTTTAAAACTATCCCATCAATAATGACAACTTTTTGAATATAAATATAATTTTAAATATTTTTTACCCACACATTTGTAAATAGCCATACATACTTATATTATTATTTTATATGCATTTCAAATAATTCCCATGTCAACGACATTTTGTTTATATCTACATTTTTGAAATTTTTTTATCAGTTCATTTTTTATGAGTATCTATTTTTTGCAAATAAAAAAAAAAAAATGATTTACTTTGGTGTCGTTTATGAAAATGTCAATACCATGAATTTTAACAAAATTAGTTCAATTTAATTTATTTGATAATTTATTTTTTTTTATATTATTATAATAATATTATTTTTTATTATGTTAAAGTTATTTGTATAATGTTTGATTTATCTATATAATAAAACTACCACAACATATTTATTAACAAATAATTAAAGGCCTAAAGAAGGAAGGGGTAGCCTTTTTTTTTAGATATTATATTCAACAACAGCTCTTCTGTTATCCACCATACATTTTTGTAATATATATTTTTGCAAAAATTATATAATAGTCCTTGGATTTGAAATTTGGAATAGGCTACGAACTCGAAAATTACTATAGATCTACTTTTATAATATCGTATGTATACATTCTATTTTTTCTTTGTGAGAGTGATGGAGAGATGCGTTGTAATCCCCTTTTAAACTGACAGTGATTACGGGCTCATAATAAATCACATTTTTTTAATTTTATAATCGGGATAAATTTGTATAGTTAGCCTGAAATTTTCATTATTCAACATAACATTCAGCCATTTGCTGTTGCAGCTTAATGTACGTATAATAAGGATAAGCTATGGATAAACTATCCATATTATGTACATTAAAATAGCTCCAATAGCTATATACACTTAACTATCAATGGTGGTGTCCCTCAAGGCTCAGTTCTTTCTCATTATTTATAATATTTATAAATGATCTCCTATCCACGACTTCAAAACAAACTTACAGCTTTGCTGATGATAGTATACCCTTGATTTCTTGTATTTCTTTGAAAAAGCTGTTCCTGTACCCAAACATCAGTTCACAAAAACGAAATGATATAACTTGTTCTCTAAACAGCGTCACAGCGACCTTCAAAAAAGTACATGACTGGAGAAGTGTAAATAGTGTCAAACTTAATGCTGTAAATTAAGAGTTCCTATTATCAACAAAGCAAAATCCAACAATACCAAAATATTCTATTCGGAAATATAAATATCGAAAACTTTGAAACTCTAAGAGTTCTTGGAATGGAAATAAACTGTAAATTTTCGTGGTACGACTGTCGCGAAGGATGCGGAATGTTGAGGATTGTTAAGCAGAAATAGAAAATATTTTACATCTTCCAACCTTCTATTAACATGCATACATTCGGCCTCGCCTTAAATATAACTCGGATATTTGCACTAAATACCGGTGTACCAAATACCAGCTTACAGTACCTAGATACGGTATAAATGAGTGGTTGATATGTTACACAAGACCTAACATTATTAAGTCATCGCCGTAATGTAAGAGCAAGCTCTGCAACTCTATTTTATTTATTCTATTTAATTTCTGTTGGATAATTGCTCCGACGAAATAAAAAAGTATTATGCCCAAAATACAACCATTCGAGCGTGACAGCACAGGGCGGCCTTCGCTCATAAGTTTGTCACAAAACAGGACTACGAAATGTAAAAAAATTTTGATCAACCGAACCTCTAATGTATGGAGCACCTTACCATCTTTTATGTTCCCTCAAACGTATAACTTAGAAGTTTTCAAGAGATGGGTAAATAAATATCTGTTAACGTGTCCGTAAATTTTGAACTAACTATTCTATTCTATTTAAATTCTATTCTAATTTTTGTTATTCTTTACTATCGTTCTTCTTCTTTCCTTCATCTTAATATGGCTAATTGAATTCTGCGAAGGCCGTTAGGGTGCTTATCCGGATATAACGAAATTTTATACAACAGTACCTGAATATTTCATAAAAGACCAAACATATAAAATTTTAAATAAAACACTACACGATTTTTAAAAAAATGTTCAAAAGTTCAATTTGGCCTTTAAATGACCTTGTCGTCAAAAATGGTTTTCTAAGAAATATTTGCGATGTATTCAGGAACCCTTGTGTAAGATTTCGTCTCATTCGGACGCGCCCCTTTTTCAAAGTGTATGCCAAGTGTATGATATTTGAGATTAAGTTTTTGGTTATCAATTTAAGGTAGGTAAATATTTTAAATATAAATTTAATATCTGCCTATACTAATTAAAACCTATAGAACAAAGTTACAAATTTTATTTTATTCTATTTATTTTTTTTTTTTTAAATCTTGAGTAATTGGGTTTTTAAAAAAAGATACCAAAGATTATTTACTGAATATTTCCAAAAATATTCAACTTTGAACTACAAGATTTCCACAACGACAACAATTATCATCTCAGGTGAAAATTGTCATATTTTTCTGACGGTTATCTTACCAGAATATCTTTCTGCATAATATTATTATTGTATTATGGTCAACAGATATAACGGTTTATACACTAAGAGAAATAATATGTTTATCCAATGGTTACGAGGAATATATTATGGTTACTTTAAACTTATTATGTTAGATATAGTTGAAACAAACATTTGATATGTTAAAGAGGAATATAACCAGGGTTGATAGAAACATATTATATTTGTGTTCAAAATATTATAGTTAATCGAAATATATACCTACGTTGTAATAAATTATGGTTACAACTATATTTAAAAAAATGTAAATCAACTATAAATTATATTGCTTACAAAAATATTATGGTTGTGGATATCATAATATGGTTAAGAAGCTCATAATCCAGTAGTTGTAACAAACATATTTTGATTAAAGAAATAATATTATAGTTGTTTTACAACTATTTGTAGTAATACTAATCATATTATGATCGAAGCAATCATATTATAGTTGCCTTATGATTGAAGTAATCATCTCATATGTTTGAAATAATCATATTATGGTTGAAGTAATCATATTATGATTAAAGTAACTATAATATTATAGTTGGCGTTAAAATAAAATGCTTCAAAAATAAAAAAATACTTGAATATTCAGTCTTCAGTTGTTGTTTGCCAAGTTAAAACTTGTTTTAAAATATAAGCGTACCTAATGTAAAAACTCTGAGCTGATGGATATAAATTGGTAAGTGTTTGCCTACATTTCATCACAACATTTTATAAGCTAACCGCTAATTTTTTATCTAGATGTTGATAGACAATAAAGTGTACTTTATGAAAAACTGGATAAAATGTTGTGAGAGGAAATATTTCAATATAAGTTGAAATAGTTAGTTATTAAAATAATAACAAAACAGAATAAATACTCTAAGTTAAGACGAACTATTGAAAAACTAATAAAAGGAAACTATACAGGTTAGTTAAATTATAATTATTTAATAATCTGTTCAATCAAACAGATTCTTATTTTTATGGCAATATATTACGAAAGTTGAGGCTTTCTATAGAATCTCTTGTCAGATACTATAATATAAGTACTTTTTAATTTGCAGGTAATATTAACTATTACAATATACTTATGTTTTTATTTTTTACTAGCTTTGTAACCCGTCATAAATTACGCAAGCAAAATAAATCCTAGTTTCTTTTTTTCTTTCATTAGATTCTTTATTCCGAAATTACAGTACTTATGTTTATATCACTTTTTATTTATTTTTATTTATGTTTATATTGGCCTAACACTAATCTTTTTTTTTTATATAACAGAAAAAGAAGTACCATACCAACAAATTTGCATAAAATGTTTGTATTTTTGTATGGTATACTCGTACTCACTTCCATTTAGTTATAATTCGTTAGTTGGGTTCCATTTAGTATAAATTATACCGTATTAGCGTTATTGTGCCTCTGGGAGATTATTTTGCTATATGAATAAACTGTTATTATGGTACTGTGTTATTTTTAAAAAAATATTCAAAATTTTGTATCTAAATTGGTAAAATTTACAAAAAATACAAAAACATTTTCATCAATAATTTTCAATTTAAAAAAAACAATGTTTTATTATCCGGCGTAGAAGTAGAGTTAATTATCCTACTCTACTTCTATCAAGTTCTATTGATTGAACAGTGAACCTGAACAGTGAAGTGAAAAGTGAACACTTAACACTGAAAATAAAATAATATTTTGGAATGGAGCATATAGAACATACAGAATACAGATACAGCAAATAATAAAAAAAAACAAAAATAATTTTTTTTGAGTGAAGTGAGTTACGCACACAATAATGACAAAAACAAAAGGTAGAAGCAATAAAGTAGTATAATGTATAATATTATACAATACAAATATGCTGATACACATGTATATTATTGTGTATAATTTTAAGTAATAAAAATAACCTTTGAGTGAATTATGTTTTTTTTTTGTGTTAAATGCTGTTTGTCTTTTGGTTATTATACCATATTAAACTATTGATTAAATTTCTATTAGTCCTTATTATTATAAATCAAAAAAATTGTTTGTTTTATTTATATTATTATTATTATTTTTTATTTTTCCTTATTATTTGCGAAGAAGACTAACATTAAATTAAAAAAATATAGTTCATGCAATCAATTTTTCCTGCAAAGGTTCAGCATGGTAGACAGGGGTTAAAAAAAAGCACCAAAGCAATTTGTATATATGTGCATTTGTATACATATGCACTTTGTATATGTGTTGGAGCGTTCCGTCGAACTTACAAACATCCAGATAAATGCAGAATAATATATATATAATTTTTAGAGCCATCAGCAGCTGAAGATGATAAATTTAAAAGTTATGTAGCTGATGTAGACAGCACCAATTTAACAAAATTTGATATTTATTGGATATTTACTTATTATAATTGACAGAAAAATATAATCCTCTCGAAATTAACTATACTGTGTAATATTTATTTCAAATATAATATATTTACTTCAATCATATTTATTTTTGTTTCAATTAAAATTAATGTTGCTGCAACCATAACTTCAGTTTGTGAGAATAATATTATTATTGAACCTACTATAAATTATGTTTGGTGCAAACATAAATATTTTTCATTCAACCATATTATGTTTATTTTAAACATAATATATTAGTGAATCATATTTAAAACAACAAAATTATAGTTGAGAACAAAATATCGTCTTGTATAAAGTAACTGTAATATGTTTACTCCAAACATAATTATATTTGTGAAGATAATAATATTGTTGTGTGAACTATGAACTATTTTTGTTGCAACCATATTATATTTCATTTAACCATATAAAAAACTTTTTAGCTTTATATAAAACCCATAGTTACATGAAGTAATATGGTTAATGTAACTATATTTTCTAACCATATTGTTGTTCTTTAATTTTATAGTTGAGCCAAACATATTTTTTTGCTCAGTGTATAGAAAAACATTACAACAAAAATAATGATTCCAAAAGTCCTTTTCGTCCTTTAGATAAAAAAAATTTGGAAAGCTGGCAACAAAAATACCCTTTACAAATAGAAATAAAAGGTATATATTTTTAAAAAGCTGGTAACACAAAGTAACTCTTAGATACAGTTATGTGGTCTAATGCGGGGACAACATTATTATTTCAGAATCCCCCCTCAAATTTACTAACGGAAACTATGGACTATAACATATCCTTTGTTAATTAAATTTAATTTTGATAATTTTCATAAAACTTTCTAATGAGCATTAAAAGTAAAATAAAAAAAAATTTTTTTTTAATTTATTACAGAATTTACTTTCAAGAAAAAATAAAAAACAAAAGTAACAAAATATTGAAATTCTTTTCTATTTTCTTTTAAAAACAGAACAAACGACAAAAAGAAAAACAAAAATATTTCCCTGCCTCAATGTTTTTACATTCAATTTGCCTAATTATTTCAACATACACTATAAATAGATAATACAATAATAAAGAAAAATCTACATACTATTATGTAGGTATAATAATATTATTATATACTATAATCAATCATCAAGTTAATAAGTCAATCATTGTTATCATGATTATCATCACTAGAAAATCTAATTCAATTTCATTCACAATTTAGAGAAAATTTATTCAAGTAAACGTTTCAGTTCATTACAAAAAATGAAATAAAATAAAATAATGAAAAAAAAAAAATTGTTTCATTCGAATGAAATTCATAAATGAACTTTGAGAATTACTTTCTAAATATATTTAAATTAAAATCAAATAAAATAAGAAAAAAAAAATGACAAATAAAAGAAAAGGGTTAAAGTTAATTTTCTGAATAAATTTAAGAATAATAAAAAAATAAAAGAAAAATAAAAATTCTTTAACTTGTTAATAGTCTCGGTCAATGTTTGAAAAGCTCTTTGTAAAATTAAAATAATTTTAATTTTAGTTGATTTATTGTATGAATAAATTAGAGTTACCAATTGAATTAAATTTTCAGAAAGACAGACACTTGAGAATATAAGATTTTATTTTGCAATGAAGATCAAAAAGGCGAGTAAGTTTTATTGTTATTTTTTATCTGCTTACAGGAAGAGGAATCGTCATGTAATCTTCTACTTGAATAAGATGCCGTAGCTCTTATAAATGAATATAAATAGTAGGTACACATATCGTCTGCTTCAGAAATTGACATTAACGCAATAACAGTAATAATGTAATTTTACGAACGAAGATGGTGAATACCAAATAATATTAAATGAGAAATACTAAAGTAATATAGGTAGACCAAGAGATAAAAGGTCTTTTAATCGTCGATTTAAAGTCTAAAGATAAAAAGTCTAGGTCAATTTAAGGTCTAATGATAAAAGGTAGACATATTTAAATAAGTCTATAATAATGTTTTATTTTAAATATTTATTTAGGTCTAAATTTAGATATTAAAAATTTGTTAAAATTCATTTGTTTCAATCTCAGTGGCAAAAAATTAAAATTGAATTAACATTTTTGTGCCAACATAAATTTTAAAACATCTCTAAAAGAAACTAGTTTTGTTTTTCGAATTATTCAAACATTATTGGCATTTTCCAAATTTTTCAATTTTTGCTAATCAAAATGTTTTAAAGTATCGTAGCATAATTTAGAATGTATTGATTTGATAAATACAAAGAAATTAATTACAGAAATCTCGTCGTCTGAATATTGGTTGTTCCACACGCCAAATCATCGATTTGGAGTTAGGAGTTGTTTCTGGGGTTCTAAAGGGTGATGCATGTGCATCCATTGCACTTATCCGCTTGCTCTTAGCTGTAGTATTTTCAGAGATATACAGATAGATTTTCGTTTCATATCCAATTTTTTATGAAAATTTAAGGATTGTTTTGCCCTGTACGACAATTTTTGGCGTATAGGGCAAAATATTCATACAAATCATTGCTGACAATTTTATTCGTATTGTTTTGCCTTACGTAGTTTTAAAATTTTGTTTCTTAAATATTGTTTTGCCCTATACAACAAAATTTTGGAGTATAGGGCTTAGGGCATATACAACGTGTACATATACAACGAAAAAATGAGCCCACATAAATACTATATACTCTATGGATATACAATTTTATTTGTGTGTTTGTTTAGAGAAATTTGTGATTAAATGATCAGTTGCTTGTGAACTTTGAAAGTATCCTGTCGTCACCACCACCAAGTTTGTTGGATAGTATTATAAGGTAAGTTTAAATTGAATTTTAAATTATACTCATATATTTGTTTTGTTATTTTGATTTTTGATCATTACTTGAAATTTTATTTTAAAATTTCGCGTTTTTTTATTTAATACGTTTTTAACACTCTTGCCTTTGGTAGTTTTTTTGTTTGTCCGGTACAAATTGTGCAATCGATTTTAGATCAACTTCCCGATGAGGTAGATACTTGAAGTTTTAAGAAATGCCTGGATCCTGGTTACAGCACTTTTTGCCAAAATTTGGGGGATCTGGTCTCCGCCAAAGCCTTGATTTAACCTAAAATTCATATCTCTAAAACTATTATGCTTATTTAATTTAAATTTCGTTCACATCTTGGTCTCTGATGACAACACTTTTTGTAAAAATTTGGTCCAAACCAAAGCTCTTATTTGGACTAAAACTCATATTTCAGAAGCTACTCGACTAATTTTATTCAAATTTGCGCACATCGTCTCTGATGACAACATTTTTTCGTAAAAATTTGGAGGGCCTGGATTCCACCAAAGGTCTTCTTTGAACCAAAACTCATATCTCAGGGCTAATTTTATTCAAATTTGGTACACATCTTGATGGTCTCTGATAATAACATCTTTTGTAAAAATTTGGAGAACCTGGTCCCCACCAAAATTGATAGTTATGTTTTTTTTTTATTAATTAATAATATTTAATACAAATTTCTAATTAATTGTTCTTTTTTTTCAATAATCGTTTACTCTGTGTGGCACAAAATAATGCAAAATGTGATCAACTTCGTTAATATTGCTTTGCTCTACATGCAAAAAGGGAACTTGCTTTTCTCAATTTGTTCTAGGAATATATTCTGTAAAGTTACAAAAAATAACTAAATTCTAAATTTAATATTTCAAGTAATATTCTGTAAGGATTTCAAAAAAATTGATCGGTTACTTTTCGAGTAATAGAATGCTTAACTTTAAGTTGCGATTATCTCGAAATAACAATTTGGCGTATGGGGCAAAACAATATTCAGACGACGATGTTAATATTATTTTTTATGTTTTTTTTTATAAAAGAAATTATTTAACATTACTTTTGTCTTCTCCGGGGATACTATGACTCTCTTAAGTGATGTATTATGTTATTTTGAATTTGAATTCGGTTAAATTTTTCTTTCCAGCTAGTTCTGGTTCTTTCAGGTGTTCTTTGAGCCGTGTTTCTATGTCTCTCCTAGTTTGTTCTATATAAACTTTGTTGCAATAGCACCAAATGATTTTTTATATTTCCAATTATTTCATTTGATCAATTGGGCCCTTAGTTTATCTCTATAATAGTTTCGAGTTAATTAGCAGCATTATATACTATACCTAACCCATTATTTGTTTAATTTCACTCTGAGTGAGAAAGAAATCTGCCTTAATTCGAATCCTACTCTTCTTTTGAGTTGTTGATCAGTGGGTAGTGAGAGAATTCCGCTGTAAAGTTTTTCTGTGTATTCTGAGTAAGTTAGTGATGAGTTTTTTGGATATCCGTTTATTATCGCAATCTCAAATATGTGTTCAGTTTCTGTGTAATTAAATATGTGTTTTTGCTAATCTTTTCTGGGAGATTGGAAGGGTTATCATTCGATGAATTATTGTATAGGAGTAGTTCTTAATGCTGACTTTATTAATATCAATAGGGTGCCGTCAGTATATCTCTAGTTAACGGATGTTCTTGTTTTGTTAATAATAAATCTAATAACGGTATTTCTTTTTCTACCTCGATGGTAAATTTTATATTTCTGTGAAATTTATTAAGAATAGTATTAATTCTAAAGTCTCTTTCTCTTATTATATTATAGTAGTAGACGAAAACGTATATGTGTGCTAAGCATATTTAATAAAATTAAAAAGAAAATATTCGACTATTCTAAAAAATTATACAAATTTTACTCCAACCCGAAATGATAAGTTTTTCTAAAAACATTATAGAAGTTTTTAAAAGCTTAAAATTCAAAATATAGTTATCTCGATTTGTTTTTTTTTTCATTTATTTATTTAGTTTATTAACTATTTTAATTTCATTTACAATACAATATATAGATAAAAGTTTAAATTATTTTTATTATTTTTACAAATTTCCTTTTACGTAAACTACTAATAAACGCTTAACCCTAAAGCTCATAACATGAGCCGATTAGGCTCATTTTTTTTAAAACTACTACTTTAAAACTACTTTCTAATCTTCATTTAGGTCAATATTTACATATTACAATTACAAAAACATACCTTTTTTTCTGCTTAAAAAAAAACCACGTAAACTTACAACATGAGTCTGAGGGGCTCTCATATAATATTTCATAATAATTTTTTAATAATGCAAGTTTTGACATGAATAAATGGTGATGAAGTGACGGGCTGATTCAAGGATGTACCAATTGACTCTGAAGAGAATCATTCATCCGAAGCTTCAGAAGCAGAAGTTATTCTGATAATAACGGTGATATTATTATTTATCATGGAGAATTTATAGCAAAAGATGGTAAAAAATGGGCTCAAAGGCCATAACGCTTTGTCTAAATTAACATTTTTCGGTGGAAACCATTTGCCGTAAAAACCAATTACAGGTCTTCCAAGTCTAGCAACACCGCTCTGATATAAGCATCCTATATCAGATATTTCTCTTAAATCTTCTGTTCAATCAAGAACTGTCCGTATAATATAATAAAAGGTCCGGTAAACAAAGTTGTGCTTCCACCAAATTATGAGATAGTTGGTCCTATTGACTGTTTCAAATTATTTAATTGAAAGAATATAGAATAATAATAATCGTAAATGGAAAGCTTTAGATATAGACGAATTGCTCCCCTTCTTCGAAATCAAATAATCAGTTATCGATCATTTTAGGAGCCTCTATATAGTTCATTTATATTCAAAGCTATTATAGGCGTAAACCGCTGTGACGAAATTTTACGTTGTATTCGATTTGATGAAAACACCCCAAGAAGTAATCGACGTAGATTTGATAAATTAACCCCAATTCGAGACGTGTTTGAAGCAATAAATAAGAATTTGAGAAAATATTATATATACCTTCAGAAAATCTATATGCAATCATAGCCTGACAAGTATGGTAATAAAATTTGGTGGCTTTGTAACTCTGAGATGGCATACCTATTCAAAGGAATTCCATATACTGGGAACAAAGATAATAACAGAGCAACAGGACTTACTAAAAATATAGTGGAAAATTTGTGTACACCATATTTTGGAACTGGATGGAATATTACAATGGATAACTATTTCACAACGTTATAACTTGCAAAAAGTTTGTTATCTAATGGATTGACAATTGTAGGAACTTTACGTCGAAATAAAACTTATATTCCAATTTCTTCCAAGTAAAAATAGAGATCAACATTATTTGGACAAAAAAATGAATTTATTTCTAAGAGCTCTTGTTGAAAGTTTAGTAAATTCTCTTATCAAAAAGCGTGCTAGTACCAAAAAGCTGCAATTACCACCATCTCGTACTGCAATTTCAAAAACGGTAGCGTTTATTTTGTTAATTTTGTTATTTTTAAAAATCTAAAAACTAATTATTTGAAATAAAAAGTTGAAAATTTACTAAAAATTTTTTTTTTCTATTACATTATAAGGTGAGCCTGCCAGGCTCATGTTATGAATTTACGTGACAAAATATGTTATGAGGTTTAGGGTTAAATCGATTTAAATTATTTTCATTTCTTAAATAACTGGGCAATTCATTAAATAACTTTAAACCGTTGTAAAAGTCTAACATAAAACTAAAAATATTTCTTAAATTATAATAGTGAATTTCATTATTATATACTAATCTGTCACATAAATACTTAGGATAATTTTTATCTTTTATTTTAAGAACTGTTATTAAGACATACAATTTAATTTAATTTATCTACTTTTAACCACTTTAAAACTTCTAACATAAAACTAACTGAAGTATACCTATCGACTCTTAAGATTATCCTAATCACCTTATTTTGCAGTTTTTACATTCTATCTATCATTTCATTGTTTTACATAAATAAAATCGATGAGCAATATTCAAAATTATGTTTGATCATTACATTATATAATCTTATAGCATTTAGTCTATCTCTAATCCTTGATAAAAAATATACTTTTTTCCCTATCTTTTTACAAACATAATCAATGGGATTTTTGAATTTTAATTTTTTGTCTATAATTACTCCTAAGTATTTGATTTCAACAACCATTTCTATTATTTTACCATAAATTTCAACAGCTTCTTCCACTATGCTATTTAAAATCATACCTTTTGTTTTTGATTCATTTAACTCTAATTTATTAATTTTAAACCACATACTTAAATGTTTTAGATCGTCATTAATTTATATACATTCTAATGTGCTATCAGCTGTAATATACAAGAGGCCATCATCCGCAAATGGAACCAATTTTCCAAAATTTATAACTTTTTCCATGTCATTAATGTATATTAGGAATAGTAGAACAGCCAAGATGGAACCTTGAGGAACTCCCATTATTACATCAACAATTTCTGAACTAGTACCGTTGAATTTAGTTCTCTGTTTTCTACTATTTAAATAATCCCGAAACCATTCTAACTCTACTTCACTTACACCATATCTTTCCAGTTTTTTCAAGAGTATGGAACGGTAAATGGTTTCCAAAGCTCTTTTTAAATCTAAGAAAACTGCATTATTACCTTTCCATCATGAATGTCCATTTTCCAACTTGTTATGACAAGATTTATAAGTGACTCGCAACTGTGCATCTTTTTAAAGCCCGATTGGTGTTCTGATATTAAATTATTTGTTTCAAAGTACTCTTCTAGTTGCATGTTAATTACCTTTTCAGCTAATTTTACCTCAGTTATAATTGAATTTATTGGACGAAAATCACAGTAATTTTTTCACACCTTTGGAATAGGACTAATTATTGATTCCTTCCATTTATCAGGAAATACACCAGTTAATAGTGGTGCATTTATTATTAACAACATATTTTGACCAATTAAGTCAAATGAATCTTTGAACATGTTAGCGTTAATGAAATTTTTGTCTCTTTTATTATTCATAGAATGTAAAAAATTGTTTAGTTCATTTTAAAGTTTTAAATTTAAAACAACAACACACATCTTCATTAATTTTATTAATGTTACTTAAATTGTCGAATATTATTGTTAATGTTTTTTATGCTTTGTACAAAGTACGAGTTAAATTTATTTGCGATTCTTAAATAATTATTATCACACTTTTCATCTTCAAATATTATTCTTCTTTTTTATTGAGCACAAATGTTCTTATGTTTTTCCACACAGTTTTTTGGTCACATGCGAAACTTCCACTTTATTACGAATAAATTGATGTATTACTAAATATATTTTACCCTTATAATAATTTCGAAGTTTTTTATAATTATTCCAATCAATCCATTTTACTAGTCTATTTTTTTAAATTTTCAATAACCTTATCTATCTTGTCTATCTTGTAAGCCAAATATTTTCCACAGCTTTAACATTTTTTTCAATAATAAATTCATTTGTAATATTATTATAAATTTTATTTAAATAATTCGTTTCTAGTCTATTTACTATGTATAAAAATTGAATTTATAAATTGTGATGGTAAAATAGTGAATAAAATTAAAAATAAATAAATAAATGTACAATTAGAGCTAATACAGTACTTGCTTACTCAAATTTCAACTGGCTGTTAATTTAAGTACATTTTGATTGTCATTTAATTATCAATACAATATTTTTAAAATCATTATATATTTATAGCTTTAGTATTCATCATCATTGTCCTGCAACCCCATCCGAGGGGCATAGGACGGAAAGTATTGCATTCGGCGCTTTGGTATTGCATTCACTGAAATACATTGTCATTATATCACTTCTACAAATTTTTACTCTGAATTTATCTTTATTATATTTGAAAAATTTAAGTTTTTTATTTTCATTATTAATATTTAAAAGTGGTAAATATATGTATATTCTAATATATTCATGATCAGTTATTTTTAAATTATTGTCTATATTAGCACTTATATTATTAAATGTATTTGTTAAAAGCCAATCTATTAATGTTTTTGAATCTTTTACAATTCTAGTGTAATCACTAACAATTTCTTTATAAGCATTATTGTCATCTATAATTTTTTTCATCTTCTGCTTTTGATTATCATTAACTAACCAATTAATATTAAAGTCTCCTATAATTACAACATCTGAATTATAATCAGATAATTCTTCGCCAAATTTGAAAAAATATTGAAAAAATCTGAGTCAATATGTAGATAACAAGGAGATCTGTACATTCCCGTAAAATAAACTATATTATTTTTATAATATACTTTTACAACCAACCACCATAAATATTTTTGATAGGCGATGCTTTTAATAATTTCATATTTCCAATTACTTCTTATATAAAATACATACAAAAGTACATCACAACTCTACAAATCAGTAATTTCAAAACAAAGTCTTGTCTTCACTTCTTTATCAAGTGAAATCTTTTAAAGTTACTTAAGTCACATAACTTTTGATAGTGATCAGTTACATTTTTCCAGATCATCTACTACCTCTTCTATTACATTATCTATCGATTTCCAAAAATTACAAAATATGTATTAAAAATTTCCAAGTCAAACGTTACCGGCAGTCTCCGAAAACTACTATTAACTCAATTCGTAATGAATCAAATGCAGACCACTTTAGACGAGAAATAATAATTAACTAGCTATTCCCGGCGTAACATTCGCCGGTCTAGCATTAGCATTTTTAATGAAACAATTTATTTTATTTATTTATTTTCTTTATTTTCTTTATTTTTTTAAAAAAAATCAATGTTTTACATATTTTTTTATTACATTATAAATAAGTTAAATTGAAAAACTTAAAAATATAATTGTATAACATTAATTTTTTTTATGAGATAAAAGAAAATCAATAAATAAAATAAATTGTTTCATTTATAATGCTAATGCTAGACCGGCGAATGTTACACCGGGAATAGCTAGTAATTTACAATATTGTTTGATCTATCTATAACTATTTTTTTTTAAATTTTTATTTCGGTATTTATTTATTTATTATAAATTAATTTTGACCGCTAATAGTTTTGAAGAAAACTTTTATATAAAGCAGCGTTTATACGTTTTTGAATTGGGTTTATAACGTATAAATGATGTTCATTAAAGTATGATATCCGACTTTGTCATAGAATATCATTATTTTTTTTTAAATAATAGTGCTCGACACGCATTTTTGTATTTCGCAAGTTGAAAAGGTGAATTTTGTGAGAAAAGGTATTTATAAACTTTTGTATATAACTTATTGAAAAATATACATTAAAAAATACAAAAAATGTGTATTAAATATTATTATTATTCATCAATACAAATAATACTTGAATAATTGATTTACTATTTAAATATTTATATTTCATAAATGTTCTGAAATTACACTGAATATTTATATTTGTTTATAAGTATTCATTATTAGTACTCGTAACGCATATTCGTATCTTCGTATTTTTCAAGTTTAGAAAGTGGATTTTGCATGAATAAATATAGTATACTTTGCAACTATATTTGTTTATCTTTGAGATATGTAATTAAAACTTTTGAAATAAAATTTGATGTAATTGCAATAAAATTTGTAAATGTAATAAAAATAAGTAAAACAAAACTTTCATGAAACAAAATTTGATGTCTGAACACTCCCTAACAAATACTATTAATAGAGACGTACATTTGAGCAAAATGTGGCGAACAGAGATGTCGCTGGCACTATAGATATGAATTTAAATGCATTTAAACTAAATACATACCACACTCACATTAAAAACACATTAAAATAGTCATATACAAGATTTTTGTGTTTTTTTTTATTATCATAATAGCCCTAACTATTTCAAAATTCAAAATAAAAAAACAAAAACATTTATTTATAGAATTTATATTTTTATTTCACTTCTTTTAAATTTTGGTTTTGACGTTTTGGTATGATTAGATATGACCATTATAGTGAAGGTTATGATTGGTTATGGCTTTGTTAAATCATATCGAATCATATAGGCCATTTAACGAAGTACCATATGACATCATATGACGCCTTATGACTATTATAGTTAGAGATAAAGCCAATAATAATTATGCCTTTTCTTTTATTCTTCAGTTTTTATTGTTATATTGTTATCCCGCTAGGGTCTCTGATGTAGGTAAGGGTAGTCTGTGATTTTTCTTTTTAAAGTTTTTTTAATTTTTATGTGTACTAAATTTGCCGAGTATTGAATTGGAACTTGATAATAATGTCATAACAAATTTTGTTTTTCTTGTTCTTAGCAGATCGTAAATTTCGGTTTATGATTCTCCATGTACAATATAATATTTACTCAATGCTACTGCGCATTTGAACTTATACTTTTTAATTATTTGTTAATAAGATAAATAAATTTCAATTATTGGAATTTCTGAACATGGGTGAGGTAAAAATATATTTTCAAAATTTACTATTTGTTTTAGAGGTAAGTTTTTTTGCTGTAATATCGTAATATTTTAACAAAGCTATCTTATCGATATAATAATTATATTCTGATAATTCGGTTTTTGTCTTTGCTACTTTGTTTTTTTTTTTTTTTTAAATTAATTCATATAATCAGATATAATCAATGCTATTGCTCAATAGGTGAATTGTTTTTAGGTTAATTTTAATTTGTTTTAATGGTTTTATTTGGTTTTATTGTTTTGTGGTTTATGTCTTTAAATTAAATTTTGAACACTATCGTAATTCGTAATAGTTTGGTTCTAATAAAGTTGTCTAATCTAGTTGAAAAAAGCTTTCTGTTGTAAAAGCTTTGTTAAAAGTTTAACAGACATTTAAGCGTATTAATGTATAAGATGTTTCCAATTTTAATTTGTTTCCAAATAATTTAAATAAATTCGTATTACAATATTGAATGACAATCGGGTTACAATAATTCGTATATTAATTCAGTGACAGAAAGCAACTCTCACTGAATAAATTTGTGATAAATTCAAATAATTAGAAGCAGAATTTTTGAGATTGCAAACTATAATAATCACAGAATCTACCATAAAATTATCAAAATTACAATATAAATAAAACTGTAGAGCATAGAGATGAGAAAATTTAATATATACATATATACATTTTTTTTAATACATATTTATATATTATTACTATAAAAATACACATTTATTATCTAATATATTCAAAAAAATTATAATAAATTCCTTTTGTTATTCCATTTGTTTGATTAAATATCCCTATTAGAAAATAACATACACATAATATGCATAATATTACAACTATAATACCACCACCAACAACAAGAATAACAACAACAACAACAACAGCAGCATACCCATGTTTACTGTCATTTTTATCCAAATTTAAAATTTTAAATTTTAAATTAAGCGAAGAGAAGAGAGACAGAAAGAGAGAGTTAAAAATAGAAATAGAATTTTCTATTTTGAAATTTTCTGAATCTACTACAATTACTACTAAAGTACCAGCCACTACCACACTACTATTCAATCAAATGAAAGTATAAAACTTAGTTAAATAAATAAAAAATGTTATAATGGAATGAACAAGAGAATTGCGAAAAGTTATGGTACCTTATTTGAATATTGAATATTCTCTCTCTAACATCACAGCATATCATTTCATTTTTATTAAAAAATTATTATTATTTTTTTGTTGTACCTACAAATTTGAATAAAAAGAATCATAAAGACAACCATGAATTTTGGTTTTTATTTTTTATTGTCAGCTGTTTGTCTTAGTAATGTCAATATGCCATTTTTAAAATTTTCAAACTAAGAACCATAGGTTTGTAGTGTTTTGACTGCGTTAATCTTAAAAATATATAATAATATTTCTATTAGAGAAAGCTGATAACGTTAACTGATTATATGCAGACAGAGGGTCATCTTCGTCTTCTCTTATATTAGGCATTCAGTGCCTCTTTTTTCAATATATCTCATCTTAAATTTTGTGACGACGATGTCCAGAGATCATGCCGTCTTTCGGTGGTATTGATTTTTATTACTACCTTCGCCAGTCCACCTTCTAACATTCTGTTTATATAGTCTCTCTAGTTTCTTCGTCTATTTCAACACCAACGGCAAGATCTTGCAAGTCGCATTGGTTATTTCATTGCTATGTTTCTTTTTTTTTCAAATACTGTCAGACTTATGCTTAGAGCAAGCACATCAGACGTCTATTACTAGACGAAGGCTTGCTTCATTTAATTGTGCAATAACTCATCATCCAGTAGGGTTAGTAAATCACCTCCATCTTTGATTAAAAAATAAGTCATAAATTAATACCTATGTTAATAGCTACACATTTATTAAAAACACTTTCAAAAGTTAGGCCAAAAGTATCAAAGTTTAAAAAAACAACAGTAGTTAGTTAGTCTCAATTGAACGTACATTAAAAGGTGATCGTTTTTTAATAGTTAAAACACTTAGTTGACTGATTGGAATCTCTGATTGGATTTTTCAACCAAATAATTTGAAATTTCAGATGCTAGCGTCATACCAGAAATGATCTGGTGAATAAAAGAGATATATGCAATTATTCAACAATCAGACAACGAGTTGAGACGAGTTGGGACGAGTTCAGACGAATGAATTTAAGACGGTGGGAATAAGGTAGCCAAACAGCCATTTAGTTGGTAGTTGAACCAAAATGTCCGAGCGAAATTTCTCCTAGAAAAGGTAAGGACTTGGCATTTAGAAGTGTTCAATTCATAGTAAATTTTTTGAACACCAAGAAGCGAAATTGTTAATATTGTTTTGCAGCTTTAAGCAATCCGATGAGGAAGATAGAGAAGTAAAAAGCTTTGAGATATAGTAGTAAAAATCTTTCTTAATATTTTTCCACATATTTGACTCAGAGCTCGCATTTCTGTTGTTCACATTTTGCTTTTTGATTTAGATATGTCCGCAGTTCTCTCATTATCGTATGGTAGTATAGGCCGAATACAGCGAGCTGCTGTATATTTGTGTTTTCTTTTCTATTTGCTTATTCTCTTTTCTATATGTATTTGTATCGTAAAATGACTGTAGCTTTTCCGGCTGAGGCTCTTGTATTTTTTTCCGTATTTCGAGAGCTGGTAATATTTAGGACCGGAAAATAAATTAAAGTTGTATCCTTGTTCGATATTTTTTTTGTTTATAGATATTATACATGGATTCTTTCCAAATAGTCATGGATTGGGTTTTATTTTGTGGATAAACAAATTGACAGTTTTTCTCAACATGAATAATAATCTATGCAGATCATCTTCAATCTTTGTGGTACTACTCACATCGTCACTACACACATTCTGCTTAGTATACGATGTTAGCATGTATACCGTATTAAAGGTAGCAAAAATCAAACCGTTACTTCTACTACAACGGTGCTTATGTTGCCATTTTATTTTTAGTGCAGTGAATGTCAGATTCAATGTTGATTAATATTTATTTTTGGTCTAAATTGGGAAGTTCCAAGTAAACCGCGACCTCTTAAGATCTATTGTACTCTCCCGTTCATTTTAGAATTTCAGGTCTATGTTCTTGATAAACACTACTGGAGCTAGCCAGTAAGTTTGCTATAGTGATGAGCTAATTGCTAATAATATAAGTAAAAAATTAATTAATTATTTCTAAAAACATATACTTTGTAGAGTTTGCAACATTTATCATGCCTGTCTGGCTTCATTAGTGAAAAAGTTCAATATATTCTTTTGAAGTATTTATCTTATATTCGAAGAGTTCAATATCAATGCTGGCATTCCATGACGATTAATTCTTTCTGTAACAATATCAATATATTTATAAATTATCTCCTATTCACAACTTCATATCAAATTGACACATTTTTTTGATGATAGTTACCGCTTGTATTTATTTGAAAAAGCTGCAGAAGCGGCCCAGAACTCACTTCACTTCATAGAGAATGAAATAACATATTTTTGAAGGCAAAGTTATAGGTGTACTCTACAAGAGATGTAGTTTTTTATATTATGTAAATATATTGATAGAATATGTTGATAATATAAAGATGTTGCATTCCAAACCGGTCATGCGTAAAGGCAGTTACGATGTTTATGCCATAGGTAAAAAAACATCTTCAACCTCCTATTAATATTTATAAAACCTTCAATCGACCACGGCTTGAATTTAGTTCGAATATTTGGGGCGGTGAAGTATCCTACAGTATTTAGATAAGATACAAAAACCAGCCATTAAAAGATCAACGATGGAGGTATAGATATCACCACCGTGATAAAAATAAATATAATATTATACAACTAATATACATGTTGTTCTTGCTTCGGCAGAACATATACTAAAATTGGAATGATACAGAGAAAATTAGGATGACCCCTGCGCAAAGATGACATGCAAAATCGTGAAGCGTTCCACATTTTTTAAATACAGCAATAGAAGATTTGAGAGTGGAGTTAACCTTTTCCTCCATAGAGGAGAGAAAGAATGTTTTATAATCAAGAGTAATAGTCAGGGCTAACAACATCCACTTCATAAAATATATTAAAATATTCTAAAGAACAATTTTTCTACATACAGAACACCATCCATAAACAAGATGATTCCGCTGGTTGAGCCATTGGACCTCGATCTGTACAACTCGCCTGAGCCATACACGAAAAGCACTTATGGACCAACTGGAAAACAATTATACATGACAACATATCCATTTATCCCAATTAAAGCAATCAAAGTACATCCAATTAACACAATCAAAAAGTCCCCTGGGCGATAATTAAGGTTAACTCAGTTTGGAAGGTAAAAGGAAAACGCTCCCAAGCGAATGTTCAATCTTCATAGCTGACCTGACTGCCATATACAGAGCAATCCAAGCCACCGAAACACATAATCTAAATTATCTTATAATAACTGATAACTAATAACTCAGTTCAATCAATCCTATAAAAAATCCCAACAACAGTGATTACATCAGAAATGCAAAATCCCAAAACAATGGCAAATTGCGTATGGCTTGGATTCTAGCCCACGTAGGCATACGTGGCAACACTAAAGTAGACGTTGAGGCAAACATAGCGGCTAAAAGCTCTCTTACAAGAGGTTCAATATTTTCTTACGCCCATGCTAAAAGGACCAT
This sequence comes from Argyra leucocephala, assembly GCA_963942445.1. Classification (NCBI taxonomy): domain Eukaryota; kingdom Metazoa; phylum Arthropoda; class Insecta; order Diptera; family Dolichopodidae; genus Argyra; species Argyra leucocephala. Next base: position 64,540,917 of record OZ012681.1, on the reverse strand, counting down.
TGATATACACGCGGCGCACATTCATCAAACAGCCTGAGATTCTTCCAATCGATTTGCCAGATTCCATAATCCCAATGCAAACATTCCCGGACCAATAAAACTCAAATTCCGTAGCCCTTTTCTACAATTTTGTAGTAAAGTAGCTTCAAATGTTTATTGATTATTAATTTTATATTTAATATTTTACTATTTTTTTTAGTTATATTTTATACCCCCACGGGAGTCGAACCTGAACTGTAAAACAGAAAAATTCTTTCATCAACCGAACCTATATATACTATGGATAGCATCCTACCATCTCAAGTGTTCCCACCGAGATGCAATTTTTCAAGAGATGGGTAAATAAATATCTTTTAAGTTGTCCGTAAATATTTAGATATTAACTCTTTTTATTCTATTTTCTTTTCTAATATTATTTCTTTACTATACTGTTTTTGTCGATCTGGTCGAAATTTTGTGAAGGCAATTTCGTGCTTATCTTGTTGCTTTAGCCCCGTTCGAATAAAAAAAAAACTTTATAGCAAATGTCACTTTTTAGAAATTGTTTTGCGAGCTATACAAATTTGTATCAAAAATTATGAGTGCAGTATAAATCCTATAGTCTCATGTTAGTCTCTTGCGGTGCCCAAAGTGAGAATAAGTTAAAAAAAAATAAATAAAAAACAGGTCTTTCATAATTTTTGAATAATTTGTTTTTATTTTTATTACTCAAAACATGCCCAACAAACATTTGAAACAAAATCGCTACAAGAAACGATTTATGAAATTTAACTTGTGTGTGTGATGGTGAATTTTTAGCTTTAGTTTGATTACAGTTAAAATTTATTAAAAAAAAAAAGTTTTTAAGAATTTCAATTTTATTTGAGGTTGTGAAATTCTTTCGAAATAAATAACAAAAAAAAAAAATTAAAACCAAACCCTTCACTTTTCATGATTAAAATAAAGTTTCCTGTTTAAAATATTTATCTTGCCTTTTTTTTATAAAAATAAAAATTTAAAAGGATTTATTTAACTAGATAATTTGATAATCATGATGAATAATATTATTTTGTTATAAAAATTAAATACTTTATTCTTATTTCAAAGTTGAATTTCTTGATGACATAGCAATTTTATGATTTTGTATAGGATGGGTTGAATAAAAATTAAATTTTTAAATAAATACTTAAAAAGACAAAACTGAGTATTAATTTTACTATAAATTTTATGAATGAAGTAGACAGCCAAGTTTAAAAAAATGAATTTATTGCAATTTTAATTACAATAAATTTAAATATAAATAAATAAAAATAAATCTAAAGAATGAAATACATTTTTTTTTTGAAAATTTAATTAGCGTTTATTACTCTTACACATACATAAAGTCTTGAACATTTATTATTATACATAGATAAATTTACATTCGTTTCTTTAATCACAAAAAATTTAGTTTTTTTGATATGAACTGTTTTTTTGTGCAATGTGTGCACTGACATCCAATTATGAATAGTTATCATTATCTTGATTTATTTTTATTCCCCATATTTTAAAAATTATTCTCAGCATTATTACAATTAAGTGATCTGCATACATAAACTATTTTCCATTGAGACTGAGATTTAATAGTTCACTCCCATAATAGTGTTAACCCTTCTGTCTATAACCAAAACATATAAATTTCGTCAATATCTAGCATACCCGGGTATGCAATAAATTTTGTATGAAAAATTAATATAATATTTTGTTACCAAATGTTAACACTTTTTAAAGGTAATGCCGCCGTTTTGATTAAAATATTACTTCGGGAATTTCCCTTCTTCAGTTTTTTCTATTTAGAACATTTTGACGTGTAATTCAGCTTAAAGGTTATCGTGTTGAAGTATTTTTAAGTTTGTTTTGTTTTTTAATTCAATGAAAGTAGCTCAAAAAGAGAATAAAATATAAAAAATCTCCCGGATATGACTTACTGACAGGTAAATATATTCAGTGCTATATTTAGGTTGAAAGAATTTCCTAAAGTCTGGAAGGTAGCCCAAATCATACCAATACTTAAACCTGGAAAAGATGCTACATTAGCAACATCGTACCGACCAATTAGTCTCTTGCCCATTCTCTCCAAAATATTCGAAAAACTATTTTTTGATCGACTAGACCCAATATTAGTGCCAAAAAAATCTAATACCAAATCACGAATTTGGATTCCGGCGACAACATTCAACAATACAACAAGTCCATAGATTGATAAATAAAATAGCTATGGACCTCGATGATAAAAAGTTTTGTGGATGTCAATCTTCTTACATGTGGTAAAAGCGTTCGACAAAGTCTGATACGAAGGCCTACTACATAAACTGACATAATTTTTGCCAAAAGGATATTACCGAATTATAAAAAGCTACTTAAGTGATTGTTATTTCTTTGTTAAATACAAGTCTGAATGTTCAAATATAAGTAAAATAGAAGTAGGAGTACCACAAGGCAGTGTTTTGGGTCCAGTTTTATATCTCCTGTATAGAGCTGATATTCCAATACCAAGAAAACAGAATACATTATTAGCAACATTTGCAGATGATACTGTTCTACTTGCTGCACATGATTGCTTAAAAACAGCTACTAAACAGGTACAAAAAATTATGAATAAAACAATGACATGGTTCAAAACTTCGAGTATCCAAATTAATGAAGACAAAACTACTTAAGTTATATATACAACAAGAACTCGATACGATCCTAAACCAATAATGATAAATAATAAAGAAATAAAAATCGAAAATCAAGCTAAATACCTAGGGATGCACATTGACAATAAATTGCCATGGAAGAACCACATAATCCACAAACGTAATCAAATAAGGCTAAAATCCGTACAACTACAATGGCTTTTGAGAAATAAATCTAAATTGACAATGAACAAGCTGCTCCTTTACAAAACAATTATAAAGTCGATATGGACATATGGTGCATATGGGATGCCTCAAGCAATACCAACATTATTTTAACACAAAGAGCACAATCAAAAATAATTAGAACGATAGCAAGTGCAGAATGGTATGTGAGAAATGATGATACCAGAACAAGAAAGAATAAGAAATAGATGCCTGAAAAAATACAGACCACATGATTTAATAAATAGATTTTGAGTTTAAAAAAAAAAAACAAAATATAATGTAAATGAATTTTAGAAAAAATTACTATAACAAAATGATTGTATAGTTATACTCCACCCAAAATGTAAGGAAAGTTACTAGGTGTCTTATATTATTAAGACAGATGTAAATAAAAATGGGGTTTAAAAACAAAAAAAAAAAAAAAGGAAATTAGCTGAACTTTTTATGTCATGGATTCCGATTTTAGTTGGTACTCTCAGAAAAAATAAACCTTATATCCGAGAAGGCTTTCTCAGTTGTATCGAAAGAGAAGAGTATTCAAGTATGTTATAATAATAAAGATAAGATCAGCTACACTGTGTTCGTTTATACCAAAAAAGAAAAAAACGTTATAATGATTAGCAGTTTACACAATATGAGCCAACAGTATCTGGTCCAAAACTTAAACCGTGAATTATTTTACAAAATATACAAAAAATATATAAACGATCAAAAGTCAAAACATATAAACGATGTACAGTTCTTCAAGATTTGGGACGTAAATTTAGCACTACCGCATATTAGACCATGCTATTGAACCATTGGGACACCTATAAACTTTATTTACACACCACCAACAATATTATCATCTGACTTATGTGATAAAGACTTATGTGATAAAGATAATAAAGATATTAGATCCTTCTGCAGGAATGAATTCCATGAACCAAATTTTCGAACACTTTTTCCACTAAATCCAGTCGTATGTCATGAATAGCACGTTCAATATTGACTTGTAAAGCTTGAAGAAAGTATGGTTTATTGCTAAAGACCAATGACTTCAATTAACCCCACAAGAAATAGTCTAATGGTATTAAATCACAACTTCTTGGAGGCCATTCAATATCACAATTTCTTGAAATAATCGAATCTCCAAACTTATCTCGCAATAATTGAATTGTTGCACTTGCTGTGTGGCACGTACCCTTGTCTTGTTGGAACCAAATGTTGTCTAGATCAACTTCTTCCAATTTCGGCCATAAAAAGTTGGTTATTATCGATCTATACCACTCTGCATTAACAGTAACGGTGTTACCAGCTTCATTTCGAAAGAAGTACGGACCGATGATTCCACCAGACCAAAAACCACATCAAACTGTCAATTTAGGTGAATGTAATGGTTTTTCATGAAAAATTTTTGGATTTTCTTCGCTCCAGAATCGACAGTTTTGTTTATTTACCGTACCACGCAGATGAAAGTGAGCCTCATCGAAGAAGATGATTTTCTTAAAAAAATCGTTATCGTTTTCAAGTTGTTCCAAGGCAAAATTAGCAAATTCACGACGTTTGTAATAAAATTGTAAGCATTACTGAATTCAATGAAAAAAATGACAGATCATGACATATTACAAATAGCCGAAACGTCACTTCAAAATCATATCATCCATATTGGAAAACCATACATACATCGAATAAACCAGCTTGAGTATTCGAGATTTTTCTAAAACCATAGTTGTTGTGATTGACTTATTAATTTACGGTCGATAGAGTTAAAATGTTTGATATTAAAAAAATTAAAATTGGGTGATCTGTCATAAGTCCCAGAGTCAAAAGTCCTATTAGTATTTTTGTCCCACTAAAGTGAGTCACAATTCCCATGGAAATTTTGTCTCACTTTCACCAATTAATATGGTCAAAAATCCCAAAACAACTGAGTGCCATTCATTAAATGGAATGGAAGAAGATCATGAACAAGATATGCAGATATGAAGATAGCATACACGATTTTCATGTCATCAACAACTGCATAATTATTAAACAAAAAAACGTACAGTTCCAAAATGCGGGAAAACACAATTAATTATTATTTTTATTTCCCATGTAGAACACGTGAGTAAATTTGAGAATTAATAAGCGATTGTGTGCGTAGGTAGGTCAGGTCTAGCGGGGCGGGCGCAGTCGGGTCGTGTCCGTAAAGCGACAAGCGTAACACGCACAATCTTCTTTTACACACACACACACGAATATTGTTTAACCATTTTTTAATTTTTTTCTTTACAGGTTTTTCCATTCATCTACATATTTTTAAAAAGCAAATCACAAGTAACTTATACGCACATGTCAAGGTCATCAATTCGAACATATTTCTTTATTTTGTAATGTTTATTTTATTTTAACTAAAAAGACTACAAGTTCCATTGGAAATTATGACTCACTTAACTGTGACAAAACTCCCATGGAATTTTTGACTTTTTTGATGGGACATAAGTCCAATGGGACTTAAGACATATCATCAAAAATTGGCTCATTTTCTTCTATTATGCCCAATTTTCTTTTAAATGACAAAAAAATGTTTTTTTTTATTTTCTGTAAGTTACTTAAGGCTTAAATTAAAACAATAAAATTCATAATAAAATTATTTATAATAATATTTTCCAAAAATTAATTAATTATTTAAAATCAAAACAGGTACAATACCTAAAAATCGGACGTGGTAGCTTTTCGAAACTGTTGGCAAAAATTTTAAATAATATCGAAGTCGAATGTTTACGGATATAAACAAGTTATGACACTAATAAAACATGGTATTATGTAGGTAATAAAATATCCTTAAAATACTTTGATATCCTTAAAAGAAAAATATGTAGCTACATACATACATATTCAATTTAAGATTTATATAACAAACAATATTTATTGGAAATTATTGAAATAATTGACCCATAAACAGCTTTTATCCAAAGAAACAATAATATTTTTCTGAATTTTATTTTATAGAATTAGGTAGGTAGGTAGGTATACAGATTTGTCATTTTTACCTTTACTGATATAATTCAGATCGTTATGTATTTCAATTCTTTAAATTCATTGTTTTAACTTTATTTCGATACATTTTTTTCTTTTTATATTTTTGTTATTATTATTTTTTTTTTTTACATTACAAATTTTATTAAAAGATAAGTAAGTTAATTTTACTGGAGTTTACTAACATCACAATTTGTTTACTCATTTTTGGTATTTTATAATATTTTCTCAATTTCTATCTTGTTTATCATGTCTCTGTCTAATAGTGTTTTATATGTATATTATATTATGTATACCATTATTTAAAAATTTCTGGGATACATAACTGGTACGGATATTATGCTTTGAAATAATATTTTAGTTTTTTTTACAATATTCATGTGTGTACAGGGTGTTTCGCAGATACAATAATATTTAGTATAACTTACTATTACTTGATTTAAAACAAGTTATATAAATGTACCAGAATAAGACAGTAATTAAATTGTTTAATAAAACTCACGGTACAGTATTTATTTCATTACCCGGATAAAAGATAAATCTAGCCAGAAAAATTTTCTCCAAATCCAAAAAAAAGAAATGTTAAAGTGTTGAAAATTAGTTCAAAATTGGATCGGTTAAAAGTCTTATTAGAATTAGACCAAAAAGTAATTACAGCTTCGAAACTAAGTTGATTTTAGCATGGTGAATCAAGTGAATCAATTTAAATCTCAATTTACAGTACTTTTTTATGCAATTTAATGAAAAAGCTGTATATGGACCATAGTAATATCATAATAAATTTACTACAAAACACCTTATAATATAATATGTATAAAGTGTAGTGTGTCTACAATTTTGATGTTTGATTATTGTTGTAAAACTGATTTTTTTTTTGTTTATATTTTAGTGGATTTATGATTGTTTAAATGCCAAAAATACGACAACATGATCAAAACGGCAAAAAAACAAAAATAATCTCACATAAATATATATATACATATATAATATATATATTATATTTCATTGTTGTTTCTTAGAAAATATTTACTTTTACCTTACCTGTTTATTTAAACTATGAAAAACGGAATTCAGAACACACAAATCTGTGTTATAACAGTAAATTTATAGTAACAAGTAACATGCCAATTTATTTTATTTTTCCCTTGTTTTTTTTTATTCTGAACTTTGTTTACAGTGTTTTATGTAGGATTTTTAATCCTGCTTATAAAGATGATGACCATGATATATGGGGATGATGATGATGTGAAGACAATGATTGCTATTTCTGCTATTATTATTATTAGGTGTAAATATTTATGGCTGTTGAATTGATATAAAGATATAATAGTCTGTGTAATTTTAGTAGCAGTTACACCACAGTATTTGCTATAAAATGACAAAGTCAAGAAAGTTAAATTTTGCTTAGTTTCGGTATACTTTTTAACTTTTTAAGTTTTAACTGTTATTTTCTTTGGTATAGTTTTGAAATATTAATAACAAAAGTGGATTCAAATAATAAGTTTGGTGTACTCATAATCGACATAATATTTTTAATTGTTTTAATAGTGAAAAAATTTATTGATGGAATATGAATCGATGTATAACATAATATGAAATACTTCTTAGTTTCAAGTATTATTTGCAATTTCGTATTCATTTTACAAAATTTTCTTCTTTACTTTACAACATATTTCGCCAAATGAAGTAAATTCTACGTTTTGATTAATTATATCTACTGATATTGTATTGTTCTAGGATCTCATCCCATGTACAATCCCATAATACATCAGACTTTGCGGTTTGAAATTTCCAATAATTATAATTATTATTTAATTTAATTAATTTTGCCGTAATATATCGTTTTGCAGATGCTAGATACTGACTGATATTTAAGATATAGCTTTGTTTAGTTTTTCAGATACCAGTAAATCATTGAAAACGGCTTTATGAACTGATTCTTATCAAATGGATCAGTGTATTGAAGGATTGTTTTGCTTTATTTATACTTAATAGTTTTGTCATTAGTTTTTTGAAATTTATCTTTTACTACTTATTTTATAGTAGAACCAACCAGGTATTTATTCATCTGTAAGGATTGCTATTTCTATATTATGTACTTTATGTATACCACAAGCAATAAATTATCAAAAGATAATTCAGGAACTGAATTCTGGCAGACTAAAGCAGTATGAAGAACTGTGAAGTTTAAATTCACTAAAATCACCTATCATTCTTGCCGCATTAAGACTGGTCTTTGAAGCATTAAAACAAGTCTAACTAATCATTAGCATGACCCAAAAAAACAGTAAGATACCTTTGATTTACCAAAATCCTGTAATTGGTTTTGATAGATAAAAGCCAAAGTGGTTTGGTTCGTTTTAGTCGCTTAATAAAGTTTTGATTGATATTAAATAAATTTGAAAGTGTTTTTCATGCCAAGAGATGCCATCACTACATACGTATCCCTAAAGAAGAGATACGAAATAGAAATCACGAGCAAGAGAGACCTGGTGCGGTTCAAATGAGAAGGCTAGGTCCTCGAACAGCTCGAACATTTTCACTGACGGGTCTCTTATGGCTCAAGACGCGGGAGCCGGAGTGTTCTTTGAATTCCAGTTTCCTCTTGGCAAATACTACACAGTCTTCCAGACTGAAGTATTTGCCATAAACGCAACAGTGAATATAATAAAAGAGCAAAATTGGTTTAACAAGGTCTATTTAGATTAGAATCTTTAGTGACAGTCAGCTGCCTTAAAAGCTCTTAAAAGTAACCTCATCAAATCTAGATTCGTGGGAGAATGTTCGGAAGCCCTAAACCTCATAGAGCGCCGAAACAAGGCACAACTGATCAGGATACCGGGTCATAGTGGCTTGACTGGAAATGAGAAAGCTGATGAACTATCCAGATCATCGGCGGGAAACATTTATGGCCCAGAACCGGCAGTTAGTATATCTATTGGTAATATTAAACTATCGATATAAAACACCCTGAAGAGAGAAACAAACATTCTTTGAGAGAGTATTGAAGGCCACAGAGTCTCCAAAATATATGTACTAAAAACAAACACCAAAAAAACCATTTTGCTGCTGACGCTCAATAGAGTAGACTGTAGGAGATGGTGGACATACTTACTGGTCATAACCACATGAATAAGCACATGTGTAGACTAGCATTAAGTGACGATCCAACATGTAGAAGACGAAGAAACCTCCACAAATGTTGTAATAGAGTGCCTTTTCTAGATGATTGTAAAACACGAAGATTGTTGTATCTAGCTGCGAAATTATTTGTCTTATCTATTATCTTAAATAGAAAATCTTGCTTCCAAATTCAAGATAATTTTTTTAATGAAAAAATTATGAGAGTTTTTGTAATTTTTATTACTTTTTTTCCAGAAAAAAAAATCATCAAAAGAGCATTCTACTTCTGCTCTGTGTGCCGGGGAAGAACGAAGTGAAGGAGTGTGCTGGGCTTAGTGCACTAAAAACTCCAATCCTTTTGTTAAAATTAAAACTATTCTTTAAGATTAACCATTAACACATAATTTTGGCTCAATTACTTCAGATATTTTTGATCAAACCAAATTCCATTAGGAATTATTGTAAGAGAAAAGATTTTATGCTAACCCAGTTCGAACGGTTTCGTCCATTTAAGTCTTCTAACAAAGTTTTGACGGTAAGCTAAACGTGAAATTTTGCCATCGACATGTTGAGAGAAATGTTCTTTCCACCTAAGTTTTGCGCCAAGTGTCATACCAAGATATTTTAATATGATAACATTGTTTAATCTTACTGGAATGTGTGACTCAATTTTTTATTAATAATGTTAACGTGCGTGGACTTTACTTCATTCAGTTTAATTCCTCACCCTTTGTACCAAATGGAGATTATTGGCTTGTAGCAATTTCATTTATTTATATTTTACCGTCTGCCCATATAGCCCTGTCATCTGCAAAAGTAGCTACGATCGCATTTTCTATCTCTGAAATATCACTAGTGTATAGTAAATATAGTACGGGGCCCAGTATACTACCTTGAAGTACTCCTGTGTGTATATTTTGTTGAGCAAGGTAATCTTCTACTTGCTTAATATTTGAAATAATCGATTCGATAAATATCACGAGATCAGATCGACATATGTTTCGGAGAGTAAGCGACGTAACTTGTGAGTAAGCTCTTCATACAATACTTTGTCGAAGTGTCAAGAAACACTGAAGAACAGATGCATTTTTCTTCCAATATTTTTTCGATGACGTCAGTTATTCTATAGACTTGTTCGACAGTTGAATGTTGTTTTCTAAATCCAAATTGATGACTTGGTATAATGTTTTCGGTTTCAATCAGAGGTTGCATTTTTTTAAGGAGTAGTTTCTCAAACAATCTAGAGATTACTGGTAACAATGAAATAGGTCTGTAGGACTTGGGTTCGCTTGGGGGTTTTCTTGGCTTATTAGTCTTGATAACCTTGGAAATTTTCCATATACTTAGAACAAATTTTTGTCTGAGTACTGAATTCATTATTTTAGTTAGAACTATTAAAGCTTTTGGTGGTCTTTAAGATATCAGCTGTGATCAAATCGAGTCCTGGAGCCTTGTTTGTTTTTAAGCATTTAATTTCTTTTATCATTTCCTTTCTAGCGTTATTTGCCCATCAATTTGGGTATTCTCTACCAGATTTACTACTATATAAGATTCTATATTATTTGGCTTGAATGTTTCAAACTTGTGACCAGCGAAAGTATCAGGTTTTTCCTTATCGCTACGAGCCCACGCTCCGTCTCTTTTCCTAAGTGAAGCAGGATTCCCGATTGGTTTTTTCAGCTTAGGGGTTGCTTTTCAAAATGAATATTGACTTTCTTTAGTATCAGATAGGTTTTGTACATAGTTCTGTATGGTCTCTTCTTTCAGTTGCTTTATCTTTCTCTTTTCAACTCTTGACACTTGGATTTTTATTCCATGTGATGAGCACCTACCTGGCTTTACACAGATATTTAGCATACAGAACTTAATATTACCGCCAAAATTATCGATTGAAAAATAAAAAAAAGTTAAAATGTACTAATATTAGTGCAATATTAGCTTCTTAACCCATATAAAACTATATAGTTAATACAAGAACCAAATAGCAAAAAATTAGTAAAAAATTATCCCTTTGCAATTTGACTTATTTTTAATGTCATCAAAATAATTGAAGCTGTACGCAAAAAATAAAGTAAAAATTTTAAATAATCCTGGTTTTTGTGACTCTGAACTAACCACGTCGAAATGTATCTGATTGACCTATGTAACAAAAATTGTTATACCTCAATTGAGCGGTATGCAAACAAAAATTAATTGTTTTGCGGAAATAGAAAACTTTGTTTTGAGTTAAATATTATTTGAATGAAGAGGAAAGAAATATTTTTTTAATGCTGGACTAGCAGATGTTACACCGGGATTAGCTAGTATCTACTAATTTAAATGGGGAAACTATTGTGAAGCAACTACGGTTTCATAATAATTCCATTATATTTTAAATGATAACCAATTATTGTATTCCAAATTATTTTTTTAAAGAATAATTCATAAAAAAATATCCACGCCATGAATAGGATTAGAACCCAGAATCTTCTGAGTAATAATTGTCCGATGACATAACCACTACACCATATCGGTCGGCGAATGTTATACTTAATTGTCCTTTAATATCTTCTATGACATACAATAGAGCAAAAAGTAAACGAATTTTTCTCATGTCACGTTGCTTAACTTGATTATTAATACACAAAATTTATTATTTAGTTAAAAGGTAGCTTATGTTCATTTATGTTCATTAATTTGTAATTTAAAACTTAAAAATATTATTCCAGATTATTAAAAAATCTATCAGTTTAAAACCAAAATATATATATATATATTTTTTTGTATAATTTTAAACCAATATCCTTCTACCCTTGTTGTTTAATTACTCTTAACATTTGCATTAATGATCATTTCTGTTATAAGTTATAATTTAAGTTATTTATTTTTAATGTTATTTACACAGAATAAAAAAAATTAAAACCAAAAAAAAAAGGACCGCTTATCGCGAATTTATTGACAACGAGGTCAAATCATATTTTCATACTACATAATATTATTACACTAATATTATACACAAGTATAGTAGGTATATATACAACTAAAATGTATGATCTATAAACATAGTTGTTTATAAACTACGATATCTATCTATAATGTAGTACTCTGAATATAGTACATAGCATATGGATAAATAATGTATAATCTTATAATAATGTATTAAATATCTATATAGAGGAATAACGTCATATTTTAATATTGCAATTTATATTCCGACAAGTGCATTAATAACATGTCAAGAAGAATTTTTGATAAATTGAAAAATCGTATTTATGAAAAAATTCTTGAACTTTACAATTTTCAGTATATACAACACTCTCTTCTACATTATAATAATATTATTATAGTTACATTGTATATAGTTTTTGGATTGATAAAAAGTAAATGAGAAAAAACATATTATTTTAAAATATAATAAATATAATCAATATGTACCTATTACTTGTATAATCCTGAGCTGAAATATGCTAGATGGCGTGCCAAACTTGACAAATTTAAAAAAAATTAGTTTTTATAGGAATAGTAAGGAATATTGGTCTGAAATTAATAAAGCAGATCTGTTGTCAATCTGATACTTAATCTGATCGACCAGTTTATCAGATATAAACTGATAAACACTTGCTTTCAAATGCAGGGGATTTCAAATAAAAGTTAACAACTTATTCTCATAAATAAAATCTTTGTTTAAGAGCCTAAATTTATGCTTCAGGTAAAATTATGGATCAATAGGATGTTATATATTAAATAAATAAAAAATAACAGTCTTTTGCGATTAAAATATAAAAGTCAATATAGTAAATTTATCTTAAAACTTACGGATATTCAAAGTTTTAAATGGATTTCTGAAAAATATTTTATAAGATTACATACACTCTTTTATTCAAATTATTTAAGAAAACAAAACATAAGCGATACAATTTTTATGTGTATGCATAACTGATATGTAGTATTAGTAAGTTGCAAATTATCTAGTATGAAAGAATCGGAAATGTCTTTTATCGGACCAGGTCCGTTCTGTGAGATTTCCTTTAACACAGTCAAGATACAGTCGAAAGTTTGAGTGAAACAAAAAGCTGAAGATTTTTGAGCCAACTCTCCTGGATCAATTGTCAAGCAACAATACTCATATCAAAACACTCGCCTAAGCAAACTACAAAATCTTCTATGAACTCTAGGAAGATGCGTATCATGGCAAAGATAATAACGGGCCATTGCCCATAGCTAAGAAGCATCTTTATAAAAATGGGCTTAATCGAAAATCACTTATTGCGAATATGTGAAATAGAGGAAGAATTTTTCAACCACTGCTCTATGAATGCGAACGGTTTACTCGTAACAAACCTTACTATCTGACAACAACATTCTTCGAACAATGAGAGCTATCCAGCATACTCTTGAAAAATGGATTATAGTATGTATTAATGTTTTTGATGTTAAAAGTTGTACAGTAGTTTTTTAACTTAAAAATAGTGTATATCGTCGTCGTTCTGTGGAACTGAAAACTCACTAAGTCCGTTTTTTGCAAAAATGAGTTTAATATTGTATAAAAATATGGGTAGTCTAAAGTTTATTCTATGAAAACCCCCGAAGTGCTATCGTTGTTAGTTTAGAAGTTATTGAAAACTAAAAAGTACTTAGTCCATTTATATAGAATATTTTTAACAATGAAAACTGACTAACGGGATTTAGTGATTTTTATTTAAATTTTGTTTATAAAAAAAAATTGTTATTACTGGACTTGTCATTTTCAGGGTTTAAAAAACTACAGCAGAAATAGTAAAAGCACTTAAATTATTGCTGTTGCTGACTATCACAGCATTTCAAATTAAAAAAAAAAAACTATTACTGCGCTTTGCTGTTACAACTTAACCGAAGTAAAGTAATAGTTTTATGCTTTTTACACATACAAATACTACGCATGTGCTTTTGCTTTTCAAAACATAATAGTAGCCGTAGAATTTTGCTGAATGCTTTTCAATATTTTAAGTCAAAGTAAAAAAAAAGCTATGTACTGTGCTGACTTTGCTGTTCATTTAATGTGAATTTCTTACCTAAGCTTTGTTGAAGACCTTTGCAAATTGGATTGATTATATTTTTTATATTTGGAGAATTAAGAGTGTTGAACGGTATGCTGTCTTTAGTAACTAATCCTACATATGCTATAAAAAGTTCGTTTTTTCTTATTTCTATTTTAATACTTTTTTTTTTGTTTTACTACTTCGATTATTAATACTAATAATGTTTCCTTCTGATAACTGATTTCTATTATAATTGTGGATGTTTATCATAGGCTGTTTTAAATTAAAATTTCTATTGTTTTTTAGGATAGCTTTACATATTTTACAAGACGCATTACCAAGATCGACATTCTCATCAAAATATCTCCAAATAAAATTAGTTTTTCTTCGTGTCATTTTTATTTTTTATTGTTAACAAAATTAATATTATATATTTTACAAAATCACAACACAACAAGAAAACGAACAAGGAACAAGAAAGCACAGGTACTGAAAGTAAAACAAAAGTGCATTGTAAAGTGTTATAAATGCTGAATAGTAATTCAAAGCAACAGCAAATGCTGTTTAGCTGTATTCAACTCATTTTGCTGTAGCTATTTAAAAAAATAATGAAAATGCTTTTCCTGCATATTACTTTTTGAAATAAAAATGCCCAGCAAAGCGAAAGCAAAACAATTACGAAAAAAAAGCTTTTGCTATGCCTTTCTTGAATCGATATTAGAAAGCAAGAGTAAAAAAATAGTAAAAGCTTGAAATAACTACGAAGTTTTTTAAACCCTGGTCATTTTATTCTAATAATTTTTCATATACATCGCAATTTTCCAACATGCCTGAACATGATCTTTTTTGTTTTGTATTGTTATAAGTGTTTATAGCTAGTTTTTAGCAAACACTATGTTATTGAAATCAGTTGATTAAAGATTTACGCGATTCGGTGAGAACTAGAGAACTAGACTCTCCTCAAGATAAATCAGATGATAACTATACTTTTTGATCTACAAAGTGTGCTACAAATTCCTTGTAACAAACGTTTCACAAAATGTATTACTCAAGAAAACTTTGCTGTTACAATTTAACAATTTGTGAAGGAACTCTACCTAACAATACTTATCATTACAGTTAGACTGAAATTAATGGAAAAAGAGGAAGTTCAGAAATTGGAATATGTTTATACAAATACTTAACTTCGCTACCTTAGCACGTGAAACCAGTATCTCTATTTTCAGACACATGCGGAGGACAGAACCGTAACAAAAATGTAGCTGTTCTTATTTTATATGTGGTTTCTCAAAAATCAAATAATATTGAAGTGATTGAACAGAAATTTCTCGAATCATGGCTGATATCATGCATAGTGCTATAGAATCGAGAAAAAACGCAACAGTTTATAAGATGCAGCACGATCAAAACGAGAGTGTAACAAAAACAGGTATGAAGTCGTGAAATACTATGACTTTTTAGACCTTTCAAAATTATTCGCTAACATTATTCGAAATAGAAAAATAGATACGCAATATTAAAGTATCAACTGGCTGAAAATAAAATGTTTGAAATTTTAAAAAAAATGTTCAGATATTAAGCAATTCCGTTATGATTACAATTTTCAATATAGAACACTTCAAATACGCAGAAAAGGTAGACTTAATGTAGTAAGTATCAAAACTGTACAAACAACTAAATAAAATTTCGAAAGGAAAATTTAATGATTTAATGCGGTTATGTAATACAAGACGTGTCATACTAGAAGAATTTCATTGTTGGCATAAGTCATTCAATACAACTGCTCAAGCTGACCATAATTCAGAACCTGCGTGTGAAAGTTACTCCGAGGGCTCGGACTTTTAAACTATATAGAACAAAATTTAAAAAAATGAAGTACCTACATAATTTACGTTTTATTATAAGTCTTGTTGTATTATTTTATTTTTCTTTAATTTACACCAGAATTGCAATAACATTATTATATATTTTTTTTTTTTTTTAATTAGCAATTTTATAGTATTTTGTTTTTGTTTTTGATGTTAAGGAGGGAATTTTGTTAATTTATTTTTTTGAAGTTAACAAAATTAACTTTTCATAAAAAATAAAAAGATAGAAAAAACAAATAATTTAAAAAAATGGTTAGACTCTGTTATATTGTATGAAAAGTGTCCAAATCCATAAAACAAGCTTAAAATCATAAAATAATGTTAGTTAATGAGCGTAATGTCTGAAACCAACGGTCTTTTATCATTTAATTTAGAAATTGGATCAAATTAAAGTATTTCTGATTTTTCAGAGGACTTTATATATTAAAAGTTAAATATCTCGAAACTATCAATTTGAACTTAGTTAGTTTGCACAGAACGACAACGATACTTAAACTATTTTAACCTTTTGAGTGCACACAATATTATGTACCAGTTTTGTCCAGCAAAAATTTAAAAATATGATAACACATACTAAGGCAAAAATAGTTAAAAAAAAATGTAAATGTAAATTCAGTATTCAGCATTACTCGAATTATGAAAGAATAAACATTTGCAAATAAATATAGTAAAGAAAGGTGGATTTTAAGTAGGTATTTTAAGTTTTTGTAGGACAAAAATGGTGCATGTGTGCACCAACGTTCCCTCTAATTTTTTAGATATCTGAGCGGAAAATGTGCGGCGTGAGCAGTAAATTTACAGAACAAGATTTAGTGAGCAGAAAATTTGCATAAAAATTAATTAAAACAAAAATTAAAAAATTAAATATTTAATTTATTATATTATAATATGTAATTAATTTTTTCGTATATAATTCATATTTACATCTAAAGCTACATAAATTTACTTAGTAATGAATGCATATTAATACTTCATTTATTTATTCAATTTACATTCCATAATGTACATACTTATCTTATAATATTCTTTTTAAATTTAATTATTTGGATTTATAAAAGATAATATATAATATTAAACGACGGAATGTCCACTACGGCATTTTTTCACGCCTGTCTTTTTCATTAGCCCAATATTGATAAACTTCATCTAAATCTATATTTTTTTGAGACAATAAATGTGATTTTATTCGCATCAAGCATTCCAAATGATTAATTTCAATTCTATTTCTAGATTTAGTTTTTATAGAATTCATTAAACTGAATCGACGTTCACAATCGTAACTTGATGCTAGAAATGTTGAGCTAATGTCTAGTAAAAATTTCAGTTCATTGAATTGGTCATCTTTTAAAACGAAATTCACCAAGTCCGTTAGTGATTGAATTGAACCAGCTTTGTATTTTTCGGCCACAATAAATTTTAATGTGGTATATTGCTGACATATCGTCTCTGCTGCAGTGTTATTAAAATTGGGAATAAACATAGAATATTTTCGTACTAACTTTAGAACACTTTCTTTCCCAAATTCAAAGTTAGTAGTGTTTGCTATTGCACCAGGATCGAATGCATATACCACTCTATAAAATCTTCTTCAGGGAACCTACTCTCCAAGTGTTTACATAAAAGTTCAATAAATCGAATAATTGCAGATGTATCAACGTCATTGTTTGATAGAGCTAAAAGTTTCTTGACATCATCACTCCAATCACTCAAATACTGACTTTTCAGTTTATTTATAGTTCCTTTTGCAAACTGAAAAGCTTCTAATGATGCTAAACCACTTCTTTGAAATAATTTGGTTAGTGCAGTAAGGTCGCATAAAACTTCATTTAAAATTACTAATGTAACATGGTATTGTGGATTTTTAAGCATTTTCAAACAATATTTGCTAATAGGATCATTGAAATTTTGGATCTCTTCGGTGCAGTAGTCAATTAGGGTATCATAATTTCAAATTAAAGTTTTCACGGCAAAGTGTCTAGAAAGCCATCTGAGTTCATTGAGTGGTCGAAACTCTAGTGCATCACATTCTGTTAAAATAGCCATTTTTTGAAATTGTTCTTTCCTTATAGACGATCGGTGAAACATAGTGTAAACTGTCCTTAAAAGTGTTTCGATAACCTGCATGATCGAGACCTGTCTCCAAGCATCATCTATGGAAAGATCTTCTTTGTGGGCTACGCAATGTTGTTCAGATAAATGCTTAATTTCATGTCGAAGTCGTGCCGCTACACCAAAAATTGACAAGTTATAAAATTGATTCCAGTGCATTTTCTTATTAATGGATATCCTTTGATAGTAGATGCGTGTGCGGTTTTACATTATATAATAATTTATGTACAAAATCTTTCCCCTTTTTATTTCAATCTACTGAGAATTGTTTTTCTTAAAGAGAAATTGTTTTTGCTTTATGGATCCATTCATACATTTCTTTAACACAAACGAAAGAGAAAAGAAAAAATAACAACAAAAAAATGAAAGTAACTAAGTTTTTTTTTTCATGGGGTTTTATTTTCAAAATTTTGAATATGTTTTTTTAGTATTTTTTTTAAATATGTTGTATACTTTGTATAGGGATATAAATAATTTTGTAACAATATTTCTAAAAATTAAAAAAAAAACAAGTGCGCGGATTTTGAAAACCAGTGCGCGAATGAATTTTAGAGGGAACATTGGTGTGCACTCAATTTAACTATTTCAGTTTCTGTTATTTTCCTAAAGTGTTTAATTTTTGGTTTATTTTTCCTTTTCTTTTACATTTTATTATCTTTTAATTTCACTTGTTTTCGTTTTTGAGTGTAATATAAAGAGGTATGACAAATAATCATATAGGGACCAAATTACAGTGCTCCTTGATAATTTAATTGAAAATGATACTAGCGCTTTTGGAGTTAACAGAATCTGATCATTTAATATTATCGGAAGATGACTCAGAAAATTATTATGTTAATATTTTTTTTATATTTTTTATTATTATTATTATCTTGTATGTAAAGTACTTTAAAGACAAAATCAAATAAATCATGATGATTAATTTTGTTTTTTTTCTTTATTATTTCAAACGAGTAAAATACAAATTTTGTTATAATTATAATCTTATTCAAATATTTATAAGATAAAGTTCAATTTTATTATTAAATCTATTATTAAATCTAATAGTAACATGATCTTAAGTATAGAGAATATTTATATTTGATTTAATAAAAGATGAAAAAGATAAAAAAAAGTAGTTTAGATTAAGATTAACATTATATACTAATTAATTTAAGATGTAAAAAAATATGTTTAAGACCTAGCCTAAGCTGTCTGGTCGAATTGTGTATTATAAATCAATTTTTGTTTTCCTAATACGTATTAGAACGATCACATGAATATACAATAATAATATAGAATTAATGTAAAATGTATGCAAAAGTGCATTTTAATTAGTTTCATACTTTTTAATATAATTTTACTTGCCTTTTATTTTTATTATTTTATTATCAATTATTATTTTTTTTTTTGCATTGCTATTTCTATTGTTTTAATTACATTTTATATTTTTTATGATGGATTGAAAAAAGTATAAAGACAAGATATAAGAGGCAGAAGAAGAAAAACAAACAAATAAAAATAATACAATTCTGCCAATAGATCATAGAGTTGAAAATGTGAAAAAAAAAGAAAAGAAACTCAAAAATCAAAAATATATACTTTTGAATGCTAAAATGCATGATTTTTAAAATGCAGTTCGGTCAATCAATATAAACTACCCAATTTTCTAGTTACTTTGTTACTTTGTTTTGTTTAGGTAATGTTATGTGTGCTAACAAGAAACAAGTAATATTTTTTTTGAAGTGTTGTAAATTTTCTATTTCTTTCAATCTTGTAGGTAAGTCATTATAGGATTTTAGGCAGTTGTAATTTAATTTTTTATTATTTTTGTAATGTGGTATTGATTGCTCGATGTGGCTAAGCTAGACTTTTTTGTTGGCTTTATTTTAATATAGATTTTGTTTGAAGTTTGAAGAAGATATTAATTGAGATATGAAGATAATAATTGAGAATTAGTTAATCTGGTAACAAATTAAATAAAATGAAACTATTCTATTTAAGAAGGCTTAGTTCCTGACAATAGTAGTAGTTATCCTTATTTAATGAGTAGATGAGCCAGTAATTTGTTAAATAAATACTCGAAATATTTGTAGATATTGTATTGTAAAATTGCAGTACCGTACTTAATTAAGCATGAAAAGGTGGTTCTGCCTAAGTTACTGTAAAGATCATACAAAAAAAGAAATATACAAAACTCTTTTTGTTTTTGGAAAAATATTAGTTTTATTATTATTTTTGTAATGAAGTATAATTTGTTTTTGAAAAAGAATAAAAAAAACCAAATATATGAAAAAAAAACAAAACAAATAAACTTATTTTTCATTAATTTGTATTTATTTTTTTATAAAAACAAATCTATAATAATTCAAGGTAAAAATATATTAAAAAATAAATTTTGAGTAAATTTTGTAGGACTGAAACACTTAATGTTATAAAAAAATAAGTGTGCATTCAAAAGGTTAATATAAAAAGAAAGTTATATTTTGCGGGTTCTTAAGTAAAGTAAGCGCTTGTATAAAGTATAAAACAATATTTGAATAGTCCAATTTTTTTTTCTACACGACAATGTATAATGGTTTGTAACCCCTGAATAAAACATTTTTATGTGCATGTTAATTTTATAATAATATGATTGTGTTGCATCGTGTTTACATCGTTTCTCTTTCGTAATATACGAAATATTGACAACTTTTCCAAAGAATATTGGAAAATTTTCCATTTATGTTTATATTTATTTTAATTTTTTTTTTTATTAAAAAAAAAAAAATGTGATTAATGCAATATTAAATTATTGATTTTATCAAAATGTTGAAGAATTGGAAAATTTCCTGGACTTTTGGATATATTTATGTGTGGTATAAATATTATGTATATAGTAAACATCTGTTTTAAAAAAAAAAAATTATTTTATAAAAAGGATATTTGGGATATTTATTTTTCTTTTGTTTGTTTTATTTTTTTTTTTTTGTATTTGTGTACACTAGCTATTGAGGTGTAAGTAATAGATTTCAATTTATTTATAATTGAACTAATTAATCATGATCAAGGTAAATAAAATAAATAAAATAAAAATAAATAAACCTATATTGAAATATTACAAAGGTAAAATTTATTTATGTTTTTTGTTTATGCTTTTAATGTTTTTTTTTTATTTTATTTTCGAATGTACATAAACAAAGGACAGCGGTTTGACAAAATGGCGCCAATCAATGCTATGAAATAATAATTATTGTGGTGATAATGTGGTATTAAAAAAAAAATATGTTTTTTTTTTTTTAAATTTTAATTTCATAAATATAAAAATATTGTAGTGAT
This sequence comes from Argyra leucocephala, assembly GCA_963942445.1. Classification (NCBI taxonomy): domain Eukaryota; kingdom Metazoa; phylum Arthropoda; class Insecta; order Diptera; family Dolichopodidae; genus Argyra; species Argyra leucocephala. The sequence continues at coordinate 64,519,653 of OZ012681.1, read as the reverse complement.
ACAGATAGATACTTTAAGAGTAACAAGCAATAAATTCTGTAAAAATAAATTTACAGTTATTTAATGCAATGTATAAATCTACAATATCCTGCATATATGCATATTTTTTATATAAATTTAAATAGTTTATTTCAAATTAAATGGTTAACTCTACATAACATAGCAAAAAGTTGTTTTTAAAACTTTCGAATGTCTTGGGGCTGATCCCGTCTCAGGGATAATTTATTTAAACCATTTAAATTGTATTTGTAAAAAAACCGTTAACTACCAAACTTCCGGTGGCTATTAAATGAAAACTAATCGTAAATGACATATTTATGTTCCGCGACATATCGATCACCTATGTTGGTAATGCCAATTTCCCAATCAGACGATGTACATGTGCATTGAATTCAAATACAAGTTGGGAGGAAGAGATTCGTCTTTTGCAAGCATAATTTCTATCTGCGTTAAACTTACCAATCTTGAACAGATGTTTGTTGAACAGATCATGTGTTGTGACATGAAACTGTGTGTTCAGAAAGGATAGATATCACTCTGACTTATACCAATATTCCAGCGGTATTATACCGAAAGCTGGAGGAGTTTTAATCGCTATCAAGGATTCATTTAATGTTAACGAAAATTAATACACCTAACACTGAGTCTATAGAAATTATATGTATAAAAGTCATTTAAAAAATTAAGAGCTTTTACGTTATAAATTGTTATATTCCTCCTAATAGTGATATTTTTATCTATAAAAATCACTGTAGGTCTATTAATTATATTTATGATAACTCTGAGCAATCTGAGGATATCATCCTTTGTGGTGATTTTAATCTTCCAAATATTTAATGGCTTATCCATGATGAAGAGCCATATCTTGTACCAAATAAACTTCATAGTGAAATTGAATATATTTTTATTGATTCTCTTAATTTGAATTCCCTACAACAATCTTCGCCGGTTTGTAATTTTCAAGATCGACAACTTGATTTAATATTTTTGTCAGATTGGAATAATTCAACAATCTGTAAATGTCCCGAAATTCTAGTAAATATCGACCCTTATCATCCTCCTATTCATATTACTTACTTCATGGATTCTGGTAACATTCTCAACGCTACAGTTTTTTATCAATATAACTTTAGTAGAGTTAATTTTCAACAGCTTGATAATTTCTATAGTTCGTGTGATTTCTCCGAAATTTTTACATATAACGATGTTGAACTGGTCCTAAGTAAGTTCCATAATATATTATTTAACGGTTAAAAGCTGCATTTCCCATATACAAAAGTTCGCTCTAACTCAAGTCCCCCCTGGTTCATCCGTGAAATTAAACAGCTAAGAAACAAGAAAAATAAAGCATGGTCTAAATATGTTAAATCCCAAAGTCAAAATGATTATAATAGTTTTAAGCTTCTCTTTGATCAATTCAAGTTGTTAGTCGAACAAAGTTATAATATTTATTTACAGAATATTTTATATAATATTCTAACTAATCCTAAAAGCTTTTGGAGATTTATTAATACTAAACGAAGTCCGATCAATACCCTAGTTTTATGCAATATAAAAACTCCCGTGGCAATAACACATCCCTTGGCCCAGATGGTGTCCCAGAAATTATTCTGAAAAATTGCTCGAATTCCTTGGTTTCACCACTATCAAAAATTTTCAATTTATCACTTTCTAAAGGGGTTTTATTGGAAAATCCTATATAACTCCAGTGCATAAAAAAAATTCCAAAAATGATGTTCATAACTATCGGCCAATCGCTAAATTGTCAACTATTCCTAAATTATTCGAATTAATTATCTTTGATCAACTATATCATCATTGCACTTGTTTTCTAATCCCAAACCAGCACGGGTTTGTCAAAAACAAGTCCACAGTCACGAATCTGGTTGAGTGTACCTCTCAGTTTATTAATAATATGGAAAAAGGTTTTCAAACTGATGTCGTCTATACAGATTTTAGTAAAGCCTTCGATCTTCTTCCACATTGAGTCATTCTCTTAAAATTAATTAAACTTGAATTTCCACCGTCATTTGTGAAATGGATTGAATCTTATTTGGCTAATCGAAAGTATACTGTACGATTCATAGAAGCTACGTCAACATCATTCGAAGCAAATTCAGGAGTTCCTCAAAGAAGCCATCTAGGTCCTCTTCTATTCATAATTTCTATTAATGACGTTGTATCAGTAATAAAAAATAGTGAAATTTAAATTTATGCTGATGACATGAACATTTTTAAGAAAATCACATCACTTCGAGACTCAGGTTTGCTTCAAAATGATCTCGATAATTTCTTAGCATGGTGCCGTAGCAATAACCTTATGCTTAATACGAATAAATGTGTTGTGATGAATTATCACAGGCGTACCAACTTCTTTTCAAATATCTATTCACTTAATGGACATGCTCTTGAAATAGTTAGGTCGATCAAAGATTTAGGTGTCACTTTCGACGAAAAACTGTCTTTTAAATTCCATTATAACAATATTATTAGTAAAGCTAAATCAATGTTAGGTTTTATAAAACGATGGTTTAAAGAATTTGACGACCCTTATATCTTAAAATCTCTACATACATGTCTTGTGAGGCCACAACTGGAATATGCTAGTCAGGTCTGGTCACCCTATTACGAAATTCATATTAAAAAAATAGAAGCTATTCAAAAGAACTTCATAAGATATGCACTTCGCCACCTTCCTTGATCCAATCCACTTGTCCTGCCTCCATATGAACACAAATTAAATTTTCTACATTTAGCTACATTAACAATTAGGCGTGAAGTTGCTGATGTTCTTTTCATCATCCAAGTAGTGAAGGGGAATATTACATCCCCATTTATATTGAATTCTGCCCGAATTTCCAAAAATACTCGACTCCGATCACCTAATATTTTCACACTTGTATTTCATAGAGCCAACTATGGTATGAATGAGCCTATCCACAGAATGATGATAATAGGGAACAAATATAAAAACGTGATTAATCAAAAGATGTGATAAATTTTAATCTTATATTAAAAAGAAAATAATTATTGTAATTTGTTTGAATTAAACTACTTAAATAAATAAATAACATTGAGTCTACTGTCCCTGAAAAATTTTCTTGTCAACTATACCATATGGTATTATAGTTTCTTCATTTTTCGAGCATGCATTGTGAAATTTGCCCTTAACAACTGAGTCATCACATAAATAAAATAATTATTTTATAATTTTGTAATATGGTTAGTAGAAATTAAAATCGAAGTAAATTTTTTTGTTGTGTAAAACGAATAATATTTTAAAGTGAGAGTAATGTTTGACTAGATAACCCAAAACTCAAGTTATATAATATTATATGCTTGTAAATTTAATATACTTAAATGTAATTAAAGTGTTCAAATTAGATTCAATTATAATTCAAATACCTACACATAAAAATCATCATCATCAGACAACAACAGGAAACAGTACACTTATAAATTAAAACACACTTGAAAATACATCAAGACAATAACCTTTTATGCCAAGTTGTTCAGCCAACCTAAGCTTAACTACACGTCAATTCAATTTCAAAATAGAAAAAACTGAAGAAGGGAACTTCCTGATATAATATTTTAATCAAAACGGCAGCATTGCTTTTGAAAATTGTTCTGAAACATTTGCCAACAAAATATTATATTAATTTTTCATTCAAGCTGGTCATTGACGCAACGTATATTTTTTGGTTATAGACAATAGGGTTAAAAACGTTTAAAAATCATAAATACACATTTTAAAATAATATATAACATTTGCAATAAGCTAAGGAATTTATAATAGCGTGGTGAAGGAAAAATTTCAGAAGGCTTAAGGCAAAATTAAAATAGCAACAATAAGTACAAACATACAAAGTATTGAACAGTTGAAAGAAAAATTATCTCTGAATTTTAGAAATCTACATGAAATGCTCCATAATGTGACAGAAAATTTTGTTAATCAGAAATTACTGCCGAGTATTACAGGTGGCCCATGTATTTACAAATCGATAGATACAATTAGTGATAAAAATGAAGCTGTTAACTACTCAACGAAGCTCAAATAATACTTCGACAATTATTTATGTGGGATGTTGATGTTGTTTATGCGAAAACTACAACATTTATTGTTTATAATCCATCAGGAAAACAGTATTGCTTACGAAAAAATATTGAATTTCAAGTTGGGGTATTGTTTATATTGTTATCGTACTGAACAAAATTGTTTTTTTCTTTTTTAAATTCGGTTAACAAATAAAATTTTATTTCAGTTTATAATTGTAAAAAATTCGTTCTGGAGTTCTAGGCTGATCACTCCAAAAGGAAGACAGTTACTACTAGCCATGCAAGAATTTAACTTGAATTATCTGTTTACCGGACAACCTACATACTGGTCTCCTGATCTTAATAAAACACCGGATCTTTTGGATTTTTGCGTTACAAAAGTTATCTCATCAAAACTATTTCCAGTGAAATCAATCCTCGAGCTGTCTTCAAATCATACGCCTATAATTATCTCTGCCTCAATCAAAGTTGTAATAACTCAAAACGAAAAGCGGTTACATACAAGGAAAACTAACTGGGATAATTAAAGAAAGGAAATTGAAACGAAAACTTCACTAAATATAGGATTGAAAAACTTTCAAGATACCAATGAAGCTATAAAAAACCTTAATAAATCCATGATTGAAGCAGCAATTTCATCAACTCCGACACAAGGAAACATCCGAAAATATGTTATTCCTCCAACGGAAGTAAAATCCAAAATCATGGAAAAAAGAAACCTTAGGAAATATTGGCAAGAAACTAGATCCCCCGAATCCAAAGCCTGGTTAAACCGTGCAATCAAAGAACTTAAATTTTTATTAAATAAAACTAGAGAAGGTTCGTTGAAGAATTACCTTGAAGAACTAACATATACCGATCTTAATGACTACTCACTGTGGAAAGCAGAGAAAACTGAAACACAAGAAAACTGAAACGGCCACAACAAATTATATCTCCACTAAGGAAATCAAATGGTAATTGGGCCAGATGCGATGTTGAGAAACCAGAACTTTTTGACTCACATTTACAAAAAGTATTTGTACGGTATCCACCAGTAATTTGAACGACGAAAACAACAAGATTGAAAACTACTTTGTGACATACCTTATCAAATGGACTTACCGATGAAGAAAGTCCGGCTAAAGGAAGTACAGGAAATTATAAAAAAATCTGTGTCAGATAAGAAGGCTCCTGTGTAAGATGGTATCACAGGCAAAATGGTAAAAGAACTTCCATATTGCAGTATAAAATTCTTAACTCACATTTTTGATGCTATATTAAGAACAATCTACTTCCCAGACATCTGGAAAACTGCTCAACTCATAATGTTAGTCAAACCGGGGAAAGAGCCAAATGATACTAGTTCTGTAGACCAATAAGTCTTCTGCCAGTAATATCAAATTTAATCGAAAAACTAATAGCCAAAAGATTGAATAAAATAATTAATGAACGAGATATCGTATCAGCTCATCAGTTTGGCTTTCATCACAATCACGCGACAATCGGGCAAATACATAGAATAGTCAACCATGTAAATAATTCACTTGACAAGAAAAAATACTGTTCTGCAGGTTTTCTGGACATTTTGTAAGCCTTCCACAAAATTTGGCACAAAGATCTCCTTTACAAGCTTAAAAAACAAATTCCATACCGCTATCAGCAACTTTTGTCAACCTATTTGTCAGATAGGAGGTTCTTCGTTAATTACAACGGAGAACAATCGACCCTACAAGAAATTAAATCTGGGGTTCCTCAGGGCAGCGTCCTTGACCCACTACTATACACGATATTTACAGCGGTACCTCCCAACATCACCGAGGGTACTCACTGCTACTTTTGCTGACGACACAGCGGTCTTAGTGTCTCATACTAATCCGAGATTAGCTTCAGAAGATCTTCAGAACTACCTATTGGACATTCAAAACTGGCTGAAAAAGTGGAGAATAAAGGCCAATGAATCGGAATCCCTTCATATCATCTTTACTAATCGCAATCGAAATTGCCCCGCTATTCATCTTTATGAGATGGAATTGGCACACCACGAGTCGGTTAAGTACTTAGGTATGCTTACTTGGATAGATGCCTCACTTGGAAAAGCCACATCAACAAAAATAAACAACAACAATTAAAATTTAACCAATTATTTTGGCTAATAGGACGTTTCTCCAATTTATCCTTAGAAAGTAAAGTTGCAGTACACAAACCTATCATCAGGCCAATCTGGATCTACGGGTTGGAACTATGGGGAGCATCTAGTAACTCTAACATTGAAATAATAGAACGCTTCCAGTTCAAAGTATTATGGTCTATAGTCAATGCGCATTGGTATGTCCGAAATGACACAATTAGATCAGATTTAAATATCCCATCTGTTAAGCAATTCATTAAAAAGAAAGCTGAAAAATACTCTGATCGACTGGACAACGATCGACCGGATAGCTTTGCTAGTCTTACAATAAAATGGTGGTGGGATTAAGATTAAATTAGAAGGACGTTAACGTCTTGGTTCAATTTACTGTACAAGAACAGCTACAAAAGCAACTTGTCATGTTTACCATTCCCGTGTAAATAATATGTGTACAAAACCTAATATAATATATCTAAAATTTAAATCAAAAATTTAAAATCAATAATTAGAGTGAAATAAAAAAATAATAATAATTGAGATAATAAACACACCCACCAATTTGTAATTCTAATTTTTTAACATTTCCTTTAATTTAATTAATTTCTCTTCACTAACCTAACCTTCATAATTTACTTTTATTAAAGTAAAATAAATTTCGTATAATGCCAAAAGTTACTCGCTATTTTCAATTACAATTCCAATAAATTTATAAATTAGTTTTATTAAACTGTTACTCTTGTAATAGAATTTGTTTTCTTTAAAATTTAGTAGTAGCTAGCTAGGTTACAAAATGAAATTGAAAAGGGGGACAGTGTACTTGAATTGAAATATTATTATTTCCAAATTGCATACCTATAGGAAATGCAACACACGGAATCAAAATAATATCGGACTACATAGAAAACCATTAATAGAATCACCTAACGTATCCTATTTCATATATACCTAGTAATAATATATTATAATATACAATGGAAAAATCTTGTTTTACGTGACAGTATCGTTCAACCACAAAAACCAATAAATTTTATACGTGCATTTTTTAAATCTAATGATATTACATTATTTTTTCTGTTTTTATTATTTTACTGTAGAAAATTTTTACAAGATTTTTGAAATGAAATATTACACAAAAAAATATTTCACGTTCGTATTCGATTTTAGAATGAAAAAAAAAAAAAAAATAAAGCTATAAGTGACTGTAATAATTTTCTTTTTATATTTTTTTTTTTTAATTTTTTTTTTTGCTTTTGTTTGTATTTTACATTTTGCATAATAATTTCAAATATTGCAAGGATCTTCTACGTGATAATATTTTTGCAACTTTAAGAATAGAATTTTATGAGGAAGTCTGTGATTGTATTAGTCTAAAACAAAAAAACAAAAGATTATAAGTCGTGATTATATGTTCAAAATTCAAAGATATTTTGAAAATAATTAAAATTATTATTTTAAAGAAAATTATAAAAGTCCTTTTTTTTTGTTTGTTATTTACCAAACTAAAAATTGAAATTAAATTATTATATTCCTGAAAATTCAATTATTACAATTAAATTTTACAATTTTAATATCCCAAATTGTGATATTTATTACCAACCTAAGACACAAAATACAATAAATTTGTTTACTTCAAAACAAATAGGTGGTATAGTCGTATATGATAAATGACCGCAATATCTAAGAAAAGGATCATAATAATACTAAGTATACAGGTTCCAAATAAAATTATAAAATTCTGAATAGTAGTACTAATAGGATTAGAAATTTTTCAATAGAGGTAAATAAATGGTTTGTTATATACAAAAGGGTTTAGAATCTTTATTTTACAATCAATTGGTTAGAGTATTATTTTTCTATTGTTTATTATAATCTGGCTCAATCAAAATAGATATTAGCAACTTTATACTGTTAGAATTTATTGTTTCGGAATTAAATACTTTTTCATAAACTATAAATCGAAATGTTTTGTGACATAAATAGAGATAAATTGTAATAGTATTATGCATCATGTCATGTAGTAGGATATAAAATTTTTAATAATATTATTATTAGTCAAGTTTTTAAAAAAAATCGAGATTTCACTGCTGAAGAAACACCTCGAATAACTTATTCATCAAATGCAAATAATCAAATGCCGAGAAGGGCTCGTTCAACAAATACGAAATTGATTTCAGAAAAAGAACAGCATGGAACTATATTAAAAACAATGGAAAAACTAATAATGAGTCTGGTAGATAGAATCTCACTAAGATTAGATAACTTGGAAAGTAGGTATACTGTTAAGTATCCTGATATGCCACGTAACTCAATTAGATAATGTATAAAGACAAAAGCACTATATGTACTTGGAATGCCAATGGCATTAACAACAAAAAATAAGAATTGGAAATGTTCCTAAATTTACGAAACATAGATGTCTGTCTCGTGTCAGAAACTCATCTAACAAAGGGGCACAATTTAGTTATTCGTGGATACAAAGTATATCATACAACGCACCCTGACAATCTACCAAAAGGAAGTAGTGTGGTCATAGTAAATGATCTTATTACTCATCATGAACATTGTAACATACAAAGTACAGAAATGCAACTCACAGCCGTACAAATAAGGTGCACAAAACAAAATATCAACATAGGAGCACTGTATTACCCGCCCAATCACGCTATTAAAAAACATATGTTCAAGAGCTTAATGAAGTTAGGTGAAAGATTTATTCTTGGAGGTGACTATAATGCCCAACATCTAGATTGGGGCTCCAGGATGACCCTTATTAGAGGTAAAGAACTGAGAGAGGCGCTGAGAGAAACAGGTTGTTTATTTCTTTCAACAGGAAAACCAACATTGGCCTGCAGATATAAACAAAACTCCTGATCTGTTTCTGACTTTTTTATAATGAAAAAGTATCAACTAATTTCACATCTATAGAAGATAATTATGACCTCATTTCCGACCATTCTGCTGTCATCCTAAAATTAAATACAAAAATAGTGAAAAAATCTAGTAAACCATTTTTAACCAACTCATCTACAGATTGGTTAAGCTTCAAAAAGATTCTGCTAGAAAAAATTACTTAAGAGTAACATTAGACAATGAGGAACAACTAGAAACTGCTACTGAAAAACTTATGCAAGCAGCTTGGAGTAGTGCTAAGACAAAAAAATCCAAAATCGCCCTAGATATCCGGTGTATGTCCTTAACATGTTAAAAGAGAAACGAAGAAGGAGGTGGCAACAAATGCGTGACCCATCCAGCAAAACGGATCTTAATAATAAAAGTCAGGAGCTAGAGAGAGAAATAAAGAAATTAAATGATAGATCTCTGAATTATTACCTAGAAAATTTAACAGCTACTAAAGAAACAAATTATTCTTTATGGAAAGCTACGAGTAAAATGAATAAGTCCATTGTGCATTCTGCACCACTGAGGAAAAATGATGGCTCATGGGCAACGAGCGATAAAGAAAAAGCTGACACTTTTGCAGATCATCTCGCAGAAATTTTTAAGCCCAATGAAATGAACACTGTTATTGATCTAACTGAAATATATAACCATGAAGATATAAATATTCCCTTAATAAGTCGAAAAGAAGTAATTAAGGAAATAAAAAACCTAAAATTAAATAAAGCCCCAGGTTTTTATTTAATAACTTCAAATGTGCTGAAAAATATACCCATCAAAGCTCTCATACTCTTGGTATATATAATGAATGCCTGTATTAGGCTTAAACACGTACCTAGTATATGGAAAGTTGCAGAGATAATAATGATACAAAAACCAGGAAAGCCTGCTAACGACACCAAATCCTACAGGCCGATATCTTTGCTCCCTACAATATCGAAGTTGTTTGAAAAATTACTGTTGAGAAGGATTCAACCCCTCATAGAAAACAGGAATATAATACCTAATCACCAATTTGGGTTTAGGCAAAAACACTCAACAATAGATCAAGTACATCGAATAACAGACATTATAGAAAGGGCACTGGAAAATAAACAAATTTGTTCTTCAGTATTTCTAGATGTAGCAAAGTTTGAAATGAAGGACTCATCAAAAAGCTAAGTTGTTTGCTCCCTAAAAATTATGCTGAATTATTTTCATCATATCTCTCAAATAGAGTTTTTCGAGTTAAAAATGAGAATGAATACTCCTCTCTAAGAGATATAAAAGCTGGGGTACCGCAAGGTAGTATACCGGGTCCAATTTTATATTTGTTATACACCTGTGATATACCCGAAGTAGAAAATATAAAAATAGCAACCTTTGCAGATGACACAGCGTTGATGGCACTTGGTTCTACTATAGAAGAATCTACAAAGAAACTGCAAAAAGCTAATGACGAAATTTCCAAATGGTGCAAAAAATGGAAAATTAAATTAAATGAAGCCAAATCTAGTCATGTAAACTTCACCTATAAAAACATAGTAACTTCTCTCTCAGTTAAAATCAATGATTCCATACGAGAATAAAGCTAAATATCTTGGCATGACCTTGGATGCAAAACTGAAATGGAAAGAGTACGTGAAAATCAGAAAACAAGAATTCTAGTTCAAATATATAGAAATATACTGGCTGATTGGGCGGAATCCTACGGTCTGTACCTACAACAAAGTTTTGATGTATAATCAAATATTGAAGCCAGTCTGGGCATACGGTGTTCATATATGGGGATGTGCTAAACAAATCCATATTCAAGCTATCCAAACGTTCCAAAATAAGGTACTGCGCAACATAGTCAATGCTCCATGGTATGTTCGCAATGCCGATATTCATCCAGATCTGAAGATCTCATCTATAAAAGACGAAATAATGAAATGTGCTGCACGGCATAAAACTCGTCTGATCCAACATGTCAATACCGAAGGTTCTAGCTTAATTGACAATCAAAACTTTGTGAAGCGACTAAAACGAACAAAACCACTTGAGTTAGGTTAAAACCTTTTATCTATTAAAATCTTATTGGATTTTGGTAGAACAAAGGTATCTTAGTTTCTTTGAGTTAAATGTAAATTAATGGTTAGTCTATAAGACTAGTTTTAATGTTGCAATAATGATAGGAGTTTTTAGTGGGTTAAAGTCCCACAGTTCTTCAAACTGCCTTTCCCGGTAATAAGTAGTCCCTGAAGCCTCTTTCGATGATTTACTACTATCTGAAAAAAAAAAAAAAAAAAGTCAAGATTTTATCTATATTTATGGGGGAATCATATAAAAGAGTTTGAATAAAAAGGGTTAATAAAAAATCGATAGTATGGGTTATGGGATCATCGACAGGTTCAGTCTTTGGTCTCTAATAGTAAAAAAAGAGATAAATATTAAATAGTGTGTATGGAGTATTATGGAACATGTAAAATATTCCTGAACCAGATCAAATATCAAACTTATAGAATTAGACTTACTGAAAACAACTTGTGGAGAATAGTGAGAGAATCTATTGAACATCTGCTCTGCAGACTGCTCTACTCTACTAGTAAAATTTGCTATTTAGGTACAGCGATCCCAAAACAATTCGAGCTATACAGCATAAAACTGAAGAACGTCTTGATTGTAATCACTAACTCAAGCATCATTAGGGATGCACATACTTACTTCGCATTACCAAGGTCAACCAAATTTTCGACTGAGGCGATTTGGAATTAGGTCCCAACCCGGTAATATGAATCGAATGTAATCTAAATGTCACACTTGATCGCCTCATGGTTTTCCTCACTGGCTAAATAAATTGATTGTATCTTTATTATAAATATGCATGTAAATTACAATTAAAAATTGATTTACCTAAAAAAGTTCGGATAATAGTAAATTGTAATTTACTCCTTAATAAAACAAGGACAGCATTTTTTTTGTTTTTTTTTTGTTTTAAGTTAAGCCAAACACTAGGTTTCAAACGATTCCTTTATACACGAATGTATAGCTTGGACTAATTGAGGATTGTAGAAAGAAAACAATCCCTTTCATCAGTAGGGACATTTTGAATAAATTTATTAATATTACTTTTGAACTTTTGTAGATTGTACTTGGAATATAGTTCCACATTCGGGAAAATTTGACTAAAAATTAATTCCCATAGCCGGTCTGGAGCCCCCTTGGAATTTGAACTGAGTAGGGGTGGACAGGTGATGTCTCTCTTGTTACTCGGCGGAAATATTTGAGAGGTGGCATTAGGGTTTTAATTTCGTCTGAACAAGTGGCTAAACCTACGAGATATCTATAAAATAGAGAAAGTGCTCCAACAACACGACGATTTTCAAGTGGTACAAGTTAGGATGTCACATTAAGGTTATCAATAAGACGAATGGCACGCTTTGGAACTTTGTCAAGGAAACTTAGTGCGAATTGAATTCCAACTTGGGTCGTATGTATGATTTATAGATTAGCATGTCTTGGGGAGAAAAATACGATTCGCAGCCACTCAAAAAACCCAAAGATCTCGCGTCATTTTTAGCTATGTTAAAGATATGGTCATTCCATATAATTTTATTGTTGAGCTTCATCCGCAGGATATTCAAGTGTTCAGTTCGATGAGCACGCACACCCCCGAATAATAGGGTAGTGTTAAATGGGGTAGTTTTGCGCGAGACTAGACAGCTTTGAGTTGTGGAGGTGTTAAATAGAACTCTATTACTTTTCATTCAGTTGAAAATAATGAGTAATCCATGGTTGAGCGTGCTGACCATCATGTTACGTTTAGTATCAGTAACTGGGATTGTAGCATGTGATTTTCGATACAGGAAATCGAAGTATGCTACTAGAGTGCTGTCGTTTGCAAAGCTATGAATAAATCGTTGATAAATATCAAAAAGAAAGTAGGAGAGAACTGACTCTTAATATGATTTTCGTCGGATATGAATCCGTTAATTAAAGACGGAATCGAACGATTCGAGAGGAAATTTCCAATCCATTTTATGAGAACAGAACCCAGGCTTATAGCTTGGCGTTTGGATAAAAGAGGGCAATGCCATACTTAATCAAAGGCTTTTGAAATATCGAGGGCTAAAGCAGTATATTCGCCAGGGTTGTAAATGCTAATATTGAGCTTCTCCCTAAGGCAAATCATTAGATCGGCGTTGGGATCTAAAACTATATTGCCTATCCACTAATGATGCCTTTGCATTCAAGAAACTTCATTAGTCTTTTGTGGATAATTATCTCCATTACTTTGGAGAGAATCGACGTGATGGCTATAGGTCTGTAGTTTGAGGGATTACACTTGGCTCCTTTTTTTGGGAATAGGATTAGCATGCCCATAAATAAAAAAAAAAAAATTCCAACATTGCTATTTAACATGGTAATCCGGCTTATCAAGTCTACATTAATAGTCCTACTACTTCCATACAAGGAACAAAAAGCATTTTTCGGGAATGTGCGTTAGTGTTTGAATTGAGGTTGGGTCAATTGAAATGACCGTTGTGATGGGACGTGTAATGGATTATTTTTTGTAAGATTGAATGCTGGATTCACAGAAATAACATGAAAAAGTCTCTCATCACAACAAAACAATTAAACAAATTAGCATTCGATCTAACAAAAAATAAAATATTTCAGTAAATTTAGAGGAGAATATGGAAATAGAAATGTTTGTCCCACCATTTTGAGTAAAAAATGGTAAAATTTGTGCTATATGAGAAATGGCAACATAATGCAAAGTATGACGAACAAATGCTTCAACTGGAATTAACGTTGATGAACAAACGCATGAAATTACCACAGCAAAAAACTCGGAATTCTGGTATATCTCAAAAATAATATTTGTGTAAAGCCGAAAATGGAAATATCATAAATGTCATTATTTTGCACAATTATTAAAAACTGAGATATTATTTAACTACAAAATTTCATGGAAAATAATAACAAATAGACTGCAACCATTCGCAGAAGAAATAATTTGATAAGAACAAGGGAGAAAGATCAACAACATATCAGATATTCACTAGTTCCACGTCATGAAGAAGACGAAGAAGAAGATGAAGTTACATATCGTGACAAATATTAACAATTATATGACTACAATGATGTGATGGAGTTATCTTAATTATTAGAGATGTTTTAGTCATTGTTTTTTTTTGTTTTTAATGAGAATTCTGTTAACACTATTGCCATCTACATTTTTGTGCCACCAGAGAAAGTACGATTACCAAAAAAATTCTTACTTTAACTTATTTTTGTTTATTATTTTTCAAAATGACTTGGACAAAAAAAGATATGTTATGTACTTTTTCGAAAATTAATATATCTATTGATATGTTTATTGCATATGTATATGTTCTCCCATGATAGGTAAAATCATTGTTAGATACCTACAAAACTTCATATACTAAGATTTTTCTACAAAAATAATTGAAAAAATAAATAAATTATGCAAAACACGATTACCTAGAGAATCCAGAACAAATTAATCCAACCAATTTGTACTTTAAAAATAGTAATAAAAATTAGGTACCTCGATTTGGATAAATTTTGATGCAACTGATTTTGTTTACATATACATTTGCAAAGTAATCTTTCTGATATGATGTAGAAATTTTAACGAGTTAGACCTAGATTCAGCCGTTTGCTTTTTCAACGAAAATAATTTGATAAATTTATTTCATTTTTATTTACTGCGTACTAGCGGACGAATGGATTAAAATTTCGATGTGCATATTATGAAACAAACAACGATGTTCATATTAAGTAATAATTGTCATATATACATTACTAACAGTTAATATGAAAATCTAATGGCGCCAAATAATATTTTTTTTTTTTTATTTTTTACTTTAATTTCAAATAATTTTATTTTATTAACACTTATAAATCTCCTTAAAATACATTTTAAAAAAATGATTGTCAATATATTATATCCTTTTTTAACATTATTAAAATGAATAAATGCTGAGAACAAAAAAAAATTAAAAAAAAAAAAAACGAAAAAAAAAAAAGATTTATTAACTCTTAATAAAATTAATTTTCAGTTTATTTTAATATTTACTTAGTACAATAAAAACAATAACAACAACAACAGCAATAACAAAATCTAATATTAAATGAAATAATAAATTTCTAGTCAGCAATAATATTTCCCCTGTTAAACAGTTTGCATAACAAACCCAATAAACAACAATAACAAAAATTCAAATTTTCTAATCGAAATCATCCTTATGTTCATCATCATCATCAACATCATCTGTATTTTTACTCTTTTTATATATATTATTATTAAAATACTAGATAATAAATACACTGTTTTCGAATTTTAGTACCAGAGGGCTAACAACAACTAACGAAACAATGAGTTACGGGTTTTGTTTTTTTTTTTGTTTGTTTTGTTAGTTTTTGTTTTTTTTTGCGTGAAAAATCATAAACTTTTGCAATTTGTCATATTTTATATTCTTTTATATTTTATATAACAGAATTTATAGTTTTATATAAGAATTTTATGATTCAAATATGATAAATTATGTGCTATTATAACATTATGGAAAGTTGAGAGTATATAGTGTATGATGTACAGGAAGGAGTGAAGATATCAGAATAATAATATAAAAACAAAACAAAAATATTATCAAAGCTCAATGATGGTCTTTAATAGCTATAGCTGAAACAAAAGAAAAACAAAACAAACACAAAAAATAAATAAACAAAGTAAATGGTATTATGAATGTTATATAGTCAATATTTGTAATGTAGAAAAATCAACAGTTTAATCAATTGATTAAAGACACACGACGATTATAAATTTATAAATCGAATATTTTTTTTAAGAATAACAAATAAATTATTTGACTAAACGTTTGGATCCTAATTATTTACACTAGACGTCCCCACTTTCATTTTGTATGTATTAGGCATTGTACTGAACTTCGAAAAATATATTATATGACAATTATTGGACCAGTTTAAGAGGTAATAAATCTACAAAACAACAGAATGGAAACAAACTATTGCTCAGCTACATTTCTATATTTACATCACAACGACACGATAAAGTGTGGCTCGGCAAATTATTTTACAAATTGAAACAAAACTACTAGTAAAATCAGAAATTGAATAGTCTTGTATTTTTAATAAAATAAAAACAAGAGCATACATCAGACATTACACACACTATAGTCCAGTAGTACAATAAATAAATTAATGTTAGTTAAAGATGATGCATTGACAAGAAGAGGTAAAATTACTTTATTACCCAACGTAATGAGGGTGAAGATGTTTCTACTACATACAGACAAATAAATTCAACAAATATGTATTAAAAAATAAACTTAAGTCTTCTGTATTATCAGACAATTAAGTTTTAGATACTCTCCGTTACCTATATTAAATTTGATGATCCACATATCTTAAAATACCCTTACATGGGAATTAGAGTTAGAATATTAGAATATGCCAGACAGGTTTGTCTCGCTCTACATACTGAAATTCTTATACAACGAATTTGGGCAATTCCAAAAGATTTGTGTTTCCTAAATTTGCGGGTCCTAAATTTGTCCACCAGATGAACATAAATATTGAAAATTTTGCTATTCTAAAAGAAATTGCTAATGAATGCAGGAATTTGAAGAGCTCAAAGTTGCTGATGTCATTTTTATCATTGTTTTAAATATTAATTCTACTTCTATTTCTAATTTAACTTGAATAAATACTGTTAGCCGCTTGTATTCTTCTACATAATATCTCTTCCTTTGTAATACATAAATGGACCAATCACTACAATATTGATCATGATTAGTAAATAACAAAACCTAATTGGTTTCTTGTTCTCCAAAGAAAGTTCAAAGAAACGCTTATATTTTCTATTGTCTAATCTGACACTTTTCTTTAACACAACTTGCAATCACTAATTTTCGGTTGTAGTAATCGTTCAAAAACCGCAGTCATTTCAGGTTATCTCCAACATAATATTATAAAGAGAAAAAAATATGTGCTAATAGAAAACAAACTACGAAATAAAAGTATATAAAAGCTTTATTGGACCGAAACTAACGTGCACTATTAAAATGATCGCAGACACATTTAAAACACAACAAAAAATACGAACTACAGAAATCCGAACTCTTAGGCAAATAGTTACATGCTAAGATATAAGAAATTTTCAGCAATGAAATCAGGTACCGACATTCAAGATACTCTCCTGTGGTCGAAATAGCCGAATAAACTGGAGAGACCATGTAAATAGAAGGTTTACTGGCGAATGGTAGAAGAAAAAAAAGAATGGTAGAAGGTCTACTGACGAAAGTAATGAAGGTAATAAATTACCAATTTAATATAAAGCGTCTACCAGGAAGACCTCTCAAACGATGGTATGAATAATGTAGTTCACAAAATTGATGTAAAGTATAAGATAAATTTAAAAACAGGAACTTAATACCCAATTCAAGAAGAACAAGATTCTGATGTACCAGCAATCTATTTTGAAATATTATATTTTTTAATCCAGTAAGTAATTAAATAATTCACTCTTGATTTTTTTACTTTTGCATTATTCAAGTCTTTGTTTTGTCACCTTCACACTGATATACTAGCGGACATGTATTTAACTGGCTTACATACCAAGTGTTGCCGAACAATGATTTAGATTACTTATAGTTCAAATCAAAAATATAGTTTTTATCATAATTATACACTTATACACTAGTTGACTTATATTTGACTGCCCTACATACCAACTGTTGCTGAGCCCTGATTTAGAATCAATAACCAATTAAATTTAATATTAAAATATAGCTAGCTAAATTTATATTTACTTAATTAATATCTAAATCAAATCTAGTTGTTACTATAATTTTAATATTTAGTTTTGATTTTACAAAATGCGAATTTGATTTGATTTTTATAACTCACATAATATTGGTTTGCTTTAAATTCATGCTATATGTGAGTTTTAAAGCTTTTCAAATTCAAACTAGGAGCTGTATAGGTTATTCAACGATACTATACCTAACGATGAGTCTCTATAGTGTTAGAGTGTTAATGAATAAAACCCTCCTTTAATTTCAATTTAATTTAATTGAATCTTAGGTGCATAAATCTTGTTTCTAAAATTATCAAAATCTGCTTATATTTTATTATTTTGTTATATTAATTTTAGTCGTTATCTTGTTTTGTTTTATTTGATCATTATTCTTATTTCTTTTTATTTTTCTTTCCTTTTATTTTTTTTTTCAATTGTAAATAGTATTTTTAATTATTATTATTATTACTAGGGGCCCTGTTGAGTAATTTAAATTCAAGTTGAAGCCAAATTAGAGTTTTTAAAAGAAAGAAAGCTAAAAAGTTTTAAAAAGAACAGTAGCTTACATAGAAATCTCAGCACAAAAGTCTTGAGGTAAGTAAGGTTTATTTAGAACACTTAACCTCTCTAATTTACTGTTCCGTTTCTGATATATTTTGTTAGTGGCATTCAGTGGATAAAATTTTGTAATTAAAGAGCTAGGTACACCTATACATATAAATATTTTTAAACAAAACTATATGATTACTACAAATTACCGAAATTTGGAAACAGTTACGCAAAAAAAATTAGAAATGAAGAGGGAATTCAAGGGATTTTTTTTTTGTTTTTTTGTTTTTATTTGACATATGTACGTAGGTTCGTTGTAAGTTGTAACTAATAATAATAATTGATTTGTTTGTTTTTGTTTTTTATTTTAATAATAACTCACATATGCACGTATTTGGGAAATAATAAAACCAAATGATTAGAAATTTTTACAACTATATGTGCGCATTATTGTTGTATATACAACTTATTTACATATTTAGAGTTCATTAAGGAGAAGAGAGAGAAAACGAAAAGGTGTTTACTGCGCAGGTCCTTAAATGCTTGGCTATTATAATTATAGATGATACTTTTACTTATAACCACCACAAAGACAAACTTTAAATAATTACCTATATCTATATTTATTTATTTATTTCAATCTACTGGGTAGTCCCTTACAAACTAAAATAAAATAAAACTAGAAATAGAAAACAAAAATTGTAAATATAAAAATAATTTCAAATATAAAATAATATTAATAATATGATGCATTAACAATTTCAAGTTAAAAATAACATTAATTCAAGAAAAGAAGTTAAAAAAAAGAAAAATTCGGACTTAAGTAATAAATAAATATTAATAGTAAAAGCAATAGTAATTATAAAGGTAGGCAGTACATTCAAATGATAATAGAGAATAATTTTAATAAATTTGTAGAATAAAATTATAATTAACTAAAATTAGAAGAATTATTGTAATTTTTCAAAAAATGTGATGATTTTTCCCCTAAAAACGAATCTACTGTAGTTGAAGTCAATTACTGAAAAACTGTTATTAAATAAGCGCTGAGAGTTTGCAATAGGTTCGGAAAAACCATAGTTCGTTCTATGATTTTGAAGATATAAAAATCTTTGGCTTCTGAAATCGGGCACTGGAGCATAGATATTATAAAGGCGAAGAATAGATGGACATTTTATTCTGCCAGATAAAATATCATAGGAAAACATCACGGATGCAGCATTTCGCCTAGCCTCAAGAGTAGAAAGCTTAATAAGTTGACATTTATCTAAATATCCAGTAATATAAGGTTGCCAGTTGAATTTACGTAGGCAAAACCTAATCATATTCTTTTGAACAGACTCTATTCTCTTAATATGTTTATCATAATAAGGCATCCAGATCGGACAAGCATATTCGAGGTGAGGACGAACAAGTGCAGTATATAAATTTTTGAATGTATAAGGATCAGAAAATTGCTGTGAGTTACGATTAATGAAACCTAACATGGAAAAAGCTTTAGAAATAATTCGATCTATGTGAGCATTAAAAGTTAATTTATTATCGAGAATGATACCCAAGTCTTTTGTTTCACGGACATGTTCAATAATAGAACGGTTGATATTATAATAAGATTCAATTAGAGTTTGCTTCCTGGAAAATGACATGTAACTGCACTTATTAATATTAATGGTAAGGCCATTAATGTTACACCAAGAGTAGAATTTGTCAAGATCCTGCTGCAGGAGATGGCAATCTTCGTCCGACTTAATAACCGCAAAAAGTTTAGTATCGTCAGCAAATGATAAGATCAAATGATAAGACTTAATATCGTAGTCGATATCGTTCATAAACAATAAAAATAATAGTGGCCCCATATGAGTTCCTTGTGGAAAACTAGACGTAGCCTCGAAGTTATATGACGTGCAATTTTGTATTCATTTTAGATATCATATTTTCATATATTATTTAAATATGTTACTCATCTATTATATTATATAAAGATGATTGAACATATAGTACAATAAAAATTGGCGGTTAGTCATTCATACATAACATTCATAATGTATTCAAACAAAAATAATAAAATATTGCCTGGTACCTATTATGTACGTAAAAATAAAAAAATTTATTTGAAAGTTTAAATCAAAAATTTTCAATTTTCATTTATTATTGTATCTGTACTGTACTTGTACTGTATCTTCTACTGCAAATTTACATATACTATATACTATGTATTTACATATGAGTGAAGTAGATTTATGTAGATACATAATTTCATAAAAGTAAAAAAAATTTATTTTGGTGAAAATTTTAGGTATATAAATATATATGTATTATGTATGTATGTAATTCTGAAACAGATTAAGCTCACAATTCTGCAAGAGAATTAATAAAATTTGGGTCTATATTTTCATGAACCAAAACGGTGTTTATTTATAAACTAAGAATATTTTTGGTAAATTGAAAAAATAATATAAAGTTAAAATGCTTGTCAATTATAATTATAGATAGCTACTTTGACTCTATTATGTAAAGATAAAATTGCCAGTCATATGAAGAATTCAACTGAATTTTTTTTGTTTTTGTATTTTTTTTGTTTGTTTTTGTTTTTTGTTTTAATAAGAACTCACGAATAATGTATTTGGTGAAGAATAAAATCATATGATTAAAAAAAATTTAACTGTGTGCGCATTATTGTTTTATTTACAACTTACTTATATTTTTTTAAAAGAGTTCATTATGGAGAAGAGAGATAAAATGAAAAGATGTCTACTGCGCAGGTCCTGAAATGCTTGTCAATTATAATTATAGATTTTATTTATTGCCTTAATGTATTTGTATAATATGTTATTTTCATATATTTTAATTCTATATTTATAGAGCTTATATTACTAGAATATTTACACCTTTGATTTGTAATTATTTAGACTAACCTGACTTAAATATTTAGAATAAATTTAATTTGTAAAGGACAAAATCGTAAGTAAGAACCTTTAATTAATTATTTTATGATAATATAAAACCTAATTTAAACCTAACCTAAATCTTAATTAACATCTATGAACTAAAATGATCTTAATACTAAATCTTAATCTACTATCGCTCTTATAAGCGGATTTTCGGAATTGTAACAGCTTTCAAAAAAGCAGGTGCTGTTTGTTGAATTTTATTTATAATAGTATTAGTGTTTGCTAATAAGTGCAATCTGCTTGTGAAGAAATAAAAGGGTTTGCTTAGGATTAATTTAAGAATAGCGTTTTGTGCGTTTTGTGCAGCAAATTCAAATTAGTTTTGGCAACATTCATCCATACGGGTAACCCGTATAACAAAATGCTTTGAAAAATTGATTTAAATATTAATAATTTATTTTCAACAGATAAATTAAATTTTTTGTTTGGGACTGGATATAACATTTTTATATAGAGGCATAGAGTAATCATATAAGTAGAGTATTCACGTAGAACAAAATTTGCTAGTCACTTTTTCAAATATCAAAATTCTGTGTTCACTCAAAATAATATTATTCAATTTTTAAATGCTTATATGATGCAATGGATTTTGTACTCATAAATAAAAAAACTTTATGTACCTACTACCTATGAACATATTTATTTTGAATTATGCTGCCAACCGTGTCAACGATATAAAAGTTGTATGTATAGGTACTCAAAATGTATATATGTGAATGATCTTGCTAGAGTATATACATACTTCTTTATTTCGCTGTTTTTCACACTTTACTTATGTGATAAAAATTAAAAATTATACAATGTGTGTACAAAAAACTATATATGCATTTAAAGTCCTTTCAATACACCACAAATAATATTACAAATCAAAATATTGAATTTTTTTTTAGAAATTAAAGAATTCAAGATTTTACTGTATTTGTTGTTATTTTGCTTTAATTTTTAAAATTTGGAGAATTAATATTTTTATTTGGACTTGGTCAATGTGATTTATGAAATTTGTGATTTCAAACTTTATAGAAGAAAGGGACAAAAAAATTAATGTTGGTTTTGTAAAATTAAAAATAATTCAAATTGATTTCTATTGAAAAGTATACTGAAAAGTAGGTACCTACATGTATTTTTAAATTTTCATTTGATTTTGTTAATTTTGTCTGTTTCTTACCGTAGATAATAATATGAATAGTATATGAATAAATAATATAATTATGAATACAAACAAACAAACAAGCTATCAAAAGTAAGGAAAAAAAATAAAACTGGACATTTTATTCTTTATATGGATTGTTGGCTGTTTTTATTTCTTCAGAAATTATTTCATCTGAAATAGAAATACGATTTTTAACCAAGTTCTGAGAAAAGAAAACAAAACGGTATTCCGTACAAAGTTCACGATTTGTAATGCATTACTAATAAATTTTATTCTTTTATTAGCATTATTTTTAAAAAAATTTTCTGGATTATGTGATGCTATCATTGACCTATTATTGTGTGTATACAATTTCATTTATTATATCTTTGCGATTAATTGTGCTTTTTTGTTTACATTTTTCGATATACATATATTTTTTGCATTGAATTAGATATGTAAATGTATGGTGAACACATATACGATATTACGATATACACTCTTCATATAAATCAAAAGTACATACGTATGTAAATACTTTTCAAATTATCAAACAATGCCTCTATCCTCCTAGCCTAGTAACTGGTATGAAATATTCTCCTCAATAAATAAAAAATTTTGAGTAAAAATAATTGAGTTTCGAAATTTATTTTTGAGTGTTTTGGGGTATTGAGTGAAAATGGGACGGCATTTTCGTGTATATAGGTCTATTTTATTGACGGTTTTCATTAGATTTATTTTGAAAAGTAGTTTTTTTATAGAGGTCTATTTTATTGACGGTTTTCATTAGATTTATTTTGAAAAGTAGTTTTTTTATCTAGGTATATGACCAAGTAGTAATATGGGTAGATCTGCTGTGAACACTTTATATAAGAAAGGAGAAAGCGTAAAGCCTTCCGGGCCGTCTGCTGTAACAGCGATTTTTTTAGATTATTCTAGTCCAATTTTTACCGTGAAAAGTCGGTCGCTCAGAAAACTTTAAATCAACTTGACAAGATAAACTGGGAATTCGTGAGAAATTTATTTTGTGGATTAAACCTTTATGCCATACTGAGTCGAATGCTTTTTCGACATCAAGAGTTATTAATCCTATAGACTTTTTCTTATTTAAATTTGCTTTAACCTTCACTTGGGCAGGATTAACTTATATGTTATTATTTACTGTTTTAGTTTTGCACAAAAACTTCATTATTTGGCCGATCTTAATAAAATCAGAGATCAGTGCCTAATTTTTTTAGTAGATATTGAATATATAAAGAAAAGTTCGAAAAAACGTGTCTATGCCCAATTTTTCGGCAATTTAATTTTTTTCTTCGTTGTTGGGCAAGATTAACATAATATTATGTTAATATTTTTTTTATTCATACAAAATGTATGGTATTCTATAAAATTTTTGTAATTATTTCAATAAAAGTTGAACAACAAGATAAAAGGTTCTGAAATATTTTAAATTAAAATAGAAATATACTAAAATTAATATATTTTAAAACATAAATTAAATAAAGCACCAAAGGTTTTTTGAAAAAAATCTTGTTTTGAATTTTATTTTTGGTATGTTAAAAAAAGAAACATTCTGTTACGAAGTTAAAGTAAAAATTTATATCAACCATTGATGTACTAAAAATTGCGGCGAATATTTCACAATTAGTTAAACTTTTTGTTAATGGATATCGGAAATATCGATTTTTGTCAGAAAATATTTTGTTGTCTAGCCCTTTGATATGTTGATGGAATTTTATTCCACTTTGTGCCATCCTTTCCAATAAAATATTGATTTGAATCAACAATGTGATTTTTTTCTGCTTGACCTACATCAGCATGTTCATCATCTAGCACATGTTCCACCAATCTAGAGAAATATGCTTGTTCTTCCGCAAACGATAACCTGTAAAAATAAGTTTTTTGAGTCTTTTGTGTTTCTCGTAGTAAAACTCAATAAAAAAAGGGTCAATAACCTATAACGGCATGTTTTTTTAAATTTAATATATTTTGAATAGTTTTGCTTGATTTCGAATAAATTACACCAAAATATAGGAAATTTAAAAAATGGGTTTTTTGCAAAAAACACTCATTTTATGTGTTTTTTGCACTTTTACTAAAAATTACAAAATTTACTTACCTGCCTACCTGAATGGCACATAAAATTTTAAACTCCTCCATATTATTGCAAATATTCAAAATTCAATAAATAATCTTTGCAAAATATATATTTTATTTATTTTTTTTTGTATTTCAGTGAAATAGATACACTGCTGTTGTTGCAACTACTAACTCTGTTATAAGTACCTTGTAACAAACGGAAGTCCCCAGTAGCACTTCCTTTTTCTAAAATACCGCTATTTCCAAAAAAATATCTTAGAAGATAGATATTCGCTGGCAATAAAAGCAAACATAAAAGTAACAGTAATGCACATACAAAAATAATCATAAAAACATAAAAATCACTTAATTTTGTCAAAAAAGCTCCATACAAAATATATGGAAAAACCAAAAATATTAACATATGTTAATCTTGCCCGCTTATATTTCATTTGCCACCCAAGCGAAGGTTAACGATATTTTTGATGCTGCAGACTTGATGTGTGCTTGAGTGTTTTTTTCTGAAGCCGAATTGTTCGTTCGGTAGAATATTTTTCTTTTGCAAGAATTTTTCAAGACGATTTTTGATAATCTTTTCAAATAGTTTACCCAAAGAATTGAGTCAGCTAATTGGACGATAGCTCTCAATATTTGTGGGATCTTTTCGTTGCTTTGGAATATAAGTAACTAAGGCTACTTTCCATATTTCGGGAAAGTAGTTTAATTTCATGCATTTATCGAAAATTTTACTTAATATATTGTAGCTTGTCTTTGACAAGTTTTTAAGTATAATAATAGGTATTTTGTCTTGGTGCTTTTTTATTTTTAATTGATTAATTAAGCGGTGATTTTTTTTACAGACGTAAATTCAGGATTGTCTGTTATTTGATAGTGCAGATTTGTAATTTAAATTATTATTATTGTAAATTAGTTTAAACAAATTTAATAAATAATCCATTCATCTTGGGATTTGTATTTCTTAATACCATCTCATTATTGTAAATATAATTTGACAATAAACTTACTCAGATAATATTTACTACAATAACACAATAATCAAATTTGGGTTTTCTTAATTTCATTAAAATATCCTCTAGTAGTACAGTGCAACTTTTTCTATACTGTTCTCTTAATGATTCTCCTTCATCTCTCGATTCTGTTAAATATGAATAATGTAAAACGAAAAGGATAAAACATTTAACGATAATGTTTTACATCAATATTCATTTTTAGTTATAACTATATATATATATAAATATATATATAATTATATATTATATACAAAGAAACACACTTATTTATATTTTATTTATACATAAAGGATAGTAACTGCAAATATGAAAATGTTAAAAGATGAAAGTTTCATCGTTTAATAACGTTAAAAAGCAGTCAGTAGCAGAAAATAATAAGAATAAAAAATACAACAAAATAATTTTTCCAAGTTTCTTTGTCTTTTGAAAAAGTTTTAAAATTTTTTTTTGTTTTCTTATATGTTTTGTGCCATGACTCTTCGTTCGTTTTGTTAATCCGTCACAAACAATTCATATATAAAAATATATAAATGATTATCAAAAAAAAAAAAAAAGTTAAAAAACAAAACAAAAAAAACGGCAAATGGAATTTTTGAAGTTTTTGAATTTTGTTTTTTTCTTTGAGGTTCCATCTTTTAACTATGTTTTTACACCCACTATTTTATGTAAAGGTTGATTTGAGAAGTTTGTTAAACAAGGTCAATTACATATCTATTATTGTAAGGTCTGATAAATTTAATTCTTCGTTTGAATGTCTATAATAATGTATCGGAGACAGGACAGTTACATTATATTTACTATGGTTCATAAAAATTGAATTTCGAATAAAATTCACAAAGTAAAACAAAGGCCTAAAAATACATGAAAAAAATTGTAACTAATGGCAAGGCTAACATAATTGCTACTTGCCATGAAGGGTCCAAGTTAAGTTGTTACAATAAAGTGATATAGCCTCTGATTGATTCACAAGAAAAAAATAATTGCAAACTATTATCCAGGTTTCAATTGCTGTACTTTTCAAGAATTTATAAACCTCAACAGGTTAATAAATCCACAAAAAAGAATTTAAAATTAAAGGAGATAAACTTCGTTGTGTAATTGACAAATTGTTTTAGTCATCCAATTATTAGTCTATGGAAATTTTGCAAATATAAAAAATAATATTAACCAATTTAACAAATAGATCAGACAATTTCTATCCCATATTTTTTACTCAACACTGTGACAATAATATTGAGTAATAAAGTGATTTGTGTACAACAATTTAATTGGATAGAATTCTGCTATATAAACAAAATTGAACATTGCAAATTAATTGTAAAACGATTAGATGAAAAAGAAGGTTTTATTTCAAAAATTAAATGACTCTTAACAGTTTGAAAAACAAAAAATAATTTAAAAAATAAATATAAACATTATTCAATATTGTTATACAAGCTGAAAAAAAATTTCAATGTATAATTTCATATGTCTTT
Source organism: Argyra leucocephala (assembly GCA_963942445.1). Classification (NCBI taxonomy): domain Eukaryota; kingdom Metazoa; phylum Arthropoda; class Insecta; order Diptera; family Dolichopodidae; genus Argyra; species Argyra leucocephala. Next base: position 64,492,563 of record OZ012681.1, on the reverse strand, counting down.
TGACAAACAGTAGACATATTAAACGAACGTAAAACCCAAAACGATGAGTACATCACCCATAGGTCTGGTAGCGATTAACGTGTTAAATAAACACTAGTAGTTTTCTACATTATATCCCTTCCGTGGCCCAATCGGTTAGAGCACAGAAATGTGTTTAAATTACGATGTGGTATTTCGATGTGGCGATTTTCGTGGTGGCTATAAAATATAACTAAAAAAAATAGCAAAATATTATATATAAAATTAATAATCAATAAAAATAATTAATATAATTAGATAGATAGTAGAAATGTGCATGTTCAATACTTTCCAGTAATCATTACTACTCGATACTTTCATCATCAATACTCGATACTTTCTACTCGATACTTTTTAACCGATACTTCTAGATTCGTTAACTGAAAATTTTATTAAGGAAAAATGAAAAGCAATTTACTTGTACAGTGTATGCATTTTTTAAATTTTTTTCGTTACTTCAGTTCATTTAATTATATTTTGGGTTTTTTTTGTATGAATAAAATAGTTTTTATATTAAATAATGTATAAAAATATTAAATTATGAAAAAAATAACATTAAATAAAACATTATTCATAATAATTATTTTAGTTTAAAAAATTAATATCTTTGGTGTTATATTATATTTCGGTTTTTTTCTTTATCTCAGTTCAGTTGAAAAAACTGATATTTAATTTTTCCTAACGAACTCGATATCTATTAATCTCGAGTACCACTAAAATATTGATCGACGAACACGGTATGGAGTATCCACTTCATTATCAATCTCGATTACCTCCAAAGTATTGATCAACGAACACAATAAAAACATTAATACAATATTAACCATTTGTATTTGTTTTGATATTCAACAACAGAGTATACATATTTTTATATCTATATTTTTTAGTCTATTCTACATGTAGTCACATTAATATGTATCCACATACTATACCCATTTTTAGTTTTTCAATTCTGTTTTGTTCACTATTCTCTTTTTTGAACAAGAACATTTTTTTTTATTGTTAGTACTCTTATCGATATTTCGAGTTGAAACAATACCAATACTCAATAGTAACAGTAGAGATTTTTATTCTTGATCAATATTCAATACTCGATATTTTTACAGAAAAGTAACCGATACTTTTATTCTTGGTCAATACTCGATACTAAGTATCGAGTAGATACTTTTCGCACAACACTAATAGATAGATAGATCGTTTATTTCCAAAATTTGTTAATACATAATTTATAATGACAGAGTCTTCTTATACTTAAGTTTGAGCTTAGATTATTACTATGTTAACAGCTGCGAGTTTTATTTTATTCTAATTTTTATTTTGCATTACAATTGTTGTTTCATTTACAACTAATTTTAATTGATACAAGGAAAAATGGTATCAAATTACAAAAACCTTGTATTCATATATTTAATACTTTATATAACTAAAAATATTACCTATATCAATATTTATATCAATTCTCATATATATCATACAGCACATAATAACCAAATAACACAATAAATAATATTGAACAAACACTAAAAATAATTACACAATTGTCAACAAGTGACAATGGTATGTGACATGACGCACCTAGTAAACCTAGTAACGTCAGGCCTCTTAACGTCAAAGATGGATAAATTCGCAGCGACAACTTGCAGAAAAATATGACGTTGTCTTACCACGTAGGCGCAGATAAAGTTATCAAAGTGGTCTTCTACAGCAGACCAATCTCCTACTTAGACAGTACAAACAGATTAAAAATTAAATTAAACATTGCGTGGGAAATACAAGTGAAATTAGCAGGTAGAAATCGAGTACGATGGAAATGTCAAGTGGAATACCTAGGCTTCCAAGAAGAGTAAGGAAAAAAAAAAGTTTCCTACATTTAAGTAGTTCAGAAAATTACACACGTTCTATTTTATGTTTTACACGGCATCGTTGGGTTTTTTTTCTCTTTATTTTTCACATAACAGTTTTTATATATAATTTTCATTTACATACAATTAAATTTATAATAATTTCTATATGTATTAAACATAAATTTAATTTTATGTAGTTGTATTTTGTTGTATTTTTTTATTTTTTTTTTACGACCAAGGTTAAGCTTTTTGCCCTTATACTGTTTAAATTTTTAAAATTTAGTTAGACTTAGGTAGTTTTTTTTTACATCTTCATTACAATTCTATTCCTGTAAATAATAATTTCTTTGTTACCGATTTTCATTATTTAGTTATTATTTTTTGTTTCAATTTTCTTATTTATTAATTGTTATAATTTTATTTTATTATTTTTCTACCTTCTTTCTCCCACAATTGTCTTACTTTATTATTTATACCTTCCATATGCATCAAATGTTATTTTATTATTTTATTTTCGTTATTTTATTAACTACATTTTGAAGTTAGCTTTCGATAGACACAACAACTGCAAGCATCTGCAAGATACGCAGATGTAGTCTGTATAAAATATAATTTTCCTAAAATAATTAAAGACTACTAGTTGATGCCCTGTGCAATTGAACAGAAGTAGTTCTTTCAAACACAATTTTATGTGAAAAGTATTTGTTTTGGTATAATTGTAGTTGTTTTCTGAATCGCTTTAATACTTTTTGACGAAATTAATAATAATTTCAATATAACTTAACACAATAAAATCTCATTACTCTCAACGTAGTAGATCGATATATTTTAATTCGTTTATAGTCAAAAACATTTGTAGTCACAATTCTGTTATAGCAATAGGTCAACATTGAATTATTTTATTAAAACACTGATTTATATATTATAGTTATTTCCTGTTCTATGTGTATTTTGTTATTACATAACAGAATTGCTATTTATGAATAAAATAAAGTTTAAAATTGTTATACGAAATATATTTTATTGCATTTGGTTTTGTTTATAAAGATGCAATTTTTTTGACTACGCCTACAGTCACAAAACGGTTATAGTCAGAAATATTACTGAAATTTAGCGAATGACAATAACGATGTTTTACTGCATATATTTTTTTTAATTATAGCAGAAGGAAATGAACTAACATTTATTATATCATTTTTGAAGAGATCTGAGCCGATTTTGATTTTTCTGTTTTGTTTTCAATTTTTGTTTGTGTTTTTGTTTTTGTACTTTTTTCCATAAGTTTGTGTGTTTATTTAAAATGAAAGGATTTTTATTAAGCCTTTTTAAAAATTGCCCGTAATTGAAATTTCTTTTAGAGTATAGATGTCGCGCAACTTGGAAATAACCGTTACTATTTTGATTTAAATATTTGAAATGTTTTAAGTATTCAGTACCAAGAACTCGCTAAAATTTTAATATTTTTGTGATGTAAATAATTTACTATTCAATTATTCTTGGTTTTTTATTCACCCCGTCGTTCATCTTGTGTATTATAATATAAAATATTCCCCACATGGCCTTCCTTGTGTACTATATTAATTATTAAAAACTATTATTCCCCGTACCGATTTTCGTAAAAGTTTGATCAAAAACCGTACTCAATTTCAATGTGAATTATTTTCCATCATTTTAATTTACCTGGTACTATATTATTCAATTTTTTATTGATTTATCTTAGACAATAACCGCATAAGTAATAATTGTTTTTAAAAAAAATATTAAATTTAGATTTAATTCTCGCGAAGGGTGAGTTGCGGCAATTCGATAAACTAAATTTTTTATAATTATGATAGGATTTTTATGAAGCCACCCTCGGTGGCGCAGTGGTTATGTAACAGGATACATGATCGAGGGTACCCCGGTGCGAACCTGGTTGGTGGCGATTAATAAAAAAATTCCATCATTAAATTTGTTAATTGAAAATCGAGATTAATCGAATGAAAATCATTAATTGAGATCGAAACCCTAATAAGGTAGCGCCACGTTGTTTCTAGACAGCGTTAGATGGTTACTCCATCTCCTAGGACTGGTTACTGTAGGTCAATCACCTGCATAATCGGTAAATCAATAGATTCGAAATAATAGAAGAAGAAGCCTCGGATACACGAAGGACTACCTAATAACGACCTTTGGTACACAAAAAAGGACCCGAATTGCACAACGGAATGTAAGAACACTTAGAGAAGCTTCAAGACTCTCGCAATTGGAAGCTCAAATGGCTACTTACAACATAGATATCCTAGGTATAAGTGAAATGCGATGGAACAACACCGGAGAAATCAACACGGAGAATGGAAACATGGTAATTTACAGTGGAAGGGAAATAGAAGGTGAAAGTGGAGTCGGAATACTAATATCAAAGAAATTGAGACAAACATTGGTTTCTTGGAAGGCAGTCTCGGATAGAATTGTTATAGGACGATTTCGAAATATGACAAGACATGTAACAATAATTCAATGCTATGCACCAACAGAGGTCGCTGAGGACCATATTAAAGATGACTTCTACGAACATGTTAAAATGATTTGTACATGGAGTGAAAATTCTAAGTAAAATTTCTTATTTAAAATGAAAAAATCTTGAAAAAATATTTAGTTTCGCTACATCAAATTTCTTGATGCAAAAATTCCATGAGCATAATACCAACCAAATTAAAAGATTAAAATAAGTTTTCTTACAACGAATTTTCAATCGGTTAAATGAAATTTGTTTTAAATAAAAACTAACCTGCGAGCAATATCGTTCGAACAACATCATAACTATACATAATACATTAAACAAATTTATAATTATGATATCATAATTCGTAGATAATAGTAAAAAAAACCTATTGTACAAAATCTAAAGATTTTATAGTAACAAAGAAAAATAAATAAAAGAAGAACGACCATTTAATTACATTTGAAAGTTATCCCGTTATTCTTTTAATGTGTAAAATAATACAAAAATATCTACAATTTTTTTCCAAATTTATATTTGCGTGATTTCGCAATTGAAAAGTTTTTGATGAGTTGCGTTTAGAATAAATTATAATGATTTAAATTATTTTTAGGTTTTTATAATATTTTATTTTATACACATTATACGGATGTGTAAGTGTATACTATATATTATATATATGTACTAAATATACATATACGATGGCAATAACAATTTATTTCTTTTAAGATTAAGGCATTCCCAATTGTTTGTTGTTTGTTTTGTTTTATTAATATTTATATTTTATTTTCTAATTTGTTATTTATATCAAATGATTTTTATCCATACATTTTTAATAAAAATATTAGTGTAGTCGAATAAAAAAGTTCTAAACAAAAAAGCAACAAAAATCAAAACGATCAAAATTTGAAAAATTATTTTTTTAAGAAGGAAGCGATAGTAATAAATATATATATTTTTTTTTTTTGAATTTCAAAAACTATTTGGCGCCATTTTCTTATTTTTAGCTATAAGTTTTATTATTACCAAAAAACAAAAGGAAACAATAAATGGTGAGCAGATTGTTTATTAAAATGAAAATTGGTTTTTTTTTTCGATTCCCATTGACTTTTATAACATAATAATAATATGTATGTAAAAAATGATTAGGTATCAATAGACATTTAAATTTTATGATCGTATAATAATATTATAAAAGTTACGGTTATAAAGTATAAAATAAAAAAAAAAGTTCAAGATTAAATTTAATGGAAATTATTTTTATAGTTGTTTAAGTTTTATTTTATATAAAAAATTATTATTTATATTTCAATATTTAAATTATTCAATATTTTTTAACTTCCAAAAGTCAAAATTATGTTGTATGGTAATTTAATTTTTTGGTTTTCTTAAATCAAACGATTATCTGGCTACACAATGCAAATTAATATTTTCATTTTATTCAGTTGGCTACCAATGTATCACCAATGAACATTTCTATTATTTGCATTATTCCAATTAACATTTCTGTTTCCAGATAACGTGATTATTACTGATACTGAAATTTTTGTTTTCGAATTTTTGATATAATAGGTTCTTAACAGAATATCAGCTTTCGTTATTCTCTCATCAGAGAGTTAAAGATTCTAGTTTAAGTTAATTTGTAGTTTTATAAAATAAATATAAACTAGGGGCCCCTGTTGACTAATTATATTTCAAGTTGAAGTCAAATTTAAAGTTAAAAAAAAACAGTAATTTACGTACTGACATAGACTTCGCACGATATAGCAGAAACCAATCGTGTTTAATAAAAAGTTTTGTGGTTAGTAAGATTTATTTAGGACACATAAATACACGTCCCTCATATACTGCTTCGTTTCCGATATATTCCCTATAGTAAGTGGCATTTAGTGATAAAATTACTAAAAATAAAAAGTTTTGTCATTAAAGAGGTACGTATATATGTACCTGGATAATACATAATTTTAATAAAAACTATATCATTACTACAAATAACCAAAATTTAGAAACAATTACTTAAATAGTTTAAAATGAAGAATTCAAGTGATTTGTTTTTTTGTTGTCTTTATATTTTTTATTTTAGATGAATTTGTTTCTTTGTTTTTATTTGGCATATGTACATAGATTCATTTGCAAGTACATAATGTAAATTATAATACCTGATTTGTTTGCTTTTGTTTATTACTTTCATAAGATCTCACTTATGCATAATGTATTTGCTGAATAATAAAATCATATGAGTACAAAATTTTCAACTGTGTGCGCATTTTTGTTTTATATACAGTCTTATATATTTTATATATTAGAAGTTCATTAAGGACTAGGCGATTCGAAATAAAATAAAAAGGTGTCTACTGCGCAGGACCTTAAATGCTTGTCAATTATAATTATAGATTACTTACCTAATTTATTTTTTTATAAATGTTTTTATAAAATTTTAAATTAAATATTATTACAATAATTAGAAGTAAGTTTTTGAGTATCCTACAGGGATCATTAAAACAATAATTAATAATATAGTTAGTATAGTTTATTTTTAAGTTTACTTTTGAAACTTGTAAAGATCTTTAAAATAATAAAAAATAAATAAAACTGATTATGCAGTTTTCTTTCAAAATCTTATTCTAGGACTGGATATTTGTATTGTTTAAGTTGTGACCATGACTTTTGTCTTACCTGATTTCACCTTCCAGTGCTATTCAACTTTTAACACACATCATTCAAATTTCCATTAGCATGTGTTAATAAATACACAATGTCGGAAATTCCTGATACTTTTAAATGGACACCATTTAGTGTCCTTGTTATCATTTATGCTCACAGTAGTAGTCGTATGATTTATTACTACCAAGACTCACACGCATTTTTATTTGATTATATTGCATTAAAACCGCGATATCAAGTATACTCTGCTGAATTGTGTGCTATATTGAAAGGAGTTGATTATGTGAAGCAGAATTACAAATGAAGGAAGTTAATTTTATGTATTGACTTCCTAGTAGCTTACATTAAGTTTTAAAATTCTTCAATTAATGACACAAAATCTATTAACAAAGTCTTTGTGGTGGTCCCATTGTAGACTGAATATGCAATAACCTAACATTTTGCCAATGCTTTTTCAACAATAATACTAAGAAATTGATTGATAAATGGATGTTTTCAATCAATTTATCGGGTTTCATTGTAACATGACCAACCGCTACAGATAAGAATAATACTTTCTTCATTTGGGATTTAATTGTAGCTTTAACTTCATCAATTTTACCAACCACGGATTCTTGATGAGACACAAGACTAGGAAACTTGCCTGCCTTATTTAAATCTGGACCCAACAATCTTGGAATTTGGTTGATCAATGATTCAGAAGCAAAGAATGCGTCGTGGGCTGATATATATTTTCACTTTAATTAATTTATCGAAAATTTTATAAAATATAAAACTTTCTACTCAATTTGATTTTAAGACCCTGAGCAAAGATCAGTCAATAAAAAATTGACTTCCTATATGTACACAAACTTTTTTTTAAAAGATTTGAATGACATATAGGTACTAAAATAAATTAATACATATATGGTCACATCTCATCCAAACATCCCACAACAATACTTACTCACGTGCTACTCGATACCTATTGTGTCAAAATCCAAATGTAGTAGACTGTCTTTGGTGACCTGAACATGCAAAAATTGCCCGAAATGAAGATGCTGACGTAATGGCAAAAGAAGTTACAATGGAACCAATAATTGATATGAAACACAAATTATATTATCAGGATTGTAAACAAAACAATATGGGAAAAATATACTTTAACATGGCAAACAAAATTAAATGGAAAAACCTGTGCAACAAAATTCTATGGGAAAAATATATTTTAACATGGCAAAAGGAATGTTCTGTAAATAAACTTAAGACTTGTAAAACAATTGTATTCAAGTGAACAAAACTCCAACAACTAAAACGTAAAACCTCCAGCATATCGACTAGACTGCGCGTATAGGTTACAGCAGTCTAACACACATTTACCTAAATTCAGTTGTCAAAACAAAATGTAAATGTTTAACTCTTTCAGGGGCAAGGGTTGAAATTAAGTGAAAAGTAAACATTTTTTGGTAACATTTTGTTTAATTCCTTCATTTGAAACTAAAAATAAAAAATATATACATATATCCTTAAAGATAGTCCTGTGTAAGGGCGTGGTATAAATATCATACCACCGCCCAAAACAAGATGCATTTACTATGACGAAAATCATTAAATCAACTTTTCGTCTTGCTCAAGCATAAAGGATTCCACCACGTTGAGCACTGCACCCAATTGGTTCGTCTTTATGACCTCACCGACGAAGGCTTGTCTTTATTGGTTAGTAACTAGAACCCGCTTCATGTACAGATGAGTCAATATACGACTTTTTTTATTTGAATGGTTTTTTTTGTAGTCATTTTTTTTAGTATTTTGTGGAGTATTCATTAGTCTCCGAATTATATTTAACTTGAACTCTTTCAGGGGTTTACAGTTGTCATAAAAATTTGATATAATGTATTCATTTACTACGAATACATCGAGAAAGTGGAAGAAGATTAATTTTTTACTTTCCCTATCGATCTCATAATATTTTTTATTTAATCGAATTTGTCAATATTATTCACATGCTGATTATAATCAGCTATTATCGGCGGGCGTGTAACCTCTTCCTGAGTTTCATCAACTTTTCGTCTCAGAAAAGTCGTTAGCTTAGATGGATCATGAAAATTAGATAATACAGTGACTGCTCTTTTAGTTTTCCACTTCAGAAATAATAACCCAGAATCCCTTGTGCGCCAGTCATTTACTCCCCGGATAACTTATTATCAGCCTTCAAATCTGATTGATCTGGTTCTTCGTTAAGTAAAAAATTTATATAATTTTGTAAAACATTTTCTTTATTTATATCATCACTGAAAGCAGAACAAATAAGTTCAAGATCAGTTGGCATTTCTGCGATATCTTCATCATTCATCAATATACACTTGAATATTTCTTTCTCTGACAAAGATTTTTTATTCATACACACTAAGTTTTTAAATGAAAATTTTAAAAAATATTACCGAATGTCTTTCCAAATCAATTCTTGGATTTATCCATAATGTCTTCAGTTAATAAAATGTAATTTTACTCTTTTCGATTTTATTCTTCAAATTTTAAAATAATAATTATTGTCTCTAATATATTATTATTTTACAGCAAAATTAACAATTCTCTAGACATCTCTCGATTCTCTTCTATAATATTTCTAATTTGATTTTTATTTTTTAATATTCACATAAAATTAAAAGTAGCTACGTAATGTAATTTGTTTTAGAAATCTCATATTGCTAATAAATTTTCACCTACATGGAAGTACTTATACTTAGCTATAATATTATTTTATTATAATGTGATACCCACTGTTACGTTCACGACAGTAAATTTAATGTTCAATTGGTAAATTTTTCCTGTCTAGTCATTTTGAAATTAGGTACTAATTTGGGATTTTCTTTTATGTTCTTTTGCGAATTTTATAGAACATAATATATATATTTTTTTTTGTTACAGTGTTAATCGCTTTTCTAATCGTAATTTATAATATTGTGAATAAATTCACATGGCAGTAATTTGATTGGAATAAAAAAAAATAAATAGAAATATTTCACAGTATCTATCATTGGTAATTTGGTGAAAACTCAAATTGCCATTTCAAATAATTCGATTGTACAATTTTAGTATTTAAGACATATTAATTAAATTTTTTAATTGTTCTTAATTATATACAATAGGTTATTTATAATGATTAGCTTGTGTTCTACAACACTAAATTATGATTTTTAATTGCTTTTTGTTGTACGAATGGTGGATGTGTGGTATGAAATTTTATTTTGTTAAGTAAAACAAAAAAAAAAGCATTTACATAGATACAATAAAATTATCATTTTCAGATATATAGATTTAAGATAAATATTTCATAAAATATCACATCTTGATTAAACTAGGCTTAAAGAACTATTTTGTAAGTCTAGAACCAATCATAGGTAACTGCCTCTATTATGGTTCAATATATATCTTTAAGTTTAAGTAGTACTTGAGAATTGGGGAAAGAAATGTATTTGAGAGACAATTTGAAGAAATTTGTTGATGTTTATAATGAACTCTTGCACATTGTATGTGTGTATATTATTGAATTTTGGAAACATGTTTGCTGGAATATGGTCAATCTAGCCCAATATTAAGAAATAGCCATTTTAAAACTTTTGGTAACTAAATCGAGAAAAATGTAGCCCAATCCAGCCCTGGTTATAAATAACTGTAAATAACTGAAAAAATTACAGTACAAATATGTGAACCACTTCACAACCGATTTTCATTACTATTCTTTTAAATGAAACATATTCAAAAGGATACGTACCGAATTCAAATATTTTTTCAAACTTTATTAATTATGAATTCGAAATTTCAAGTCAAATTAAATTTACATTCAATTTAAAATTTCACTTCATTGGGTACCATTTCTTATTGAACTTTCTTGAATTTCGAGGAGCGGGCGAATAGTAGTTAAATTTATAATTACATAAATTTATATTATAGTAATAAATTTTATAATAATAGATATATCGGACCTGACTAGCAGATCTGTTTCTCGTATTGTGCCTGTGGATATCGATGTTTCTATTCAAAATTAAATTGTGTTTGATCAAGTTTTTGATAATTTTAAAGGCCTTTACTCAATTCAATATAGGTCTTGTTTACTAAAATGTTCGATAGACTTAAATACTTCCCATAGTAGCAATACGTAGTGCAAACTTGTTGGGTGTAATTTTTGATAGAAATTAATATATTTATTTGATTTCCTGTGAGTAATTTCAAGTCTGTTAATACAAATTTGTGTAGCCCGATCTAAATGGGGTAATATATCGTAAGTTAGATAAAATAAATGAATACTCTTCAAATAAGGCCTTTTTGTTTAAATAGTTTTGAAGTCTTTTGATTAAAAAAATTTCATATGATTATATCCATTTAAGTTTGCTATCAATGAATAAACTTAGGTAATTAAAATTATTGACTATCTCAATTGAAGCCCCATTTATATAATAAAGCTATTATTAGATAGAAATTTTTATCAAAGAACAAGATTTTTTTCACATTTAAGGAGAGTATATGCTTTGTTAACCATTCTTGAAGAATTTGAGTGTCACATTCAATTGCAATGGACTCTTTTGTATTAAATTTGAATATATCATCTATATAATATATTTTGAGGTCTAGTTCTAAAAATGGAGGTTCCTTCCTTACAAATTTTGGCAGTAATATAGGTTTTATTTCAACCTACCTTTCGCATACGGTTTTTTAAGTATAAAGATTACGATATTTAAGAAGGATAACCAACAATTATTTAAGTTCAGTTTGGAAAATTCGTAGAGAAAGATATTGTCATGATCTACAGAGTTAAACTTAACAAAATTCACTAGAAATATAAAACCTAACAATAAATAAATTAGCTTTCTTGACGATATTACTGTAGTGCAATTAAATGAGAATTTATCATAAAAAATTCACTGAAATCTTTTATAAACTTTTATAATTAAGTTAATAGTTAGGTCATTACTGCACATTATTTTACATTAAATTATTATTCATACACCAAATATAGAAATTATCCAGCTCCAATTTCGAGTCGGAATGAATCATTTTGTAAAGAAATTTTGCGATAGTTAATCCCTGTATAAGTGAGTTTGATTTTATTTTGTCTGAGCAATTGCCTATACCTGCGAGATTCGGTTAAGAATTGTCATTATGATACAATTACTGAAAGAAATTCTATCAGAAATTCGAAAAAATAACAATTAATTTATTAATTGAATGTGGATATAAGACTATGCGGTCCATATTATGCATCAGATTGTTCGGGAATGTGGGCTCACGAAAAAGCAGATTTCTACAATTAATTCTATAATACTACACGTACTTTAACATAAAATGTACCAAGAATCCATATACGCTAAATACAGAGTTGAGATAAATAGATAAAATTTGAAAAACATATTTATCTAAAAATAGTTTGTACATTCGACTTAGAAAATCTTTAAATTCATATGAATCGCAAACTAAAATAGTTTTATAATGGTTTTCAAGTACCGTGGTCACTCACCAAATGACATTCACTCACCTACGGACTAAAATTGGACTGATCTCTGGTGAAATAATTTACATGGACGGAAGAGCTGGTAATTACAGTAATCAAAGTAATATTAACACTAAGAATCAAAATACGTGATTTTTAAAAAATAAATTTCAATGTTAGAAAAACGAATATAAAATATTAAATTATTTTATTTTTCATTATTTTTCAGTTGTATTGATACTTAAATTATTAAAAAAAATCAAAAATAGTTTATGTCATTATTACAATGCATAATAATACATAAGATACGCATTTAATATTATGCTCTATATAATTTTGAAGAAATTGAAAAATTTGAGAGAGAATAAGAAATGACATATAGCTACATACTTATGCATTTAAAACAAAAATCAAAAGAAACCAAAAAAAGTGGTTTTCCTATTTCTTCTATTTTTTCTTATTATCCTGTCAAGTCAACAACATATCCCTTTAAAATTTGTTTTCGAAAAATTTTATTTTGTTTTTGTTTTTATTTTTCTTAATTTTTGTTTTACTTTAGCTAAACTTTATTACATCCTTTCTATAAGGAAATGACATATAATGTCGTTTGACGTTTATGTCATACTCACACTATAAGTTTTATACATTCACATATACACATTTTCAATTAAATTCAAAGTAATGACATGCTCTTTATGGTACTTTTGATGTTACCAGAAATATAAGAAGCAAAAGAAAAATTAATGAAAACAAAATCAAATAGACAGTTAAAGAACAAAGAGAAGAGGAACAGAAGATGTAACAACAACAATTACAACACACAGAGAAAAAAATAAGAAAAAAAAATGTTTTTTTTTTTCTTCAACAGAGGATATCCTTAGATTTTTTGTTTTGATTTTTGTAAATTGTTTTTTCTACAATTTTTTTTTTCTTATTGTTATATTTTTTCTTATATGATTTTCGCTATTTGATTCTATATTTTTATATTTTTTTCTTTTAATTTTTGTTTTCATCTGGATCTACTGTATTTTTTTTTATATTCAATATTTTGTGTAATATTGTCCGAGAGATTATAGTTCACATTAGAATCGATTTGTCCAAACTGTAGAGGGAGCTTTAATGCTTAATCCAGATAACGCCGCCGTTCTTTTAAAAGACAATATGAATTCATATTCCAAAACGCCTTGGCATTATGTCTAAAATCTGTTTAGATCATTTCGGTGAAGTGTTGTTTTAAATTTGAGTATATTTATTATTATTATTATTTTATTTATTGCCTTAATGTATTTGTACAATATGTTATTTTCATATATTTTAATTCTATATTTCAAGAGCTTATATTACTAGAATATTTACACCTTTGATTTGTAATTATTTAGACCAACCTGACTTAAAAACTTATTTGAGATTGATTTGAGAACTTTATTGACATGCACATATGAGCAACCTCCGGTTGATACATTTTTAAAAATTTTTGACGATGATATGATAGAAATGTTTATAAATTATTCGAACATGCACGCAAATTCACATAATCGAATTGTTGACATTCAGCCAAATGAAATTCATTTTTTATGAAATAATGGAATAATGGAGGAAAACTGGATCTAGGCTTTAGAAAAAAAATTGCTATTGGTTTCTAACCTTTAAAAAAACTTCTAAAAGAGGTCCTGGTAAGGCTTCAATGAATTTAGATGCTCATTCAACATATGAAAATTTTGGTCATTTAATAATTTACAAAGATAAATAAATCCGTTGTAGCTACTGATACAAAACTGCAACTATATTTGCCAAAAATATTGTGCTACATTACACCCAAAATATTGATTTTTACATTATCATACTGATTTTCTTTTATATTACGTACTTTGTTTCTGTAAAATTTTAGCTATGAATTGTTTTGTGTTATTTTATATGAATAAATTTTTGAAGTTACAATAATAACACCCCTTTTCCAAGAATGTACCTAAATCCAAAAAATTTTGTATAAAAACAATCTTACTGTAAGTATTTTATGAAAGTATAAAATATCAAATATCAAATAAGAAAAACTATAGGAATAACACAAGGTACAACAGGATGAAAATAGAATAATTGAATAAAGAATAGTGTGAAAAACTATGGGAAAGTCGGATGAAAAACTATAGGAAAAGCCATATGAAAAAGTATAGGAAAAAACCAATTGGATATCCAACCAATTTGGTCAATTGGGCTGAGCTGTAGAACCAATAGATGAGAATGATGATAATGATTATGATGCATAATAATACTCTTCATTCATTTAAATAACTTATTTTATTTATAAAATTTCACTCTAATCCGAATAAAATTATTATAAAGAATTTAAAAATTTTCTTTAACCTCCTTGACTATACTTAACTTATATTGAACCATTTGAACATAGAATATAATTCGAACTAAAATCTATAAACATATAAAATAACATACATACATACATACAAACATAAATATAATATTAAAAAAATAACAAAAAAAAAAAAAATAAGCAAACCTCGAAAAAAAATGTTACTTGAAAGGTTGCCATCATCAGATAATTTATTGCCAATGACATTTTGTGCCAAAATATTAAAAGATTTATATGTTTAACTATGCAGATATAACTTTAAGCACATTATTATTACCAAGGTTACAAATATACATATATCCATTCCTATATTTACACATATACAAATACATAGTAAGAAAATTAACCTTCCAATAGTTATGAGAAAAACATTGAAAACAAACTTACAAATTTATATTAAAGTAAAACCACAAAATGAAATATTAAAAATCATACAGAAAGTAATAATAATTTTCTGTCTCTTTCATTTCATTTTTTATGTATTAAAATAAAAGAAAAATGCAAAAAAAAAAACACACAAATTGTTGTTTTCACTTTAGATACTTAATTTTTCTTTTGTTTTAAAATAAAGTGAAAATTAAAAGTATTTATTAAATTGTATACCAATACACAAACATACAATATAACTACAATTTTATTAGCAAATGTTATAGTATGCAATATGTTATAGTGTCGTGTATGTTAGTACCTATGTAATTTGTTTATTGTACTTATCGTTATTCGAATACAAACTCTGTAATATTTTTGTTTAATAATTGAAATCCTTGAGAATCCTTTCAAGACATTAGAAAA
This sequence comes from Argyra leucocephala, assembly GCA_963942445.1. NCBI lineage: Eukaryota > Metazoa > Arthropoda > Insecta > Diptera > Dolichopodidae > Argyra > Argyra leucocephala. The sequence goes on along the minus strand of OZ012681.1, from coordinate 64,476,931 downwards.
ATCTGTTTTGATATAACCCTATATAGGTAGGTATGTTCAAATGTGTTTAGTATAATATTTTTATATTGAGAAATATCACAAGAAAAATACCAATAAAAAACAAGAATAAAAAAATTAAAACAATCAACTACAGAAAGAATAAAATAAGGGAAAACTTTTCCAATTTCAAAATATAAGCAAACCATCCGAATTGAAATAAAAAAAAAAAAAACAAAAAAAAAATTTAAAATGAAAATTTGAAATTTTTACATGGAATGAATATATATATACACAGAATATAAAACTAACTTCTTCTCTCTGTTTAAAAGAAAGTTTATTTTAATTCAAAAAAACAAAAACTAATCTAATACCTTCCAAGAATGAAAATAATTTTTGAAGAGTAGTTTCACGATGCTTTGATAAAAACTTAGGTACCGTTTTTCTAAATTACAATTAACAATTAAAATCACTTTTGGTATATTTAACTGTTTCATATTTTAAATTAATGGATATTAATAGAAATTGTGTGAAATAGTTATAGAACAAACTTCTAGTTTCAACCGACTGCCGTATTTTCTTGTCAAACTACCAAAATGTTTATGGGGCGTAGAAAATAAAGAAATTAGTCAGCTTTGATTCGACTACCGTATTTTCTTATCAATTTATCAGAATTTATTTTTGTAGGGTTTTGAAAATAAAGAGATTAGCAAAATTCAAATTTCAACCAACTGCCGTATTTTCTTGTTAAGTTACCAAAATTTATAAGGCGTAGAAAATAAAGAAATGAGCTAAATTCTAATTTCAACCGACTGCTGTATTTTCTTGTCAAACTACCAACACTTATAGGGCGTAGCAATAAAGATATTAACAAATTTCTAGTTTCAACCGACTGCCGTATTTTCTTTTTAAACTACCAAAATATTTATAGGACGTAGAAAATATAGAGATTAGCAAAATTCAAATTTCAACCGACTGCCGTATTTTCTTGTCAAAGTACCAACATATATAGGGCTAAAAAATATAGACATTAGCTAAATTCTAATTTCAACCGACTGCTGTATTTTCTTGTCAAACTACCAAAATATTTAAAGGGAGTAGAAAATGTAGAGATTAGCAAAGTTCTAATTTCCATCGACTATCGTATTTTCTTACCAAACTATCAGAACTTATTTTTGTAGGGTTTTGAAAATAAAAAGATTAGCAAACTTCTAGTTTCAACCGACTCCCATATTTTTTATCAAATTATAAGAATTTATTTTTGTAGGGTTTTGAAAATAAAAAGGTTAGCAAACTTCTAGTTTCAACCAACTCCCATATTTCTCATCAAACTATCAGAATTTATTTTTGTAGGGTTTTGAAAATAAAAAGATTAGCAAAGTTCTAGTTTCAACCGACTCCCATATTTTTTGTCAAACTACTAGCATTCCAATAATTGAAACACCAAGCATTCCAATAATTAGCTTAAATCTACGGTTATTATTATTATTGGAAAGTGGCAAAAGCTATAGTCTCTAATAAAGTTTCACTGAATCATTCCACGATATAAGTGTAAATGCGAGACATAAAAAATTTCACTAGTCTCAGAATTCTTTAGGCCAATGTTTGACGAAATCTAAAGAAGAATAAGCCCCACTCACTATTTTATCATGGTACAACTTGAAATTAAGCATTGAGTGAAGTGTGACCCCGAGATTGGAATGGAATCAGTTCTCGTAAGAAAAAAGCAATTTGATTGATAGTAGTACCAAATTGCCATTTGGAAGTGTGGTAGTTCCAGATTGTTATAAGAACACCATCAAGAGGTAATATGATTTATCCTGTAAATTCAAGAAATCTGATAAGCAAGATTAGAATCACGAAATTTTAAATCGTCTGAAAAACTGAGAAATTTAGAAAAATATGTAACATGAGACCATCAATTGTTGAAACTATGAAGCAAAGTGGATATAAGTGGCTGCCTTGACGAACTTCAAATGATGCAGATTATTGAGCTAAATAACATTTCAGCAGAGTAATGAGTACTCTAGAGACAAAACGGAAGACTCAAGCCACGTAAGGGTTTGTTCTAAAAAAGCTATAATTGCGTGCTATGTAAGCTAAAATAAACACCTTTATAAGTCATATATATGCATATATATATATAATTGTGGATTCCATTTCTTTCTCTATCAATATGCAACTTGGTGTTAAAGATCAAATTATTAAATATTAGAATAGTATATTGGAATATAAGAACCTTAAGGAGCGAACAGAATAGAAAAAGAAAAAACACTGAATAAAATGTTTCTACCTGTGTCGTTTTAATCCTGGTCACTGATGTTTTTATGGTTCTCACTTTAATTCAATTTCTCTTCTTGCGCAGTTATATTGTGCTTTCTGTTAACAGTATAGCTTGTTTCGCATAATATAACTTAAGCCCAGTATTATATATATAATAATAATACCAGTATTATAATTATTGACCGAAATAGTTGTATTTCTCTTCCCAATATTCAAAGTTCATAAAGCAAACAGTAATATCAATTTTTGAATGCATATAGTTCACTTGAAAAAATTACTTTTAATATACAAGTTTGAACCCTATACAAAACTATATACACTATACTTTAAATACCATATAACGACAGTCTTATAAGCCCTAGCTACAGATTTCTTTTCAATATTTAAAACATGTTAATCTCATCATTTCTATTCTATTGCTCTTTATCTGAGCTCCATTTTTCTCTTAACCAACAGTTAGGTTTTATATTCATTCCAAATTCAGTTAATTAACTTCAAACAATAAATATTGGGAATACCGAAAGCAAGGAAGAGAAATTTACTATTTTTGATAAAAAATATACTTTTATTCTGCTTTTAATTCTATATTTGAATATCCAAGTGGCTAAAAATATTCTACGTCTAGATTTGAATAACCCTAACAATTTGTTTCACCTATGGAAAAATGTTAGAAGATGTAACATTTACGTCAACTTTCCCAAAAAATTTAAGAACACTTTACGGTAAACCCACCCACAGATGTGAATTACACTTCATATTTGGTCGTATGTAAGCGTTATGTAATAAGCAAATCTTTAGATAAAAATTATGCTTTACAACAGCATTGGAAGCCTAACCCTTTGAGGCCAAAGAAAAAATTTTGCTCAGATTGATCTGAAAATGCATAAGCTTATTTATTTTCCTTTTAAGATTACTAAAAAAAATTTTACCCGTCAGGATTCGCCTAGGCGGACTTCGCACAATTGTGTACTTTCGGTTTTTAGTGTCCAAATAAATACCATTATTTTACCAAATATAAAATTCGATAACATTATCAACATAAAAGTTAAAGTTAATTAAACATAAATATTTGTTCATTGTTTTCAATCACAAATCAAATCAAATTTTTCGTTAATATAATATTATAGAGAAGTAAAAATAATTCTTAAAATTAAAAAAAAAATATCTAACAAAAAATATAACAAAATAAATATTACTTCATTATTACTTTGAAGATAAAAAAAAATATTAATAATTCACAGCTTAAAGTATCTTATAAGATTTTCTATTAAAAACTAGAATTTCTTCGAAATTTCGGCCTTGTACTTACTTATATTAAAAATAACATTTAGATATTTCATTTTTTAGTATGGTGTCCTTAAAGCAATGCTAATCTTACAATGCAAAGATGAACCTTACATTTTACCTTGATACAATGGTAATACATTTTGAATCTCGCCATTTTACTGCCACGACGTTATCATTTTTAACGAATAACGTCTCCGAGTTCCATATTTTTGCCTAATGGAATATTCCCATAAAGGGGATAACTTGCTCGTCAATGGATATTTCGTACCATATCTATTACGGGCTGTACTCTCCACAATTTATTTGTTTCAACAGGCTTACTGGTATCTACGAAATGAATTATGTTGCGTATTCTTGTGAACTTATCTCGTGACAAACAATTTGCTATAAGTTCATTCCTAAAGCCGTGTGCCCAATACATTATTACATTAGGATAACCAAGACAGCCAATTAATATGTTAAATCCATAAAAGTTTTTTATTTCATCCTTCGTCAACGCAATTTCATTTCCATACATAGACAGTACATACGTTTTAGTATAGATCACAGTTTCTTCGTAATGTGCCTCTGTAAAATATTTACTTAGATATTCCATTGGAGTCAAAAGAGTTATAAAATTTAGGCACCCATAAGTTGTTGAAAGATGATTGTAAATAAAAGGCGTATCTTTCCATAATTCACTTCTTGGAGTACTCTTTGCATTAGTTGAAGCGACATTTGTACTGTATTGAGCAGGAACAAATTCTTCTTCTGGTTCATCATCAAACGAATCAGATTCCTCGTTTGTTATAATTAAATTTTTAGGCTGCCAAACTTCATTTTCATCATCAGTACAATCACTGGCGTCAAGATCCGAATTCTAAAGAATATCTAGAATTTCTTGTAGATCTAGATTTCGGAATCTTTTTCTAAATCGTAATTTTTACCTATAAAAAAACAGATGTTACAAACGTGTGTTCTAATTGAAAAATTAACTAAATGCCTAAGTAACACAATCGTGTTATCTAAATTTTTCTTTATCAAAAACTATCGAAATTTTGATTTATTAAGATCGTGCTTGTTCAAACATGTTAAAATACAACTTAAAAAAGAGAATAAAAACGTTTCCAAAAAAAAAAAAAACAATTAAATATGAAATAGTAAATACATACCGAAAGACATCCTTTTATTCACTTAGAGACACTGCACTAAACTCAAAATTACATTCAAAATATTATTGTATGAATAATTTTTTTTTATATGCAATAAACACAAGACCTAACACGATCAATGTTTTTAGGTTTTAAGTAACAAAATGAAATCAGTAAAGAAATACGTATTTTTATAGTCAGCTAACACAATCGATTAACCTCCTCGGCCTCAAAGGGACATTTGGCATTATTTATTTTGGCTTACTCACATTTTGGAAATACTTAGGGGTTACAGATGTTCTAAATTCTCATCTTGCAACTTAAGAATAGTTTCGAATGGCGTAAGTTTTTCGTAACCAAACAATTTTAAATGTGTTAGAAGTGTTATTACACTCTAATCGGCTTGCTTTACCTCACGTCTTAGTCATGATTCATCTTGTAACTCACCATCATTCCCTTGCCACTTAATCAAGCTGTATTATTTAATTACCGAGAAAACCGTATTAGGCTAAGGAAGTGATGTCATCCGCAAAACTATGTGAATTGATAATTTGTTGCGATTATAATATGATAAATTGTTTCCTTGGAATACGAAGGCTTTTGAATTTATTACTTCAACCAAAATCTTATTTTACTCTAAATTAATAACAATTAATTGAGACAATGTCAAAATAAAAAAAACAATCCGTTAGTTCAAAACTTTACATTACAAGGATTCAATAATGAAAACCCGCTATACCGTAATGATTTAGTTTAAAAGACCAAAATCGATTTAAGTTAAATGTTTTATTTTTTAATTAGCTTCCGTGTATTTAAATATTTATTTTATTTAAAAGTTTTTTAAAATAATATTTTTATTTTTTATACACACTCACACAATCAAAAGTATAGAATTCATGGCACACAAATATTTTTATTTTTGCAGGACTATTTAGGATAAATAAATATTATAATACTAATATTCAAGCCAATTATAAGTACCTAAGTTATATTTGAAAATAATTTTTTGTTCCGAATAAAAAAAAAATAACAAAAACAAGAAAAATAACGTAGAAAATCACCTTTAGTATCCTTTAGTTGATCAAAAGAATTTTCTCTTCAGCATATTCACAAAAATTTCGATTTCAAAAAGTCAATTTTTTTTTTTTAACATTTTCATTTTCATATCCTGAAGGCAACAAAGTTTGATTAGTTTCTTTAAATAGATTTCCCTTCTTATTTTTTTGTTCTGATATCAAATGAAATAAATGGGTGTGTTCCAAAATAGGAAAATTATTTTGGAGAACCGCAACAATTTTGTATTTTTATTGAAGAAGTTACAATAATGCCTAACAGTGTTGTTTTTAACTTTTCGATTATAAATATTTGCAATCATTAAAAACATTTTTTTTTTTTTATAATATTCGAATAAAAAATTAAAGTTATCAAATTGAAGTAAATAAAATTGGGAAAAGAGTAAATACTAGATTATTAATTGAAATGTATTGACACTGTGTATAGAATACGATTAGTTAGTTAGTAAAGAAAATTGAAATAATTTTTCAATCTATTGGCATGTAATTACTTTGTATATCCTGTGGGTTAAAATTAGCACTTGTCTACATATTTCCGAAGATCTGTTCTAGTGAAGTCGATTATACAACTCATTCCTTTTTAATGTCCTTATCTATTCTGTCATGGGATTTTGATTATATCTGGTATATATTTCCGGGTTGATTATCGTTTTTAAGAACTAAATTTTCAGATATAAAATAAGTACGTAAATACTTCTAATTGCAATGGAAAATCATAACGAATAATTATTATTGACTCAAACAGTATATTAGCAAGGTCAAATGAAACATTCGAAGATTATACTGCTGTATTAGCGGTTTGTAATTTTATTATGAATGAAGCAACAAATAAAGCATAACAAGCTAACAATAAAATCTCCAGATGGTGTAAAAGGAAGCAAATTGTATATAGAACTAAATAGGTCAAAATCCAAACGAGCTAATTTTGCAAATAAGAAAATAGAGAGGCCCATTCTGGTCATAATAAGCAATGTAATTCGATACAAAATATCTTGGTATGAATCTTGATGCACAGCTCCGATGTAAATAGCACAATAGAAATATAACAAGTTGTACGTATTGGCTAATTGGGGTGAATCTACGCTTTTAACATACTACTACAAAGTTTTAATCTGCAATCAAATATTAAAGTCAGTCTGGGCATACGGTATCAAATATAAGATTGTGCTAAAGTCCTTAATATTCAAAATATCTAATTATTTTGTGATTTCTGTGATTTTTCGAAGTGTATTTATTTGATGAATGTATGATCCTGGTAGAATGAAAACCAGCGTGCTATTTTTAGATTATTTTGTCATTTTAATTTTTTTGCGCTCTTGTACAATATTTAAGTCATATACAACTTGATATAATATTTATATCTTATCATTTCAATTATATGAATTTTATTATATCTTTCAACTTAATTCTATTGACAGCATCTATTCCATTCCATATATCCGAACCGACTGCTAAGAGTTACAATTTTTTTTTACTAGATAAATAGAATAGAATTTATTTATTTTTATTAATTTATTTCATTTGAACAGAAGAGAGCTAAAGCTCGTATAGAGTGTTTTACATTGAAAATTAAATGCATGTAAAATTCAGTGCAATATAGTATGTAATTCTAGCTAAGGCTAATAAAAAGGAAACAATGTACATTTAAAGTTTATCGTCATCATCATTATTATAATTACAGTAGAGTTAGTTGTCAACATTTCACCTCACAACTATTCAAACTAGTCACCAAAAATTAGAGAAAATAAAAAGATACACACCGATTTATATTTTATGCGAGTGTGGTCTGTGACGGATAAAGAATTAAGCAACGATTACAAATATGTTTGTTTTTTTAGTAATACAAAAAAAAACCAAAAAATATTTTTATTTTACTTTTGTTGTTTTTTGTTTGTTTTTGATGCGTATTATATCAAAGAATATCTAATAAGTAGGTAGGTATAATAATAATTAATGGATATTCTTTGATTATATTGTCAATTGACGAATTCGGTAAATGCACCGGTAAATGTAAATAAAAACAAATATCTTTCTATTAAATATTTTTTTTTATAAAATTTTTTAATTAAAGTTTTAAAGAATCTTTTATTCAATGGTACATTGATGTAAAAAAAATGTGACTAGTACCTACCTACCTTTTGTTCATATAAGTAAAACATTGAAATAAATAAAGATTTATTTCAATGATGCAAGATTTATTTCCGCTGATTGTTTTTTTGTATCTTATTTATTTCATGATAGTGATTAAGATTTTACAATAAAATTTTAGGTGGAGAAAAATAATTTTTTTAGAATATGTGTAAGTAAATAGTATTGTCTTTAAGAGTAAAATCTAACGGAGTTTTAACAAAATATTTTCATTATTTAAAACAATAATTAAAACAGCCAAATACCTTCTTTAAGATTGCCGTATATGAAAATGTAAGAGAACACAACATATAATAACCTAAATCAGCACATCACGAACACACCTATTGACCTACACCATCCTATTTACAAATTTCAAGAGAGTGCAGAGCATTTGAGTTTTATTTTCATGATTAATAATGTAGGTGGTTACTTAGGTAAAAGCTAAATGTAATTTGTATCGTAAGTTGTTCTAATATTCTTTGTTTGCCAATGTCTGAATTGAATTCCAATAATTTTTCAATAAATTCCAAAAGTTTTTTATTTTGCGTAATTCAACATTATTATTATTTATATATATGTATACATAATTAAAGGAAATTTAATTTCTATAAAAAGAAGGCTCTTCGTCGAACAGTTTTTTTAAAAATCATTTACTAATTTATTACCATTTCGTCCTTAATTTAAGTTTAATTTACGGTACTGAAGTCGTGGACTTCAAAATAATACCTGATTAGTAGAAGTTAGTTAATTTCTAAAAAAGCTAAATTATTTTGACTTAATATAGGAAAAAGGTAGAAAAGGCATGGTAATGAAAAAGTATTTTGTTTTTTCAAATCATACCAAACCATAGCTTAATTCCTATTATGATTCTTTACTGGTTGATGGTTTAAAACACCAGTCTATTAAAATCCCTATTCTGTTTAAAACGTTAAATTTGGCTTTAACTTGAATTATAATTAATAAATACGGGTTTCTATTAATTTATTATATAAAACGAACATTATGAACACTGAAAACTATAAAAAATAAAATTAACTTAACCGTTGTGTGAGCACCCAGCTCTGGCCAGACCATATCGAATTTGAACTTAATTTTATGTACTTTATTTTTATTATTTCGAGTTTATATTTCATGAATTCCTAAATTGAACAATTCTACGCTCAGTAAAAAAATATATTTTATTAAAAAAACGATAATAGATATTTGTATATCCATTCCGGCACCACTATGGACTGGCCAGACCGTGGTATAATTTGATTCAATTTCATACAAAATTCATTATTTTTTTAATTATTTTTGTCTTTTTAATATTTTATTTATATTTAGAAATTGAAAATGAGTGCTGATTGGTATCGTAGTAAGCACATGAGAAGCTCTCTGGCATCATAGATAAGAGTTGTCTAATTTATTAAATTGAAATAAGCCCTAAAATTATAGTTTTTGAAATTTTAGAGTATTTGGAGTTTTATAATTTTGAATGTTGTTTTCAATTATTTTCAATTGATGGAAATAGATGTACCTACCAGATCGAAATATTTTGACGATGAAATAGATATCGTTTACAATCTTAGACAAAGTGGTGCAAAGGTAACAAGATTTTTTAGAACATATTGCAAATGCAGTTGCAAATGCAAACGAATTAAACCGATTGCACGTAGATGAAACTAAGGCAATACTATGTGAAGAAAATTATGTAGATATCGATGTTGATTATGAATCTGGCAAAGCATCAGATGCAGAAGAGGAAATGCTAATTGAAATTAATTCCATTAATTCTAGTATTCCAAGTAATGATGAATATGATGAGGAAGACGAACTAGATGAAGTTAATAGTGTTCAATTGGGTAGAGATTTTGAATCAAGAGCTCTACGTCCACAACATTTAGAATAAGCAATAGTTTTTAACTTCAGAAATCAGTTTCATAATTGTTTCTGACACAAACAGAAAAGCCAAATCTGTTTTTGAAGATTACAAAAGAAATTGTCCTACCAAGAAACAAAAGGTGTGGAAAGATTTTATACAAACGAAATTAGATGCATATTGGTTTATTAATTCCTGTTTGTGTCACTGGAAACGATTTGCAACATACTACTTTATTGTGGAAAACAAACAATCTTCCTATCTTACAGCAACTATGTGACACAAAAGGTTTCAATAAACACGTTTTATTAGATTCGATAATGGAAACACAAGAGCATATAGATTTCAAAGTTATAGAGCTGCATCTGTAACTGAGACTTGACTTATTTTGAAGCAGAACTTGTATCGCAATTATACACCACAGAATGTAATCACCATCAATGTACAGATATTTTCAGCGCCAGCGAAATATGAATTGAAAATATGGTGGGCCTGGATTAAAAACACATTTTCCTGTTGCTTAAATTTTTATACTGGCAAAGATCCGAGTGGTGAACGATCACAATATCGATTAAAACATTTTACATTTTATAATATTATATCATAATATAACTAAGTAATGTTCAATGTTACCTGAAATATAAATAAAGTTGCAAAACAGAAAAAGAACAACAGACCAAAATAAATTCTTATTATTTAGATAACTTTTCTTTATATTTTTTATTTACTCACAAATTCACACACACACATACATTTATATACAACAAAGAAAACCACTGATCACCAACTGAACACATGTTACCTTCGTTTACACATTTTTTATATAGTTTTTTTTTATTAAATTGCATGAAATTGTATGAAAATACACTATGGTCGGGTCAGAACATGGTGTTTACTGCATATGATGTCGTAAGGTGGTGCTCACGCAAGGGTTAAACTTAAATCATATTATTTTATCTTAATATATACATAGATAATTCTAAAAAATCTTAAATTTGTTGATGACGGTAATATGCATTAATTTTATATTTGAATAAACTGATCTTATTATTTTTTTTTATTTCAATTGGTATTTCATTGTGTATTTTATACGCTATATTATAAACTGAATCATAGTTGTTAAAACTGCCTCTGGATGATATGATTCTTATGCGTGTGTATCGCTATTTAATTCTTGTTTAATATTTTGTATTTATATTATTTTTCTTACCATCAGATGCCCCTGGGTGGCCAGTTTTGTTTTTACCTATAAAACTCATGGGAATATTTTGTTTTCTATATAAATTTTCCGTGTTGCCATTCTGTTTTCATATCCGAACAAGTGTTTATTGCTTTGATTTGCATCAACTGTAGCAAATTTATACATTTATTGTAAGTATTTCCCCAAATATTTTACCGTTTATAGTTCACAATTGTTATAGTATATTTTAAGATTATCCGTATGTTTCCTTTTGAATATTATATATTTGGCTTTATTAGAGTTCACAGTTAGCTTGTGATCATCCATCCACTACTTAATTGTGTTTAAGTCTTTTTAAATTTTATTTTTTACTGTAGTAATCGATGTAGCTTCGTACACGATTGCTGAGTCATCGGCAAACATGTACTGTGGAACTGCATGTACAACTGTAAATTTAATAGCCCAATGTTGGACCCAAAGAGCTTCCTTGAATCATTCCAAAATTATTTACTTGAATGGTGCTCTTTCTTCCATCACATTCGCCTAACTGCAGTCTGTCTTTTTAATAACTACTAAACCAGCAGTACTCTTCTCCTCGAATCCCATGCTCAATCAATATTTTTAACAGTACTATCTTATCAAAAGTCTCGAAATCCTTTTTGATATAGAGAGATACCCCTACTACTTTTTTTTATATCAATAGATTGCACTTTTGTATAAATCATATCAATCAATGCGGGTTGTGTGACAGATTGGTTTTTAACCCCACTATTGCTGCGAATATAAATCAAAATTTTAGTTAATTGGTTACTTACTGCTGTTTCAATTATTTTACTGAATACTGATGATATGGCAATCGGTCTGAAGTTATTGTGTAGACCTGCCTGCATTTTTGGATGCTGTAATTATTTTGCACACTTTGAGACATTCAGGCATTTTAGCTTGAGTAATTGATTTATTTATTAATGTTGTAATACTGTCCGCTATATCATTTTGGCATTTTTGCTAACCAATGAAGCTGAAAATGTCATCGACACCAGCCGAGCTTTTCTCTCAATATTTTTAAATTCCAATAGTTCACTCGTTCTTAATTTAGGTACATAAAGCTAGTGTTTTCAAAACCTTTTGCCATTTTTTCTCCAACTGGTGCATAAAATTGATTAAATTTATCCAGTTTATGCATTTTCTCAACATCTTCTAATTCATTATCGGCATAAAATTGATTTATTTTTTCTGTTCATACTCCAATAATTTTTTTTATAGAACTCCAATTTTTTTTTTGGTCATTTTTCGCCTTATCAAATTGTCTTCAATCATAATTTTTCCTTTTGTCTCTTTCAATTTTGGTAGTTTTGTTTAGTCAGTGCTTATATTTGCTATTTATATAAGTAGATTCACGATTTTGACTATATTTTTTGTACCAATAATTTTTTTTTTTTATCTACAAGGTCAGAGTATTCTTTATCTATCCATGCTGCAGAATATTTGTTTTTTCTATAATAATTACCTACCCCACTAGATGGTACTAGATTTTATCATTTGGTATAGCTATGTACTGTATGTGTGTGTGTAATTTAGTAAACAACAATTTTGTTTAACATTCCAATGGTTTTAAGATAATTTTAACGCTGACTTGGATTTTCGAAAGAGTTTAGTAAATGCACAAAGTAAAACCAGAACTTTTCAAAATAACTTTGCTACTGCAAGTAAAGTCACAGGGAGTCTTCTGCTTTAAGAGGAAGAGTTTATTTTCTTAAGACAAATAATATTTTTCAATTATTTAAGATTGAATAAGTCAATGACATTTAAAATGAAACCAACATTTCTCTAAAGTAACTTTAAAAATTTTTACCTAAGACTATTATTTTTTTTAAATAAGAAATAAGTAGAATCCTTTACATAGTTAACACTGTTAATCTGAATTCAAACGTTACACCATCAATCATCAATTAAAATTTCACAAGTTTTTCATTTCGCAAATATCTCTAATTTTAAATAATTCTTTTTGAAAAGTTTATTTTCTCTTTACAAAAAAACACACACACACACAACACACAAAATAAGCATACAATTTTCTTTTCAAAGTATAAACAGAAAATTTCCATCGAAGTAACGCTAACGGTATATTATTATTTAGACAATGAGGAAAAACTTTAGTTCATCTCTTACATCTTCATTACTGATTTTTGTTTTTTATTTTTTTATTTTTTTTTTTTCATTTTTGAACAGAAGGTATACCCAAATTCGTTAACATAAAAAGAAGTTAAGCTGAAAAGTTTAATTAAAAGTAAATTACAAAAAAAAAAAACAAAAAAAATAACAATAAGAGAAATACATTTTTTTTTTTTTTATAAATAAATACCTACATTGTTACTAATATTACAAAATAGGTAATAATAAAATAAATATACGTTATTTTTTTTTAACTGGTGTTGGTGAGAGACTCTTTAAAAAAACTTTATTGAAGGCAAAATACTAAATAATTTACTTAGGAACAATCACAATAAAAGGAAATTGTAAAATAAATTCCAAAAAAAATAAGATTTTAATTGAATTTTTCGAATTTTCATTTGAAATCACAACAGAAATTTCAGTAAAATATTTTTAAATACCTTTCAAATGTAGCTACGTGCTTAATTCAAATGAATTTATTATCGTATTTTAAACGTAAAAAAATTAAGCCTTATTAGATTTGGGGCTATGGTATATTCTCTAACCTTTACATAGTACATTTCTTTGTTAGTAAATATTTGTGTGGCTATTTAACATATTTCTATTGCTATGCGAGTCTTAACTAATTCGATTCAAGTGTTCAGTTGAACATTTTTTTTTTTTGTTATTTCCCAATGAAACATTACAATCTGAAGGAGACATTCAGTAGTTTTTATGTAGGTAAATTGCACTGACTAGCGGATAAGATAACCCACTGGTCAAGTACCCATGATGCCAACATTATACTCCATTGTATTTCTTGGCCCTCATTTGATTGTTCCTATTGCCTACTGGGTAGCTGCAGGATGCTAGAACAGTTAAGGCAACTTACATCACTTGCAGCCAATAAGCTTTCCAGTCTGTTTGAATGTGCGGCTAAACTTATCTGGTACTTTCCGCTTATATTTCTAATCTCCTCCTTAATGGTTCTCACCTTCAAATCACGATGTATGACATCATTATTGACAAACCAAGGATCACCAACTATCAATCTTAATAGCTTTGACTGGAAACGCTGTAATATTGAAATTTTTGAGTTGCAGGGTACTCTCCACAGTTGGATCCCGTAGGTCCAAATAGGTTTCAAGACAGCTTTATACATCAGCAGTTTGTTCTCCATTGACAAGGACGAGTTGCGACCAATCATCCAATGCAATTTGCTTAACTTCAAGCCCAGTTGCTTTTTTTTGCTATGAATATGGATTTTCCATGTGAGTCTCCTGTCCAAGTGCATGCCCAAACACTTTACAACTTCTTTTTGAGGTACTACTTCGTTATTAAGTACAACCGCTGGACAAGTTTTTCTCTTTAGTGTAAATGTGATATGTGTTGATTTTGCTCCATTCACCCTGATTCTCCACTTTTTTAGCCATTGAACTTTGTTTATGCTGTGTTGCAGAATCTCTGAAGCATGCACTGAGCTACTATGTGAGGTCAGTATGGCAGTATCGTCAGCGAAAGTGGCGGTGGTTGTTTCATTAGTTTTTGGTAAGTCTGCAGTGTAAATGAGATATAAGACAGGATCTAAGACGCTGCCCTGTGGTACAACTGACATAATTTCATTAGTTTGTGTATAGGCACCTTGATCCTTCACCAAAAAGTCTTTTTCGATAAGACATGACCACAGCAATAAATAATAGTTCTGTGGTAACATTTTTTTTAAGTTTGTACAGCAATTCTTCATGCCAGATTTTATTAAATGCTTGACTAATATCTGAACGGTACTTTTTTTCCTCTAGGCTTAACTGATTACATCTGCTATTCTATGTATTTTCTCGATAGTTGCATGTTCGTTTCTGAACCCGAATTGATGCTCTGGAACAATTTAGCTTTTTTCCAAAATCGGTTTTAATCTTTCCAAGAATACTCTTTCAAATAGTTTTTATAAACACGGTAGTAGCCTTGGTATGTAGATTGTAATTTCGTCACTTGGCTTGCCTGGTTTTGGTATAAATATTATTTCGGCATTTTTCCACTGGGATGGAAAGTAGCAACATCTTAGAACGGTATTCATAATATACATCAATATCTTATAACCTTCTTCCGGTAACTCTTTCAATATTTTACCACTAATTAGATCATAACGTGGGGCTTTTTTTGTTTTGATTTTATTTTTAATCATTGATTTAATCAAAGTAAAAATCTTTGTTAGTAAATTCATTTGAAGTGGAGTGATGGAGTGATGAAGCTATATATTTCTGTAACTTTGAACATAACACAAAAATTTGAAATATTATCGTCGCCCGAATTCTCTTTCTTTCAATACGCACACAAGTGTATTCCGAGATAATCGAAAAAGAAAGCTTGGATGCTAAAAGAAAAAAATTGGTCCGAAAAACTATAGTCTATAAGTTAAGATTTTACTTAAAATTAATATTGATTATTTAACTAGTTATAATGTTAAATTTTAGGGATGTCACTCAAATACTTCGTGAGAAATTCGATATTTTACCATAAAAGTCATAGTGGACATTTTGCTCCACACCATACAAATCGATCACGTCATAATTGTTTTCAATGTGCCTATGGAGCAAACGTGTATTGAGCTTCTATTACTATGGAGTAAATAAAAATTAAATAGTTTGTTATGTTAAAATAAACAATAATGTCAACTGCATGGAGCAAATTATTTAAAAATATGATTAACAATAACAGTCATTTCATCAGAATTGAAATAGATTACGATTAATATGACAAGAAAAATCAAAAACTTTAAGATGTTTGTTTTTTCTTGTATCAATTTTTATTTAATATTATTTTGTAATTTACTAATATTATATTTTTTATATAATTTTAAATTAACTTACCATTGTCTTTTTGTTTATTTATTTATTTATTTATTTTTTTGATAGGTAGGGTAGAGCTTTGTTTCTTAATATTAAAATCGAACACAAAAAGAAAAAAAAAATTTTGTTTACAGATTTAAAGATAGAGTTCTGAAATTTTGTACAGTTATTCATGATCAGGTTTTGGTAGCTACCATGCAACTCCTAGCATTTATCAGGAATATTTCAAAAACGAATTGTGCTACAACATACATACTCTATCAAAAATACACAAACACGTATATTACAGTTTGTCGAAATTCGGACTGGTTCGATTAGCCATCATACAACTCCCAACACCCATCGGAACTATTTCCAAAACCAACTGTGCTACAGAATTGGAAATAGACACTAAGCTTTTCTTTCAAAGATAAGGAAAAACGAATGTTAGCAATTTAAAAAATTTGGACTGGCTCGTGTCAGTACCATAGAACGCCTTGCCCTTCCCAAGTAACACCAATAATGCTTATAGCACGAAAAATTCAAAATAAGCATTATAACTGTCGTATAAGCAACAAGTAACATGATAAAGGCATGACAATTATTGTACAAGCATTATAAGTGTCGAATAACAGTATATAAGAGTTTATTTCATGCTATGCTTTAGAGCCAATATTAGATGCATTATAACTGCTATAATGCTTCTTTTATAGTGCTAGTAGCATAATAAGCTAGATTTCAGCACAATACTACATTATTGTCTATATTTTATATAGGGTTTTTATTGCGCTTAACCCGAAAGGTGCCTTCTCGCATAAATTTCATAAAGACGCAATATTTCAAAAAAGAGTTTTTTCTAATTTATAGTTAAACTAAATTTTAATTTACAAAATGGATAAATTTACTTCGATCTGGAAAAAATTCAAAAAAAGTGGCACTTTATACAGGCGTGCAAAAACAATTGACAAAAAGTTAGCTTTTAGATTCACCGAAAAGAATACAATTGTATATATGTTGAAAACAATAAGATTCCGCAATTTTCAAATTTTGTATCAAGTGATGTAATTACTGATCCGCAGTCTAGTTTAGTAGAAACAAATTTTATAACAGAAAACGTTGATGAATGTACCAGTAACTGGGATTTGGAATTATCTGATATTAATGATGAAAACATTGAAGATGTTGAAGATGAAATTTTCAATAACAACATTGAAAATAATGTACTTTGTCGAAAGTTTTATCAGCATGTAATGGAATTCAATATATTTCAAGTAATCTACACAATTTAGATTTTATTTTAATTGGGGATAATTTCGAAAACCAATGGTTTTGGACAAAAACAAATCAAGTAGTAAAAATAATCAGAGCCATTTCTTATAAAAATGAAAACAAATTTTTTGGTATTTCTTTGAAAAGCGCATATAATTTATTTGAAATACCAATGAGATCTTCTATTTTGAATATATTCGTATCTAACTGTAGAGAAGAAAATTAACCAGATTTGTACATGATAGATGATATTAAATTCAAGCTTGTACCGATTAAATATAAAACGAACATTGTTTTTATCCCTTTACTGCATTCGTGTGAGCATTAAACTTTTTTTATTAATTTAATTTATTAAGAAATGAAATTATAATATACGTAATTAATCTAAACTTAAAAATATTTTTATTTTAATTTTAATTTTATCTAAAAGTAAGTGTTTTTATTTCAGGTTAACATTGTTTTTATTTCAGGTATTTCGTATTACATAATTAAGTTTGACGTTTAAATGTTATGAAAAGCTATATGTATTTCG
The DNA here is from genome assembly GCA_963942445.1 of Argyra leucocephala. Lineage (NCBI taxonomy): Eukaryota > Metazoa > Arthropoda > Insecta > Diptera > Dolichopodidae > Argyra > Argyra leucocephala. The sequence goes on along the minus strand of OZ012681.1, from coordinate 64,459,234 downwards.
GTGTCGGAGCTTAAAGGAAATTCCGTTTCTTTTACATAAGCTGCAACATCTTCAAGGTTAAAAGAAGGCTTAGTATTGAAGTGCATGTGACTCCGTTTAGTTGCTGGCTCTCTTAAAATTTCTTTCGTTCTTGTTTTGTTATTTCTTAGTTGAATACTGAGCCAATCTTTTAAATGATTTTGTGTGTAATTTGGATCTTGAATATAAATAAATGAAATAAAATATACTTAAGTAAAAAAAAATATACATTTCATCAACATTATTTCGAATGAAGTCTAAAATGTTTTTAAGTGATATAAATGCCAGTTTCGGTTGACCACTTCGAGAAACAAATTGTTTCCAGACTACCCTGCTTCTGGAATAACTGTAAGGGAATAAATCTTTTTTGGATTCATTATCCCCACAGTTTTGTTTTTCTGGATTATTTTGAAAGATATCTATACGCAAATAAATTTATTTTTCCTTTAAATTTTTTCAATAGAAAAAAAGCAAGCATTTAAAGAAACTATTATTCATTAGTCGAATAACAGCACTATAATGTAGTATAATTACATGAATGATGAATGCTATTACGCGATTTATTAGTCGATAAACAGCACTGTCGCTATGGTTTCCCTATACACTACACCTACAACTATATCTATGAAACGAATTGTAATGCGTTATAATATAGTGTACCACTTTTTTAATACTCAAGAAAACAAGTGCGATAGCTCAGTGGTTAGCGTGTTGGACTGAAAATCAACTGGTACGTGTTTCAAATCTCAGCGAGGTAATTTTAAAATATTAAAAAAAAATGTAATTAAAATATTGACTTCTACGAAAATTTAATAAATAGAAGGTATGATAAAAAAATAATATTTAAACATTTAATAAAAATCCGAAAAAATAAAAAAAATAATTTTTTTTTCCTGTTTTACGGTAGCATTATTACATTTATGAAAATGCTTTTACCGTGCTAATATAATGCTTCTGAAATTGCTTTCTAAATGCATAGTAAAATTCGTTTAATAGCACGACGTGCTGTAATTGTGCATTTACTCGACACATACATCAACAATGAAGCATTATAAAGTCGCCACTTTGTAGATATAAGTGTAGTATAAATGCATTATAGCAGTTATATGACTAATTTTGCATGCTTTAAGCATAGTAAATTAGCATTAATGCAGCATTAATGCTTCTATAATGCTAAATTTGTTACTTGGGTTATCAGGAATGTTTCAAAAAACAATTGAGTTACAGACTTGAAAATTTATACATAGGTATTTTGTGAAAAAAAAACAAACACGTATTTTTTCAGTTTATCGAAATTCGAATTGGTTCGGGCAGCTGCCGTGTAACTCCTAGCATCCATCAGGAATATTTCAAAAATTAACTGTTTACAAACATGAAAAGTGAATTTAACCTAATGAATTTAATACAGCTTTTTGAAGACCAAATTTCAGGAATCTTATAAATACAACCATACAAGGTATTGAAGAATTGACTGAAAAAGTATTTCCGAATTTAGAAATCAGTATAAAAATTTTACATGGCTATGTAAATTAGCTACAAAAAATGTAAAAATTCGTTTTATTAATCAGAAAATGCAGTGCAGAGTATTCCAGTGCGTTCATGTATACAAATAGTCAGTAACCAATGAAAATTAAGATGTTAATTACCGACCATAACATTACCGAACAGAAATTAAGACTAGCAATTTCAAAATTATGGTACTAGATTAATAATAAGAGCTTTGTATCCTCATTTCATTGAAGCATAAATTCAAATTGATTGAGGAAAAGGCGAACATAAAGTTTATTTCAAGAATACCGCAAAAGCAAAGAACATAGACATTTATAGTCCATCAGAAAAAACCTGAAATATTGTTTACAAAGAAATAATTTTAATATATTATAACAGGGCTAACAGTCATTGCGTTTTAGTGAAATGTCAAAAAGTTTGTCAATGGATTTTAATCTAAGGATTGTTTTTGAACTAAGCATTTGCAAAAATTTGTTATGAGAAAAATAAATTAACTTTAAAATTTATATCTTTGGAGTTTATTTGTTTTTATTTAATTTAATATGAGTTCATAATACTCTAAAAAGAGTATATTTATTATTTGTTTGTATTAAAGATTTGTCGAAACTGCCGGTAATGTAAATCTTATTAATAATCAAATTCTTGAAAGCTGTTCCATAAATATGGAATTCAAAAGAATAAAAAATAAAAAAAATTAGTTAATTAAGCGAATGGTTTTTATAAATTCCATAAAATTAAGGGAGATTGGTGCCTAAAATTACGAATTATTTGAACGTAAAACCCTACAATGCTTGATGTATCATATCTGATACAACATTTAAAAAACCCTTAATAATTGAAGCATATAATAAATATTCCTTAATGCGATATGTAGATGATTAGCTACAACTGTATACTTTACATTAATAACAGGTATTTTCTCTGAGAATTTAAATTTTAAACAGAAAATGAGCATTTAATCGCAGTTGTCAGAAGATAACTATAATGAAGAGAAAACACAAAAGAGAATCTTGTTTCTATTTTAGTTTTATGCTGTAGAAATTTAAATTTTTGTAATGTCAGTAAGAACAAATTTAGCATTATTTCAACTGTAAATAAAAAATACATTGGATTAACTTTTTAAAGCGTAGGTGAAGTGTTAAATATGGTTGTATCATTAATGATACATAATGTTTCTGGTACTCACAAAATAAATAAAAAAACTTATATCTTTTTTGTTATAGGTATTTTATCTTATGGGTAGTGTTTTGCTGTTCTAGTGTCTTTTATGAAAAGGTCTAAAATTGAATAGTTATAGTAAAACATTATTATTATATTAATTAATCATTATAATGGCTTCTGGTAAATATTATCTTAGTGATGATGAAATAATTTCGAAAGTCCTTATAGAGTTTGAAGATGGTACAATTTTAGAAGAAATTGGGGAAGTTGAAAATGAGAATAACCAAAACTTACAAAATACTGAGAGAAATCCAAAAAAGGAAGAAAAAGACTTAAAAGAACAATATTCGAAACTGTTTTGGAGAAAAAAAATTTAATATGAGATAGCAACGCTCAAAAATTTTGAGGAACAATTACATATCCTCCAGAAATTTTAAATTTATCTACACCTTATTCATTTTTTATATATACTGGCTCTGAGAATGATCCAAAATTTCGTAAGGCTGATGAACTAGATTTAGGATCTAGTGCGAACATAGTTTTGCGTTTGTGCAGAATTATACTACCTTACGAAAATTACAGAGTGTACTTTGACAACTTTCACATCTCTGTTTCCTTGCAAGTTCATTTGGCAAAAGAAGAAATACTGTCACTTGGAACAGTAAGAAGAATCAGAATTCCTAACTGCAAACTCCCAAGGGAACAAGCACTGAACAGAGAAAATCGTGGAAGCTCACATGAGTATGTCTGTGATTTTGAGGGTGTTGAAGTAGCTCCTGTTAGCTGGAAAGATAACAAAACTCTAACTTTATTATCAACTTTTACTGGGCAAATTCCTTTCACGGACGTTCAACGTTTTGATAAAAAAATTAAGAAATGTATTTCTGTTCAATGTCCAAATTTAGTCAAAAAAAATAATAAGGACAAAAAAATGGTACTATAGATTATTTTATCATCTTTTAGATGTTACAATAATTAATAGTTGGCTAGTATATAGAAAAATTACTACAGAATGAAATGAAAAACCACTTGCATTAGTTGAGTTTCGGGCTGAAATAGCTTACTGCTTATCTACCAAGGCATTTCATCTACAAATAAAAGGTAGAAATGCAAATTATAGAAAAAAAGAAAAGATCTTCAACAACAGCTTATATACCACCAAAAAATGTTCACTTGATTTGACTAATCACTGGTCAGCGTATGAGTCTATAAGACAAAGATGTAAACTTCCAGAATGTAAATCATTTTCATATATAAAATGCTCTAAATGTGGGTTGCATTTTTGTTTGGACAAAATAAACAACTTCTTTATAAAATTTCACACAAAGTAAAAAAAAAACTGATAATTATTATATTTTTCATATTGAAATTACTAAAATGCAATATCATTTTATAATAATACTAACTTTATTTTTTTGTTATTGATTTCATTCAATTTAATTTTAAATAAAAAAAACGAAAAATTTGTTTTTATAATCATAAGGCATTTCTAACGCTTTTACACATTATGTATCAGATATGCTACAACAAAATTTGTCTAAAAAAACACCTTATTATAAATTTATATATATTTTCTAGTATTTTTTCATATTAATAAACTGTATTTGCACCTAAAAACTATTTTTCCAACAAGATATAAAAAATCAAGCAGTGTAGGGTTAAAGAATATCCAGATGATATTTTTCGTAGTCATTTTCGCATGAACCGAACCACTTTCCAGGTAGTAAAATATTTTATATAATTTGCAATTAAGGTTTATATTGGGTGGGTGGTTTATGTAATTTGTTTTATAAAATTTGCCTCTATTCATAAGACATGGAATTGGTAGAACACCAAGTTCTGTTGTTATATGTCATTTAAATATTGTTTGTATGTCACTATTTGGCGACTGGCGAATACTAAGGGAAATTTCAGATATATTTAATATATCTATAGGAAGTGCTCATGGAATAATTTTAAAAACCCAACAGATTTCGAATACTTTTCTGAAAGATTTTGTTCGTTGGTCTGTGACAGATGAGATTTCAAGAGTTATGCAAGATTTTCAAGACCTTAGACCTAATGGTTTCTTTCCTAATGTAGTGGGTTGTATTGATTGCACTCACTTTGAGGTAAACACACCAAAAAAAGATGCATCCAGCTACTATAATAGAAAAGGAACGCATTCAATTAATATTACAGGTGAAAATTTATTGTAATTATGTATTTTTTTTTCTCCTATTACTCCGCGTGGTAGCATAGGGCTTCAATAGTGAACCTCCATTCCTCTCTGTTGAGTACTACTTCCTTATATCGTCCCAGGTATAATTATGTATATCATCAACTTACAAAAATTTAATTGTAAGGCCGTTTTGTGACAGTAAATTTCGATTTACAAATATTTATTTCGGTTGGCCTGGAAGGTCACACGACGCTCATGTCTGGAAAAATAATCCTTTATTCCAGAAACTAGATGACAAAAGTTTAATAATACCGCAAAATGGCCATTTACTGGGAGATTCTGCATTTCCTCTTAGTTTATTTTTAATAACACCCTACAGAGATAATGGGAACCTAACATAAATTCAAAGAAAATTTAACACCAAGCTAAGTTCAACTAGAGTTTGCATCGAGCATTTGGAATATTTAAAAATAGATTTCCAATATTAAAACGCCGCTTGCCGATAATTCTAGTAAAACACGCAAAATATACAGTTTCAGCCTGTGGTTATTTTGCATAATTTTATAATTGAAAGAGAATGTTTAACACCATTTGAAGAAAAAAATGGAAACTAAATTTGGAGAAGTTTCCAGAAAATTATATAATTAATGACAATAGCAGAAACGCAGCCAAGGAAAAATGAAACAACATTGCTAATATATTTTCTTTGTCAATTTAAAAATAATTTAATCCTTTAATGTACATCTTTTGAATTTGTAGATTATTTTTTTAATGATTTTATAGGTTTAAGTTTTTGTATAGGTGTTTTCTTAAGTTAATATTTAATTTGTAAACTACTGGAATTGAACTATGAAATAAAAAATAAATAAATAAATTACTTAGAAATGAAATAATAAAACAAAATTGAAATGTATTAATAGTCATGTAGTACCACTGTCTGCTTATTTGGTAGGTATAGGTAGGTTGGATTTTTTTTTTAATTTAAATTTTTTAATATTTACTTAGATATACTATTAGAATAAAATTTACAAGATAAATTAAAAGAACAAGATAAAACACCCTTTTTTAATTCACACAGGTTAAAACAAAACAAAAATGTCTAATTCATATAGGTTAAAACAAACAAATACAGTAAGCAAATTAATTCTAAAATCTAAAGCCTAACTTCTAAATTCTAATCTAGTAAATTATATAATAATTATTTTTTTTATATATTTTCCATTAAATTTTTGAGATCCTTTAATAATTCAAGTTTATTTTTTTCTATTTCCATCATTTCCACATGGTGCCTCTCATTTTGCTCCGAGTCTTCTTTGAGAGTTTTAATCATATCATCGAATTTTGTTTTTTTCTTTTTGGTATTGCACCACTGATAGTATCAGATTCATCAATCACAACTACTTCATGGGAAACTTCAGACCGTTGCTTAGATTCTAAATTTATACTTACATTTTCATCCATATTGGAGATTATGTTACCCTCATTTGGATTAATGAAGCTTCGAAATCTTCAAAATACAACCAAATTTTTGGGTTTCTATCGCTCTGTTTCTATTTCTATTTTTAATTCTCTTATATGTCGTAAATAAATATATGTGTATTTATTTATTATGTCCGCCTTTGTAAAACTAAAATTGGCATCACTTTCTTTTATTTTTTCTAAAATGCTATTTCAAATAAGGGACTTTTCCTTTTCCCACTTTAGAAATAATTTTCGAAGCTTAACCTAGTTATCACAAGCAATTTAATTTGGGCGAGTGACATCGTTGGTTCTTCACTGAAAGATCAAATTTAGTTTTAATTTATTTATTAAATCAAAACTTTTATAAATTGCATATTTACTTTCATAAAAAAACTAGATCACCATGGTCTTTAATTTACAGTATTAATAATCCCAGTAGTAAAATTGAGTACTTTAACAGTTTAGTATTGAAACTCTTTGAGGAGCATGTTCCTTTAAAGTAATTTACCCCACACAGTGATTCTATTCCATATTTCATAGTTCTCAGATCCAGGAAATGACCAATGAGAGAGATGCGGCTTATGAGTTATGGAAACGTACCGGCAATTCCGATGACAGAATCTTCTTTAAACGTCTCAGGAATCGTGTGAATCTTCGCATTAAGCAAGAGAAGAAGTTATATTTCTCAAAAATACTCAGTCCTGGCTCATCCTCAAAGGCTTTTTGGTCCAATGCTTCCCGACTTGGGATTACACTAAAAAGTAGTATTGACTGTGGGGGTGACATTGATGTAAATGAGTTAAACAGTAAATTCTTAGTAACACCAACTGGTTCTGCAGATTTCTCATTAAACGTTACTGATACGGAAGATACAATTATCGGACAATTAAATAATTTTGCGTTTCGTAATGTAACTTTAAATGAAGTCCATCTTGCTATTCTACAGGTTAGATCCAATGCAGTTGGACCAGATTTGATTCCTCTCAGGTTTATTAAGTTGATTCTTCCTGTTATTCTGCCATATATCACACACATTTTCAATCCGATACTGACTACGGAAAACTAACCCGTTGCTTTGAAATGTGCTACGGTAATTCCTGTTGCAAAGAAAACCAACCCCACTGTTGATGACTATAGACCTATTAGTATTCTCTCTTGTCTTTCTAAATCCTTCGAACGTATGCTAATAATCTCTAAATCCTTCGAACAGATGAATGAATACATTAATACTATTAATCTTCTATATCAGTTTCAATCTGGATTTCGTAGGCAACACAGTACGGTTTCTGCCCTATTAGAAATCACTGATAACTTTTATCGTGAAATTGATAAAAAGCATGCAGTAATTTTATTATTCTTAGATTTTACTAAAGCTTTTGATTGTGTTAATCATGAAATGTTATGCAAAAAGCTTACACTTTTTTATAATTTTGATTTATCTGCCATTAAATTGCTGCATAGTTACTTGCTTAATATTTCTCTGTTTGTTTACCTGAATGAAGTCAAATCTAGCTGCTTATCAATTCAATGTGGGGTACCTCAAAGATCCATTTTGGGTCCACTGCTTTTCAGTATGTTCATCAATGATCTTCCTTGGTGTTTATCAATGTAGGTTATATGCTGACGACGCTCAAATCTATATGAGTGGACCAGTAAATGTAATCCACAAGTATGTTCCTAAAATTAATGATGAGGTTGATGCTGTTGCCTTTTGGGCTAAAGATAATGGGTTAAGACTGAACCCGACTAAATCACAAGCCATGATTCTGTATGTCCGTGATATTGATACTACATTTTTGCCTCAAATTAAATTGAATTATTGTGTTATTGAATATGTAAGTAAATCTAAGTGTGTGGATGTTGTATTTAATAAAACGTTTACGTGAAGTGATCACATAAATCACATCTCTGGGTGTGTTTTTTCACGCCTTCGTAAGCTTTGGAAATTTTCATATTATTTGTGTGAATGGGCAAAGAAGGAACTAATCCTGTCATTAATTATGCCATTCTTTACTTACTGCGATGTGGTGTACGTGGGTATGAGTGTATGTGAGTTATCTAGATTAAATGTTATCTTTAATGCATGTACCCGTTTTGTTACCAATTGTCGTAGATTTGATAGAATTAATGATGTATCTTAATTGATACTTGACTGCTCATTCGTAAATTTCTTGAAGTACAGATATATCTACCACATGAAGAAAATAATTTCTAAAGCCACACCTATATACTTACACAATAAGTTGATATTTGGAAGATCACCCAGGGGTTTGAATTTAATTGTTCCGCGTCACAATGGCAGACTTAGACATATATCGTTCTTTGTAAGAGTTGCAATATTATGGAATGCACTGCCAAGTACTATTAGCTGTGAATTATCTCTTAACAAGTTTAGTGAGCTGTCTTGGGAATACTTTAAGCTAAAACCTTAGATAATAGTTAATTTTGAAACAATATATTATTTTATTTTTTATAGTTGAAGGAGGAAAGAATATTATAGCTTTGAATTGAATTTACTTTAATTGAATCAAATATTTTTATTGTTTTTCTTTTTATTTTATTTTATTTTTTTTTTGTGTTCTTTTTAAGCTTGTTTAATTTGGTCTAATTGAATTAATTGAATTAATTGCTTTATTATCTGTAAATTATTTGGCTGGTTTAGTTGGAAGTTAAGTATGTATTTAAATTAATATTTTCTTTTAATAATTTTCATTTGTATACTCTTATAAAGACTAATCGTCTTATGTATAATAACATTAAGAATTGAATAAATAAATAAAAAAACATTTTAATTTTAACTTACCTAATTTTTTTTAATTTTTTAGTTTTAAAATCCAATATAAAAGTAAAAAGCAAGTTTCTTTTAAATACTGCGTATTTGACTCAATTTTAGTCGAATTTTTGACTGATCAATGAATTTTTGAACATATGACAATTGCAGTACATTTGATTTTTATTTATGAACACTTGATTTTGAATATTGCACGTCATATGACAGTTTTCGAAAAGGCCCTAGTTTAAGTTGTAGTATTGTTGATTTTGTTATCGTAGTGAAAAAAAACATTAGAATATTTTTGATAAAACAATTTTTTTCAATTCGATTTCATAAATCAAACTTTATAGAATTAAATTCTATACATTTGGTGGTCGACCCAGACAATGTCGGGTAACTTTGCTAGTAATTTATATTACATTTTGTGTTGGATTCAGACAGCGTTAGGTGACTTTGATAATACCTTATTACTATGTATTTTTTCGTTTATATAAAACTAATAAAATTTTCATTTGACATATTGTTTTCTTTTAAGATACATAATAATAATAATGTAAATAAATTAATTTGATATCATTTATTTTGTTATTGATTTTACTAACCCTACCAAATTGATATTTTTTTTATTTGAATATTTTATAATTAAAATTTACAATCCCACAATATCTAAATAAAATTCCAATTTATTTACAATCTTATTTACTTTAAAACAAAATCATATTTTAACTTCGAATTTTATCATTAGCGAAGTCGTATTCTCTGTGAATGTCCTTTATAATTAATTTTCAATTGTGTATTTGGGTATGGTACAACACTAAAGTATTTGAAAATTTTTTCTATAGAAATTAAATTGCATTGAATAAAACGACGGCATTCTAAAATCTCATATCAAATAATAAATTAAATTAACAATAATAATTGTAAATTTTCGATAAATTGAAATTTTAATTCAAAGTATAGACACTAAACTGAATGTATACATTATACATGTATCTACAATAATATGTCAATAATCAAAATAGCAATAAAATTTTAATTAAAACTTTATTTTATATAAAAGACATTCTTACTTTGAACCTTCCTACTTTATAGTTATATTAAATTCAATTCGATTTATTTGAAGACCAATTCTCGTGCACCTTTTAATAGGAAATATTTTCTATAGAAAATTCTTTTGTTTCTCATCAATTGAAAATTAATATTCTTCTTAATCTTTCCTATTATATCACACTCATTATTATATCTCGTCCTTTCTCAAGACATTTCATTGTTACCAATCATCATATTAAAAACAAAGTAAAAGTGTTTTCTAAAGAAAGAAGAAAAAAAAAATGAAATACATTGAACAGCACTACACTACATAATTTGAGAAGGGCATTTCAATTTTGAGACATCAAAAGAAATACATGAATTTTTGTTGTTGTAAATTTTTTGTACCGAGGTTAATAAAAATTTAACCTACTAGCATACAATTGAGGACATTATAATGATTGATAAAAGTGGCTAGATGTAGGTTAGATAAGAGTATTATTTTTTTATATAAAAAGTATAGACAGTTAAACAGTATAGACAATGAGTGTTCTCACAATATTATATCAAACGCTCTTGAAATATAATAATGGGATAATTATACAAATCTGATGAATAGTTAATATTAAATTTTGAATTGTTGTAGTCTCAATCGATAATATTGTTACGTAAAAATAAAATTTAGTAAAACAAAATTTAATAGGATTATGGGGTATAATAATTTCTCTTTTTTGGCCAAATGGAGGTTGAATCGACTACAAAGTGAGATTTGCCGGGATAATTTAGCGTTTACAAACTTGTTTTTATTACAATAGAATTTTCAAATAAGTTTTTATTTACTTAATTTGTATTTTTTTAAATTATATATAATTGTTAGATTATATAAGTTAATAAATTCACTTTATTTATTTATTAAATTTATTTTTTTATTTGATCAATTCAAATACAATTCTTTTTATTTGATGATTTCAAATACAACTTTATCGTACAAGCTCTGATTTAAACTTTTACTCACAATCTTAAAACAGTTAGTTTGAATTAAAATATTTGCTGAGTTAGCAAATTCCAAAATTTACTTATTTCACACGGGAATTTAAATTATAAAAAAATAGAATGCAGTTGTGAAATAAGTCAGCAAAATTATTTGAAAAACAAAAGTTTAGAATATAAAAAAAGAGTATGTTTAATTTTATGTTAGTTGATGTTAATTGATTGTGTGTTTTGTGTTGGTTGATGTTAGTTAATTGTGGGTTGTGTTAACTTATATGTGTGTTTAAGTTTGAGGATACCATTTGTAGATTTGCAGTGTATTAAAACAAAAATTTTGGGCACGTGAAAATGTCTACTCTCATATGCTTCAAGTGCAAAAATGCAGACCATTTCGCCAGAGAATGTAGTAGTGGAGGTGGTGGAGGAGGCGGCGGCGGTGGTGGAGGTGGCAGTGGAGGTGATGGAAGAAGAGATAACCGAAGAGGAGATGGTGGTGGAGGTGTCAACCGTGAAAAATGTTTTAAATGTAATTAATTTGGCCATTTCGCAAAAATGTGCAAGGAAGTTGCTGAGCGATGTTATCGCTGCAATGGAACTGGACATATATCAAAGGATTGTAATCTACCAGCTGATGATCCTTGTTGTTTTACTTGTCATAAAACAGGTCATTTATCACGTAATTGTCCAGATCAAGAAAATCGTTCATCGAATTTGACTTGTTACAATTGCAAAAAAACTGGCCATATTTCCCGGAATTGTCCAGATACAACTAAATATTGTTACACTTGTGGCAAATCAGGACACATAAGTCGTGAATGCTCTCAAAGTGGTGGAAGGAGTTAAACACAAAAACATGCAAGATTTTTGCACAATGCATAACGTACTTCGTTAAAAAAAGAAATTAATAAGAAATAAGAATTAGAAATAAAAATTGTTTTCTATTCAAAGAAATAATTTAAAATATGAAAGAATTAAGATCAAGATACATACCTAATATATATTTTCTGAACGTGGTGATAAATTATTTCCTTGCGCTTTTTTAAAATACTTAAATAACATATGCCTTTATCATTTTTGCTAAGTAAAGTTAGAAACAAGAAAAGAAAAAAGATATTGCTTATTTGTTCCAATTTTGTCTGAAGAAAATTATTAATCATTCTCAAAAAAAAAAACATTGAAAATGCGATTGTTTGCATTTTTATTTTATTAAAGAAAAAATATTCCGAGTTTTCAATTCCTAATGGTGATATTCTGTACCTTTTTGATTATATCACGTTAGTTATGATTTTTTTTAAATTAATATTAATCGTTTCTTACTTTAAATCTCTAATTTACATCATACTTTTCTACTTCCCCTTCCTTCTTTAGTTCAATAAATTGATATAACAGAAATAAATAAAATAAAAGAAATATTTACTACTTGAATAATTGTTTTGAAGAAAACCCAAGCTGGATTCAGCTTAGACTGAACAGTTTCCAAAAAAGAAATACAAAAATGAAAGTTGAAAATAAAAAATAGATATAGTTTCGTTAGGATTCCCATCGAACAACAACCTGTTCTATCATAATCGATTTGCGTAGTCCGGAAGATATCGGCCATTTGTGTTATTAGTAGGTATAGCTCAGGTTAGCTTGCTTTGTGACAAGTTTGGCTGGGTGGTCTTCCATTAGTTAGCTGGACCTGTTCTTATAGTATCAACATCCGTGTGTGTGTAATCCGTAAGACATCAACAAACTACATAGTCAGTCTCAGTAGATATGTAGGCGGAACTGACTAGTTCAACTGCTTCTATAAAAATAATTAGCCTTATTTAATTAGCCTTAAGCTAATGATAAGGTCTTATCTAAAGTTGGCAACTGCCGAAAAATGTTCAAAAATACCTTTCTGATTTACAAAACCGTTAAAGAAGCCTAGAGTCATGTTTAGTTTGCTTTTGCGGTCCCCTATTTGGAGGGGGGGGGGGGGGTACTCTTATTTTGTTTTATGTAATATAACTTCCAAAATACATATCTATTAATTTTATTTTATTATAAAGAATTACGAAGTACAAATATTAAATACTATCCTTTCCTCCGAAACTCCTTGCGATGGAAGTATTTATTTTCAAATTGTATGTATGTTTTGGTGTTATTATAATAAATAAATTGTAGTAGCTCCAGCTACTCCTTTCCTTTAGTTGCTTTTTCAGCAGCTTTAGTAACTTTACAACATGGGGGATCTTTAAAGTTGACAGATTTGTTTACACTGACAGCAACAGTGTGTTTCATGTTACGAACAGCAAAACGTCGCAATGGAGGGAATTCTGAGAATGATTCAACACACAAGGGTTTAGATTGAACCAAAATAACAATAGCAGCTTCTCCAGATTTAATAGCTTGAAGAGATTCGTCAGTGGTTTTTCCTGAACGTCTATCAACTTTTTCCTTAATTTCTGCGAATCAAGCAATGTGAGCTGTGTGGCAATCCAGTACTGGAGTATAACCATTTGAAATTTACCAGGGTGATTTAATACAATAATTTGAGCTGTGAAATCGGCTGCACTTCACCTTTTGGTGGATGACTTTTCGAGTCACCAGAAACATAACCACGACACAATTCTTTCACTGGTAAAGTTTCTTGTAAGGCTTCATGATGCATTTCAACTGATTTTACTTCAGTGGTAATGTTGGCTGGAGCAAATCTTACAACCATACCTGATTTCAAGACCCCAGTTCAATATCAGATACACTATTATAATAGCTGGTCAGAAATGGTTTCGCTTTGTTTTTTTTTTTATAGATGTGGATCATGTTTTGTTCCTTAGAGACTGCACATATAGCTAGCTTCTGATACATTATGTTTGCTCTAACCAGACAATACTAATGAGTGCATTTCTTAACGGTTTGCATCCGAAAGTAAAGATATTTTTTTCTACGATTTAGTAATAATGTGAAAATAAATGGAAACGTTTTAAAAAGTAATTGTTAGATATAAATCCCTACTTTATACAGATTATGATTTCCAATTATCTGTATTTTTGTATCTCCTCTATCCATCTTGCTTTTCAGAACTATCTTTGTAAGTATGAAAGGTAAAATTGTATTTAATAATTATTATATTGTTACCTTTACACCTCTTAACATAATATGTCGACATGTTGGAATTGTCTCTTTTGTTAATCTCTCTCACACATTGTTGTTACCAAATGAGATCTAATGCCTCTCTTCAAACAGTTGCAGCGTAATACTATAGGGAGACTTCAAGTGCTCATTTCTAAGCCATTGAAATACTCAGGAATACAATACAATTCACTTATGTAAGAACTACTAAGGCGTGGAATATGCTTATCTCTATCTAAGTGCTCCATTGCACAATTTGAAACCTTTATAAAAAATCTGTTCAAACTCGTTTTCGATTTACCATAAAACTGTTCCTTCTAATTTGGAATTTTCACCCCAAAATTAGTTTTTTATAAAGGAATCATTTGCTTGTTTTAGAGTGGTGTAGAACAAAAAATTAATTTTATACATTTTTTTCTTAATAACTCACCAGCAACAATCCGTGATTTACTAGACCTTTTTCAATAACATTATAATAAAATTTTATTTTTACTTTATTCATAGAGAAGTGTACTCAGTACGACAGGCTAAAGTAGAATATTAAGGTTAATTATAGAAATTAATGAATTTAGGTAACGGTACAAATCAATTAAATACTATAAAAACAACACCAAAATAAATTTTCAATTATTTTCCAAAAATTTCTATTTACTTTTTTTGGTAGAAAATATTTTTTTTTTTTTTTCGTTTTTCATAATATCTTTAAATACATAACAATATCCTTTCCAAAGATTTCTTTTATTTAGTACTTGATTATTTAATTTGTCTCACAATAATATGTGTTGTTTTTATTGGTGTTGTTTTATCTTTCCTTTTTTCATAAAATTACATTATTATATTATGTTATAGTACATTTTTATTTATATATATTATATTGTGTAGTTTGATACTACATTTAATTTAATTTAAGAAAAATAAATAAAACAATAGAAATAAAAGATTCAGAAATATATAAAATAATAATAATAATAAGATAATCTTAATTTATTATTCAAGAATCAAGAATTATCTAATTGAATTATATGAGTTATGTTAATACGTAGACACATGTACAATATTATAATATATAGTATGCACGAGTATATATATATCTCTATAAGTGTGTCACTGTCTTTAAAAGGATATTTATTATATAAAATTAAAAAAAAAATATTTTAGTAAATATATATGCATATCTATATTCTATAAATTATAAATCTCAAATATCCCTGTTAATATATTTACGAAATATTTTTAGTTTATATATATATATATACATATTATATTGTTTTTTAAATAAAGATATTTTTATATTCTAAAAATAATCATCATTGGGGACAGGGTGATTTAATATTGTGAATTTTTTAAATTTAAAATTAATTTAGAATTGAAATTAGATTTTATCAATTTTAACTTTGAAGGTTATTTTTTTTCTTGTTTTTAGATTCAGAACTACCTATTCTACTATATATAAAACTACAGTCAAATTGCAAAAAGCTAAGTATAACATTTCCAAATGTTGGAAAAAATAAAAATGAAAAATGAGCGAAAATAACTCCAGTCATGTCATTCTTGAGTTAAAATCAATTTCGTAGTGAGTTCATACGAGAATAAATCCAAATAAATGGAAAGAACATGTTAGAATAATCCTATTTATAAGTGTCTGTTGGGTAATTACTCTGGGTATACTAAGTATACAACCATTCCAGGGTAATACTCAAAACCAAAAGGCAACTATTTCTCACAATTGGTTAGTAGAGCTGGTGCGAACCACAATTATTGAAGTTGTCAAGATAAGAATAATGACTATTATATTCTATTCTATTCTATTCTATTATCTATTCTATTCTATTATATATTCTATTATATTCAATTCTATTCTATTCTGTTCTATTCTATTCTATTATATTATATTCTGTTCGATTGCATTCTGTTCTATTCTATTCTATTATATTCTATTATATTCTATTATATTCTATTAGATTCTATTATATTCTATTTTATTCTATTATATTCTTTCTAGTCTATTCTATTCTATTCTATTATATTCTATTATATTCAATTCATTCTATTTTATTCTATTCTATTCTATTCTTTATATAGATCTCACCTTAGCGTGTTCAAATATACTAAGATATTATATTAATTTCTACTACTAAACGATATGTAGTGTAAGCGTATAGGATATAGGAATAGATACTAGAACACAAATCTGAGGTATAACAAAGTCGTCCACTTACAAAGGAATATAAATAAAATAATGTTGAAATTTATATAAATTTAAATTCAAAAATCATCTTGAGCACAAATTACTCTGTATTTTTTACCTTTTTGTATTTATTTTCATTTTATATTTAAGTGTAAAAAATTTTTTTCTAAATTTTCTATGAGAGAATAAACATTTTAAGAAAATTAGTTAAATTTTCTATAAATTAAATTTAAATATTAAATGACATAACTCTAAATATTTGTAATATTTGTATTTCACATAGGTAAATAGTTTGTCTCTTTGAAGTTCTTGACATTACTACAAATATTTTTGTATTTAAAAAAAAAAAAAATTATCATATTAATTATTATAATTTGGATTTATTAGTTATATTTATCATAATTATTAATTAAATATTATAAATTAAAAAAAAAAAATAAAAATGAAAGAAAATATTTTGAAAAATGTAATTTTGACCATAATAAGTTGACAATATTACCAAATTCAAATACTAAATAATTTTATAAAATTGTTGTACTAGTTAAATAGGTTAAGTGTAGGTATTAACAGGAAGAATGATTTTGTTGAATAAAAATTATTTCAAATTCGAAGTCTTCTTTATAAGATACTAAGAAGATATTGAAAACTGAATACTGGAGTATTTCATTATTGCAATATAAAACGATATGACAATATGTCACAATAGCTACTATTATAATGTTAAAGAATAATATCAATAATATTGTTCGATTCGTTTATTTCCATCTCTGTGTAATATTCCGGGATTTAAGGGCTGAATGAACTTTCTAAATAATTTTTTTAATCTTCGAATTTGATCCGTTTTTGAATAAAATTACCCCGCAATTCACTCTTATATATTGGACCTACTATTTGTATTTTAACTACTTACTATTTAAACAATAGCAAATGTAACAAATAAATTCATTGGGATGAATTATTATTAAATGTTTTAATGAATTATTAGAAAACTTACTAGAACCGATACTATTATATATTTTTTTTAAATTTTATTAAGAAATATTTACATTTCAAATGAGTAGAATACAAAGGAATTAATTCAAGATTATAAAGTTTTATTTAAAAAAAAAAAAAAATACAATATTATAAAGTATTTATACAACTTTTAAATAATAATAATTTAATTATAATATTCATATTACATTATATTGAAAAAAATAATATAATAATAATATTAGGTATATAATATTATTTAATATCAATATTGTATTTAATGCGATTAATATTTTAAGTGGTGTTATTGTGTTATTTTTTTATACTTAATTAAGATTATCAAATTTTAAACAAAAATATAGGTTTATCTATTCAATACTAATATATTTATATTGAATTAAATATTTACATAATTTAAAACCAAAAAACTATATTAATTTTAATAAATAAAATTTTGAATAATTAATTTTTTAAAAATTTTAATTATAAAACCAAAAATTAAAATGAAAAGTTTTTAATGCGAAACTAAATGGTGTGAGATATTAATATTATTTATTTATTCATAACATACAATCCGTCATTCGATTTTTTTTTATTGTTTTAATATAATTTTTGTTCTTAACCATTTTTATAGACAGTACAGTGACAATAATGAAGTAATAAAGTCAATTAGTAATTTTGACATTCAAAAAGATGTCCTTGAATTTGATCAGTGTTGGCAAAGTAAATTATGTCTAGTTTTTACACAGTTGTTTACATACAAAGAACTTAGTAATTTACTAGGATGTTTTTTTGTTGTAAGTGTGTATACAATGACCTTACAATTTATTAAGATATCTAACATTACAATAAATATAGATTTACAGCTTAGTATAGCTTTCTCTTTCTTTCTAATACAATATTTTATTTATCATTACAATGTCATTTTCAGCCAAAAATTAACATATATGTATGTATATGTAACATATGTTTGCGAAATAGTGCGAGCTTAATGGAAACTCTTCAAAAATTTTAAAGAATGTGCATAAAAGTTTGTACCAATATATAGTTATTTGTTCGTGAATTTGTAAATTTTTTACTTCTCTATTTTGAGGTTTCAAGTGAACTGATTTTTTTTACAATTCCATTTTAAAAAATCAGTCCTAACAAAAATTACAAAATTGTAACTTAAATTAAATTTGACGTAATGAATTATTGGTTTTATTGCACAACAAAGTAAAACATTATAAAATAAACAAAGATTACAAAAAACTTAAAATTATCATTTGTTTACATTTGAGTTTAATTATTAACTTTGTTGCGTCACAGTAAATTCAATTTAATAAGTAGAAATGAAACATAGTCAAAATATTTATAATTACGGTTTAATTATCAATTATAAAATCAAAGCAAGGGCCAATGTATTTGAGTATGATTTGTTTAATGAAATAACAAATATTTAGTGAAAGTAAAAGTTATTGGAATGGTGATGGTCGATCGTCAGTATTAATGGAAGAGATTTGTTGTTTGATAGACGAGATTTGTTGTGGTGATGTAACAATATATAGAAAGCCCAATCCCGGATACAAGCATTACTACTCTAATAAATACTTGTACAAGGAAGCAAACATATTTAGAATCGATAATTTTATTATAAAATTAATTAAAAAAACATTATGATAAAGCACAAAACACTGTGGAAATGGTTAAATATTGCATATATTCTACCACAATGAGGACTACATCAAAAAGACCTTGCTCACGGGCTTAATAGCTCCTGAGCATTTTATCTATTTAGTTAAAAACGGTTATATATTCAAAACCGTAATCATGTGCCTCTATTATACCATTATAATAAAGCTATTGATCATAATCCGCGCAATAATAACAGAGAAAATTTAAAATTTGAAATGTCCATACCAGATAAGGTTTTTGAATAATTAGTTTTTACTCCTTACTTTTCCAATAATATAATTCAAAGTCAAAAAAACTTTGTAAAGTTTGTACATAATATAAAAAATTCCTGAAATTTTGCATATAATAAACATAACACGAAAAACTTGCTTTGATGTTAATAAAATTAGGAATTAATATCTCTTTTTGTAAATTTTTGTAGGCTATAATGTTTGCGAAATTTGAAATTAGTATGATGTACATTATTTTTGTGAAATTGACATTTTGTTAATATAAATTGTTATTGTTTAAAATTAGTTGATCTTTTAACCCTTTCGCGACGACTGGTACACATTCGTACCAGCAAAATTCAAAAAAAAAACTAGAAACATGAAATTGTACTAAAATTGGTTAAAGTATGCACTATTTCGTGTTTTCATAATAATATACATACGTTTGCAAATAAGCACAGCTATTTTTCAAAAAATAGGGATTCCCCATAATATATCTAAATTTGCTTGGTAAACGCGATTAGTTTCGCTCATTTGTAGTGAGAGTGTGAATAAAATAAGTAATAAATTAAAGTTTTGTGATAAAAAGTTAGAAATCCAAATTTATTTCAATATTTGTTAGCAAATTAAAATATTTTATAATACTTTTATGCAAATCTGTTACAGTAAGTATGAAAGTTATTACATATAAAGTTGATTTTGGGAAGATTTTGGTTGAGGTACATATATGTTCAACTAGTCTTTTATATTGGTACAATTATATACCAACAGCATTTTATACAGTATTTATTTTATTTTCAGGGCTAGAAAAAAAATATCAAAAAAAATTAACCCAGAGGAGATAGAAAACTTCCTAAGAGAAGGCTATTCAAGTGACGATAGACAATCAAGTACTGATTATTTTTTTCTGGAAGATTTCAAATTTATTTTGAAACGTGACGAAAAGCATGTTTGCCGATGGGTTGAAAAGTCCGAATTTCGAGTTTTTTTTTCATTCTTGTTAAAATAAAAAAAAATACAAAAAAAAAAAAAAATAAAAAAAAATCTTTTAAATAAACTAATTCAAATCCATAGCAATAATTTAATCACAATATAAAACTAATCCAACAAAATTTGTAGCTACAGGGGGACTTTTTCAAGCAGTGTATCGAAAACGAAACATCAGGTTTAAACGATATCTAAAAATTTTCATATAAAAAAAAATGCTAGATTCTTTTTTGTTGTTTTTTCCTCTTCCAAGCTATAATTATACCAATACTGTTTTCTTTTATTACGGACCACGTATTCTGTGATAGACTACTCGGAAATCAAATAACAAATTATGCTAAATCGGCGTTAATAGCTTGATGATAAGAGATACCTGAGTTTGAATTCTTGGAAACACAATAGCAAGACACGCTAAAACCGGCGTCAGTAGGTAGTAGTACAAGCCAAGAATTTAATACCTGTTTTTAAATTCTTGGAAATATAATAGCAAAAACACCTTTGAACGAATTTATGAACAAACGGTTGTGCAATTTGGAATATTTTCTCACAAGTTATCTATAGATAAGCAAATGATTGCTTATTTTGAACACCATTCCTTCAAAATGTTCAACAAATCTAAGCCTATTCGCTTTGGCTTCAAGTACTGGTCTTTTTATTCTGCCGAAGGTTACTTGTTCTCATTTATACCTTATGGAGGAGCTTCAGAGGAAAATGATAGCCTATATTGACCTAATGTTAGCCTATATGGAGGAGAAAACGTAGTTTTGCGCTTATTAGGAAATATATAAAATCGAAACCAGCACACCGTTACGTTCGATAATTTCTTTACATTACACAAACTTATGTGCTGTCTTTCATCACTTGCTTATTTTGAAACTGCATAGTTTACTAAGAAAAGCTGGAAAAAAGCATTATACACCAACTTTTGACTTTTTTTCTTGAGTGCTTGGTGAAATCCGCGAAAATACCTTTAAGAAAAGTATTAGCACTAAGAGAGACCGGACAAAACTCAGGTACTTCAATTAGATATGACCGTTCGGATCACAATATCATCCACAGTGAGAAACGAGCTCGATGCCGTCACTGCAAAAATCAAACTATTTTCATACATCAAATGTGGCGTTAATTTGCATACGAAATGCTCTTTACCATATCACAGTTTGCCTAGGATCTGATAATTTTTTAAAATTAATATTTGTTAAAACAATAACATTCTTTTTTTTTATAAAATAAATTGTTATTTTTTTTTTTTTGTAAGGAATATATTCTCTTCAGGAATTTATTGTAGTAAATTTTTGAAGAAATATTTTTTATTGAAAAAATTATATCGTTTGATCCTGAAGTTTCGTTTTCGAAACATGTAATATCCCTTTTCCAGGATGTGATATCAAATACGTTATTTTTTTTCTTAATTAAGTTAAAAGTGCTTTATGTATTAATTTTTATGACTCTGGGTGAACTGGATCTAGGTCCGGGACTATATGGGTTAATGATATTATATGGTCAAAGAGTGAGGATTCATTCGTGCCTAAAAGAATTGTCAGTGCGGACTGAAATTGTTCAATTGCAGTATATTTTCCGTTGTTTTGAATTTTTCTGTTTTGGAAATTTCCCACACAATGCCGCGTTCGCTGATTATGTATATAGCGCAATGCACAAACCAACGAATAAATATGAATGAACAAAAAAATCAAAAACGACGTAAATGTGTACAAACTAATGTTGGAGATATTCAAGTGGTTATAGGATGCTTGTTTATAATGTTCTACATCAAACTTAAGTCCATTGTTGCGATATTAACCGCAAGAAACCATCGTTCAAATAATTTTTGGTGGAACTAACAGAAGAATTAATTGAGGAACGTTTGAAGACAACAGCAGCTTGGAGATCGTGAAAACCAGGCCGCATACAAAATAAAACATCTAACTCGAAACATTTGCCACTAGAAGATCAAACCAGACGAAGATGTAAAGTAGTTGTAGTGTAAACCCTAAGAAAAATAAGCAAACTCGTACTAAAACAATACGCCAGGAATGCCTTGTATACCGCTATTCAAGTTTTGTTTTGAACTATTCATCATTCATAAGTTGATTTTGTTTTGTTTCTGTTATTTTATATGAAGTTTTTGTTTTATTTTTATTGAAATAATAAATGAATTACTTTAAGTTAATTTTTTTTTTTAATTTCATAAAAGACTGTTGGTACACATGCTGTACACCATATAAAAACGAATGTTACATATGTTGTACCAGTGTCCCCAACCCAAGTTCTTGGTAATAACTGTGAATTAGTTCAAAATTTTACTTTAAAATACTTATTCGAAAGCCGTCGTGAAAGGTAGAATCAATATTATTGACAAGAACTTAAATGAAAATTAATAGCGGTAGAAAACGTTGAATGCGGAGAATTTCGAAGAAGATTTACTGAAAGATTTGGAAATGTTAGAAATGTTATACAATTTCATTATTTTAATAATAATGAAAGAAAAACTAAACTTGAGACTCATTATCTTCAATTCATTTTATTTTAAATTATTTCAATCGAAAGGTCTAAGATTCGATTCTCGACGAAGTTAAACAAACGCTTTCTGGACTATGAAGACGAATAGTTATAGAAGGTATATAGTTTTCCACATTTAAATTAGTAGATAAATATCATAAAATTTTTAAATACATATCTGTGTAAAAGAAGTTAAGGTGTTCATTCTAAAGACCTGGAATTATCTAAAACAAAAAAAAAAAAAACATTTTGACAATACATATTCCTAATTGGTAGTAGATGACATTATTACTGAAGTATGCTTTTTTCAAAGGCTTACTATTTTTTTTTTTGCCCATATTAATCTTTTTGTTGTAAAATATAAATTCTCCGCAAAAAAGGATTAAAAGCCAAGTCAAATATAACATTCAGTATATTCAATCTAGCAGAAAGAATGACTATTTTGTGAAGCAAAAATGATATTTTTGCACGAGCAAAAATAGATTTGTTTGGCAGATGGCAAAATAAAAATTCTGCTCAGCGTCTCTGGAAAAAAATATGTTTTTGCGATTATAAATCAAATAAACGGACAGCTATGTTTTAATGTATTTTCAGTATATTACAAAAATATAACTAAATGTTAAAAAAAAAGAATTTGATTTCAAGCATAACTGGACAAACCTCTGTTTTGAATACAAAAATGGGAATGTCTGCTTTTTACAAAATATTTACCTTAATTACTTTTATGTATAACAAAAACTTTCATTCTAATATTATCCTAGGCATACTTTACCGCTGTTTTGAATTTTGTCAGTTATGCTTGAAATCAAATTCTTTTTTTTTTTACATTTAGTTTTATTTTTTAATATACTGGAAAAATACACTAAAACATTTGCTGTCCGTTTATTTGATTTATAATGCAAAAACTATTTTTTTACTGTGCACGCTGAGCAGAATTTTTATTTTGCTCTGCAAAAAATCTCATTTTTGCTGTGCAAAAAATCTCATTTTTGCTTCACAAATTGGCATTTTCTGCTGCGTGAATTTTACTGAATGTATTTTGGTTGGCATTTAATTTTTTTGCGGAGCATTTCTATTTTATAACCTATTATTTTGCTATTTGCTTTGCTTCCTAGTTAAATCCTAGCCTTTATTTATTTCAATTTACTCCGTTGCAGATTTTAGGAATATAATATTGAAAAAAAAATTAAATAAAAGTTGAAATATTAAAAAAGAAAGAGAAAACAAAAATTCTAAATAAAAAAACAATATTCTAACAATAGTTTTTTTATTTTTATTGTTTTTTTTTTTAATTCTTTTTTTATTTCTTCATTTAAGTATATTAAAATATTACAGCCTAAAAAAAAAATTACAAAAATATCGGTTAAATTCTTATATTCTACAATTAATCTTAAGATAATGTGTTTTCTTATTTTATTAATTTTAAATCTTATTTTATGTTATTTGAAAGCTTTGTCATGTGACTTAATACAAATATTTTATTACACTTTTTGGTAAAAATATTTTATTTGAAAAAACAAAACCAAATTATCACCTATTTTAATTATATTAACCTATTTTAACCTAATCTAACTTAATCTACCTTATTCTACCTATCCTAAGTAATGATCTAAATTTAATCTAATGTGAGTAGGTGTTTTCTAACCACCAATAATTTCTATTTACTCTTTTATCTCTCTCTGGTATATATCTATCAAATTTTAGTATAGTATAATCTAAATTTCTAGGGTTGTAATCAATTATCTTGTATGTAGCCCGTCTATTATAGTGAAAGGTAACAATATTTTAAAATAGAAATTGATCTTAGTAATAAGATGCATTAACAAAATTTCAAACAAAAAAAAAATAAATAAATTTTTAAAGTACATAAATTAATAAATAATAATAATAGTAATAATTTTTCTATTAAACCCGAAACTGATGTATAATACGTCGGCTGGAGTCCTATGTATCCAAAAGACCATTTTTTTCAAAGGTGACTTTTCAATGTACTTTGGCATTTTCGGTTATGCTCTATCCGAATTTGCAGTCAAAATAAACGTATCTCTTATAGCTTTCGACATATTTTTTTCTGATTTATCATCTTTAGGCCATCAAGTTGTGCCTATGTTGGGTATATTAAATAAAACAAGATAATGTTTATTGTTTTAATTCACGGGAGAAATCCCAACATATATTAATGAGCTTAGAATTAGAACTAATTTAAAGTATAAAACTGAAAAATAAAAACTTATTTCTTAAGCCATACAAGTATGACGAGTTTACTTTCTCCCATCTCTATTTTATATAGAGGTGAACAGAAAGTTTTAAATAAACATACTATAAAGAGTTTGCCTATATTCCAATACATTATTATAATTAATAAGAATTATGAATACCTTCAGCCTATTTATCCAAACTACAGTTTATGTACTGAGAAGTCATACAAATTTGTATTCCTAAGTATCTAACAGACCATTTTTATTCCTAAATATCCAAACACATATGAACCTTCACAATTTACTGTGAATTTTTATTTTAAATATGTTATTGCGATATTTCCAAAAAAATTAAAATTATTAAACTACGTACATTAGATATTAAAAAATTGCTCAAATTTGTATAAAGTTCAAATTTTGTTTAATTATTTTCAAATTTTTCCAATCAAAATTTTTGTCAAACTTAAAAAATCGATTTTCTCAACATTTTGCTTTTGGTAGATTGGATATATAGGAATTCAGTCGACGAATAAGCGCTGCGAATTGATTAAAAGTTTAGAAAACTTATAGTTCGTTATGTGAAGATATAAAAATTATTGGATTCGGAAATCGCTCAGTGATGATTATAGAAATTATAAAAACAATGTGTTCTTTGTGGACTACTTACGTTTTCTGACCTCCATTATTTGATTCATCTACACTTTCTTTCATCATCATTTTGTTAGTCCTTACGGACTCCTTCGATTCAGTCATTTACGACAATTCCGAATTTTTCTTATAACATTTCTGGAATACATTTAAAATTATATTTAATATACTTCTTCAGGCAATAATTCCCACGTAACATTTTATTGTTACAAAAACAAAATTACTTCCATATGACAAAAGACTTCTATATGACTCCCGATAAGCACTAAAGGTGTTATAATGATGTTTTTATGGGAATAATGTGTTAATATTGCTATAAGCAATTGCGGAAGTTGTTATAATGGAATTTTCCGCAAGTGATACAGCAAATTTTTTATAAATCTAAAAGTGCGTAATTCTATATTAAGAGTTAAAGTGTTGTTATAAGAATAGAATTGCTGGAATAGCAGTAGTGGTGTTATTATTTTGCTGTATTCCTATAATGTTACTAATAAACTTACTGTAGCTTTTAGATAAATATTTTACGACGGCCTTTATTTTCTACAAACGAGGTAAATTTTTTTTAAATAAACAAAAACTGAAAAGTTTTATTTTGCATTTTTTTCGCAAAAATATCATTTTTAATTGAAAGAATAATTTTTTAAATATCAAATTTGATGTTATTCATTAATTAACATACATTATTAAATATTTTAAAGATCGAATTTAAAAATATATTTTCTTTTATTTATTTAAAAATTGGTTATTTTTGAAGGGCAATGCATTTTTTCGAAGTATTTTTATAATAAATGTCAATAAAATTTCATTCCCAGCCAAATTTTGCATTTTGGTCACATTAATTATAAATATTAATACAATTATTTTTGACCGAAAAATATTATTTATTAGTAAGACATTTTTATATTATTAACTAATATCTATTTCCCTTTCTCAGGAAATAAATATAAACTCCATAAATTTATTATTTGAAAATAAAAAACCTTTCTCAATCTCGCATAACATAAATTATTTCAAATCATTTCAAAATAAAAAAATATACACTAATACATGTATACTAATCCTATAACAATATTACAGCACTTGCATTCGGTGCCTTGTAGGATTCTCCATTTTAGTGCTATAACGTATTTATAACCTTTCGCAGCAATTGCGGAGCACTCAAATTAGCACTAATACTGCTATAAGAGTGTTTATAATAGTGTTATAAGAGTGCGCAAGAGTCTTATAGCAATAAAATTGTTACGTGGGAAATATCCTTTTTGCTAAAACATAATTTTTCTATAATATGATTTCCAAAAATTAATCCTTACATTTTCTTTTGTAAATTTATATAGAAATTAAGTTAATTTAAATTATTATCCTTTTATTTTAACCATTTAAGCATTCATTAGAATCTTTCTTTTTTTTTAATTTCTCTATAAAATAACATTTTCTATTTTTCTTTAATATACATTTTGTTTTTCTTTTCTTTTTTTTAATCCTTTATTTCTGATTTATTTTACTATAAAAATTCATAAAAATCTACTACTTAATTTCTTACTTTGAATTTTATTATTTTATACCACAACACAAAAATACAACAATTCTATTTTTGTAATAAATTTAAAAATGATTTTCTATTTAATATAAATAAATTCCATTTATATAATAATATTATGTAGTATATGGACGTATTATATTATAATGACTGAATATAGATACATAAAAAGTAGGTAACATGTTCAAACGGATTAAAAGGATTCACATTTAATTTTATTTAAATAAAAGACCAATACAATACCCGAATAATAAAAATCATAGTAAAAGGCTCTAACTATAAATAAACAAAAAAATAAAATCCTTCTTAAATATTCTTTAACAAATTGCTCTATCGACTCTCAAAAATGTATTCAATCTATTCCCTTTACAATTGTTTCTACTTTCCCAATTCATTCATTGAATTTAACATACATATATACAAAAAAAAAAAACAAAAAGGAAGAAGTCCAACAACCAAATTAAGAATAAAATAATATAAAAACTCATGTGAACTGACCACATAGTTGATACGAAAAAATAATTGTATTTTTGTGAGTGTCATTTTTCTTTTCCTTTTTTTTTCCTATAGTTTTACACAATTTGATATTTAGAAAACAACAACATTCAAAAAAGAAAACAAAAAAAAAAAAACAAACAAACAATACAAAAAATTTGGGACAGGAATTAAATGGTCTCTAAAATCATATCATTTCGCTTGACTGATTTGGAAAAACCAAAAACAAAAGTCAAAAAAACAAACAAAAAAAAACAACATCCTAACTGGAATTGCGTCACCCATATACAAAAACAACCTTATATACTTGAATGTCATATCATATGAACATTGTATGTCTTGTAGAACATGTGAACATTTATAGGTATTTCAAAATTAAAAATACAAGGATCAAAAATAAGAAAAATAAAGGATATAAAATTTTCTTGGAAAGATGGGCTCCAATTCAATTTCATTTGTCCCAAATGAAAAAAAAAAAAAAATAAAAAAAAATGTTTTTATTTTCTAACCATGACATAGAATTGTCCTATCTTCTATGCATACATAAGTATTTTAACGACATCATCATCATTATCCTTGAATTGGACGTTAGAATTTTATTCAAAAAAGTATCTACATTACAGTATTTTTACATAAGGATATTTTCGGAGACAAGCAAAAATAAACAAAAAATTTGACTATTCAAAAAAACAAAAAAAAAACAAAACAAAAAAAAATATTTATATTCACAAACGCATTCATTCAAAACACACACATATTATCTACGCATTTATAAATGTACACATGTGTTTCTATACTTACAATATAAAATGTGTACTAATGGATACACAAAAAATTCAAGTACCTATCATAATTGTGATCTTCGACAAAATTTTCATTTTGATAGAATTTGTGGAAGAAATGAAAAAAAATGGAAATTTTGTATTAAAACCAACACTTTGTTAATCCTTTCAAGTTAAATTTTGTGGTCCGTAAATTTTGTTATTTTCAAATATAGTACAAAAATAATAATCAAACGAAAAAAAAAAAGAAAAAAAAATGGATATTTTTTTTATTATTATTTTTTTTAATGAACAAAAAAATAGAAAACCGGAAGTTGTTTAAAAATTTGTTTAAAATGTGTTAAAATAGAAAGACCGAAAGTTGTTTAAAAAATTTCCCAAAAAAAAAAAGAAAATTTAAGCCAAGTATGATTCTAACGGAATCCTTCACAAATATGTACATAGTTTTTTTTTCAATAGTTCAATAGTTCAATTCAGAACAAAAATTCTTTAAATTAAAAATATAATATGTAGTAATGTAAATGTACCAATTTCCGCCCCCTTAAGGAAAAATTAGTTTAAGTTGACAAAATAAGCAAAATATAAGTTTTTTTTTTGAATTTTTTTTTTTCAAATTATAACAATTAGTATTTTTTAATTAAAAAAAAAAATATTTTCATCTAATTATAATTTAATTTTTTCTAAATAAATAATAAAATATTATAACTGCCAAAAAAAATTTGATTGTACGTATTTCCGCTCGACAATTTCAATCTGAACTAATTCCGCCCTTATATGAACTCAATTCCGCTTTTTGAACCTATTTGCGATTCGCAGTACCTCAAATCACATTTACTACTTCTTAGTTTTGGCATTTTTTATTTGCATGATTTCAGGTACATTATATTGTCATTTGCTTCTGTTCATTAAAACTGGAGGCTCGATTTTGCAGACTATGTCACTGTCTAAATATGTTAGAATATCTTCTTTTACAGACCATCTCCAAAATGTGCCAGACATGGTCATGGCTTCCACTGTTCTATTTAACTTATTGTGAAATGTGTATAAAGAAATTATTTTGATAATTTATAATGGACGCCTTAATAAAATTTGGTGGCAAGCCAATATAATTCCAGACATTTTTTAAATTATACAAAATATAATATAAGTAAAACATAGTCTTTGAAAAACTTATTCTTTAGGGTTAGCGTTAGAGTAAAATTTATCTAATTGTTAAAAATAGTCGAATATTTTCCTTTTAATTTTACTAAATATGCTTATCATACAGATACGCGTATTTCGTCGACTAATAAAAGGAAAATAATATTAGCTTATTTTCAACAATTAAAATGTACTTTTTTCTTTAAATATAAAACTTGATATGAATTTAGTGAAAATAGCTTACAGCTGCATATTAAGTTCGGACATATTACCGACCAGCTTTTTCACACAAATTTTTATAAAAACTCAAAATTTAGTTGTAACAAAAAACACATATGCGAAATTCAATTTATAGGTCGTAATTAGGTCTAGCTTAGTTTGTTCAATTTCAATTTAAAATTGTACAGCTGCATCCTTATATAATCAAAAATAATTGAATAACTTAATAAATTATATCGATATATCATTTTCCTAATTCCGCACGGTCCATCGTAAATACGTACAACATAAATTTACGTGTCCATAATTCCCGTTCAGATCTAACTAATTAGCAATTTTAAATATTTTTTATTTACAAATTGAAGAAAGTATATATTATAATCTATTAAATAATATATCTTTTACAATTATTCGAATAAAATAAATAGGTGAACATCATAGTTTAATATTATTATGGTCTTAACAAAATAAAAAATGATAATTAAATGTTTGAACCAATATTCTCACTAAAATATCTACCTAGTTTAGTTTTCTATCAATAACTTAATTGCGTTAAGTACATGCTTAATGTACCGAGTGCTCTGCCTATCAGTATTTAAAAAGGGGAAAGGAGTCGTTATTTTAATATTTTAAAACTAAAATATTAACTAAATTGTGGATGCTCTATCGATTGATGATATTTCCAAAACCCGGGATTGACCGAAAATGGGTTTTTTAAACCGAAAATTCACCGAAGTCGAGATTTTCATTTGGAATCATTTGTATTAACAATTATTTTTCTTTTCGTGTTTTTTTATTAGTCTAACTTTGAAGGTAGGTGCTTACAAAATTGATAACAAAATATGATAATAAATGTATAGCAGAAATTAGTGGTGACTATGATACAATTTTATTTTGCTCTGGAACTAATAATAATTATTGCCTAAGACCAAATACATCGGAATCACAAACAATGATTACATTATATTTCTTTTTTTTGTACACTCTTGACAGTAACTTAGGTAGAATCACCTTTTCGTACTTAATTTAGTACGGTACTTAAATTTCATACTACAATATTATCTACAATATTTCGAGTATTTATTTAACAAATTAATGGCTTTGTAAGGAAATTAGCTTTCTTAAATAGAATAATTTTATTTAATTTGTTACAAGATCAATACTCTCAATTATTTTTTTTGTCATTTATTATATCGCAATGACATGATTCAACACATCAATACGATGAGTGCCAGGACACAGTGATATTCCGGATAACTGAATTGAAGATAAACTTGTTAGAGAGTGTACTATATTAGAAATTCTTTCGGAAAGGCGCAATCTTATTAGAGGTGCAGCTATCAGTAATATATTGCTTCGAAAAGATTCAATAAAACCTTCACACTTCATTATGGTGAGATAGACCAGAGTGCAACATCACCAAGCAAATCTGACCTATTCTGAACCTCAAGCGATCTCTTAATCTACTAACTCTAAAAATGTGTAACATTACCATAGTAGGGGTCATTACGGGTTATTGTCTCACTGGTAAACATGCCGGGAGACTTGGAATCCTCTCAAACGACTTTTGCAGAATGTGTTGAAAGGAGGATGAGGTGAAACTGTCCAACACTTGCCCTGGCAAGGAAAACCCCTCTGGGAGCCTTCTTTCTGGACTGGGTGGGTGACCTTGAAGGCACTAAAATCAAAGATCTACACCGCTTCGTAAAAAGCTTAAATTGGTTCAAGGAGTAGAATCTAATGCGAGGAAAGTTCATGTGATGTCACAATGGACCTTATTGGTTTAAGTGTGTCGGAGTACTGTCGGCAGCCACTACTACCTACCTACCAAAAACCATATTGATTCATGATAATTTTGTAGACAGAACTATGCATAATTTTAGGCGCAACGGTGATTTGCTCCCAATTAGCCAGTATAGAGAGATTTTTAGTGCATTTATTTGGTCTCCAGGTTAATCTTCTATCAAGATGAATTCTGTATTATTATTATAATTAATATTAAATGTTTTACTTCTTTGATTGCAGTGTTTCTATAAAGTTAAAGAAAAGAGATGAACATGTTTCTCTGTTTCACTGTGATTTTCCATTTCTCGAGACAGTTTTCGATTCTTCCCAGGTGGGACTATAACTATTGGGATACGATTCTTGCAGATTTATCAGTGCTCAATATCGCCATGCGCCCGCAATAGTAGTATAAAATCACTTGACTGTTTTTCTGGAAGGTCAGATATAAATACAACATTGGTTGTACGAGTACGCTACCTTATGGTACACCAGCTTTAATTTGATGTTCTTTAGTTATGATTGATTTGTGTTTGACTTTAAATGATCTGTGCGATAGAAAACTTTTTAATAATTTGTTAGCGTTAGGATGTGGTTGAACTTTAATTTAATATATTATAGATCGTCATGTCAAATTCTGTCATAAGTCTATGTCTAAGCTGTATTTTTTTCCTCATATGCATGTCTGACTTTTGCTGCTATTATATGTACATGTTCGATGGTGCTGTAGTTTTCCTGAAAGACGAACTGATGGATCGGTATAAACTTTTGTTTAAAAATTTTAGGTGTTCATTTTTGAATGACCATTTTTTCAACTACTTTAGAAACTATAGGTAACAAGCTGATAGGTCGATATAGAATCAATAATGGTCAATAATAAAAATTTTATTGGAACCTGGTTTTCCAATCATTATGATGCTAGATGATTTCAACGGAGATTGAAATTTTTACAAATTATTAACGTAATCAATGTCTATTATCTACAGCTAGGATACTTAATATATTTTTCTGCTGCAAAAATATTTATTTATACTTTCGTATCTTTATACTGCAACTGGTTTTAATATTTGATAGTAAGTGTAGCAAAACTCTACTTAACATAAAACAGTTAGGATGTCCATCCTATAGTTTTGATAATTTAAAAAGTAAAAAGGATGATAACTAACATAATATTATTTATATTGTTTCATATTGGTGCATTTTAAAATTATTTAAACAAACAAAAAATTTAACATGAAAGAAGATGGCATTATTATTAAAAATATTTACTTATTCCAATGAAAAACATAACTGCAAAAGAATCAGAGGTCTCTTTAGCTTCTAAAATACTTTTTGTTAAAATGTGTTTTTGCAATATAAAATACAAATTTTAACAAATTCAAAATATTTTTTGATGCCGAGCCTATTAACTATTTTTTTATTTTCAATTATTTTTTTATTTTCTTATTAACTATATAAATTTTTATCTTGCCTTGTAGTTTGTATCCCAGCTTATATCGTAGCTTTGGTTACAAAATCAGTGGCAACAGAAAAACTAAATTTATTATTTTCATGTTTAAATTTTATTGAAATTCAGATATGAACATACTTTTGATATGAACATTTTGAATTCTGGGAACTCTAATTTTTATTAAATATTTGAAATTTTCATTAAATCGAATAAAATATAAATTGAAGGGTATTATGAATTAACGTAACATTAATTATTATAGGATATTGAATTAACAATATAAAGTATTTTTTACATCACATTTCTGTGCGTCATTTCATATCTCTAACTTTCATATTCTCAGATCCTGCTTTATCAGATTGGATCAATTTACAAATCAAATAAACCATTTTGTTTCTTATTGTATCTTATTCAATCATCATTGTGGGACAAGTTTTTTTTTTCGAATTTAATTATGAAACTCATACATTTCTTAATTTTGATCTCAGGAATCCAAATCTGCCATTGGCTTTTTTCTACGATGTGTACTTTTGCTGGAATCATCCGGTACAATATGATACCATCGTAATGCTTTCTTAGAATATGTGGAATACATGAAAAACACAAATTAACAATAAGCTACTGTTTTGGAAAAGTTTTATTCAAAAGTTTGAGCTATGTTACTAAACGTAAATTAAAAAAATAATTAAGTAGCCCTCTGGTGAATTCAAACACCTTATAGCCGAAACGCAAAGGTTTGCCCTTTATGAAATTGTTTACAGCCATGGCGGCCGAAATATAAGCCAAATGTTCTTCACAATGAAAATTTGTTTGGAAGTTTTTCTTTAATACGTCACTTAAGGGACACAATTTCCACATTTTGTCGTTTGAACTGGTAGCAGTTGTTTGAGCGAAGTGAATACAACGCTCAATCTCACGATAACGATCTCTAGACATACTTTTTGCAATCATTTCATTATGCATATCTATATCACGACTCCAATATGAATATTTATTTGGTATGTTATTGTACTCGGAAATAATCATAATACCAATAAAAAATTGTAATACATTTTTGTTTACATTAGGGTTTTTTTGTGTTGTTAAAACACCATAATCATTGGTTTCTTTGCAAATCAGTTGTATAATAATGCATAATCAAAGAATCTTTCAAATAGTTCGTGCGGCTCTGCTGAACAATCTAACTAAGTTGGATTTTGGAAATAATGTTTTTGAACTATAGAATTTAGCACTCGACCATTCAAATTCATCTTTCAAATTTGGTACAGATGATGGACTATTAATATCAGGTCCGTTGTAAGAGCAAGGCTCTATTTCTATGAATTGACCGATTTCAGAGAAATTTTCAATTTCAAGCTCATCTATTTCACTATCGTTAACTCTTCCAGCAAATTCTATTTCAGGTATTTGCATAGAATGGGTTAAACTTTCCTTTGTTAATAGAAGCCTTGCTTGGTATGTTTATTACAACTACCAGTTGAATGGTTGTTCGTAACGAAAGCCAATTCCATTACAAATTTTGCGTTTTGATCCAATACTTAGCTTCAAGCTACACTATGATAAGATAGTGCGTAACTAAACCTTTTTTAAATTTCATAAAACATTATGAAAAAATGTACTGGTAGTTAATAGGTAGAAAATACTCAGTGTTCAGAGCTTTAGAAAGCTTTGAATGCTTTATCATTTTAGGGACTCAAGGTTTCATAAGTGGCAAGAATAGCAAAGTTATAATTTAATCTGGGCACAAAATGAGACACATTCCTTACTACCATATATGACCGATTTCAAAGTCTGTGTAGCTTTATGAAGCTATTCAAAAATAGAATTCTTAGAAAAATATTTGGTCCCAAGCAAACGTCAATCCCTACTGCTGTTTCACTTTCGTCGTCGTACATTTACGACTATTCTGGAAAAAAGCATCTGCTTGTATGCACCAATTCTGTGATTGAATTTAGGTTGGTTAAATTTCTTAATCAGAATATCTGCTTTCTACCGATTTTGTAATTAACTTCAATTCCTTCTTCGGTAATTAATTGGAGCACGTCGGGCTTGTCAGTTTTCATTATATGGACTCAATATGGCTTGTATTTCTGTGTTTGATGACTTGAAGTAGTTTTCTATATTTTTCAATCGACAACCTACCCATTTGTGATTTTTTTCATAATATATTCTCAGCAGGCACCGATAGCTTAACGTTACAAAAGTTTCTAAATTATTTGGTATTTTTAAGTTTATAATTGACGTTTCTGCACAATATCCAATCCAATATTCAATTATTCAATCCATAGTTTTGCTAATGACAGCACCCTGGTGGCATCCTGCGAATTTTTAAGGAAATCTAACGCCACCTCTACCGCAATCAACTCGAAGAGAAACATATTGACTAGATCACTTAATCATGATCTAGCAAAAATAGTCGATTGGGGTAAAGTAAACAGAGTTGAGTTCAACACATCCAAAACTCAAAGCTGTTTTATCTCTTGTAAAAGAGATCAACCCGACCCAACTCTGCGATTTCAAGGAGAAAACCTACAATGGTCCGAAAGTCTAAATATTTTAGGCATGCAGCTAAACCAAAAAATGCTGTGGAATGAGCATATTTTTGATATAGCTAAGAATGCTGCCAAATGTTTGGGTTTTCTTTCCGATGTAAAACTTACTTTTCTCCAAGAGCTCTGTCCAATATCTATAAAGCTTATATCCAACCTAAGATGAAGTTCGGCTGTCCAGATAACCTTACTCCTCTTAATACACGTCGAAACGTTGAGCTCTCTCCCTCTTTTATAGATATCTTGTTGGAAACGACATTTGGTCTAAAACTGGTTTCGGAAATTTTGTTATTGTAAGAACTACTAAAATGTGGAACATGTTTCCATCTCACGTGTTCCTCTCCGATAGAAATGCTCCGTTATACAATTTGCAACTTTTCAAAAAAAACCTCTTTAGGTTTGTCTCCAACTTACCCACCAATTCTCCTCTATCATGCTACTTCCGTCCTAATCGTTTTTCTTCTTACCCATACCTACAATAATTTTGTATAAAGGAATCCTTTCCTATTGTTTGGGTAGCGTGTAAAAAAAAAAAAAGAAAAAAAAATACAAAATACTAACCTAGCACTAAAATCGGGATGATATGTTGATACCAAGTAATAAAATCGGGATGATATGTTTATGTCACGATTGCCAAATACTTTTTTATATTTCCAAAATTAGGATGTAAGGCACAGAGTCTAAGATAGATAAGTTATGATTTAAAAAAATTCTAGGACGTAGTATCATACAATACTAGTGCATAAGTTAGATGGAAAATATCTACATGGAAGATTTACACCTAATCGAAGTCTACAAAAGAAGACAAAAATACCTGGTATATTTCTTCCTTATACAGATTTAAATGAACATCAATGCTTAAATTCAAATTATCAAAAATTTTGTGATGAAAATGCATTCATAATCTAAAAAAAAGTATCCTATAGTGCACAATAATTATACCTTGATGAAAATTTATATTTTTTAAATATTGATATCGACATTTCAGGATTTCAGCTTAAACTTTGATGTATAGTACATTTTTTTACTAGAAAATATAAAATAGAATAATAAAAAAAGACAAGTCCCTTCGGTAAAGTCGAAGTTGAATACCAACAGATTTTTTTTTGTTATTGTTTTGTTACAGATTTGTATTTGGTTTTATTCAACGTACTCTTGAATAGAGTATAAGATGGTATAAGTATAAGTTGTGCTGTGGAATTTTACACCAGAAAAATAATAGAGAAAAATTAAAACCCTGCGAGATAAGCGATAAAAAAAACCAAAAGTATTCTTTTGTGGCTTATCTTCTTCTTCTCTACAATTTAGACTAGTAAATAAAAAGTTTATGATAGTAGAAAAAAATATTAATGTTTTAAGAATCGATAGAATTTATATAGATATAGATTCCTTCTTGGTAATAGTTGGTTTTAGTCATGATTAATTAATTTTTTTTTGGTTGTTATGCATAGTTTTAAACTCAGATCATAACTAAGTATAATAATTAAACAGTCTAGTAATTATCACTTGTTAGCAGCTAAATAATTGTTTATGTTTCTGCGGTGATTAGTTGGAATCTTTAAAAATGTACATTCAAACAATAGCTTCAGTATCTTGTTGTCATTGGCAGGCCATAACAGAATGTGAGCTATGAGGGTTGTTCAGACCCCAAGTTGTGAAAGAGCCTCCATAGATTTCCTAATTTGGTCACAGTAGGTGCGGAAAAATTAATTGCAATATTATTTTGAGTTCAACAATAAATTTATTTTAACCAATGATTTATAAAATATATCAGAAGATTATGTAACGATACAAAAATTATAGTAAAAATTCGCGCGCACGCACATACCGAACTTCAGTCAATTTTTCAATATTTGAATACATTCGAATTCATTCTTTTTGACAACAAAATGGCTTGAAATATTAACGTTATTGCAACAAACTAATTTAATTATGAAGCAAGCAATGCAACACTTGACATCGAAATGGAAAATATTAACAATCTTATTGCAAGGATGAAGATAAAACGTGAAAGTGGGACAGATTACTCTTACGTTTTCAAAAGAGGAGATTGCTGTACTCTTCAAAATGTCAACTGATTTTCTATTAGCTCGTCATATTAAGTCACAGTTTGATGCCGAAGAGCACTATAGACTTAATGTTTTTATATACATATAATTGATTCAGTTATTTCAGACTTGACACTTCGTTTTGAACGCAAATTTTGCCAGACTTTTTGATTTCTTTGGACACTTTCAAACTTTATGAGATGAAGAAAATAAAATCGAGAGCAAAAAATATGCACTCAAAATATCCAAATTAAATTTCAAATGAAATATGTGATGAAATGATATATTTTTAAAAAATATTTTGAAGTAAACTTTGATACAGAATCATCTTCATCTCCAGCGAAGTTGCTGCTAACGTTTTAGAAAAAAAAGCTAATTGCATTGTTTCCCAATATATCAACAGCTTTAAGAATATTATTAATCTACCCGCCTCCATTGCTTCAGTTTCAGTGTGTTGAAAAATGGTTTAAACAGATCTGTAAATGAGCCAAGAACGGTTGAATGGGCTATCAATTTTACATATAAATTCAGACATTGCACAAAATATTGACTTTTCAATGATTATAAAAGATTTTGCTAACACTAAAGCTCAGAAAACCTTATTTGCAAATTATTAATTTCATTTTGTTTAAATAAATCAAAAATAATAAAGAACTTTGTAAATTTGTCTTTTTACACAAACAAAGAGGCCTCATATTTTTTATGGGCCCCCTCATAGCTCTGCAAGGCCATGGTTATTGGTATCAGTCTAAGGAAAACTGAGTAAGTAGCATTTGAATTTCTTGAAATCTGATAACGGTACATTGTGCTTACTTACTTACTTAAGTAGACTATAGATCAAGTAGACACTGGGACTGATTTATCAGTCTTTAATGAGTTTACCAAGGTCCCAGAGCTTATGATTCCAATGTAGGTAATTTTTTAAAATACCTCCAAATCACATGTGCTGAAAATCATCACTGACAGTGATGTTTTGACCAAAATTATGTATGAGAAGCCTTTTTAGTTTGTCTACACGTATATTTTTTTTTGTATGCCTTTACTTTGGGACCCATTTCAATCATTGTATTTTCAGTCTGGGTGGGAGCCTTGAAGACTGAAGGTTGTACTCTAGTAGTTGATATGACCGGAACGTGTTAACTCTCCTTTGTCGGACTATACGTTGCAGTACTAGATTGAAGAAGATAGTGTATCACCTTATCAAAATTCGGTACACAAAATAAAACACAAATGTTATTATCAATAACCACCACATTTCTTGTGTTTTCAAATGACATTTTTTGAGAACCGTGTATCGTACTTCCATAATTAATTACTTAGTTTTTAACCAGATATTGATAATTAAAAAAAAAAAATAAAAATTCAATAAACCAAAAACAAATTTCTAAAAAATTTGAAATATTGAGAATACTAGTAATATATAAGTCACAAAAACGATTTATCGAATTAATTATCGAATTGCTGTATTAAATCTAGATTATTTTAATATTATTATATAATATATTTTTCGCCCTATGCCCTACGGATGGGATTACAGAACTATGATTATGAGCATAAAAACGCCAATCTCCAACATGCTAGAATATAACTCCTTGCGAGAGAAGGCGTCGCAGAATCAAGATTTATGGCACACAAGACAGGTTAACCTGGATATAAAAAAAATATAATTGTCACTACACCCTTAATAGAGTAAATGGAAAGAGAAGAAGAATACATATTATCTACATACATATTTAAGAATTGCTTAGAGTAAATGGAACTAACAACAAAAAATACTTTTATCTCAACTTCTTGCTGCATTACATTTTATGACATCTCCAGCATATTTAAAAACAAGCAAATATACTCAAAGAGACTCTGTAAAATACCATTTGAAATCCACAGGAAAAGTGTATCACATAACGAACTTATAATGTAATAATTTATTAAATGAGTAAAAATGTTGTTAACGGGCTGGGGAAAATAGCCAGCCAATATTTGTATATAGCCAAAACTTATTCGATAAAGTATAAGTCACAGCGCTATTGCATTTTAAATAAATTAATATGAAGCTCCGACAAACAAAAACCTACTGATCATATTTTTGTTTGTATCTATTACATTTTTCCATTTAACCTTTCCTCTGTGCATTGGAGTCAAATTGACCCCAATCGTTTTTAAAATAAAAAAAAAATTATTTTGCTTCAATTAAGTCATTCAACCAGTCTTTGAAAGCCTCAATTAGTATTTTCTAAACACAAAATAAAAAAACAGGATCAAATTCGATTGTATATCAAGTAGTTATTCCTGTTTAAAGAAAACTATACGCATATCTGTGGACAGGGTCAAGAAGACCCCACATTTACTTCATGTATTTTCATAATATACAGGCAGAATTCTTTATTCCGAAAATTATCTTTATTTTAATTATTTAGAGCCACGTTCAACTGCATTGTTATGCATTGAGTTTATTTCATTGTTTATCTGAACCATACGTCAACAAAGAGCGAACTATAACCAAGGATAACTTCTTCACAAGTTGTGTATTGGCTGAACAGCTATTAAGAAAAAAAATAACAATAACTGAGACAATTCATTCAAATAAACCTGATCTGCCAAAAGGATTTACCAGCAAGCCAGAAATCAAGAAAAGAGATGTGATTTCTTCAGACTTTTGTTTTGAGAAGGATCTTACGTTGGTAAGCTACATTCCAAAGAGAAATAAGAACGTCTTGTTACTATCAATTTTGACTCTGGTTCAAATAAACCCAACATCCGTTTGGATTGCAATTTAACCAAAAACGGAGTTGATGCACTAGACAAAATGTGAAAATGTGCAAAAGGAAGACTAAACGATGTCCAATGGTCTTATTTTTTAATATGATCGACATCGCTGGTGTTGCAGCGTTTAATTTGTATAAAATTGCAAACCCTCAACTATTCAACCAACCGAAATCATCTCAACGTAAATTATTCTTGAAGGAGTTGAATATACAACTGGTGCAAAAAAATATATTAAATCGTCTATCCAACCCTAGAGCAATGAAGAAAAATATTAAAATCGCCATGGAGAAGATAGAGCATAAAGTAGTGAGCCTATGATGCGTTGAAACAGATGAATAAATAGCTATGAATACAGCCAGTAAACGTCAACGGTGTCATATTTGTCATCGATCTGCTGATGTTTAAGCACGAACATTATGTTGCATTTGTAAAGAAGCATCTTGTGCAGCACATTCAAAAATCATCTGTATAATTTGCATCAACGAAGAAATGATAGATTTCTACCAAGAAGAAATATTGAGGTTCCAACATCGGATCTCCTTTAAGCTTAGGATACTTTTCTTGATTTTTGTTGTGATTAAATTGAATTTTGCACTTAAGTTTTGTTTAGTTTTATCTTAATTATATTTCTTTTGCTTCATTTTGTAAAACAAATCGAGATTAAAAAAAAAGTTGAAAATAATTTAAAATTTTTTATATAAAATATATGAAAATACATATGGGGTCAGATAGATCCCAGTGCAAAAACTACGATAAAAAAAAACATGCACAGAGGAAAGGTTAAATGCGTAAAAATGTAAACAGGGTGGGGAAAAGAACCAGTCAATATTTTTATATTAATAGGCAAAATTTATATTAGAGAAACCCTTACACTTTAATACCGTTGCCTAGGATGACTACGCGATAAATTATAATTCACAGCGCCATTGCATTTTAAATAAGTTAATATGAATCTCCAACAAACAACCACCTACTGGTCGTATTTTCATCTGTATTCATTATACTTTTCCGTTTAAAATTGCACATCTGGGCTCCAGTCGAGCGACATTATTTCGTTACTTATTCTTGGAAAGAATAATTTTTAAACTCTGTTAAAAGTATCTTTAAATTCATTGAAAGAACAAAGATCAAATTGTACATTTGTTCATTTTAATGATGTATGTATAAAAATCCTATAACGAAAATATTTCAACAAATTACAAATCAAGTAATTTGCAAAATCTACTTAATAGACGGTGGTATCAACTTTCTTCAAACAATTCTCTAGAATTATTTTTATTTTAAATTTATTTTGTTTTTATTCATTTTCTGTGTTTGTTTTTACTGAATAATTCTTGATTTATTAGTTGTTGGTTTTGTTTTTATTCTTATTTTTAAGATTTTTTTTTTGTTAATGTTTTTTAATTTTTATTTTTACTTCCCTCACATTTTTCTTCAGTTTTTTTTTTTGTTTTTGCAAAATAAACGTACATAAACAAATCTCCTACAGCAATCGATGTCATAAGAACAACAAAAACAACAACAACAACAACAGTATCATAATATAAAACAGTAGGGAAAACAAAAAAATATAATTTTTTTTTTTAAGGATAACTTTCACATCCCTTAAATTACTTTTATATGTATGTGTGTAGTTTGTAGGCAATCAAAAACAGAATTTTTTTTCGAATATCCTAAATAATGACGCAGTGATTTTGAAAACCAAAAAAAAAGAAAAATTAAATAAAAAAACAAAATCATAAAATTCCAGAATGCTCAACGATTTAAATTAATCGGAAATATTTTTGCAAACTTCCTTGTAGTGATTTGATGCCGAATTCTAAAATTAAAATTCAGAGTACAGTAAATGTCAAAAGAATATGAGAAAATATTAATTTTACAGCTATCGTCATTAATTAAATTGAAATTGTTATGATAACGAACGTATCCGTTACGGTGAACTTGATCAAGAAAATTATTAACGTGTTCTTTTCATCTAAGCTTTGTGTCAAGCATCATAGTAAGATATTTTGCAGAATTTTGAGATGGTATGATGACATTGTTTAATTTTATTGGAATGTGTGACTCAACTTTTTTATTTGTAAAGTTAACGTGTGTGGATTTTGCTTCATAAGTTTAATTCTCGACCTTTTGTACCAAATAGAGATTTTGTTAGTGGCTTGTTGCAATTTATTTGTAGCTTCATATATATTTTTACCGACTGCTAATATAGTCGAGTGATTTGCGAAAGTAGCTACCGTAGCATTTTCTATCTCTGGAATATCACTAATGTATGGTAAATATAGTATTATACTACCTTGCCCATTATACTAGCCCATATACTACCCATTATACTACCTTGTGGTACTCCTGCTTTAATATTTTGTAGAGCAGAGTAATCTTCATCTTGTTTAATTTGAAATAATTGCTTTCATAAATATGACGAGATCACTTCGACATATGTTTCAGGGAGCAAGCGACGTATCAAAAACTTGCTCCACATCAACCTCCTCTGTTAATAATAATTTCGTTTTACCAATTTTATGATGTTCTTAAATTATATGCTAAGCCATTATTGACCTAAAATTAGTAGTACTTGCATCTTTTTCTTGCTAATTCGGCTTCTCTTAAATGTCTTAGAATTTCACTGTATCATTAGTATTTTTGAATAGGTGCACTTATAAAGTAGAACAGGACAGGACATGATGACATGATATTTTGTGCCGGTAACTGCTTCCATATTATTTGTATCTTTTGCTGATCCAAGTGTAGCTATTACTTATTTGTTGACTTCTGTTACCAATTTAAAATTATAACTTTTAAACTTTTGAATTTTTTTAAATTTCGAAGTGAAGTTGAATGCATCATGTAAGTCCCTCTATCCTTTTCTATGTTCTTATTTTGTTTGAATAAGCTGTTATTTAATTCGGTACCATGCACTTTTTCTTTATTATTAAATTCAAGATATCTTCATTATAACAATTTTTTTTGGTGTGTATTTTACGTTACAAAGTTAGCCTCTGATAATGATACAGCTTTTAATCTATCGACATTTTCTATCCATGAGGCTGGTTTGATGATGATGGGTTTGGTGCACTGATGAAGAAAGTATACGCTTGTTTGCGAAATATCGATATTTGCTATAAAATATTAAAATACTTCTTAGTGTAAGGAAAAATTGGCAAGAATTAAATTATTTATACAGATTTAGGTTTAGCGTAAAAAAAATAAAAAGTGAAGATGCATTGTTCCTGATATCATCTACCGAAATTGAAGTTTAGTTTATTAATTTTCAACACTTTAAACAAACACCTTTCCACCCAGACCATTAGAAAATTTTATTTTTCCCTTACATTACAATACGTGGATTGAAAATTTACTTTCAAGCAGTTCAATACAAGTTGTATTGTAGCAATGCTTGTGTCTCTCAAGGTCCGGTTCTTTATCCCAAATTATTAGCTATTTATAATATTTATAAATGATCTCCTATATTCACGACTTCAAATCAAATTCACATCTTTTCTGATGATAATATTCTTGAGTCCTAGAGTTTTTTTAAAAAAGCTGC
Organism: Argyra leucocephala; assembly: GCA_963942445.1. Taxonomy (NCBI): domain Eukaryota; kingdom Metazoa; phylum Arthropoda; class Insecta; order Diptera; family Dolichopodidae; genus Argyra; species Argyra leucocephala. The sequence goes on along the minus strand of OZ012681.1, from coordinate 64,415,346 downwards.
AAAAGTGAGTCATACTTCATTTAATAGAAAAAGAAATAAAATTCTTTGTTCTGTAAACAGTGATTTTGAAAAAATACAAGACTGGGGAAGTGTAAATACGGTAAAATTTAATGCTTAGAAAACATAGAGATGAAATTCATTAATACAAGATAGACATCCTATTCGAAAATATAAATATTGAAAACTTGGAAACTACAAGAGTTTTTGGAATGGAAATAAACAGCAAACGTTCGTGGCACGGTCAAATTTTTCTGTCCCGAAGAATGCTGCGAAATGATTAGGATTCTTAAGCAGAAGTATAACGTTTTTAACATATTCCAACCTCCTATTTAGTATACATTCGACCACGACTTAAATAGAATTTTCCGACTTGGGGCTATGGCCTAGATAAAGTACAAAAGCGAGGCCTCAAATTTATCGATGATAGAGATTAATATTACTAAATCATCTCAGTAATGTAGAAGTAGCCAAATTTTTTTATAAAATTTTTATAAATTTTTTATAAAGGATTGGTCTGACGAAATAAACAGTATTATGTTCAAAATACAATCATTCTAGCGGAATACTGATTAAAAATGAAATATATTGGCTTCTATTTTACATTATATAAATTATAGTCATTTTCCTTCTTATTTATTATTATTTACCTTAAATTATTATATTTACATTTTTTACTATCATCAAACATCTTGAAGTTCTGCTTCACTGGAACGTCGTTGTTCGTGTTTTAATGCATGTTTCTTGATATAATCCGTGACTGTTTCAATGTGCAAGTCACGATGAAGATCTGCCCCACGGTGCCATGTTGAATTAACCATACCACAGAATACTTCATTTAGAAATTTTTTGATAATATAGTCCCATTGGACGCCGGACGTTAAAGCAGATTTTAGTATCAAATCAGAATTTCATTCTAAACTTATAAATCTGAATTACGCCCAAGAACAGTAGAACTTATTGAATTTAATATTCAGCTTTTTCTCCTTCTTTTTGATGTGCTTGTTTCTACATAATTCTATAGCGTCAGTCCCAAATACCTTACTGTATTTACAGTACTATTTTGTTGTTGTTTCAGACGACAGTGATTATAGCCATCTTCTTATATGTAAAATTAATATTTGTTTGATTTGCAATATTTTGTATACGTCATCGTTGGGTTCATAATCCTATGATAATATGCATTTCATTTTGTAGTAGGAGTAAAAATCTAGGTTTGACAGAAATTAGCAAAAACATGTTTTACTAATATATTTAGATAAACAAATCCAATTTCATTCTGCATATTATTTATTATTTCTTTTTTATTGCCCCTTAAAATCCTCATGTTGTTCCTATTTTTCATTTTATTCAGAACTTTTTATTTATAAATTTTAAAGCTAATTAAGTCATCAGAAACACAAACTGATGGAGTTCGACAAATTCTTTGTTGTGTATGTGGAATTAAAATTGAGCCAAATTCAATTAATCTGTGTGTTACGTGCTTTCGAAATCATAAAAGATATTACTGTAAATGTTCCCAGATCCGCTATTATTCAATTTTGTCGAAATTGTGAAAGATATTTTCAACCACTAGGCGAATGGGTTCAGTGCGGATCGGGATATCGTGAGCCCTTTGTATAAAACGTCTTAAGGGATTGAAAACTTTAAAATTAGTTGATGCTGGTTTTATTTGGGCAGAGCCCAATTCAAATCGGATTAAAGTCAAATTACCAGTAAATAGTGAAGTAATAAATGATACAATCTTACAACAGGTTTTTGTTTTTGAATTTCTATTTCGAATCATATTGTGAGACGATTGTCATCGTAGCCAAGCTTTTTGGAAATTTTTGGAAATATTTAGTTCAAGTTCGTTAACTGTTCTGATAATAAGAAAACGTTATTATTATTTATAGCAACTGATACTAAGCCGAAAAGCACATGAAAATATTCTTGGTGTAAAATCACAAATGGATATTGAAATAATTTATGAAGAGGATCGTAAATATTTCCCAGCTCTACTTTTTCTAACAAACATGTCCTTAGTGATGCATGGCTTGTTAAATCGTGAATTGAGATTAAACAGTAGCAAAGTTCATACTAAAACATATTTAAGTCATATTCTAAAAATTGGAGATACTGTTGTGGGATATGATGTTCAAGATGCAAACATCAATAATGATAAATTCGATAAATTAAACAAAGATAATTATATAATTTTATTCAAAAAAAGTTATGTAGATCGTGAAAAAAGAAAAAGTTCCAAAAATTGGAAACTGAAATATTTATGAAATGATGAAAAACACAAAAATATATTTTTCTTCAGAATTTTTTGAAGATTTGGAAGAAGGTGTTGAGTTACAACAGAATGTTAATATTTATAAAGATCAATCAAAACCAATAGCATAAGATGAGTTTGATGATTCAAGTAATAACCTTCCAAGAATAACATTAGCTGAAATGTTAGATGATTTGCATTTAGATGATGACACAATGGGCGATCATATATTATAAAGAGTATATTATATACTTTTGTATTACATTTACATATACCGGTTGTTCCAGGCATGCGTTTAAGCTTTTTAAGAGGGGAAATAGCCGTTATTTAAAAATTAAATAAGAAATTGATTAACTAAATCGTGGGTGCTCTATCGATTGGTGCTATTTTCAACTTCCGGGAAGGACCGGAAAAGGGTTTTTTAAGACCAAAAATCGCCGAAATTCGAAGTACGACAAGGAGAGGCGCTTTCAGCTTTGTTATTTATGTCTTAGAACAAGCCACAGAGGAAATTGATAAAGGCCGTAATATATTCACAAAATCCTTCCAAATTATGGCCTACGCTGACGATATAGCAATTGTAGCTAAAAATTATAGGAAAATGGCAAAAAAATTTATTATACTAGAACAAAAGACAAGACAAGTTGGTCTGGAAATTAACGAAAACAAGACAAAGCCGAAATCGAGATTTGAAAATGGGAAGGGGTACTTTTTTATGCAAATTCGGAGTGAGTTTTTTTTTTAAATTTGAAAATAACGGCTCCTTTCCCTCTTAAAAAGCTGATACGCATGCTCTGGATCACCCGGTATATTAAATGTAAAATTTAAAAACAAAGTGGCGTTTCCGATATGTCAAGTAGTGTTGTAGTGTATCAATCGTAGTGTAGTCTGCACTACATTTAGCCATGAAACATACCTCTTGTATATATAGAAGGTAAAGTATTGGACCAATAACAAAATATTTCTTTTATTTCTAAATATTCTTTGGCATAACGTACGTGAAAGAATCTGTTGGCCTTGTATGATTTTAGTTTTTCATAAAATGACCTCGGTGGTAAATCACGGATGGTAGTATCAATTCAAGACCTTTGTGTAATACTTTATCGACTTTCTGAGGAGAAAATTGCTAAGTCACATAAAAATATCTCTCACGTCAATAATAATGAATAATATTTTTTCCAATTAAAATCTTTTGAATAATGCTTCTCCAAACTTAAATGTCAATTAATGTACTCTCATCTATTTTTAAAACTTGTTTTTATTTAGTTATTTATTTTTGTTTCTCTTTTTTTTTATTATTTCAGACAAAATTATTTATAGCGGGTATTTAGCGTTTTTAAAAGCAAAGTGAAACCATGAAATATTATTTTACATATTGTCGTTTATTTACACACACACACCACAATACAAAAATGAAACAACGAAAAAATATAATATGTACGCATATAATTATAACATGAGTGTGTGTATGAATGTGTAGGAACTGTTTGTTTTAAAATAAAGAATCGACTCAATAAATCATAAAATGCGCAAACCGATAAACATGTCAAACACTTAAAATTGCCATTTTGAAGCAATAAAGTTTGTCCTGTGATACCATTTACAAAAAAAAAAAATATGATGGAATAATAGAGAGAGACAGAGAGAGGAGAAATCAAGAAATATGGTGGCGCTGGTATGTTTTGTTTTTATTTTGTGCTTTCCTTGTTATGGTTTTAATGTTTTTGATTTGTTTAAGGAGTTTTCAAAAAACAAAATAGAAAATTATAAAGGATACTAATAACTTGATAGTCCTATCAAACACATAAAATGTAATATATTTTAAAACTGCTTATGGCATATAAGGATAATAAAAATTCTACCAACCAGGTATGTTGTATTCCTATAAAAATTGATTTTAAGTTTAAAATAATAAAATGGTTTTGATATTTTTTTGTAAAGTGGTATTTGGATGGTAATGTTTTTAGTTACAGAGCATCACTATGAGTTTACATCTACCATTATAGTGCATTGAATATTATTATTAATTTGGAAGGGGTTATAAAATAATTATTTTTTTAATTATTTTCTTCTCGCAAAAAATACATTTGAACATCACCATAGATATGACAAACCTTGTCGGCACAGGGTGTGCTTGATAAATAATGTCTTATTTATTGTGTAGGTGATTTTTATTATATGTAACATCAATCGATTGAATAGTGATGTTTCTATTCACAAAAAAAAAATTAAAAGTGTTTTTGTTGTAATGATATTTTTTATTCTATAGTCAAATCAGATTTAGAAATCTGAGAGTTGTTTAATTTTTTATTGTAACGTTGTTCCAATTCACGCTAAGTTTGTTGACAAAACTTCTGTACCATAGATCAAAAATGGAGTTTTCTTCGATTTTTATTTTCACAATATCAATAATCGTTTAAAATTTGAAAAATAGTATAATTTTATTGTTAACTAGCGAAGTAATCTGACGTTGTTCGGTAGGATCCGTATAAAATTTACTTTAAAAAGTTTTATTTAATGTATATTTTTTGTTATGTTTCGAAAGACAGGGCGTTATGCCCGAAGGACAACAAGAGCTCCAGCCGCATGTGCTTCTTTGATAGTGTATGAATCAAACCCATTAAAACCCACCTATTTTTTTCCGTATAGTATATATTTTAACATTTATTATTAGATTTAACATCTCAAGATGATAATCAAGATTTCTGAGCAGACTTTTTTTTTTTAAACACTTTTTTCACTATCTTTGTAAACCGATGCGCTTGATGAATTGTAGAACTCGAAATCATGCATTAAATATTTGTTTGTAGCTTTAACAAAGTAACCTGGTACTTCTCGAATAATTTTTCCATTGATGAGATTGTAACCTGATGCTTTTTTGACGCTAAGGTAGCCCCTACACATTTGTTTAGTTTCTATTAGAGTGATATGCGAAATTTCCGCTTCATCTATTTTAATTTCGAGAGTTATATTTTCATTAGCAAGATTTTGTGTTTGGTGCTGTGAAGACCTCTGCCTGTGAAGACCTGCTTTTCCATTAAGAACCATGATCACTGGTCAGACGATAGATCATCATTGCTCACCGCATATGTTTGATTTCTATTTATTCCCTTTGTTATAAAAAAAATCAATCAAATCAGGTATTTTTGCTGGGTCAGTGGGCCAATAGATTGCGGCACCGAAAAAAAAAAATTGTTTTATATCTTAGCAGTTTAACAAAATAATATGTATTTGTTTAATACAAAGCCCCCAAAGAGCTATTCCGTGCCAGACGAACAATTTAAATTAAATATCTTAGCAGTTTGAAAAAAAAAATGATTTCTAAAAAATATTCTAGAAGGTACATAATAAATATTCAAAAATATGCTGGGTAGAAGACCGGTTTGATTTTTTTTTACTTTAATAGCATCAGTATGCATTCGTTAACACTCCTTGGGTATATTGAATTGACGATAAGAATATTAACATCATATGTTACGCAGACGACGCTGTACTACTCCCAGAGAATGAAGATGATCTACAAATATTATTATTCAGATTTAGTGAAACTGTTAAATTCTACAACATGGATGTAAAGATGTAAAAAATGGATAACATTAGATGTAAAATATACATTAACAATAAAATTATCATATAAACGTTAAAAGATATGAAACTTAACAACGCAATCACGGAGGCATAAGACATTTAAGATAATATTTTCCGCTGGAGTTAAAAATAAATGGAATCAGAATAGAAACTGGACCACCAAAACCACCAAAGTAGACCACCAAAATAGAATGCTTGATGCTGAAGGTCGACTGGCGGTGGTAGTAATGAATGGTCAAATCAGGTTAATACCAATAACAACGAGAAAAACTCCCTAAAAAATAATATTAACGCTGGACGCCGTCTTCATCACAAAATGGAATAAAAGATATGTTGAAAAAACAGACATTAAATTCCTAATTTAAAGAGAAGAGGAAATTTGTACGTGCATTTACAGTTTTTAAGTTTTTCTTTTTGGTTTTGCTATCAACCAGCAGTCAATTACCTTTTCAAGATACCTATCGTTTTCAAAGCGGTGAAAGTGGTCAAAGTTTGTCTATATGAGGTTTTAAGATTATAATTAAAGCATTGTCTTGAAATCTTTTGCATACTTGGTTTTGTTGACAGATAAATGCACAGATCACGTGTTCGACAAAATAGTGAAATGTGAGTCTAAGACCATCAATATTTAATTGCCACTGTCAACCCAAACATATTTTTTTTGTGTAAAGTTCCAAATTTATCTTGGGAAGTGTTATCTTAGGACATACCAGCAAAAATTAAGACGAAGCAGTTGGTCTCATAGTGATCTCATATCACGAGATCAGGCCAATGTTAGAACATTAGAGCTTCTAAAATGTAAAGTTATTCTAGATAAAAAGAATATGAAAAAATAAAATATTTTTGTCAGTACCAAGTCACTACCAAAGAACTTCGTTACTTGAGGTTAGCTTATAGGTCTATCCATCTATCTAGCTCTTGAGGTCTATTCTATCAAGTTCTTTTTATCATAACAAACAAATAATTATTGTCCAGTACGTTTTTTTATATTTCCATGACTATAGAATGAACACCATAACTACTTAATTGCGTGGTAAAAAAGAACGGTTAAGTTCGTACTCACATCTTTATATATATACAAAAATGAATTTCTATATATATTTCCAACAGAAATCTTCCGAAATGCTTCAAGGAATTTCAACCAATCGTAATAATATATTGAACATATCCACTAGTTCGTCCAAAGAACTGCGACAGGCCAACACGGTTTTTGAGTTGATGTCTGAGGCTTCTTTTTTTGCCATCACCTCCGTCTGAAATACACTACAATGTTTTGGTAGACAAATTTAATGCGTAAATATAGACTTATTATAATTAATTTATATTTTCTAGTGAAGAGGCCTACATCAGTCTTTTGTAGATTTGCTGATAGTCAAAAGCTTGTAGTCCATTTAGCTAGCTCATTTAAAGCGTTCTGCATAAGGTCTTTTAGTGTTCTTAGATACTTTCCAGAATTACTCTGTAGCCTGCCCCTTCTAGTATTAGTAGTAATTCATTTCACTAAGTTCAAACCTTCTTTCGTAAGCAGCACCGAGCTTAACATTGATAACCCTGCTTGTAAGCATATTGTTAACAAGTGCTACTAGTGCGGATTCTACTTCATGATTCGACAGTGCACTTGTGATTGCCTTAACGTTGACATTGTTAAAGGCTCCTTCTATGTCCATAAACGCAACTAGAGTGTATTCTTTTAAAGAGTAGCTCGGTATCGCTGAATTAGTAGATAGTATTTTATGCAGTCTTGAAGCTTTTCGTAGGTTTCTTCTATGTTCCTACAGAAGATTCTCCATAAACTCTTTTTGGTCTTTTGTAGTGCAGTTTTGTACGCTTTAAGCGAATCTTTATACAGTTTTCAGTCTTGAGCGTCTCTAACTATTGGCACATGTAACTTTTGGCACATCAATACAATCTTAAAAACCAAAGGTGTTACAGACCCGAAAATTTGTGTTCTAGTACTTTTTCAAAAAATAATAAATATGTCTTTTACCGTTTTCCAAAATTGGGGTACCAAAAATTAATATGGTAACTACTTATATATTATATAGCATGTTTTATATTATTACAATATAAGTAAGAATTTAGTATTTAATTGTTAAAGAATACGAATTGATTTATTAAGCTAATCAATCAGGCTGTGATGCGAAATAGTTATCATAACCGATACGTTGTCGTAGAGTTGGTTTTGGTGGGGGCGAGTTATCCCACACTATGACAAATTTAATGCTTGTAGTGTTTGTATTGGTAACATGAAAATATAAGACTGGATTTTGTTATTTCATCAGTTCAATTTATACAACTACATACAGCCGCCAACTAATAGTTTGGTTAATAAAAAAAGTAGGATCAAATGATATTAAAATTTAAAACAAAGAGAAAAATCTGAAAATTTCCATTTTGGTCAGGGAACGCAGGGTACCTCTATTACTATACTCTGAAACAGACTCTAAAACTCCTTCTTCATCTTCTATTGTATTAGATTTTGGATTGTTTAATTCTATAGTTAAACCTCTTATGATGTGTACATCCAACCAGCAATAAAATATGTTCATGGTCATTGTTATTGACGGAATCTTATATTTTGCGATTCTTATTTTTTTTTGTTTTTGTTATGTTTGTTTTCACTCATCATCAAACAATTCACTTTGATCGTCTCAAAATTGCAAAATATTTTTAACATCCCTATTAATTTCAATTATTATTTTTTGTCATTTTATTCTTTCTGTTTTGTATTAATTTTTCACAATTAAAACTCACTATGAATTCCATTTGTGCTCATTTGATTTTTTTGGAAAGAATTCCTTTCAATTACAACAATTCCAAAATAAAAAAAAAAATTTAAATCGACAAGCATTTGGCACGTTTTAAATTTTTCTTTTATTTTTTTTTTTTGCAATGATTTTTGCAACCATTGAAAATTCAAATTCGTTCTTTTAACAAACGTGCATTTCAATTGGGCTCTTTAGTCCACTTAACAAAAACAGAAAAACAAACAAAAATACAAACATAAATAAAAATTAACAAAAAAAATATATATAAAGGATGTGATGTGATGCTGTTGTTGTTATTGTTGTTATTGCTGCTACTGTTAATAAACAAAAATGCTCATCCTTTTGATCTTTCCTTCTCCTTTTTTTTTGCATTTAATTTCATTTTTTTTTCGTTGTTTTATATAATTTTTTTTATACAATTTTCTGCTCTCCTAATTGAAAATTAGGAGCGCACAGAAAGAAAAACAAAAATTAAAAACAAAAAAAAATCAACCTGATTTTATTTTTCTACTCTACTCTGTTTAATAACCGTCACGTAAGGATTTAAAAATTGTTTTCACTAGTTAACTGTATATTATTTTCATGTTTTTTTATTTTTTTTATTTTTCATTTTCTTCTTGTTTTATTCGTCTTTGTTAGATTCTCGCCTTTCTACACCCTAATCAAGCTTGATTGATTACGTGTTATCAGAACTTAGTCAATCAACGAAAAAGAATTGAATTTTTTTTATTTGTTTTTTTTTTTTTTTTTTTTGTATTTTTGTTTATGCGAATTTTCGAATATTCGACTTTGAAAAGTCGTGACTGCGATCCTTTAAAGGCTTTTCTTTTATTTGGTTTTTTTTCTTGTCTTTTACTAAAAACTCTGTCTTTTTTTTTTTGCTGAAAAACGCACCCAATTTCATCAATCGGTTATATTCGAAAATTAAACTAAATTGATGATAATAGTGTTGATTATGACAATAATGTTGAAAATGATTATGTTATCATGGAAATTTTTTAGTTTGATGAAAAGTGTTTTGGTAAAAAAAAAAAACAAAAATAAAAAAATAGAAAAAATTATTTCCTTTTATTTTCTTCAAACCAATTTAGTAAGTTTTGTTTTTGTTTTTTGTTTTTTTTTTTTATTATCATTTTTTCGTGTTGTATTCTTCTTTTAACTACAACTTCTTTTTGTAGGGGTTGATTTGTTGGTAATTAAAGTGAAAAACAAGAACTGCACGCTTTTCGTTAAAAAAGAATTCCGCTCCAAAAAACTTTTAAAGATTTTTTTTTTTTTTTTTATTATTGTAATAAAGAGATAGTGAGGTTATGATGGAAAGTTGATGTAGAAAAAACTGTTGAGAACCATGACGACTTTTTTGGAAAAATCAAATATATTGTGTAATGTATAATATTGTATGTATTTGAAATGTAGTTATGTATATTGATATTGTATTCACATTAAAAAAAAAAGAGTGAGAGAAAAAAAAAGATGATTTCAATGCAACTTAAAATTTCAATTGAGTGTTGTTGAGGTATGTATAATGTAAAACGATTCTTTGATTTTTGATCCGTGATGGAATCCGTTAGCAATAGTTTTTAAATTTTAAATGTTTTATAATGTAGTAGGTATTATATATACAAGGTATATTTTGAAAAATGTTTTTATGATATTGACCTATTTCGAGGACATATTATTTATTATGTTTGACAGTATTAAGTATTATTTACAGTGTTATAACACTGAAAATACGTTTTGTCCTACAACAATCTTTCTTCTTATTTTTTTGAAAATTTAACCATACAACACATACTACTAGACTGCCAGTACTGGCAATACAATCAAATAACAAAAGAAACACTACAAATAAACAATGATAAAGACATACGCACTATACGAGACAGCCTAACGAACCAAGGAATATGGAATGACATATATAACTACAAAATATTAGACTGGAGGTGTATAATAACACCAAATAATTTTTTATTTAACAACATAACTCAAAAATAGAGTTTAAAATAGATTAAATTAACCAGTAGCACTTAAATTTAATATTTGAAATATTTTGTTTTGGATTTTATTTTTTTTTTTCCTTTTTCTATTTTAAATTTCTATCATAGAATTTATTATTTAATATGAAATTTTCTAATTATTAATATTTTTGTAGATTAATGATAAAATAACATAACATTAGGATTACGTAAAGTTTTTTTTTTTTTTTGTTTTTTAAGTTAAGCCAAACACTAGGTTTCAAACGATACCTTTATACACGAATGTATAGCTTGGACTAATTGAGGATTGTAGAAAGAAAATAATCCCTTTCATCAATAGGGACATTTTGAATAAATTTATTAATATTACTTTTGAACTTTTGTAGATTGTACGTAGGTATATTTTTGCATTGGGGAAACACGTTTGTTGGAATATGGTTCCACATTTGAGAAAATTTTACTACAAACGAATTCCCATAGCCAGTTTTGAGCCACCTTGGAATTTGCACTGAGTAGGGGTGGGCACTTGATGCCTCTCTTGTTCCTCGGCGGAAATGTTTGAGAGGTGGCATTAGGCTTTTTATTTCATCTGAACAAGTGCCTAAATCTACGAGATATCTATAAAATAGGGAAAGTGCTTCAATAACACGACGATTTTCAAGTGATACAAGGGAGGCTGTCACATTAGGGTTGTCAATAAGACGAATGGCACGCTTTTGAACTTTGTCAAGAAAATTTAGTGCGGTTCGTGATGCACCGGCCCATATATGTGAATTGTATTCCAACTTGGGTCGTATGTATGATTTATAGATATTTATCATGTCCTGGGGAGAAAAATACGTTTTGCAGCGACTCAAAAAACCCAAACATCTCGCGGCATTTTTAGCAATGTCAAAGATATGGTCATTCCATAACATTTTATTGTTGACCTTCATGCCCAGGATATTCAAGTGTTCAGTTCGCTGAATACGCACACCCCCGAATAATAGGTTAAATGGGGAAGTTTTGCGCGAGACTAGACAGCTTTGAGTTTTGGAGGTATTGAACTCAACTCTATTACTTTTCCCCCAGTTGAAAATAATGGCTAGGTCCTGGTTGAGCGTGCTGACCATGATGCTACGTTTAGTATCAGTAACTGGTATTGTAGCATGTGATTTCCGAAGAAAATCGAAGGATGCTACTAGAGTGCTGTTGTCTGCAAAACTATGGATAAGATTGAAAGTTGATTGGAGAAGATCATTGATAAATATCAAAAAGAGAGTAGGTGAGAGAACTGATCCTTAAGGAACACCAGCGTTAATATGATTTTTGTCGGATATGAATCCGTCAATTAAGACACGAATCGAACGATTCGAGAGGAAATTTCCAATCCATTTTATGAAAACAGAACCCAGGCCTATAGCTTGGCATTTGGATAAAAGAGTGCAGTGCCAGACTCGATCAAAGGCTTTTGAAATATCCAGAGCTACAGCAGTAGATTCGCCAGAGTTGTGAATGCTAATGTTGAGCTTCTCGCTAAGGCAAGTCATTAGATCGCCAGTGGAGCGTTGTGATCTAAAACCGTATTGCCTATCACTAATGATACCTTTGCATTCAAGATACTTCATTAGCTTTAGTTGGTAATGATCTCCATTACTTTGGAGAGGATCGACGTTATGGCTATAGGTCTGTAGTTGGAGGGATCGCTTTTGTCACCTTTTTTGGGAATAGGATTAACATGCGCAATTTTCCATTGAGTTGGATATTTACCAGTGGAGTATGATAAATGAAAGAGATTGCGCAGCGGTTTAGAAATGGCGAGGGCAATGTGTCTCAGGACCATAGCTGGAATCCCATCAGGACCGGTCGACTTCCTTATATCAATTCATAAGAACTTTCACAACAGTGCGTGTTCTAAAGTAAACTCTTCCAAGGGAAAAGTCTACTACAGGGAGAATTGGTACTTTTTGAGCTGTGGGAGGGAGTGTGGAATTAGCAGCGAATAGTTTCGCAAAAAGGTTGACTTTTCAACAGAATCTGATATAATTCTGTCGTTGGCAATCATCGGTGGGAATGAAGACCCAGAAAAATTTTGCTTAACAATTTTGGCGAAAGACCAAAATAATTTACTATTTTTGGGGAGGCTAAGAATTTTTTGCCTCAACCTTTGTTTATGCAAAAATTTTTGTTTTTTGATGATGGATTTACATTTGTTACTGGCCACTTTATAACTCTTACGGGTTTCATTGGACACATTAGCCTTGTATTTTACGTATGCATTTTCCTTCATTTTTAATGCATCACTACAAATGTTATTAAGCCACGATGTGGAGCTTTGCTTTTCGTTTTTATAGGAGTTTGGAATGAAGGTTTTCATTCCAATCAATATTACTCTTTACAAATAACATTCACAGCGATGTCAACATCTTTACATTGAAAACACTCATCCCAATCAAGAGCGTTTAAAAAATTGTTGAAACCTTCCCAATTGGCATGGTTGTAATGCCATACTAGTCTTTGAGGAGGTGCTTTTTGATTGGAGAGCTTATTAATGTGGAATTCAGTGCTGATAAGACAATGGTCTGATCGACCTAGTGGAGAGTTAACAGAGATGATATATTTTTCTGGATGAGTGGTCAGAAATAAATCTAGGAGATGTTCATCCTGGTCACTTCGATCTGGGATTCTAGTAGGACTTTTCACAAGCTGAGATAAGTTGAAAAAATTTGAAAATAATTCGAAATGTTTGCCTTCGGGGCTATCGTGACTAGAGAAGCGGAGCCATTTTTTGTTATGAATATTGAAGTCTCCAGCCAATAAATTTTCAGATTCTGGATATTTTTCCAAAATATCGTTAATTTGATTGGATAAGTTTTCAATCTCCGTAACAGTTTCAAGCTCATTTGCTTGGGGAGATCTGTATAGAGCACAGAAGTGGATAATATGCCTTGCAAAGTGAATTTTAACCCAAGTATAGTGAAATAGTGGGTTGGAGCACGTATTTGAGGGAAGAGTGTTGAAGGCAATATCATTTCTCAAGTATAAAGCAATACCTCTATGGGAGACGAAAAGCGGAACGAGTGTATAGTTACTGACATTGTAATCAGAATCACCACTCGAAACTTGTGTTTCGCTTAACGCTAATATTGCTGGTTTTTGAGAATGTAAATGGGACTCAACGGCATGAAAATTCACTGAAAGGCCTCGAATGTTACAAAAATAAACTTTGAAAGTGGCAATTGTCATCTATAAAAGAGATTATATTAATAATGTTGGGAGTAATTAAGTATTGAGAAAAAAAGGAAAAAGAACAGAAATAAAAAACCAAAAATAAATAAATAAATAAAATAAAAGTTATATTTAATGAAAGTAGTGAGAAGAAGAGAAAAAAATATAAAATTAATAATAACGTAATCCTCAAGTTCACCACCGACTCAAACTAAAGATCCACTGAGAATGCATCTGCGACTTCATTGTTATACATACAGCAGTTTTTATGACCCTTACTGTATGTAAAATCAACATCACATATGCACTCTCAGTAGATTAATAAACCGAACAAGTGCGAGAAAAAAATAATAATTATTTTATTATCAAATTAGCTAAAATAATAACCTAAAAAAAAAAAAATAAAAATAAAAAAATAAAAAAAGAGGGTTATATTAAAACTTTAAAATACAAGTAAACTAATAATAATAGCAATATAAAATGATTGCTTATAAGAATAAACAAAATAAAATATTAAAACCTTAGAATATAAGACAACTAATAATAAAAACAATCAAAAAGAGTTTTTGAAGATTTCCATGCAATAAGATGCTTAAACTGCTTCAGGGTTATGGACACAAAAAGGATAAATCGACTTAGGAGTACTTTTAAGGTAATTTTTGAATGCTCTTTGGTTAGTAAAATGGGTTTGGTTCTATCTCTTCGCATTTACAAGTTGTAGAGAATCACTTTGTTCAAAGCGACATAATTTGGCTGTCTGTTTTATTTAATATCCAACCTCTAATTTTTGTTGTATTGCATTGAACATGTTTCATTATGTTTTTTTCTTAATCAACTGTATTGTGCTATCTTGGTCAACATTGAATATAAAATATGATCTTGCTCTATGTACTTCAAAAATTTGAGTGTGCTATATTGTTCAATACAACTGTGTCAATAGTGTAAATTTTGTATGATATTGAATATAATTTGATTGTTTTTTTTTCTTTTAATAAACGTGCTTTTTTGTTCAATATCCTAAATGTAACTCAATATTACTCATTATTTTTTGTTTAAATTGTGTGTTGTCTTGATCCTAGCATTGAGGAACATCCTTGTCTGTTGTCAAATCAATCTCCTGAAATGGTAGGCGGTGTACAGCAAACAGAGTGGTTAGTTCAAAGTTCAAATTGTGATATTAAATGTTCATATAATGTGCTGTCTGAACTTTAGGGATTCGGAACGAAAACATATATTCAATTCTTTTTGGATATTTTTGGAATAAGAAAAAAGCCATTTTTATTCTAGATTTGTAAAACGTGTCACACCAAATAGAAAAAGAACGCAAAAAACAGATTCTCGTAAATAATTTACATTTCAATATCACAAACTAAAAGAATTCCTGTAACGGTTTGCCAAAAGATTTTTCTATCTACGTTGCATATTTCGAAACAATGGATTTAATATTTTTTTAAATTAATTATAATGGTTGTCATCAAAGCAAGGTAAACACATTAAAAAAAACTAGTTCACATGAAATAAACGACGTGAAGAATATATTAAAAGTTTACCTGTGATGGAATCGCATTATTGCCGTGCCAATACTAAACTTCAATATCTGGAAGCTGGTCTCAGTTTACAACGAATGTATAAAATGTATGTGGAAAAATCAATATGGTAAATAGTAGTGTTAGATTCAAATTTTGTTTAGTAAATGAGGAAATATTAGAAAATATTTTAAAGAGTATGAATAAAAAATAATTATATGGGATTAAACAAAAATGTAATTATTGAATGAAAGAACTATTTTTTCGATTACTAATAAAAATAAATAAATCGTTAGTAGAGGATGTTTATCCGGATAGTTGGAAAGATACTATAGTAGTTCCTGTACAAAAGGTAAAGGATTCGAATACACCAATAGATTATAGACCTGTAAACAGGCTCAACATATATCAAAAAATCATGGAAAAAACAGTAGCTGATCAAATAAGTATTTTTTTTAGAAGCAAACAATTTAATATGTGAAAAGAACAATCAGAATTTAGAAAGGGGCATTCTTGTGAAACAGCAATAAATTGGGTGATAAATGAGTAGAAAAGAGATACTGACGACGGTTACATTATTGTAGCTGTGTTTATTGATTTAAAGAGAGCGTTTGAAACTATTTATAGAGAAATATTGATAGAAAAATTGAGAACAATTGGAGTAGATGGAGTAGAACTGAGGTGGTTTAAACAATATTTAACAGGAAGACAGCAAAGAACAAAAGTCGGTAATAGTTTATCAGATTCGATAGATGTAAACATTGGAGTAGCGCAAAGATCAGTGTTGGGAGTTATTTTATTCCTTATGTACATAAATTCTATTAAATCGAGCATTAGATTTGCTAAGATTGTACTTTTTGCAGATGATGCTTTCTTGTACATAAAGAGTAAAAGTATGGAAGAATACAGAGAAAAAATGAGTGTGGATATAGAAAATCTGTTTGAATGGTTATGTGGTAATAAACTTAAAGTGAATGTGGATAAAACAAAAAGTATGGTTATTAATGGAGGATGACAAACTGTAATATTGATCTTGAATAATCAAGAGATTGAATGTGTAACAGAAATTAAATACTTAGGTGTGTACATTGATAATAAATTGAATTTTAATTTGAATGTGAATTTTGTATGTAAAAAAATTTCGAAGAAAATTAGATTTTTGGCACGTATTAGAGACAAGGTATCGTATAATTGTGCAGTTAGCATATGTACAACAAACTAATATTGCCACATTATGATTACTGCTCATCTGTGCTTTTTCTGGGTGATGCAAAGACTACAAATTATGCAGAATAAAGTAATGAAAATGATATTAAAATGTGATAGGAGAACACATATACAAGAAATGTTAGAGCAGTTAAATTGGATGAGTGTAAAACAAAGGTTGAAGTTCAATGCATTATTTTTCATGTTTAAAACAAAATATGAAATATATCCGTAATATCTGAGGAGAAATTTAGCATACACATCAGAAAGTCACACGTACAATGTTAGAAATGCAGGAAATTTTAGATTGCCTTTGTATAGAAGAGCTAGGACGCAAAACAACCTACTATATAGAGGATCAGTACTTTTTCAGAGCTTACCATATGAAATAAAAATAGAAAGAAATTTTGAAAGATGTAAGAAAGGATTAAAACATTTAATTAAAAATAACTTAGTTTGAAAAAGTAATTTGAAAATTTAATTTTGAAAGCTTAAATTTGTTTGTGAATTTTGAATTATGTTTTATATATAGTTTTATACTAATAAATAAATAAAATAAAAAATAAAAAAACAATCTTGAATTTGAGAGAAAAATTTTTGGTGCAAAATAACTAAATTAATAAACTAACAGTAGAAACAAAATGTAATTACGTCAAATATAGGATAACAAATTTTTTCTTCCCTATGAAAATGACATATCTAAATACTTTCGGTATGCTAAAAATTGAAGTGAATTTTTTTTCAGTCCATTCGAAAAAGACATTCCGATTTCCGGAAATAAGGCCTTTTCCAAAGTATTGAGCAGTAATTTCTATTAAAAATTGCATGTTTACAACAATGAAATTTGAATTAAATAAAACGGTATAAATTTAAAATAATTAACGTATGCACATTCAAAAGTTTAAACTAGGAAACCCCCCAATTTAAAAATAACTTTTTAAAATGCATTTGCCATAGCATATATCTCAGTGTTTTCAATTGATGTTGTTCAAGTGATGTAATAATAATTAAATTTTGATTGTAAGAATTTAAATAAATTTTTTTGAAATGAGTGATTGCAGTACTAGTGTTACTGAAAATAATAAAAAATCCGGCAATCAACGAGACCTTATACAAAAAGCTAAAGTACAATAAGGTAAACCGTATATTACTTATTGAGGGAAATCAATTTCAGAACGTCATACGACATACACTTATACACAATTTAGATGCCCCACCATATAAATTTATCTTATGCTTAAACAACACTATTGCCTCAACTAATATCAATTTTAGAACTGGGGATATGTAGGTATACCTGCAAATATATTTGCGAGTTATGACGTCGCATTTAAATAGAACATTATTCTTTCTAAATATTTCAAAGATGACTGTTCCGAACCACATTTGATTTCAGTATACATTTTTTTTTTCAGATAGAAGAAAAACATTTAAAGAGGCTTCTACTACTATTTTAAGTACCGGAGAACAACGAAGTGAAGGATTGTGCCGACTTTAACGCACTAAAAACTCCTATACTTTTCTTAAAATTAAAACAAGTCTTTGATTACTTTGAATACAATTTTTATTATTGTAAGATAAAAGATTTTATCCTAATCCAGTTCGAACGGTTTCGTCCGTTTAAGTCTTCAAAAAAAGTTTTGACTGTCAGCTAAACGTGAAACTTTGACATTGACGTGTTGAGAGAGATGACTTTTATGGCGTACAGCCAATTTTTTTATTTCGTCTTTTATGAGAGGAACCCAAATTGATAATTTGGTATAATCTTTTCGGCTTCAATCAGAGGCTGCATTTTTTAAAGGAGTAGTTTCTCGAACAACTTAGAGATTACTGGTAACAATGAAATAGGTCTGTAGTACTTTGCTTCATTTGGAGGATTTTCCTGGCTTATGAATCATGAATCTCAGCAATTTTCCATATACTTGGGACAAGTTTTTGTTTGAGTACTGCATTTATTATTTTAGTTAGAACTATTAAAGCTTTTGTTGGTAGTTTCATTAAAATATCAGCTCTGATCAAATCGAATCTTGCAGCTTTGTTTGATTTCAAGCTTTTACTTTCTTTTATTATTTCCTTTCTAGCGTTTTCTGCCCATCAACTTGGATATTCTCTACTAGATTGACTTCTATATCACATTCTGTATTATTTGGGTTGAATGTTCCATAGAGGTGATCAGCGAAAGTATCAGCTTTTTCCTTGTCGCTCCTCGCCCACGTCCCGTCACTTTTTCTAAGTAGAGAAGAATGCACGATTGGTTTTTTCAGCTAACTGGTTACTTTTCAGAGTGAATATTTACTCTCTTTAGTAGCAGATAGGTTTTATAGATAGTTCTGCATTGTCTCTTCTGTCAGTTGCTTTATTTACCTTTTTAACCCTTGAGACTTGGAATTAAGAATATTTTTATCAGCTGGATCACGTGTCTGCTGCCACCTTCTTCTAGCTCTTGTTTTTGCTTTTCCTTTTCTATGGTATTTGTAGAAAAGTTATATATCCAACTTTTCTGGATCTGCAAATTTTAGTGCTTCTCCATGCAAAATTCTGGATAACCTCCACAAAATTTTCAGCAGCTTCTTCCAGCTCTTCTTTATTATTCATTAAAATATCCCGAACCATGCATTTTTCTTGATTTGATCTAAAATTTCACCAGCTTGTTAATGGATTGCATAGGGACGGTTTGCAAGCCTTTCTTGCAACAGACTCATATAAGCTTAAAAGTACTGCTGAGTGATCAGAATTCAAATCATAGTGTTCTACTCGACATTAATGAAATTTACTGATATCCTGTTAGCTATGAAGAACTCTATTAGAACGGGAATTTTGCTTCTATCTGTAGGCCAATATGTTGGCTTGCCAGTGGAGTAAATGAGAATCTCAGTTCTCTAATGGCCTTTCTGAACTCTCTACCTCTCTACCAGTTAATGTGTTTAGCATTTAGATCACCTAATAGGATAAATCTATCGACTAATTGTTGTAACATATCTTTAAAGAGTTGTTTCTTTATGGCACAATTGGGTGGACAATATATTGCTTCTACCTGGAGACTTGGCTTCATTGATGTTATTTTTACCACACTAGTGCATTTCATTATTTGCTATCTTACAAACCTCATAATGTTTCAATTCATCTTTAATGATGATTGCACTCCCATCTTGTGTTGGATTGTCCGGATGAAGTGCGTAGTATATTTTATAGCCCCGAATCTTCATTTCTTTACAGTTGTGGCATTCAGATATCAGGCAAAGTATACATAGTAAAACGTTTTTGTGTGGGATATTAAAACTCTATCTCAAATTCCCGAAATAAATATGGTTTAATAATGTTTGCTATATTGCTTAATAGAATTGTATAAAAAATTTTGGATATTAAATTTTCAAAATCAAAATATTAACTTTATTTTTAATTCAAAAACTTTTATAATATATTTAAGTATAAATTAAAAGTAAACAACTCAATATACTAACAATCCAAATATCCAAATTTAAAATCTATTTTAAGCAATTTCATCAGAATATATTATTATTATTATATTTATACCATTAAATTAATTTTATTTTTATATCAGCATTGGAAAAATATCAGATACAACGTTCAACTTTATTACTAGTAGTCTATCTATCTATCTACGAATACTACTATCTAGGAGAAGATAAATTAAAATATTTAAACAAAATTTCCTTTTTTTTTCTGCTTCATAAATTTTTCATATCTGTGAGTAAGAAGCATACTTGTATATAGTATTCAAGGCTGTCTCGACAAATTGCGTATCCTGTGTTGGTATAATAAGGTTGGTTATTTTGGATTTTCATTTCATTACTGCAAAATAAAACTTTTAAAATTGAATTGATTTTTTTTTTCAAATTACTTTGACCAACTTTTCGTAAAATATTAAGACAAATTGTTTTTATTTTTTATGTAAAGTTACTTAGAGTATCATAACACATACATCCAAATATGTATTATAGAAAAATAATAATTTTCCCAATAAAATACGCGTTAGGTTAGCAGTCAATAACAATACATGAATTCTAGGTCTAGGTAAAATATTCCACCTCTTCAATACTATAAAAATATTAAAAAGGTGAATTAGTAATAAATTTAATTTTTTTGACTGTTATCGTTGTTGTTGTTACTTTAATTTTTTTTTATTTAAAAGTTAAAATTTATGAAACATAAAATTCAGTTTCGTTCATTTTTTTGATGATTCGACCCTGATAGTTTTTTTTGTTTGTTCTTATTTTCTTTATCTTTACTAATATTCTGTAGTTTTCTGTTAACTTTTGTATACTCAAAATGTAGAGATTTTCTTTTATGATTAAAAATTTATGTGCAAAAACCTAAAAAAAAAGAAAAAAAGAATGAGAAAAATGCAGCGTAAGCAAACCAGTCAACTTGTTTACTTCACAGAATTTTCATTAAAAATGGAGGTTTTTCAACCTTATACTAAAGATTTATTACAATGGAGTAATGTAAGTGTGGTGTACAATTTTGTTTTCAGAATATTTTTATATTCTGATATTTTGTGTGTTATGTTGTTGAAGAGAGTGGGTGCGGTAAAATACAAATAGATTGTATAAAAATTTATTCATAAAATATTTAAATTTTATTTCGTTGGTTTTTAATAAATATTATCTAAAGTAAATTAAATGCAAAATAAAGTTTATAGTATCGGCAATTGATGTTAGTCATTCTAATAATACTTATTTAATGAAGATTTTGGGTTGGTAATTTGAAAAAATGTAACTGAAATAATAGGGCTGGAAATAGCTAAATTCATTTTATTTATTTATTTCTTGTTTTGATCAAAAAGTTTGCAATTGATTATCAGTCTAAATAAAGTAATTAATAATTGATAAAATTATTCTAATTAAAAATATTTAATAATTTACAAAAATTCATTAATGACAGATTATCCTGAGGAGAACCTTTTACATTGAAGAGGATAAGTTTTAATAAAAGACAAAATTCCAAATAATCAACACGGTTTTATTATAAAAATTATTTTATATATTTTATATACATTTATAAATTATTCGTTAAATCACATGGAATTAGGCCCACTATGATTTCAAAACTCGATAGCTTGGCTTTTCACTCAAATCTTCTTTCTTAGTTTGAATAATATTATTAATAAACACGAATTTGGTTCTTATCAGCTTATTAATAATATGGACAAAGCTTTTCAAACTGATGTCGTCTATACAGATTTTAGTAAAGCTTTCGATCTTCTTCCACATGCGTCATTCTCTTAAAATTAATTAAACTTGGATTTTCACCGTCATTTGTGAAATGGATTGAAGCTTCTTTGGCTAATACTGTACGATTCAGAGCAGCTACGTCAACATCATTCGAAGCAAATTCAGGAGTTCCTCAAGGAAGCCATCTAAGTTCCCTTCTATTCATAATCTCTATTAATGACGTTGTATCAGTACCACACAACGTAAGAAAAAAATGTAAACAGTTTTATTTAAAAGATCCAGATGGGAAAAAAATTAGTAACGTTCAATTCAATTATTTATTTAAATTCAAAGATCACATAGACAATCAAATAAAAATAACTAACAAGGCCTTTATGGCTTTACAAAAACTCTTTTATTCTAAATATCTAAGTGCAAAAGTAAAATATTGTTGTGCTATAAAAGTTTTATACGTCCAATATTAAGTTATGGGTGCCCAATTTGGTTTAATGTTAGTGCATCGGTTATGGAGGCATAGATTGGTCGAACGAAAATATCTAAGACATTGTACAAATTTAAAAAGAACACCAGAATCTAACTATGTTAAATTTTATTCAAACAAAAAGCTTTACGATACTGCAGGGATAATTCGAATAGATAATTTAATAATTCGCCTAATTCGCAACCACATTCAAAGAAGCGCAAATGTAACTAGTAATTATCTAATCAATCACCCATGGTATGAAAACGAAGAATATTTAAAAAATACCTTAATATCAGGTTTTATTCCTCCTGAAGGATTCATATTTCTTGATAAAAACGGATACGTGGAAGACAATAACTTTATACCAAAAATATATCACTACAAAAGAAATGCTTCGGACAAAAAAATTATAGTAAACTTATATTCATATGAGTGCAATAATAATCAAATTTACCAGTTTAATAAATATATTCCTAACAAAAATGAATTGAAATATAAAATTCCTTATTTCTGGAAAAATGTAGTCTAAGTATATAGGTTAGTTAATTTTAGGTTAGGTTAAGTAGGCTTAGTTCTATATTTAAAACAAACAATAAATAATGGGTTTTTTTTTCAAAACATTTTTTACCAAAACAAATAATATAAGTAACAATAATTATTAAACCACATTTTGGAGTAAGCATTTGATGATATAATAAATAAATTGTTTAGAAATAGCAAGTACAATACAAACAAAAAATTAATACGAGAGCTGAAACTTCAGTCATATATTGATAAGACAATAATATAATATTCTATTTAGTTTTATTTAAGAATTATATAAAATACTAATTGACAATAAATAAAACATTTAAAAAAAAAAAAAAACAGTAATAAAAAATAGTGAAGTTCAAATTTATGATGATGAGATGAAAAGTTTTAAGAAAATTACATCACTTCGAGACTCGTGTTGTAATGAGTTATCACAGGCGTACCAGTTTCTTTTCAAATATCTATTCACTTAATGTACATGTTCTTGAAATAGTTAAGTAGATCAAAGATTTAGGTGTCACTTTCGACGAAAAACTGTCTTTTAAATTCCACTATAACAATATTATTAGCAAGGCTAACTTAATATTAGGTTTTACAAAGCGATGGTCTAAAGAATTTGATGACCCTTATATTTTAAAATCTCTATATACATGTCTTGTGAGGCCACAACTGGAATATGCTAGTCAGGTCTGGTCACCCTATTACGAAATTCATATTAAAAGAATAGAAGCTATGCAGAAGAACTTCATTAGATATGCACTTCGCCACCTTCTTTGGTCCAATCCACTTGTCCTGCCTCCATACGAACACATATTAAATTTGCTACATTTAGCTATATTAAAAACTAGGAGTGAATTTGCTGATATTCTTTTCATCATCCAAGTAAGGAAGGGGAATATTACATCCCCATTTATATTGAATTCTGCCGGAATTTCTAATAACACTCGACTCCGGTCACCTAATACTTTCACACTTGTATTTCATAGAACCAACTATAGTATGAATGAGCCTATCAACAGAACGATGATAATAGGGAACAAATATAAGAACGTGATTGACTTATCACTCTCAAAAGAGGTGTTATAATGAATCGACTATACCTCTGTAATCAGAACCCTTCCAACTAACCCCTCTAACCATTAGGTAGTTAACTTTTGTAAATTTTTATTGTTTTTAAAATATTTTTATTGTTTTTTAAAATTTTAATTCTGTTAAATTTTAATCTTATATTAAAAAGAAAATAATTATTGTAATTTGTTTGAATTAAACGAAATAAATAAATAAAATTTTCCCTAATATAATTTTTCTATTGAATCGGGAGTACCTCCACGGATCTCAATTGAATTAACGCTATTCATTCTTTTTATAAGTGATATTAAAATTTGCTCGCATACAGATGATGCGAAACTTTATTCAAAAATATCATATTTGCATGAATGTACAGCGATGTAAGATGGCTTGAATAAATTTTATGACTAATGGGGTCTAAATAATTGTTTAGAACTAAACTATAGTAAGAAATGGTCGTGTTTTAGAAAATTTGCACCTATAACATTTGACTATTCTATCGTCTTCTTCCTCTTCTTTAAATAGACATTTAGGGCCTGTTTTTTCAATATAAGTATTTTTCTCTTTAATTTTGGGATGACGAAATCCAGCATTCATACCATGTTTTTGGAGTTCTTCCTGGTAGACGTTTAACTTTGATTTTTCCATTCTACCTTCGTCAGTCAACTTTCTTCCATTCTCTTTACATGATCACTCCAGTTTCTTCGTCTATCTCGACTGCAACGGACAATATCTTGTATATCGCATGCGTTTCTGATGTCTTAATGTGTACCTATATATTTTTCTCAGAGTTCATATTTCTGTTGTTCGCATTTTATGTTTTGAGTTTGATGTGCCCGCGGTTGTTTTAATAGCGTATGTTAGTATATGGGCCGAATACCAGCTTTTGTATATTCGTGTTTTGTTTTCTATTAGCATGTGTTTGTTTCACCATATAATATCTCGGAGATAACCTGAAATGGTTGGGGCTTTTCCTGCTTAGATTATTATTTCTATTTCTGTGTTGCGAGAACTAGTGATATTTACGCGCAGACATTTGAAATTAAGCATTTGTTCAAATATTTGATTGTTAATTGATAAATGACATCTGGTGGCATCCTTCGAAATAATTATGGATTTGTTTTTTGTTGTAGATACCTTCATGTTGTATAATAAGGCAGTTTCGCTAAATCCGAATAATAATCTTTGCAGATCATATTCATTCTCTGCGACTAGCACAGCGTCATCTGCGTAACATATGTTATTAATACTTATATCGCCAATTTCATATCCTCAAAAGGTGTTAACTATGTTCCTGATTATTTTATTCATTATTAAATTAAACAGAGTTGTACTGAGACTGTTGATGTTGCGATATCTTCGGTGAGCACGTTTTTCGGTTTGATTTTTGTCTTGCTATTTGTATACAGATCTTGTATCAGTCCTATTAAACTGTGATAGATTTCTTTTTCGTGTAATATTTGGATCATATCATTCAGTTGCATTCAGTGGAAAGCTTGACTCAAATCTACGAAGGACATAAAGATAGGTTTATTGAATTCGATTGATTTTTCAATGAGTTGCCTGAGCATAAATACGTCATCGACGAGTATAAATAGGGATTGTGAAGCTTGTTTTCCATTCTGAAGGAATAGTCTGGTGTAACATTATGTTGTTGAACGATTTGCTTATTTCATAGTTGAGCTGGGTTCCACTGTATTTTAAAAACTCGTTTTTTATTCCATCCAGGTTTTTAGTGCTCTAATTGTTTCTTCTATTGTAGTTATTTTTACTGTAAGTGGATGTTGAGTGTAAAAATTGCTTTTCTACTACTATTCTATGAATAGCAATATTCCAAATAGATCAAATAATACAAAATATCTGGGCATTTATTTTCATAAAAAGCTTCAATGATCATGTTTATTACATAATAGTAAAGGCAATAAAATGCTGAGTCTTATTAAACGAAACTCTGGACTTGGAATCCTTGTTACAATATCCACGAAGGAAGAATTGAAAGTATTCAAAAAAAATTCACTCGTTTGACCCTGAGAAGTATTTAACTCACAACAAGAAGATGCTCGTATGATGCAAGTTATAAGTTGATAGGTTTAAAAAAGTTGTCTAATAGAAAATCTGTTTTCTGTTTTATACCTACTTAGGATATGTTATTTTATGTTATGCTTACTCGGGAAGATTGCAAACCTAGTTTTATACTCAATATTATGGAACTAATTATAGTAAAAGTGAACCGGTTTCAAGATTTTTCGCTATGGTAAATGCTTTTCTAGCTACAAATAATAAGATTAAGTTTTTATAAAAATTTGTTTTCTAGCGTTAGAGTAAAATTTTGGTATAATTGTCGAAAATAGTCGAATATTTTATATACTTCTTCACTTTTTTGTACTCGACTGAGGAATGAAATCTAAAACCGTCTTATTTATTTTTTTTGCAGAGGTAGCAATTTGACGTTTTTCGCAGCTGGATGGTTGTTTATTATCCAATGAAATAGCATAGGTAGAGGGTTGAGTAATAATATTATTACTTATTTCATTGTTGGTATTTGAAATTATATTTCCGACGTTAAAGTGACAGGTAGTGTTATTCGTTCTATTATATTTAACTAAAAATTTAAATAAAGGCGAATATCCGTTGCCTTGGTTCTAATTTAGGAGTGAGTATTTTTTTGTTTTATAAATCTCGATGGATTCAGCTGAATCTAGTTTCTAGGCGAAATACGCATATCTGAATGATAAGCATATCAGTAAAATTAAACGAAAAATATTCGACTATTTTCGACAATTTAGGGGAGCAAATGTTGGTAACAGGCCCTAGACAGTACACATCCCCTAACGTGTGTCACTGACAAAATCTAAAAAATTCCTACTGTTCATCATCTCAGCTCTACCAATAATTCCGACTCTCACCTCCTCGTAGGTAGGTAACAAATTGATCTGCCGGTGGCCCCCTGGTAACTTGCTTACGCAAGAATAAAGAGGGCGGGTGCATGCGGGAACATTACGCACGTACAAAGTAATCGAACAGTTTAGGAATCGAGCGGAGGAAAAATTATTAAGATAAAATGAAAAATTAAAAGATAACAAATGACCTGACCCATCTGGTAGGTGGAAAAAAACTTATTATGGCAATTGAAAAAACGAAAAAAATAATTACCATAGTTATACTGGGAAATTCACTATCGGAAGAGTTCGGTCCTACGAATTCTGGGGAGGTACATTTATTGCTAATAAATAACCCTTTCAGCAGAAGTGCTAAGATTCAAAGGTCATCGTCAACAGATGAAAACGAGAAACTTCGCACAAAATTAACTCAAATTGAGATATTGTGCCTAAAATTAAGAAAAGAAATGGCATTACTGAAAGCTGACAATGAAAAGCTAAGAAATGATCAAAAGTTAAGTAAAAAGGTGATTCTTAATAATTCATCTAGTAAAAATTCTAATAAAGAATAATATTTTATAGATAAAGACCAGCTAAATAGCGATGTAAACTGGGCTCTTGAGAAAAATTCAGAAGTAAGTCGAGACACAGACTGAATAATTAAAAAAAATATCTAATATGAAACTAAGGTGTTAAACAACAAACAGTTGAAAATAAACGATTACAAATATTTAACAAAAGCTATCAATACAGATAAATTTAAATGGCATAGGTACTTACGAAAATAAACTAACGAGACCATCCAAAAGGATAGCTAGAGACTTGAACCCATCATGCTTAACTAGAAGACATAGTTGAAGAACTTAAGTTTAGGGGTTTTAACATAATCGCGGCGAGTAATCTGAAGCAAAAAATCAAAGAAAACGAAGGGAAGACAAGTTCATTATTTGGTCGTTAAATTACAGTTTTTTTTTTTTAAACTAAAATAGTTACAGAATTTGAATAATAAAATTATATTAGATAAAAATAAGAAAAATATTAAAACCATTTTTTGATTTTAAGCTTTTACCTCAATAAAAAATTATTTATAACTCACAGATTTATTTATAACATCTTGTGATAAGTTATAAAACCAATCAAAATAAAAAGTTCAAGTAGTGTTTTGATAAACTCTCACTCTTTTAATAATAAATTTCATGCGTTTCAAATCACTCTTTTAATAATAAATTTCATGCTTCACAAATTGCTCATTTGATACTAGTCTTCATCCACACCTTCCCAAATACATAAGTAAGTACATACGAAAAATTTTTATAATTTCCTTTTTTATTTTAACTTATTAAGTATTAGTCTTGTGTCAACTTATAGTCTTGTGTTATTAGCCATCTTTTAAAGATAACCAAATTATAAAATAAAAATTTAAAACAGCTAAACAAATAATTTAAGAACTCAATTTGTAACGTATATACCTCTTGTAACGTAAATTAAACCAATTTAAATCTGATAAAATTTACTTAAAGTTGAGCTATACACAGAATAAGTTAAAAAAAAATTTACATTTCTAAAATGACTTCTCTACGTTTTCCTTTCTAATCGCATTCTTTTTCTATTTTACACGTATACAAATTTTGTTATTTTTATTAAGTTACTTCAAGTTTAGTTAACTATAGCTTTATGCCCTATTCAAAAAATGGCTACTATAAGTATGTATGTATATATACTAAAAAATGGTGACTAATTTCGCTATTGCCCTAAATAAGTCCTTATTACTATTTAAAGATTACATCAATTACAAATGATTTTTGTGTTTTTATAAATTCTTAAATACAGTTAAATGAAAAAAGAGAGCAAATTTGTTGTTTTCATTTATCTTTATATAAATTTAAGACGCCTATACGCACGTAGAACGCACTGTGCAGGACAACATTGAAAACAGAAAGAAAAAAGAAAATAAATAATTTAAAATTCCAGGAACGTTTTATTATTGTATAT
The DNA here is from genome assembly GCA_963942445.1 of Argyra leucocephala. NCBI lineage: Eukaryota > Metazoa > Arthropoda > Insecta > Diptera > Dolichopodidae > Argyra > Argyra leucocephala. The sequence continues at coordinate 64,386,693 of OZ012681.1, read as the reverse complement.
GTTCGGAATTTAAATTTTTTTCTCAAATTAGTAATAGCAAAGCAAAAAAAAAAAAAAGAAAAAAAAAAGCAAATAAATTTACGAGAGAGAGGAAAAATTCGAAATAAACAAGTAACCTTTGAAACTGTTTAAAATTTAATATTATTTCGTTACACAAATTCAAATTAAAAAAACAAAAAAAAAAACAAAAATAAATACAAAATAAAATATTGTGTTCTAATTTAAATATTTCTCTATGCTTATTTAGTATTCGTTGATAATATAGAACTATGGAATGGAATTCGAAAATCTTGGACCAATGTAGAAAAAATATTTTATTCTTGAAGACTAGAGTTTTGGCTGATTTTAACAATATTTAATCTGCAGTGGCATCTATTTGGAAAAATAGACCTAATAAAGACGATTGTTTTCAAGTTATTAGTTTTTTTTTTCTTGTTTAAATACACAGGGATAGGACAACTAAAATATTAGCTTTCTAAGTATAACAATTTTTCAAATATCATTATTTAATTACAAAATATTAATTTTAAACTTACCAACAAAAATTCCATCTCTTCTAAATGTCTTGAAATGAATCTCTTCTAAATGTTTTGTAGTTTTAAAAGAGCTTCTTGTAAATGGGGAACTTGATTCTCGAAGAATTTTATTTAAGACGATTGAAATCGAATATACATTATATTAATGTAGGGCAACAATAAAAATGATAACATAGTAAATAATAAATAAATATAGTTATATTTCTATGTATTATACACTGAAAAAAAACTAGGTAATATTGACAAAAATCTGGGTTAAAATAACAAACGCTAGGTAAATATAGCGTCAACAAAAATGATTAGTAAAATGTTATGACAAAAAATATAAATTTTTTTTCACTCTGTAGATATGACTCTCAGTAAACTGATAACTGAAACAATTTTTCAGAAATGGAATCGTGGTACCTGATACTGATACATACTGATAAAATTTACTATTGTGAATACTGATAATTCGACATTTCAAAAATTTCAAATGATCAGTGTATCTATTTCAGTGAAATAAAAAAAAAAATTAAATAAAATATATATATTTTGGAAATATTATTTATTGAATTGTCAATATTTGCAATAATATGGAAGAGTTTAAAATTTTATGTGCCGTTCAGATAGTCAGGTAAGTAAATTTTGTAATTTTTAGTAAAAGTGGAAAAAACACAAAAAATTAGTGTTTTTCTTCCTATATTTTGGTGTAAATATTAATAAATTTCTTCGAAATCAGGCAAAACTATTCAAAATATATGAAATTTAAAAAAAATGCCGTTACAGGTTATTGACACTGTTTTTTATTGAGTTTTACTATAAAAAAAAATAAAAAAAAATTCACACAAAAACTATAAAAAACTTATTTTTACAGGTTATCGTTTTAGGAAGAACAAGCATATTACTTTTGATTGGTGGAACATGTGTTAGGTGATGAACATGCTGATGCAGGACCACCGGAAGGTATTTGAACCAGTTGCCGGTCCCTCAAGAGTCGAAAGTGATGATAATGATGGCAAAGATGAGAATGTAGATTATTGTATTTCGCAAAATGAAAATGAAGAATCAGATGCTTAAAGAATGCATCGTAGACCTAAGTGATGGTCATGATTCTGAGCGTGAGTCATTAGATGATGAATCAAAAGTACAAGAAGAAAATAATCACATTGTTGATTCAAATAAATATTTTATTGGAAAGGATGGCACAAAGTGGAATAAAATTCCATCAACATATCAAAGAGCTAGACAACAAAATATTTTCCGACAAAAATCGATGTTTCCGATATCCATTAACAAAAAGTTTAACTAATTGTGGAATATTCACCGCAATTTTTAGTACATCAATGGTTGACATAAATTTTTAATTTGACTTCGTAACAGAATTTTTCTTTTTTATAACATACCAAAAATAAAATTCAAAACAAAATTTTTTTTTCAAGAAACCTTTGGTGCTTTATTTACTTTATGTTTTAAAATATATTAATTTTAGTATATTTCTATTTTAATTTAAAATATTTCAGAACCTTTTATCTTGTTGTTCAACTTTTATTGAAATAATTACAAAAATTTTATAGAATACCATACATTTTGTATGAATAAAAAAAATATTAACATAATATTATGTTAATCTTGCCCAACAACGAAGAAAAAAAATTAAATTGCCGAAAAAATTGGGTTTAGACACATTTTTCCGAACTTTTTTTTATATATTCAATATCTACAGAAAACATTAGGCACTGATCTCTGATTTCATTAAGATCGGCCAAATTATGAAGTTTTTATGCAAAAGTAAAAAAGTAAATATTAACATACGTTAATCCTACCCAAGTGAAGGTTAATTTAATTCTTAAAAATATTTTGTTTTTAATTTAGTTTTTCAAACAATATAAATTAATTCTTCACGTTTTTTCAATTGATAATAATTATCATTTTTTAATTTCAAAATACCTCTTTTTTATTTAACTCTTCTTAAATCCTTAATTAACCAATTTCAAAAGCGCAATTTCACATAAAACAAACGCACCTTTGCTTTTATATTGTATGAATAAAAATCATTTCCGTGTATCATTAAGTAAATATTATAATAGATAATATGTTATATTTTATACTAGGGGCCCTGTGGGTTAATTTTATAATGCAATTGTAAAGTGTTTCAGATATCTTCTACGAGCGGTGAAATTAAAATCGGGAAAAAACTTTTACCTTTTAAAGATATAATGGCTGGTTTAACTGATAGTGAAGCAAAGGAATTATGCACGAAGACAGATGATTCTACAAAGGAATTTTTATTTCAACAAACAATGTACCGTATTAAAGATCCGAAACAATCCTTACCATTTTACACGGGTATTTTAGGAGTGCCATTATTAAAAAAATTAGATTTTTCTAAAGCAAAATTCACATTATATGTCATTGGTTTTGAAAATGAAAATGAAATACCATCTGATAAAAGTGAACGTACCACATGGGCTTTGAGTCGAAAAGCTACTCTTGAATTAACTCATAATTGGGGAACAGAGGATGATAAAAATCAATTATATCACAACGGCAATTCAGATTCAAGAGGATTCGGACATATTGGTTTAATGGTTCCTGATGTTCATAAAACTTGCAAAAAATTTGAAGAGCAAGGTGTTGAATTTGTCAAAAAACCTGATGATGGTCGTATGAAAGACTTAGCGCTTATTAAAGATCCTGACGGTTACTGGATTGAAATTTTTAATGCATCCACAGTGGCAACACAAAAATAAGTTTTTATAAGTTTCACATGTCTGAAATTTACACGTATTTGCATCAATAAGATTTAACATTTATACATTTTTTACATTAAAGTTAACACAATATAATATAAAATGTTAATTTTAAAAAAAAAAATTTAAGGCTAACTGGACGTTTTTGCTTTAAAAAGCAAAATAATTTAGCTACTTTTTAATGAAATCCACTATTCTAAAATTTACTAATTAGGCCTTATTTTTAGTACCCCATTTATAGTACTCGTCTATGTTATACTTCATTAAAAGAGGAAGCGAGAAACCTATTTAAATTATGTAATTGTAATAATGTATTTGAGAATCTTTGTCTATTATATAAAGACTAGGGGCCCCTGTTGAGAAATTATATTTCAAGTTGAAGTCAAATTTAAAGTTTTTAAAAAAAAACAGTAATTTACGTACTGACATAGACTTCGCACGATATAGCATAAACCACTCGTGTTTAATAAAAAGAACTTACTACATTCGTGGTTAGTAAGTTTTATTTAGGACACACAAATACACGTCCCTCATATACGGCTTTGTTTATTCCCTATAGTAAGTGGCATTTATTGATAAAATTACTAAAAATAAAAAATTTTGTCATTAAAGAGGTATGTATATCGTCGGCTTATCGTAAATACCACGTATCTCATTTTTTCTAAATTTTCAGGAGAGAGAAAAAACGAATTATTTCACGAGTCATCAATTGTAAAAACCCGACTTTTTTCTAACTTATTTATGTATTACGTAATGCATTATTTGGAAAATATTTTTTAAGATAATATAAAGTATTACAAGTTTTATCTAACTTACGTGTTATTAAAAAATTTGATAGAGTAAAGATACGTGTTATTATATCAAAAATATTTTTTTAATGTTCAAATAAAAGAAAAATTATTTTAAGACTAATCTAATTATTTATTAATAAATTTAAAAAAATTCATGTAATTAACAAAAACAAAATAAAAACAAAAAATAAATTACAAAAATCAAAAATAAATTAACACCAATTATAAATAATTCAATTCGATATCAATATAGGAACATTAGTATTGTTTAAATATGCTTAAAATATTGTTAAAATATGCTTAAAGGTGGTTAGTTGTCTTTTTTTGGTAAATTGTCATAAAAACAATGATTATCTTCAGGAATTACTGATTTTAATTCCTGTAGATGTTTGTACTTTGACTTAGTAATTTTTAGCTGCTGAGTATGCAGCTTTTTTAATGGCACATTAAAGTCAAAATCTTTAGTCATTCGAATTGGAAGTTCTTGGTATTCATCTCCATAATTTATTTTTAAAAAAATAGTACCATCTGGATTGTATTTAAATGCCCTGAGATCTGTTACTGCTGGATCGTGGGGTTTTCGCCCGGATCTTATTGATTTAAACATGGAAAAGGTTTCCCTCGTGCTTGATGTGACATGGTGACATATTGGCTTGGTAAATAAATTGGGTGATTTTTTATCTTCCGTTCAATCATGCTGTGGACAGCATCACACTCCATTTCTGTATGGCCATTTTCTAAATACTTTTGCTCTACCACAATGTTTTTCTGGACAGCAAATTGAAGTAGAGAATTTGACATCATTGCATTTCGATTCAGATATCCACAACCATTAGAAAAAATTATAATGTTACGATCTGGAACAAAATAGTCGTGTAAATGTTTTATAAGACAAGAAAATGAAACTTGATGCCTGCAAATCACTTTCACATTCATTCCACCAGTAATTGACGCAATTGTGACCCTTTAAGTTATAGATTGTATAATTATGAACCTGTAATTATTTATTTTCAGTTTATTTACATTAAATTAAAAATAAATGTTTTACCTGTAATTTTTGTTTGAAGTAGAGGGCACTAGCATCAAGTCTTGCACACATTTTGACTGCTTGAACATCCATTTTATATACATCGACTTCATTATTTAAAGCTCGTATATCCTTCGACTTTTCTATTTTAGCTAAATCCGATTTCCTTTTATGTTCAATGTATTCATATTTCTTTTAAATATATTTTTTAATTACATACCTTTAAACAAATCAATGCACTTAATTAATTATAATATTTAAATACTTTAAAAACTTATTAAATAAACCCAGGCACTCCTACGCTGAACGCTATGCAATGAAAACTAAGAGATACGTATTATTTCAGAGTAAGTTTTAGCATTCGTAAGATACGTGTTATTAAAAACTTATTGTAATTACCGTTACAATAATATTTTCGGAGCGAAAGTCAATGGAAAAGGCGCCAAATTTCAATACGAACATTTCAGTTAAAAAATATAAAATTTGAAAAAACTCAGATACGTGGTATTTACGATAAGCCGACGATATATATACCTACATAATACATAATTTTAATAAAAACTATTTTATTACTACAAATAACCAAAATTTAGAAACAGTTACTTAAAAAGATAAAAATGAAAAATTCAAGTGATTTGTTTTTTTTGTTGTTTTTTTATATATTTTTTTATTTTAGATGAATTTGTTTTTTTGTTTTTTTTTTGCATATGTACATAGATTCATTTGCAAGTACATAATGTAAATTATAATAACTGATTTGTTTGCTTTTGTTTATTATTTTAATAAGATCTCACTTATGCACAATGTATTTGCTGAATAATAAAATCATATGAGTACAAAATTTTTAACTGTGTGCGCATTTTTGTTTTATATATACATCTTATATATTATATCAGAAGTTCATTAAGGAGTAGGAGAATCGAAATAAAATGAAAAGGTGTCTACTGTGCAGGACCTTAAATGCTTGTCAATTATAATTATACATGATTACAAAACGACGTAGGGGGTCCACATTCATTCAACTTATTTTTTGTTTATTTTGCTTGTTTTTATATTGTCCATCATTTCAGTCTGACGAATAAAAATAATAGAAGAATAATATTAAAAATGTATTATCTATTATTACTCCCAAATACTTCCTATATTTCTTTAGTTATTTCAATGTTTTTATTATCTATATATTTTGATTCTCACTTTCATTGCCATTCAATTATCAATCATTCAGTTTTATCTATATTTAATTTAAGTTTATTTATACTCAGCTATTTAAACCAAATATTCAGATCAATGTTTCATAAAAAGCCCCCTAAAAAGTAGAAAATAAAACTAGTGGTGGATGTTGAGCATCTAGAACTACTATAAGATAAAACACAAAGGTATGTAATGAATCTTGCTGGAATATTGTAAATGGACATTATATATATATTATTCTGCATTTATCTGGATGTTTGTCAGTTCGACGGAACGCTCCAACACATACACAAATTGCATATGTGTACAAATGCATATATATACAAATTGCTTTGGTGCTTTTTTTTAACCCCTGTCTACCATGCTGAACCTTTGCAGGAAAAATTGATTGCATGAACTATATTTTTTTAATTTAATGTTAGTCTTCTTCGCAAATAATAAGGAAAAATAAAAAATAATAATAATAATATAAATAAAACAAACAATTTTTTTGATTTATAATAATAAGGACTAATAGAAATTTAATCAATAGCTTAATATGGTATAATAACCAAAAGGCAAACAGCATTTAACACAAAAAAAAAAACATAATTCACTCAAAGGTTATTCTTATTACTTAAAATTATACACAATAATATGCATGTGTATCAGCATATTTGTATTGTATAATATTATACATTATACTACTTTATAGCTTATACCTTTTATTTTTGTCATTATTGTGTGCGTAACTCACTTCACTCAAAAAAAATTATTTTTGTTTTTTCTTGTTTTTTTTATTATTTGCTGTATCTGTATTCTGTATGTTCTGTATGCTCCATTCCAAAAATATTATTTTATTTTCAGTGTTAAGTGTTCGCTGTTTACTTCACTGTTCAGGTTCACTGTTCAATCAATAGAACTTGATAGAAGTAGAGTAGGATAATAAACTTTACTTCTACGTCGGATAATAAAACATTGCTTTTTTTAAATTGAAAATTATTGATGAAAATGTTTTTGTATTTTTTGTAAATTTTACCAATTTAGATACAAAATTTTGAATATTTTTTAAAAATAACACAATACCATAATAACAGTTTATTCATATAGCAAAATAAGATCCCTATACATTATACAAAAGACAAAATTTATATGAAAATAAGATCCCATTTTTAAATTTGCTCTCCCGGAGGCCTCAATAACGCTAATACGGTATAATTTATACTAAACGGAACCCAACTAACGAATTATAACTAAATGGAATTGAGTACGAGTATACCATACAAAAATACAAACATTTTATACAAATTTATTGGTATGGTACTTCTTTTTCTCTTATATAAAAAAAAAAGATTAGTGTTAGGCCAATATAAACATAAATAAAAATAAATAAAAAGTGATGTAGACATAAGTACTGTAATTTCGGAATAAAGAATCTAATGAAAGAAAAAAAGAAACTAGGATTTATTTTGCTTCCGTCATTTATGACGGGTTACAAAGCTAGTTTTTAATATTTGCGCTTGAAAAAAATCACGAATATTAAAAGAACATCACAAAGCGTTTCCAAATTCCCATTAACAATATTCCAGCAAGATTCATTATATACTTTTGTGTTTTATCTTATAGTAGTTCTAGATGCTCAACATCCACCACTAGTTTTATTTTCTACTTTTTAGGGGGCTAGTTTGGTTTCGATAAAAGTATATTTTAAAAATTTTTATTTTTACATTATTATTTTATTTTATACTTTTTAGTTTTAAGTGAAACCTATGGGTATTATAATTTCAGAAAGAGATATAAGTGTACATTTTTATGCTTGAGACGTGCTATGATTTGTTTGGCAGAAACCCGAACCAGTCCAAATTTTTGTAATCGGTATGAGTCGTATTTCTTTATTTGTGAAATAGTATCTACGTGTAAATTTTTAGGCCTGTAATACAATTGGTTTTGAAATATGCCTGAGACGTGCTAAGAGTTGTTCGGCAGCAACCCAAACTTGTCATTTGATAGCTTTGTAAGGTACCGTGTCTGGTTGCTTTTTTCATCGTGAGTAACTGAGCAAAATTTCAGAGCTCTATCTTTAAATTTTTTAAACAAAATTATTTTTTTTCTTTTTGCGTTTGGTTTGAATATTAACAAAAAAATTCCAACCTACCTACCAAACATATATACATATAAACAGACACTGGCAAGTTAATATAAAAGTATATAATAAGTGTTATTTTGACAAAAAAAAATATTGTTGATCTGACACTAGCCATATATCCTATTGACAAAATGATTCTGTTAATTCGACAACTGAATAGAGGTTATTTTGACAAAACAAAATTGTTGATTTAATAAAAACTTTATTTAAATTGATATATTTTTTTCTCCAATCAACAAAATATTATTTTCATTTCAACATATTATTATTTTATTAGGTACATTGACAAAAAATTTTAGCAGATTGAAAATTCATTTCAGCATTTATTAAGAAATTTAGTTTTGTCATTTCTACAGATTTAAATTGTTATAAAGACTGTTTGTCATATTTACAGAATGAAAAAAAATTGTATTTTTTTGTCATATTGACTCATCATTTTTGTTGATGCTATATTTACCTAGTTTTTGTTATTTTAACCCAGATTTTTGTCAATATTACCTATTTTTTTTTTTCAGTGCTTATACTTGTGCTGTGCTTGTGCGACTTGTTGTCAGGTAGCGAAATTAGACAATTTGGGACAACTAAGAAGGTTATTAATACCTCACAGTAATATGTCCGTTTTCGAAGCCAGATTGATCATCATCATCTATTGGTTCTAAAGCTCAGGATAAACCTTGATCTCATTTACAATTTTCCTCCCTGCAACTGTACACTATCCCTTAATTCCAGTCGTTCAGCAATTATCTTCGATTTGGTTCAACGGTTTTGATCTTGTTCTACTTCTTGGTCTAGATTTAGACAACCAGAAGATGACCAGAGAACCAGAGAACAAAATCCAACAGAATAAATAGCAAACTTAATATTTAATAAAAATACATGGTGAAAATTGTTGTTGTTTTATTTACAATTAGATTTTTATTTATTTATTTGTCTTTTATATGATGTTTACTTATTCATTCAAACATAAATATAATAATAGATTGTTTCAAGTACTTAACTAAAAAACAGGTTGAGGATGTAAAAAAAAATAAAACAAAAAAAAAATAGAAAAAAAAAACTATAAAAGAGTCAGTGTGAATAGAAAAAAAGAATAAAATGAAAAAAACTTAATTTAAATTTTGGTATTTGGTATTTTTCAACAGCAGTTATCTGAGATAAGATGTGAATTTATTTCATTCTTAAGTCCTTGAATTTAAAAATAACCTCTTTCAAAAAAACCGTTTCTTTGATTCATTAATTTCATTCATTTTTTTAAAGTCCTTTGGTATTTATAATATCTATGAGATGTTTTGGTTGTTTTCAATTAAATTTATAAAACTAAAGGGAGCGAAATATTTATTACTGTATTTTTAATTTTTTCATTTTTCGCACTCCTCTAAATTTTTAAAGCACTTTCTTTTCTTTTCATTTTATAAAATTTTAAAAAAATTACATGGTCAATCCCCTCTGGCACTTGATTAATTTACCACGATAACAAATTCATATAACGTTGAATTAAAATCAACCAGATACAAATTAAATAAATAAATTTATCTTTTTATTTTCTATAATTTATTCCTTGGGGATTAATTTACAACTCGTAATGAACAAATAAACAAACGTCTAATTATATCACAGAAGTCAAGAGTGGAGGTTTTTGTTTTTTTTTTTTTTTGTTTTTTACATAAATTTATTACCTACCTACAGTGCTCTTGCAAATGCATGAATTTTTGTTTAAATTAAAAAATTGCATTTATTTTTAAAATTGAAAAATATTTGTGGAATGTGAAAGGAATACTGTTAAGATAGTCAACATAAAATTTTAATTTAAGTAATTTTTTTTTGTTGTTGCTATAGAAGTATTTCTTATCCTGTTATGACATGCAATGGTTTGTGTTTATTATGAGTAAAATAGAAGGTAATGCTACTGTAGTTAATTTGTAATGTAATTAAGAAAAATAAACATAAATAAGAAAAATGTAAAGAGAAATAAAATATGTGGTGTCGTATAAAATAGAATCACAGGACATTACATCATAACAATATTTTGTAATCTGCTGCTAAGATAGATTACTTACGCTGTGTAATGCATTAGGCCTGTCTTTCAACCGAAAGATTTTAAGTTCGATTGCCGATTTAAAAAATATGGGTTTTTCGACTTGATCTGGTACCCTTTACGATTAGTATAAAATAAATTTAAATTAATGAGGGATTAATATAATTTTTGGTAATTAATTAAAAAACGAAACTACACTATTTAATAGCAATAGCAGTAGCTTTCTAAATGTTATGGATTGGCAAGCCAGATATTTTATAAATTAATACTATTGAAGAACATTGTAGTAAAAATATTTTCTAATTCTACCTAAGTTACTGTCAACAACATAAAATAAAACGTTACTTGGTTTTGGGAGTTGTCATTGAATTTAAGTTTTTCTTAGTTTTATATTAGCTCTTTTATCTGATTGACTGGACGATCCTGGTTGTTAGGTACATATTTTTTAATGTAAAAACAAAATACTTTATCGTTATCCAATAATTATCTAGCTTCGAAACAAACTGGGGTCTTTTCCATTTTACTGAGTTTTGCGTAAATTGAAAAAAACTTGTGATTTTTGAACTACTGTCATTTTTAATATAATTCTTTCTGGAAAATATCAATAATAATGCTCGTAAATGAAAAATTCAGGCTAAACTAGTTATTCCAGGAGTTATTTAACAAATAAATATGGAATAGAACTATTTTGCAATGAAGGTGTGGAATAGGGTTGTTTTGAAAATTAGAAGATATGAATAGGCCACTTTTGATACATATTTTTTTCTAAAAAAATATGCAATTAAATATTAATGTATTTTAAATATGTGCACAATTTCTGATTTATTTCGAACGTGCTCTGGATTTTGACAAGGATTTCGGCAGTGCAATGTCATGTACTTTTTTTAATCTAGCGTTGGAACATATAGTGCGACGTTCCGGTGTACAGACACAGGGCATTATATTTTTTAAATCGTAATAAATCCTGGGTTTCGCTGATGATGTCGGTATTTTACGGAGCATCACGACGAGCAGTCATCGAAGCTTTTACTCAGATTGAAGAGGAAGCAGGTGAAGCGGCGGGTCTTCTTATAAATGAGAATAAAACAAAATATATGTTGTCGACAAACAAAATGTCCTCACAACACCATATAGAACACAACAGCACTGTTGGCTCATATAATTTTGTGGTAGTTCAGTAGTTTATATACCTTGGAACCAACTTCAAGTTCACCAATAACATCAATGTTGAAATAAGGCGAAGACACACCCTTGTAAACCGTTGATAATTCGGTTTGTCCAAACAACTGGGTTCAAAGCTCCTATCCCAAAATACCAAGGCACAATTATACAAAACGCTCATTCTTCCGGTCCTGCTTTATGGTTTTGAATCGTCGACATTACCATAAGCAAGCGAGCATGCACTTGGTATCCTTGAGAGAAAAATTCTTCTTCGCATTTATGATCCTGTATCTGACGAAGAGATTTGGAAAAGAAGCTATAATACCAAACTATGCCAGCTGTTCAAGGACATGGACCTTGTCAAAAAAGTCAGAATTTGAAGTTTTCATTGGTTAGGCTGTGTGAAGCGTATGAATGAAAATGCTTCAGCTAGGAAACTCTTTGAATCCAAGCTCCGAGGAACGCGTCGTCGAGGGAGGTCACACCTTCGTTGGAGAGATGAAATATCGGCATATATGAAAAAACTTCTAATCACCAATTGGAGAGACACCGCTCGTAATCGAAGTCAGTAGTCTGTAGTCAAGGTCTGTAGTGCACAACAAGTAAGTAAATAAGTAATATTTCACTGCGATCTAATTATGACATTTGTTTGATTTCGCACCAAAATAGGAATAGACTTTTTTTGTTACTTTATTTATTACTTTTTATTTTCTAGAATCGAATTGCTGTGGAATAGGCATATTTTGCTAAACTCATAACCATGGAATAGAAACATTTTGAGCCTAAGTATGAATTTTGATTTCGATTATTATGGGAATTAACATGATTTGTTGAAATATTAGGAAGTAAATCAATTTGGCTTTAGAATATAAAAAAACTTCATCTTTAGATTTTTTTATTTAAAAAGTGGAAAAGACCTCGGTTCGCTTCTAAGCTACACAATTGTTTTCCCATTTTCTGCGGTATTTTTATAATCAATTAATTTTGTTCTACTCTGAACGAGTTTTAAATTATCATTGTGAGGTAAATATCAAAACAAATGTGAAAATATCATGGAATATTAGCGAGTTATAGGAGATCCAGAAAGTTTTTTGAATTTTAAAAAGATTTTGAAACGTTTTTGTGATTAATTATTTTTTTAATTTGTTTTTTTTTTTTTTTTTGTTTATTCATTCCAAAATATAGTTCACATTATTATACTGACATTATCGACTTATATTAATTTAGAGCTTAGATTAGTTTAAATTTTTTTTTACATATTACTACACTGCCTGCTAAATTATGGATTACCAAATACATTTACTTGGACAAAAGGAAAATTGGAGGAAAAAAAACCATATCCATTATTTTTATTTTTATTATATTATAATAATGCTATAGACAAACTAGAACTAAAACTAAAACAACTTAGGAAACTATAACCATAGCTTAACAAGCGAACAGTACAAACAGTAAAACTAGACAAGCGCAGCCTGTCAATGATCAATAATTAACCAGACTCCGAACTAAGCAATTACTTGAGAATTCGCACTTGTTGTTGAATTTTCTTTGCCTGTTTGTAATTTTATCAACTATCGGCAGACTTTTTGATTTCAAATGTATATCCGTCGTGCTGTGATACCATGGAACATTTAAGATCATTTTTAGAACCTTGTTTTGTGCAATTTGTATTTTTTTTTGTGGCAATTGGCACAATTTCCCCATATTGGGAATCCATATAAGTATAAACTTTGGAATATTGATTTCAAAATCAAAGTTTTATTTTAAAATTAGGCTTTTTTTATTTTATTCTCAATAAGTTTAGGATCTAGGATAATTCCTAGATATTTAATTCTGGAAATCCATTCGATAACAGTACCATTTATTGTAGATATTGTATAGTATAGGGTTGAAGTACCGTACTTAATTAAGCACGACAAGGCGATTCTACCTAAGTTACTGCCAAGAGCATAACAACAAAAAAGCTTAATCGGGTAAAAAAATAAATACTACCTACTTAATTTATGATATTATCATATAATGGCCTTATGGTCACTGCATAGGATACAAAATTGAAGAAAATAAAAGGAATAGGAATAACGTGCACTCTTGAATATTAATTATTTGAATAGATTAAATACCTCTAATTGTGAGATGCATAAATTTACATAGGGTTAATTAATTTAATTTTTTTTTTGTTTTGTTGTTTTTTAGACGACTTAAATTTAAAATTCAATCAATGTTGGAAAAAGGATTTTTTCTTCTCTAAGCGAAGTTAATAAAATGTACAGTTTTGTTTATTTTTCATTAAAATACAGTAAAAAACTTTAAATTAGTTATTTTTATGTCTGATACACAATATCTCTGATCTCTCCAGAAATGTAAACTTTACCATATTTGCTAATTTCATTGTCTGACCAGAATTTGGATCAATTATAAAAGTGTCCGGAAATTCAGGAAGCAAGGAAGATTATAATCCATATTGGACAAACAGTTAGAATCAAATTTAATGAAGCTAAGTTCAGTCACGTCAATTTCACAAACAAAATATTACAAACTGCAATTGTATTAAAAAATTTAGCACAAACTCAGATGTTCAATATGCAGAAGAATGAGGAGACAGAAAAACGAATTTTAAACTTTGAAACGACTTTTGTTTGGGTTTTTTAAGCCCTAAAATTATAACTTATATTTCTTTGATCTGGTTGGTTGGTTTTATTGACTTTTTAGATATGTTAATCAAACTAAAGAAAAATTTTGGGATTTTGAAGCAAATCGAAATATGCGAAAATCGGCCAAAACGCATATTAGACACGTATGTAGATAGTGAATGAAATAAACATGGTTAATACAATTCCATTTAAAAATTGAACACTTAAGAACTTAAATTAAACAATTTCTGAAAGAAAAATAAAACAATTAAATTTAACGTAAAGTATGATATTTATTTCAAAGCTTCGAAGCTTTTCTTGCTTTAGTTAAAAGATTAGAAATATATTTAATTTATTTATAACAAACAATAACAGTCAGACATTTGTCGCTTTCAATTAAAATAACTTAAACAGCATTTCTTGCTTTTATTATAATAAAATCAAGCTAAAATCTATCACAATAGAAATACTATTAATATTAAAATATAAATAATAAAATAAATGTTCCGCATTTTAAAATTGCCGTACAAAATGCAACATCTTCTCAGCGCCGTAACTAGGCAGGTGCAATAGGTGCACAAGCACAAGGCTCAGATATCAGAGGGGCCCTGAAATATGAAACTTTTACTTATTTTTCTTGTAGATTTTAACCTCATAGAACTATCAAAATAAATAATTATATAGGGACAAATAAAAAATAGTGGTGTCGTCAATATAATATCATAGAACCTAGTGATAAATAGGAAAATAACTAAATAGCTTGATATGGCGTGAAATATTGAAAATAGTGTTTTGAGCTAAAATTAATATTGCCCTGAGAAGTTCATAAGAAAAAATTGGAGCTCCAAATTGTGGATTTTTTTTAATTTAATAGAATTTGCTAGCCATTATAACAGTACTTTAAAAGAGCGCATTCAAAAACATAAAAAAGGTTCTGTTTCATATTTATCACCAGCTATTCAAAATGAAATAATAAAATTGATTGGTGATAAAACTAGAAATGAAATTATATCTAGAATTTATAAAGCAAAATACTATACAATTATGATTGCACCCCTGCTATATCAAATGAATCAAATGATAAGATACATTTATGTCAATTATATAATAATGGTAAGGTGATTTGAATAAGTGAAAATCATAATATAAAGTGAACTGAATAAAGCTTCATCGATTTTATTGAATCACAGGACAAGTCCGGAGAGGGTCTAGCAAATGAAATATTGTAAATGATAGATTGGATATTCATGTCAGCGGACAAGGATACGACAAGGGTGCTAATATGTCTGGCAAATATAAAGATGTAAGAGCACGTATTTTTGAAATCAATAACTTTGCAATTTTTGTGCCTTGTTCCGCTCACTGCCTTAATTTAGCTGGTGTTTTTGCTGCAACACCACAAATTATCACTTTTTTAGCAAAGATTATTTAATTTTTTCTCATCATCGATCGAGCACGAAGGGAAATTTTAATGAAATATTTAAAATTAACACTGAAAAATTTATCGGATGCAAGGTAGTCATCAAAGGCACTGAAATCGTTAATTTTACATTTATTCGATGTAAAAACAGCATTGGAATCGATTGCATCAAATCCAGAAACTATATAAAATGCAAAAAGTTTGCTCTTACTAATTCATTATAAATTTATCTGCAATCTTTCTGTATGGAATAAAATTCTACAATGCACTGAGCGAACAAATAAAGCATTACAACGAAAAGATGTATCGATAGACCATGGAACAAAATTAATTGATGAACTACGTTGAGCTTTACAGGGACTACGAGAAACAGATTTCGAACAAGAATTTGAAAAAGCAAATAATTTGGCTAAAATTATGAATTTACAAGTTTGATTTCGCAGTAAACGGAGGAATATAGTTAAAAAAAAAATGGAAATTGATGAAATACCGGATGAAGGAAGTAGTTTGTTACGTCCGAAATTTGTTTAAAATGCAAATGTACAATGTTTTTGACAAGAGCTTGCGTTGTCTTAATTAGATTGGCGTTATAAAAAACTTAGAAATATTTGTAAAGATTTTAGCTTTCTATATGGAACATCTTTAGAAAAAGAAAGTGTTATAGATTTAAAAATTATTAGTAGACAATTTAAAAACTGCAATACCACTTGAAATTTTACAAGGTCTATGTGACTTTGGATTAATAGAGTCTTATCGAAATATTAATATTGCTCTGCGACTGTTTCTTACACTTCCAGTATCACGTGCTTCATGTTAGAGAAGCTTTAGCAAATTAAAATTAATAAAAAAATATTTAAGATCAACTGTCACACAAGACAGGTTATCCAATCCAATCTTGTCTATTGAATGCAATATCATTTGATGACATAATTAATGAATTTGTTGAAATGAAGGTCAGAAAAATCCAATTAAATAATAATATATTTAAAATTTCGTATATGGGATGATATTTTTTTTCCATAATAAATGTTTTTTAAAAAAGTTATCTTACACATTTTTATATCATAATTCTATGACTTCCCTTTTCCCAAAAAAATGTAGGTGCTTTCAAAAAAATATTGCAAAGGGCACTGGAAAAGCTAGTTACGGCGCTGCATCTTTTTAGTTTGACTTTTCCATATAATTCATTGTTTTAAGATTTTTAATAAGAGATACTCGACTGCCAAAACTAGTATTCTTTAAGTGACGGTCTATAACAGAGTGGAGTGCATTTACATCCTGTATTCTCGAAAGACCAGGCTCTGAATATTTTTGGACTTTTGTTTTTATATGTTAGTTATTTTCAAGAAATTTTAATAAAGCAAAGGACGTTGATTCTATTTTTAATTTGTGGAATGCAGGCATCTGACCCTAAAATTCCATGCTGAATATAATATGGAATATATACGAGAAGAGACTTTATAATATTTACTATCGCACTGGCCAAACAATTTCTACTGCGACCATTCAATGTTTCGGTACCATACAGCACAGTAAGTTTTGTTATTAATATTGCAATGACCAGTTAAATTGAATGGGTTAAATTTTCTTTTGTAGTAAAAATTTGCAAATTCCCCGTCGGTAACATAAAGACCTTTTACAAATCATAGCACAGAAGGGCTATATCTTTATATTTAAAACAATATTCTTTATCTGCAGTTTTTCTCAATTTTACTTTCTGATATAAACTCTCATGCAAATTAAGACGTTCAATATCTGCATTATTAAGATTTTTGGCATTCGAAATATTTTAAATGAATATCGCATTGGAATACCCCAAGTTTTATTCAGTATTGAAAATCTTACGATAAACGTATATTCTAACGGGATTTTATGAATTTTTTTTTTTTTATTTATTAATTTCAATTATCATATTACATTTCAAATTGTTTACAATTTCTTAAAATAAATTAAATGATCAAATTATTAGGTTTACAAGAATTATTTATTACAAAAATTTTTACAGACTTATAAAATAATTATATTTATAGCCTATTATTATTATTATTATTATTATCATTATTATTATTATTATTATTATTATTATTATTATTATTATTATTATTATTATTATTACTATTATTATTATTATTATTATTATTATTATTATTATTATTATTATTATGTACAATTATTACTATTTTTGTTTATTATGGATTTAAAATATATTTTTCGATTTGTTTTTTAAATATCCGAATTTCGTTTATTTCTTTGAGCGCGTTTGGTAAATCGTTAAATTGGTTGAGACACCTATTTCAACAATTATTATCTCTATTGTTCGTTCTAAATAATGATAAATAGAAATTACATTTATTACGTGTGTTATAATGGTGAACGTTAATCATTCTACCCAGTGGTATATAGTCCTTTTGTACAAATGTTATTTAAACTTAAATATTTCTCAGAATAAAGTAGATTGGTTGGATGTCTCACATGATGGCTTTTTTGTGTATAAATATATACGTTTTTAGAATATAAATTATTGTTTTTTTTGTATCATACCCGAAGTAATGCAAATCAACGCATGGAAATTTTTCAATGTGATGTCGAACTTTTGAGATTTTCATATATTTTATATGTATAACATAGAACATTTAAGCATTCATTTTCATTATAAACATTTAAGCACAAATATTTTTTAAAATTTTTTTAATGCTAAGTTGTCTAACTTCATACATTTTTTCAGCTTTAGACACTTAAGCATTAAGATAAAGATAAAAGTATTAGTATTTATATGAGTATGATATTGAACAAATCGACAACTGCGCTATTCTTAAAACTATTACAGATATAGAACCATTCTGAAAAAAAATTTGGAAGGAGCGTCTAAAAATTAGTCATAATTATGTCAAAATATGAAAAAATTACCCGATGTAATATATTGGACACTTAATTATTCACGCGAAGATGTATCATCTGTTTTGAAATCACCGATCTTTGAATTTTTCGCTGCGATGACTTAAAGTTAATCATATTATAGCATTAAAGGACGGTTATTATCAGCACGTTATATAGAATACCCAATCGTGTTCTATCAGATATAATAACTGTTTTTACACAAAAACATTAAAACAATAAGGGTGCTTTCAAAAATTACCTTTTCGTCCTTACAATATATTTAAATGTGCCATTTTTTTAAAGCATTTACTTCGGAATCCTATCCTCTTTGAATTCACTTTTTAGTATGAAAAACCAGTAAAAACTATACCTAATAACAAATGCATGAAAATGAAAATTTTTGAAACAATATTAACAATTTTTGTATCTTGAGGAAAAATTCCAAATCTCATCTATTAAACTGCCTCTAGTAGACAAAATATAGTATCGAAAAAAATAGTACATAGATATTGTAAGGTTTAGAAAGAGTTTTACAGATTATACAGTGATAATCAATTTTTTACTAACGATATTCCTCCAATTAGAATTTATGAGAACAGAAGAAAACAAAAAACAAAAAGGAACAATCTCTAAATCCTGAAAAAATTTTACAATTTCTAAAAAGATAGAAATTAATAATTTTTTAATAAATTTTATTTTTTATTTCGAAATTTTCAAGCTAAAATTTAATTTCAGTTAAAGAAGCAAAAAAAAAAAATTAAAACAAATAAAAATAATTTTCTCCCTGTTTTTTTTTTTTATTTTCCGTTACACAGTAATCAAAGTTGTAATTTTTATTCTTTCTTTTTTGTTTGTTAAATTTAGTATGTAGGTTGTATCTACATTGTAATATTGTATATACTAAAAGATAAAAATTAAAAAAAATTGATTTGCCTTCAATTACAACCAAATAATTCTATAGGTATTACACAATTTTCCAGATGAAAAAAAAAATAATAAAAAAAAAAAGTTAAATTAAAGGTTTCTTAAATGAAACGAAAGAATGCGATGAGATGAGCTTATGTTAGGTATTTATTATTTAAAATGTTTGTATTTAATTTTTCCTTGTATGAACAATACCAAATTCCAATGTTTCTATTTCGTACAGCTTATTATAAATTCCCTCCCCTCATCAAAACTTAAAAATGACAATATAGAAAATATTCGCAATTCCATAGTAAGTATTAATAAGAAATATAAGTAAAAGCCAGGTAGTGAATCCTCACTTAATGCTCATGGTTCTCAGGAAGATCAAAGGAGCGATTTTCATAGAAGATGTATATAGAATTTTTATTATATGATATTTGTATAACAGGTAAGTATCAGTACATATACATACTAAGTTAGGTGGCAAACAAACAATGTAGCTTCATGGGATTAACTCATTAACGTACTCCATTTATGTCGGTCACGGGCAGCTTTTTTACGAAATTTTATTAATCAGGCAGTCAAGTTTATTTATAAAATTGAATTTTCGAATGCTACATGTGGTATTATTTGTAATTTAGGTTCTTTTTTGTAAGTAAATTCATTTGTATTTACATTTGTATTTCATTTTTATTAGAAAATATTAATGTATAATTAGAATCTCTATCTTTATTTTTAAATGACTTTTTAGATAAATTGTATTTTTTTTTTTTTTTTTTTTTTTTATGCATGTTCAAAACACTAGGTTGGAACCTTTTATACCGATTGGTACGTTTGGCTCGGGTGGGAAAGGAAAATTTGGAGGATGGTAAAACGGAAGGAGGACAATTACGAACGAAGGTGTTAATGTTCGTCTTGAATTTGTTTAGGCCATAAATATAAAATTTGTCATGTTTTGGGAACACATAAGATGGAATTTGGTTCCACATTCGGGATGTTGAAGTTATAAACGAATTTCCATAACTTGTCTTTTGCCATCTAGGGATTTCGATGGTGTAGGGATGAGCACATACTGCCCTTCGTGTTTCGCGAGGGAAATGCTTAAGTGGAGGTAATATAGATTTAATTTCCACTGAGCATGTGCCGATGCCTACAAGATATCTATAAAAAAGTGAGAGAGCTCCGACTATACGACGATGTCCAAGAGGAGCAAGATGGGCTGTCACATTTGGGTCGTTGATTAGACGAAAACCCCATTTTTGGACTTTATCCAAATGTTTTAACTTTTGGTTGACACAGCGGTGGATGTAGCTTCAGATTTTTTATGAAAATCGTAGGAGACTACTAGGGTGCTGTCGTCTGCAAAGCTGTGGATTGGATTGAAAGTGGTTTGGAGCAAATCATTTATAAATATAAGGAATAGGGTAGGTGAGAGAACTGATCCTTGGGGAACACCAGAGTTTATTTGGAATTGATCGGATTTAAATCCGTCACCTAAGACTTGAATCGTACGATTCGAGAGGAAACTTTCAATCCATTTGAGAGAAAAGAGACCCAGGCCTACTGCTTGACATTTTGCTAATAATGCGCTATGCCATACTCTATCGAAAGCTTTAGAAATATCTAGAGCCACAATATTTGCTTCACCCGAATTGTGCAAGCAAATATTTAGCTTCTCGTTAAGGTAGGTCGTTAAATCACCGGTGGACCGGTGGGATCTAAATCCATATTGGCTATGGTGGACAATACCTTGGCTGTCAAGATATTTGGTCAGCTTTTTGTTAATTAAGATCTCCATCACTTTGGAGAGGATCGATATTATAGCTATAGCCCTGTAGTTGGAGGGATCGCTTTTGTCACCTTTTTTGGGAATTGGGTTAACATGCGCAATCTTCCATTGAGTTGGGTATACTCCTGTAGAGTAAGATAAATGGAATAAGTTGCGCAATAGTTTGGAAATAGTGAAGGCTATATGTCTTAGAACCATAGCAAGGATGCCATCGGGTGCCCTCTTTATTTTTAAATGACTTTTTAGATAAATTGAATTTGATTTTTTATATAAGTTTGAACTAGATAAGAATCAAAAGAATTAACTAACACCATTTAATCTGATTTTTTATATTGGCTTGAACAAATTTATAAATTCGTACGAAAAATGTTTTTATCACCGTTGAGCACATTTCTTAATTGGTTCACATCAAATTCAATCAACTTTGGATTTGGTTTTGCTTGTAAGTGGGGAAAAAATATCTAAACAGAAAAACAACTAACCAAATAGATGCTGGCGAGTTAATAGGAAAGTGTATAAAATATTACAAATCGGTGTGAAAAATGTAAAGATTTACTTTGCGAAATAACCTTTCACCAAAAAACATTGTAATACCAAATAAAATTACATGGAATATTGCAGTCTAAAACCAATTCAATATTATCCATTTAAATCAGATATTCAAGAAGAATTAGATTAAGAAAAATTACATGGCTTATGACGGAATACTGCCCACTTAAAAAATATCTGTTAAAATTTGGTAAGTCTGTAGGTTTTGAAGGAAAATTATCCTATCACGGTATATTACCTAGCAAAAGACATAAAATATTTCCAGGCATATATAAATATTTGTGCATTAACAACGTTTACCAGTACTTAGGCCTACAACTTTAAATGACCAAGCAGGGAAATACAATTGAACTGAATAGATCGCATTTACCAACAGGACTTAGAAAATAAACTGTTATTAGGTACATATTATTATAAAATAATAGTACATTTTGGAAAAAGACCAAATCTAAGTCATATACTTGCAAAATTAACATTCGAACAGAAAAAAAATGTAAAGAAAAATTCGGTTTAAAATAGATCATCAATTTTACAAAAACATGTAAAAAGTGGACAAGCACCGAAATAAAATTCGTCTCTGCTAAAGCATATTTGATATATTGAGACCGGAATTGGGTAGGACAAATCAACAAATTGGACAAATTGGGTATCACGTCACTACTCACGTGATAACATAATGGACTTTGAGAAACTATAGTGCAATTTCAGAACTACAATACTCTTGAAGTACAGCTTCGGTATAAAACGAGTGCATACTAAAGATATAATGATGATCATTGATATCCATATACAGCTGATGGTGTGTGCTACTAGCTATCAAGATATTATATGGAGTTTTCCAAAAGGAAATTAAGTGACGTTTCGGCCATTTGTAATATGTCATGATGTGTCATTTTTTTTCATTGAATTCTGTAATGCTTATAATTTCATTACAAACGTCGTGAATATGCTGATTTTGCCTTGGAACAACTTGAAAACGATAACGCTGTTTTTAAGAAAATCATCTTCTCCGATGAGGCTCACTTTCATCTGAGTGGTGTTGTAAATAAACAAAACTGTCGATTCTATTGGGAAGAAAATCCACAAATTATTCATGAAATATTCATTGAATGGCCTCCAAGAAGTTGTGATTTAACACCATTAGACTATTTCTTGTGGGGTTATTTGAAGTCATTGGCCTTTAGCAATAAACAAGACTCTCTTCAAGTTTTACAAGTCAATATTGAACGTGCTATTCATGACATACGACTCAAAAAGTGCTCGAAAATTGAGTTCATCGAATTCGTTCCTCCAGAAGGCCATTTGAATGACATTTTATTCAGAACTTAATTGTATCGATTGTACTTCACACTAAATAAAAAACATTTGTATTTTCTTAACAATTAGTGTAAGTTTTTTTTTTAAAAAAGAAATCATATCACTCTTAAAAAGTATCTATTGTAAGTACCACAAAGTTAAATAAAACTAATTATAGTGTTCTCTAGGTCCAAGATTCTGAGATACGATAAAATTCGGTTAAACTATGACTTAAAAATAAAGCTGATAAATGACACTATTGGTAACAAAAAAGAAACCGAACCAATTTTTGATAAATCAATTAGCGAAAGTGTACGACAATATAATTGCTTTGACGACGTCAAACCTATACAACTTTGATTTTAGTTCAGGTTTTCTACTCCAATCCCTGAAAATAAACCAAATATTTTTATGAAGGAATGTTATGCTTTATAAAGATTATAAATATACTAGCAACATCTTTAGTGTATTTTACTAACATTTTTCTCATTAACGACGGGTGTTTCAAATAACCCTACATGATGATGATGGCATTTCGTCTAGTAATAGATGTCTGATTACTTGCTTAAAGCAGTAATCAGACAATATTAAGCAAATGCTTTCAGCAGCGTATACTTGCTAAATAAATATTCTTCGAAAAGTAATATCGAAATAATCAACAGCTTAGTTTTTCATTTATTAACCCATTATTGCCCACATAGTAAGTTAAGTTACCAGCACTCCCATTCAATGTACCAGTTACAATAATATAAGATATATTCAATATGCACTTATTTCAAAGCTCAAAATATTTTAGCAAATATTTTCAATAATTTTGTTCTAAGTTTTTCCATGCACCAGGGACTACGCAGGATCCTAAAAGAAATCAATTTCTATTTCGGAAAAACAAATTAAATAAATTAATTAAAAAATTTTTAACATAATTTCAGTGCATAAGCTAAAACTACATATGTTTATGTGTCGGCTCAAGTGCCTCATTGTTCATAACAATAACCAACACTACATTAATGTTCGGTAGTTCATAAGCTAAACGTATTTCTATATAATACAGCATGAGTGTTACAGCTTGGATCTCGTTTTATTGAGCCTTTTGTTAGTAGATAAGAACATGGAGAGGATAATAGGATAGGGCAGTAATTCCAACTAAAAATTAATTTATAAGTGTATACTATTATAGCAAAAATAGACAACAACCACGAAACAACAACCAATAGTAAGCTCGCAATCAGAACCAAACAGCAAAAAAATTGTTTTTGTAAGTATTTAATTTCGCATCGCTTTTGTTTCAGTTTTCAAATCAAATTTTTTTTTTATTTTTATTGCTGTTGTTTTTTTTTTTTTTAAATTAAAGGTCTCTAATTTTTGGTGTTTCAAAAATTACCATAATTGTAACAACCAAATTGTAAGAATTGCAACACTGGGGGGTAAATATTTTGTGAAGGATATTATATAATAAAAATATTGATGCCTAAACCGGTGGGCAAATTTTAATATTTGTTCCAACTAGAATAAAAAAAAAAGCAATCAAATGATCTCGTAAAGGGGATATTCGAATATACAAGTATGTTGCAATCCATACAAAATATAAATAGGTACAGATACAAAAATATTATATTACAGCAGAGATATGAAATTTCATCAAATGTGATATTTATGTATACAGTTTTTGTATATTGCTTGCTTCAATTATGTACATGAAAAAAAAAATTCTTTTTTTAAATTACTGTGTAATTGGTTAGAAATGTACAACAAGCAAGTAGTACAAAAACTAGTATGACAGAACATGAATTGAAAATGATTAAAGGCATAAAGGAATTGTTTTTTTTTTATACCTTTTTGTTTCTTTATTGAAGTCTTGAGTATATTACTGGGACTTATAGGAAATATTTTGGTTGAAATTAAGTCCATAGAGATTTTATAGAATACATTTTTTTTTTTACTTAGCTCTAATTTCTGGTTTTATTATGTGTAAAGTAATATTTTTGTTGAAGTTGTTAGAAAATTGAAAATATTTTTTTTTATTTTGTAATTTTTAAAAACAAAAATTACAATATTACAAAAAAACAATGTTTGTGTAAATGTTTCTTTATGATTTTCTAAATGAATTTCTGTTTTTCATTACCTTAGGATTATAGAGAATATTATTATGGTTTCTGGGTAACCAAACATAGTATTTTTAAATAACCAATTAGAGTATGGTAGATTTAATTGCCTTAGTATTCGTTGATAGTAATTTCGTTGTTAAATTTTATACAGGTACACCTATATCTACATATTATACCAATACACGGATGTTTAAGCTTAAACCAGAATAAAAAGTTATTAAAAATTTCTTTTATTTTATTTTAAAAATTGTAAGCGAAATAAAATTAAGAATTTTTGAATATTTTTGTTTTGATTATTTCGTTTTATTTTTTGGTTACAAATTCGTAATAATTTTAATTACATAATTTACATTATTACGTTAAAACATACTTCATCTTGGAAATATTATATTGATAAAATTGCAATTACGTATCTCAAATATAATTTGACGAATTAAAATATTGCTTTCGACCCAGTCTATACAGGGTGGTCCGGTTTAGAGCAAACAGTTTTTAAGGGGTGATTCCTTGGAGTATTTTAAGAAAAAAATGGTTCTAGAAGAGGGGTCTATCTTTAAATTTATCTGGGCTACAGAGGGTTAAAGAGAATCGGATTAGAAAAATTATGTCTAAAGAATATCCACTACAGCTCAGAAGAAATTGAAACTAGAGCAACATTTTCTTTATAGCTTTTTTTTAAAATTAATACACCTAATTAACGGTATATGTTGAATGAGTATCAGACTTACCGTTTTTGAATAATAACTGCACTTAAAATTTTTGATTGATTGTAAAAAACGTTGATTATCTCGAAAAAATCTGCAAGTAGTAGACGAAATACGCGTATCTGTATATGATAAGCATATCAGTAAAATTAAAAGGAAAGTATTTGACTATTTCCACTATTAAGTTTTTATAAAAACTCGATCGAACATAGTAAAGGAAAAAAGATGGCTGTGGTTTTTTTCGACTTAACGAAAGCTTTCGATTCCGTAGATAGAGGTATTTTACGTCGAATTCTGTTTGAGTGCGGTGTACAAGGTAGAGAACATCAATGGTTCGAAAAGTATTTCAAAAATAGAAAGGAATATTCTGAATGTGAAAGCCTTGCAAGTAAACAAAATAATGTAGATTATGGAGTAATTCAAAGAAGCTCACTTGGACCAGTTTTGTTCTCATGCTACGTAAGTAGCTTCTCAAAGTTAGACATATGGAAAAGCCTTTCTATTTGCAGACGACTTAACTATAGTGTACACAGACATCAGTTACATTAACTTAGAACTAATAATAAACGAGGACATGAAAAATGTGTACAAATGGATGTGTCTACACAAACTCACAGTCAACACAACAAAAACCAAAATTATGTTGTTTAAAGCCATAGGAATATGTTGTTTAAAGCCACGATATCCGTTACATACAACAATGAAACTGTAGAACAAGTAACGAAATACAAATACCTTGGTATCATAATAGATGAAGACTTGAACTGGAATGAGCATATAAATGATGTTATAACCAAAACACGTAGAATAGCTGGCGTTTTTAAAAAAATTAGATTTAGAATTCCTGAAGCTACAAAAATATCTATTTTTTACAGTCTTTCCCATAGCAAGATAACATATGGTATTGGCGTATGGGGCAATACGTTTACAAAAAATCTAAATGCTTTGCAAATCGTTCAAAATAAAGCCATAAAAAATTTATTTATGCTTCATGCTAGAACACCAACTGACACAATACATAAGAATTACAAGATCTTAAGAGTAAAAGACTTTAAGGAAATGATCTAGATTCTACACATTAACAGTATAAGAACAAACAATATAAAATCGAATACACAACTAGTTACAAATGTAGACATACACAGCCATAATACGAGATCGCCAGCCATCTAAGATCTATCGCCAGTCACAATTTGAAAGGATTAGAACTTATAATTAATACAGCTTCTTCTGCCTTCAACAAATTACCAGATTCTATGAAAAATCTGTGTATTTCAACATTAAAAATAAATCTAAAAAATCTATACATAGAACAATATTGAGCATTTCAAATTAATTTTAGAATATAATTATTTTAATATATAATTGTTGTTGGAATCATTATTTTACTTTGAATTTATAAACTAAACTATCTTTTGTAATTTGTTTTTTTTTTCATTTTTTTTTTCTTTAATTCATATAATATTATTATATTTTGAATATATTGGCTTATATATGTATATGAAGATATTTTTATATTTGCACGGAACTTGATAATTGTTTTGTTTAATTATTTTGACTATATTTAAGTTTTAATTTATATATGTTACACTCTATATGAGCTTTAAGCTCTCATGAGATTTTATGAAATAAATAAATAAAATAAATAAATTATTCTAAAAAAATTATTTGGTCCTGAAAATTTTTATAAAATGTTAGGCTTATGTGCCTATTACAGGTGTCACACCACTTTTCCAGTCATTTTTCCCAGTCACCCGAATGAAATTTATTTTCGTATTACAAGTCTCATCCGACAGCAAAAAATTTCTGAACGTATTTTTTATGTACTTTGACAGAAAAACTCATTTGACATTTGAATTTAAAAAAAATATTTTTATAAGATACAAAGTTGGTTGATGTGTTTTTTTTTATAAATTTGTGAAAATTTTTAATATTTAAAAAAAAAAAATGTTTATATTTACAAGTGTGGATCATTATTTTAGTGATAGTGATTCAGAAGAAGAAACAGAGAATCTATGTATAAAGAGAAAGATTCTTAGAAATTCTTCAAATCCGTTGGAAATTGATAATGAAAAGTAAGAAAATAAAATTGTAAAATAATTAATGTAGAAATATGTGAAATATAACAAAATAATTTGTTTTTAGCTTCGTTAAATATTTCCGCTTAAACATAGACGCTTTTATTGCTTTGCTTGAGGGTTTGAAGGGAAAATTTAAAAACTCAAAATTGAATTCATCTATTCCCGATATTATAAAATTGGCAGCATGTTTACGTTTTGTAGCTGATGGCAGCTATCAAAAAAGTGTTGGAAATGATTACAATGTACTTCTAGCTCAGCCAACAGTTTCAGTAATTCTTACTGATTTTTTAAATTTAATGGAAATTCATATTTGCAAAAAATGGATTTCTAAAATGAATGCTGAAGAAGAAATAGAGTGTAAGAAGTTTTTTTACACTAAATACCGTTTACCGGGAGTAGTAGGATGTATCGATGGAACACATATACACATAGTTGCCCCAAAAAAAGAAATTATGCATTTATACTATAACAGGAAAGGATTTTTCAGTATAAATGCAATGATTGTAAATATATACTTAATTGAAGTATTTTTTAATTTTAATTTTAAATAAATATTCATGTATATTTTATATGTGTGATCATCTAATGAGAATTCGTTTTATTGATGCTACAAATCCTGGTGCAAATCATGATTCATTTGCATGGACTCATAGTACCTTACGTAATATTTTTCAAAGGGAATTTGATTCCGGGAAAGAAAACTTTTGGCTGCTAGGTAAGTAAATAAAAAAGATATTTCTAATTTCTTCAAAGAAAATTTTAAGTTTAAAAATTTATTAATTTTTTTTTTTTTTAGGAGATTCTGGTTTCCCATTATTACCTTTTCTAATGACGCCATGTCGAACACCTCAAAGTAACAGTCTTGAAGAAAACTATAATAAAATTCATTCAAAAGCTAGGAATATAATTGAGCGGACAATTGGGTGTTTGAAAAGTCGATTTCGATAATTTTAGGTGCCAGGGAATTACATTACAGTCCAGAAAAATGCACCCAAGTAATAAATGCAGTATGTGCACTTCATAATATCTGCATATCATATAAAGTTCCAGAAATTGAAATGGAAAATACAACTCAAAACAATTTTGAAGAAATTTCTATTGGGTTACATTCTCATATAAGTGAAACAATAAGAAATCGAATAATATCAAGTTTGGAATAAAAAAAAAACATTTAAAAAAAAAAAATTAAAATTTGTTTTTATTTCATAAATCCTTAACTTTCTATTTAAAGTAAGACAATTTAAGTTTCAAAAATAACAAAACTAAAAAGAAAATATTAAAAAACATAAAAGATTAATTCATAAATACCCTTTAAAAGAATATTATTTAACAGCAAAATTTATCATATTCAGTCTTATCTTTCACTTTGTACTCAGTATAGTTCAGTTTTGGACTGTTCTAATTGAAATTTTTTTTCTTCTAAATCTATTTTCCTTTTTTTTATTTCTAACAGCTCAATTTCAATTTGAATTTTTCTTTTGGCTTCAATTTTGTATGCTTCAAAAGATTTTTCTTTAATTTTTCTAATTTCCCGCAATTCGTCTACTATTTCTTTTACGCCGTGTTTTATTTCTGTTATTTCATTTATAAATTCTTCTTGAGAATTTTGTCCCTTTTCCAGGAGCCTCAATCTTTGATCGTTTCTGCTGCTTCGTGATCTTCTTGTATTAGTATTTAGAGTATCGATTCTTGTATTATTATTGTTATTTGTGATATTAATATTATTACTTGTATTATTATTATTTGCACTATTAATATTTGTGTTATTATTATTATCATTTGGATTATTACTATTATAACTGTTAGTAATATTTCTACTACTATTACTATCATATATTATTATATCATCAAAAGTATTATTGTTATTAGTGGTATTCACATTATTATTAATGAAATTATCATTATTGTTATCATTATTGTTATCATTATAAATCGACTCCCCAAAACAACATCCAGCTGGTGCAACCGCTACCGACAATGACACAATTTTATCAATTTCCTGCTCCAATGGTGTTAAAATGGAAAAATTATTGGGAACTCCGCCTGTAGATTTAATTTCTTTTTTATTTTTTCCTAATTTGTCTTTAACCTTTCTTTTCATGTCATCCCATACCTAAAAATTTAAATTAATATTCGTAAGCTAATAAATTTAAAAATAGTTACTTTTCTCCACTCTTTTTCAGTACGAACTGGGGGTCCATGCAAATTTAATTCCTCTGAAATTTCTTTCCACTTTTGGTCAACCTCATACTTTGTTCCTCCAGCTTTAAAACATTTTGCAATTTCTGGATTATTTGCCAATAATTCAACCATTTTTTGAAATTGTGTTTTTGTTGTTTTTTTTAAACTAAAATAAACAAAAATGTTTATCATCCAATTTTTGAATTTTAATATATTCAAATATATATTATATAATATAAATTCAAATTCAAATATATATTATATATATAAATTATTTCAATAAATTTGTAAATATTTGCATACCCTTTCTTTTCAGAATCCATTATTTAAATTTATATAGACACAAAAAATTATAAAATTGCAGACAAACGGAATCCTGTCACATATAAATTGCAAGTGACAATTGAGTCACATTTTTCAGTCGGCGCGTGACAGTTGTAATAGTAATTAGTTTTGTCACCTGAAATTACTCGGATCCGACAAAAAAAAGTGATACCTAGGCACATTAAATTCAAAAACAACCAAAAAAAACTATAAAATTCCATAACACTTTCTTTAATTTTTTAAAGCAACTAATTTTTTTCCACCGAATTTCATATTGTCTATGAAGTGGACGAGAAATGGATTTTTTTTTTTTTTTTTGGCAATGATGATAATTTTAATTTTTTTGCGTTGATTTTTTATTTTTATTTTTCTATAAAAAATCAATTTCACTGATTAGATTATTCTCACAAATTTTTGCTCAAAAAAATTCCGACATATGGTTTGGCAGGAAAAGTTGTTAGATTCTCTCATAACTTGAGAAAAATAGAAAAAAATTATAAAAAAAACAAAAAATTGGAAGAATGAAATTCTCAACTGGAATAATATAATTTTTGGAACTAAATATTACGTTCAATTCTTTAAATACACTGTGATGCTCTTGAATAGGACCAAAAATTATTTGAAACTATTTTTTTAAATTTTTAAAATAGTCAGGTCAAAAGGATGGAATAGAATAGTTTTAAGAGGAGTAAGCTTATTAGCAAATATACACACAAGGCCAAATAAAAGTTATAAATCGTATTAGTTACAAGACACTGGTAGTATGCAAAACCCTACAGTGTTCAGCACTAATAGCCAATCAATTTGATGCATTCAAGCTCAAATAATTAAATCTCTCTATATAAACTTACTTACTCGATCACTAAATTAACAATTAAAAATATAATAAATAAGAAATAGATATAACAAATATGATATGATAAAATTCGTCATAATGTCGACTCGCCCGCGACATAAAACTGAATACTACAATTTTTTATTAATAGAACGCTTAGAGGATATGTAATATTCACCATAAAACTTCTTGGAAACCTTAACATGAATGAAGCATTATTATTATGTTAAAGGCCTCGTTATAAGCGTAATAAATATTAAGGGTTACGATAAGTTTTAAGGTGTAATATACAACAAACTTGTCTGTTAAGAAAAGGTAGAAGAACTACAGTTTTGTTCAAAAAGTATATATGTGGAAAAGTTCCGATTGTAAAACGCAATTTTTTTAAAGGATATTTCAAAGGACATATTTTGTCTACGCAATTGAAGTTCGGGGAAACATGCCAAATATTTGATTTTATTGTATTTGGAATTAATAAATAATCGAAAGTACATTCTGTGTATAAAAAATCTTTTAATTTCGAAATTTTTTATTTAAAGTTGTCATGTTTTGCGTGGATAAAGTAATCAGAGATATAGTTAATACCCCCTGAGAATATCGAATTGACGATAAAAACATCAACACCATTTGTTATGCAGATCACATTCTAGTTCTCTTGGAGCATAAAGCTGATCTGCAGAGGTTATTATCCAGATTTAATCGAAATTTCTAAATTATGCAACACAGAAGTATAAAAAACAACATTAAAACCCATGACTATTTCGAAATGACTATTTCGAAATTTCTTATATCTGGGTGTGTAAATATGCATGAAAATAGAAACAGTAACCCAAAAAAAAGCGGCAGCTGTTTCAGATTATCTCGCCCAAACTTTATATGGAGAAATACATACATTCTAAAATAGAAAACAAAATACGAATATAAAAAAACTGCACTTGGCTTATACTAACAAACGCAGATACGCTTATAATACAAAAAAATGGCAAATTGTAATGCAAATATGTCGCTTTATTAATGGCTATATTAAAGGTAAGATATAAGAAACATAGCAATAAAAGACGAAAACAACATACAAGATATTTTCCATTGGAGAAGAAAAAGACGAAGAAACTGGAGAGGACAGCCTTTTTTCTTCTACAATTTCTGGTAAAACGTCGTATTTCTTTTCTTTTAGTTTGTACATTTTTTTAAATATTGAGTTTGCTCTGACACATTGCTATTAATAGATATCTGTAAGAATTTTACAGAATATGTAAATTTTTTTTTTTTGTGAAAGATCTTACAGCAGTAGTTACAGTCATTTCTGCTGAAATTAACTCCAATGAAATATTTCGGCTATTAATTTGTGTTTGATTTTCTTGTGTACTGTTATCCAATTTTATTTGATTTTCTTGCTGTATTTCAAGTCTATAAAAGATTTTAAACCAAATACTCCATCAGTAATCCATTTAAACAATTTCTCATGTTTAATAACACTTTCTATGTGTATGAATCACAAACTCAAAATTAACAAAACTGGCTCACAAACATGGAGAATCATTTTAGCTTGAATAGTCTACCAACAGCTTTTTTTAACTAATCCTTATTCTTTTATAATGCAAGTTTTTTTTTAAATAATATTTATTGTCAGTCCAAGCCTAAAGTTAAAACAAAGATCTGCATAAACATACTTTTTAGTCCTTTATAATCCCAATTTTAATTTATGTTTTGCCATGGACTTGCATCTTTGTTTCAGGGCCCAAATTGTTTAACTTTTCATCATATTCTTCTCACAAAATTTTTGTCAGCTTAGAAGCTTCACCTTTTATAAACCATTGTGCTAAATGTTAATTTTTTTTAGCAGGTGTTTAAGCAATTCAAATTGCTTATCTGTAGTAAATTTAGACCCAAATCAATAATAAATAATTAATTAGCTAAATAATAAAATAAACAATAAAAATTTTAACTTACTTTAGTTTTTTTTAAATATTTTTCTTATTTCGAAGCAAAACACTTTCAAACACAAGAACAAAAATGGTTATTCGTTTATAAGATTTTGAACAAGAAAATCTTCGATCAAAAATATTCGAATTTTTTTTAAATCGAATTCGTCGATTCAAAATTTACGAACGAGTACCTACTCGATTTTTATTCGATCGAATTCACCTGTACGGCTGGATAGCTTAATTAATGTAAAATAGTTATCAAATAATTCAAATGATCTTAATCAAGTGCAACATGTATTTGCTATTGTTTATTTAAGTTTTATTACAAACCCCGTAGTAGCATCTGAAGATCAGATTTCAATAAAAAAACCGCAAATTTTGGAAAAATATATCAAATTATAAGATAATAAGTTTAATAGTAATCGGATGTAGTCAATTAACGATGACGTATCAACTCAGTATTTTCAAAGACTAGTGAATAGATAAGTATTCAATTTGCTGTCAATTTTGGATTATTAAACTTTACTTAAAATACCACTAACTATACTAGGTTAAAGTGTTGGCTAAGAATAAATTATTATATTTCTGCTTTTTTTTTATTTATTTATTTCTTTCAAATCTCAACAGAGCTTGTAGCTCGTATAGAGTATATACAAAATATTGTTAACATCAAACTTAATAACTTAAGACTACTGCGGATAATTCGAACAATTTATTTAAAAGGAAAATTCAAACAATTATCTAAAAAAAAATTAAATTTTTTATAAAAAAATATCTTTGATCTTTAACAAAAATATTGATTTAGTGATTTAGCAAGAAACGGAAAAGACAAATTAAACATTCAGTAATACAAATAAATGTACAAATTCCAGATTTTTATATTTAATTATTATACTTTTCTAACATTAGTACTTTAATAAATTTTTTATATTATACGGTAGCTCGTTATATGGTCGGATGCTAGTGTTTATTACAGGACTCAGCCCATTTAGATTTCTGCCGGTGTACAAACGCATTTTATTAGCTGTTCTGGTGTTATGTTCATAAACATCATTGTTGGATGTTTATTGTGTGTTTGATTTTATATTACTGTGCTTTACATTATGTATATGTAATATTTGTGTCATATCCCGAAAGTCCTTTAATTTTAATATGTTATGTTTTTTATGTATTATATTAGTTGATGTGCTTCTGTTTAGGCAAAATATGTTTTTTATGGTTTTATTTTGTATCGCTTGCAACATGTTTAAATTCCTTTCAAATATGTTACCCCATATGCTTATGCTATAAGAAATAGTGCTATGGAAAAGACTGTAGTAAATTGATATTTTGTTGGTGTTAGGTACCCTTTTCCCTATTTTCATAAATACTCTAGCTATTCTCCTTGTTTTCTTAGCTAGTTCATTTATATGTGTATTCCAAGTCAGATTTTCATCCACTATAATTCCAAGGTACTTATAAGTTTTTATTTGATCTATTTTATTTTTATCATAAAATACCCAAATAGTTTCATTATTTGGCTTAATTAACATACATTTTGTTTTATTCACATTTACTGTAAGTTTATGTATACACAGCCATTTATATATTAGTTTCATATCTAAATTAATTATTGTTTCTTGAGCTACCTTGGATTACACCGAATTTAATTTCACACTCTTCTTTTTATATTATCACACCATTCAGTGTATTGCTTTCTGTTTGTAAAGTAGTTATCAAACCATTTGTATTTTTTATCTTTCACCCCATATTCGTATAGAATTCTTAGCATGATAGTTCTATCTAGTGAATCTAATGCTTTTGTAAGGTCAAAAAATACCATACATACCTTTTTTCCTTTGCTAATTTCATTCTGCGCAAGTGTTATAACATCAAATAATGTAGTAGAAGTGCTTGACTTTTTTTATAAAGCCATATTATTGTATTCTTGACAACAAATTATTTTGAGATAAATTTTCAGTAAGTTGATTGCTTATATAGGTTTCAATTATCTTGCTAAAATTGAACTTATTGACATGGGCCTGAAACTATTAACATCTGCTTTGTCTCCTGATTTTTTTATAATATTAGAATGACTTTGTTTTTTTTAGTGCATATGGCATAGTGTTCTGCTGAATAGATAAATTAATAATTAAATTCATTATTGGTTCAACTAAAAATTCGTTATTGGTTCAACTTAAACATTTTGATTATTGGCTAATTTGACTAATTTCATCTGTAGATAGTTTTTCTATGAGTCCAAGAGTATCTTTATTAATTTGCTTATGCTTGTATTCAACATTTTGGCAACAACCACTTCAACCTGCGATTTTTTTTAAACTTTCAATTTGCATAAAATATTTGATTTCTTTGCTATGTTCGTTATAATGGAATCGTTATTTTGTCACTAAACTTATCACTTGCTTGTTAATTCATTTGAATTACATGTAAGTTACCTTAAAAACACTGTACCCTGCAGAATTATCACCTACTACTAGGTATTAAAAATAATATTTTAATACCCAAGTTTCAACTGATATCCATCATTAAATGAAACTAAATCTTTCGAAACTATACGAATAGAAATATTAAAGATTTTGAATACTCCAGACATAACATAGTAATAAAAGAGTTAAAAAATGTTAGTAATAAAAAAACGGAACAAAAAAAAAATTAAATTTTCAACAAATTTTCTATGTCATATTTTTGGCTTTTACATCTTTTTTTTTTTACTTCTTCTATTTGTGGTTATAGGTTATGGCGCGTTGTCAGTTGCTTCCTCATGATGAGCTCTAACTACTACTTTTGATGCCACTCAGAAGAAAGAGAAATAAAACCAAAGAAGTTTTTTTTTCTTTGTTCTTTTTGTTTTATGAAAAATGATAAAAGGTTTTTGTGGCTTTGTTTTAATAGTTCGGATATTTCTTTATTTTCGTATTACACAAGAGTAAGAGATACTACAATGAAAATTCTTTAAGTATTAAATTTCGCCATATCCGATTTAAGAAAAAGAATTTTTCTTTTTTTTTTATTAAAATTTTGGCATTTTATCAAAATTTATAAAATTTACTTATGCCATGGACAAATAGGTTTTTTTTTTTGTGTTTCGTACAACAGTACGAATTGAATATGAGCCTCCTTCATAACTTACTACTTGTTATTATATTGTAATGGAATAAATCTGTACTTTCCAGAGTTATTTGACTTTTATCAATATTAAATTTGTAGTTTGGATTCATTTTGATTTTGTAACTTGGAATGACATTGAATAATCAATGAAATCAATTTAGTCTTAGCCAATATAAATGAAAGTCAAATAATTCTGGAAATACTGTCAAATGAAATACATGCAAATGAAACGTTCCCGAAGTAAAAAGATTAACTAACGAGAATAAAACAACATTTTTTTTTTTTTTTTTGACAATTTTTAGGTTATTACAGTACAATCTCATTGCATATTACAATAAATTATTACTACATTTAAACAGTACTTAAAAAGCTAGACCCGTGTGGGTTTACATGATTGAATATTTCAGCTCCTCTATGTTTTATTTTATTCCTAATGCTTATGTTTTTACTAATCGTGGGGTTTCAGCTTCTTTAGCCTTCTTATATCTTCTGTTCTATTTAGTATCTCAATCGCATTTGAAATGATATTTTGAACAAATTTGTGTTCGTGCTTCAGAGCATGGTTCCTAACAACTTCTTTGATTGTTTTTATATTGAAACCTCTGTTCGTCAGATCTTCATTTAATCATACCGGTCTTCGTTTGTCATAGTTCTATGAAATTTAATTTGACAACACTGTATAATTAATAAATTATACTTCTTAGTGTAATCCTAAAGCTGGCTGCCATAAGTCCGATATTATTATATATTTTGAAGCGTGCTATACAGCCTTAGTTTGGATTGTCTTCCTATTAACCAATACATATCTGTGTGTCATCATTTTTCCTATTAACCATTTATTCCTATTAACCAAATCATATATTGTGTTTTGCTTTATTTTTATTGCTTCTTGTCCGAGATGATGTTTTCAGTTGAGTCGCGAATCTATGTGCAATCCAAGGTTTCCGCCTTTGGAACTTGAATGTTGTTTATATACACGCAAAGTTGTGGTGATACGCAAAGTTTCCTGATTTGTGTTTTACTGATTTTATCTAGTCCTTTTTGATAGTTGCTCAACTACTAAAATGTCCGATGTGTTTGTGGCCATTAGAGCCGCATCATCTGCAAATTCTGCCATGTCAATATTTGGTGTTTTTGGATTTTCGGCAGTATATAGCAAGTATAAGATATGTCCTAAAACGCCTCCTTGAGAAACATTTGTTATTAATGGATAAAAATTTGATGTTGTTTCTCCGTGTGCTACTCTGAATTTCCTGTTGGATATGTATGACTCCAGTAATTTACATAAGTTGCCTGGAAAGGTATTACGCATTTTGTGTATGAGGCCTTATGCTATACTCTATCGAAGGCTTTTGAATCATCAAAAATACAACCCTTGAATACTTCTTTTGCTTGGGTTCGGAGTCTATCAAAGTGGAAAATATGCTGGAAAAATTTCTACATAAATTAAATACCCGCTATTTATTACTTTTTTGTCAAATATTTTTAGGCAGCTTCAAATTGCATTGGAAAACCCCTTTATACAGATGCATTGAAACAGATGATGTGACAACGGAAATTTAGGTTTATTCACAATCTTTTGTGAGCCTTGTTATGTCTAAAATATTCTTTAAATAATCTGAACTAAGTGGTAGTACCGAAAACCACTGGATTTATAAACCAGATTTACTTGAGTCTCTATAAATAAAAAAAAAATTAATTTTGGGGTAAAAGTCCTTGGACTTTTTCTTTAGAAATATGTCAACTACTCTGAAATATTGTGTACTCAATATTTTTGATTTTGATAGAGACTTAAAAAAAAAAAAAAACAGAAAGAAGAACAACCACATTATAAGGTGAGGTAAGAATAACTGAAATATTTTAAAACTGGTTTACTTTTTAAAACTTATAATTTCTATGAGGAGTACAAAGATTTTAAACAAAAAACTATATACATCTACATTATTACATTTGCAGTTACTTTTAATTTATAAATGATAGTGTGTTAATAAAAATTTAATAATATTTAATGTTAGGTCCCTGTTACTTCCAACCACAAATAAATCGAGTATCATTTGTTAACTAGGTTAGAAGACAGCTTACATTAGCATTAATCAAGTTTCATTGCTTCGGGTTAACTTGTATATTTGAGGTGCTATAGAAAAAAAATTAAATACAAACATCTTGGTACAAATTTTTAAAACTCTGTAAAACTCTAAACGATTGAGAACTAACCTTCCACTTCTGAATAATTTTTCATTCATATCAACTATACTCATATGATCTAGTAACAAATTAAATAAAATGAAACCTTTATATTTAAGAAGGCTCAGTCCTGACAATTATAGCCGTAGTTTTCCACATTTAATGAGTTGATAAGCCAGTAATTTGATAAATAAATACTCGAAATATTGTAGATATTGTAATGTAAAATTGCAATACCTACCGTAATTAATTAAGCACGAAAAGGTAAGGATTCTACCTAAACTACTGTTAAGAATGTAGGAAAAAAAAACAAAAAACCACCCCAAGCAGCTTTGTCTCTTTAATTTTATGTCCTTGGGACACTCTCTATAAATGTAAGACTGAATAATATCCTGATTTTTTTGTTCATGTTTACCTCACTCAATAATGAATTCCAGTAAAATTATAAATTTTATTTTTTCCTATACCGCTTCGATTTTCCATGTTTTATACCAAAATTTATTTTCTCTGAAATAGTTTACATAGTAATCTATGTAGGAGTTAAAAATCGAAAAAGTAATAGAAAATAAATTTTCCGGAGGAAATATATATTCTACTGTACTCTAGGTTCTAGAAAAATGAATATCAAAATTAAATTGGATACCTATAATAAGAAAAATAAAAAATAAAATTTAACGTGATTGTGAAAATCCTAAAAATAGCTTTTAACGCATTACTTTTGAGACTGAATTCTATATTTGGTATTGTGATGTGATTGTTTATTTTAAAATATTGAATATGGCTATTACTGTAGAGAAAAATTTAAGTGAACAGCTAAATATTTAGAGAGTTTAAGAGTAGAATTTATAATCTCTGCAAAAAACAACAAAAAAAAATAACATTTTAAAAACGTGTTTTGTCATTCAAATGAATTTTCCTAAATTATGTCATTATTTCTTAAGACAAATTGAATTGATATAATTAGTTTGACCACTATTTAAATAGTTCTAGTAGCTAATGGAGTCATTATTTGGATGCTAATTACCAGTTTTTCAACAAAAACAAAGGAACAAAACTCAACAATGGCTATAAAATATAGCAATTGTGTCATAAGTCAAACTCTGATCTACAAATATCTTGGAATTATCCTGGATCCAGAATTTAAGTGGACGGAACAAATTTCAAGTCAGATAACCAAAGGTCGTAGAATTGGAGGAATGTTTAGAAGAATAAATTGTAGTATACCCTATGAGCTAAAACGAACTTTTTCTTTTACTTTATTCCATAGTATATTTACGTATTGCATAAGCAAAATCCTACGACAATGCAAAGAGTACAAAACAAAGCAATTAAAAATTTATTCGGTTTAAATATTAGGACATCAACAAATAAAATTGACAAAAATAACAAAATTCTCCCTTTAAACCTTTACATAGATAAAATGCTAGCGACACAAATACATAGAACACTCAATCAGTCAATCAATACAAATACTGTACTAACTATAAATCACGAAATACACCAATATAATGCGAGATCAGCAAATCTAATACACACAAACCGAGTATCAACGGGATTGAGACACGACTCTGTTTACAACAAAGCCGTGAAAGTCTACAACAGTCTACCAAATGAAATAAAAAACTATAATAATAATAAGCCTTTTAAAATATCTATAAATAACTATTATAATAACCTATTATGAAATTTACAATAATTATTATTATATTATTATATCAAGCATCCATGGTTGACGTCATTACACATTGCGTTATATAAAAACAAAAGCAAATTACTTATGTATAATACCATTATTTTAGCTTTAACAATTAATTAAACATTGTTTCTATTGGTTACATTCTTGAATACTTTTCTTTTAATTGGATTAATAACATGTCAAAAATGTAAATATGTAAAGATTGATACTGCAGATACTGCTACTTTTGAGAAAAACTAAATAAAAAAAAAAAAACAATAAATATAAACATGTCAACGATTAACAACTGGATTATATATCATAAAATAACTGTTAACTATAACAAAAACAAAATATATGTTATTAAAATGTAAAAACCTTATTATAAATATTCTATACGGCAATAAACGGTCTAACGAAAACTTAAAAGCTAAAAATATTTAGACATTGTTAGGCACGAAAAAATGAACTGGACATTGCCGATAAACGAAGTTTTGTTAAAAATTAAAAGAATTACAAGAATATTTAAAAACAGAATTCCTTAAAGTCTAAAAATAGTAAAATTCTATAGCCTATTTAATAAAAAACTTACGGACGACGAACTTAGTATTTGGGGTAATACTTACGAAAAAAAATATAAATTCCTTACAAATAATTCAAAATAAAGGAATAATCAATCTTTTTGCACTTCCCATAAGAGCAGCTAGTATGGTAATGCATAAGAATATTGATGTACTACAGCGCAATCTTCAGCAATACATTCTAATCTTTTTTTTCAATTTAAAGATAATTAGTCTTTACCTCATTAAAATATCTCAAAAACAAATGAAGTTACAAATAACTTGTTTGTGAGTGGATTCACATATTCATAATTAAACGTCAACGTCTTAAAAAGCAAATTGTTATATTTATATTTTAAATTTGTGTCAGTAATAGACACAAAAACAACTAATATTGATAATAATATTAATAAAACAAAGAATACAGTCACCAAGGATATTTTATCCCTACGAATTTTAAAATTTTAATATAAAATGGTTCTAATTAATAAATTATATTAAAATTCTAATTTCTCAAAAAATGTTCATTCACATTCAATTCAAATTTTAATCTAAAATTATTATATGTATAATTATTTTATTAAAATCCCAAAATGTATACCGAGTGTGTCAGAAGTATCTAAAAACACATTATGAGTTAGTGATTATTCTTTCGGGGTCTGTTTTCAATCATTTGGAATTTTTGTAACCTTCAAAGTTATGTCATTATCTTGTTCTTGTTTTAGTTATTTCACTAAAAAGTTGTAGCAACATCAAGTAGTTAAACTTACTCTAATCTAATTGCAATTTTATAAAGTATCATCAACTGTTGTACTAGGTCTCTTTTAGTTTAGTACAGTATAGTCATTTATTAGGTCAGATATCGCTTTCTTAACTATTAAATGATAAAAAAGATAATCTGTACCAATAAAATAATAAACTGTCAATCTAACTGATGAATTTAAGATATCAAAATCAAATTTTTTTTAATAACTAGCAGTCAAGAAACTGATAGATGACTGAACTTGTAATTTTTAATGTACTTGAAAGTTAAATATAGTAGATCTTGAATTTTAATCAAGAAAATATCGCAAGCCCCGTCTTAACAACATTATTCAATTTAATTTTTACATTTACATTTGAGTTTTATTACATTTATATACAGAGTTCAAATGTACTTATATCTACACAACTGAAATATTACAGTATTGTTTTTTTTTTACATTTTTGTTTGATGCATTAATATTTACGAGTTCATAAGGAAATTTTAAAAACCTTATATTTAATTTTATTTTTTATTTAAACTTATACCTAATTAGTAACTAATCTAGTCTAACTATTAAATAGCCTACGTAACTAAGCTACTTAGCCTAAATCTGCCATATTAATAAAACTACATAACACAAAGGAACTTATTGGTATCCTTATAATTGAATTTTCTGAAAATGAGCATTTTGTAACAAAAGATTCTGTTTTCTGTTATATTAATAGCGATATCAATCATAACTAAAATAGCGAAATCATATTTGTTTTATAATGGAGTTTTTTAGTTGAATAAAAATATGGGAGGTTGAACATTAATTTTAAAATGTTATTTTGAGCCACTTGAAGAGTATTAATGTGAGTTTTGGCAATATCATGGAAGCTGGACATGCTTATATTATCATCGGTAGAAATATAATTTTCATTATTATTAATTTAAAAAAGGTGTGGCATAAGGGGTTGAATTGTAAAATGAAAACAATCCTTCCGAAAGAACATTCGGAAATCATAGCAAGCTACTTATCAGAGAGATACTTCTACATAAAACAGGAAGGAGCATATTCAGATCTTAAAGAAATTAATGCCGGGGTTCCTCAAGGAAGTGTACTTGGTCCGGTACTGTACCTGCTGTACACTTGTGATTTTCCTGCACTAGAAAATAATATTATTGCGACGTTTGCAGATGATACAGCGATTCTGGCTGTTGGGGAAAATAATAAAGAACCCATCGAAAAGCTGCAGAGAGCTATAACAAAAATCCAAGATTATAAAAAAGATGGAGGCTAAAATTAAATGAAGCTAAGTCAGTACATGTGGATTTCACAAATAAAAAAATTGACCATAAACCAGTATATATAAATGGTCAAGAAATACCCCATTCAAATACTGCCAAATATCTTGGTATGACGTTAGATGCGAAACTTCGCTGCAAAGCTCACATCAAAAACAAGAAAGAAGAATTACAGACCCGCTATAGAAAAATGAACTGGCTCATAGGTAAGAGATCTACCTTAACAATACAAAACAAACTTCTGCTCTATAAACAAATACTGAAACCAGTATGGTCATATGCAGCAAAAAAAGTAATAGAGATATTATTCAGAAGTTCCAGAATAAATGCCTAAGAAACATTGTGAACGCGCCCTGGTTCATAAGAAACTATGACCTACATAGAGATTTGCAAATAGAATCTGTCGATAAGGAAATACAGAAATTTGCAAGAAGTCACGAAAAAAGGCTTCAGCACCATGTAAATGTGGAGCTAGTCGAGCTCCTGGATAATAGAAATATAGCCAGACGACTCAAAAGAGTAAAACCTTTTGAGTTAGTGCAGCAATAATCACCCACACTCTTGAGGACTCGTCGCGCTGGTGATCGGAGGTTGACCCGCTCCCACGTTTAGATAGATTTGTTTTTACGGGATTGGTGAAAAATTTCGTTATGTTGACTGCCAACGAAACGAGGTTTTTCATAAGTCTTACATAATTATAAATTCTTTCGGAGAGCTGGTTGGTTGGCTTTTCGTCACTGATGCGATGGGTCTTCAAGGTTATGGATGAATACGCCAAAGAAAAGTTAGATAGACATCGC
The DNA here is from genome assembly GCA_963942445.1 of Argyra leucocephala. Classification (NCBI taxonomy): domain Eukaryota; kingdom Metazoa; phylum Arthropoda; class Insecta; order Diptera; family Dolichopodidae; genus Argyra; species Argyra leucocephala. The sequence continues at coordinate 64,343,114 of OZ012681.1, read as the reverse complement.
TGGATGTAGTCTACATTGAAAAATAAAATAAAGGCAAGAAAAAATTGCTCATTAGTCCTGTAGGACTAGATCGCGATAAAGGAAGGGTGTGGTTTAGTGGGTAAGAATCCCACACACAATGTCAAGCTACGGGGCTCATTGTGTCTTTTGAAGATTCCCACCAGCCTGCGTATAAAAAAAAAAAAAAAAAAAAAAAAAAAAATTATTATTAATTTATTTTCTATTGATAGCATCGTTGTGGTTTTATTTAACTTTTCTATTGCCTTAGTGATATGAGTTTTAAATGTTAATTGTTTATCTAATTGTACGCCTAGGTACTTTACGCTATCTAGCCAATGAATATCTATATTTTGCAGTTGAAAGTTTGTTGTTGGTATTAGTTTTAATTTTCATTTGTTTTTTGAATATTAATCGAAATTTTCCATTTATAAAAATAGTTAGCCAGCGAGCTTTCTATTTTGCAGGTTGCTTATTATGTCGGCACCATAAGTACCTGATGGGTATAACGAAGTACCGTCGGCAAAAATTGATAAATGAACATTTTCCGTTCTGGGAAAGTCGGAATATGTATAGATATTATACAAGATTGGACGTATGACAGATCTTTGAGGTACTCCGGCTGCTATGAAATAAGTAGTTGAATCAGTTTTACCTATAAATACTTTTAATTTTCTTTCTTTCAGCTGTGAACGATTTAAATTAAGTAATTATCTAAGTTAATTCTCCCTAATTTATAAATTATACCTCTATGCCAAACAGTGTCAAATGCTGAATAGTTTCCCTCGATCTAACCAATTTTCTTCTTGTCGCGTTTCTTTTACCTATAATTTCTAATATTGAAGGACGAAAACTTTTGCTATACCGTTTCTTGACTTTACGAGGTACCGCAGTTAAGATTGCTTCTTTGATTATATTAGTCGGATATCTTGTTATCTATTTCATAAGAATAGATAAAAGAATCGTTATTAAAATTATTTGTTATTCTATCATTGAGATACTTTTTGAACACCTTCCATTTAGCATTTTTGTAGTCTAAATAGTGGTGTTCTTAATAAACTGTATTGCAGTCTACTTCTAAATAAACGGGAAGGTGGTTAGCAGCAAATTGATTCATTACAGTGGGTGTTGAACACATTTCAGAGTTTTTTGTAAAGAATATATTATCTAATACTGACGGATTTTGTCTGCTATTTCTTTATCTGTATTTCGATATTACCACTTACTGATAGGTCATTCAATATGTTGCCCCAGCAGTTTGCTCTATTGTAACTCCAATATCTGTTACGCGAATTTAGGTCACCACTTACAAGATATTTTCCCTCTATTCTAGATAAATTAAGTATATCCGATTTGAATGAAGTTTTTAAATTTTTTTTATTGTTGTTGATTTGACTATGATGTGAATTTAATAGTTTCGCACTATTTTCTGGAAAGAATACCGAATAAAATTTTATTGTTTCATTGTTTAGATGTAATAACTTTAACTCCAATATTTTCGATACAATGAGTTTTGAATATAGGTAAAATACAGTGATTCAGTTTTTTAGAAACAACTATAGCCACACCACCGCCACTGGTATGGCTACGATCATTTCTGTAAATATAATAATTTCTATTATTTTAGTTTAAGTTTGTATTTAAGCAAGTTTCATTTTAATTAACCCTATGTCAATTTTGAGCCTATGTAGTAAATCAAAAAATTCAACGCTGTTTTTGCATTCCATGATATTATTACTTTTAACTTTTGATTTGGTTCAATCGTTTTGATATTACTTGGCAATACCGTATATGTTTTTTTTTATATTGGTATTATTAATTATGGGAGACTATAGAGATATTTTGTTTAGAGATATTACATTTATCTAATTTAGATAATAACTCGATTGTCAAGTTATTTATCTCTTCCAAAGAAAATGCATTTTTATTAATATTGTTATTGTTACTAAAACTATTATTAATGTTATTGTTAGTATTACTGTTACTATTATGAAAATTAAAATTATTCCAAGGTATTGATGCGGTTTTAGTAATTGTGTATTTGATAGTGTTTGTGGAAAATTTTGTTCATAATTTATTTTTGTATTAAAAGTTCTTGTGTACTTATTTTGATTACTATACTAGGTGTAGGAACTGCATTTCTTTTATTTAGTATTTCCATATACACGGATTGGTTCGGACTTCGGACATGTGTTATCGTTTGAGTAATGGCTACCCTTACAGTTTGCACATGTTCGGAGATCTTTATTTGGACATCGTCAGCTAGAGTGTGCAGTGGTGCAAAGAAGTTTTGAGATTGCTGGTTGGCTATGGAATCATTTTTTTTTTTTCATTTTGTTTCTGTTATTCGGCATAATATTAAATTTGGTTGATGCTTGTTCAGCATCATATAAACTGTTAACCGTTCTTTTTCTATTATAAATTTCTATTATTTTCTGTTATAAAAATCTTGTGTACTCAATGCTAGCAAGGAGATTACTATCACGACATTAACAATTTCTTTGTTCAATTGTTTCGTTCCCTATAATAAATAGAGTATATAGCGTCAATTTTATTGTTTGAAAATCAAAAAAGAAGTAACACTGAAAACTTCTAAAGACATTGTGCTGCAACACATTGCCTTCGCTATTTCTAAACCTCTGCGCAACTTATTCCATTTGTCCTTTTCGTCAGGAACTTACCCCTCCTATTGGAAAGTTGCCCAAGTTTATCCTATTCCTAAAAAAGGTGACAAAAGCAATCCTTCAAACTATAGGCCCATAGCTATTACTTCCATTATTTCAAAAACGATGGAAATCTTAATTAATCATAAGCTGAAGAAATATCTTGACAGTAGAGGTATAATTCATGATAGCCAATACGGCTTTCGAGCCCAACGTTCCACCGGTGATCTCATGACATGCCTCTGCGAGAAGCTCAACACCAGCCTGCATCAATCTGGTGAAGCTACTGTTGTAGCTCTGGATATATCTAAGGCTTTTGATCGAGTTTGGCATTCTGCTCTTATAGCAAAATGCAACGCTATAGGCCTTGGTTCAACCTTTTCTAAATGGATTGAAAGTTTTCTTTTAAATCGATCTATCATAGTTTCAGTTGACGGTTCTTTTTCCGACCAACTTCAAATCAATGCTGGTGTTCCACAAGGCTCTGTCCTTTCCCCCACCCTATTTCTCATTTTCATTAATGACCTTCTCAAATTAACTTTCAATCCAATCCATAGTTTTGCTGATGACAGCACTCTAGTAGCATCATATGATTTTCTAAAACAAACTAATGCTACAGCTTCCGCAGTCACCTCCAAAAGAACAATGATGGCTGGCGCGCTCAATCACGACCTTGCCAAAATTGTCGACTGGGGTAAAGCTAACAGAGTCGAGTTTAACACTTCAAAAACTCAAAGCTGTTTTGTTAGTAACAAGCTAACAATATTCGAACCAATTCTCCGGCTTCAAAATGAAGGTATCCAGCGACTCAAAGATCTGAACATTCTCGGAATGCGAGTGAATCAAAATATGCACTGGAATGAGCATATTTTCGATATTGCGAAAAGCGCCGCAAAATGTTTAGGATTTTTGAGCCACTGCAAAACTTATTTTTCATCTCGAGACCTTCTAAAAATCTATAAAGCATATATACGACCCAAGCTCGAGTATAACTCACATTTATGGGCAGGTGCACCAAAAACCGCTTTAAATTTTTTGGACAAAGCTCAAAACCGCGCCATTCGTCTTATAGGCGACATAAATGTGACCTCATCCCTTATACCACTTGGTCATCGTCGTATTGTTGGAGCACTTACTCTATTTTATAGATATCTGCTTGGTGTTGGCACTTGTTCCGAGGAATTAAAATCACTTCTTCCTCCTCTTAAGCAATTCAATCGCACAACACGAGAGGCATCAAGTGCCCACCCTTTCACAGTGGAAATTCCGAGATGGTTTAAGTCCGGCTATGGAAATTCTTAAAAAAATTTACAAAATTAACAAAATTAAAAAATTAACAAAATTAAAATCAATTCATACCTTGTGCTGAGAACTATTTAAGCTCACCATCAAAAATAAAAGCTACAAAGTTATTAATAATATGTTAATCTAACAACCAATCGAAACCTAACAACCAAACCAAAATTTACCTAACAACGTTAATTTTTTTTTTTTGTTAAACAACTTTAAACGATATTTTATTAATAAAAATGTAATAATATTTGACTTTAAAGATTCATACCGGCATAATAAAAGTGATCAGAGACAATAATTATACCTGATGATGCGTTAGAAGATAATTTACATCAGATTTGAATAACTCAAATACTTTTACCTTATTTTATGTGGCTACAATTTTATTGGAAAATAACTAAATAAATCTATTTTGGCAATGACCTAATCTTAAACATAACTTCTAAGCGGTTTAGAACAGGCTGTCCAACCGTTTTTTTTTTTATATATTCTACTTTCTGAACCAATTTTGGCTCTGTGAATTATAAGCTATGGTAATATACCAACCCTTCCAATACATTTTTTTGTTTATTTTGGACTTACCAATCAACTCTGACTATATAGTTGGATATTACCGGCACACCTTGTATATTAAGCTATTCTTAATATTACAACATTTTCTTCAATAATTTAAAGAAAGTTTTCTTGCCAAAAAAATAACAACGAAAAAGAAAATTTTTCTAATTAACAAAGAAAAATTCTTATAAAATGGTGTTCAATTTCCCTATTCATTAAACTTGCTTTGAAATTATTTTTCATTTAACGTGATGGTCGAGGTATACTCTTTCAACTACTGAAGCTAATGTTCCATTTTAAATCGTCCTTTTTTTTTATTTTTAAGATTTAATTATTTCAATTTTAATTTCTATTTTTATTTTACAAAGGAGAGAACACAAAAAAACGAAAAAAAAAACAAAATAAAAAAAACTACAACAAAACTTGTTTTTATTTCTTTCTCTTTCTCTTATATAATGTGCGGATGAATAAAATTAGTAAAGTGTTAAAAGCCAACTAATTATTTTAAAATCTTTATCTTGATCCCAAATAATATGGGTGGGTCTATGTTTGTAAATTATGTTATAGTGACTAAAAGACTACAACTGAGGGTGGAGGAATTTAAAATAAAATGATGCGACTTTTTTTCTACTATCAATTTCTGTCAACATACCATCTAATGTACTATATTACATATAAATATAATATATATATATATAATATATATATATATATATATATATATATATATATATATATATATATATATATATATATGTATAAATGTATAGGTACATAATCGTGCTATTTCTTTATATTTAATGTAATTTAAAGCGTAAAGACAATTACTCAATTTAATTGAAATAAAATCCAAAAGGATTTTCAGCCCATAAAAAAAAAAAAAACACAAAAACAAAAAATTTGTAAGCGCTTTTCCGTGTAAAAATCATTAAATTCATTACAGTAGCAAAAGAAAAAGGAAATAATTTTCTTTCATTGTACAAATTTTACTTGATGCGATCCTTCAATCATTAGAATTCTTAAGGTCTGTTGTCTTCTACTCTTGCTCTCTTATAATGATTTGCTACGACTTTAATATTGTTCGTTTATTTTAATAATATCCTTTTACAGTTTTAATTTGATTTTGAAAATTTTATAAGACTCGTTTTGTACCGTTTTATTTTTTTTTTTGGAAAATTTTAAAGGTCAACTTTACAGGCAAGAGAGTATTTCATTCATAAGATATTAGTTTTCAAATTATGTTCGGTGAAGTTGAATTGTAGAAAAATTATTTTCTGATTCTAAAAGTTCTCGTGTTGATGTTATACAAATTTTAATTAAATTTCGTTTTTTGTTAATTTATGGTAGAGAATATTATAGAAGATAATATTATGTATTAAGATTTTTTTAATCAAAAAGATCAGAAGTTTTACTGCAATAAACTACATAATATTTAGGTACTGTCTAAAATTATCAATCTACTCAATATGCGACTATACTATCTATTGTGTAATATACAACCCTGTTTTAAATATAATCGATATGAAAAGACAAATATAAACATAAATTGCAATATAGCAGTAATGATAATATGTTATCATAAGTGAATGAATAAGAATTAAGTAGATAGAAGTCAATTCTGATATCCTTGAAACGACCATAATAAATACTACTGCAAATATAACACTAATTTTTGCCTACAAATATGATATCACAACTGATAATTTGCTTGTGAAATAGTTGATATATTTCTTTGGAAAAAATTAAGCTGTTCGTGAAAATAGTTCAGATTTGGATGTAGTAAACTGGACGAATTTTGAATTAAGTTTTGTATATGTTTGTCATAACCGTTTTAAGTTACTAATCGAAAACTAAGAAGAAAACATATTTTATCAAATGGTTCGTATAACACGTTGTGAAATATAAATTATAGGTAAGTTCTGCTAAGAAATTATTTACTATTTAATTTTATTAATTGTCTAGATTAGTATATTTGCCCGTGTAATTTGGGAGCTACATAATATTGAGAATTATTTGTCATTATATTGTGGTGACACGTTTTGTATAAGACGCTTTTTATTAAATATTATGTAAAAATATTTATACCAAAGTTAATGGATAAATCTACCAAATGAAATAAAACTTATAAAAAAAGTTAAATAAGTAGGGGATAATTGGACATGTTGCTACAATTTTGGGAGCGTTGCTATGGGAATAAAAGTATCGTAAAATAATATTAATTTTATACAGTCTTAATCGTTCATAATTATAAAATACCATACAGAATAATTATTTTAAAACAATATCTATATCTATCTCACTGTCGTATAATATAAATTTTTTCCAAAAATATAAGCTAACACATAATATGCTAATACTATAAGACTGTTACAGCACTCTTATGGGACAACTGTTCCCAATATTATAGGAATTGCTCCGAAGCTTTATAGGATTATCCATTTTAATGATATAACGTGTTTATAACGTTTGGCAAAAATTTCGTAGTACTAAAAAATTAACAAATAATGTTTATAACAGTGTTATAAAAGTGCCAAAGACTCTTTTAGCAATAAAATCTTTACGTGGCTCTAGTAACAATATTGGGCGTGTTATTCAATAAAAACGTCATTATAACACCTTTAGTACTCATCGTGTATAATAGGTATGAGTCTTATAGCACTAGTTGCTCTAAGAACACTTTTATAGCAATACTAGTCTCGTTATTATAAAATGAAATACGTGGAATAGATATTATTCATCGCAAAATTTATAGAAGTTTGTTTGCAAAAAACAACACCGAAACCACAATAATATTATTATGTTAATTTAAAAATGTCTCTTGGAAAAACTGATTGACGGCTTTAATAACGATTTGATATTACTTCTTAATACATATGGTTCTAATTACAACTATTTTGTGAAAAACTATAATGTATTGAAAATTGCAGCGAATATTTCACAATCACTTACTGAGATAATTATGATACCTATAGATTTTTCTTCGAAAATATTTTGTTGTGCGGCCCTTTGATATGTTGATGGAATTTTATTCCACTTTGCCATTTGATTCCACTTGTATAGTCAAGTGGAAAGCCAATGGCATTCTGAACAAGAAAAATAATTTGGAAATTCTATTGAGAACACAAAATATTGATGTATGTCTCTTGACAGAAACACATATGACAGATAAGTCATCGCTTAAAATAAATGACTATACATGCTACAGCGCAAACCATCTAAGTAATACACCCAGAGGTGGTAGCTCAATTTTAATAAAGAAAGATATTAAGCACCACGAGGAACGTAGTATAGAAATAAATGAATTCCAACTAATCGTGCTACGAATTATGTCTGTTAAACAAAGCCTTTGTGTCAATACAACATAAAGAATAACATGTTTGAAAACATTCTTAAACTACTTGGTGAAAGGTTTATCCTGGGAGGTGACTACAACGCCAAGCACATAGATTGGGGGTCAAGATTAACCTCTACGAGAGGAAGAGAGCTAAGAAAAGCTATAACGAAAAAGGCTGCATTTACCAATCTACCGGTAAGCCAACGTATTGACCAATTGGTAGAAATAAAACTCCTGATCTGCTTGATTTTTATATAACAAAAAAAATTTCACCCAATTATATAAAGCTAGAAGATAACCATGATTTGGACTCAGATCACTCTGCAGTCATACTAAATCTATATGAAAAGGTTATTAAGAAACAGTCGAAACCTCTGCTAACGAACAAGACAACTGACTGGGCTAGCTTTAAACAAGAAATAGAAAACAAAATAAACATAAAAACAAAACTAAGATCCAAATGTGATATAGATTTTGAAGTAGAAAATTTTATTAAAATTATTCAAAATGCTGGATGGAATAATACAAAAAATTGTGAATATAAATCGGTAGGATTCAACTACCCTAGAGAAATATTAAATATGATAAAAATAAAAAGAAGAGCTAGACGCAGATGGCAACAAACGCGTGACCCGGCAGACAAAACTCTGCTAAATAGGTTAACTCAGAATCTTAAAAGAAAAATTTATCAACTAAAAGAGAAAATAACTACTCGTTGTGGAAAGCAACAAAAAGTACAAAAACACGCTGGGTGGCGCAGTAGGTAGAGCGCCTGTCTTTAAACCGAAAGGTCCCAGGTTCGATTCCCGATGAAGCAAAACTAAAAATGCTTTATGGATTTTTCGACCTGGTCCAGTACCCTTTGTCATTGGGATATAATAAACGACAAAAAATAATTGAGAGTATAACCTGGTAACAAATTAAATAAAAATGAAACTATTCTATAATAATGTAGATTGTAGTGTAAAATTGCAGTATCGTACTTAATTAAGCACGAAAAGGTGATTCTACCTAAGTTACTGTAGAGTGTAAAAAAAAACAAAAAAAAAAACTCGATCTCTCAAATCCCGCCAATCAGAATGAAAAATGGTGAATGGGCGAGAGATAATAAAAATAAAGCTGAAACATTCGCAGATCATCTTGAAGAATTTTTTTGTCCAGACGAGACAGATTTGGATGATCTCACTAATAATTGGCAAGAAAATGTCATATCACCATTTTCACATAGAGAAATAGTTGAACAAATTAAAAAACTCAGAGATAAAAAAGCTCCAGGTTTTGATCTAATTACATCGGAAGTCCTGAAAGAACTTCCGAAAAAAGAGATAACAATGCTAACAGGCATTATAAATGCTGCTATAAGAATAAGGTATATGCCGAATATGTGGAAAATAGCTGAGATAATTATGATACCAAAGCCAGGTAAGCCCTTAAATGAGGTCAAATTCAACAGATCAATATCACTACTACCAATAATTTAAAAATTATTTGAAAAACTTCTACCATATTTCTAGATGTAGCTCAAACTTTTGATAAAGTATGGCATCGAGGCTTAATAAATAAACTAGATAATATGTTACCTAAACAATACGTAGATCTACTGTCATCATATCTAGAAGACAGACTATTCAGAATAAAACAAGACGAAGAGTATTCTACTATTAGAGATATTAAAACGGGTGTGCCTCAAGGTAGTATTCTGGGTCCCATACTGTATTTGCTCTACACCAATGACTTACCAGAAATGGAAAATATAACTGTAGCTACATTCGCTGACGATACTGCGTTGAAAGCAGTAGGATCAAATATTAACGAGGCTACAAATAAATTGCAAAGAGCAAGCGACAAGCTATACCTCTGGACAAAGAAATGGAAAATTAAACTCAATGAGTTAAAATTTTAGTACATGAAAATTTTACAAATAAAAAATTAGAAAATCAACCATCGGTAAATCTGAATGGGGTAAATATACCCCAAGAAAACAACGCTAAATACCTACGAATAGCATTAGATGTCAAACTTAGATGGAAAGAGTAGGTCAAAAAGAAAAAATTTGAGCTTGATAATAAATATAGAGAAATGTATTGGCTCTTAGGTCGAAATTCTAAATTACCTATACATAACAAGATTTTGTTATATAATCAGATACTCAAACCGATATGGTTGTACGGCATACAAATATGGGGATGTGCCAAACAAACACAATGTACTTTGTATACAAAAATTCCAAAATAAAGTCTTGCGCAACATGGTAAATGCCCCCTGGTATGTTCGTAACAGTGATTTGCACAGAGATCTAAAAATTCCTTGCATAGAAAATGAAATAAAAAGACATGCAACAAAGCATATAGCTCGTCTCAAGGGTCATGTTAACGTTGAGCCCACTCAACTGCTAGATAACCAAAACGATATCAGAAGGCTTAAAAGAACTAAGAAAATATAAATACAAATAAATTAATGGTTAGTCCGTCGTACTAGTTTTAATGGGAGGGGTGTGGTTTAGTCAGTAAAAATCTGTCACACAATGGAAGCTACGGGGCTCATTGTGTCTATAAAGATTCCCACCAATCCACACAAAAACAAAACAAAAATCCCACTTTGCGCCATCGTTCGCCACAAAATATTGATTTGAATCAACAATTTGATTATTTTCTTCTTGCACTTCTGATTCATCATCTAGTGACCTATCCTCAGAATCACCACTATTACTAGTTCTGAGATGCATTCTATTTCAGCACCTGATTTTTCATTTTCATCATTGTCATAAAAATTTACCATAAACCAGTATATATAAATAGTCAAGAAATACCCCATTCAAATACTGCCAAATATCTTGGTATGACGTTAGATGCGAAACTTCGCTGGAAAGCTCACATCAAAAACAAGAAAGAAAAATTACAGATCCGCTATAGAAAAATGTACTGGCTCATATGTAAGAATTCTACCTTAACAATACAAAGCAAACTTCTGTTCTATAAACAAATACTGAAACCAGTAATGTCATATGGCATCCAGCTATGGGGTCTATTCTGTAGAAATACATAAATTTAAAAGAAGCCATGAAGAAAGGAGTAAAAACAACATGCAAATGTCGAGGTAGTCCAGCTCCTGGACAATAGAAATATAGCCAGATGATTTAAAAGAGTAAAACGTTTTGAGTTAATGCAGCAATAATCACCTTGAGGACTCGTCGCGTCGGTGATTTGGGGTTGAACCACTCCCACGTTTAGATAGATTTCTTCACAAGTCTTCCGAAATTACAAGTTTTGCGCTGGTTAGGTTTTCGTCGCTGATGCGATGGGTCTTCAAGGGTATGGGTGAATATGTCACAGGAAAAGTTAGATAAACATCGCTGGATGTAGTCTACATTGAAAATTAAAATAAAGCCAAGAAAAAGTTGCTCATTAGTCGTGTAGGAAGCGTGTAGTTATGTGTGGGTCTGGGTATGCTTAGAGGATAGATATTCACAGGTAGTAAAAGCAAAAATAAAAGTAACAGTAATGCACATACAAAAATAATCATAAAAACATAAAAATCACTTTTTTTGTGTAAAAAAATTTTCCATACAAAATATATGGAAAAACCAAAAATATTAACATATTATGTTAATCTTGCTCGATTACGTATATTTGGTTTGCTGCTCAAGTGAAGGTCAACAAAAAAGAAATTATTTAATATAAAAATCCAAATTATAATAAAATTTCAATAATATTGTTTAAGTCTTTAAATTCATTAAATATTTATGCCTTATTATTGGACTTATTCAGAAAAACTTTATTAATAATATTAAAACTAATTAACTTAACTAATTTAAGTTGTGGGTTGATTTTTTTAATTTCTAATTTATTTTTTCTTAAAAACCATAATACAGAGATTATTATTACCCTTCTAACAAATTTATATATACCAAATTTGAATAAATTTGGAAGGTTTAAGATTTAAAAAATAAATCATTGGTACACGGTACAATTTTTTAATTCTAATTTTTGTCAGTTTTTTGTACGTTCCTAACAGTAGCATTGATATGGTACTATAATTTTTACTACATAACTTTTTATGTTTTTCGGTATTTTATCAAATTTGTGGCATATCAATTCATTAAAAGTGGAAAACATTCAGCATTCTTAAATAGTATTGTTGAACTTTAGTTAAGTTTTTACCATATTATAGAACCATATATAATATAGACCATCAGGCAACAAACTTATTAAGTTTTTTGTTTTATTTCATCGGGAATCAAACATGGAAACTTTCTGTTTAAAGGTGATATACTGCACCATCCTACGGGTAAACAAAAAGCACAGTAAAATATATTCAAGAATAATAAAAACATATCTATCAAAATTAATTTAAAATTTAAGAAGATATAACTGGTCCCTCAACAGTCAAAAAGTATTTGGTTTGTTTTTCAATATTTTTAATTCAGGATTGTTCCTGCTTCAAGATGATTTTTTTCAATATTTTGTTTTTCTCAAGATGCGGTTCTCTGGTGGCGATGCAAATACCTGCATTTCTGTTTCTTTATTTCTGTTTTTTTGTGATTTCTATAATAATATGATAAAACTTTAAAAGACATAGCTATTCAAATTTAAAAGTAAAAATAATAAAAAGTTAAATAAAATAAAAAGAAAAAATAAATTAAAGTGTCTTATCAACTAGGACATTTTCTTATTCTTTAAATGAATTGATAAAAAATTTGTATTCTCCTTTCTGGTTATTTTATTGACTTTATGTTTCCTTTTTGTTCTTTTATTTTTCTTTCTTTCAATAACATTTTAGCACAATTTTGTATTTATTTTGTAGCAGTAAAACTATGACAGCTATGATCTACGTAACATTGTTTTTATTTAAACTTCTTCGTTAATATTCGTTTAATTTCGGTTAAAACCGTTTAATTGCCATTAAATTATCTTTGTTTCTTTTTCTATTATAGCTATGTCCTCCTCTTTTATTATAATTTTATTATTTTTACTTTTACTCTTTTTCTTGTTTGATGATACTGTTGTTCATTTTCATATTGTATTGTAATAATTAAATTGAAGGATAATTTCATGATAAAAATAAAAGGGTAACAAAAAAACATAAAAAAAAATAATAATAATTCGGATATTTGAATATGGAGATATCTACGTACTCTGTGTCTTCTGAGTAGAAAATTATCCTTGTTTATAAAAAACAAAAAACAAAAGCAACCATTAAAAGAAAAAAAGCAAAAATTTATATTTATTTTAAATGACCAGACTAATAAAAAGGTTTAAGTTTATTTATATTATATAATTGTATTATATACCTTCATATATATATATATATATACAGCTTTATAATAAACATAATAATATTATATTATACTATTTGGAATAAATTATAGTTTATAGGTTTTCAAGGATATTTTCCACAAGATAAAATAAAAATTTGTATATATATATATATAACTATGCATATATATATTTTTAGAAGATTTTATGTCAAATAATAGAATAAAGTTGAAGGGAACACTATTTAACCCTTGTCGGGAATGAACAAATAAAAATGTTTTAGAGAAGAAATAGATTTCAGTGTATGTCAATATTGTTTATTTTATTTAAAATTGGAAAAAACTTATAATATTTACACATTGGAAAATTTACAAAGTTAAAGTTACAAATTACAAAGATTTTAAAATGGAAAAGGTTGGTTAAACATTTTTTCTTGCATGAGAATAAATGGAATTTTATTAGAAAATAAAATTAGCACTAGTACTAAATACATTTGCTGGACAAATTACTTCATTTTATATAGCGGATCATTGGATCTATGCACTACGGTACTTTATGGCGTGATACTATTTTTTTCTATTGAATTCTCGTTTTTTATTAAGACAGCTAGAAAATAGATTTAATTCAAAAAATATAATTTTAAAAAATTAAATTTGCTACTAAATACAATTAACATTAAATAGTTTGAGAAAAAAATATGAATCATTTCATGAAAATCGCCCTCATTTGATTTTCCCATCCATTATTTTTATATTATTTTTCTCATTTTCAGTTTTAATCCAAACAATTAATGACAAATAGCAGCAAATCCAGCTATTATTCTCTCTCCTGTTATTGACTTTATTGCATTGGGCCATGCCTTAGATATTCCTAATGATAACTCTGTTATGTAAAGGCATTTCCAGCTTTAGTACTATCATAAAAATCTCATCTAAAATGAAAATGGTTCAATACCAGATTATTTTTCATGTGATTTTCAAAAACTGCAATTCTATTCCTATATAGGGAAATAATGTATAAGGGAACAGTAGAATCTCAATTTTATCTAATGTTGTTAAGAACAATTGATTGATACGGGCTCCTGAGCTGTTTTATAGTTTTTCAATAAACTCATTTTTTATAAATATTTTAGTATTGCTACACATCATGACAAAACATCACTAACAGGTTCATGAAAACCAGTATTGGCACAATTTCTATATAATATGATGGTAAATATATACGTGAATAATTGTGAAACATACCTAGAATTTTAATATTTATTTAACAAAATAAAAAGTTATTTCTAAATAATTATAATCTATATCCAATATAATGTAAATTTTATTTAACTTTCTTAGTTTTTAGACTTAAACTTATTCCTTACAATTAGAGGAAAATCAGAGGCCAGATTTATTAATATTTCAATTTATTACAATGAAATTAATTAAATTCAAATAGCTTTTTTTTTTTCTTTTTGTTTTTTTGCGTGGATTGGTGGGAATCTTCATAGACACAATGATCCCCGTAGCTTCTATTGTGTGCCAGATTTTTACTGACCAAACCACACCCCTCCCATTAAAGGTAGTCCGACGGATTAACCATTAATTTATTTCTATTGTTATTTTCTTAAAGAAAACGTTTACGAAATTCTATCGTACTGAATCTAGTGGCTTAGTTCTTTTAAGCCTTCTGACATCATTTTGATTATCTAGCAGTTGAGTGACCTCAACGTTAACATGACCCTCCAGACGATCTATATGCTTTGTTGCATGTCTTTTTATTTCATTTTCTATGCAAGGAATTTTTAGATCTCTGTGCAAATCACTGTTGCGAACATACCAGTGAGCATTTACCATGTTGCGCAAGGCTTTATTTTGGAATTTTTGTATACAAAGTACATGTGTTCGTTTGGCACATCCCCATATTTGTATGCCGTAGAACCATATCGGTTTGATTATCTGATTATATATAACAAAATCTTGTTATGTATAGGTAATTTAGAATTTCGGCCTAGGAGCCAGTACAATTCTCTATATTTACTTTCAAGCTCAATTTTTTTCTTTTTGACGTTCTCTTTCCATCTAAGTTTGACCTCTAATGTCATTCCTAGGTATTGCATTGTTTTCTTGGGTAATATTGATCCCATTCAGATTTACCAGTGGTTGATTTTCTAATTTTTTATTTGTAAAATTTACATGTACTGATTTTAACTCATTGAGTTTAATTTTCCATTTCTTTGTCCAGAGGTATAGCTTGTCGTTTGCTCTTTGCAATTTATTTGTAGCCTCGTTAATATTTGATTCTACTGCCATCAACGCAGTATCGTCAGCGAATGTAGCTACAGTTATATTTTCCATTTGTGGTAAATCATTGGTGTAGAGCCAATACAGTATGGGACCCAGAATACTACCTTGAGGCACACCCGTTTTAATATCTCTAATAGTAGAATACTCTTCGGCTTGTTTTATTCTGAATAGTCTGTCTTCTAGATATGATGAGAGTATATCTACGTATTGTTTAGGTAACATATTGTTTAGTTTATTTATTAAGCCTCGATGCCATACTTTATAAAAAGCTTGGGCTACATCTAGAAATATGGTAGAGCATACTTTCTTTTCATCTAAAGCTTTTTCTATTATGTCTGTTATTCTATGAATTTGATCGATTGTCGAGTGCTTAGATCTAAAGCCAAATTGATAATTTGGAATCAGATTACTATTTTCTATGATCGGTCTCATTCGAATCAATAATAGTTTTTCAAATAATTTTGATACTATTGGTAGTAATGATATTGGTCTGTAGGATTTGACCTCATTTATGGGCTTACCTGACTTTGGTATCATAATTATCTCTGCTATTTTGCACATATTCGGCACATACCTTATTCTTATAGCAGCGTTTATAATGCGTGTTAGCATTGTTATAGCTTTTTTCGGAAGTTCTTTCAGGACTTCCGATGTAATTAGATCAAAACCTGGAGCTTTTTTATCTCTGAGTTTTTTAATTTGTTCAACTATTTCACTCTCTTAAAATGGTGATATAACATTTTCTTGCCAATTATTATTTTCTTCAGTGAGATCATCCGAATCTGTCTCGTCTGGACAAAAAATTTCTTCAAGATGGTCTGCGAATGTTTCAGCTTTATTTTTATTATCTCTCGCCCATTCACCGCTTTTCATTCTGATTGGCGGGATTTGAGAGATCGAGGTTTTTGTACTCTTTGTTGCTTTCCACAACGAGTAGTTATTTTCTCTTTTAGCTGATAAATTTTTTATATATTTTTCAAAATTTTCATTTTTAAGATCTTTAATTTTTCTTTTAATATTCTGAGTTAACCTATTTAGCACAGTTTTGTCTGCCGGATCACGCGATTGTTGCCATCTGCGTCTAGCTCTTCTTTTTATTTTTATCATATTTAATATTTCTCTAGGGTAGTTGAATCCTACAGATTTATATTCACAATTTTTTGTATTATTCCATCCAGCATTTTTAATAATTTTAATAAAATTTTCTACTTCAGAATCTATATCACATTTGGATCTTAGTTTTGTTTTTATGTTTATTTTGTTTTCTATTTCTTGTTTAAAGCTAGCCCAGTCAGTTGTCTTGTTCGTTAGCCGAAACCTCTGCTGTTTCTTAATAACCTTTTCATATAGACTTAGTATGACTGCAGAGTGATCTGAGTCCAAATCATGGTTATCTTCTAGGTTAATATAATTGGGTGAAATTTTTGGGTGAACTCTCTTCCTCTCGTAGAGGTTACTCTAGACCCCCAATCTATGTGCTTGGCGTTGTAGTCACCTCCCATCTTTCGCCAAGTAGTTTAAGAATGTTTTCAAACATGTTATTCTTTATGTTGTATTGACACAAAGGCTTTTGTTTAACAGACATAATTCGTAGCACGATTACTTGGAATTCATCTATTTCTAGACTAAGTTCCTCGTGGTGCTTAATATCTTTCTTTATTAAAATTGAGCTACCACCTCTGGGTGTATTACTTGGATGGTTTGCACTGTAGCATGTATAGTCATTTATTTTAAGCGATGACTTATCTGTCATATGTGTTTCTGTCAAGAGACATACATCAATATTTTGTGTTCTCAATAGAATTTCCAAATTAGTTTTCTTGTTCAGAATGCCATTGCCATTCCACGTGACTAAACGAAGACTATACGACTATTCAAATAGCTGTCAAGTCAACTAATGTTAGATTTCTAATATTTAAAAAAATACTAATAATACTATTTAAAAAAACAAAAAACAATTGTAACGTAATACTTTAGTGTTTATTACTCAATATACAATGTTAAAAAAAATGTGTTCACTTATTTGCTTAACAAATAAAACCGCACAGTTCTGATTACATAATTGAAATGGAAATTATTACAATTATAAAAGTTATTACAGTAAAGCTTCACTTTCATGGAAATTATTAAAAATAAATATTTTTCCGCTGAAATAAATACAATTATTTATGATAGATTATCTTTTAACGATAATAATAACAACTATGATAAAAAAAAAATCGCTAAATATTACCAATATTATTATGCAAAGCAAATTGAAAGGAACATCCATATTATGGAAGTCACGTATCGATTGAAAATATCACTGAAACGATATTTTTATATTCTGCTAAACGCAAAAATAATAGTTTTAAATTGATATAATAACAAAAAAAGTTAACACTACCAAAATAATTAAATTTCTATCTATTTATGTTTCAGAAATACACATTCAGCTAAACTGATTATTCACCATGTCAGTGATGCGCCTAAGAGAATAAGGGTGGAAGTTTTAAATTGCTTACTTTGTACAAAGAAATTTAAAAACCAAAACTGGAAGTTAGTTTTCTGATTTGTTTTTTTGCATGAGGAACGTAATTAGAGTGAATGGGTTAATTATTATTAACTCAAAATATTTTATAAAATAACGTTGCGTTTGATTATGAGTCACACTTTTTTAATAATAAAGTCTTGAAACTGTAGATATATAATATGGATTTCATTAATTTTAATTAATATATACCTATACCACAGTAAGTCTTTTAGGCTTTATTATTCTTGTTTCGATTTTGTGGAGGTTTTAGTAAATAACTTTATACATAACTTTACACTGTTACACTTTACTGTTACACTTATACACTTGACTGTTAAACTTTCTGCCTACTGTTGCTATAAAAATAATATTAAACGTACCTGAGGTATGGGTAGTTGTTCTGCCTTACATTACAAAGTATTGATCCCGCACTATTGCCGCTATGCTTTGAGCTACTGGCCATGGGTGTAATCCACCTGAAACTTTAAATTTATGCAGAAGAGTCTAAAGTGAAATATATTATTTTTTGAATATGCGCATGAGGCAAAATAAAAGTATTATTATTAATTTATTAAATTTTTGATATTATAAAAATACAAAAATACATTTCTGAAAAAAATAATGATTCCAAAAAATTAAAAAAAAGTCTATTTTGCTAAAAAGGATTTAAAAAATTACTATAAAAAGTAAATTTTACTACATGGAAATGCTTGAACTAACTTTTTTGAACTCTGAAAATATGTAAAGAAAAAAAAGCTCTTCTGATGAGGGAGATGTTGTATCGGCGTAGGATCTAATGGCCATATCCCCAGAATAGCTAAGGAGTTTTCCAAAAATATATAACTTTAGTGGCGCATCTTATCCTTTAAGGACCAAAAGGACATATGAAAGTATCCTTATTGTTTTCATGCTTTTGTATAAAAACCGTTATAACTGTTGATTCATTAACGGATAACGGTCTGGAGGATATTTTAACATTATTATTTCATAATGATTGATGTGCCGTTATGGAAATGTTGTAGTTCAAAGTAGAAAATTTTGGGAAAAACAACAATCTTTATTCCAGAAACCAAATAACCCAAGATTTTACTATAAAACTCCCCAATTTTTGTATACTGTTGAAAAGGTATATTGTTTTTCTATAACCCACACATACTTTATATCTATGTCGAATAGTTTAGAAGATATAAGCATTTATTAAAAAAAAAATGTTTTTTTTACCCTTTTTCTATAAAAAATATTAACGTAATAACAATCTTCGGAAGTAAGTGTTACACAAGCTTATATCCCGAAAATAATTGATGTTGCCAACTTTTAAAATATAATATGTCCTTAATAGTGCATTTAGTATATTAAGTACAAAAAGGACATTTGATAACATGCTTGTTGTTTTAGGGTTTTTTGTATCTATTGATCTAGTAGATATATAGTAAGAAAAGTAGCAATCTGAGAAATACTTTAACTTTTATTTAATGACGACAGATGTTGCAGTTAGGCAGATATTGTAGTTCAAAACTGAAATTTTTTGAAAAATCTTTCATACCTTTTCATTAAAAACCAAATATTTCAAAATTTTCCTAAAAAAACGTTTAATATTTTTATCTCATTAGAAGAGTCTGTTTTTCTTCGGTTATATAATAAGCTTTATTTACAATTTTTTTATCTATTTTATAGTGTTTTTATATAAAAAAATAATATTGCGCCTTTTACAAAGTAATGTACTAAGGTGGTGTAACATTTACTCTGGAAGATTGTTATTTCGTAAAAGGCCCATGCCCCCCTCGTGTACTGCTAAACATATGAGATTTTGAATCGTCCCTCACAAGCTATTTGCACATTTTCACAAATTTTTACTTATTATTTTGAATATGCCTTTTACATATTAGTAGGTAATTTATGAGATAGTTGTACTACAATCATAGACATAAAATGTTTTTAGAGAGATTTCTAATTGGTGGTATCAGTAGAAAATTAAACAAAACTAAAAATTTGAATAACAAAAATTCTAACTCTGAGGCAAATATGTGGCTACAATTTAGGGGATGAGAAATGCGTTAACGAAATCAAGAAGTTATGCGACATACATTTTACTGTCCGTTGGAATCGAAATAAACCAAGAAACTGAGATCATGTGAATAGAGTGGCAAGAGATTGACTGATAACAATGAACGGTCAAATTCCAACATCAACCGTCTATTAGGAAGATTTCCCAAAAGATGGTATGTATGTTGAACATAGTAATCACAATACTGAATTAGAGAATGAAAAATATATTTATTTTTTTTTTTTTACAAATGTTATATAGCTTTTTATTTCATTAACAACTACAGCTAACTTACATGCTAAATTCACAAAATAATATAAAGATAAATTACAAAAAAAAAACAGGCACTTAACCGGACAGACCAGTCTTTTGGACTGTTTTTTTTTTTAACCATACGTAAACCAAAACTAAAATACTAATTCAAACTTAATTTTTTTGCACAATTTTTTAACGAATCATAAATTTTCTTAAAACAATGTTCGAATTTTTAAGAAGTTTTTAAAATAACGAATTTTCGAAGAATAAAAAAAAAATAACATAAACGGACAGAAGAGTCCGAAAGACTCATCAAATAAAATTATATAGAAACAATTAAATTTCACAAGAAAAATTTAAAAATTTAAAAAGGGGACTCCCCGATAATGCGAAAAAATGTGAAGTGACTTTTAATTTGTCATTTATGTAAAAATCTAAAAAGGGTATTCCCCAATAATGAGAAAAACGTATAAATTAGCTTTTCATTTCTTATTTTATGTGAGTAATTTGTCGAGTACAATGGTTTTGTTATATCTAAATCTAAGTAGTTATTTTGAAAAAGCATACTTGAATTACGGCAAAGTTTTTTATAAAAACATGAAAAATAAGTAATAAATGTAACGACTAAATATTAATTTAATCCTAAAACAATTATTATAAAATAGCAAAATGAGCTAAATATAAATAGGGGTACAAATGATTCAGATATTCGTTTTGCATTTGAAGTAGAAACAAATGAAGAAAATGAAGATACTCTTACAGAAGAAAATTTTGATATAGATTTGGTAGCAGATAGCGAATCTAACTATACGGATTCCGAGGAAGATGACACGTTATATTACGAAGATAAATCGACGAATGGAGAACAAAATGAAAGTGAAACCTTTATGGGAAAGGATGGGACTCAATGGGAATCGAAACCAACACTAAGTCACAGACGGCCACGAATTCCATATTCGGGCAAAGAGGGTAACACGAGAGCATTAAATTTAGCCCAAAATGTTGTTGAAAAACTATGCATACCGTTTCATCGTTCAAACCGAAACCTAACATTCGATAATTGTTTCACAAACTACGAACAAGCCACACTCGTTGTTGTTGGCTAAAGGCTTAACTAATGTTGGAACGCTTTGCAAAAATAAAACATGTACCTCAATCATTTTTGCCACATCCATGTAGAGAAGTTGAAAGTACAAGTTTCGGATTTAGAAACACAATGTCAATAATTTCGTACGTACTACAAAAAAATAGATACGTCTTATTTTTATTTGCGAAACATGAATGTTAATACATTCGTTATAAACATGAATGTTGATACTGAAAATAAAAGACAACCTGATCAAATTTTATTTTATAATGCTACAAAAGGAGGAGTAGATACAATGGACAAATTATGTCATGCTTTTACTGTCAGACGAAAAACTAATAGGTGGCCTTCTGCATATTTTCAGAATTTAACTGATGTTAGCGGCGTAGCTGTGCTTGTAATTTGGAGAAAAATTTTTACAAAGAGAAAAAGTGTTATTCTAAAAGAAAAGCGTTTATTAGGGAAATGCCACACGACTTAGTAAGGCCCAAGATCCTATTAAGAAGCAAAAAAGGTATTAGTGCTGCTCCTTTTTCAGTTATAAATGAAGTATTACAAAACACTAACGAAGAAAACTGCGGAGAAACGACGTCGACTTTGGAAGATCAACGAAAGAAGAAACGTTTTTACATATGCCCGAATGCAATTGGCCATAGATCCAAGCAGTATTGCGTCACTTGCAACAGGAATGTATGCAAAGAACATTCACAAAATACAGTTCTTTGGCAAAATTGTCTAAAAAAATTATAAGTTATGTTGTATGTATCGTTTGTATTTGATATGTTCAATGTTCTTCTTTTTTATGAATTAATGTTTGGTTTTGTTTCATATGTATTATTTTTTTTTTATTTTCCTCAAATATGTATAGCTTGAATTATGTTATTTTTGTTTAAAAAAAAAAAGATTTGAACAATAAATAATTTTATAATTATAATTTTAAGGGATTTCTTATGTATTCAAATGTTTAGCTTAAGAGTCCTTCGGACTCTTCTATCCGTTTATGTTACAGAAACATTCTGTCCGGTTAAAGGTTAATGCTTAATACAAGATTATTCTCTTTTTTATATAAATGTAGGTTGTTTATCAGCTACTTCTTCCATCCTAATACTGTTCTTCTTTAGCGTTGTTAATCATCAGTGAACATTTTGATAAGGGACTTCCGCTGCAAAGTTATTTTACCTTTGGTAAGTAAGTTTTTGATTGTTTTTTTCTGGATAACCGTTAGTCTCGCAATTTCAAAAGTACTACAAATATTTTACTGAAACTTTATGAGAAATGGGAGGGGCTAACATTCGATGGATCATTTGATTGAAAGGTGCCATTTAATGTTGATTGGGAATGTGCTAGTATATCTCTGAATCAACAGTGCTAGTATATCTCTTAATCTAATTCTTTTGCTAATAATAAGTTTAGCATCAGTACGCTGTAGGTTTCCACCTCGACCGTCGGAAACTGTATATTTTTTTTACTTTATTTATTTCTAAAATAATTTCAAAATGAAGCTCGTCAAGGATACTTAGTGCTGGTTCTAAGTTTATTTTCCTTAATTTTATGAAAATTTTATTCACGTTCACCTCTAAAGTCTTGGCGGTAGTATGCAAGCAGTACACGAAATACGCGTTTCTGTATTTATAAATATCTTTTGTATTTATATTTCCTTAAATTAACAATAACATAATTCACCGTTAGTTAAAATTAATGAAATTTAGAATTCATGTTTTGCAAATTAATTTAGCTTCTTCATTTTTATTTTGTTTCGTGGAATATCATTTTGATAGCCCATGAAGCATTTGAGATGTAAAGTAATCGAACTTCCTGCAACCAAATTGTATATTAATACCGTATTGTCTTCAACGCCTACACTTAGGCATTAATTCCATTAATTGGTCGACACAATCTGTTCGTTTTGCCAAGATGAAGAAGAAGTGCTAAATTATTGTCTCAATTTTCGACATGAGACAACAATTTCAAACAATGTTTTCTCCAAGGCTATAATTAGGTATACTATCTCCATTTGCAGATACACAGTAGGTATACAATGGTAGGAAAATCTATCTGCTACCAGTTAGAATGATGTCAATACCAATATTTAAACCCAAATCTTATTGATTTGCCTTTGATAAGGAATATTTACCGTAATGTGAGATGAAAATATTGTTCATCTATTGAAATATTGCGCGAAAACATGCTCAATTGCATGCATTTTTGACCAATATAAATGAATGAATAGATATTCGGTAAAGTGTATTGATAAGGAATATTTACCGTAATGTGAGATGAAAATATTGTTCATCTATTGAAATATTGCGCGAAAACATGCTCAATTGCATGCATTTTTGACCAATATAAATGAATGAATAGATATTCGGTAAAGTGTAATAGCCAGTAAGGTAAAGAATACCAACAAATGTTCTTATTTCATCCCGCGCAGTATTAAAATTGAATTACTGTTTTCATTTATCATGTTTTACATATCAACTTTCATTGTAAGATCATTCTTATGCAATTAGATATGAACATTATGATCATTTTATTGTAATACTCAATCTCAAAGTGAACTGGTATTTGTTCTGGTTATTGATTGTCATTATTTAGAATTTAAATGTTTTTGTCAAACTCCTCATTATTGCTAATCTCTTTTACTCCACAAGATATGGTTGATAATACGTTTGATAATAAAATTATGCTTAATAATATTATTAGTTCACGTTTACAATTTTTCTGAAAGCTTACTAGTATTTTAATACTGTCAGATTTATGCTTAGAGCAAGCACATCAAACCTCTATTACTAGACGAAGGCTTGCTTTATTTAATTGTGCAATAACTCATCATCAAGTAGGGTTAGTAAATCACCGCCACCTTTGATTACAATATTTAAAAATAAACTAAACCAGGTACATGCTGTTAGTAGAAAGGTAAAAAGTCATAAATTAATACCTATATTAATAGCTATACATTTATTAAAAATATTTCCAAAAGTTAGGCCGAAAGTATCAAAACTAACGAGAACAACAGTTGTTAGTTAGTCTCAGTTGAACGTACATTAAGACGTAATCGTTTTTTAATAGTTAAAACACTTAGTTGACGATCAAAAGAACTAGAGTTAGAATTTACTTCACGGAGCATTCTAGTGATTGGCTCGAATCTACCATATTCAGTAGGGTGGAAGGGAATGTGGAACAACTCAACGGTTCTGAGATTATTCCGATTAAATCTTGCAACCAAATAATTTGAAATTTCAAGGGCTAGCGTTACACCCGAAAGGATCTGGTGAATAAAAGAGATATCTGCAATTATTCGACGATCAGACAACGACTGTAAGTCAATGAGTTGTCTGATGGTAATAAGGTGGAAGCCGTAATGGATCATTCCACGAAAAGTTACTCAAAGCGAAACGTAAAAACTTTGGTAAAAAGTAAAGTAATGTATGTAAAGTAATGTGGAGACCACACCTTGACTGACATAAACCGAATTGACTGACATTAACCGAATTCCTGTATAGGGTAAAAATTCCATGATTGCAATAATGTCTATATTTTTGAATGTTTTCAATTACCTTTTTAATTAGCTGATGAATTTTATTTAGATAAATTTGTGAAACTCTACTCCAAATTGGGTTAACATATAGCTTACATAATATGAAGTTATATAAGATGGGTAGATTATATTATAAATATCTTGTCATTTAAAAATTTCTTTAATATTTTTAATTTAATAACATGGTTAATAATAATATGCTTATTCCATATTAATTTTTTGTCCAAAACTAATCTAACTCATTAGGTTAGATAGGTTTTTATATTTACATTCTTCATTTCGGTTTGGAATAAGAGTATTAAGATGGATGTGCTCAAACCTGAGTTGATTTGGATTAACAAACGATGTTATATACTAATTCCTTGCCAAAAATTTTATAAAGTTGAACTCAAATAAAACTAACCAATAATACAAGGGTTATGTAGAAAAAGGTGAATACATGTGATACCAAAATATTTTAATGGCTAAATAACAATACATTTTTCCAGATCTTTACAATAAAGATGATATAGAAGTTTTTTTTAAAAGTGGCCAATATAAGACCTCATTTCATGTACCAAGGTAAAGTTAAAAAATTGTTATTATGTACTTTAAATTTGTATTTATGTAGTATGTTTTTTTCACATATAATCGGAACAAAAGAACAAAAAAAAAAGAATTTAATCTGAAACAAACTCTCGCATAATCGTACCAAAACATGGAGCACAGAGAAACATCACTGTTATTGGTAATTCCATTTATATTTCTTAATTAATTAACCAATTTGTTTTGTTTTGATTACAATAAGAAAAACCATGAATAATGTTAAATGTGCATCCTGAAAATTAGATTTAGTTGTTTTGTCATCAAGAAGAAAAACACTTCAACATATTGTATTTGTTTTCCATTTAATAATCAAATTAGTAAAGATGCTTATAAAAGATTAATGGTAAAATATAAAATTAAAATCAATTTATAATTTCATATTATATATATAAATAATAAAAAACTGTTTACTTTTAGAGTGATATAATTGCAAATGGCGATATAATTAAATGTAATGAAAAAGTATTCATTCATTTTTTTATCATTTCAAATTACATTTGACAATAATTATGTTATTATTAGTCGATAATAAAGATAAACGTTATGCATCGCAAACTTTAAATGATTGTAAGGAATCTACAATAGATAATAGATACATTGATTTGCTACCGGTTCTGACGGTTTTTATTTTTATTTTTATTTATTTATTTATTTATTTATGCTTAGTACAAACATATTACAATATATACATAAGTGTACAAAATTAAACAAACAAAATATAATTTTAAGCTTAATCTTATTCTAGATCTTAATATTAAAATATTGATATTTATACATTTTTGTAATTTATAACCAAAGAATGTTAGAAAATTATAAATTTATACTAACTCTAAGATATATATAAGTGCAGCTTTTTTTTTTAGTTGGGCTGCGTTTAATGTAAAATGGATGTGGTTTTATTGTTTATTTATTAACATAAACATTCTATTAACAGGCTCATATTTACCATAATTGGTATACGATGAAATATTGAATGAAAAATATTTTCCGATCTAAAGCGGTTTCTGTTGTTAATATGTAAGTGGATCATATCTCTAACACAAGGAGAATCAATTTCATTATTTAAAACTTTAATAATGAATATGATATCAGCAACCTCCCTTCTGGATTCTAATGATTTTAAGATCCAATAACTTTAACGTGTTCCTATAAGGTGGCAGAATAACTGGATTTGCCCAGTGTAAATTACGCAGTGCGAATCTCAAAAAATTTGTTTGTGTAGCTTCAATTCTTTGGATATGATTGAGGTAATGAGGCGACCACACTTGACTGGCATATTCAAGATTAGGTCGAACAAGAGACGTAAAAAGTGATTTAAGGACGTATGGGTCGTTAAATTCTTTAGAAAATCTTTTGACGAAGCCTAGCATGGAGTTAGATTTATTTATTATGACGTTTAAATGTTGTTTGAAACATAATTTATTGTCAAAGAGTACACCAAGGTCTTTAAAGTGTGAGACTCGTTAAATAGATTTATTTTCAAATGTATAAACAACCATTAATGATTCAGAAGAGCTAGAAAAAGTCATTAAAGCACATTTATTAATATTTAAGGTCAGATAATTTTACACCAATTTAAAAAAGAGTTTAAGTCTTGTTGAAGAAGGGATGTGTCCCTTACTGATGTAATTTTTTTGTAAATTTTCATGTCATCTGCATAAATAGTAATTTTACTATGCTTAATGACGAAAGTTACATCATTAATGGAAATAATAAAGAGAAGCGGACTTAAATGGCTGCCTTGTGGAACGCCAGAGTTAGCTTCAAACGGTTCAGAAGTAGCGGATCTAAATAATACGTTGTAGCTCCTATTAATTACGTAGGAATTAATCCAATTGGTAAAAGAAGGAGGGAATCCCATTTTTTTTAATTTTAGTATAATAATGGAATGAGGAAGAAGATCAAAGGCCTTACTTAAATCGGTGTATATGACATCTATCTGAAATCCAGCTTCCATATAGTTTTTGAATTTAGAACAACATTCTATTAAATTGGTTACTGTGGATCTTTTTTTCATAAAACCATGCTGGTTAGGGGACAGTAAGTTTGAACAATGATCATAAATAGAGTCAAATACTATTAATTCAAATAGTTTCGGAATACTTGAAAGTTTTGCAATTGGACGATAATTTTTGATATCATTCTTAGAATCTTTTTTATGAACTGGTCTAATAAATGATTTTTTCCAAAAATCAGGAAAGATTTCTTGAGAATGTGAGAGTTTAAATACAATTGATAAAGGAGTGCAGAGAGATTCAGAATACTTTTTTAAAATAATTTCTGGTACATTATCTGGTCCAGGAAATGAATCATCGTTAAGTTTTTCCAAATATTTTTTCAGTTTACTCGGTTCAAAGTCTATCGTCGTGAGCGGGATTCTAGAAAAAATTTCTAAATCATTAAAATTGTTCATATTTAATACATAAGAGTTATTTATGTAGGAGCTTTAAAAAAAAATCTTTAAAAAAGTTCGCGATTACATCTGAGTTATTAGAAGTTGTGTTTTCGTAAGAGCCATAATATTTGGAAATTGATCTGATTTACGTTTTGAATTGCCAAACTTCCAGAGTAACTTAGGATTCTTTTTAAATTCAAATGCCGTGTCGTTAAGGTAATTTGTATAATTAGTGGTTAAAAGGGATTTATAAGAATTTAAAGAGAATTACGAATTGATGATATGTATTTTCATTTCTGTTTTTTAAATATTTTGACCATGCCTTATTTTTCTTGTTCCTTAATAACTTTAATTCCCTGTTAATCCAAACGGGACTGGAATTCAGATTTCTTTCTCTGGATAGCGGAACATATTAGCAAAAAGCATGTGACAAAACATCATAAAACTTAGAAAGTGCTACATTAATACTAACATTGTTCATTAATGTGCTGAAATCAATAGATAATAAAAAGTTATTAAGACCTGTGAAGTTTGTGTTACTGAAGTTATAACGATAAGATATAGTCGGTGTAACACTAATGAGGTTGTCGTAGCGGTAGGTGAAGCTAATAAGGGGATGATAGTTATCAATATTAACGAGGATTGCTGTTGAAGTTTCATTGATTATAAGATTATTCCAGTCTGATGCGAAAATAAGGTCTAATTGTTTATGTAGACAATTTTTAATTGTAGAAACCTGTTGTAGAGAGTTAGCATTACAGCCGTCTATTAACACAACTTCGGGCTTAGTTGAACTGTGGCTTGGAATTAAAAACCGTTCTTCATCATCTGGAATCCATTCGATATTTGGAAGGTTAAAGTCACCGCAAACCAACTGAAGCAGCATACTATTATAAAACTATAACTTAATGTATTTGAATTAATTATAATAAGCTTTTTAAAATAATAATAAGATTGAAATTTATATCGCACATCCCATTCTTTTATATCGTAACTCAAAAATAGCATTTTTCAGGAGAGCGTTTCAAAGATTTTTTATTTAATTTCGCTTTTATCTTCGCTTATATGCTAGGTACAAACCATGTTATTGGTTTGTATGAAAGGAAAATTGATCTATTTTCAATGTATTTATATTTTAAATTAAATGTTCATCAAATGTGGCCGTTATTTAATGAAATTATATACTAGAATAAACAGTCTCAAAAATATATAATGATATGTGTAATTACGTTATTTATTTTGAGAAGATGTACAAAGTAAAATATGGTAAGTATAGTTACGATACACATGATCGGACTCTTCAATACACTATTGTGTTGTAAATATAGTTACAATAAAAATGTTTGGAAATATTATCAGATGCAATTTTGTAAGTATACTTACAATGAAAAAACCTAATGTCATAGTACATTAAATGAAGTTACAATATAAAATCTAAAAAGCAGGTATACTGATAATAGTTTTGCAATATTGATTACAGCTAAAAAAAATTGCCGCAAATTATCAATAAATTATTGTTTTCACGATACTTCATTTTTATCATAGATAATAATAAAACAAAAAATTATTTTATAGTTTATTAGTTTTTTTATTCATTTTTTAAACAATTTAAATTTTGAGATTAGTGATATAACTTTACATAATTTAAATAAAGCAAAAATAATTTTAAATTTATAGAATTTTATATATTTTATATTATATTAATTTATTCAAAATCTTCAAAATTTTCTGTATTCTCTGGTTCACTGGAAGTATGTTGCAAATTTTTGTAAAATTCTTTATAATATTGCGGCATATAATCTGTTAACTCCATTAGATCTTTATATTTTGCAATAGATATTTTTAAAGCCTCCTTGTAAAGGACATTAGGTTTATTATTGGGTAATCCCAATACTATTTTGCGTTTTTTTCGGCGGCCTTTTTCTTCTTCATTATATAAAATTATAGATGAAAATATATCAGAATCAAACGAATATTTGTAAAACAGTTTATTTAGTTGCAATTTATTAATTTTGATTATTCTGATATTACTCCATTTTGTTTGCATATTCATTTCATCTTTATTTAAATTAACCAAATTTGTAAAACTTGCAAAGTGTAAAAAATCGTTATTGGTCATTTCGTGGACAATGTATTTTGGTTCACTTATTTTGCAATTTCGAATTAAAGAATACCATTGGGCAGGAATAAAAATTTTTTTATTTTTTTTAGATTTTTCAATCAAGGCGTGCATAGAATCACCTTCATTTTGCGTATGCCCTTTTTCCAAAAATATATGTTGTATATCGATATTCATTACTTTAGAAGCCCAAGCGTAAAAAACGAATAAACATTTATTTTTATTTTGACCGGGACAATTGTCAGAATAAAATATGAATGTTTTAATACCTTTTTGTGTTTGAGACTCTATGTATTGTAAAAGGCAACTGGCTACTTCGTCGGGACCTCTTTTACCAACCGTTTCATCCCAAATATAGCAATGACAAAAAAAGATAAATCGATAATCAAAATAAAGTTCCATTGTAAGATCTTCGTTTCCAAATTGTAAAATTTAGTAAAGTTCTCAATCCTATCGGATTCACTTACTCTTTCAGAGCATTTCTGACGACAGCTAGGAAAGCACGAAGGTCCCATAGCCTTTGGTGGAACAATTTTACCAGTTATATTAGATTTATAGGCAAGACCATGAAGTCTAGCAGATTTAATTTTGTTTTTTACCCAATTTTTAGAATCTAATTTTCTTTTTTTTGGTAAGGTTTTTGGAGAATAGTCATTATCTGTGTTATCTACAGTTTCATGTAAATGAACTTTCTTCGTTTTTGGAGTAAAGGGGCTTACTGCAGGGGTACTTATAGTTGTGTCAGTGCTGGAGTTACTGGGTTCATACTCACTTTCTGTAGTGCTGAAGTCGTTTTCAGTTTCTAATTGAAAAAATAATGTTATTATAATAATACAAAAAGGAATTATTATTTATAGGGTTATGCTCAAGTCCATCGGAATGTTTCGATAAACAAAAATTCCGAATTTAATATGCTGAAGTCAGAATTGTTTTCACGCGCTGCAAAATGTAAATTTTATTTCGAAATTTTTTTTGAGTATGCTGGTTTTCCCTCGAAACGAAAAATGAATAGAAATGAATAAAATTTCTTTCGATACAATTTGTTATTCGAAAGCTATACGAAGTATTTATAGTACAAAATAATTTTTATTTTCAAAATGTAAATTTAAATAAAAAATATTTTACGAAACATAATATGATTTTGATATCTGTAAATTTTGTTTGCAGACGAATAGATTGCAGTATACAATTTTGTCGAATGCGGAACGAAATTTTCCATTCGAATAAAATTTCCGATGGACTTGAGCATAACCCTATTAATATTTTAAAATTGGTTTGTACAATACTATTATTCTTTCTATTTCAAATTCAAACCTAATATTATGTACATAATATAATAAACAAAATTATAAAAAAAAATTATTTTATAAAATTCAACTATTTGCAGATGTTTTCTTGAAATCTCGTCGCAAAAAATATAAGACCACTAATTAGTTATTGGTGAAATATAATATGAGCCTTTGCTTTGTTTCTTTTTTGAAATACGAAAAATGAATTTTGTTGGGACTTTTTCTTACGAAATTTTTATTGTATAACAAAGCAACAAACATAAATATAAAAGAAATCATAAGAATAATTTTATTCAATTTGTTTATAGCTAGCTACATATTTTGGAGAATTGAAAAAAAAAACGGTTAAAAATTTATAATTATTTTTTACATAGGTACACACCAATTATTTCTTGCGCAGCATTAACTCGTATTGCTTTATTAGGTGGTTTAAATAATATTAAATATTGAAAATAAATATTGCAAATACAAAGTGATAAACAAATTTTTCGTTTATAGCTTAATAATATTGAAGTGATATTGAAAAAAAATTGTACGTATGGATTTCTACGGCTCATATTTTCTAACCCTTAGTTTTTTTTTATAATATAAAATCTTGTTTTAAGTATGAAATTAGGTACTTACCAGATTCTGATTGCTGATCACATGATGTATTTGGTTTTTCTTTGCTAGATATGTTAATTGTATCTGTGGCATATAAATATTAATAAAATTAATTGAAATTAAAAAAAAAATTAAAATGTGTGGTAATTTTTACCTCTGCTTTCTACACGTTCATTAAAAAATAAAGTAGATGGATTGAACGGTTCAGCTTGATCACCAATATTAATACTTGGTCTAGAATGTTCCAAAGTATCATCATTCATTTGATTTTTGATTAAAATATTTTGAAAGTTTAATTTCTTTTTAGCTATTGACAGTATTAGAAAAACCATGCTATTAAAAAAAAAGTATAATTAGCAATGAAAAAACTTACCATCTTGTTTTTGTCTCACAGCATTGACCATTAAATAACCACGATTCATTTTTGAGTTATAAATTTATTTGAATTAAATTTTATAATATTACGTAAAATAAATATTTACACTTTTTAAATATTTCAAATAATATTTAGAGACTTACAATATTATCACTTAAAAAAAAATATTCTATGTAAAATATTACACGACTTCTAAATAGATAATCGTACAGCACAGAATATTATACGTTAAACAACCGTTATTTAATAATAAGTTTCGACAAAAACTGTTTTGACGTTCATTATCTTATTAGAAAGACAATAAAATTTGCTTTAATTTTTTTGGCGCGCTTTTGTATCGAAAACTGTCCAAACGTATGTATCATATATAGACTTAAAATATAATATTTGAACTTAGTTGTCAACGAACATTATTGTAACTACACTTACAAAAACAAAAAAACATAAAAAAAAAGAGAAACACATTCATATCTTATCATAAATCGTCTTATAACATCAACATTTAGAAAAACTCCAGTCATTATTATTGTATGTTTACTTACGATTACGTAATGGCTATTTTGTCCGTTCAATTTTATTGTAAGTTGACTTACAATATATTAGAATGGAGTTTTTGAAAAATTATGAAATATTGTGTGTCTTCATTTTGTTATAACTTTTGAAGGAATTGTCGTAGAGCTATGAAATTTTGACAGAAGATGGCTCTTATAACTACCTTTCAAACGAAGGTATTATTCTAGTATGTCGTAAGTTGAGTTACCATACACTAGAATGCGGTGTGCGATATAAGAAAGTTCTAATTGATTAATATAATTTTTTTTAGCTTTTGAATTGAATTTTAAGTTTTTATTATTTTAATGAAATAAATAAATTATCACAAAAAGCAAATTTATATATTAAAAAACATCGATTTGGTCTAGGAATTGCTTCAATTTGATTTATTGTACTTAAATAACTTTCATTTCTCCAACTTCCAGATATTCAGATTACTCAGACAGAAATGCTGCCTAAAATATTTGTATCAACAATAATTGGCTCTTCTATTTCTCTTATAAGTGTTTTAATCTTTTTATATTATTTAAGAAAGAATAGTGGAGAACTAAGCGACAAAGTATTATAATAAGCGTGTAAGAAACAGCACAATTAATATAATATATAACTTAAAATCAATTGTATTATAATAATACTAGTGGCCCCTGTTTTGTAATTATATTTCAAGTTGAAGTCAAATTTAAAGTTTTTAAAAAAACAGTAATTTACGTACTGACATAGACTTCGCACGATATAGCAGAAACCACTCGTGTTTAATAAAAAGTTTTGTGGTTAGTAAGTTTTATTTAGGACACATAAATACGCGTCCCTCATATACTGCTTCGTTTTCGATATATTCCTTATAGTAAGTGGGATTTAGTGGATAAAATTACTAAAAATAAAAAATTTTGTCATTAAAGAGGTATGTATATATATATACCTACATAATACATAATTTTAATAAAAACTATATTATTACTACAAATAACCAAAATTTAGAAACAGTGTGTTAAAAAATCCTATAGTTCGTCGTGATTGTGTCTCTAATGGCGAATTTTAATCATTCGTCACTCGTCATTTGTCGTGATTGTGTTTTCAGCATTAGTACGGCATTCTCAAATCGTTCTTCTAAAATAGTTCTCATTGCTCTCAGAGTATTATTAATGACAGCATCGTCTCTGCATATAGCTATGTGGATGGAGATATTTGACTACTTTCAACAATCATGTACATCAAAAGTTTTCAGGCTATATTAATAAAAATGTTTCACGTCTATATCCTACAGTATAATTATATATATATTCTATAAAATCAATTTATAATTTCAATTTGAATCAGCAGCTAAAAATCCCTATAGAAAATAATATTTTAAAGAATTTAGCTATTCGCTCCATTATTTTTTTAATTTTTATTTTGAAGGTTATTGTTCTCAATATGCCTGCTAATAAAAATTAATAATCCATGTCCAAAATCCCAAGTCTCCAGCACATACATTTTTCTAAATTTCCAGTTCAGGAATATATTATTAAAGTAGAACTATTCATAATAGATAGTCATAAATTCATGAGTTTTTGTATCGTTCTTCGACAAAAATACTTCGCTACTCAATCCCATTTATTTATTATTACTATACACAGTTTTTGCTGTTTTAATTTAATCCTTTAAAAAATGAGATTTCAATAAATTGTTTTTTTTTTTTTTTTTTTTTTTTAATCCTTTCAATAAAACCAAATAATCTAAATAAGTTTTTTTTTTTGTTGTTTGTGCTTTCAGAAAAGCCACAAAGAAAAATTACATTTTTCTTTTCAGCATCTTTTGAAAATCGTTACAAATAATATTCTAGAAAATCATTTAAAGTTCATTAATATTGGGAAAAAATATTCCACATTATATTATGTATTTTGATCGTAAGTAGAAGTTAAATCGTGATACTGCAAATATGTCAGGGATTTAATAGTGATTTCTTGTATTATATTTTATCATTTTATTTTATTTTATTTATTTTTTGTTTTTTTTTTTTTCATAATATTCTAAAGACAAGCCAAATGCTAATATATTATCTTTTTAAAATAAATAAATAAACCCGAAAATTTTCTAAATTGACGTTTTTATTCATAAATTGATACAAATAAAAACTTATTTTTGAGTACACATACATTTAAAATTGTATTAAAAGGAGATACTCACACTCACAATATTTTGAAAAGATATTATGAATAACGAGGACTAATGGAAAATAGTTTAGTCAATATAGTTCAGTATAGTAACTTTCAATTTATATAATAAAATTTTTTGAAGTTAATCTTGGACATTTTCTATTTGTACTTAAGCAGGTTGTCTCAAATCTGATATTTTCTGATTGGGTAATCTATGACATAAAACATTTCATATCAGACAACTTACTAAAATTCAACATTGGTTTGAAAATGAAATATTATTTTCCAAACTGGAAGGTACTGTAACCAATTGCCAACTCTGTGTGAAAGTGTTGTCAAAATAACAAGGTCATATACTGTATATGTTTTTATTGAAATTTTTATTCGTAGTAGAAACTTATAATCATTTATCAATTGACCCATATTACAATAATTATTAGTTAGGCAGATACGAGTGGCTGCCTTAATCGGCCACCAATGAGGTCTATTGTTATAACAGAGAATAACGTTTCTCCGTTTTACTTATCTTACTCATTAAGTACTACTCATTAAAATAAATTTAAGCTTTCTGCAAAGCGATACAAGCATTTAATTTCTGTACTTTTTTTATACATAGCCAAAAACACCAGTTGGAGACCTTTATACCGATTGATTTATTTGGTTAGAGATGGAAAGTAAAATTAGGAAAGAAGAAGGGTAAATAGATAACAGGACCATTACGAACGAAGATGTTAATGTTCTTCTTGAATTTATGTATGTCATAAATATAGAATTGATCATGTTTTGGGAACACATAATATGGAATTTGTATCCACATTTGGAATGGTGAGGCTACAAAACAATATTAACAATTTCGCTTCTTGGTGTTCAAAAAATGGACTTGAATTGAACAATTCTAAATAACAAGTCATTACATTTTCTAGGAGAAATTCCACTCGGACAGTTTGGTTCAACTACCAACTAAATGGCTGTTTAATTATAGGCCTCGGGTTAAAACTTGATTCTAAACTAAGCTTTAAGCTACATTATGATAAAATAGTGAGCAAAGCTAATTCTTCTTTAAATTTTCATTAAATGATGATCTAAAGAATTTTCTGATCCTTACCTCCCGAAACATCTTTATGTTACACATGTAAGGCCTACCCTTTAATATGTTAGTCAAGTGTGGTCTCCGCATTACTTGACTGACATTAATCGAATTGAATCTGTTCAACGAAAGTTTTTACGTTTCGCTTTGAGTAACTTTTCGTGGAATGATCCATCTTTCACCTTATTCCCACCGTCTTAAACTCATTGACTTACAGTTGTTGTATGATCGTCGAGTAATTACAAATATCTCTTTTATTCACCAGATCCTTTCGGGTATGATGCTAGCCCCTAAAATTTCAAATTATTTGGTTGAAAGATTCAATCGGAATAATCTCAGAACCGTTGAGTTGTTCCACATTCAATTCCATCTTACTAAATATGGTAGATTCGAGCCAATCACTAGAATGCTCCGTGAAGTAAATTCTAACTCTAGTTCTTTTGATCGGCAACTAAGTGTTTTAACTGTTAAAAAAACGATTACGTTTTAATGTACGTTCAACTGAGATTAACTAACAACTGTTGTTCTTTTTAGTTTTGATACTTTCGGCCTAACTTTTGGAAATATTTTTAATAAATGTATAGCTATTAATATAAGTATTAATTTATGAGTTGTACCCTTCTACTAACAGCATGTGTCTGGTTTAGTTTATTTTTTAGATCTTTCTAATCAAAGGTGGCGGTGATTTACTAACCCTACTGGATGATGAGTTATTGCACAATTAAATGAAGAAAGCCTTCGTCTAGTAATAGAGACGTCTGATGTGCTTGCTCTAAGCATTAATCGGACAGTATAAACGAATTTCCATAATTTGTTTTCTACCATAATTTGTCATGTTGGAAGCATTTAAGTACTGGTAATATCCAGGTATCCAGGGAGTCTAAAACGTAGGCTCTTGAACGTAGGAGTACTTTACTCTCGTCAGAATTTTCGAATTAGAAAATTGGAATTTAGTCCATTTCGCTATTTATAAAAAGGCAATTATCGTAAGGCCAAAAGAAAAATAATATTAAAAGGAAAAATTGGCGCAATAAGCCAATTGTTTGAAATTTTGCTACCCAAAATATAAATCAACGCAACTTCTAAAAACTTTGCTCAAATATTCATGCAGTAATCCAGATCCGTTCTCAATTTTGAATATAAAAAAAGATTAGATAATATCTTGTCTAGATATTTCAGAAGTTCTTCTATATCTAAATGGAAGAAAATTTTCTACAGAGAAAAAAAAATATTTCTTGGATTTATTGAATTTTGTACCACAGCATTACCACCGCCCACATTACTTTTTCTATAGTTGTCTGATAATCAAAAATGACGACGACTTTTTGTATATTAATATTTTTCTAACTTGTTCTTAAATTTATTGTGAAAAAAGAATAACATTATTTTAATTTTTTTTTAATTTGAAGTTATCTACAATATGTACGTAGTGATGTCATCTAAAAAGGCAAACAGTCTAACTCATATTTTTTTTTTTTAAAGTTATCTACAAAGTAATAGCGCTATAGTAATGAGTTTAAAAATTAATATGCATTTTTTTTTATAAAACTTTTATGTGGGTTAGGCCACTTTGGTTCTCAGCCTCTCAATTAAACATGCAACAATGGAAAAATATTTTACTAAATGTACTAAATTGAAACAAAAGACTAATGTGAAAAGTTTGTGAAAAGTTAGTAACCGCTTAGAGAAGTAAAATAGCTACAAAACTGAACTGGTTGTTAAGTCATAGGCCAAAATGGTTAATGCCATAAAATAATAATTTTCAAATGTCTGATTTACAATAGTGTATCATACGGAACATTGTCTTATAGAGATATTTTGAGATAATATTATTATATTGAACGATTATTAGATTATTAGATTAAAAACTGGCTACATTACACTACAAATGCTGATCTAAAAACAAAATACAATACTCTTCACTGATATTGATGGAAATTCAAGATTTAGGGATAAAGCTGAGAAGTTGTTAAATAATTTGAGTTTGTCTGATAGAACATATATACAAGCAAAATAAGCTATACAAAACTACGTGAGTGTGATAAGTCTTGCTTAACGTACAATATTGTATAACAGTTATTGTTTAACATATATTCATAATAAAAAATTAATAATAAAATCTCTAAAAATTGTATTAAAATTTTCGTTAGTTATTTTCGTTTTAAGTTATTTTTAACAAAACGGGATTTCGGTGATTCTCAAATTTTTATTGTTACCTTTATGACCCCTATTTTTTCTATATTATTATAAAACTGGTCTTGTGTACCAATCATTCATTTAACACTAATTTTTTGATATAAAATAAATGCATAAAAAAACGAATACAACAACCAATTTTAAAAGATTTACTACTCTAATTAATGAATATATTTAGTAATATGTATTATGTTTCTGTATTTGTTTTACAATATTTAATTCGTTTTATTTGCATAACACCATTTCGAGGGATTTTACTCTTTTCAGCTTTCGAATGAAGTTGGTG
Organism: Argyra leucocephala; assembly: GCA_963942445.1. Classification (NCBI taxonomy): domain Eukaryota; kingdom Metazoa; phylum Arthropoda; class Insecta; order Diptera; family Dolichopodidae; genus Argyra; species Argyra leucocephala. The sequence continues at coordinate 64,304,670 of OZ012681.1, read as the reverse complement.
GTTTCTAAGAGCTGTAATATTTCAGTGTTGATTTGTTGAAGCAATCTCGGCTCATGTGTTATTGTAATTTGTTAAATTATTATTACACCTGGTGTCTGGTGCATGTGTAGATTTTGTTGTATGTCGCTATTTCTGCTGTACCTAGGACCATTGACCATAACATTCCTTAGCATCTGTTTTTGAATCTTTGAATGGATTCAATATGGGTTTTAATATTGATTTCTATGACTGGACTTGTTTGTAGATGAAATTTTGTAACAATACTCAATATTAAGTAAAAAACAAATTGTACTCAGTCAGAGCAGAAACTATTCAGTTTTGTGTTATTAAATATCATATTTTTATTCATATTTCTCTATTTTTTATTATTATCTTGATATATTTCAATATAGTTTTTCAATATACACATATTATCAAGTTTTATTATCAAATCTTATTTCAACGTTTACTCATATGATGGTATGAATAACAATAAATTTGTTTGAGAAATGTAAGCACGTTGAAAGTATTTTCTCAAAGCCAGCACATTTGAGTGAGTTTGCAATTTCTATGTCAAATCAATGATTGTGACTGTAAATGTGACTGCGTGTGTGTGCAAAAAGCAACGTTGGAAGTTAGGGCTTCACTTGTAAGTAAGATAGTAATTAAATAGACTCCAGGTAGTAGGTAGAACACAATCCTGTACAGTAATGTAAGCACTTTGAAAGTGTTTTCTCAAAGCCAGCACATTTGAGTGAGTTTGCAATTTCTATGTCAAATCAATGGTTGTGACTGTAAATGTGACTGCGTGTGTGTGCAAAAAGGAACGTTGGAAGTTAGGGCTTCACTTGTAAGTAAGATAGTAATTAAATAGACTCCAGGTAGTAGGTAGAACACAATCCTGTACAGTAATGTAAGCACTTTGAAAGTGTTTTCTCAAAGCCAGCACATTTGAGTGAGTTTGCAATTTCTATGTCAAATCAATGGTTGTGACGGTAAATGTGACTGCTTGTGTGTGCAAAAAGCAACGTTGGAAGTTAGGGCTTCACTTGTAAGTAAGATAGTAATTAAATAGACCCCAGTTAGTAAGTAGAATACAATCTCATACAACCCCATCTTAAATAGCACGTTTATTGGCAAGGTGAGAGTAGGGAGGGTCTTATTCAAAATCAATTATATTAGATAATTTTGTATGTGATTATTTTCCATTTTTTATTTCACTTTTCATAATTCTATTTCGTTCAATTATTATTATCTACTGGTATTTCATAACGGTAATAGTACTAAGATCTTTTGAACTGTTCATCCTGACATATTATATTAGTTACATCTTGAAACATTTATAAAATTGAAATTCCTGAACTAACTAGTCACTACCAAAAACTAACTTGAAGAAAAAAATAAAAAAAAACTAAACTTTACTTTAAAACAAACTAGTCTGGAAAAAAAACAAGAAAAACAAAACAAAAAAAACGACCGGATGAGAAAAAGAAAATAAATTGATAACATTTTCCTTTTTCTTTATAATATTTACAGTTATTTCATATTTCTATTTTACTTTTTTTTTAGCTTTTTCATCTTACAACTTTCCACTTTTATTTTTTTGTTTTTCCCAAGAAGAAACAAAGAACATCTTAAAAGCATGCTTCTGAATTTGAGGCATAACAACATTTTTTTTTTTGTTTTTAATATATTTCATAAAAAAGGATATGCGAGAGAGTTAAAGGAGCTAAATAACAATATAACATAAATCAGGATATAAATAAAAAATCAGAGGATAAATGGCGTCTAAATGAAATATGTACTCACACAAGGCATTCTATTTTCCCTTCAAATGAATATTCAATTTTTGAATTCAAATCCTAAATTTTTTTATTCTAAGGTATTTTGCTCTTATGTCTACATCAGTATCTAAAAGATACAAAATGAAAGCAACACGAATAAAATAAATAATATTAATATTTTTTTTTTTCACTAAATATTGTTTTTGTTTTTGTAGTTTTTAATTTTCTTGTTTTTTTTTTTTATTTTTGCCCCAAAATTCTTATGGTAACATTTTTTTTTTTAATATAAATTGAATATGAAAATCCTTGCAATTTATATTTTAAAGATTGGAATGTATTTGAGTATACGGAAAAGCTTTTTCTGAAATTGAAACAGAAACTATTCTTTATGTAGGTAGCTAGGTGATATTATTTTGACTTATATTAATTTGAATCAACCCATACTAAATTAAACCATATGTTATAAGAAAAGTAATTGCATAATATTTAAAGAGGGTCGAATCAATATAATATGAACAAAGAAAATCATAAAATTTGTTAGGTAGGTAAGGCAGGGTTTTTTTTGGCAAATAAAATATTATGTGGAAAAATATTTTAGTTTTCTAAAAATTAGACGAATTTAAGAAAACAAAAAATAAGAATACCTACCTATTTTAGATAAATCAAATAACTTAGGAAAACGAGAGAAATTTATTTGGAATTAATATGTAGAGAAATAATTACAATTGGATAATGTAACATTTTCTTGATGACGGGCAATTTACAATTATTGTTGAAATTATATAGAAATGCCTAGATTAGATTTAAAAAAAATTGTGGTCTTCTTAAATCAATTTATAATTTAATTGTTGTAGAGGAGGTATAAAATTAAGTAAAACAAGTTGTTGATGACTTACTTCACATCGAGTTGAAAGAAAATAATACTAAAAGTTTATAGTTTATAAATTGCTATTTGATAACAAACATTACAATTCATGTACATTCCAAGTGGAATTCTATCCTAAATAGATGAATACGTCACGCGAATAACGTTGTAAGCAGCCAAATGGTAATTTTTCAAGGCGCCGAGAAAACGTATTCAAACTTAAAGTACTATATTTTATAGATTTTCTTTTTCAAATAATATTATTTTACAATATTTTTTATTAATATAATTTAATAAAAAATTAAAAAATATAATTTTTTTTACTGTAATGAAAGAAAATAGAAATTTTGAGTGCAAAAACGTTGTAACAACAATTCATACAACGTTCTTCCACTGTCATATAGCAATAATATCTTTTGCGCTTACAACGTTTTTCGATACAAATTTTTTTTGATGAAATTTCGATTTTGTTAATAAAACAACATTTTTATATTTTATATTACAGCCAAACAAGCGAACAAAATCTTGGAATTTCACAACCACAAAGAAAAATCTGGATAACCGATAACACATGGACCTTGATTAAAAGAAGAGGTGAAATGAAGAAAATGATAAAAAACAGGACGGCATCAAGAAGAGAATATGAAGAAATAGCGAAAACATTGAAAAGAGCAGCAAGAACAGATAAAAGAAAAATTCTGCAAAATTTAGCCGAAGAAGCGGAAAGAGCAGCACAGCAACATAACCTGAGAGAATTCCATCACATAGTCAAGAACTTAACAAACCAGTCGGAACAACAAAACAAATCAAATAAAGATGAAAACGGTGCGCTCCTCACAAACTTAGAGGACCAATTAAATAGATAGAGGGAACATTTCCAAGAACTGAGCAACGAAGAAAGTACAAATAATGAAGCAGACATAAGAAATAGATACGGTGCAAATATCTACCCAACTGAGGGACTGCCAATATCTACTCAAGCTCCAAATATAGAAGAAATCAAAGCTACAATCAATATCCTGAAACACAACAAAGCAACAGGTGAAGATGGAATTCCAGCAGAAATAGCTAAACTGGACCCCGACCTATTCGCAAAAACAATTGAACCCCACATCAGAAAAGCATGGATAGAAGAGAATATACCACCATCATGGAAGAAAGGAATGATTGTTAAGATACCTAAGAAAAGAGACTTGGCAAATTGTAGCAACTGGAGAGGAATCACGGTTCTAAATACTATTCATAAGATAATATCGATTATTATAAAGAAAAGATTAGAAGAAGTACTAGAACCAATACTACGGAAAGAGCAGGCAGGTTTCAGACCAAACCGAAGCTGTGTTGACCAGTCAAATACTTTACGGGTCATAGTTGAACAATCAGTAGCATGGAATGCCCCACTATATCTACTATTCATAGATTTTAAGAAAACATTCGACACAGTCAAGAGATGCTCAATATGGAGAACACTTACAAAGAAGGGAATTCCTGAAAAAATCATCAACATCATCAAAACGATGTATAAAGATGCAGAGAACAGAACAGTTCAACACAGAGGTAACATCAGTGATCGATTCTACACCAATATAGGAGTTAGACAAGGATGTGCACTACCATCACTTCTCTTCAACACAATACTAGAAGACATTCTAAGAAAAGTTTGCACTGGAATAAACGGAATAGAATGGGATCTCTTCGGCAACTTAGAAGACTTAGATTACGCAGATGATGTATGCTTCATATCAAGGAATCAAAGGGACCTACAGAACAAAGTCAACAGATTAAAGGAAGAAGCAAAGAAATCGGGACTGGAATAGAATATCAAGAAAACCAAGGCAATGAGGACAAACAACAGTGATAGTGAGCCAATAACAGTGAGTGGACAACAGATAGAATACGTAGAAGAATTCAACTACCTGGGGAGCATCATAACATCAAGAGGAGGTACAACAGAAGATGTCAACAGCCGTATAAATAAGAACATTTGAAAGCCTAATGAAGATATGGCGGAGCAACCAAATATCAAGAACAACAAAGCTAACAATATTCAGAGCTTGTGTTAAGTCCACATTAATATATGGCAGTGAGACATGGCTCATTTCGGTCAGAATCAAAGAGAAACTACAAGTATTCATCAACAAGTGCTTGAGAATTATATGCAGAATATTCTGGCCGGCAAGAATTAGCAACGAGGATTTATGGATGATAACTGGAGAAGAACCTATCAACAGACAGATAAATAGGAAAAAATGGAAATGGATAGGTCATACACTAAGGAAATCAGAAAGCGATATAGCAAGAAGAGCTCTAGAGTGGAATCCACAAGGATTGCAGACCATACAACACATGGAGACGCACAATCGATCAAGAATTAACAATCAACAATTATACCTGGGACGATATTAAGGAAGTAGTACTCAACAGAGAGGAATGGAGGTTCACTATCGAAGCCCTATGCTACCACGTGGAGTAATAGGAGAAAAAAAAGAAAAAAATTAAAAATATTTTATTGAATTAAATTCTAAAAAATGTAACAAAACGTTATGTACATTTAAAACAAAATTAACAGCCATTCAAGCAATGATTCAAAATTACTAAATTTAAAAATTATAAGAAAAATAAGATTGAAAATATATTTGAAAAAGGACTTAGCAGCCATTCAGGCAAGGAAATTATTCCAAATAAGATATTAAATTAAATTTAAATAAAATTGCTTATATTGAGGTTTTTCTCTAGGTTGTTTTAAATTTAAGGAAGGTTGACAGTCAATACATCGCTTTTTAAGAAGCATAAAATCTCTCCAAGCTTCTAATATATTAAGTATTTTTCTGGCTCTTAATGTATAAGGGCGATCTGAAGAGATTTGAAACCATCTTTCTTCCGTAACTTTGAGCTGACTATCTTTTTTGAATCTTAAGATCAGATTACCAAAAATCGTAAAAATCACTTTGCTGCATTTGAAATAGTGGAAAAGGATTAGCGGTTATCCCATTCTTTAGAACATTACCTACATCTTCTGGAACATAATAAACACTTTTTTTTTTCACTTTTCTATGATCGCAAAATCACGATCACAGGGTAAAAAACTATAGCCGGAAACCATGAATTTCGGATTTACTTCAGTGAAATATTTTTGTATCACAAGTTGAAGTAGAGCGATCATTGTCCAGTTGTTGTTTTGACCAACGCAACGATCAGACCAAATTATAAGCTTACTTCTCCTGGCTGGCTTTAGAAGTGAAAACGTGTTTTTTATATTCTGGCTGGCTTTGTGAAAACGTGTTTTTTATATACGTAAGAATGCAAGATGCTATTTCAAATGAACCACGTTTTGCAATACTTTCATGCCAAAAAAACATGTTCGAGTTCTATTGTTTCGTATTAAATATTGAAAAGTTATAATTAGAGTATAATTGCCTTTAATAATATACATCTGAATACTTAAATTAGGAGTAAATATCCCTTGTTGAAGGTCTATGCAGATAACGATTATGTTTTCATTCGATTTGGAAATTTCTTCATCTTCGCTTAAAGTTTCATAAGATTTTTCAGCCTTTCTATGATGTAGTTCAGTTTCACGTTCTAAAGACAGGAGCTTATTTTCTTCATCTGTCATTTTGTTCTTTGCAAAAATAATTTATCACAATACTTGCAGGTATCTGATCTTGGAACACCAAATCGCAAGTTAAAGTCACTGTTATACATTTCAGGACAGGTGAAAAGATTAAGGGATGAATCTGGAAATTTTTCCATGTATAGTTCGTACATTTTTCTCATTGATAAATTCGAATTCAAACAATTACTTTGACTTCTAGTTCGACTGCAATGAGTCTTAATTGAGTTGGAAATGATTTTATGTGTTGTCGCACAGTATTTCTTTCATCATTCATAACTGCATGTTGGCGATTTAAATGACATCCCCGTTCGTATTTTAGTTCTCGGTTATTTTTCTATTTTTCTAGTAATATCTGTATTCTTCTAGCAGTTATTTGAAAAACATTTCGAATCATTTTTTGACAAACACGTTTTCTACTATTATGTTTGTACAAATAGTATTCCACTGTGACGTGACGTCTAGAAACATTTTGAATTCTTTTTCTGGGTTCCCATGAAGCAAAAAAAAAAATGTTTAATGCGTTTTTCGACCTTGGTCCAGTCATCGGAAATCAAACTTGGGACCTCTCGGTTGCAAGGTAAGTGCTCTATGTACTGCGACACCCAGCCTGTTATATTGTGCAAGCGACGTAACTAACACTCCTTTTTAAGCTTAACCAAATTACTAAAAGAAGTTCAAGATTCCGAAACAAACCAAAATGAAAAATATAATAAATTAAATCAGCAAAATAAAAGAGGAAAAATAGGGCTCACAGATTTTCGGTACCTATAGAAAATGAAGAGAGTATAGTTATTACGCCCGTTAACACTTTTTTATTGTTAAATTAATTACACGAAGGGCAGCATGTGCTCATGTGCCCTACACCATTGAAATTCCTAGATGGCAAAACTATTGGAAAGTTATGGAAATTCGTTTATAACCTTAACATCCCGAATGTGAAACCAAATTCCATCTTATGTGTTCCCAAAACATGACAAATTCTATATTCATGACTTAAATAAATTCAACACGAACATTAATACCTTCGTTCGTAATTGTCCTCCTTTCCTTTTACCATCCCTAACTTTCCTCTCCCACCCTAGCCAAACGTACCAATCGGTATAAAAGGTCCCCACCAAGTGTTTTGGCTATGTATAAAAAAAAACAACAAAAAATTAACTTCGCGATGAGCTTGAGACTTTAAATTCTGGACACAGCTTTTCTGCAAGATATTACTCCTGGTGACAAGAAGGTTTTTTTTTTTAAATTAAAGAACCTGGTTTCCGCCAAATCCCTAATCTACACCAAAAAATGTTATATCAAAAATTACTAGACTTATTTAATTCCATTTAAGTTTATATATCTTTGTTTCTGATGAAACCGTTTTTTATAAACGGGAAAAAAGGGCCTTGTTCGTCCCAAGTTATGATAAGAAGTGTAAGAAAACTCACACAGCAGTTCATAATTTACAATACAATAAATTCTTAGTGACTTAGGAATGTCGCAATTAGTTATTGCTGCTCGACATGCTTTTTATTTTAAATTTTTATAATGAATCACTTTCATAGCTATTATTTATTTATTTATTTATTTATTCAAATCTCAAAAAGCTTGTTAGCTCGTACAGAGTGTAATTCATTTAAATTTCTATATATAAATTTCAAAATAAGTGCAGTACTAAAAATAATAATAAGAAAAGATAAAATATTAACTGCTAGGTACTATGTAAAATCATGTAAAATGAAATCAGAAAAAAAAAAAAAAAACGAAACCAAACACAATTGTCAAAAATTCAATTGAAACAAACAATTGAGTTGATTTGATACAAAAAATAAAATAATTAAGTTGAGACTAAAATCAAATAATTAAATTGAAACAAAAATCAAAAAATTGAATTGAAATGAAACACAACAATTAAGAAATAATAAAAGAGAAAAGCTATTAATTAATAAACAACAAAAAAAAAAAAACTATTAAATTACTTAAAATATCACAGAGTTCGATTTACTCATTATATAATTTTAGATATTTGTTTTTTAATTCCTTCTTCAGTTCTTTTTCAGATAAATTTTTGATTTCCTCAGCTAGTTCATTAAATTGTAGGATACCACTGTTTAATATTGCTTCGAGACCATTTAGTTGTGTTCCACAGCAAAACGTAGTTGATGCGAGTTGTTCTTGTGGTGTAGCGATGTATTTCATTATTTGCTGTCAGAATTGTATTACTTTTTATACTTTTATTTCGTATTTTGTGTATTTATAATATTTGTATCAAATTTTTATATTCTTTCAGTTTTAGAATATCGTATTTTCTATGTATATAATTAGTAGATGTACGTTTTTCTAGACAAAATAGATTTTTAATAGCCTTGTTTTGTATAGTCTGTAGAATATTTATTTTATTTTCGAAAGTGTTTCCCCAAATACCAATTCCATATGTTATGGCACTTTGAACATACTGTAATATATTGACATTTTTGAGTTATAGGTACTCGTTTTGCGAGTTTTCTAAATATACCTGCGATGCTTCTCGTTTTGGTTATTAATTCTTTTACATGGGCATGCCAGTCCAGATTCTCATCAATGACAATTCCAAGATATTTAAAATTGTTCACCTTTTCTATAAGTTTTCCATCCCATTTAACTGATACGTTCCCACTTTTGGCTTTGAAATATATTAATTTCGTCTTATTGACATTAACTGTCAGTTTATGTGGACACATCCAGTTGTGAATTATATTCATATCATTATTTATTTTTGCTTTCAATCCTTCGGTACTATCTTCTCCATATACTATGGCTAAGTCATCGGCATACAAAACTGATTTTTCATTTAATTTAAGATTTGAAAAACTGCTAATGTAGCAAGAGAACAGAGCTGGCCCTAATGAGCTTCCTTGAATCACACCATACTCTATATCTGCTATGCTACTTTTTATCCCTTCGCATTCCGCATACTGTTTTCTGTTCTTTAAATAATTTTGGAACCATTTATATTTTTTCCCAAATATCCCACATTCATACAGAATACGTAGCAATATTTTCCTGTTAGCACTATCAAACGCTTTAGCTAAATCAAAAAAAATAACGCATACTTTTTTCCCAATACTGATGACACTCTGTATTGATGTTACCACGTCAACTAAGATTCACAAACACAATTTTTCAGAGAGACGTGGGAAACCTGCTCATTCTCGTTCCAGAAAGGATCATTAGTATGGTAATACTGATTGTTCCAAAAAAAAAATTGCATAAATAGCATCGGGAGTATATGGAAAAAGCCTCAAAGCCTAGACTCTACAAATACAGTTTTTCCAAGCCGAAGTTCATGCTATAGAACCTGTGTGCGAGAGAATTTAAGAAGAAATAACAAAAAACATAAAATCTACATTCTCTCGGATAGTAAAGCAGGCATGCCAGCTATTAATTCATACACCATCACATCAAAGTTAGTAGGGGATTGTTTAGAAATACTTAAAACTTTGAAAAAAAAACAAATAATGTCATAATAATGTAGGTACCAGGAAATTCTTTTTCTCAAATTTGGATAAAATATTTAAAAAATAAATTTTGAATTATCTCACTACAACATTAGCTTAATTTGAGATCTTTGAGAAGTTTTATTGATATACTTTGAGAACACATGATACACAATTATAATATATCTTTCTTCAAACTATATCCACAATGCCATTGAATCCAATCTAAAATCCAAGAAGGGAAGAAATATGTTGTGTTTCTCAAGATTAAAAACAAAGCTTTCTTTGAAACTATATTCAGATACCAAACAAATATTCTTCTAACTTTTAGAGGTTGAACCTACATTATCAAAAATGATTATTCTATATTTTTCATCTGAAACTACTCATACTCGTATACAATACAAAACTTTCTATTTACCTTATTTTATAATAATTCACCCTAAAGGTAAATAATTCTCAGTAAAACTATTTCTCTTGTTTTGCTCTAATTGAATTATTATAATAACTTAAAATTAATTTTCGAATCCTTTTATAAAAAAGGATAATTTAACCTAATTATCTATATAGCCTAAAATAGAAAAATTACGCTATAAAACATTTTTACAAATTGTTTTTCAAACAAAGAAAAACAATAAAAAACAAAAAAAAAACAAAAACAATTATGAAAGAAAGAAAAAAAAAATTAAGATAAATTGACTGTTCCATCTGGGTGAACATAAGTTACACAAAAAAAAAAAAAAAAAAAAATTACACAAATTTCACCAAAAATTTACTAAAATTTACCGAAATTTTCTAAAAAAAAAAATATATATATATATGTATATTATATAAAATTATTTTAAAAAAAAAGTCCTTTAAACAAGATTATTAAAATGATTTGTTAACTTGTTTAAGCTATTAACCCTTTTTATTTCTTGTTTTTCTTTTTTACATTTATCCTATTTGTTTTTTTCTCTTTTTTATTGTTTTTATGTTTTTCTTCTTCTGACCTAGTGTTGTGCAATAATATTTTTTTTATTTATATTTATTTATTATTTTTATTTTATTTGCGTTCTATTTAGAAAAAAAAAAATCAAAAAACAAAAAAAGGATATTTGTTGTATTTCAAAGAACATCAGGACCACATTATAACTTTTAAATGATGATACTAAGTATGAACTATTTGTAACACCTGCTATTATTGTTATTAGAAATATTCGCCTCTTTTATTCCTGTAGCTACCATTATATACAATTTTCTAGAAAAAAAAACAAACAAAATTACAATGAAAATTTTCTATTTTTTTTTTTTTTTGTAAATAAATTATTAAAATAACATAAAAGAGAAATTGAAAATCTTTATTCCTCACAATTATAGGGTTTTTAGTTTTTTGTTAGTAATTCTAGAATTTGTACTCTGTTTGAATTAAATCAATAATTATGGTAAGTAATTGATATTTCGAATTTAAAGAGTATGTTCAGTATAAGCACCAACCTAGTAGAATATGTATTGTATAAGTTAATATAATAATTTCGTGGCGCCGGGACTCGATACTATTATAAGTTTATACTAGAGATTATAATAAATCTCTAGTATTTTACCTTTAATTATAATTCAAGTTAAATTCTATTTTCTACCTTTAATTACAATTCAAGTTAAAGCCAAATTTAACGTTTTTAACCGAACAAGGATTTAAATATAGTGATATTTTTCATTATCAATGAATATGTATAAAAGACTAATTTGATTTACAACTTACTACGATACACATTACATAGTCTATATCTAAGTACCTACCTGCATAATATAATGATGAAAATAAAACTCATATGCTACCTATGATATGCACTGTCTCGAAATTTGTATAAATAGGATGGTGTACTGGTGTAGGTGTGCTCGTGGTGTGGTGATTTTATTTTCTCTCATTTTTGGTGAATAGATTGAATAAGTTTAAGATGAAAATGTTGACAACTAACTCTATTATGGTAAATGCAAAGAGTTAAATATATAAAACTAAATAATTTTTTGTTTGGGCAGAAATGGTATCACTTTACAGCTTTGTTTTTATTTTTATCACAATTTTGTGAGTAATTAAGAAAGATTTACACTTTAGTAATCTAAGTAAACTGTGTAGGTATTTACTTCAATTTATATAGCAATTTATAACGAGGAATGTTTTATTAGCATTTATTTCTTTATTTATTTCGGGTGTTCCAGACCATGCGTATCAGCTTTTTAAGAAGGGAATGAGCCGTTATTTTAAAATTTTGAAAAAAGTTTGTTAACTAAATCGAGGATGCTCTATCGATTGGTGGTATTTTCAACTTTCGGAAAGGACTGCAAATCTGTTTTTTAAGATCAAAAATCGCCGATTTAAAAAACCCTCGATTTAGCTAACAAACTTTTTTCTAAATTTTAAAATAACGGCTCTTTCCCCTTTAAAAAAGCTGATACGCATGGTCTGGAACACCCGGTATATATAATTAGTTTTAGGTAGTTTAATGCCTTTGTTTGACTTTATTTGGTTTTTATTTTAAAAACTGTGGCATATCCATAATAACTTCACGTAAAGTCGTGTACTAACAATCTGGACATAATAAGTTTTTCTTGAATTTTATTTATTTATATATTTAAGAATTCTCAAATGAGCCCAATTGCTCGTACAGAGTGTATAATATATTTTAATAAAATAGATCAGTGTAAAATAAAATTCAAAATATACGAAATACTAATAAATTCAATGTAAATAGCTTAGGATAATAGAAAAACAATACAGTACCAGCAAGATTCACTTATTATAAAACAATTCAATATTAGATATTAATAAAACAAAGATAAGATATATCGCTATAACTAAACCTACTGTACATACTTACTAACTACTTAAACATATTCAATTTAATAATTCTATTATATACTAAATTTCGATAGATTTTTCATCGCACTAGGAATTGTATTATGCAACTTGTATGCTCTATTGTATTGGGTATCTAGTTCATTGAATCTGATATTGGAAGATATTATTTTGATATTTCCTGCTGATCTTGTTGTGTACCCATGGCATTCATTGTTTTTTCTCGCTAGGGTGTTTAAATTTATATTTTCTTACATGCGTATCATCTTCTCTTGTGACCAAAAAGGTTGCTTATTGGTTTATTTTGAATTACTTGCAGATCATTTAAATATTTATTCAAGCTATTTCCCCAAACTTCTAAAGCATATGTGATGACGCTATGAAACATACTGTAATACACCGAATTTTTTACTTTGTTTGGTATTCGCATGCCAATTAATTGAAATATTCCTGCAATTTTCCTTCCTTTCAATATTTTTTCATTAATTTGAGGAATCCAACTCAATTTACTATACACTATTTACTCCTAGATATTTGTATTGATGAACCATTTCAATATTACAATTATTAAGTTTAATCTGAAGCATATCATATATATTATCTCTGAAGATCATATATTTGGTTTTGTTAAGGTTTAGGGTAGGTTTATGTTAACTCAACCATGACTCTATAATCATCATGTCGAGGCTTGTAGAGTTTTGCAAATTGGTAAGGTTGTCTTCTGTATATCATCATGTCTCCGCAAACATGAATGGCTTCCCGCATAGATCAACATTAAGTAGGCTACTTATGTAATATGAGAACAAAGTTGGGTCTAATAAGCTTCCCTCAATAACTCCATAATTAATGTTCATTAAGTTGCTCTTCACAGTTGCACATTTTGCATATTGCGTTCTGTTAAAAAGATAGCTGCGAAACCACTTAAGTTCTCTACCTGTAACTCCACACTCGTAAAGTATTTTCATCAATATCTTTCTATCCACAGAATCAAATGCTTTTTTGAAATCAAAGAAAACTCCGACGACTTTTTTATGTTTATCAATTCCAGCCTGAACATCTGATAATATTAGATCGAATAATGCAGCTTGAGTGTTTGAATTTTTTTTAAGTCCATATTGGTTTCTGTTGGTTAGGTTTGCAGTATATTAATAATCGGTTAGTTGAATATTTACAAAGGTTTCAATTAATTTGCTAAACGTAGAATAAATTGATATCGATCTAAAGTTATTAAGGTTCTACACATTACCACTCTTATATTGGAATTACTTTATTGGATTTTTTATTTTTTGCAAAAGTATATAATTGATTAGAGTGAAAAACTTCATCTATTGTATTTTTCCATCGGCGTAGTGATTAACTCCAATGAATATGAAATAAACCCATGCCTTGACTGGCATTTGATTTTGGTGTAACGGAATGTAAATTTACAAAATAAGTAAGTATTTACAAAAATATAATGTGAGCGTTTTTGAATAAAATTCATTATTTGAAAAATATCAAAGAAGGGAAGGAAAATTTTTAATTAAAAATTTATGCCCTAAATAAACAATTCTTATCAGGATCTTCTGATTAATTATCATCGACAATGCAATAATCAATGATCCTAAAGAATCAAATAAATAATTATTACCTGATAATTGAAAATAGCGAGGACTCGCTATTAATATGCATAGTATCGTATTTATTTATCAATTTTCCTAATAAAATAAAAATTCCTCCATTGTTACCGGTCATGGACGCATTTTTTGTAGTTGAGGATACAAAATTGCTTCATATCGAGGTACAAGATAACCTAATATCTTGTACCTTCAGGTCTAGATTTGTAGATTATCTTGACTGGAACATTTTCATTCAACTTCTCTGTCCAAGGAACTGCAGTTACTTGACTATAATTTTCGTGATAGCATCTACTACATCTACATAGGCCAGAGTTTGGCATATTTATTCTCGAAATCCCATGGCCGATTTCGAGAAACCTTTATCCGGCGAAGCATTTTCTTCTCGATGACAGCAAGTGAATACTAACTTGTCTTGGACAGTGTCTACGATTCCGATTCAAATGTGAAAAACTATTATATAATATTATACTCAAATGAAATAAATAAATAAATAGTTGTAATTATTTATATATGATAATAATTATCAAATTATACTGTCAATTTTATTTTTTTATAATTAATGAAAAAAAAAATTCAATTTAACATTCAAGTGTTGCACGTGATTCGAACCCAGATTTCTATCTGAATCTTATGAATATTCTTCTACACAAAATGTATCTAATGAATTCATCTACACAAAAACTTCGCCAATATTTGACTTTTCTTTCTTTTTAAAAATGGAAATGTCCTGACCATATATTATGTAAGCGATATTGAAATTCCGATCTTCTTATTGATAATCAGATTGGTATCATATGCTCTTTATAATCATTATTTTTATCTAATGAAAAAGTTTTTCGAGGCTTTAACTCTTAATTGAGCCTTAAAAGGATATTTTATGAATCGACCAGCTTTTAAAAATTATCGGTCTTAAAATTTATTTTCTGCGCTGCAGTTTTGTGTTTAATTTTATACAAATTTTTTGACTACAATTCAAAAACTATACTTTTGAAAATGGAAATTGTTGGAATTTGAATTTTCTTGCCAAATTTTCTATATGATTTAAAATCTTACGATCATATTTGCAATATTTTTAAATGAACCTTTGAATTGTCAATTTTCTTTATATTTTTTATCAACGACAGCGGATTCCCAATTTCAACAATCTGTACTTTACGTTTTTGTATATTAATCAATTTTTCAAAGTTTTTAGCGAGCGATCAAAGTTGTTCCGGATAAATTTTATTATAAAATTGTCAACCTAACAATCTTAGCTTCTTTATATATATATATATTTATTGGAATAGAAGTGTTTGAAATCTGTTTCAAGTTTACGCGTTTTTTTGAAGCAAACTGTAATACGATTTCTCCCGAACCTTCTTATTTTTTCATTAGGCTAGCACTTATATTAAACCATATAATTCTGATAAGTGATTGATAAGCAATTATTTTTACTCTGAGGTTAATATCTTTGTTATAAAATTTTTTTTTGGCCACCATAAAGGCTTTATTGCCTTTTGTTAGAATATAATTTACATGATCAGTAAATTTTAAATTTCGGTGTAAATATATAACCTAAATACTTTTTTACCATTTAAATTTTCACCATTACTCGTTTTTATTTTAAATTTTCTCCAATTTTTTTAATGTTGCAGCAGGTTTTATCCACAGTATTGCGGAATAAAATTGTCTCGCACTTGTTAGTATTAATTTTAAATATCCAAATCCTACAATAATCTACTGTAAGGTTGAACATCTTCAGAACGTTTCTTTGGATTGTTTCTACAGAATCGCTTGCAGAATAAAATATGATATCATCTGTAAACGCTAGCGTTGAATTTAAGCCTTTTAGTTTATTTAATTTTTCTAGTTAGTCTATATTATAAATTGTAAGCAAGCAGTATCGGAGAATTAACTGTTCCTTGTTGTAAACCGTTTTCAATTTTATATTTTTTTTGTGACCTATGGTTTTGATTCATTATAATAAATTCGTTTCCCGAAATCATATTGTTATGAATTAAGTTCACAAGATGGTTTGGAAATCTATACTGAATCAGTTTGAAAACAAAGCCGTCTAGCTAATACAGTATCATTAAACGCTTTTTCTAAAAATTGTAATAAGTTATATTTTTTGAGTATACATTTTAGTGTATTTTTATTTTTAATTTGAGCACATGTTTGATATTGTTATTGAAGTATGCATTTTATAAGTATTTTTTATTTTAAATTGAAGTTGTAATAAATCTTCAAGAGAATCACCATCTACGAAAAAAGTACTCGAAATTAAATAAAAATTGTATTAGTTAATAAATTTCGGCAAATTACAAGACGTGGTATTACAAACCAAATACAAATGTCTATGATATTATTTGAAATTAAAATATTAGAAAAATGAAATATTCTATTAAAATTATTATTACTACCTTTTATAAGTTAAAATGTATTTTATACATATAAATTTATTATATTGGTGTGTGGGTATGTGTACAGGTTTTCGTAATTACCTATGTATGTACACAAAGCAATGTAAACAATAGTAGGCAATTAAAAATAAATAAAAAATGTGTTAAAAGTTATGTTTTTTTTCTTTTGTTATTTTATTTTTATTTGTTTTTTGTAGAAAATTTTCACACATATTAAATTAAAATCATACTCATCCCAACGTACCTATATATTCAATTAAATAACACTGAAAAATATTTAGTAAGATACACAAAAACACTCACACAATCATATTTACATTTTATATAAATTGTCGTACATAGAAATTTAATTAAATTAATGAACTTTAAATTGAGTTCTCCAAACATGTTAATTAGATTGTATAATTTAATTATGTTAAAATGTTAAAATTTAATTTTAGAAATTAAAATTTTCTGTTTATTTTGTTTTTTGTTTTGTTTCTTGAAAATAACGCTAAAATGAAAATTTTAAATAATTTAATTTTAATAATAATAATTTTCTTTGGTTTTAAATTGAAAGTATTTAAACTTTTAACTCGTATAAAAATTTCAAATTTTGCACCCTACTAGATTACATAAGAAACGAATTAAAAATATGTATAACGGTTTATTGTGATTCGAAAGAAATTGGTAGCATAACCACTTATTTGTATAATTATCAACATTCCCAAACGAAATTCTATTCAATTCATTAAGCATTGATCCATTGTGATCAGATTTATAATGAATTTGGTTTGGCAGTTGTTTTACTGTGATAGTGATAGTCAAAAGATGTATTCAACAATTCGTCGCTCAAACCACATAAAGGCGTAACTAGAAAAAGTTAATTACGAGTAAAACGCGGTTAAAAAATGTTTATAATTTTTCTTTTAAATTTTTTGTCATATTTTCAATTAAGTCTGGTTTTCTCAATGCCCGTTGTTTTTATATGATTATTTTTAGTACAGCCCAATTTGTTTTTAAACAAAAGATAGTGCAGTTACGTCTTTTTGTAAAAATAAAAATTTGTGTTTCGTAGTACTAATAAAAAATAGTTAAATTGCGTTTTTCGGGAACACGCTTTAATGATAGACCATCGAATGATGTTTGTTTGTGGCTTCTTCGAAAAAATATATTATGTGGATTTTAATACCATCATTTCAACAATTTTTGTCCAATTTATTTTTTCACCATTCAAAAATCGAAAGTGATATAAAAAAAAATGTCGCCCACATTTAATATCTCTGGAAATACAGCTATGAGCAAAATAACCTTCGTTTTGACTGTGATTATCTTCAATCTTTTTATTATCTTCATATTTATTTTCTTTATACATTTACTGGTCGGCATTGTCTGCAAAAGCATTGATGCCATTTTTATTTTGTCCATAGCAGCCGTAATAAAAAAACAAAAAGCCGGAATTAATTTCTTCGGCGCCTAGTCGATCACAATCGGATAAGTATAAATACACACACGTTGAAATTTCAGATGATCGTCGCTTACTTATTCCATTCCATGTGTAGCAAAAACAATTTTTTGTTGACAAAAAATCAGCTTTACATTTTTCCTTTATTTGTTTTACAAGGTACAAGTGTTTTATCCGTGATGTGATATTGATAATGTTCTTCTAAATTCTGGTTTTCTTCTTCAGTTGCTTTGTGATACTTATTGCAAAGTGAGCATTCGTCTTTTTTGGGGTTATATATAGACAAAACTTAAACTATGGAATATTTTTGAATAAAACTGAGGACTTGAAAATAACCCGATACATGTAGTGCATTTTAATTAAGGTTAAGTCTGCATGCATATATTCTGAAGAAGAGTTGTTTCTACAGTAATGCAATTCCATGCGAAGAAACCGATTGATGTGTTGGTTTACGGATTCATGTAATTGAAGATCTCGTTCTTTGTTCAATATTGCCATCATCTTTATATTTTTGAAAAACTCACAAATTTTTCAGGCAAACACAACTTATTAAAAAAAAATAATTTGCAGACAGGAACCTTCCTCCCCAAATTTAGTAATGTATTATGTCTCCTGGAGGAACCCTTAGTTGTGCACCTTTTCGTTTTTTCACATGAAACGAAGAGTTATGTCTTACGCCGTTTTGTGGTTTACACTTTTAGATTAAGATATACGCCTGTATTACAAATCGATATATTTTCAAAACTAATGGAAATGCAATTATGTCGTTTTGTCAGAAGATAAAACATGTTAAGACACGTTCATTGCACATCTTATCTCAATAAGTGGAAATTTGCAGTTACACCTTTCTGTGATTTAAGCGACAATTGAAGAGAAGGCTAGAAACCAGAGACAAATTTTTCAGTCGGCGTAATGGCAAAAAATGCAAATTTTCTCTTTAGAAGCAACTGAAATAGTCACTTCAATTTACCTTACTCTATGTAGTAAATTTTTGTTCATTAAAGTGTAATGAAATAAAATTTGTAAAGTATTCAACTTTTTTTATATACATACTGTACTGTGCAATAAAATCCGGACAGTTAATTTAATATTTATAATAATTCCTAGATAATTTTTTAGATTAGTTCTTTCGAAAAATTTTATATTTTTTTGTGACTATTTTGATTCATTATGATAAATTCGTTTTCCGAGATCATGTCATGAAATAAGTTCACAAAATGGTTTGCAATCTAATCGAATTACAATCATTAATTTTAACTCCATCACCAATTTTTAATTATTTTGTGAAATTCAGGTACTTGTGCAACTATAAATTGCTTAGTTTTTGGACGAAATTATTTAGATCAATGGAAAAAAAACTAAAAGTCATATAATATTCCTGTTCCAAATTTGATGTCCCCATTAAGCACAGCTAGATCTTCTCCAACTATCATTTAGTTTTAAATGGTTTCAAACTTACAATTCAGCTATGGATTAATAAGCCATCCAAAAAAAAATCCGGTGATCCACATTTTAAAACTAATGTTTCGAATTTAGTAGTTTAAAACCTCAACCAATCTAAATTTAAAACTAACAAGAGCTCAAATACCATTAGTCCGACTACCAACAACAAAAATCCAAAATTATTAGTCATAATAACACTAACCAATGTAATTGTAAATTAAATAACAACTCGAATTATATTAAACATAATTTTTCTAAGAACACCAAATCCCCCAGCATAATTAATAAAATACTAATACATCTAACACTAATTACAGGTCAATTAATAACATAAATAATAAGTATCCTAACTTCATACAAGGAGATACGTTTGTTTTAGGAACTTCCAGTAACTCTCCAATAGCTTCTGTGCCTCGTAATTCTCCTAATTTCATCAACCCTTTAAAGCCACCAATAGTAAGATTAACACAAATGGCTGTTGAAGAAGGTGACAATAGATACATTCTCTCCAGATTCAGAGATCACAGAATTTACGATAATGTTCGTTTATTCCTGGCATATTTACATGATCATCCCGATAGTGTTTCCATTGATGGCAATCCTAAAACCAACAAAAAGCCGTCTGATTACCAAACTTTGCTGAAACTTTTTCTTTCATACCATGAAACTCCTAAGCGTACCGCGTGAAAACGTTGTAAATGATTTAAAAATTTTCTGTCGATTTCTATCCTCAAATAGGAGAATAAAACGATCCCAACCTGCTCGTCCCTAACCAGAGCCCTTTAATTCACATTAACACAAAGGCTAATCAATTAGAAGTCAACATATTAGCTACCAATCCTACTCCCATAAAAGCTAACTTTCTTTTATACTATCAAAATGTTAGAGGACTGCGTAAAAAAACTAAACCGTTTATCTAAACTCCATGTTACTTGATTTCGATTGTTATGCATTAACTGAAACCTGGTTAGCTCCCTCTATTAATGACTTAGAACTATTCCACTCTACGTTCATCGTATTTAGAAAAGATAAACATGGTAATGGTTCTTATTAAGCTCAACGAGCTAATAGGACCCTTCCGAAAAGTGGTGGTGTCTTGATCGCTGTAAATAACTCTAATTCTAATTGGATATGCTGACGCTGTTATTAAAAACATCGTAAGTAATAGAAATACAGAACGGTGGTTTAAAAGATTTGGTAGACTACAAAAAATTTACTCATTTAGGAAGATAAATTTTTAGTATTTCATTCCAAACGGATTAGATTTAAAACATTTGCAAAATCGCAAGTAAATCTTGCCAGACCAAAAATAACCGTATTATCATTATCAACTGTTCGCAGAAGACTATTTATCTGATTATTTTATCAGTACAAAAACATATTCTAAAGGTAACTTCAAAAATTTATCGACTTCAGTGAGCACAGAATGTTACACAAACAGAACTAAAATAATTAGGCCAAGTCATATGGTGTTTCTGATGAGTACAAACATTTAGCTCGATGTAGAAGCTACAAAACTATATTGGTGCGTTTACTTTAATTTAAATTTTTAAAGTGGATTAACTACAGTAGCGTGTGTCCATAAATAACTATATCAAAAGGTTTTACTATTTTGAGTAGTCTGATTATAATGTCATATGCTAAAAAGTAGAATAATTTTTATCAAACAGAAAATTGACATTTACACTTTCTTTTAATTTTCAGCTATCGCTAACATCCGAGATTTTCAGCTAGAGATATGAATATAATTATTGTTCAAACAAAATGACGTTATAAAAATATAACTTAGAAAAATGATTCCAACGAAATATTGAATCATATGAAATATGAAATGTCATATGGACAATATAATGCGGAGTCTCCCCCAAGAATATCATGTGAAAAAATATGTATAATATTTCAATGTTGAATCTTAAAAGAATTTAAGTTGTTTCTTACTTTCAAAGTATATTTTAATTAGTTTTTATAACATTCGTTATTATGTTTGTACACATCATATTAGTATCGTCGCTAAAATGAAATGAAATAAAAATCAAGGAAATAAAATTATTTCTAAATAAAAGTTTTCATTCAAGGACATTAATGATTTTATTGAATATGGGTAAGAAAATGAAAATAGGTATACATTAACTACCAGTACAGAAATTTATTTTGAAAAAAATGAAATACGAGTCCTAGCAACTAATTATTAGGATATATTCTCAGCATATAAGACCATTCTGTTCGAGGTAAAAGAGAAAAATCTAATTTACAAAAAATTACTTTTATTGTTTTATCCTAAAGATAAAAAACGATTTAAGGTTGCATTATGGAATCACAATGTTATTTGATTAATTTTAATCGTCGTCCTGCAATTACACTTTCGTACATCACAAAATCGAAAAAATGAGTTGAAAATGGCATCTTTATTAGTTTTTAATGCTCTATCGGTCTGTGTATTCGCCATTATCTTATGTAACATAGATGCAGAGATATTTCATTGCTACTTCGCCGTAACCAACACCGAGATTGTTTTTTTTGTTCTTATTTTGACTTAAATGCTAAATTTCTGGATAAACGATAAAACGTGGTGTGGTGTAAATTAACGTTTTCGAATTCGTGCAATTATTTTGACGTAAATTGACAAACAAGATATTGTTACTTGTTTTTAATTTTATTATTATGCCATATGTGTTTGTGATGTGTGTGTATGTATTGCGTGTATGTTTCTGATTGTTATTGTTAAATGGAAAAACATAATTTCGTTTAGTATTGTTCACAGGGTTGACGGTAGAAAATTTTTTTTTTGTTTTTTTTTTTCTCTTAACTGTATTTATTGAATCTTTCTAAAAGAAAATGACAATAATTTCTAACAAATGTGACCTTAATGGTCTATTCAAATCTTAAAAATCTAAAAATGTTGGAAGATCTAGTTTATTTATTTGGCCCTTCATATTTGTTCGTTCTTTCTAATGTTGTGTCTTATATTACTGCTAGCGACTTTTTTTAACCTCTTAGTTATTGGAATGTTTTGTAGATCTCTCGCCAAAGGGTTAAAGTGCTGGATTATTCTGGTCGCATATCTGTTCTTGCATTTTTCAAGTTCTTCATTAACTAAGAGTATATTCAAATCATTATATCTAATGTACCAAGGGGCCTGAGTTATGGTACGTAAAATTTTTGATTGCATCCTTTGAATTGTTTCGACGCTACTATTAGAAGCAGTTGTCCATAGCTGACACCCATAAGGCCAGATTGGTTTCAGAATGGCTTTGTATAGCAACACTTTATGTTCCAGATCTAATGTGAATTTTTGCCAATCCTTTCCTTAGCGAGAAGGTTATGTGAAAATTTTTACTCTCATTGACCTTCATTTTCCACTTATAAAGCCATTCCTGTATCTGCTGAAAATATTCTTGTAAATTTGTAGATGCTGTATGTGGACTTGTGTGACAGCTTAAGATTGCAGTATGGTCTACGAAGGTAGATATTATTGTGTTCCTGTTTTCCGGTAGATCAAACGTATACACTAGGTGTAAAAGTGGACCCAGTACACTATCTTATGAGGCGCTAGCATTGATTACATGTTCTTCTGATACATATTATTTGAATCTAACTCGAAAGTGTCTATTGGTTATATAAGAATTTAGCAATAGATGAGCCTCAGCTGGTAGCTTTTGTTTTATTTTGTAGATTAATCCAGCGTGTCAAACTTTGTCCAATTCCTAACTGAGATCCATAAACACGGCTGAGCAGAACTTTCTTTCTTCAAATCCTTGTCTTATTTGAGCAGCAATTCGGTGTACCTGTTCAATCGTGCTATGTTCAGCTTGAAAACCAAATTGATGCATAGTAATTGTCTCATCGTTTTTTATTTGCGACATCATTTTATGAAGTATAATTTTTCAAAAACTTTTGACAGCATAAGCAATAGACTGATGGGTCTATATGAGTTGACCTTTGTTGGATCTTTACCTGGTTTTAAGATTATTATAACTGTAGACTGTTTGCACAATGATGGAAAGTAACTTTTTCTGATGATGGCATTGGTCTAGCAGCATTCTAGCTGAAATCTCATCGTAGCCTGCTGATTTTTTGGGGTTGATTTTTTTGTTGATTTTGAAATTCAACTAACTGTTTATTAATTATATAACCCGGTCGTGCTGGTATATTGTGGTTTCTAGCTGGTAGGAAGTCGCATAATGAATTTATGTTATTTGGCTTGAACACATCTTCCAGGTGGGCTGCAAAGACTTATGTTTTTTCACTTTTCGCCCATTCTCCACTATTTAACCTGATTGGAGGATCATGTTGTTGCGGTCTCTTTAAGTTTTTTGTGGCTTTTCACAAAGAATAATTTGTTTCACTAGTTGGAGATAGGCTGGCAAGATACTTCTGAAATTCGTTTTGAGCTACATTGTGTAGCAGTTGTTTCAATTTTTTTTTGCATTATTTGAACGACTATTTTGCCAGTTTCTCCTACAAGTGCAAGGTAGAATAAATTTTTGTATTTTTTATTTAATCAATAATTAATATCTGATACTTTATGACTGACTTATAAGTCACAATGCCGTACTTTTAAAATATACGTTTTGATAATAAATATTATAACAATTGTGAAAATCAGATTTAACTAAACGTTTAAGATTAATTTTTTAAGTTGTTAACACTTTATAGTAATTTATGCTTAAATCGAAGCGGAATACAAATTATATTTTGCTTAATAAAGCAAAGATTGAATTTCAAAACTATTTGCTTTAGATATTTCAGATTAAATGTTGTACGTTCATACAGGATGAATGAAAACTGCATAAAAACGGCGTTACGGTAAGACTGTCTTAAGTAAAAGGTCCTTAAAGTCCTAATTCTATCAAAAGACAGCTTATGAATCATACTACTACCAAACATTGAAAAAATAAAACTTTTTCGGCTCAATGTTGTTTTATTTCGTCTCAAACTAAATTTCCCAACACTCGATTTTCTAAATATACGACAAAATAATTGGGGGGCGACGTAATGTTTAAACATTTTTTTATTTTTGATACTCAAAGTTGCACAAACATTTTGTTTTCATTGTATTATCATGACTGGTTGAACAACCTTGGTAGAGTTTTCACCTTATGTAATTTATTCCCCGACGCGGACCTATTTCGGTCTGCTGCTCTTGAGTCTGCTATGTTGAACAATAAGTGAGTAAAAACTATTTCCGATTTCCCAATTCTGAAATAATCACAATTTTTCTTTTTTTAGCCGTCACTGGATCACATGCATTATTTTTTTCAAAATACGTTAACTTATTGTTTATATAGTTTTATCTTAAGACATTGTGTTTTTAGGCATTTTAAGTTGAATTAAATAAATAAAGGAATATAAAAATTCCATAAAATACAAATATTCCCTTTTGCCGATATTTAAAAAAAAGAGCTTATTTTTGACGGTCATTCATTTGGGGTACTAAATCTATTCCTTACTTTAAGCATCTTTTAATTTAAATTTTAATATCAAGACTTAAATTGCTTAGAATTTTATTTTTGACTACTTTTGAAATTTTGTTTTTGGGGATTTTAGGTAGACAATTACCACTTAAATATGTCAGTATGAAATAATAAATTTAATCAACAATAATAATGCCAATTTTCCAAATTTGAAATTCGATAAACGATCGCAGCAAAATTTTCGGCTTAAATATGAATATAAGTAAAACCATATTATTATGGTTATTTCTAGTACAAACAATAAAACATTACCAATAAAAAACACCACAATTGAACGAATCTCCAATTTGAAATATCTAGGATATTGGCTAAATGAAAACTGGGACTAAGATATGAATATAAAGTGCCGAATTGAATATGCTCCTAGCAGTTTTGTACAATATAAAAAGGTTCTATAATATAGCCGTGACATCAAGCTCGAAGAAAAATCCCAGTTCGTCAAATGCTATACAATCGGTCGACACTCTTCGATGGTATGGAATCGTTAACACTGAATATAAGGACCATGAATAAGCTTGAATGATTTGGAAAGTGGATATACTGAAGATATCACGGACAGATGGAATGAACAATAGTCAAATTCTAATAGGTAGAATAGGTAGAGATCGTAGGTTGTTATTAACAATCAAACGCAGAAAAACAACTTATTTGGTTCATATGACGCGAAATAACAAACATAAACATCATATTCTACAACACTGATCCTGCATGTTAATAATGAAGTAGAAGTCTTGTTGGCAAAAAACAAATGTCATGGCTATGAAACACCAGGAAATTGACAAGCCCTCAAACCGGTGGAATAACTAATGTATGCTGCGCAGGAGAGAGACCTTCAGAAATGTGATCGCAAACATCCAGTAGTGGTTAGGCAGCTGAAGAAGAATTTTCCAGATATAAAAAAAATTGCATTTAGAAACGGACTCCAAGAGGGATAGAACTGCTTGATAGAACTATTTCTTATGAGACAGAATAAAAGGAATAATTAATTATACATTAGTATTTGCTGACAATCAAAGTTCATCTTACACCAAAAACTTTACTTTAGGTCTTGTGTATTTTTTCATTTAGAAAAAAGCTAATTCTTACAATTTTTCAACAACAAGCGAAATTAATTCAATTCACATGACAAAATTGTTATTTTGTAAAATAAAAAATTTTAAAGTTGTGTTTTCTTTGGGTTTTTAACTATATTTACATGAGTATTGAGAAAAAAAATATTATTATTCGAAGAATTTTTAATTTTTCGAATATTAATAATAATATGGTCTTGAAAAAAGTTCCACTTTGAGAACTTAAGACTTTTCTCTTTTTAATTTTTCTACTTTTTATTGTTATTTTTCATTGCTCTTTTGGTACTCTTAATATTATTATTATTATTATCATTTTTATCTAACGATTCGTGTTTTTTTTTTCTATTTAAAAGTTTTCCTGTAGCAATATAGATGTTATTCATATACGTACTATGTGTAGTATACATACATTCTACACGATCACATCATCACCTTAATTTCGATATTTTCTTCATTTTGTAATTATTTTAAGAGAATAATAATATCTACGTTTTTTTCTGTGGTAATTGATATTTTATATATTTTTTTGTATTACTAAATATATTGGGAGGGACGGGAGGGTATGTACAAATATAAAGAAAAATAGGTGGATGAGTAACATATGTGAACATTTCTATCTCATTTAACATTTGTTTATAAAATTTTAATTTAAAATAAAATTACAGATGTTCCTGTTTTTATCGTATTGTGTTTGGGTAGGGTAAAAAAATAGAAAAAGTTACGAGAGAAAAAAATAAATTCTGAAGGCTAGCATTTTTTTCCATTTTTGTATAAAATCCATTTTATAGTTGTACATGTACATAATACATATAAGTATCTTAAGACTAAAAATTTCAACTAAATTTTCAATATCATAGTGTTAACGATAAAATTAAATGTTTATTTTATTCAGACATTTTTAGTAAAAAATTTTGCAAAGTAAAAATTAAAAATGTTTTTCTTAAACAATTAGTCACAAG
Source organism: Argyra leucocephala (assembly GCA_963942445.1). Lineage (NCBI taxonomy): Eukaryota > Metazoa > Arthropoda > Insecta > Diptera > Dolichopodidae > Argyra > Argyra leucocephala. The sequence goes on along the minus strand of OZ012681.1, from coordinate 64,277,721 downwards.
CACTGATGGAAGAAATAAGTTGCCTCCAAAATATTGATATTTCGTCGGCTGCATTCCTATATATCTAACCGACCAAAAGCAAAATGTTGAGAAAAGTGATTTGTCAAGTTTGACGGAAATTTTTACTGTAAACATTTAAAAACAAAATTTGAATTTTAAAAAATTTGAGTAATTTATTAACATCTAACATACATATAGTTTTATAACTTTAATATTTCGAAATATCAGAATAATATATTTAAAACAATTAGTATATGCTATAGTGTAAAGCTTCATATGCGTTTGGACATTGGGGAATAAAAATGGTTTGTTAAATACTTAGGAATACAAATTTGTACATCTTAGTACATAAACTGAAGTCTGGATAAATGAGCAAAACTTGAAAGCCTAAAAAGCAGCAAAATATAGGTTGATTGGATAAATTAGAAAAAAATATTTCGAAAACTACAAGAGATGCAAATTCGGATAGAACATAGTCAAAATAGGTATAATATATTGAAAAGTCAATTTCCAGGATGCAGCCGACGATTTGTAAAAACAGCATTAATTTATTAGTTAAAGGAAATTCAACTTTTAATTACAAAAATATCTTAATCATATGTGGTGCTGCCAGCTTTCTAAAACTATTTATACTTAAAGCCACATCTTATCCTTTAAGGACTAAAAGGATATTTGAAAGCATTTTTTTTTTGTTTTAACGTTTTGCATATAACTTTTTATATCTACTAGATATCTTTTATAGTCTAATAAATATTTTACGGATTTGGATGAATTCTTGTTGAATTACAAATTATCAAAGGTTCTTTTGCAGAATTAACAACAGATTTATGTTTTTTTGGGAACATATACCTTACAAGAGTGATATCACGAGTCTCAATAGAATCTACAAGTTTCCATTTATTATTCTGATCTCGTACAGCTTCCAGATTTATATTATTCACAATTAAATTTATAGAAGTGTAATGAGTAATTAAAGAAAAAGCATCTATATGTTCTTTTATATATTTTCCTGGTGGTAAAATTACTTTTCTTAACCACCCTCCTCTTGTAATATTATGGACTCTAGTTCTGCCTTCATTATATGGCAAATTTATCCATTCCGTTCTTTACCTATGAAAGCTTTTGAAAACTCATTATTGTTATCACTGACATCTCGTTCATCTTCTTCATTGAAAGCTTCTGAAAGGTGTACGGAATCAGAAGATTCTCATTCATCATTACTATCGTACTTCAACAGCACCATTATCATCAGATTCAGATATTGCCTGACTTATTTGTTATAATCATATTTATTTATTTATTTGTTTAAATCAAACAAATTACAACTAGCTATTCCCGGCGTAACATTCGCCGGCCTAGCATTAGCATTATAAATGAAACAATTTATTTTATTTGTTTATTTTCTTTATTTTCTTAAAACAATCAATGTTTGACATATTTTTTTATTACATAATAAATAGTTAAATTGAAAAACTTAAAACTATAATTCACTTTATTTAATATCTTAAAAATAGTTTAACATTTTAATACTTATTCAAACATTTCATAATATTTTATACTACACTAACACTATCAAAAGATCGTACTCTAGGCAAAGCAACATATAACTGTGAAATAGAGAATTGTGTTTTCAGTGAAATATTTGAATAAGTATTAAAATGTTAAACTATTTTTAATAAATAAAAAATATGTAAAACATTGATTTTTTTTAAAGAAAATAAAATAAATTGTTTCATTTATGATGCTAATGCTAGACCGGCGAATGTTACGCCGGGAATAGCTAGTAATTTACAATATTGTTTGATCTATCTATAACTATTTTTTTATATTTTTTATTTAGGTATTTATTTATTTATTAAACAGTGGACCTGTAGATAAATCTGCAGGCCTACTTCAGGTTTATATTTTTTTTCACTGTATGTATTTTAATTTCACAACAGGTAGCAAGGTATTATAATACGTACGGTATCATAAATTTATATAATTGTAATTGTTATTGTTATTTAAATAATAATAAAAAAATGAATAAAAAAATGAATAAAATTAAAATTTACAATATTTATAATATACTTAATATGTATAATATAATAAATAATAATTTTATTTCTTTTTCATAGAATCAAATTGAAAATTTTGACCGCTAATAGTTTTGAAGAAAAACTTTTATATAAGGCTGCGTTTATACGTTTTTGAATTGTGTTTATAACATATTAATGATGTTCATTAAAGTTTGACATCCGACTTTGTTATAGAATATCATAAATTTTTTCTTTTAAATAATAGTGCTCGACACGTATTTTCGTATTTCGCAAGTTGAAAAAGTGAATTTTGCGAGAAAAGGTATTTATATACTTCTAATTGTGTTATGCCAATATATTGAAAGATATACATTAAAAAATACAAAAAATGTGTATTAAATATCATTATTATTTATCAATACAAATACTTAGAATAATTGATTTACTATTTAAATATTTATATTTCATAAATGTTCTGAAATTACACTGAATATTTATATTTATTTATAAGTATTTATTATTAGCACTCGGGCCGCATATTCGTATTTTGCAAGTTTAGAAAGTTGATTTTGCATGAAGAAATATAGTATACTTTGCAACTGTATTTGTTTATCTTTGAGATATGTAATTAAAACTTTTGAAATAAGATTTGAGATAATTGCAATAAAATTTGTAAATGTAATAAAAATAAGTAAAACAAAACCTTCATGAAATAAAATTTGATGTCTAAACGCTCCCTAACAAATACTATTAATAGAGACATACATTTCAGCAACATGTGGCGATCAGAGATGTCGCTGGCAGTATAGATATGAAATTAAATGCATTTAAACTAAATACATACCACACCCACATTAAAAACACATTAAAATAGCCATAGATACGTTTTTTGGGTTTTTTTTTATTATCATAAAAGCCCTAACTATTTCAAAACTCAAAATAAAAAAACAAAAACATTTATTTATATAATTTATATTTTTATTTCACTTCTTTTAAATTTTGGTTTTGACGTTTTGGTATGATTAGATATGACCATTATAGTAAAGGTTATGATTGGTTACGACTTTGCTAAATCATATCGAATCATATAGGCCATTTAACGAAGTATCATATAACATCATAAGACGCCTTATGACTATTATGGTTACGGGTAAAACCAATAATTATGGTTTTTCTCTTATTCTTCAGTTTTTATTGTTATCCCGCTAGGGTCTCTGATGTAGGTAAGGGTAGTTTGTGATTTTTCTTTTTAAAGTTTTTTTCATTTTTAAGTTTACTAAATTTGCCTTGTATTGAATTGGAACTGATAATAATGTCATAACATATTTTGTTTTTATTGTTCTTAGCAGATCGTAAATTTCGGTTTATGATTCTCCATGTACAATATAATATTTACTCAATGCTATTGCGCATTTGAATTTATACTTTCTTTTGAATTATATGTTAATAAAATAAATAAATTTCAATTTGTGAAATTTGTGAACATGGTCTAGGTGAGGTAAAAAATATATTTTCTAAATTTACTATTTGATTGACCGGTAAGTTTTTTTGCTGTAATATCGTAATATTTTAACAAAGCTATTTTAATAATATTTTGATAATTCGGTTTTTGTCTTTGCTACTTTGTTTTTTTTTTTTAAATTAATTTATTTAATCAGATAGTCAATGCTATTGCTCAATAGGTGAATTATTTTTAGGTTAATTTTAATTTGTTTATGGTTTTATTTGGTTTTATCGTTTTGTGGTTTATGTCTTTAAATAAAATTTTTCGCGCTATCGTAATTCTTAATAGTTCTAATAAAGTTGTCTAATCTAGTTGAAAAAAGCTTCGTGTTGTAAAAGCTTTGTGAAAAGTTTAACAGACGTTTAAGCGTATTAATAATTAATATATAAGATAATTAATTGAGATTTCAATGATATTTACTATTTTAAAAATAAAAATAAAAAGAAGTAAAAGAATAAAACAAAAAAAAACAACAAGAAAAATAACAAATAGTAAAAATAATAATAAATTTAACAATAATGAAGAAACAAAAAGAATGTAATAACATCAAAACAGGTTTTATAAAATGGTTTTAAAGTTAAGTGAAACAATATGTAAAACTTGATCCAGATTAAATTATTTATTAATTTATCCAAAAGCAGGGCTCGGCAACAGTAGTTAGTATGTATGTTAGATATATAGAAGTCAGCACGTCTATTTTGTTAGTAAATCTTAATGAATCTTCAATTTAAGAATAAATTGCTACTACATAATATTGTAATATCAGTAACTAGAGAAAAATAAGTAACTACAAGATGAATAAAAATTAGAGGGATGGATCAGATTAAGCAGATAATTCGGATTAAAGGCGCTTCTTTAGGGTATCTTTAGAGAGGGACAAATCTATAAAATGCTGGTATTTATTACCCATGATCATCATTTTATAGACTGGTTTATTCATTCCATAGTTGGTTCGATGGGTATAAAGGGTAAAAAGGGTAAAAAGGGTATAAGAGCGAAAGCGCCTGATGGGATTTATTTGGATTAAGTCGGAAATGTAAGGAGAACTAATATTTCCTTTGACCACTTCAGTGACAAAAATAACATTCGCAACTTCACGTCTTTTTTTCAATGTAGCAAGATGAATTAAATTCAATCTGTGCTCATATGGTGGCAAAATTAAGGGGTCAGACTAGGGAAGTTGGCGTAACGCGAATCTTAGGAAATTTTTTTGAATTGCCTCAATTCGTGAATTTCATAATAGGGAGACCAAACCTGGCTGGCATATTCTAGTTGTGGCCTAACAAGACATAAATACAGTGATTTGAGGATATAGGGATCGTCAAATTCTCTGGACCATCGTTTTATAAAACCTAACATTTAAGTAGCCTTATTTATAATATTGCTATAGTGCAATTTAAATGAGAGTTTGTCATCAAAAAAACACCTAAATCTTTGATAGACTTAACTAAGGAAATAGTTATTTAGAAGGTATGTAGTACGTCTATTATAGCACATTACGGCACATTTATTTATATTTAAAAGGAGGTTGTTAGACTTACACCAAATGAAGAAGTTATCAAGGTCAATTTGGAGTAGTAGTGAATCATTTTGTGATGTTATTTTTTTGAAAATTTTCACATCATCAGCGTAAATTTGGACTTGGCTATTTTTTATTACTGATGTAACGTCATTAATGGATATTATAAATAAAAGCGGACCTAAATAGCTTCCTTGAGGAACACCAGAGTTAGCTTCAAAGGATGGTGACATAGCAGACCTAAATTGAACACTGTATTCTCTGTTAATTAGGTAAGACTCCACACAGTTGACAAAGGACTTCGGGAATCCTAGTTTTGTCAATTTACATAAAATTACACTATGCGGTAAGAGATCAAAGGCCTTACTGAAATCTGTATAGATGATGTCGGTTTGAAAGCCTTTCTCCATGTTGTTAATAAATGGGGACGTAGATTCAACTAAATTAGTTACTGTTGACTTATGTTTTACGAATCCATGCTGGTTTGGTATAAGAAAACCGGTGCAATGGTGATACATTTGATCAAAGACAATTAATTCGAATAGTTTAGGAATGCAAGACAGTTTGGCAATAGTTACTTACTTCATTTTTTTCACATTTCTTGTGAACTGGTCTAATGAAAGCATTTTTCCAGAGAGAAGGGAAGACTCCAGTAGAAATCGATAAATTGAAGATTTTAGACAGAGTTAAGGATAACGATTTCGAGCATTTTTTTAAGATAATTTCTGGGACACCATCTGGCCCAGGAGATGGGTTCTCTCCCAACATTTTTAAATAGTCAAGGACGAGAGTTTCACTTACATGTATGGAAGACAATGTGGTTTGCTGGAATTCATCCATGTGATTAAATTCTTGAATATTGACATTAAAGAGAGAAGGATAATATATTTTATAGAGAACAAGAAAATTTAAATTTTCCAAATTGAAATAAAGTCGATGAAAGAAGCGTGGGGAAGCTCGAAATGTTTAAAAGAGAAGAAGAAACAGCAGAATATAAATGTATGAATAAAAAAAATGTTCCAAAATATATAGAGATACAAATTTTAATGATTGGTTTATTAATCAAATTGAAAATATTATATTAAAAAAATTGGATCAATTCCAAGAAAAAGACAGTGGTTATCAGCAATTATAAATTTGGTAATTAATGTAAATAAATATACACCCATGCGTAGGTCATCATATATATAGCTTCCGGAGCACATTAAAAGAAAAAAGCATGCATCAATGTGGAAAATGGCAGTAATGCATGTTTTGCTTGGGCGGTTATGTTGTCTTCATATTCGGTTAAAAAGAATCCCCAAGGTGTTAATAAGTATACCCTTATTCAATTGTATTAAAATGATATTTTAATAAACATACACATGTTTATTAAAAATGGGGAAAAATGTAATGTTTGTCTAACATGTTCGACATTTGAAAAAAAGGAAAAACATACTAATCTTTTACTTCTTAGTAGTGTTGTGGTGATGATGATGATCAAACTATTCAATATCATTATGTTCGGGTATATGTTTTATCTCGTGGACCCTTATCTTACTAGACAAAAAGACCGAATATACATTATTATCTACTTGTATTAGATCAACAATGTCCTTAAAGGATAAGATGCGTCATTATACATCCATATTTTTGAAGAGCTTGCAATACCAAGTTGAACCATTTGATGCTACACGGCTACAACATTTACTTCATTACATTGAACTACCCTTGCAGCCAGAACTTAATAAAATAAAATTATTCTTCAAAAGGATGTTCTAAAGTTTTGAAGATATAAGGGAACTATATGAAATAAGTTGTAAGCAATCATTGTTTTTATTATTATTAATTTTGTGTTTGAGTTGACAATGAAATTAGATTCAAAAAAATTTAATAAACTGTGATAATAACATTTCAAAAAACAAATAATAAAAAAAAAATTTCTTAAACATTCATCCAACAGTTCCATTTTAAAAAAAAAAAAAATAAATGAACCCCCCTTCATATCCTGTAACTGTCTCTGCCTCTGAATAAATGTCACAATAAAGTCGAAAACTTGTCTGGATTTAATGATTTATGAAATTTCTGCAGAGAAAATTCTCTTTTAATTTTTAATTTTTTTTTTTTTGTTTTTATTTTTAATTTTTTATTTAATTTTTTATTATTGTTTGTAATAATTCTTATTTAAGTTGAGAAAATTGCAATATAAAAATTTCCTTTCTACAATATGAAATTAATAGTGATGGGTACTTTCAAGTTTAAACTTTAATTTGAAATATAGTATTATTTTTGTTTTTGTTGTTTTTTTTTTCTGACACAAATCACAAAAAAACGAAAAATATTTTATTTCAAAAGAAAAGAAGAAATAAAATCGAAAAACATTTTATGTTGAAATAATTGCAGTGGTGAAGTCCCTTTTAAAAAGTTCGGTACAGATTTTTAGTAACGATTTTAGTAACAACGAACTTCCCGAGCTGGAGACATGAACTTATACATACGGCTTAGATCCCAGATGCGTAACCTGATCCTTGCCAAAGCTTTTTTTTTCTTTATTTATTTCAATTCTTACTTATATCTAAAATATTTACAAAAGTAATATATTTATAATTATAAATTATTCATATTGTTGTGGACATGACACCGTCAACTTTAAGTCATCAACGTAATCAATGACGACAATGTCAATAATTTGTCAAGAATGTAAACAATAAAGTGTCATTCTAAATTCAGTTCAGTGTTTAATTTGAATTTGCTAGAAAGTTAAATTATAAAAAAATTAAAATTAATTAGATTTAATTAGAAAATAATATTAATTATTACTATTATTTGTTATTATTATACTAAGTAATAGGTAATAATGGCTGGTAGAAAAAAAAATCGAAATTTTGAAAATCTTGGATTTATTTTGAAAATACAAAGCAAAAAATATTTTGCAACATGCAATTTTTTTGTAAATGAGCTCGATAGTTCTGGCATAAGTGATTAGGCAGAATTTGCGGAAGGATCTGCATTTTTTAAAACATTAAATGAAAAAAAATATCGAAAACCCATTTGTTTATTGGAAAGCAGCACGAATAAAACACCCTATGCTAGCAACTTTAGCTTTACGATTATTGAAAATTCCAGCTTCTTCAGCGCAGCTTGAAAGAGTATTTTCAAATTGGTCATATGTACACTCAAATTCAAGAAATAGGCTACGTTTTGAAAAATCAAAAAAACTTATTCATGTTTATTATTCTTTAAAGTTTCGTGATCGAAATGTAACTGACGAATATTAGGTTCTTTTTTTATTTTATAGAATTATTTGCTTTTCATTAGTCGCTGTTATTGAATTATTTAATTTATTTAATAAAGATTTATTTTGCCCTTAAAAAACGTGAATTTTATTTTGTTTTTATTTTTTTATTCTTTATATTTTTGACATTATTGACACGTCAAGTTAATTATCGAATTGTTGACTTGACATTGTTGACGAGTAAAAAATTAATATTGTTGACGTCAAATTGTAGACGTGCCCATCGCTGATTTCTATTCTTAAAGAATGTGCCAACACTTTTATTTGCATAACACTTGCTTTGAGTTTGATTAAATGTCAATTTGATTGATTAGAAAATGTGTGTTTTTAGAAATTGCAAAATAATGTACCTTTGACCATAAAATTATTAAATTAATGTTATTAAAATTTTAAATTATTTCATAAATTAAATTGAAAAGAGTTAACTAAATAAAAACTAAAATAACGTGAATGTTAATTGAAAATTATGAATAAATTTAATCAGTTTTTTTTGTGTGAAAAGTTTGGTGTACTATATAGAGTACAACCGACGGATATGGGATCAAAATAATATGAATAATTTCATTTTATTGCATATATCAATATTTCAAAATTAATTATTGTTGTTTTTAGGTGTTTCAGACTAATTAAAATATTTACACTATTTATTACTACGTTTTACTAAACCTATTATAAATCTAAGCACTATTTCAGCAATAATATTGGGAATTGGATTGGGAATAATAAGTCATATAAATGACAGACTTAATAATAACTTAGGTAACGGGCTCTGAGCAGTTCATTCGAGGAAAACCTGTTCGATTTGGATATAAGAATTGGATGTTATGCAGCTCTTCTGGTTATTGCTACAATTTTGATGTCTATTGCGGAAAAATTATGAAAATAAGCGGTTGATTCCGCTTGGTCCAAAAACAGTAACTGATTTTTTGAAAATGATACCACAACCAACAGAAGCAACAGATACCATTCGAGAAAATCGTTTAAAAAATTTCCCATTTGAAAAAAATAAAACATTTAAAAATAAATCTCATAGCACATTTGATCATAGATATGATAGTACAACCGAGGTACTTGCTGTGCAATGGATAGAAAATAATGTATGTTCAATTTTAACAAATTTTGATACCGTAATTCCGTTGCATCACGTAAAACGTTGGTCCAAAGTAGACCGTAAAAAAGTACAAAATGGTCAACCAAAAATGTATGCAACATATATGGCTAACATGGGAGGTGTTGACAACGCTGTTCAATCGATTTAACAATGATAAATGCATGGAAATTGTACATTCAATCAGGACATAGCAATGACAAATTTTCATCTCAGCTTAATTTTCGGAGGTTTATAGTAAGCAAAATATTATAAGAAGCCAGAGCAAGCACTTCTATAACCAAAAAAAGGAACCCTTCTTCATCAGTAGAAAAAGAAAAAACTCAACATGTTCCTCAAAAAATGCACACTCAACTTAGATGTGTCGTGATGATGTTTAATGATGGTTATGTTCTTCTCAATAAAATAAATAAAGTTAACAAAAATCCCTTTCAGACCCAAGTTAAGCGATTGTGTTAGGTGGTTTTAAATGCTTCTGTTTATTCGTCTAGATAAATTTTGTTTAAAAACCCAAAAGCATTGATTGTGTTATGTATTATTTTGTGTTTAGAAAAGAAAAAAAATAAAAACATCTTGTTGTTCGTGAATGATCGTCAGTATTACTCGGGCAGTCGTAGAGTGAAAAATGATGTTGTCAGGTATTTATAAATAAATTCTATTTTTATGTTTTGTTTGTTTTTATGAATAACAGTTAATTTGTGTTTAATTCTGTTATTTCATCACAAAATATAATATTATGACAAAACTGAAATTTTCCATGAATATTTATGGTGTAAAAATCAGATAACACGATTGTGTTGGTTCGGCTTTTATTCATGTTTCATATATCGGAACACGTTAGTGTTATCTAGTATTTTTATTTCTTTTGAATACAAAATTTAAAAATTATTGAAAAAATTAATTACTAACTACATACATATATACAAATTAGGAAAATCTTATAATCTAAATAATAATGAGGACATTCAGCAAATATTAGACTTGCTGGAAAACTCAAACGATAACTTCAGCGATGACGAAATCAATGAAAATGACATTTTTATTCCAAAAAAATCTTTTTTTCAAGAAGTAGAAAGTGATCAAGAATTAGAAGAAGGAGTTGAAGAAAGTGAAGGTAAAAGTTACAGTTCGATTATTTTTTAAAGACTTGTTGACTTGTTGTTGACATAATGCCCCTTTTTTGACTATAAGTTTCATTATCTTTTTCCAGAACAACATTGCCAGATACTAAGAGAAGATTTATGGAAAGAATCCATATTCCATAACTTTGATGGTATACAGTCTCACACGTGCCAAAATTATTCGGAATTGGGTACTCCGATGATGTATTTTGAAAAATACTTTTCCCAAACCCATTTTCAAGCAGCAGTTTTTTATAGGAAAATGTACATTTTAAAAAACTATGGCGATGAAACCAATATTACTGTAGAAGAAATTAAAAAGTTTTATGGGTGCAACATAATCATGGGATGCCTAGGATCTCCAAGAGTACGGATTTACTGGGCAGAAGGATTCCGTAATGAATTAATTTCAAACAGCTTGTCAAGAAATAAATTTTTCAGGATGAGAAATATCATTCATTTTGTGGACACCGACAAGCCTGATATAAAAAACAAACTTTGGAGAGTTCAATCAATACTGGATATGGTCCGAAATAGGTGCAATGAGCTTGCAACGGAAGTACGAGCATACTCAATTGATGAGCAAATGATTCCGTTTACTGGAAGATGTCCTGCTCGTCAGGTCTTACGATCAAAACCTCGTCCAGTCGGACTCAAAAATTTCGTTTGTTCTACTTCCGATGGTTTAATAGTAGATTTTGAAATTTTTCAAGGTGCTGGAACATTCCCGGATTGTGGAATAGGACATGGACCATCTGTTGTAATTCATATGATAAAATGTTTACCTAAAGGTAGCCATATATATTTTGATAGATTTTTTACAACTATACAACTTTTGGAAAAATTGTTTCAAATGGGTTTCAAGTCAACAGGAACTATTATGGCAAATCGTTTACGAAAGCGATTACATCTACCTTTAGACAAAGAAATGAGTCGTGGCGATGTGTTGCAATTTGTAAAAAATTATGATGTAGCAGTTGTGAACTGGTGCGATACGAAATGCTTAACAATAGCATCTACCATATGTGGTAAAGAAACTTGGTGAAGTTAACCGGTGCAACAAAAACTTGAAACGGCGACTACCTGTTCCAATACCAGCAGTCATTTTGCGCTACAACGTTAACATGAATGGAGTTGACATAGGGGGTCAAATGCTGGAATACTATCGAATAAAAACTAAAACAAAAAGATGGCCAGTTAAAGTTTTATTCCACTTTCTAGATTTAGCCATATTTAATTCGTGGATGGAATATAAAAGAGACGCTATTCAATTTGGTATAGCAAAAAACAAAATAAAAGACTTTTTAAAATTTAAGATTGAGATTGGTGAGACTTTGTTCAAAACTGAAAATGTACCACCACCACCAGAGGTTTTTCAATTACCCGCAGATTATTATGGTACAAAATATCGTCCTCGTGATGCTCCTGAGGATATTAGATTCGATCGGTATGATCATTGGCCTCTATTCATTGATGGCACAGCAAAGAGATGCCGAAATCCTTAATGTTGTAGTCGTACTAGGGCTATATGTAAAAAATGTAAGGTTACCAAATGTGTTACCAAAGACAAAAATTGTTCTGAAGCATTTCATTTAAAATAGATATTATTCTTTATTTTGTCATTTATTTAGTATTTAAGAATATAACTTTAAATAGCTGTGAAAAATCTGTGAATGAATTTAATTTTAATTTTTGTTAATATTTTAAAACTTAACTTCCCATTTTATTTTTAATATTTTGCTATTTTTATAGAAATAATAAAAAAAATACTGCCAATATAATTTTTTTCTTTCAAACATATAATATAATCCTTTGAGTAATAATTTTTCGTTTAATGACCCACCTTACACAATTGTGTTAGGTCCTTTTTTGCAGATCTAGTGAAAAAAATTTTTTCTATTGATAACTTAAAAACGTTCTGTCAAAAAATAATATAGAAATATCATTTTTTAAAAATTTTACAGTAATTTTTATGCTTGGGTCTGAAAGAGATAAATATTAGATTTTTATTTTTTTATTCTTATATATTTTTTCATATTGATTTTTGCTCCCATATTCGCCGGTTATACTATATATAGTACAGGCCACAACTCCTGATCTGGCGGGACTATTACCACAAAATTTTCAATTTGTAATTCTTGGACGAATAGACTACTCTCAAAAATTCATCACGATCGTACAACGGGAACTGGTAGCCGGCGGTAAAGGGTTTTAATTAACTTCATATAATTATTTTCGTTTTTTTTCATTTTACGCTAAAAATATTAGACTTATGAACAGCATTGAAGTTTTTAGGCAGTTTTTTGTTTTGGTTGTCTGTTCTAAACAATGTTAGATAAAAATTTGATTTATTTCTGGTATTATGATTGTGAATATCAATTGATCTGTTGAGGATGAAGTTATGTTTAATAAGATTCTTGATTAACTTAAAGGCAAGAATATAAAGTTCGCGTTTACAAATATTATCAAGACATTTCAAGACTAAGATAACGAGATGTATAAATTAGATTTGTTTTGTAGAAGATTGGATTGTAGTTGATTATTTTTATTGCTTTTTTATTTAAGATATCTAGTTTAATCAAAAAAATTTACTCCATATTGGATTTAAGTATGTTATATTTGACAAAATAAATGATGAATATAGAATATATAGTATATTATTATTAAGCACCTTTCGTATTCTGTACATGGTGAATACATAGGGTGAAATTTTCTTTATTATATGTTCAATATGACTTTTCCAATTTAATTTACTGTCAATTACTAAGCCTAGATAATTGAACGATTTAACTAAGTCGATACAGTTGTTATTGTAATGAAAATCTGTTGTTGTAATATTCTTGTTTTCAAACAATAGTAGCTACCTTTGTTTTTTTTACATGTAATAATAGACGATGTTTCATAAGCCATTCTTCTATGATGATTCGATTGCATTTTTCAAACTCGACTCGGATGTCTCATCGTAAATAATAACGGTTAGACTAATTTTAATTATATCTTCGATGTATATTTTGAATAAGTTTGGTCCTAAGATTGACCCTTGTGGAACACCATTTAAAATGATTCTTTCATCACTTAGAATGTCTTTTATTCTCACTTGTTGTTTTCTATTAAATAACTATGATTGGAAATAATGCATTTGATTATTGGTAAAGTTTAGTTTTTTAAGCTAAAAAAGTAATATTTCATGGTCAAAACAATCAAAAGCTTTTTGTAGATCAAGAAAGACACAAGCAACAAACTTTTTTTCATATATTTTTTTAGTTATGGAATCATTAAGGGAGAGACAGCAGCAGCAGTCGCATTAGACATTTTTTCAAATCCAAACTGATTATCGTTTAAAATTTTATTTTCAGTCATAAGGGAATGTAGCCGATTCATAATAGTTAGTTCAAATATCTTTGAAAAAATATTTAAAATTGATATAGGTCTATAATTTGACTTACATACCGAGCTATCACTTTTTAGTATGGGTGTTACAATAGTTTTTTTTAGTGAGTCTGTATAGGTGTTTGTTTTAAATGATAGTTTTATAAATTTAACTATTATGGGTGTTAACTGTTCAGAAATTTTTTTTATAAACTTTGTGGAGATGTTATCATATCCAGTTGCTGCTCCTGTTGTTAGTTTTTTTATAATATTTCCAACTTCACTAACATTCGTTTGATGGAGTTCAAAACTTAAGAAATATTTCTAGAAATTTGATTTAAATAAGTCTTGCCAATGGGATTATTAGCAGTTTTCAGTTCCTTTTTCCAAGTCCAAGAAAAATAGAAACTATAGGCATATGAAATATAAGTATAAGACAGAAACTACTGAGTTTGAAAAAGAATGAAGCGCCTGGTCTGAGGCGCATGCAATATACAATAGCAAGGAGGGGGTAGCTTTCGTTGAGAAAATTAATTTTCTGTTGCTTGATTTGTTTGAAATTGTTGATTTAGATAAATTGATACATGAATCAATTATTATTGGCGTGCGTACTACGTGTTTAGTTTTCAATCTTACAAGTATTTTCGTAGCTATTAAAAATTTACAGTTAAAAACAGTTAGCACAATCCGTATTTGGTCAGTAGAGTTTTAAAGTATATAACATTCCGCCTAGGAATAAATGAATATATTTCAAGGACATTTAGTGTGTCCAACTTTCTAAAAATATATGTCGTCAATGATTACAAATATTACAATTTTAACAGCAAGATAAAAATATATCAACAGAACAAATAATGTTTATAATACATTTTTAACATGGACTAAAAAATACGAAATATTTTTTTTTACCCCATATAAATTTATAAACCCATACATATTACTGACCTCGGGTTTTCTGAAGTAGACATATCTCTAGTAAACCAGGTGTTTCCAGCTCTCCAAAAATATATACCGTGTTTGTAAAATTTATTTGCAGCCAAGAAAAATAATTTTATACCTTATTATTATTTTTTCTGTTGTTTTTTTATCAAACTGCCAAAAGATTAAGTCTATTTAAGTATAAAATTTCAGAAATCACCACTGATTATAATATTCGAAAATAGTTATAAGTCCATGTTATTCCTACAACTATTACTGTTATAATAAAATGTTAAATAAATCGTAATATCTTTACAATCACTTTCATAATATTTATATATGTACACTTAAATACACATTATATATGTATACATGTATTTAATATTACATGTACATATCCTTGTTTGTTGTTTTTCTGAACTTGAAAGAAAAATGTCACTATAAAATACATTAATCTTCATCAAAATAATAAGAAATAAAAGAATTATTTGACTATGTTTTCTCTCCCTCTAACTATATGCAATGCTTAATTGTATCTTATTGTTTTGTTTTTTTCTTTTTTATGTTAAAATATTTATATTATGTTAACTTTGGCTGTCCGTCTCTCTTAGGCTCTTATATGAGTAATTTAGGTTACTATAGGATGGCGGATTTGTGAATCTTCTTACAAACAGGATGTGGGGATCTGCTGTTCTTTTGTCATAATTTTTTTTTCTTTTTCGTGATAACTTCTTCTACGAAAGGTAATTTTAAGTCCTTATGTAGGTTGGAATTTTTGATAAAACATTTTTGTAATCGTTCTCATTGTTTTCGATTATATGGGTTGGATTATCCTACCCGTTAAATATATTTTTCCAAATTTGGTATCCGTAAGACTATATTGGTTTTATTTATGATCACTTTGTAAATGAGGACTTTTAATTATAGGCTTAGTAATGATTTGCTGCCAATAGGCCAGTTGTACCTTAGAAATCAATTTTAGTTTTTGCTGTATTTCTTTGTCTCTATGTACTTTCTCCAAGTCACGCTTCTGTCGAGATAAATCCATAAGTGTTTCACTTCTTTGGATTGGGGTATATCTATTTTCATTAACGAAAACAAGTGTTCAATGTGTATATGCTGTGTAGACAGACGCTTCGTGCACTTTAATTTTCCATTTTTGAAACCAGTTTTCGATTCCTACCAAATGGATCTGCAACTCTTGCGATGCGATTCTTGTGCTCCATTTGCCAAGTGCATGATTTGCATATCAAAAGTAGAAAGCAACACTTGACTGCTATCTCAGAGATCAAAAGTGAATAATAAGTACAGTATTGGTCCAAGTACGCTTTCTTGTGATACGTTAACTTTAGTGTTCTTTGGTTATATTAGATTTGAATTTGACTTTAAATATTTAATAATTTAGAGTTGAAAGAACGTATCTTAGACATGAAAGAAATTGATCATGTGTTATTTCATACTACAAAGATAGGAAATTTAGTTTTAACAACTAAAGAGGCTTTAACATTGTAGCTACTATTATTAAATAAAAATACTATGATTTTGATATATGTCGGGCGTAAGTATATAAAATTTAAGTCCATAAAATTTAAAACTAGCAATTGGTACTCTACATTAAAGACTACACAAGAACTTTGCATGCAAACGTCTTGGAAATCAATCATCCGTACGAAATGTGCAAAATGCAACTTAGGATTATGTATTGATTTCTTTTAATCTCTTCATATAAAAAATTTATTTTTAAAATAGTCATTTAGCTCTGTAAAAATTGTTTTTGTTTGTAGAGATGTGAAGTTTCTGATATTTGATTTCTGAGCTTTGAATTTTTGTATAATGTTAATTTATTAATAAAAATGAACATGCGAGTGCCTAAAATTGCCATATAGCAACACCGTATATTTCAAAAACCTAAAAACCTAAAATATATCACAAAATGGTCGTAAGAACCATAGGAACTTGTCCGGAAGTTGAGTGGAAAATCAAATACAAAAATTAATTCCAGTGGTAACTGGTTAAGCAGCCTTCACCTTGGTATACTGATGGCATAAAAATCATTATATATTTTTTTATATGTTAATAAGTATTAGAAATGAATCTAGTTTTAAAAACTTTTTCCTGGATTACTGTAAATAGAAGTAATAATAATAAATAAAAGCTAAAAAAAAAAAAAATGGCATAAAAATCGGAGAAAAAACAGTTTTTTTTTTTTCTTTACACTCTTATAGTAACTTAGGTAGAATCACCTTTTTGTACTTTAATTAAGTACAGTACTGCAATTTAACGCTACAATATCTACAATATTTCGATTATTTATTTAATAAATTACTGGATTATAAACTCATTGAATGTGGAAAGGCAGGCGCCCTACCTACTGCGCCACCAAGCGTATCAATTTCGTATTTTTGGACCAAGGTTAAAGGTAAGCACTCTGCTTGGACAACCTGTTGTCTATCAATTTTAAATCAATGTTATCGAGATATCCGGTATTAAAATACATTATTATAAGAAGACGTAGAGGCGTTAGCATATACATGGCTTCATATAGCCAGGTTGTTTTAAAAATCCTAGCTTCTTAAACTATTGAATTAATTCTCGCTTTTCGGTTTCCCCAAAGCTTAATAAAGTTAATACTTCAAGCAGTTTAGTTCATTTAGAAAAATAATTATAATCATGTTCAAATTTGTTCAATGTTACTTGTTTTCTTTGCACGATGATAAAAATTTTTATTTTCTAATAAAAAATGATAATAACTCATTTTTAAAAATTGGCGCTTGGTCCATTCTTCTAATTCGGATGGACAAATGTTTTAACATTTTAAATTATAATTTTAAAATATCTTTGATTTATATTTTTTTTTATTTCTAAGTTAAGGAAATTAAAAAGAAATATCAAAACTCCTTATGCACTTCTATATCTGTCTTTACAATCTGTCTCTAAAATAGAACTGAGCTATCATCAATTCATCTAAATAGGAATCCTATTTATGCAGTTTTTTTGAGTAAATAAATAAAAACAATAATTATTATCCCACGTAACAATTTGATTGCTATAAGACTCTTACGCACTCTTACAACACTATTATAAACACTTTTATAGCAGTAGTAATGTTAACTTTAGTGATCCGCAATTCTTGCGAAACGTTATAAATATGTTACATCACTAAAATGGTAGGATTCTCCAAGGCACCGTAGCAATATTGTTGCTGTAAAATTGTTAATATATATATGTATATGATTTTATTTTGAAATGAAAGTCTTTTGAAGTGATTTATGTTATGCGAGAATGAGATAGGTAATATTTTTTATTTTAAAATAATAATTTTATGAAGTTTATATTTATTTTATTGCGCAATTTTATTCACATTTGCTGAAAATCCCATTATAACAACTCCCGCAATTGCTATGACAACATTCTTATAGCAATATTTTATTTATTTATTTTATTTAATCTATGTATAATTCTTCGCCGGTGTCAGCATGTTCCGTTATAATTTTTTGTTTGAAGGAGAAATATTGTTTCTGTTTCATGCATACATTTTGTTTTTAACATAAATGAAGAAGAGAATTTATTTGCAATCAAATTGGAAGAAATTTTTTTCTTTCTTTCTTACACCACCTCATCAAGAATGCCTTTAATATAGGAGAAAAAAAAATCAAACTTTACTCAAATTGATTTAAATGAAACGGAATATACATACTGTACACATTTTTTGTTATTTTCTTTTGTTGTTTTTGTTCTTAATACATCATAGTAGAAAAGAATATTCTTTAATAATAAGATATGCACTGGGGAAGTCAAGATTCCATTTACAAAAAAACTCCATTAGTTAAAGAAGAAAAAAAGTATTGTTTTTCTTATGTAATAAGTTGTGAGAAAGAAAGAGTGCGATATAAATGATTTAAAAAGCCATTTAATTTTTGAAATTTAATTTTAAATAGCCCACGGACCACTGGAGAAGAGATTTCTCATGTACATGGCCGTCTGAAATCAACGTATTAAATTTATTAGGGTATGAGAGTAAAGAAATTTTTAATGATTGATTTTTTACAGGTACCTACATAGCATAATATTGGTTTCAAAAACATATCTTATTTCTTAAACATCATATTATTTTCTTTTATTGTCTTATAAGTGAAGTAAATTTTTTTTTTATTTCAAACAGATTATAATTGATGTATTTTCAATATATAAATTTTTCAGGTATTGAAACAGGTAGTTAAAAAGAATACCAAGAAATAATCGTTTTTTTTTTATGAATGACTCGATGCATTTTTATTTCCTTCAAAATTAAATTTTGCCATGTAATAATCAATGGTAATTTATTAATTATTAATAATATTAGAATTTATAAATAGGAAAGAAATTTGAATGTTAATAATGTGAATAAATAATGTTTCTTATTACTATGCATTTTTAAATGTAACACATCTCGATATTTGTCTCACAAATTAAATTCTCACAAATTAAATTCTTATTACTTTCTATTTCTTACAATTTTGGAAATCGACTAGGAAAATGGTAACCCAATCATTAACAAATTATAAAATTTTATTCCAGTGCATTTTTTATTAATGGATCCTTTACCTACTATCCTTTGATAGTAGATGCGTGGGCGGCTTTATATTATATAATAATTTATGTACATAATCTTTCCCCTTTTTATTTCGATCTACTGAGAATTGTTTTCGTTTTATGGATACATTTCTTTAACACAAACGAAAGAGAAAAGAAAAAATAGCAACAACAAAAACAAATAAATGTCGAATTAGGACGTAATTCTTTCTGTTTCCTCCCCTGCTAAAACAAAATGGATTAAAAATATTTAGAATAATAATTTCAAAGCTATTGAATACACTCTTATTTACTTGAAAAATATATTTTAAAATAATTTTTTGACTACGTTGATTAGCGTAAGTTATTACGTATTTTTTTATGAAAAATAATCAAAAAAACTTTAATCAATTTATATAATTAACTATATAAGTGTTGGCATAAGTTTTAGCATTTAGAGCAACGTTTACACATAAGATTTTATTTGACAAAACTTACTTATTTATTTATTTAAGGTTTGTTTGGCTCAAATAAAAAACATTGATTTTAAATATATAGAAATTAAATAAAAAAAAAATTACCTATTAAATTTTTAAATAAATAAAAAATACAATTAAGAAAAAGTTGAAAAAATCTTGTAAGTGTAGGTAGTTTAGTATCTACTAATTGTTATTATCAATACTATTATTTATAACAATCAATATAACAACAAAAATAATCAAACACAACAAACATTAAACAAAAAGTTACAAATGACAAGATTCGATTTCAATTTAAAGGAAAAAATTAGGTTCCAGCATTTTTTGCTTCAAAAATGTTTGATGATATTAGAATAATATTCTATTTTTTCATTAAACAAAGTCGGATGTCAAAATTTGTGGAACAACGTTTACAGGACAGTCAAACTTTCAATAGTACAAACTAAATCTTGATGTCTAAACGTTACCTAATCGTTAGTACCTAATTTTAGTGGTTTTTTATTTGTAAATAAAAAACAATAGCTATATTAAGTTTACTTTATTTCTAATATTTTAGTGTTCTTTATTTAAAAAGAAAAATAAACAGTATAGATAAATAATAAATGTACCTATATGTAATATATGAATATATCCTATATCTATTTATTGATATTTGATATTGTAGTCTTTTGTATTTTAAAATAAAAAAACAGTAGTTTTTAATTTTTTGGTTTTCCTAATTTATAAAAAAAAAGAAACAGTAAGACGCAAGTCAACGCAAGGTCAAACTCTCAATAAGGTTGGTATTTTACTTGATGCACCAGGTTTTTCACATGGACAACTATATGTCGGGATTTCGCGCACTACTAGGAATATAAATCATTTGAAAATTGTCACCGAAGAGAATAGAACTGTTAGAAATATAGTTTTTAATGAAATATTAGTTGATTAAATATTTCAATCTATATCAATCCAATTATATAGTTTGTCTGCTAATCTACTAATTTAACTAAAGTATCAAATATTACTAAAATATTGTTGATAGGGGAATTTTTGATTTTGATAATTTATGATGCAGTACAACCTAGAATGCTCTAATTTTGATTTTTCACTATATATAACGGTAGCAAAAAGTTACGTAGTAACGGGTATTTAACTAGTTTATATAAATTGTACATAAGACGATTAGTCATTTTACTATACAATTACAATATTGAATTCAGTTTGATTTGGTTTAATTTAGTTTACACACACATAAAGTTATAGTTAACAAGAAAAATAAAAAAAAAAAAAAATAAAATTTTATATAAATTTAAAAAAAAAAAAGAAAAAAAAAACGGAAAAAAAATAAAATTCAAATGAAAATTTTAAAACTAGAAAAAAATGTAATAATTAAAACTAAAATTAGAGAAACATAAAAGAAAAGAAAAGAAAAAAAAATTAAAACAATTAAGGAATTTAAAATAGAAAAAAAATTAAATTACAAGTAAAAATTAAAGATTAAAAATAATAGAAAAAAAAAATTATTAAAAAATTAAAATTTAAAATAAAAAATAAAAATTAGGAAAGTTAGATTTGATTTAAACTAAATTAATTAATTATCAATTCAATTATCTTACGCCTGATTTTTAAAATATTCTCTGCAGACCTCAACAAAATGTTTGTACCGACTATTTTAATTATATTTTATACGACTGTATTAAAATGAAGTTTAAGATGTTCATCCCTTCTTAAAATTCGAAAAAAATTCGAATTTTTATAATTAAAAGCCATGATTCGACTATTGACTCTGAAAGAAAAACAAAAACATTTAATAATATTATGTAGCTAGGTATATTTATTATTACTGTTATTCTGTCAACTCTAAAATTCAATTTAATTTTTTCCTATAATTATATAGAAACCTTTAGATCCTAGATATACCATTTCTATATGAAAATCCATTAAGACGAGAATAGGATTTCTGTTAAAAGCTTACTATTTTCATCAAAACATTAAATTACATATTGTATATTGAATAAAACCGTGTGCACATTTCACTTTACCAATTTAAAAAAAAAAGTGTAAAATTCTGACAGTTTTAAAGTAAGTTTTATAAAGTAAAAAAAAAAAAGAGCAAAAAAATGAGAACAAAAAAAATTGTAAAGATAAATAAAGTAAAATAATAAATAATTTATAATAAAATGTAACATCCTTAATGCCATTAATCTGAAATTTATGTCGTCCTTCTTGAATTGAAATAAATAAAAAAAAAAAATAATAAATAAAAAAAAAATGTAGATAGATGCAGAAAAAATTTGTTAGATTTTAGAATGTTTTAAAAAATTTTTAAATTTCATGAATTAACATTTCATTCTAGGAAAAATTTGTTAGCTATATTTTAATAATTCGAATGCACATCTTTTAATTCGATTTGATGGTATAGTGCACAATTTTGTTTTTATGATAGTATTTTTTAAAAATATAATATTACAAATAAAAAAATGGAAACAGAAAATGTTAGTTGATCCTGGTACCCATTTATTATTTTTTTTTTAATATTAATCTAAGCTGATCGATTTTCAGCAGAAATAATTTAATAGATTTCATGTTTTAATTCAAACATGTCATTGAAAACATTAGATTATGAATTATATCGATGCAGTTTATAATATTTTAAAGAATACAGCATTTGGCTGATGATACCATATTTACTTATGCTTGGAAGAATAATTTTGACATTGTATTTAACTATAATCACATTGTATATATCCTATGTTTTCTATCCATTTTTAGTCAGCATGGGAGTGAAGTTTCCAATAATTTATTTAATTTTACATAAAAATTGTATAAGCTATATGCTACGTTCCTGAACGAAATAGTATATAACACATTATCTGCTTCCAATGCTGAAAATCTTAATATGGAAGTGGATTCAAATTTAAGCTTTTACGACATAGTAACATTAGAGGTAATTATCATTACTTTTACTTAATTTGTGTAAAAATAAAGTGTAAAGCTCAAAATTGAAAACTTAATTAAAAATAATAAACTAACACAATATAAACAAACAATTTACCAGAAAATTAAGTGCTCACAATTTTTCAAGCAAATTTTCCAAGGTAAGAGACAACGAAACACAAGCAATGGAGCTACATATTTGTTAAATATAAGCAATTATTCGACTATAGATATTTCAGCTTCTGATGTACTTCATATAAATAAAAAATTCATTATACAAAATTACTTAGACTGGGCAAAAACTTTTGCAAAGAAAGGCACCGAGCAAATACAAAACTTCACCTTTGTGGATTCAGACTGAGACTATGAAGAAAGAGCAAAAACTTCTAAATATAAAAAAGAACAACTTTTTTGAAAGTAATTAAAACTACATGCAACCCCAGAACAAGGAAAAATGACAAGGAGCTCAACGAAAGAAGAAGATTACGTCAAAAAGCTTGTCTCTGAAAGTGAAACTTATGATCTTGGGTATAATTTTATAGCGAAAGGTTCTATGTGCTACAAAAATGCACTTATTTGTTTAATTTGCATAATCCTGGGATTGAGTGTCGCAAATGTCCGACTTCATCATCTTGAATATCATCTTAAATACCTCATGAAAATTAGTGCCATACATTCCCAAATACACTTGAGAACAATTTCTAATTCATATTCCTTTATATAGTTTTATTGTTTTAATTTTTTAATCTATAGATACGGTGACTATTTTCTGAAAACGAAAATATATTACAACACAATTTTTTTTATATACTTAAGTATGTATACATATTTAATCAAAAAATTTTAATACAAAAATAACAAACAAAAATAAATAATTTCATACATATTATTAAATTAAAAAAATTGCCATTTCATTTTTATTTATTAGTTAAAGGTAATATTTTCTAATATTGCTTTTTCATATTTTTCCGATTTATGATTTTTTTTAAAATATCTTTATTAGATTGCAAATATTCCGAAAACTGTAAACAGTTCATATCAAAATTATATTTTGTTATTAGAAGTGCTTTAACAGTTTCAATTTTCAACTGGCTTTTTTCAGGTGTCCAAAAATTATTGATTACCGAAAATATTCGCTCGGTAGCAGCATTCGAACCAGGCAAGCACAGGCAAAACTCAATTAATTTTAGTATATTTTGATAATTTAGAAATTTAGTATATTTGTTTCGAATCAAAATGTTTGAATATATCCACCCATCTTTTATATGTCGATACTTTATTTTCCATCCAAAGCTTTATTTGTTCTGTAGTAACGAAGTTTTTAACCAATGAAAATTCATCAAAAAGTTCAACTTCATCAAATGTATTTAGATTAGGTCTTTTATGTTTAACAAAATCTACACAGCATTCAACATCAGTCCATATTAGTGGTTTTGTAATTGTAGTCCATTCAAAAATTTGTATTTCATAAAATTTATCTGTCCACTGATCCAAATATTCGATGCAAGTAGAATAAAATAAACATATAGTCTTTTTGAATTTAGAAACATCAATTTCTCCATTTTTCTCTAAATTTAAAATAATTTGTCTTACCGTTTCAGGATAAAAACAACTGTTTTTCCTTTCTACTAATCTTGTTCGTAATTCTTTAATTATTCCTGCTACTTCTGACATACAAATATTTTGAGATTCAATTTTAAGTATACAATTATGAAACATTGAGGATTGACTTTGTACGAATAAAAGCCAAACTTCGGCTGACGGATCTTGAAAGAATGTTTTTAACACAGGCATTTATCTTCAGAGAAAAAATAACACTTTAAAGCCTGGAATAATTTAAGAATCCTATCTGCAGCTGGTCTCATTGTTAACCATCTTGTTTTGCTGTAACCGAGTACTTTTTAGAAATTGACCTCACTAAACTCACATATTTCTTTACATTTTTCAATTCTTAAAGAATAAATATAGAAGAAAGAATATATTTTAACAACAACTATTTCTAAGTCTATAGGAAGACAATCCGAAGCGATTTGGAGGCAGTTATTTATTATATGTGCAGCCCACCAATCAAATCTCTGCCAATATTTTGTTGAGTCTTATGAAAAATGTTGTTGCGTCCTCTTCTTGCAGCTCCCCCAAAATTACAATTTGTGTTGTCGGCACATAAAGCTAATAATTTGTTTGATAATTCATGATTACCTAGAGTTTTTAAAATATAATTTGATATAATATCAGAAGTTTTGCCGGGCAACTGTTGTACTTCCAAAATTTTAACTTTAACACCATAAATTGGTAAAAAATAACGTATCAAAAGAGGACAAATTTTTATGTTACCATGATTTGAGCAGTCAGCGTAGACAGTTAAAAAATTTATTTGGGAAAGATCGGTCTTAAGCAACTCCAAAGACAACGGTTGATAAATGTTGCAAATAATTGCTTCTGTTTTTGTTCGTGCACAAGCATATTTTTCTTCAAAACATTTTTTTATTAGTTTTGATGTGCAGTCATTAGAACGGAATGAATGGTTGTGATGTACAGCATGATAAGCCCACAAACCTTCAATTTTTGCTAATTTTTCTTCTTTGCTGGTGAATATTGCACTTCGTAAAAGACTGTTTATATATGTGCTAGAAGCAGATACGATATCAGCTTTTTTATGTTTTCGGTTTTCAAATGCTGAACAATTAATGACCTTCCTCCATTAGAAATGCAAAAAGATGCACCGCATTTAGAACATTTAACATCATTTGGCGACATTTTTTTAATGTACAAAAATAAAATCTTTTTCTAATTTCGAATTAAATATACATTTTCTTCGTTCTGGCATTTTTAGAGTCAAAAGCTGAACAAATATATAATTAATATTTTATAATACATTTTAACAATATGAAATAAATAATATTACCAATTATTTTACTCAGTAAGAAAACGTTTTTGATTTAAAATTTCATTCAATCCACTCCTAAAAACAATTGAAGTTACAAAATACATGCTACATTGACAAATGACAATTGACAATTATTCCGCCCAATAAACATTAGTTTCGAGTTTTGAAAATAAAATTGAAATATAGTATTTTGGCCAAATATAGTACTATTTCCCAAATTATAGTACATTATAATGCAAAAAAAAATAGTACAGCCTTTCAAAATATAGTACGAATGGTCACTGTATCTATAGACTATGTATTTATTTTGATAATTCTCATCATATTACCTGCATGTAATTTTTGCACTCTATGCTAATGAGAATATTTGTGTGTCAATAATTTGAATAATGAGAATTTTTCCTTATGAGTGTCAATAATTGTATCGTTTACGCTAATATCTAAATCACTTACAACCTAAATTTTAAAATTGAAAGTTAATTTATAGCACTCAAAGAAATATGAAAATACATTTTTCTCAAAACATCAATTTTGCACATTCATTGTTTTGGCAAATACGTGCCGATGTATAATCCAGACCATCCTGAAAGCCATTTTGAAGAAACCGGAACTTGGTCAAAAATAAAATATTCATATGTTCCTCTATAGTATGAAGTAAATAAATAAAAAAATATTTTATGAATAGATTTCATATGCCATCATGTAGATAGGATTATAAGAAAACTCAACTTATATGATAACTAAGGAACATTAAATTATTATCATCCATCATAATCACCTCTATCAATGCTATCATTGTGAAAACACACAAAATTAAAATTTTAATTTTTTTTAATAACATGTAAAACTATTATAGTTATTTCCCTGTAAGAAGAAAAAAGATATACAAAAAAAAAAATTGTTTAACTGAATGTCAGACCTTTTCACTTTTAAATATGAAAGGTCAAAAATTCTCTTAACTCTAAAATCTTATCACAATCTTTAAAGTCGAAAAGAAACTTTTCTATAAATACAAAAACAAAATGAAATTCAAACCAAGACTACCAAATTAAACTTTTCTTTTCTTCTAAAGAATTAGTGAAAAAAAGTATCAATAAAAGGATGAGAAAATTTTGTTTGTGAACCCCTTTAAATAGAAATAAAAACATACAAAAAAAAAAAAAAAACAAAAGTATGAAATGATCCGATAAGTAGTCAACAATACAGAAGAATATATAAAAAAAACATTTTCCATTTTTGGTTTTAATTCCAATTTTTTTTTTTTTTGTTATACTCTTCAAAGGATATCTGAGAAAATCCTTTAATGTGAACAAATTTTCATTCATTTAAATAAATAAAGTCAAAAAATAAAAGATACATCTTGGATCATAATATCTTGTATTTTTTTTTTTTTTTTTTTGTATTTAGCATTACGGAAAAATATTCTTCTTATCCTTGTTTGAGTTTGAAACAAAAACAATAACAATAAGAACAATAATGAATGAAAATAATAATTTTAAAAGATTTTCTTACGTCAAGATATGGAAAATTTAAATAAAAATCCTAGAATACAAAAAAATTACATTGTAGTAAAGGAAAACAGGAAAAAGAACTTCTTCATAACAAAATACTAGATGGCAAAATAGATGAAACTCCTTTTAACTCGACTTATTACATTAACATATAGCATCATGCTATATGTATGATGTTTACATTTCTGCTGAGTCGACTTAAAAATTTAAGTCACGTAAACTGTTGGGTTTTTTTTCTTTTTATTTTTTTTTTATTCTATTTTTGTTGTTTTTTTTGTTTTTTTTTTTCCTTCTACCTACTCCAGTTTGCGTAACGCATAATGATTTTCTTCCCGCAAAAAAATAAAAAAAAAATATGTAAAAAAAATTGTATTCTTTAGGGCTCTGTGAAAAGAAGTTGGCAAGAAGAATAACAAAAAAAAAATATTTCATTCAAAGACTCAGTTTTGTTCTCTTATAAAAAGCGGTAGATTTTAGGTGAGAAATAAAAAAGTGAAAATGTGCATTGGAAAGAGTATCCAAAATTCAAGTGATTCAAAATTCATTCATGCTGTGGTGCTGAGAAATTATTAATGAATCTAGAAATTTGTATGATATCATAATAATAAAATGGTTGTATTGGTCCACTAGAAAAACAGAAAAATAAATTTCAAATGAATGTGCGTATGCACAGTTACATATTTTTTTTATCTAGTTGTATTGTATTGTATTAGTACCAATCCTTTATCTCCTATATACTACTATTCTACATTCGAAGAAAACATAGTTGCCACATTTGCTAATGATACAGCAATTTTAACCATTGGTGATAGTAACATCGAAACAACACCAAAATTACAAGCAACTATTAAAAAAGTTCAAGACTGGACCTTCCGATGGCGTATTAAATTGAATGAAGCGAAATTAGTACATATTGATTTCACCAACAAACGTATCAAACATGAATCTGTTTATATTAATGATCAAATTGTTAAATATGAAAACACAGCAAAATATCTAGGTATGAGAGTTGATGTAAAATTCAAATGGGAAGAATATGTGAAGAAAATACTGGAAGAACAAAATCTAAAGTACAAAAAATGTACTGACTACTAGTTAGAAACTCTGTGCTATCAACTAAAACTCAGCAATTCTATTATACCAACAACTTCGGAAACCTATTTGGACTTATGGAATTCAACTCTGGGGTTGTACCAGTAAAATCAAAATAGAAACATAATACAAAGTTTCCAAAACAATGTACAACGTGGTATAGTAAATACCGCGTGTTACATACGCAATAATAATCTACATAAGGATTTGGGAGTAGAAATGATAGACAGCATCAATCGGACAAAGTTATCAAAAAATACTAAAAAAACATATCAATGCCGAGGCGATCCAACTCTTGGACAATAATGATACAACACGAAGATTAAAATGAGTAAAACCGGCATTGAATTGTGGCAACACTAAAATTATAATATTCATACATGTATTATACAGTGGTAGGCAGAATTAATTACATACTCAATAAATTTTTACATTTTTTTTTTTGTTTTACTTTTCGAAGGACGGAATTTACAAATGTGTTAAAAAAACTTTGGGAATCAATTTCACAATGTGTTCATAATTTAAATTTAAATTTTTGGCTGAAAAAAATCTCAAATGACTGAGGTAGTAACAGGTTTCTTTTGCTATGTCACCCGGCAAAAGTAATTACACATTTAGTTTCATACGGCATAATTAATTACAGATCACGTAGGCTAGAGATTTCATTCCGTTTAATCGATTAATCAATAATCGGTCCTTTTCCAATGATTCGATTAATCGATTAATCGTAAAAGAAATATCGATTATATCCGATTATATTAATGAAGAAAATTCCATTTACTCTCCTCTATTTTTTAGTTTAACAATTATAGTTTGTAGAACCAGATGGAATTCTCAGGTTGCAATGATCAAGCGCTTTTGAAAAGTAAAAGATTACATTAATAAAGCATTAGATGAAATTGGTACCACCAAAATCAATGCTGAAAACATCAAGATATTACAAGAAATTCTATTGATTCTTGAACCCATGGAACTTGGTGTAAATGAATTGGGAAAAAATAATACGAATTTATTAAAGGCAGAAGCAGTTCTTGTGTACATTTTCGAAAAGCTGAAGAATATAAATACAGAAATGTCGCTTAATTTGTTTGCAATATTAAAAAGACGTATCGAAGAGAGTCGAAAGAAGGGTCCAATTTCTCTCATGTATTTTTTGAAAAATTGTACTTATCCCAAGCCAATGAATTTTTGTCATATATTTCGAAATCTGATATAACTTTATTGGCCAGTGAAATACACGAAACATTATTTACATTTGGAAAAAATAACATAACACAAGAAGAAATATTAAATGTTGAAGAAGTATCTGATGGTGAATCTAAACCTGAATCTGAATTTAAGAAAATGCAAAAAACTATTGATTCTTTTTTGATGGTTCCGAAACCCAATAAGTCGTACAGTATCAAAAAAGATTTCAAAATTGTAGAAGGAACTAGTCAAAGAAGCAAACAATTGGAAAATCTTTATCAAGCCCTATTGACTATTCAGCCATCTTCGACAAATAGTGAATGAGTCTTTTCTATTTCCGGAAATTTTATGACCAAAATTAGAAATCGTTTGAATACTGATACTTTAAACGCTCTTGTTTTTTTTAAATTTTACTTCAATAAAGATTAAATTTGAATTGTGGTATAAAATTATTCTTTTGTTTTAGTAGCTCTTTTTCAGGCTTCCTTTTTTAAATAGAACATTTGTACATTTTTGAACCGATTAACCGATTAGTGGTAAAAAGAATAATCGACTAACCGATTATTATAAAAACGATTAATTTGAAATCTCTAGGTAGAACTACAGAAATATTGATAATTTTTAAATAAAAAAGTTGTTTACAGTTAAATAGTTTTGTTTTAGTATTTTTACATTATTAATGTTTATTTATTCCACCTTATGCATCAATAACAGCTTACAATTACTTTCATATTGAAGTTCTTAAATTTTGAAATTATTCCATAGGTATTTTTATTTAAATATTCAGTATTTCCTCAATCCTTTCAGTTTTTTTCTGCTCTTGTCGATTTGTTTACTTTTCATTGTTTCATAAATGCGCAGATGTTCTCTATAACATTTTAATCAGGACTCTTCGGTGGCCAAGTTAGAATGTTCAGTTCGACACCTTCAAGAAATCGTTTTACAACGCAAGTTCTATTAAATGAAGCATTATCTTGCTGGAAACATCAGTTATCATCAGGAAATATTCTGCCTCTTTAAATGAAAGCATGTTTATTTAATATTTTAATATATCTACATTGAAATAATGTTGCATCTGTTGGAAACAAAGCTCCACAGCCATAGTAGTAAATGCATCCCCAAGATATAACATTTCCATCGCCATGGAAATCAAATGATTAAACCACTTTATACTTTAACTCTTTTGGAAGATGAATGTATTTTTTTCCCATGAGCTTCCGTGGAATGTAAATTAACTTTCCTCTGTCCACAATACGTTATATCAGTACTCCAATGACTCATTAACATATTCTTGAGCAAAAGTCTCACGTTTTGAAAAATTTTGGGGTAAAAGGTTTACTACTTTACACACCCCATAAGTTTGAATATTAGAATATTTACATATTTTTCGTATTTTTCGTTCACTCCCACTTTTTTCCAATAACTTTTGCTGACCCAAAAACAATTTTAACTGGGTTTATATCCGGATTTTCTTTTTAATTACTTAAAAATTTGTAATAGCCTTCTTTGGGTCTCTTAGTAACAACTTCATTCCTACTAGATCTCTCCCTGTCTTTCAAACTACCGTCTTCCTCGTTTTCCTTTACAAGATTCTGAATAGTTTTAAATGAAATTCCATAAATTTCTGTTAGCATACGAGCTAGTGTTTAGCAACAACTTCTTTAACAGAATAAAATTATTTGAAACTCTATTAAGAGCTGCACTTCGTCACTTTTAAATATTAGAATACAAATTCAAAAAGAAAAATTAATTAAAGGCTATCAAAAAATGCACTTATTGTGTGCATAATGTATATATATCGATGCCATAGTACACACATGATAAGAAGCAAAAATTAAATTTTACAGGACAGCGTTTTGAAAGTTTGCAGCAACCCAAAAACTCAATGCAATACTCTAGAAGGACAAAGCTTCTTTAATTTTGTTGCATATTATGTATTCTAGCGTATTCAATTAAAATTTTAATTTTATATTATTTTGATGGTTAAAAATTTAGGTAGTTACGAAAGTAAGTATGCACTTAACATGTTTTACACTTAACTAAATGTACTTAGCATAATTGTGCACAAAATAATAAAAAGCAAACTATCAAGTTTTGTTGTTATAAAATAACACAAAATAACACTTCAAGTGCATTTTTATTGAAATAAAAATATAAAGAACAAAAGAAAAAACATGAATTCAATTTTAGGAACTTTAAAAGAAATAATTCATATCCAATAATTTTATAAAAAGTATAAAAATTAAGTAAATTTTCATAAAAGACTTCTGAGATAATTTTTTTCCTAGCAGAAACTCTTAATCCTTCTTTTTTTTGCTTCACTAATCGGCAGTAATGTTGAATAAGCATTTTTCAAATTGAAATTTTGTAAAACCTCTGAAGACGTATTTCTTTTATATTTTATTGTAGTGTCTATTCCAATAAGTCGGTGGAATTGACATCGTATTTATATTAGATGATGTTGGGTTTGCTTTTTTCAAAACGAATCAACTTTATTTTCAACCAACGCACGATATTATCATGGGAATTTTTTTTCGTGTCTAGTAAAAAATCGGCTGACAGTTGCTTAAAATCAAAAACGTCTAGATGACTAAGTGTATTGACCTCATTTGGCCTGGGATGAATCCTTGCAGTAGATATTAAGAGTGCCCATTCACTGGTTGTTTTTGTATTTGCTTATCCTTTATTACTCTTTCTATCGTAGCATGCATTGTATCTGATTCCAAATACGAATGTCCAGTTTTCATGAATTTGAGGTCTACTATTTGTAAATTATGTATAGAGGATACATTATTCCTGCACAAATATTTTTGTTTCTGTTCTGCCCACCACAAGTATCTGTCTCACAGTTTCA
The DNA here is from genome assembly GCA_963942445.1 of Argyra leucocephala. Classification (NCBI taxonomy): domain Eukaryota; kingdom Metazoa; phylum Arthropoda; class Insecta; order Diptera; family Dolichopodidae; genus Argyra; species Argyra leucocephala. Next base: position 64,245,409 of record OZ012681.1, on the reverse strand, counting down.
GGTAATTGACACAAATACTTATATAAGCAGCTCGTTACTTCATTACTTCCCTTCATGCCATTACATTCGTCTCACACAAAACAATATCCATCTTTATTTGAAACATAAAAAATTTTTGAAATTATGAACGTTTAATTTTCTTTTGTAGTAAAGCTGATTATCACCCGGAAAAGGTACTAGGTACTGGTAAAATTGTTTGCATATCAAAACTAATACTTCTAAAATAAATTCCTTTGTCTTCTAATGATTTTTGCTTGTCATCCTCTTTCAATTTCATTGACTCTATTTCTCTCTTTTTATGTACATAAATTATAATCTTCCTATAATGGAAGGTAACGATTCCTTATCTGAGGCTCTGATGAAGGCATTACATTGTGAACCTTGGTCCTGTTTTGGAATGAAAAAGCTCAGCTTCGGATCATAACTGTGAAAAACATTTTTATGTACAGAAAGAGAAGACGTTTTTATATTTTTTTCTTTGCAAAAGAAGAGTTATCTTGTTTGTGAACTTATTATAACAGCCAACATTTTTATTCTACCTTTTTAATATTTCTGCACTAAAAAAAGAACAACCAGGAAAACTCAAAACTGTACTTAAGTCAATTTGAAAAAAAATCACTTATCATAAGTGTGAACTATGGTATCGATATATAAAAAGAAACTGTCATAGGAAAAAACTTTGTATTCTTAAAACGTAGCCAATTAAGATTTAAAAAAAAATAGTTTATTAGTATGTATTTTACTAGATTACTAGATTAAAAAAAAAAAATATTCTATTGTATTATACAGATAATAAATTAATTAATGGCCTCTGATACTTGCATTTTCAATAATGGTTACCTTAAAATTCACAATCAGAAACTGAAAGCATACCAAAAGAAGAAACTCTTCAAAATTTACTGATTAAATTATCTAATTATATTTTTTTATATGAAAATGAATATTTAATTATATTTCTTTTAATCAATCCAAAATGTTTATCGCAGTCCTACACAAATATGAATGACCGGAAACAAGGAATTTGTAAACAATTTTATGAATACTATAATTTTCACTTAAAATCATTTTCAGACAAAACAAGGAAGTCTTAACCTTCACTCGCGCAGTATTAACTTATGTTAATATTTACTTTTTTAGTTTTGAATAAAAACTTCATTGTTTGACCGATCTTAATCAAATCAGAGATCAGTGCCTAATCTTTTGAATAGATATTGAATATTTAAAAAGAAAAGTTTGCGAAAACGTGTCTATTCCCGATATTTCGGCAATTTAATTTTTTTTCTTCGTTGTTGCGCAAGATTAACATAATAATATGTTAATAGTTATTTTATTCATACAAAATGTTTGGTATTCTATAAAATTTTTGTAAATATTTCGATTAGAGTTGAAAAATAAGGTTCTGAAATATTTTAAATTCAAATAGAAATATACTAAAATTAATATATTTTAAAACATAAAATAAATAAAAAAAATGTTTTTTTTTAATTTTAAATTTTTGGTATGTTAGAAAAAAGAAAAATTCTTTTACGAAGTAGAATTAAAAACTTATGTCAACAATTGATGTATTGAAATTCGCGCCGAATATTCTACAATCATTTAGGTACGTTTTTTGTTGATGGATACGGACTCGATTTTTCTCGGAAAATATTTTGTTGTCTGGTCCTTTGATATATTGATGGAATTTTATTCCACTTTGCGCCATCCTTTCCAACAAAATATTGATTTGAATCAAGAATTTGATTATTTTCTTTTTGTACTTCTGACTCATCCTCAGAATGACCACCATCGCCTAGTTATAAGATGCATTCTTTTTCAGCATCTGATTCCAACATTATCATCACTTTCGGTTCTTGATGTGAACCGCCAACAGGTTCACATACTTATTCTTCCAGTGGTTCTATATTAGTATGTTCATCATCTAACGCATGTTCCACCAATCTAGAAAAATATGCTTGCTTTACCTAAAACGATGACCTGCAAAAGTAAGTTTTTTTGTATCTTTTGTGTGCACTTTTTTTTTTTTGATATTTTGTGTTTCTAATAGTAAAACTCAAAGGAAAAAAAAGAACCATACCTATAACGGCATTTTTTTTTAAATTCCATAAAATTTGAACAGTTTTGCTTGATATCGAAGAAATTATATATATATTATTCTGCATTTATCTGGATGTTTGTAAGTTCGATGGAACGCTCCAACACATATACAAATTGCATATGTATACAAATGCATATATATACAAATTGCTTTGATGCTTTTTTTAACCCCTGTCTACCATGCTGAACCTTTGCAGAAAAAATTGATTGCATGAACTATATTTTTTTAATTTTATGTTAGTCTTCTTCGCAAATAATAACGAAAAATAATAATAATAATATAAATAAAACAAACAATTTTTTTGATTTATAATAATAAGGACTAATAGAAATTTAATCAATAGTTTAATATGGTATAATAACCAAAAGGCAAACAGCATTTAACACAAAAAAAAAACATAATTCACTCAAAGGTTATTCTTATTACTTAAAATTATACATAATAATACACATGTGTATCAGCATATTTGTATTGTATAATATTATACATTATACTACTTTATTGCTTCTAAATATGCTTCTACCTTTTATTTTTGTCATTATTGTGTGCGTAACTCACTTCACTCAAAAAAGATTATTTTTGTTTTTTTTTGTTTTTTTTTATTATTTGCTGTATCTGTATTCAGTATGTTCCGCATGCTCCATTCCAAAAATATTATTTTATTTTCAGTGTTAAATGTTCACTGTTCACTTCACTGTTCAGGTTCACTGTTCAATCAATAGAACTTGATAGAAACACTAGATAATAAACTCAACTTCTACGTCGGTTAATAAAACATTGCTTTTTTTAAATTGAAAATTATTGATGAAAATGTTTTTGTATTTTTTGTAAATTTTACCAATTTAGATACAAAATTTTGAATATTTTTTTAAAAATAACACAGTACCATAATAACAGTTTATTCATATAGCAAAATAAGATCCCTATACAGTATACAAAAGACAAAATTTATATGAAAATAAGATCCTATTTTTAAATTTTCTCTCCCAGAGGCCACAATAACGCTAATACGGTATAATTTATACTAAATGGAACCCAACAAACGAATTATAACTAAATGGAAGTGAGTACGAGTATACCATACAAAAAAAAACATTTTGTACAAATTTATTGGTATGGTACTTCTTTTTCTGTTATATAAAAAAAAAAGATTAGTGTTAGGCCAATATAAACATAAATAAAAATAAATAAAAAGTGATATAAACATAAGTACTGTAATTTCGGAATAAAGAATCTAATGAAAGAAAAAAAGAAACTAGGATTTATTTTGCTTCCGTCATTTATGACGGGTTACAAAGCTAATTTATTAATAATTACAACAAAACATATGAAATTTAAAAAATTTGTTTATTTTGAAGAAAAATAGAATTGTGTTTACTAAAAATTACGAAATTTACTTACCTTCCGACCTGAGCAGTAGATAAAATTTTTAACTTTTCCCTATTATTTCAAATATTGAAAATGTAGTAAGTAATCTCTTCAAAATATATTGATGTTTTATTTTTATTTTTTTGATTTCACTGAAATAGGTACGCTATTGTTGTTGCAACTACTAACTTTGTTATAAGTACCTTGTCACTAAAAAAATTTAAATCCATACAAAATAAATGAAAAATCCACAAATATTAACATAAGGTTATCTTGCTTGATTACGCATATTTGATTTGCTGCTCATTTGATTTTGCTTCTTGTAGGTTAATATTTTTGTTTAAACAGTCACATTTGTTAGAGTCCATAATTATACTAGATGATATTACATTATTTTGTATACAATAAAATAGGCAACTGATGACTTCAGCAGCACCCCTTGAAGCTATGATTTCACTCCATACATAAGAAGCACGATTATTGCCTAAAGATCTGGAATATGAGAAATCATATATTATAATAGAGTTAGTTGTCAACAATTCACCTCAACATTATACGATTATACAATAAGAGTTTTATTCACCAAAATTGAGAGTAAATAAAAAGATTAAAAAAAAGCAAACTACCCCTCCTACCTTCCTATTTTATACCTAATGCAATTTTTTATATATATCGCACACCTCATTCTAGCATATCGTAAGTCGACTTACTAGAAATATTGGTTTATTTTGAAGATAGTAACAGGACGCATCTACTTTATAAATTTCATAGCGAGCGATACGTTGCCTCCCTCGAAAGTTATGACAGATTGAAGACTTACGATATTCTGTCAGTTTCGTTGACTCTCCGTTCTAGTGCATTGTAAGTCGACATACAATATAATAGAACGCCTAAATTTTAAATCAGATATCGACATACAATTTTTATGCTCGGATGTATTTCAAAATCTGTCTTCTAAATGGGTTTGCATGTATACTTACAATATTTTATTTTGTCACAAAATGTCAAATGTATAATTTGTATGTAGCTAATCTTACGATAAATAAGTTTGGAGAATTTTGACAGTTGAGTAATTTTGTTGATAACGGTTTTTTATATAAGTTTTTGTATTTTGTCATAAAGCTTAGAAGTTTATGAATTGTGCTGACATCATGTAAATATATTTTAACGTTTTTTGTGTTAAAAAAATATGTTTCGCGGAAATATAATGGTCAATGAAGTATTAAAAAATAAAAAACGCAAGTTTTAATATTGAAAGATTATTTTTCGCTTGTTTCTGAGTGAAACTTTTTTTTTATAGAAACTTCTTCAAGAAAAAAGTTAGAGTTTGATAGAACAACCAACTTTATACAAGCACCAATAAAATGTATAAAAAAATAATTTCAAATTCAATAAAAAGTTAACCATTATATTCGTATTCTTATCACAAAGTTGAAATAGATACACATAAGGATTATAATCCAAGCTTCAAAATGGTAGTAGTGGAAGAATCAAATTATGAAATTATTACAGCAGAAAATGCTATTGTTACTTCTTTACCTAGTATATCCCAAATAGAGGAAAAAGGTTAAAAAAATTACATACAATATTACATTAAATAAACCATGCTGTAAAGTTTGGAAATATATACTTATGTATTAATTTAAATTTTTTTAAAATAATACCATCCATCAACTAGCAGCATCAGTAGTCCAACAGGAAGTCTTTTCACTCCTCGAGCAAAAAAATCACGGTTGAATGTGTCACCTTTTGTAAAAAAAAAATACCTAAACCAAAAAATTGGGCGAAAAATAAGGTTTTATGTTCAAAAATATTTGGTCTTGTCTTGTATTATAATATTATATTCTTTTTATATCAATTTACTTACAATAATTATAAGTTATTTTTCACCATTATTAATAATATTTTCAATCTCAAACGATTCTTACAATATAACAACAACATTTTTTAAAATCGAAAATATTGCTGATGTGAAAACGTCAAATTTTGATTTTTTTTTTTTTAATTACGATATTTCGAACATTTTTTTTTTCTAATAGATGTCTCTTTTCATAAGTTAATGATCATTCATGAGTTAACTACGATCTATAATGACCATTTTGCTGTAATATCGTAATATTTTAACAAAGCTATTTTTATAAATCGATATAATAATTATATTTTGATAATTCGGTTTTTGTCTTTGCTACTTGGTTTTTTTTTTTAAATTAATGCACATAATCAGATATAGTGAATGCTATTGCAATATTGCAAGAGGTGAATTTTTTTTAGATTATTTTTAATTTGTTTTTGGGTTATTTGGTTTTATCGTTTTGTGGTTTATGTCTTTAAAAAAAAATTTTCACACTATCGTAATTCGTAATAGTTCTAATAAAGTTGTCTAATCTAGTTGAAAAAAGCTTTGTGAAAAGTTTAACAGACGTTTAAGCGTATTAATATATAAGAAGATAAGTTAGTAGTAACGCATTTCTATTGTACATTACTATAATTTTTATCAGCTTAAAAAAAGTGCACCATATACATAAGCAAGTACTATATTATATAGGTACTTAAAAAAACCAAATTTCTATACGATTTCAAAATTCAAAAGCCTTTTTTTGTGCCATCCATATGATCGCTATTCTCTAATCACTATGCCCACTGCCATGCCACTGCCATGCCATATCAATATTAAACAAAGAGAATAAGAGATAAACAAACAAAAAATAATTTTCTATAAGATAAGATTTTATAATTTAAGGAACAGTAATTTTATTTTGTGCCATCCTTCATATTCCAATACAATACAACTTTATCTTTAAGAGAAGTGATTAAGAGAAAAGTGGGGAATTTTTTTTGTGGTGAATTGCTTTTTTAAAATGGATATATTATGTGTATTGCATATAATTAATTCTTCAATATAATTTTGAATCAGAATTAGTTGAATACAAATAATGTTGTTATGACAAAAAAAAACTAAAATAATGAAATTAAACTTAACTAAATTAACTCTCAAAGTCTCAACTCAAATCATTTTGCACAACTAGATGGGAAAGTCGACTCGACATACTACTTTAACTAGACATACTGCAGAAACTGTAACGGTAATAATATTTTAAAATTTGAGTTTATTTTTGTTCTTTAGTTATTTTGGTTAAAATTTGGAAAATATTAATATAGCCAGGAAACAGTTTATCGACAGCTGCTAATATTTTACTTTCAACTAAAGAAGTTTTAAGAAGCTTGAAAACAGATGAAAGTTTTGAAGTTTTTATTATTGAAGCTAAGGAAATTTCTTTAAAGTTAGATATTAGTTTAACTTTTCCTCCGTCTTCAGCACTTAGAAGCCGTAGAAAACTCTCTCTGTTTTCATACTAAGTCGGTTTTGTTATTAAAATTAAATGAATTTTGTATATATTTTAAATTAAATTTAACCTTTAACTTATGACGTGGTGGTAAATTTTACACTGTCTTTTTTTTCTCTTATTACATCTGTCCATTGCTCTCTCACAAGGTGATATTCTCATTACCCTCTAGTTATATTATACTCTTATCCACAGTATTATATATTTGTCATGTTGTAAGTAAAGCACGTGAAGAGAAATTTGGTAAGAGGTGTAAAAACTACCACTCGTCATTAATTGTGGGATTTTTTCTTAGAAAATTTTTTACTACCACGTCTAAGTTAACGTAAGCAATTAATAGAAAAATTTTTACTACTAATCTTTATTAAAATTTTAAGAAAAAAAATCTTTTAAAACCATCAATTTTGAAGTTTTATACAACTTTTTAACCCTTTTTCTATAATTTTCCGATTATAGAGAATATTGGACGATCAAACAGAATGAACGAATCTGGAATAAGACAGATTTTAAAAAATTATGATGAAATTTCTGATAAAGAAAATAATTGTGATATAAGCGAAGTTGTTGACGAAGTTGTTGATCCGAATTTTTGCCTTGAAAATCATAGCGATAATAATTCCGAAATATCCGAAACAGATAACGAGGACTAAATGATGAAACCGCAAGTGAAGGAAACGAAAATATTGAACACATTGGCGAACGCGAAGCTGCAACAAATTGTTTTTATGGAAAAAACCGTTTTAAGTGGTCAGCAAATGAACCACAGATATTTAGTCTCCACTTTAAAACTCCACTTCAGAACTTCACTGCATAATATTGTAATATTACAAACTTCAGTAACCGCAGCTAGTAACGATGAAACAGAAAATAAAATGTATAAATATTGGTCCCAAATTTTTGATGATTCCATTGAAGATAAAATCATCGAACATACCAAGACAAAATAAAAACTGAGATTTGAATCAACAGTAAAAGTTGAAACAAAATCTTTAGATAAAATCGAATTTAGAGCATTTCTAAGAATATTATAATTTATACATCAGTCAAATTGAAAGTTAAAAAAATTAATATTTGTAACAGCGAAGAAACAGGGAGAGACATTTTCAGAGCTGTTATGTCTGAGGTTCGATTTCTTACTATATTTTCTTGTTTACGATTTGATAACACTTTCACACATAGACCGGCACATAGCGGCTATTTTAGAAATATTTAAAAAAATAATTGAAAACTGATATATTACTGATATATTTGATAAACTGATTGTTGACACCAATCTGCATGTCCTAAAATAAACAAACAAAAATTCCATTAGTATAACAAAGTTCCAAAATTTACCTTTTTATGCTAAGTCCTTTTTTCCTATCGCTCATACTCCTCCTATTGGTTATTCGTCTTCCTGTCCTTTTATAATCATTTAGTTATATATAATTAATTATTAATTATATATAACTAATGATTTTAATTAATATTCCTTATTAATTAATCTGCTGCATTCAGTGTAGGTGAATTTTTTGTTTACTAATTATTTATTATTTTGACATTACTTCACTAAAAGTACTGTCTATACTTCTCACTCTTAAAATGAATGATCAAACAATGTATTAGAAAGAGAAAGGGGCATCATCAGAATTTAGAACGTTTATAATTTGTATTGTATCTATCTTAATTCAGCAAGATATTCAGCTACAGAGGATAGATACTTTTCTGTAATAAATCATGTTCGTCAAGTTTTATATTATAGAAATAAAATCAAACTAAATCCATATGTAAAGATTTTAATGTTCCGTGAAGGTCAATGACCATATAATATTCCATATGAACGTTATATCTTTATATGAATGTTATATTTTCACATACATATTAAATCGGTTTGCCTTTATTAGAATTAGCGTTTAATTAAAAATCCTTTTTCATTCCGTTGTTACATTTAAAGAAAGAAGGAATTGAAGCGAATTAAATAAAATTAAATAAAATTTAAAATCAAGAATTGAAAATAAAGGTTTCCGTTTAAACTTAAAGGTCTTTATTCTCTCTTCATAACTAAATTTAATAACTATTATTAAGAACTATTATTAATAACTAAAAATAGTGTAATTTATTGATATCATTCATATATAAACTTTAAGTCTTAAAGATTTAAGACATTAAGAATAAAGAATAATCATATTATTATATTAAAATTATAATAAAAGAATAATCATAGTATTATATTAAAGAATCATTAATTGCCTTTATTAAAATCTAATTATTGAATAAATAACAAGTGTATAATTGAACATTTCTAAAATTGTATGAAATATACTTTAAGTTTTTAAAAATATTAAGAAAATCATAGTTCATATTTAAATCTAATTATTTAATAAATAATAAATGTATAATTAAACATTTCTAAAAAATACATGAAATACACTCTAAGTTTTTTTTCTAAGATTTAAGAGTAATTAAAATTTTATATTAAATCCAACCAGTTAATACATATTAAGTGTACAATTAGACATTAAAAATATATTTCAAATATATATAAAAAAAAAATCGAAATATAAAGTTTTTGTCTCAATCATCTACGTGGACGCACCGACGTAAAAACTGATATTATTCGAAGAATATTGGGTTCAGAATCAGATTCTCCCCCTGTAATGCAGCAGCCCTCTACTTCCACATCAAACAAATTGTGTTATATTTGTCCAAACAGATTAAAACGAAAAACACCACACAGATGATTTGTCAAAAATCAATGTGTATGTAAAAATTGTACAAATACTGATTTTGACGAATGAAATTATTACATGAAAAGACTGGTTGTTATTTTCTAAGATATAAAACTTTTTGAATTTTTCTATTTATTTTTTTAAATTTGTATATTAAGCTGTGAAAAACTGCCATTTTATTTTTTGTTTACCTTTTTTTTATTTTGTTATGTAAATATGAGAACTATTACAATTTTTTGAATTCAGAAAAGACTTGTGAAATAAAGTGCCAATTTTTTAAAAAACCTCACTACTAAATTCTTTTTTTTTTTAATATAACATTTTTTTTTTTTTTTAAAATCCAATAAGGTTTTAATAGATAAAAGGTTTTAACCTAACTCAAGTGGTCTTGTTCGTTTTAGTTGCTTCACAAAGTTTTGATTGTCAATTAAGCTAGAAGCTTCGGTATTGACATGTTGGATCAGACGAGTTTTATGCCGTGCAGCGCATTTAATTATTTCGTCTTTTATAGATGAGATCTTCAGATCTCGATGAATATCGGCATTGCGAACATACCATGGAGCATTGACTATGTTGCGCAGTACCTTATTTTGGAACGTTTGGATAGTTTGAATATGGATTTGTTTAGCACATCCCCATATTTGAATACCGTATGCCCAGACTGGCTTCAATATTTGATTATACATCAAAACTTTGTTATAGGTCGAGACCGTAGAATTCCGCCCAATCAGCCAGTATATTTCTCTATATTTGAACTGGAGTTCTTGTTTTTTGATTTTTACATGCTCTTTCCATTTCAGTTTTGCATCCAAGGTCATGCCAAGATATTTAGCTTTATTCTCGTATGGAATCACGACATCATTAATTTTAACTGAGAGAGGAGTTACTATGTTTTTATAGGTGAAGTTTACATGACTAAATTTGGCTTCATGTAATTTAATTTTCCATTTTTTGCACCAGTTGGAAATTTCGTCATTAGCTTTTTGCAGTTTGTTTGTAGCTTCTTCTATAGTAGAACCAACTGCCATCAACGCTGTGTCATCTGCAAAGGTTGCTATTTTTATATTTTCTACATCGGGTATATCATAGGTGTATAACAAATATAAAATTGGACCCAGTATACTACCTTGCGGTACTCCAGCTTTTATATCTCTTAGAGAGGAGTATTCATTCTCATATTTAACTCGAAAAACTCTATTTGAGAGATATGATGAAAATAATTCAACATAATTTTTAGGGAGCAAACAACTTAGCTTTTTGATGAGTCCTTCATCCCAAACTTTATCAAAAGCTTGGGCTACATCTAGAAATACTGAAGAACAAATTTGTTTATTTTCCAGTGCCCTTTCTATAATATCTGTTATTCGATGTACAAACAACTTTGATATTGTAGGGAGCAAAGATATCGGCCTGCAGGATTTGGTGTCGTTAGCAGGCTTTCCTGGTTTTTGGATCATTATTATCTCGGCAACTTTCCATATACTAGGTATGTGTTTAAGCTTAATACAGGCATTCATTATATATACCAAGAGTGTGAGAACTTTGTTGGGTATATTTTTTAGCACATTTGAAGTTATTAAATCAAAACCTGGGGCTTTATTTAATTTTAGGTTTTTTATTTCCTTAATTACTTCTTTTCGACTTATTAAGGGAATATTTATATCTTCATGGTTATATATTTCAGTTAGATCAATAACAGTGTTCATTTCATTGGGCTTAAAAATTTCAGCGAGCTGATCTGCAAAAGTGTCAGCTTTTTCTTTATCGCTTCTTGCCCATGAGCCATCATTTTTCCTCAGTGGTGCAGAATGTACAATAGACTTCTTCATTTTACTCGTAGCTTTCCATAAAGAATAATTTGTTTAATATAACATTTAGAATTAAATTAGCCAGCTTTACGTGAAAAAAAAAATTATAAAAAATATTATATTGTTTCTAAAATATAAAAAAAAAAAATGGTGTAAAATTTACTACCACGTCCAGTACTATGTTACAAAATTTCACCTCCTAAGTTGAAGGTTAAAATATAAATTTTGAATTATTGTTATATTCCGCGGGACATCAAAAATTAAAAAAAATGCATCAAAAGTTCTACCTCAAAGGATGCGGAAATGAACTTATCTAGTGCAGCTATCTGAAGAAGTGCACCGGGGTCTGTTAAAAACGTTAAATTTGGCTTTAACTTGTATCATAATTAATAAATAGGGGTCTCTAGTATTATTAAAACTAATAAAATATTACTAACATATTAAAACTTTAATATTTACCTTTTAGTTTTATTAATATTCTCATATTCAAATATAATCACTTCAAATTAAAATCACTGATTCTATGAGACTTACACGACGAATTAAAACAAAAAATAAAAACTCTGGTTCTGAGTCACTCAATTATTGTTTATCAGCATAGAGACTTACACGACCAATTAAAACAAAAAATAAAAACTCTGGTTCTGAGCCACTCAATTGTGTATCGGCATAGAGCTTTTCAACCCAACATACCTAATCTTATTTTTTTTATTATATTATATTTCAACATTTCGTATGGGAGTATCTACCTATTAATTTTTTTCAAGGCTGCACACTACATATACCCTTATGTATTTATGTCTCTTTCGATAAGAAATCATTTCTTCTCAAATTGACATTTTTATGGATAATGTTTTACTCCAATTTGTTAAATATGAATGTGCATACATTTCGCAATTAATTACATATTAAGAATATTCAACACATTCACTATAATATATCTATGATTAAAATACTGTATGTATTGGAAAATGTTCTATGATTAAGCGAAAGGATATAATATTCTGCAGGACTCAAAAATACATTTATAATATTCAGTGAGATTGACTTAATTTTATAGGGTTTTACACTCACTCGTAACTCAATATTTTTTTTTCTGTTTTTTGTTATTATCTTTTAGTATCACGTATTTTTATTTTATTTTATTTTTTATATATATTATATTATAAATATATATCATTTCCCTGCCTTCTCTTTTCTTGTTTTTCTTCATATTTACCGTACTTATCGGAAAATCATTAAAAATTTAAATAAAAAACCAACAAAATTCGAAATAATGATGGGTAAATTTTTAAATTTATTTGCAATGTTTGTGTTATATACAAATTTAATATATATATATATATATATATACATATCCTACCTATACGAAAAGATGGACATTCAATTTTAAATATCTTGATTTTATATTCAAAAAATGAAAAATGTTTTTCAGGAATTTACAGAATTTAAAAGTAAAAATTTAGCTATAAAAGTAAATAGATAGGATTTTTAAAATAAAAATCAATAAATTTCAATGAATGAAGCCATAATACGTTGCTAAATATTTATTATCTGAAAGAGTTAAAACTGAAATGAAAGTTTTTATTTTAAATTAGTATTATTTAAAGTAACATATGGCTTACGCAGCCAATTTTGTCATAATCCCGAAGAGAAATTTTCAATTTTGAAATATTCATAATGTCTTTTTGATTGAAACTGCCATGGTTTTAGAAGAGATTTGATATGGTTGCAATTAACAGCACAATTATTGTAAAGAAAATGATGGTCGATTCCCTGATATTCAGTTGGAAAATGATTAGAGTCCTCTTCCAAAGCCTTTTCAATCACAATTCTATATCTTTCGATCAGAAGCTTACACTAATTTATTTAAGACTAAAAAAGGCATAAGCTCGTACAGTGTGTTTTTATTACAAAAAAAACAAAAAATTAAATTATTACACAGGCCGATGAAATTATGTCAGGCGTACCACAAGGCATCGTATTAGATCCGGTCTTATACCTTATCTATACTGCGAACTTATATATAACAAATGAGACAATTTTCGTTGATTTTAGGGCCATATAATTATGGAATTGCATAATATCCCAGCACATGCTACAGAGATTTCGCTACACAGCATAAATAAAATTTAGCAAAGGCTAAAGAAGTGTAGAATCAGACTGACTGGAACAAATCCAACACATATCACATCTACCCTCAAGAGAAAAACTTGTCCGAGGGCTAATTTGCTAAATAACGAAGTAGTCTTACAATCTGGGCATGTGAAAATAGTCGAATATTTTCCTTTTAATTTTACTGATATGCTTATCATACAGATACGCGCATTTCGTCTACTACTTGCAGACTTCTTCAGTGTTTTGTACTCGACTGAGGAAAGAATAATAAAAAGCACAGGTAGGTGGTTGAATAATAATATTATTGTTTATTTTATTGTTGGCATTTGAAATAACATTTCCGACGTTAGAGTGACAGGTAGTGTTATTCGTTCTATTATATTTAACTAAAAATTTAAATGAAGAAGAATATTCGTTGTCATGGTCTTTATTTAGGAGTGAGTCTAGTTTCCTAGAATCTCTAATGTAATTTACCATCACAATGTCTCCTTTCGAAATACTATGATTCTCCTGGATTATGTGTTCTTCTACTTTGGATCGGAACTCTGTTGATTTCTTCTTCTTAGCCAGTTCTGCTTCTTTCAGGTGTTCATTGAGTCGTGTTTGCATGGTTGTCCTAGTTTGCCCAATATAAACTTTATTGCAGTGACTGCGAGTTATCTTATATATACCTGATTTTTCAATTTGTTCGATTGGGTCTTTAGTTGACTATTTTCACTGTTATACCAAAATTTTACTCTAACGCTAGAAAACAAGTTTTTATAAAAACAAAAAAAAATGTATTGAAAGACTATCCGAAACACACCAATATCGCTGAAGAACAATTTTAATTAATTTAACCGTTAATTGAACTTTTTGGCCCAAAAAGTGTTCTGATCTGTATTGATTATATTGTGCGAAACTGTTCTAAATTGAATTTTTTTGAGAACAGATTTGACGAGAACTTTTTTTGTTGTTGTTGTTTCTTAAAATTTTGACAGTTAAACAAAGAAATTTGAGAGTAAACGAAAATTGGAACAAAAAAGATTGAAAAAAGAGGTTCAGTAGATTTTTCTGTTCTAAGTGGTTCTAAAGTATTTAACTGTCAAAATTAAACCTACTGTTAAAAACAAAAAAAAAACTAGAATAACCCATGTGTTTTATCATGAAGCAAATAAAAATGTCTTGGATAAAAATAATTGACATTTTGAAATATAAATTTCAATGGCAATAAATTCTACCAGCTAAATTATTCATTTTTTACTCTTACAAGTTTTTTAATTAGGTATTAATTATCTGTAGTTTTATGTCCCACATATTATATTACAAAAGGTTTCCAAAGTAAATAATTTTCCGAAAATTTTTAAAAGCGTGTCAAATCTTATCTTGCTTATTGAAAAAAAAAGGATAACTTGCAAACTGCCATCAAAACAAATTATGATGATTGGTAAATAAATATGCCTATTACAAAATGCTGACAAAAAAAAAAAAAACAATTAGCATAACATTTTTCCTTTTTTGATACTACAACTCAAGTGAACTAGTTGCAATTATTTTTTAAATAATAAATAAAATAATATTGAATGGTGTTTAAATTTCTCGGATAAACAATTGTACCATAAAATTGTTCTGTAAAATTATGTCTATGACCTTTTTCATTTTCCTTTTTTGATTTTGTTTTTTTTTTCTATCTTTTTTATCTTTTTCATATTCCTTCCACTTCCAGATTTAATTTTTTTTTTTCACTGTGTAGAAATAGCTACTACTATAGTGTATTTTGTTAACTACGATCTTTCAATACAAAACCAAAAATATACGAAATTTAATGAAAATGACAGTAATCCCAATGAAGAAAATTTAATGCCGTCCAATTAGGGATTGTCTTTGTGTTGTCATAAATTAGAAAGGATTTCATTTTGTAAAGGATTATTTTTGCAATGGAAATGATTATATTTTTACAGTATAAAAATAAACAAAAACAATTTTTATTTCTTTTTTTTTTTTTTTTTTTTTTTTGAGGTTCTACTATACCCTATTATTTTATTTTATTATTTTTCGGTTGATATACAGTTGTTTTTATATTTTAGTCCTTTTATTTTTCTATTACTTTTTAATACAAAGTAACTTGTATTAAAAATAAAATGCCTAATTTTTATTTGTATATTTGTGGTTGTATGGTTGAAAAATTATTGTAATATACAGTTTGTATATTAATTTAAGAGCGAAATATATAGAGATTTCTCTCTCTCTCTCTATATATATATATATATAGAGATATAAAATTGGTCAAAGGATTAAGAATGAAGTATTTTTCAAACAAAAACAAAAAGCCTTAATAAATATCGAAAATATAAAACAAAAATAAAATAAAAAGAATAATAGCAATTTCATTAAAAAAACTGACAAAGGTTTTGGTTTTTTATCTGTAATTTCTATATATACATACACCTAGGTATCATTTATTATATATATAATATAAATATTTTTGTTTTTTAAATAATAAAAAGACAAACATTGGAAAAAAGAATTGAGGATTTGCAAATTATGACGACATCCTGAATAGAATAATCAGGAAATTTTTATATTTTTCTTTATATTATTATGAATCCATTTATACATAAAATTTATACATTTTATTGAAATTATGTCAATATAATTTTAATCCTTAATTCGACAAGATTATAAAATTTTATTTTCCTTATTTTCATAATCAATTTTGTATTTAAATGTGTGTAGAAAGGTGTAAAAAATGTTTTTGCTAAAAAAAGAGACATTTTAAATATTTAATAACAATTATTGGTATGGCTTATAGAAGATACAACAACAGGAGTAGTACATAAACTGTTCATGTCATTCCATTGTTCATAATATTTTGTTTTAATTTAACTTAAGTTGGTTTGCTATTTTTTATGTATAAATAACAGTTCTATATTCAATATTGTATAAAATTTTACTAAACATGAAATTTTGTCCAACCGAAGTGTTTCTGGAAGTAAAGTGGTGGAGCTAAGTAGGTAGATGGCAATGACTATCGGCAATACGTCGACACACTTACACCAGTTCGATTAATTATTATACCACTGGTGCATCTCCTTAATTTTCAAGTAAAAAAATTAAATAAACAATTTAACTTCATTTTTCAAAATGCGATTTGAGTCAAATCAGAATGGAAGTCTTAGACAACAAAATTAGAAAAAACAATTTAAAAAAAATCAAGTCTAATATTATTACAATCTTCTAGAGAGTCACATTACAACTGTACTATTAATGTTAAAAACCATGTTATAAAAAAAACAATATTTAATATTATTATTATTGATCAAATTAAGATATTTTCCGTGGAATAAATAAAAAAATTTTATGTAATACATATAATATTATATAAACATTGCCGCATTTGTATCTTTGGCGCCGTTAGGCAATATATATTAACGCCCCCATAATTCGTAATAAAAATTAAAAAGTACAAATATACAATAAAAACTAATTATCTGTTGTTTTTGTTAATTTATTGATTTAATAAGAACTAAAAATATCAGTGGAGTACACATTAATTAAATACAATTTTGCTTTTCGTTAGCTTCATGCCTCTTTTTCCGTTCTTCACTAAGACATGAAACTATATCATTAAATATTTTGATTTTAAAATTCTATATAAATCCGATTCTAAAATCATGAAACATTTTCCGTTTTCACCCTCATTTTCTTTCAAATTGTTTAACAAAAGATATTTCTTTGACTTTACGTTCGTAAATAAATTTGACATTGAATTTACACATTCAATCAATGATTTGTATTGCTCAACAACAATCGATAAATCACTTTCAATGGATTGTAACTTTAAACTAGTAGCATTGAAAAGTTCTAAAATGGATTTCCAAAATGTCATCATAAAAGCACATTCGAGACGATTCATTTGATTGTTTATATTTTGACCATGACTTCTAACTTGAGAAGATACTGTTTCATTTTCTGATACTTTTCTAAAGCTTTAAATATTCCCGCCCAGTTTTCATACAGAGCTTTGCATGCATCATACCGACAAGATCATCTTGTTTCGGAAATATTTTTTATGGTTCGCCCATTTAAAATTGTAGTTAACACTAACCAACGACTTGTTGAAGAAGAAAAGAAATTAAATAATATAAGTAAAAAATTGAAAAAGAATGCTGCATCTCGGCAACAATCTGCCACAAGTATGATTTTTGTTTTTCTGTTTTGTTTTCAATTTTTGTTTTAATATTTGTACTTTTTTCTTATATTAAAGAATTTATTTTAATATATGTAGCGGCATCTACTCGGAAATAACCATCTTTAGACATATCTATATTAGTCTATGGTACTACTTATAAATAATGTTAATGTATATTAATATTATTATCTTGTTGTAATTCTGATTTTCTTTTAGATAATTTAATTATAATTATCAATAATTATAAAATTAATTTCGGTTGACGCCCTTAGGCAGTTGCCTAGGTTTGCTTCTTTGTAAATGCGCCCTTGAATATAAAACAATAGTATAATAATTAATTTACGGTAAAAATAGATCATGTATGTTTTTTTAAATCATAATTTAATTCAATCATATCAAAACGTATTGTATTACAAAATCAAATAACAAAAATTAAAATATTTTGAATGCAACAAAAAAATTAAATCAAAAATAAAACAAAAAGTAATAATAATTCAAATTCTTTATTTTTCAAATTTCAGATAACTTTACAATATTAATTATAAAATTATGTATAAGAAATTATAAGAAAGAAAACTTAATATTAACTTAAAGATTAATTTATAATCTAAATATTGTAAACATTTCCAAAATATTATAATTTTAAAATTTCATTTTTTTTTTTACACATTTTTTCTTTACTTTAGTATTCTCCAAAGTTTTCTAGAGTCCCTTCCAGCTTTTTCGATGCTTTTGATAACATGTTTATTTTTAGATTCTTTTAATAATCTTTCTACTTTTTTCTTAAACTGAATGTATTTTACTCTTTTTTCATTACAGCTTGGGTCTTTTTTGTGTGCTACATATAAGGATTTGCGAACTCTTAGTTTTTCAAAAATAAAAGGAGTTATCCAGCTATTATTTCTAGTTTTGACTCTTACCTCTTTGGAGCACATTACTTTTGCTTCCTGTATTATTTTAATTAATACATCGATTTTTGTTATATTCATATTTTCAATCCTATTTTTTACAATGTCACACACATTTGATTATAATTGGTTTTCTTAATAACATGAATTCGCATAGGCGTTTTCTTAACATTAACTGTTTTTATTGATACTAATGCTAGTTGGTGATCAGATAAACTGTTATTTTCTATTCTAAAATTAACATTATATTTATTGCTTAAGTTTGTTATTATATGGTCAATTAGGGTATTAGATTGTGCTGAGTTTCTTGTACTCTGTGTTTTATTGACTATATAATATCTAGAAGTAGCTATCATATCTTTATATCTTATTAATGTGTTAGTATTATCAAATATATTTAAGTTAGTATCAGCGAAAAATATGTGATTTGAACTATCTTTTAGTTTGTTTTCTAAATATTCTATGAATAAATTACTGTTTTCCGCTTGAGCCTTATAAAATGTACCAATTTTTAATTTTGGTTGTGAATTTAGAATTTCAATTACCGTATAGTTATATTTTTCATCTTTAGATACTTCATTAAATTGAATGTTATTTTTTATGAAAATTGCCGTTCCTCCTCCTCTTTTTTCATTTCTACAGTTATAGATTGCCTTGAAGTTAGGGATATTATATATCTCAATTTCGTTGTTGTATATCCATACCTCTGTAAGTACCACTATATCTATCTGATTGTATTCCGTAATTAATGCTTACAGTTCTAGTATTTTATTTCTTATGCTACAGATATTTAAATAGAAAATATTTAAGTTACCTATTTGTGTTTTTGTTATATTATTTCCTGCTATTATTTGTTGGATTAAAAAACTGATAGTCTATCTCTCTTGTTTTTTGCAAATATTGTCTATATTTATTACTTAGATAGGTTTCTAGATCCTTGTCTACCTCTTTCTTCGAAACTCCAATTCGCTCGTGATATCTATAGTATATCTTTTTTAATTCATTAGTACACATAGGTAAGCCTTCTTGATTTATTGGAATTTTAATATTTGTTTTAGTTGTACATTCAATGCATACATAGTCTTCTTGGTTATGTAGGTATGCAAGAAATATTCTAATATTACTATATATCCTAGTCTCCCTCAGACGTGAGAGTACATATACACTATCATGTTCTAAAATTGCTTTCTGTGTTAGTCTCACTACTGGTGGTACAATTAATTTATTATTGTTTGAAGCTTCAAGTTTATTTTGTGGTTTTAGTGTATCTCCTTGAACCCAATTCGAATAATTTTTACCTGGAATCTTTTTATTACTGTCAATATTGTTGTTATTATTTGTATTATTATTATTATTATTAATGCTATTAGGCATATCTTCTTCCTTTATGATAATGCACGTATTATCACTACTATCTAAATTCAATGTTTTTTTATTTGCTGAACTTATATTATATATGGTTTCTACGGTACTTATGTTTTTATCTTCATATTTTGCGTTTTTATTCGTTTGATAGTAGAGTTTGATATTTTATTTATTTATTAGTTATATCTATTGATTTAAATTTGAATTGATTATCGGTTCTAGTTTTTGGAAATTAAACTCTATCAAAAACTTTTGCCATTATTGTTATCCAACATTACAGTAAAATGAATTAAAATTATTAGTTTTTGTCACTTTATCTTCCATATTCATTGAATATATCTGAATAAAATTCATTTTTGCACTTATTTTGCCCTTTAATTATTTGCTTTATATATTTCCAATTCTTTTTTATACTACCATCTACTTTTTTAAACTGTGTTTCGTAATTTGTTTTCTTTTTATTCTTTTCAATGTTGTTAATTTATTTAGTCAAAACTTGTATTTTGATTTAATTTGCTCAGCATTTTTATTCTGCACTAATTTCTTATATCAATAATTTTTCCTTTCAATTAAGTCAATTACATGCCTTATATATTCACGGTGCTGCATACCTACTAATTTTTTCAGTAATTTTTCTTTCAACTCTTTTCATTGCATTTTTTATTGTAGATGTCAGTTTGTTTGCTAAATTGCCTTAATTAATTTCAATGATCACAGCGCTATTCAACTCATTTTATTAAATTATAGTTTAAATTTTTTATCACCTGATTTTTTTTATTTGCATTTATTTTATTTATTTTTTTTTTTCACTCCTCTTGCGAGCATAGGGCTTCCACTTGACATTTCCATCGTATTCGATTTCTAGCTGCTAATTTCACTTGTATTTCCGACGCAATGCCTAATTTCATTTTTAATCTGTTTATACTGTCTAAGTAGGGGATTGGCCATTTTCCACTTTTTATAACTTTATCTGCGCCTACGTGGTAAGACGACGTTATTTTTCTTCAAGTTGTCGCTGCGATTTTATCCATCTTTGACGATAAGATGCCTGACGTTACTATTTTTACTGGGTACGTCATTGTACATACTTTTGTCAGTTGTTGACAATTGTGTAATTATTACAAGGCCTACTCAATAGACAGGCCGCAACATTCAATTCAAGACGGCGTCATAAAGGCCCCATTAAAATGTACACTAATAAATTTCTTATATGAGATTTTTCAGTTCATATAAGAATTTTGGGGTGATTCGTTTTGATTCGAAGTTTTTTTTATTTAAATTTTTTTTATTGTCAATTAAAAAGAACCAATATTAGAATTAGTGCTATACTTTCAAGGAAATGGACCACAGTTCTGAGATAAGCGGGGAAGTACAATAGATCTAAGAGGTCGTGGTTTCATAGAACTCCCCATTGATAAAAAAAAAATAAAAAAATAAGTGCTATAAGTTCAAGAATATGACTGAAAAAGAAAAAGGAGAGACTAAATAATATCATGATTTGCATCTATTCAGTAAACAGAAGGCAAAAAAAAAAGCTTTTGAAGATGATGGTATTTTTGAGGATGATGGTAACAGTTGCATTTATCTTTTAAAAATTTTTACGTATACCTTGTAATGATTCAAGCGTCTTCTATTATGAAAGAAAATTTCATGTAATTCACTTTACTCTTTACGAGCTAGCGACCTACAAAGTTTTCTGTTATGTATGGGATGAAAGCGTTGCTAAAAAAGGTACCAACGAAGTTTCGAGCTTCCTCTATCAATATCTTGAGCAGCAAGCTCAAAAAGGGGTGAAAAATGTCTACTTTTATTCAGATAATTGCCCAGGGCAAAACAAAAATGAATAATTATTTGTATTTTATAATTGGATTCTTTAAACCACAAATTTAGAAAGTAAACGCGTGTTCTTTGAAAAAGGGCACACTCAAAATGAAGGGGACGTAATAAAATTGTAACCGAAGAGAATAGAACTGTTAGAAATATAGTTTTTAATGAAATATTAGTTGATTTCAATCTATCAATCCAATTACATAGTCTGTCTGCTGTAATCTACTAATTTAACTACATATTACTGAAATATTGTTGATAGGGGAATTTTTGATTTTGATAATTTATAATGTAGTACAACTTAGAATGCTCTAATTTTGATTTTTCACTATATATAACGGTAGCAAAAAGTTACGTAGTAACGGGTATTTAACTAGTTATTTAATAATAATTCGTGTGTGCATGAATTGATCAAATGTTGTAATTTAAAATCATTTTTATGCAAATTTAATTAAATATTTTATTATAAATCTATTGTAATTAAATGTGCTTACACATTATAAAAATTAAAATAATTTTTTACCATAAATTTTATTAAAATAAAAAATGCAAGAAAATTGAATATTTCACAGAAAATTTTTAAAATGTTAAAAATTAACTGGAAATTATCTTTTTCAATTTTCTTTCGTTATTAGATAGGTTTTTATTATTTTATAGATTATTTTTTTTTTTTTTTGTATCTTCTAGATAATATTAGACATAGTTTCAATTTCCTAAATATTTTCATTCATTTTTTCTATAATTCAAAAATAGAATAGAGGAATTTTCTTTTAAAAAAATAAAAAAAAAATGTTCATTTCTTCAAGATTTTTTAACAATAGAATATTTATGTATGAGAATAATGATAAAAAATAATCTAAAAATGGAAACATTCAAAATTTCATTTTAAAATTGTTTTTTATTTTTTTTTTTTTTTTACGTCTTCTAATGTGAAATTTTCAAAGTGAAAAGATTGTGGATAGGAAAAGAATCTTTTTTTTTTTTTTGGCTAAGGACAGAATATTAAAATAGAAAATGAGTTGTTATTGTGGTCAAATGTTTTGTGGTCTTCTTTGTTGTCAAATACAATTTGAATTTGAATGGGTATTGAAATGAGAGTTTTTAAAAGAGAACTAGGAAAATTCTTTGATATTAAAACCATGATTAAAAAAAACTTTGCTGGAAAATTGAATAACATATTATTATTATAATTTAATATTTATGATTTTTTTTTTTATTTTCAGAAACTAAACTAAATTTTTTAGTACAATATATTAAAACAAAATTTTTTTTGACTTATTGCCAAGAAAAATGTATTGAAAATAGAAGACTTAATAAAACAAAATGTCATAAATTTTGGAATTAAAAAAAAATTATTAAATTATTGAAAATCTAAAAAAGGGAATTGAAAATTAATAACGTATTTATTTTCATAATTAAACACATTTTATGATTATAAATAAAATTATTAATATGTGGTAAACTTAAAAGTAGAGACGGTTGTGTGAATGAAATAAAATAGGTACCATTTAAGATTAAGAAATCTCTCTCATGACTCATACAGTACAATTATTGTATTATTATGATTAGATTTTCTAAAAACCATGTGCTCTATTAAGACTTAATTTTTTTTTATCTTAAAAAGAGCAAGTGTATGCTAATACAGAGTATGTCATCATAATATTTAATTAGTAAATTGTGAAAAATACTGTACAAATATCTGATCCATTTATCAACGTATTTTCTTTATATATTTTTTTTAACCCTTATGTGACTGACGAGGTACCCGGGTACCTTTTGCATTTTTAAACACCAAAAAAAATTGTTCTGGGAAGGCTAACGAGCTCAAACTCCCTGACAGCTCCTAAAAAGATGTAAATTTAATAATTTTTAAGGATTTGAATTTTTATAATCAATGGGAGTCGAGATCTACCTTTGTTTTGAAAAACCTCCTTCACGAAAGTGACGAAGTACCTGTGTACCTCTATACATTTTGTATCGAATTCTATAGATATTACGATCTTTTTTTATTTATTTTTATAATATTTTATTTTTAAAGTTATTTTTACTTTTAATTTTGAATATTATTATTTTTTTTTTATTTCTATTTTATTTACGTACAAAATTTATTTCAAAGTAGATATGGTGAAAAAATGTAGAACTATAAAAAAGTCAAAATTAATTACTCCCAGTGACTTCAAAACAACTATTACAAAAAAAAAATGTTTCAAATAAGCCTACACCTCCAATAAAGTTGTTTTTACTATTGATTGTTCAAACTAATATTTGGGCAATCAATATTTAATTTTATTTTTTTTATAGTTTTTTATTCAAGCGTTCAGAGGTGTGAATATTGCAATTTCCAGCTGTTCATAAATCGATAATTCGAAGTAATGAAAAACTGATATGGAATTAAATTCGAAATATGTAATCTATATTACTACTTTTGCTCTATTTCCTAACTTAGTTTCGCATGTTAGTTTGCTTTGTATTTAATTTTGACTTATATATTAATGAAATAAAGTGGTTGTATGTAGCTGTAATATTTTACAGCAATGTAATAAATTTAGTCATTTTTAATGCTCTTACCAACTCCATTTACTTGCAGTAGATATAAATGCTATTATATAGTGTTGATGGGTTGCATTTATCCTTTTTAAGATCGTATATTTTGAATCAATGGTCACAATTAAAACTTCTATGGAGTTAAGTGCAGAACATTTTTTGTTAATAGAACTTGAATATATTGTAGGCTCTAGATGAAACATTATTAAAATAAATAAATATTAAGACTGTAGGTATCTGACTCAGTCTTCTGATGATGGTGAATTAACCGAAATCGATTCAGATATTTAAAAAAATTATGAAACTTACCTAGAGCTTTAATATTTATTTATGACAATATTATTATTTGTAGATCTTTTGAATTTCTTGTATTGACTTTTATTTGTTTTAGTTTATATAGATTTTATATAGCTTTGCTTTGGATAATTTTTAATTCTTATAAATCCGTTTTACCTAGATTTTCCGAACCTGCGAAGCATAAACAAATAAGCTGTGGAATATGTTGAAAAATAATATTTGTCTTTGACTAAAATAGCACTCTGCGTTTCTGTATATAATAGTTTTCTCAACATAATTTGTCGTCACACCACAATTATAATATCGTACATGACAAAATCCGGAAAAAATTAGTTAGCCATTTTAGTAATTTTTTTAAGCTCTATCAATCTATGCAATCGGTGCTGACCTAGCAGCTATAATTGCCGAGATATTGAATGTCAGTTTTGTCGTAAATGCCCCAAATTTCAGTAAAACTACTGTTATAGTGTTGTAAACGCCAAATTTTTGGATATACGATAAAATTTGGTGTAAATTATCAAAATAATTAGCATACAAATATGTTATCATATATACATAAACAACAAAATATGATTCATTTTGTTGACTATTATAATATCGTATCTGTTAATATTCATTGTCTATACCGCAGAATAGTTGTAATTCGAACGAATAACATTTGTCGTACGTATTTGAAATTTGTTGTTGTTTTCTGACAATTTAAGGTAAAATGTGGAATTATTTTAGTTGTAGCTGTTGTAAGAATCCTGCTTTTATCTTTGTACCAAAAATTTTAATGAAGAGACTAGAAGAAACATTTTTACAAACTTTTGGTCTCTGAATGACGAACTAAAAAATGCATTTTAAAGCCAATTTATAAGAAAAAAGGACATTGTTAGACGAAGAACAACTGCAAGTTCGGTGAAAAAACAAAACACATTTTTGTATTATTTAAAAACTGATAACAACACTCTTCAAGTATGTAAGACATTTTTTTTTAAATACATTGAACATCTCAGAACAACGCGTTTACTATCACTTTAAAAAATTGTGGGACGCGAAAACTGGAACAGTTAAACCTTTGAAGAGAGGTAAACACGGTAAGCGCAAAACATCTGAAGAGTCAATGAATAAAATTGGAAATCACATTAAGAGTTTTCCAACAGTCGATTCTCATTATTGTAGAGCTAATTCAGCAAAAAAAATATCTAGAAGAAGGGCTGTCAATTTGTAAAATATATAATCTTATCCAACAAAAATATCCAGAAGACAACACGTCACTTATCACTTATACCAGAGTTTTTGAAAAGGAATTCAATTTTTCATTTTATAAGCCAGAAAAAGATCAGTGCGATCGATGTACATCTTTCAAAAATCAAGAAGAGGCAAAAAAAGTGAATCAAAAAGATAAAGACAGTTATGAGCATCATATTCAAGAACATAGATTACTTAAAGCTGAACGCGATATGGATCGAAATAACATCAATGAAAGTACCCTAGTCGTATGTTTTGACTTACAAAGTATCTTTACTTACCTAAAGGATTCACATCGACGTTTTATTGCAAATGAAAATTGACGTTCTTAAATCTAACTACTACTGTATGCTGTAAAACAAATGAAAATCCAAATGTAACATACTGTGCTCTTTGGAATGAAATTTAAAGTGGTCGTACAGGAAATGACATCGCTAGTTCATTAACTAAACTTTTAAAAATAATTTTAAATGATTATCGTAATACCGAACATTTAATTTTGTGGAGCGATGCGTGTGTACCGCAAAACAAAAATAAAAGCATTGCGACTGCTTTACTCAAATTTCTGGCAGATAATCAACAAATAAAAACTATTACCCAGAAATTCTCAAATCCCGGACATTCTCAGATACAAGAAGTAAGTTTAAGTTTATTTATAATGTAAAAAAAAAAGAACGCTTTTACCAAAAAATATTATAAATAAAACCAAAGGTATAGATTTATACATTAAAAGAATTTTAAAATTTATTACGCTGTTCATAGCGCAATTGATCGTAGTTTGAAATATAAAGAAATCCATAGCCCAGCGAAAATTACAATATTTAAATTATAAGAATGTTAAACTGAATATTACCCAAATGAATAAAACAGATTTCACATTGTATTCCGAAATAGCTGCTAAGCTTACATTTCAATTAGTTCCATTCTTACAAATAAAATATATTTAATACGATCAAAATGATTTATTTAATTTAAAACTGAAGACTTCTGCAGCAAAACAAGATTTTAAAGTGGTGTGTATAAAAAAAAAATTTAAAAAAGGAGTGTTTGGTACACCAAATATCATTTTTCAAACGCAAATAAAAATTTCTTCTGCAAAACCAATATCTGAGGATTAGAAAAAAGTTATTGCGAGTTTGTAATCTTGTTTACCAGCAGAGGATGTGAAGTATTACAAAACTTTATTTAATATAACAAAATAGTTTTCTTAAAACTAATAATATCGACAATAAGTGCAATTAAAAAAAGTACAAATTTACTATTTTTTTATTTATTTTTGAATAATTTTAATGTTATGTTTACGTTTTTCAGTATTCATGTTTATGTTTAATCTGAATATTATATTTAAGTTAATTTAAAATTACGGTTACTGAAAAAAAAAAATATTATATAAATTTTGAAAATCTTTAAGTTGTTGCTATTTTAATAATAATGCAAAATTAAGTCAGGCGGCGAATTAAAAGTCTGAAAAGAAATTTAAAATATTTTTGAATTAAGAAACTAATTTTTTATTTCGACGGTTAAGAATTTTTACAATAAAATTTTTCGTTTTTCAATTAATAATAAAAAATAAATTTTTGTAATTGAAGCATAATTTTTAAATTTTATATTTACGAAAAATTAATTTTTAAATTTTATATTTACGAAAAATTAATTTTGTATAATTTGCATGAAAATATTGCATATTTTATACAATTATGTTGTCGTATTTACCAAATTTTTTATCGTACGTATATGAGTGTAAAAAAAACCTCCCGAAAGTGGCATATACGACAAAGTGTTTTCGAATCTTTCGAACGAAAAATCCTTCTAGTTCCGAAAATTTATTCTAGATAGATGTGGGTTGTGACGTAGAAATAAAGCCAATGAACAACCTTATCGATTAAAAAAAAAAACACCTTATTTTTTCGTACCATTTTTTCGTAAAACATTCTCCAACCTTTAAAGTCGATTTGCCAACATTTAAGTTTTTGGATGTACGACATTATAATTGTCGACATTTTCAATATGAATATCTATTTTTCTCGATTCAGAATTTATTTACGAATTCTTAATATTTGTACCGTTTAGTTAACAGTTAACAATACTGAAATAGTTAAACATACAACATAATGATTAAATTTAATGTCTTAATATTTTATATTTCAGGTAAATGACGCTCACTTTGAAAATTATTATTTTTAGCAAATTGTTTTATAAATACTTTCTTTTTTTTGGTTTTTTTCCTATTACTTCGCATGGTAGCATAGGGCTTCGATAGTGAACCTCCATTCCTCTCTGTTGAGTACTACTTCCTTAATATCGTCCCAGGTATAATTGTTGATTGTTAATTCTTGATCGATTGTGCGTCTCCATGTGTTGTATGGTCTGCCAGGTCTCCTTTGTCCTTGTGGATTCCACTCTAGAGCTCTTCTTGCTATATCACTTTCTGATTTCCTTAGTGTATGACCTATCCATTTCCATTTTTTTCTATTTATCTGTCTGTTGATAGGTTCTTCTCCAGTTATCATCCATAAATCCTCGTTGCTAATTCTTGCCGGCCAGAATATTCTGCATATAATTCCCAAGCACTTGTTGATGAATACTTGTAGCTTCTGTTTGATTCTGACCGAAGTGAGCCATGTTTCACTGCCATATATTAATGTTGACTTAACACAT
The DNA here is from genome assembly GCA_963942445.1 of Argyra leucocephala. Taxonomy (NCBI): domain Eukaryota; kingdom Metazoa; phylum Arthropoda; class Insecta; order Diptera; family Dolichopodidae; genus Argyra; species Argyra leucocephala. Next base: position 64,216,965 of record OZ012681.1, on the reverse strand, counting down.
GCTCTGAATATTGTTAGCTTTGTTGTTCTCGATATTTGGTTGCTCCGCCATATCTTCATTAGGCTCCCTTATTTATACGGCTGTTGACATCTTCTGTTGTACCTCCTCTTGATGTTATATGATAATTCTTCTACGTATTCTATCTGTTCACTATCTGTTCTTTTACGTATTCTATCTGTCCACTCACTGTTATTGGCTCACTATCACTGTTGTTTGTGCTCATTGCCTTGGCTTTCTCGATATTCAATTCCAGTCCCGATTTCTTTGCTTCTTCCTGTAATCTGTCGACTTTGTTCTGTAGGTCCCTTTGATTTCTTGATATGAGGCATACATCATCTGCGTAATCTAAGTCTTCTAAGTTGCCGAAGAGATCGCATTCTATTCCGTTTATTCCAGTGCAAACTTTTCTTAGAGTCTAGTATTGTGTTGAAGAGAAGTGGTCTAACTCCTATATTGGTGTAGAATGGATCACTGATGTTACCTCTGTGTTGAACTGTTGTCTCTGCACCTTTATACATCGTTTTGATGATGTTGATGACTCCCTTATTTGCAAGTGCTCTCCATATTGCGCATCTTTTGACTGTGTCGAATGCTTTCTTAAAATCTATGAGTAGTATATATAGTGGGCATTCCATTCTATTGATTGTTCAACTATGACCCGTAAAGTATTTGACTGATCAACACAGCTTCGGTTTGGTCTGAAACCTGCCTGCTCTTTCCTTAGTATTGGTTCTAATACTTCTTCTAATATTTTCTTTATAATAATTGCTATTATCTTATGAATAGTATTTAGAACCGTGATTCCTCTCCAGGTGCTGCAATTTGCCAAGTCTCCTTTCTTAGGTATCTTAACAATCATTCCTTTCTTCCATGATGGTGGTATATTCTCTTCTATTCATGCTTTTGTGATGTTGGGTTCAATTGTTTTTGCGAATAGGTCGGGGTCCAATTTGGCTATTTCTGCTGGAATTCCATATTCACTGTTGCTTTGTTGTGCTTCAGGATATTGATTGTAGCTTTGATTTCTTCTATATTTAGAGCTTGAGTAGATATTGGCAGTCCCTCAGTTGGGTAGATATTTGCATCGTATCTGTTTCTTATGTCTGCTTCATTATTTGTATTTTCTTCGTTGCTCAGTTCTTGGAAATGTTCTCTCCATCTCTTTTATTGGTCCTCTAAGTTTGTGAGGAGTTAATAAAATAAAATTATGTTACAAAATTCAAAACTCAGTTTTTATTTTTCTTATGTATAGCACAGGTACTCAAATATTATCGAAATTTTATATGTCTTTGTATGAAAAATGGCAATAGTTTGATATGCAAGTTATGTATGAAAAAGTTGTAGGGGTGATGTGACGCATCAACACAATACAAAACAAAAAATTATCCATTTTTTTCCAGGTAATCATCGTTTTTTTACAAAATTTTCACTTTTTAAAAGCATAATTTAAAGTTTGTGTAGCTGTTATTCGAATCTGATACATTATAATAAATAGTACGCCTAATTAACGGTATGTCTGATACTTCAACACATACCGTTAATTAGTTGTATTGATTATTGTTTGAAAATAATTTTTCTAATCCGATTTTCTTTAACCCTCTGTAGCTAGGCTCAAATTAAAGATAGACCCCTCGTCTAGAACAATTTTTTTTCGAAAGTACTCCAATGAATAATCTTTTAAAATATTTTTGCGCTAAACAGGACCATCCTGTAATTTGAGAATGACTGAGTTATAAAAGACAATTAGTACTAGAAAATCATTAGTATACAAAAATATTTTAAATTTCGATAGACTATCAGTTAATATGAGGCAGGAGGACTTTAATAAAAATTATTATTTTCTATTTCTTATTTCTTCTTACTTTGAAAAAATTCATTAGGTACATCAATTTTTATTTCGAATGCAGATTAAATCTATAATCTTACAAGTGCATTAATTTTTGATAAAATTTTCTATTTGAATATTATAGGGTCCTGCCAATCACATTGACTTATAACAACAAATTTTATTTAATTTAATAGAAGCGGGTATGTAAAACAATGAATTAATGCTCTTCAATATTATACCAACGGCTAGTACTCAAGTCAACGTTAATAATTTTATTCAACATATTTATTATTAAGAGAATTTTCAAACTTTAAATCTTTAAAGTTTTACTAAATATTTATTTTAATTATTCTTCTCTCTCTCTAATTAATCAATTTTTATTAAATAACAGAAAAAACAATAAACTTCATGGTAAGCATTTAAAATTCTAAACACAAAATTTCACGGTTCCATAAACTTTATTCGTCCCTTTAAAATTCCTCTATTTTTTTTTTTTTTCTCTCTCAAAAGTTTTCTATATTTGATAGGAAATTCATCCCTATCTCTGTAAATTGTTTTTATTGAGAGGTTAAGGTAAAATAAAATTTCGTAGTCCTAAGATCAATTTATCTTTAACAACCATAAAATCGGCGTAATGCTTATTCAATAAACAACGAAAATAATAATAAAATAAAAAAAAATAAAAAAAAAAATAACATAGTAAGAAAATAAATTTTGTTTTTATTCTTTCTAAATATAAAGAAATCATAGAAAACACGATATAATACTGACTCACATACAAATAAAAATACCTAAATAAAGATATTCTTAGATATATTTTTTATGTTATTTTATTGTTTTTGCTTTTCTGGTTCGAAAATAACAACTTTCTCTTTCTTTTTAAAGTTGTAAAACATCATCGAGTCAATGTTGCAATTTTATGAATTCCCTTTACGACCATAAAATCACTTTTTATTATATTTCGGTTCTAGATGGAATGAATGTTATATGTTTCCTGATCCCGCTATACAGTGTTATTTAGCCGTTTAAACTTTTAGTAACTCTTAACTTATATCAGAGCTGATGGTGTAAAAATAAGAAAAAAATTTGTTTTCTATCATCATTTGGGTTATATGAAAAATTTATCTAAATAATGAAAATGAAATAACTTCCAAAAATATTATATTTAAATTCGGAATCAGTTCGGAAAATTTGTAATCAAATTTAAAATGAGAAAATTGTTGATAAATTAAATTTTTAAGTTTTAAGATTATTTTAAGATCTGCCTACCTGTAAAATATACCCCACTTACAAGTTTTAAATAACTATTAAATTGTTTATTTTTTGTATATTACACATCAAAAATACTTATCGTCTATTCTTTCAGTATTTTTTCGACTCTGACAATAAACTTAATTTTAATTTGATCAAGTTAGCATTTTTATTGAGAGCTTACGGATTTTTACATTTCTTTCTATATATTTCAAGATACTAAATGTCATTGGAATTCTTTTCTTTCTATCTATATATTTGTAGTCCAAGCTTAGGTCACAGAAATCTTTATACAATTGTGCGGCTGACTTTTTTAAAAAAAGGGAATTAGTTAGGGAACAAGAGAAAAAGAAGAAAAGGAAAGGTTCGGTGGGAAGTTGTAAATTATTTATTTATTTATTTATGCTTAATTGAAACATATTACAAACTAGCTTTGTAACCCGTCATAAATGACGGAATCAAAATAAATCCTAGTTTCTTTTTTTTTTTCATTAGAGTCTTTATTCCGAAATTACAGTACTTATGTTTATATCACTTTTTATTTATTTTTATTTATGTTTATATTGGCCTAACACTAATCTTTTTTTTTTATATAACAGAAAAGGAAGTACCATACCAATAAATTTGTATAAAATGTTTGTATTTTTGTATGGTATACTCGTACTCACTTCCATTTAGTTATAATTCGTTAGTTGGGTTCCATTTAGTATAAATTATACCGTATTAGCGTTATTGAGTCCTCCGGGAGAACAAATTTAAAAATGGGATCTTATTTCCATATAAATTTTGTCTTTTGTATACTGTATAGAGATCTTATTTTGCTATATGAATAAACTGTAATTATGATATAGTGTTATTTTTAAAAAAATATTAAAAATTTTGTATCTAAATTGGTAAAAATTACAAAAAATACAAAAACATTTTTATCAATAATTTTCAATTTAAAAAAAAACAATGTTTTATTATCCGACGTATAAGTAGAGTTAATTATCCTACTCTACTTCTATCAAGTTCTATTGATTGAACAGTGAACCTGAACAGTGAAGTGAACAATGAACACTTAACACTGAAAATAAAATAATATTTTTGGAATGGAGCATACAGAACATACAGAATACAGATACAGCAAATAATAAAAAAAAACAAAAATAATTTTTTTTGAGTGAAGTGAGTTACGCACACAATAATGACAAAAATAAAAGGTAGAAGCAATAAAGTAGTGTAATGTATAATATTATACAATACAAATATGCTGATACACATGTGTATTATTATGTATAATTTTGAGTAATAAGAATAACCTTTGAGTGAATTATGTTTTTTTTTGTGTTAAATGCTGTTTGCCTTTTGGTTATTATACCATATTAAACTATTGATTAAACTTCTATTAGTCCTTATTATTATAAATCAAAAAAATTGTTTGTTTTATTTATATTATTATTATTATTTTTTATTTTTCCTTATTATTTGCGAAGAAGACTAACATTAAATTAAAAAAATATAGTTCATGCAATCAATTTTTTCTGCAAAGGTTCAGCTTGGTAGACAGGGGTTAAAAAAAGCATCAAAGCAATTTGTATATATATGCATTTGTATACATATGAAATTTGTATATGTGTTGAAGCGTTCCGTCGAACTTACAAACATCCAGATAAATGCAGAATAATATATATATAATAGAGATCCCTATTTATAAATTATAATTCAAGTGAAAGCCATATTTAACATTTTTAATGGAACAGGAATTTAAATATACTGATATTTTTCACTATCAATGAATAGGTATAAAAAAAAAAACAATAATAATTTTGTTTACAACTTACTACGATACACATTACATTGTCTATACCTAAGTTAAGTACCTTCCACGTAACATTTTATTGATATAAAAACAAAATTAGTGCTATACGAATCCTATATGACTCTCGATAATCACTAAAGGTGTTATAATGATGTTTTTATGGGAATAATGTGATTAATATTGCTAGAAGGATGTTCTTATAGCAATTGCGGGAGTTGTTATAATGGGATTTTCAGCAAGTGCTACAGCAATTTTGTTATAAGTCTAAGAGTGCGTAATAAAATAAATATAAACTCCATAAAGTTATTATTTTAAAATAGAAAATAATATCTATCTCATTCTCGCATAACTTAAATTATTTCAAAAGACTTTCATTTCAAAATAAAAACATATACACTAATACACTAATACATATTATGTATACTCCGGTACCTTATAGGATTCTCCATTTTAGTGCTATAACGTATTTATAACGTTTCGCAACAATTGAGGAGCACTAAAACGGGGGCTACGTGGGTTGCCTACATTTAATGATGAAAATAAAACTAATATGCTACCTACCTATACTATGCACTCTCTTGTATAAATAGGATGATGTACTGGTGTAGGTGTGGTCATGGTGTGGTGATTTATTTTCTCTCATTTTTGGTGAATAAATTGAATAATTTTGAGGTGAAAATGTTGACAACTAACTTTATTATATTATATGATATTACAATATCTTAGAATACTCAATTTAAAAAAACAAAAAAAAATAAAATTTAGAAAAAATAATTAAAGTTAAAAATCAATAATAATGTTTACCTATATTAACACCCATAAACATTAACTGCTTTATATTTCCCACAGTTAATCCGGTGAAATACTAAGTTAAAGAAATTTTTTGATCGCAAACAAACCTGTTCATAAATATGGGTGTCGATCAACTGCTTAATCAATTCAATTCAATCTCATCAATCTAACACTTTCCACATTTAAAATTTGAATTAAAAATACAATATCAGAAACAGCTCTTCGGGACTTCAACGTATTTAATTGTAATAGTTTTAGTCGGTCTGTATAAAGAAGGATAACAAGAGTGTCGAAACCAGGGAAAACTATGTAGAGCTAACCAAAGAAAGTTTTACTGGAATACTTTAAGCCCATCGGTATGATTACAATAAAATAGCGACCAATCTTTACTTGCATATTCCAAATTTGGATGAACAAAGCAGGTATATAAAGCTTTAATGATATATGAACCATTAAACTCTTTGGATAATTTTTTTATTAAACATATTTTTTTATTAATAGCTTATTATTATTAATATATTAATTAGCTTTGTTGCTGATAACATTATAATGGTGTTTAAATGCACGTTTTTAACCGTAAGACAGTAAAGGGCGTCCCTTTTTTATTATCCTTCGCTTCAAAAGTGTATAGTCTTACGTACTAAGTTACGTACTAAGTATAATAGAAGAAAACCGAGTAAACCTAATCTCGGAGCACTTTTAGATATAGATTAAAAGCTTATTTTGTTTGCACCAATCCAGAAATGAGTTCAGGTCTTCAGGTCTTCTGTAGAAAATTATATCCATAAGGAAGTAGAAATTATATCCATATGTTATTTATGCTCCCTGTGAATTGTTCGTACGCCTATGATAAATCATCACGGTATAGGTTGGTAGGTATAGGTAGGTAAGTGTACAATGATTTATGACGATACTTATATTGGTTATGTACACTTACCAACCTGAATGATTTTATACTGTTATTAAACAAACTGTTATACTGTTGTAATAGTAATAAAGTGTAATTTTCCGACAATTTCCTCTCAGATCGCTGCCAGATACAGTAGAACTACACATTATAACAATTATTCGATTTTAAGTGTTGAATCGACTTCATATTTTATGTCAGATTCATCTACCTAATATTTTTATCATATCCAATAGTTTTTATCTTAATTTGCAAATATATTGCGAAAATTTTTTATCTCTTAATTTTCTCAAATTTTCAAATATTGAGCTATGTTTGAAACTAAATAATGGACAACTTCTACCTTATATTATTCTTCTGGTCATACAGATTGAAAGCTTGTTACATTTTTCATTCTGGTATTCATAAAATTCACCTACGGCGATTAATTCGAATATTGAAATAGTACAACGATTTCAATCGAAATTATTAAAACTAATAAAAGGACCACAAGAGTTCGTGAATAACGATATTTTAAATCGAAACCAGCAGATAATTTAGGGGATTCTGAGAGAGATGTTGTATTAGCGTAGGACCTAGTGACCATATCATAAGTTAAGCTGTTCAAAAATATATATCTTCTAGCTTTTCAAAAATATATATCTTTAGTGGCGCATCTTATCCTTTAAGGACGAAAAGGATATATGAAAGTATCCTTGTTTTTTTTATGTTTTTGTATAAAAAACGTTATATCTATTGATCAATTAGATATATATATATATATATCAAGTTATATATTCTAGAAAGATAATGGCCTGAAGCATATTTTAATATTTATTTGATGATGATTGGTACTGCCGTTATGGAGATATTGTAGTTCAAAGTAGAAAGTTTTGGAAAAAAAATCAATCTTTATTTTCTTTCTTGAAAAACCGAATACCTCAAGATTTTACCATAAAAGCTCGCCAATAAATATTTTTGGAAAGCTAGCAATTTCAGCTATCCTTGCGATATGGTCATCAGGTCCTACGCCGATACAACATCTCTCTCAGAAGAGCCATAATTTACAAATACCGTACAGGATTAGTTTTTCACAAATATCTTAGCGAAAAGGTTGAATCATTATGAATGCCTTATCATTGGGTTTTCTCATCCACTATCCATTATATGTTTCCAGCATATAAAAACAGACATACTAACCAACCACTGAATGTCTCTAGATAGATTGTAGATACAGTTTAATAGGTAGAAAATAAATATAAAAACCAAAAACAAAAAAGGTTATGGAAATTTAGTGATTGTTAGAATATTGCCTAACACAGAGCCTAACATTGCCTTATTTGTTCTCCAAACATTAGAATTATTGTTCTTTACTTATAATTATATCTATCAAAAACTGCCGTAGCGAACGATATTTCACGTTCATATGGTGAGGTATTGGTTAAAGTTTTCAACTAGCAATAATCGCACCTCGGTAAACTCTCATTGGTTATGATATCGCCTCTGCGTAAAGCAGAGCATTTTATACCATATTCTCTTAGTTTTTCTTGTCAAACTATTTCTAACGTTATATATTACCAACTACTATATCCCTAGCGCTCAATATCTCGGAACACAAATTTAAGTACTATCAGACTGATCTACTTTTACTTCATTTATGATCAAACTGATTTTTTGAACTTTCATTTGTTTCATGAATAAATGTTCTTTTTTTTGCTCTCGGAGGTGGCCCTAATATGTCAGGCATGTTGGCGTCTAGTCCTTTATGCCCTCCTCCAACCTCAACTTAATCAACCCTTTTCATAAAGGCCAATAGGTTTGAGGGTTCTATCCGTGCAGAAGCTTTCTAAAGGTATGTACTGCGTTTCCAAGAATCTGAGCCTCAACCTTGAAAGAGCTAGTCACTCTCCTACAACATGTATGAAGGTTTCTCCTTTTCCAGACATTGTCTACAGGTTTGATCGTCTGCTAGTGTTAGGTTATTGATAGTTTAATATTACAAATAGATATACCAACTACCGGTTTCGAGTCATAAATGTTTCCCTTCGATGATCTGGCTAGTTCGTCAGTCTTTTGCCTTACCAGTCAAGCCAATATGACCCGGATCCAGATCAGTTTTAGCTTGTTTCGGAGTCCTATGAGGTTTAGGGCTTCCGAAAATTCTCCCATCAACCTAAATTGGATGAGGTTACTTTCAAGAGCTTTTAACGCAGCCTCACTAAGATTCTAATGACTTTGTTTTCATGATGCAGATTTTGATCTGATCTTACTCGAATTAGAATACAAGAGTAATGATTTGTCGGACAGGATTTTGCTTCGTCAACCATTAAAAATTTCTGTGTTAAAAATTATACTGCTGAGTTGGCTACCTTGATAATGTCCATTGCAGACTAAATTTTCTCTCGACTTATCCTTATAACAAACACCTTATTAAAACAATACAAAGACGAAGGATTAGTTTTTGACAAAATATCATAGAGCCAGCCAGAACAATAATGAAACAATAAAAACAAAAGTTAAAACACAAAGCAAAAAAATAGACATAAAAAAAAACTTTTTTTTTTCAAACTTTTCAGCACGCTTCGACATTTACTACCATCTGCCAACATTTCTTTACTGAATTATTAATTATCTTTATAGCCGTATATTCTCCATTCCTTAAATAGTCCTTTTCTTTCCGGTTATTCATTTTTGCGTTTTTTTTTTTTCTTGATTTTATTTGATAGGAACCTGGTCCCCCTCCTAGTTTGATTTTCTCATCCAAAGGAAAAATAAGAAGTTCTTAAGTAGAACTTAAGAAAACAATGAAGCAAAAGTGACTTTAATAAGAATGTAGAAATGGTTACGCGTATATACAAGATAAAAATATGAACTAAGAAGATTTAAGGATATTATTTGTGTGTGTGTTATAATAGAGGGGGACGATGGTAGAGTTCAGAAAACATTAAAAATCCAAAACGAATGAAACACTAAATTTGTGTAGGCCTTCAAGATTTTGTTTTTTTTTCTTTTATTTTATTTTTGTTGTTGTTTTATTATTACTGTTTTTGTTACTTATAGATTATGAGAAGATTTTATTGATTGGTTATAAAACAAAAATTTCATAATTGATTGCTTATCAATTTTTTTTTAATGTTTTTTTTTATGATTTTTCTTTTCTATTACAAGGATAATAGAACATATTGGGGTTGATCGAATGTCATACATATCTGAGACGTGTTTTTTAACGTGAATTTGTTTTTTTTTTTTTGTTTTGCTTTTGATTGTTTTAGAAAATATTAAAAGTGATGAGGGATACTCTCATACTCTGTTACATTAGACTTTCAAATTATTTTGGACTGAATCGAAAAGTTTTTCTTTTTTGAAAACAGTAAAAAAAAACATTATTGTTTTACTGATTGTGTTTTGAAAAATTTTGTTATTGTGTTAAGAAAGTCCGAAAGAGTGGTATAAAAAAATCAATTTTATTTCTAAATACATTTAGAGCATGCATAACGGTAGAGTAACGCTTTAGACTAGATATTTGTTATTGCCATTTTTTTTTTTGACAACATTCTAAAGTAGTCTGTTATTTTTCTGCCACGCTGTTAGATATATTTTTCTTTACTTTTCTTCACAACGACAATTCAATTTGGATTAAAAAAAATGTTTCTTCAATTTTCATTAATAGTTCCAGTATTCACTGAACTGATTGTTTTTGACATTATTAGTGGATACATAGATTTGGATTTTGATATTTCATCACTATGTACCACTATGTACTGTACCATGACTTAATTTAGACTATACGTTCTACCTTTCGTACCACATGCCATATTAATTAGCAGAATATCATTTAAAATGTCCCAATCTATTGTAAAAAAGTTTATCCACTTTTATCATCACAATAGAAAATTTTGGGTAGGTAATTACTATCTATAAAATATTTGATTTTATATTACCACTAAATAAAATCAGAGATGAGAAATAATTATGCCAGTGTGTATACTGAAACGTATTTAAAATACAACAAACTAGTTATGGTTTTTGTTTCTAACAGACTAGGAAATTGTTAATAATATTCTGATAATTAATCTGAAGGTACAGAAGGGAGCCAGAACATACATGCTACATTAAGCCATAGTATATTATATACTATACGGATAATATATCAAAATAAAAATAAGGAATCTATTCACTACGACCTGCTGCAAATCCATGTACCTAAAACGCTAGACCAAACTAATAAATAACAAAATGAGATAACATCGACTAGTTCTTCAACAAATAATTTGAGATTTCGAAAAGTAACATATTTTTCGGAAGTATCTAATGAACAAAAGAGATATCTGCAGTTACTCGACGATTAGACAATGATTGTAAGTTAAAGACGTTCGGAATAAAGTGTAAGTCGCAATTCCTTCATTATCCGAAAAATTACTTTACTTTCTTTTACATTAAAATTTTATTAGAAATTTCGTTATTTAACTGAACAAGGCTGCATCTAGTAATTAATAACCTCAAACACAAAATACCGGGACACAGCATGATTCTACAGAAAATTAAACTAGGAATCGAAGTCCATACAATGTCGGACTATGTGATAAAAGCAACCCACGTAACATTTTATTGTTATAAAAACAAAATTAGTGCTACAAGACTTCTATATGACTCCCGATAAGCACTAAAGGTGTTATAATGATGTTTTTATGGGAATAATGTGATTAATATTGCTATAAGAATGTTCTTATAGAAATTGCGGGAGTTGTTATAATGGGATTTACCGCAAATGATACAGTAATGTTTTTATAAATCTAAAAGAGCGTAACCCTATATCAAGAGTTAAAGTGTTGCTATAAGAATAGAATTGCTAGAACAGCAGTAGTGGTGTTATTATTTTACTGTATTCCTATAATGTTACTAATAAACTTACTGTAGCTTTTAGATAAATATTTTGCGACGGCCATTATTTTCTACAAACATGGTAAATTTTTTTTAAATAAACAAAAACTGAAAAGTTTCATGTTACATTCTTTTCGCAAAAATATCATTTTTACCTAAAAGAATAATTATTTAAATATCAAATTTGATGTTATGCATTAATTAACATACATTATTAAATATTCTAAAAATGCCATTTAAAAATATATTTTCTCTTATTTAATTAAAAATTGGTTATTTTTGAAGGGAAATGTATTTTTTCGAAGTATTATTATAAATATCAATGAAATTTCATTCCAGCCAAATTTTGCAATTTGGTCAGTATAATTATAAATATTAATACAATTAGTTTTGATCGAAAAATATTATTTATTAATAAGACATTTTTTATATTATTAACTAATATCTATCTCCTTCCCTTTCCCAGGAAATAAATATAAACTCAATAAAATTATTATTTGCAAATAAAAAATAATACCTTTCTCACTTTCGCATAACATAAATTATTTCAAATGAATATAATTTCAAAATAAAAACATATACACTTATACATGTATACTAATCCTATAACAATATTATAGCACTTGCTCCGGTGCCTTATAGGATTCTCCATTTTAGTCCTACAACGTATTTATAACCTTTCGCAGCAATTGCGAAGCACTCAAATTAACACTAATACTGCTACAAGAGTGTTTATAATAGCGTTATAAGAGTGCGCAAGAGTCTTATAGCAATAAAATTGTTACGTGGGAATTGATTACGTATAAAATAAATACATAAAAAACAAGAAGTCGAGTATTTAATAAAAGCTTTACATCCAGAAGTTCAAGCATGGTATACTGATGGCCCAAAAAGCGATGAAAAAACCGGTTTCAACATATTTCGATCGAGATTCAAGTTTAGCGCGGCACTTGGCACATATCCCTTTGAATTTCAACCTGAAACTTATCCCATCATGGTATCGCCATTCAAATGCAGTAAAAGAGGCCACAAATGTGGCAACATAATACTTAATTCCTGGTAGCCAAGCTGCTTTCAAAGCTCTGGGTTCCCCCATTTTAATGTCAAAGTTTCTCCATCGCTGTTAAAAAAGCTTAATAAAGTTAGCGGAAGGAAGCAAAGTTACTCTTATGAGTATTCCTGGCCATGAAGGTCCAAGGTAATGAAGAAGCTTAAATCCTTAAAAAAACGGCCGCGAAGTGATAATTCTTAGGGCCAGAACCAAGCATTGCTTGTGCAAACGTCAGCCTAGAAAGAATTGTTTTCAAGTGGCAAACTACAGAAACCCAAACCCAGAAGTATATGGAATATTTGCCAAGGGCTTAAGCAATCTAAAGCCTTTTGCCAACTTCACCGATTAAATCAGGTAATTAAGGAGACTAGATCCAATTGTCACAACACTAATATGGTTTATCACAGGTAAGTTCATTTAACAAAAGTTAGTTCAAGATTAGTAGATCGAACACAAACAGGTGCAGATACTGCTTTGAAGATGAGGAATCCTGATTCTGAAATTGACATCAAAACAATAGTGTTCATCAAGACTTGCAATCCTTAAGATAACAAATCGTGCATTTCCACATGCGATCCCCTCTAGTATATATTTATACATATTTATTGTTGTTACACAATATGCAAGTACACTAAACAACCACCAACCATTTCGTTGAATAACCGAAAATCCCACTTATTTATTAAGTTTAAATTTCTTTTAATTAAATATTAAATTCTCAGTAAAGCCTGATGTTGGCATTTGCAACTTGAATACGTATATTTCGTCGGCTTTGTGCTTATTTCGGACAAGCGCCAACGACCAGAATTTTGGGAAAACGAGTTTAAAGTTTAAAGTTTAATTACTCAAAAACTGCTCTATAGATTTTAATAAAATTTTCGGTATTAAATGAAAGTATAGTTTTTTATTAATTTTGAAAATTTTAAGGATTGAAGTTAAGTTTGATGTAAGTTATGAAGCTTTTTATAAGAGCATGATTTTTCACCATTGGCTAAATCCCATGACTTAGAAATTTTTATTTATGCGTTCATGGAGTTGTCCGAATGCATTTGGAATTGTCCGAAACAAGAAATAAATTAAGATCAATAATTTTTAATGTTTAATTAGAAAATAATATACATTTATTTAATAAATTAAATTTATTTCACTTTTTTAACCTTAAGTACAAAAGATTAATATTATTTTGATTTGGCAGTTTTTAGTTTATTCTACATTTAAGAAATTTAGAAATTCATTGATTCGGATAGATTTAGCCGAACTCATGCGCACTCATAAATTTTGTATGAAAATGTGAATTCTGTCATTTTTCATACAAAATTTATGCATGCGCATGAGTTCGGCTAAATCTATCCGAACCAGTAAATTCACCTTTATTTAAAAAATAAATTTATTTCAGTTTTTTAAACCTGAACATAAATATTATTTTGATTTGACAGCTTTTTGTTTTACATATTTAAAATAAAACATGGTTTTTTCATCGTCACTTAGACTCCAAAACGAATCAAAAATTTTTTGTCTATCGTTTTCACCAAAAATCTTTGAACACATAAAGAAGCAGGTGTGTTTACAGCCAGGTTTCATTTGTTTTTCCTCCCATGACTTACCCTTTTCATTAACATAGGGCTGTCCAGATTCTCTGAGCTTCTTTTTGATATTTCGCTGCCATAATTTTGGTTGTCTACGTTTCCTTTTTTTTGGGTGTCGAATTTGTAGTAAGACTGGATGGTAAACTTCTTAAACTTGAATTTTCTCTCTCGGAAAAATCTAGTAAGACAATTCAATTAAATTTTTTATAATTAAATATTTAAAATATTTTTACCACTGATATCACTGAATTTAGTGGAAAGTCTATTTTCATTCGCTTCAGTTTGGGGAGAAAAATTTGGATCGTTAATTAGATCATCATCTGTAATAAATAAAAGGAGGCCACATTCAAAAGATATTATCTTTCACCCAATAAATTTATTAATAATTATGAAAAATGTTCTTATTTGTTATTATTTACATAGTTTATTAAAAGTTATACATATACAACTTCCGTCATTTATGACGGGTAACGGAGCTAGTGAATTAATAATAGATTATCATACTAAATAAAAACAAAATAAAATTTTACCTGAAAAGTCAATTATGGAGTTTTCTGAGGCAATTCCTTCCTGTAATGACTTCCCTCTTCCTTTTGCAGCTGAAACGAGATATTCACTTTCAGAACTACTTCCAAAAATCGATTCCATCATACTAAAATGCATAATAAATAAAATAAATATCATTTAATAATTTATATAAGAACAAAAACACTTACTTAGTTAATTCTAACGACAAATCTGGTGGTGGTGATTCCATTGTTCAACACAACCTCACGCTTCGATGCTTGGCGAAAGAATGACTAATGTAAAAAATATTGTCTTCTCTTTTATAGTTTTTTATAAACTCTCACTCTCGTTAAATGGAGATGTACGAAATTAAAGTACAATAAAATATTTCCTTTTCGGACAACTCCACGCTAACAATTAACTGATATGTAAAAGTATATGCATTTGTCCAAAATAAGCACTGATATGATTTTTTATTTGTTCGGATATATTAAATAGGTTTAACACAATATAGTCATTTAATAAATGGATTAAGCCGAAATAAGTAACAAAACAATATATATATATGTTAGGACATTTCCATTGGAAATGTAGTTGTCCGACTTAAGTTTTCTCAACCAATTTTTAGAAAACTATATGGTGGCAGGCGGACAAATCCGAAAGACATGGAATTATCCGAAATAAGCAATAATAAGATTTAAAAAATGTGGATTTGTACGAAAACGGACATAACATATCTCAAAACTTATTGGAGATAGGACAAATCCGATAAGAAATTCTGAAAGATCACCCTCATAAACACTAGAAAACATATTTAGAACAAAAAATGTAAAAATGGCGTTTGTCCGAAACAAGCACTAAGCCGACGATTTTTAAAAATGAAAAAAAATATTGTTTTTGAATAGCTTTGCAAAAATGTTTATTAAATTATTTGAAAAATTTTTTAGTCTAATGAATGCATAGATGAATATTTTAGAATTGAAATTTTTTTCTAACATTCAAAAAATTTCTGCAATACCTAAACATTTAAAAGTCTATATACCTATATGCACTTTTATGTTTAGCCTTCAAGGTATATATTTTATACAATTATATATTCATTATATTTCAGATATGATATATACCCATACTTAGATACATGAAGTATTTAGAAATTAATATTTCACATTTTGATCTAGATTTGAAACAATAATACAAGTATCTATCAGTTAAATTATTTTGATTTGTATTAGGAGTAAAAATAAAAATTATATAAAAAGTTATTATCAACAACAATGACAATTGATGGACAACAGACTATATAGAGGTATTTTCTAAATAATTATTATGCAATTTAATTATTTTCAATTAAGATGAAATTAATTTATATTACCAATGAATGTATGTGACATAGAGAAGGAATTATGAATTGTGGTAGTAAAAATAAATTAAAATTTAATTAAACGAATTGAATTAATTTAAATAATAAACATTATAATTTATTAGATTTTTAGAATTTTGTCTTTTGAAAAATATATTATTATTAGAATATTTTGTAAAAACACGGTCATAGCATTGTGTTTGGGCGAGCTTTGCTTTGGTTTTATTTTTTGAATAAAATTAGTTGATTAACTTATGTGTTAACTACTTACGGGGAATTCTATTTAGTTGTTATCACAGTTGTTATCTCAAACAAAAATATAGGCTTCTATACAATTAACCATAAAATACATCAAAATATTGATGCAGAAAGCAAAGGTTATAACTGCAGAAAGCAAAGGTATAACTGGTGGAAGATTGGATTTGTCTTTTAAAATTTTTGAGGATTTGAGGACTTAATTTTAAATTTTCTGTTAGATAAGCACAGTTTTCCAGAAATTCATGAGCATTTATTTTTCATGAGGTAGAAATGATTTTATATTGAAGATTAAGCCCTCGCATGCCATTCCTTGTCAAAGACTTCGACTATGTCTATGAAAACGGCTGAACAGTATATTGTTTTTCTTCAAATGCTTTCCTTATGTAGTAAATGAAGCGAAAAAAGGATGTGGCAGAGATTTATGGACAGCTTTGGAAAAGTTGTAAGAACTTTGATCCCACGAATGATCACGAAAGCGATTTTGATGAGATAATAGAAAACGATATTGAAACAATCTAATAATTTTTTTATGTATAGTTTATAAGATTTAAGACTTGAAAAGTATAACAATTATTTTGATAGAATAAGAATAGGCTTAACTTAACACAGAAATTTTTATATTTTATTTCACCAAAAAAAAAAAATTTACCGGTGAGAAATTTATACTTGTTCAAAATACTCAAAGTTTTCTTTGGAAGACGTTACTTAGGTTACTTAGATTTAAGGTGGACAGTTTTTACAATTTAAGAATTAACACTAAAAATATTTAATGTAAATATCGATATACCTACCCACGTCACAATTTTATTGCTATAAGACTCTTGCGCACTCTTATAACACTATTATAAACACTCTTATAGCAGTATTAGTGTTAATTTGAGTGCTCCGCAATTGCTCCGAAAGGTTATAAATACGTTATAGCACTAAAATGGAGAATCCTATAAGGCACCGGAGCAAATGCTGTAATATTGTTATAGGATTAGTGTACATGGATTAGTGCATATGTTTTTATTTTGAAATGATATTCATTTGAAATAATTTATGTTATGCGAGAGTGAGAAACGTATTATTTTTATTTTCAAATAATAATTTTATGGAGTTTATATTTATTTCCTGAGAAAGGAAGATAGATATTAGTTAATAATATAAAAAATGTCTTACTAATAAATAATATTTTTCGGTTAACAATAATTGCATTAATATTTATAATTATTGTGACTAAAATGCAAAATTTGGCTGGGAATGAAATTCAACATCATTGACATTTATTATAAAAATAATTCGAAAAAAAACAATGCCCTCCAAAAATAACCAATTTTTAAATAAATCAAAAAAATATATATTTTTAAATTGCATCTTTAAAATATTTAATATTGTATTTTAATTAATGCATAACATCAAATTTGATATTTAAATAATTATTCTTTTGAGTAAAAATGATATTTTTGCGAAAAAAATGCAAAATAAAACTTTTCAGTTTTTGCTTATTTAAAAAAAATTTACATCGTTTGTAGAAAATAATGGCCGTCACAAAATATTTATCTAAAAGCTACAGTAAGTTTATTAGTAACATTATAGGAATACAGTAAAATAATAACACCACTACTGCTATTCCAGCAATTGTATTCTTATAACAACACTTTAACTCTTAATATAGGATTACGCACTTTCAGATTTATAAAAACATTGCTGTGTCACTTGCGGAAAATCCCATTATAACAACTCCCGTAATTGCTGTAAGAACATTCTTATAGCAATATTAATCACATTATTCCTATAAAAACATTATTATAACACCTTTAGTGCTTATCGGGAGTCATATAGAAGTCTTGTAGCACTAATTTTGTTTTTATAACATTAAAATGTTACGTGGGTATGTATGTATGTATATTTTAATTTTTCTTTTAGATACGAAATAAAAGATTTTGTTTTTCTCTCATTAAATTTAATTTGAAAATTAGTTAAGAATTTGCTAAACATTTGAAATTACAAAATGTCTCATAAGCTCTTTATAATAATTGAATTTTGAATTGTGTTACTAGTCTTTTTTAAAAAAATGAATTTATGAATTGTAATGATAAAATAATGAATAAAATAAATAAATAAAATAAAATGGCTATATTTAAAAAAATTAATTTAATAATATGTATAATGTTATTTTTTTGCTAGTTCTTACAAATTTATGTTTCTAGTTATTTTATTTTGAGAACATTTTTTGTAAAGTGAATAAAAGAGGTCCTGCTTGTTTTAATATTACTTGATATACACTAAATTTAACAATAAAATACTATTTAGTGTCCAATAGGGGATAAGTTAAACATTTTGTTGCAAAAATTAATATTATTCATATTAATTCCTTTTGTCTATCTAAAATCACACCAATATCTTTCTTATTTCTAACTTACTTGTAAAATTAAAATCAGAATTAGGTACAATTTTTGCTATTTTGGATTGCATTTAAAATTTTGTCTTTGGGTTAACTTAAAACACAATTTGTAAAGAAAACATTTCAAAACATTTTACAAACAAGAGAGAAATCACAAAAAAAAATATAAATAAGAGAACAGACGAATTTTATTTGAATAGTCCTTATCCTAAAAAAAAAAACAAAAACAAAAAAATAATCACACACATTAAATTACCAAAAGCAAAAAGTTTATAAATTCAAGAAAAATCAAATATAAAAGGAACTAAAGAGGTTCTTCTATTTACAAATATTTAGGTTTTAGGTGATTTTTCTATTGATTTCTACGCATAATAATTGATTTCCAACATTCAATTGATTTGTTCAATTCTACTATGTTCTATTATTCTATTCTATATAATAATCAATAAACAAATAATTTACCTTATCTTAGTCTGAGATACAATATAGAAATAATAAATTGATTCATATCCTTATTTCAAGTTTAATTCAATACAAAGTAAAAAAACAAACAATAACAACAACAACAATAACTCTTACACAATATTAAGAATAAACACATCAATAAACAATACAAATATCAATACAAACAAGAAAAATAATAAAAAAAAAAATAAAAAATTTCTATAAAAGATTGAACCCATTTGATTTATTCACATTTCTACACTGTAAGACAGTACTTGGCAATCCACTACGTAATCTGGTACAAGTGCAAAACAAAGTTTTTGAAGTAAGCTATCAGAGACCAACGGGTTCCTAATAAATATAATAATAAGCTTAGCGGAATAACAACGCGTCGTAATAATAAAAAGATTATTTGAATACCATTGATGCAGTGCTTTGGATTTTTATAAACGATGTACTTTCGGTATTTGCCCTAAACGCCTTAGGCAACATTGTGTTGCACTATATTTTGCACTATTTTTTATTTTTTTTTGTTTGAATTTTTATTGTTACTATTTAAATTTTTGATATTACCTAGACATTTTTATTTTTATGTTGGCTTTGATTTTTTTCTTGAATAAATTAATAAATACTGAATTGCATTCAACACAAGAGCTTTGATAGCTCCTCTGAGATTATAAATAAATAAATAAAATAAATATATCAATGGAATACTTTCAATTTTTCAGATCTGACAATTCACAATGATCGTACCCGATATTAATTTTCTAGTTATGGAAATATTTTGTTAGTGACCTGAAAAATTTAATATTAAGTAATTGCGTTTTATTCTAGACTAATAACTTGTTTAAATTAAGCTCATGCCATGGATTTTCCACTTAATCATTTCTAAAACCAATTAAGAGGATAATTTGTCAACATATTTCTTTCCCATTGTTCGATTTTGATGATTTTCACAGTGTTACCTATCCTAAAATACATAAAGCGGATATACAAAAAAATTTAGCCACCACTGGTATTGGTAAACAAATACCACAACGATTTGTCAGTAAAAAAAAATTATTAAATTTTATTGAAATTAAAAAAAATATGTATGGATGTATATGGATGGAAAAATATGTATATGGATTTATGCATTGTAAAACAAGTGAATTTGCAACCTACGTGTCAACTTCTGTATCTCATCAATGGAGCAAAAATACAAACATATGCTATTTCATACACTTTGACTCAAATCATATATAAAATTGCCCATCTGAACTTATGGCAGTCGCCTTTGGGGCCTCATTAAGAGAACTAACTTTCTTATTATGCAGGTATGTAAAAACAAATTCCTCAGCATCATCACTACTGCATTTCGATTTGATTTCGATACAGAGATCTGAAAACAAAAATCATTACTAAAGTCATTAGGAATTATGTTATCAAACACGAAAACAGATTAATTCATCATACAAATGTAAAAACGATCGAGCTCTTAAAATTATTAGATAATAAAAGAAGGCTGAAAAGGCTAAGACCCCACGATCTAGTTATAAAAATATTTTGCAGAAGAAATAATGAATCCTGTAAGTCCACAACAGGTTTTGCTTTTTAATGGCATTTTCAATCTATAATAATAATTTATTCAAATATCATGTAATAAAATTTATATTATAATACACAAGAGCACGATTTTGAAGGCCCACTTTTCGTCGTTTTTTTTTCATTTATTTATCGTATTTGGATTTGTTGCACTTTTAGTAGGAAAAAAAATTAATTAGTAAGATAATATTATTAATGGTTTAATATCACAAATTTTTGTGAGTTCGATTCTCTTTTAATTCAGATTTTTTTTTTATTAAACCAATATTTTTTTTATTATTATGTATTATAATAATAATTTTTATAGCATAATTTATGATTAATAACAAAAAACAAGATTTTTTTAATAAAAAAAAAGTAATTTTTAATTATTATTTCAACAAAATACGAACCCGTTTAGTTTAAAATAAATCTAAGCATACAAATTATGTATACTTGGAATGTATTCACAGTTGACAGTTTTGACACTATGATGTATCATGTAGATATTTGCATAATATTATATATGTTACACAAGGAAGGTCATGTGGGGAATATATTATATTATAATACACAAGATGAACGACGTGGTGAGTAAAAAAGCAAGATTAATTGAATAGTAAATTATTTACAACAAAAAAATATTAAAAATTGAGCAAGTTCTTGGTGCTGAATACTTAAAACATTTCAAATATTTACACCAAATAGTGACGGTTATTTCCAAGTTGAGCGCCATCTATACTCCAAAAGAAATTTCAATTACGGGAAATTTTTAAAAATGCTTCATAAAAATTCTGTCATTTTAAATAAACACACAAAGTTATAGAAAAAAGTACAAAAACAAAAACACAAACAAAAATTGAAAACAAAACAGGAAAAGAAAAATCCAATCAGATTATACTCTTCAAAAATTGTATAATAAATGTTAGTTCATTTGCTTCTTCTATATATGCAGTAAGACACGGTTATGGTCATTCGCTAAATTTAAGTAATATTTCTGACTATAACCGTTTTGTGACTATAGGCGTAGCAAGAAAAAATTGCATCTTTATAAACAAAATCAAATTCAATAAAATATCTTTCGAATATCAATTTTAAACTTTATTGTATTCATAAATATCAATTCTGTTATGTAATCACAAAATATACATATTTGTAATAAAGAACAGAAAAAAACTATATATATATCAGTGTTTTAATAAAATAATTCACTGTTTTTCACCTATTGCTATAACAGAATTTTGACTACAAACGTTTTTGACTATAAACGAATTAAAATATATCGATCTACTATTTTGAGAGTAATGAGATTTTATTGTGTTAAGTTATATATATTGAAATTAGTGTTAATTTCATCATAAAGTATTAGGTATTATACTTTAATTTCATTAAATATATATTCAATAATCAAGCGATTCAGAAAACAACTTCAATAACAATTATACCAAATCAAATATTTCTTTTTACATAAAATTGTGTTTGAAAGAACTACTTCTGTGCAATTGCACAGGGGATCCACTAGTTGTACTATAATAATCAAAATGTCAAATATGGCAAAAAAAAAAATATATATATATACATAAATCTTTTAATAATTATTTTATTTAATTTGTTTTTTTGAGTGGTGCAGAGATGCCTGGAACAAGATTATTCAAAATAGTTGCAAAGAATTTGCTTTGAAATAAGTGCATAATATTATAATATAAAATGATATATCTCTTATATGATATAGGTGTGTACCACCTGTTTCAGATATATCATTTTATATTATAATATTATGTATGTATGTGCTGGTAAGTAAACTTACCAGATGATAAAACTCATCAATATAATAAAAAAAAGTAAAAAAAAATTAGTGAGTTTTTTCGAGATAATCGATGTTTTTTACAAAATTTTCAGTTGGTAAAAACAAAATGGTAAGTTTGTACAGCTATTATTCAAAAACGGTAAGTCTGATACTCATCCAACACATACCGTTAATTAGATGTATTAATTGTAAAAAAAAATATGGAGCAGATATTGCTCTAGTTTCAATTCCTTCGGAGCTGTAGTGTATATTGTTTTGACATAATTTGTCTAATCCGATTTTTTTCAACCCTCTGTAGCCCATATTAAGTTTAAAAATAGACTACTCGTCTAGAACAATTTTTTTTCTAAAATACTCCAAATAATCACTTCCTAAAATATTTTTGCTCTAAATCGGTATAAATATTTTAATTATTTTATTTAATTTTTTTTTTCTACTATTTAGAAAATCAGTTTTGATTTGTTAAGTAGTGCAGAGAGACCTGGAACAAAATTATTCAAAATAGTTATAAAGAACAAGGTATATCTTACATTCAATATTAGTGTTGTTAAGTGAACTTATCACATGGGCAAGAAAATGCGTTAAACATTCAACTAAAGTAGAATATGTTATGTAAGAGAAGGCTGTAAACAAAAATAATTGTAAGATATTACTCTGCTCATAATGAGTTTAATAAGTTTGAGTATCGTAGTTAATTGTTGCAAAAAATGATTCTATTATACCTAGTTGCTTGCGATTTCTTTTAATCTATTATTATTATTAAAGTTACATATTAAAATTTCATTTTATTTAATCCTTTAATACTTTATTACTTGTCATTAAATTTACTATCTTCAAATATAGCAAATTGGGAAGTAGCCAGCAGCTCAAATATTGCAATATTACAGCGTTTCCAGTCAAAGCTATTAAGATTGGTAGGTAAGATGGGTCATACATCGTGATTTGCAGGTGGAATCCATTAAGAAGGAGATTAGAAGCATAAGCGGAAAATATCAGATGAGATTAGCTGCACATCGAAACAGACTGGCAAAAAGCTTGTTGGATGCAAGTGATGTAAGTCGCCTTAAGCGTCTTAACATCTTGCAGCTATCCAGTATACAATAGAAACAATCAAATGAGAGCCAAGAAATACATCAATGGAATATAATGTTGGGATCATGGATGGTTGACCACTGGGTTATCTCATCCGCTAGTCAATGCAATTTACCTGCATAAAAAATGTCATACAAAGTACTGAATGTCTCCTTCAGAGACAGATTGTAATGTTTCATTGGGAAATAAAAACAAAAAACAAAAATGTAGCAAATTATATTAGAAATTTTAAATATTATTATTTATTTCCAAGACAAAGATCACAATCTATTCAATTTCGCTAAACTTCTTTTCAAACTTGATGGTTTTCTATTTCTAAAATTAGTTAAATTTAATTTTGTATACTATTAAAATTGTTCAATAAATTTCATAAATTTGGCACAAATATTTCGATAGATAGCTAGCCCACACACATTATTTAATTTTCCATATCCTAAAATAATGTCCAATATTTAAAAAAAAAAAAAATGTTGTAGAGGACTGCCTCTAATATTTAAAATATTTCTGAATGTACTATATACATATTGTGTATTTAAGAATATAGTGTGATTAAGCAATGAATATGTTTTTCTTGCCCTAAAGATGAATTAAGTATACGTCAATCAAATCTAAAGAATGAAATTATGTTACTCCATTAAGCTTTAAAATAATATAATAGAAATTTTCAATATCACCATCATCGTCTACCATAACCCCAATTCATATACCTGTGTACCAGTGACGGGGCGTGGAATTTTCAACAGGGGAAGCACTATAAAAGGAAGCATCAGTTTGCTTTGGCTTTTCTTTTTCTATTTAAATTTTTGCTAATTTCGACAGTCAAAGTTTTTACTCACATCTACTTCTCAAAGTAGTTTTAATTATGTTAAGGCAGAAAAACGATCGCTCAACTGAAGCAGTTATTATGTTATTATAAATTTACAAAGTTGGG
This sequence comes from Argyra leucocephala, assembly GCA_963942445.1. Taxonomy (NCBI): domain Eukaryota; kingdom Metazoa; phylum Arthropoda; class Insecta; order Diptera; family Dolichopodidae; genus Argyra; species Argyra leucocephala. The sequence goes on along the minus strand of OZ012681.1, from coordinate 64,192,541 downwards.
AATATTTATTAAAAGAACTGTTTAATCCAGTTTGAATTAAAAATGTTAATATTTGCATATACTGTTTTTGTTATTTAAATTTTCATCTGAAAATATAACTTTAATTTAAGCTCTGACTTTAAGAAAGGAATGTAAAAAAGTGTGAATACGAATTTTCTATATTTATGTTGGAAAATACCACGTATACGAATTAAAAGATTTTACTGAAAAATGCTGATTACATCGTTTTATTGTTGTTGTTGTTATTAGTAGAGCAAGCACTGGTTTACCATCTTTAACAATTAATAATTTTTCCTCAAAACTTCTAACCGAAAATGATTTTTTCTTAAAATTTCAATAACACAATTACAATTATCTATTTTAATTATTTATAAATAATAAAAAAAAAACATTTTAAAATTTTACATTTGTTAAAAAATTGTTTCAAAACTGCATAAAAAAAAATTATGGCTGAAAATAAACAATGTAGCATTCAATAACAAAAAACTATAGAATTACTTAACACATATCAATACTACTCTCTAAAAAAAACCCAAAACTACATACATTATTTATATAAATATTAATTCTCATTTAAGTCAACAACCACAATAATGCATAAAATTAATTCATTCCCTGATACTTTTTTTATTTGTAAATTCATTTTGTGTCATGCGATATTTTGTTGTTGTTTCCCTAGATAATCTATTTTCTATCAGATATTTTCTAATTATATCAGGTAAATTTGGAATGAATATCAGCCACTCATTCAAATTCAATTTTTTTTCCTTCTAAGATTTTATTTTATTGTCGCTTCGTTTATTATTTTGTTGTTGTTGCTACGAAACTAAATAGAGACAGTGTGTTTGAGTGTATGTATATTTTAAATGCGAAGAGAACTGAGGAGAATGATATTTAAGTTGTCATTATATTTTTTTACAATGTATAATTATTATAGCATATTGGTAAGAGAATAATGATTTTTAATAGGCATTATTTTCAAATATTATAAATTTGTGGTTGTTGAATATCTCTTGTTGGCTTGTATGATTGAAAGAATAATAGAAAATAATGATGTTTATATAGGCATTATTTTCTAAACATACATAATGTAGTTAATATCAATGCATATAATTTTTGCTTGAAATTTTTTTTTCATTCGTTTTGAATTTTTGTATTTAAGTAATTTTTATATTAAATTAAATATAAATTTTATATTAAGCTGTAAGAAATAATAAATAATATTTCATTTGGGGAAGCACTCATTCAACTCAATATATGGACGCTTCGTGCCTGCTGTGTACACACAATGTGCATTGAAATGTTATGTTAAGGTATTGGTTTTGAATTGTTTTGTAATTTTTTCAAGGCTGAACCGTAAATAAATTTATTGCAAAAAAAAAATATCGTTTTTCACTTCTTAGATCTCTTTATAATTTCAAGAAACTGAAGTTTCTTTACAACATTTTCTCTTTATACAATATTGACTTTTGATTATTTTGTAATATAGCAATACAGAATGAATGATTATTGTTTTTTGAATAAAATTTTGTATTCAATAAAAAGTTTGTACACATTATCAAGCATCTTATTTATCACTCATTTTTATTTTTCATTTCAATTATTTAACACCGTAACAAACATTCAAAGAAATTCTGGTAGTGATGTGATGTATTTAAATGAAATTTAAAAGGGGAAAACCTAATCATTATCCCCCATCATGGACACCCTTACGTTGTCAAATTACTTATGTTCATTGTCTATTTAATTCAATAGAAATAAAATGTGTACTTAAGTAAAGATGCATACATGTTATAAGTTGGCATTCATGAGATTAAATTAGTACATTAAAAATGGACTTGATGTAAATTTAAAGCAAGACTATTCTAGTGCAATCGATATTGTAATTGTTATGATAAAAGGATAACAGTGTTGTGCGACGTAAAACATATTAAGTAGATTGGGCTATTTTCTACATGTTAAAGAGATTGTAATACCAGGATCCCGAATACCGGAAAACCGGTAATCCAGATGTTTTTGGATACCGGTATTTTGTAAAATATTAACAATTTTTTATATTAAATCAATTTTAACATATCAATGTTGATTTTATAAACTTCTGTTCGATTTTTTAAAATTCGATTTTGCTTTTCTATCATCCAATCACTGTCATTGCCAGCACTATTTATTTAACTTACATAATATGACATATGTCAAATCCAATTCAAAATTTACATATAAATATTTTGAAAAGTCTGTTAACAAGAACAATTATTGTAGAAAATTTTAACGACGTAGATGCAAATAACAACAATGAATGTTTTATCGTCAACGATATGTCCTTAAAGGAAAAAATACAGATAGCTATGGACAAAAAATTGGGAAAACAAGTTTCATCGGTAAACAGAAGAACTCGAACAAATAGTTTAAAAAGAAATAACTTGTTTTGAAGTAGAAAGAATACTAGGACTGAATCTACAGAGGGTACATGATTATTGATTAACGATCCCACCAACTAGTGTAGAAGCGGAGACAGATTTTCCAACGGCAAATTCACTTTGCATTAAAATTAGATGCAGAATGCCTTATTTCAAATAAATATTATTGTTCCAATGTGACAATTGTTCAAATGTGGCAATCTTTACAAAATATATATTACATAATATTATAATATGTATAGTATACTTAAGATTGATGAAATATAGTGATAGTCTGTTGATTTGAAATATTTATAAGTAGCTATACATGTTTTTTTCTAATATGAGCTTTATAATTTTGTTTTCATTTGGGTTCATTTTCTTAATACCGGTATAAAACCGGTATCCCGGTTTTCGTAAAGCAAAATACCAAAATACCGGTATTAATGTTTTCGTCCGGTATTGCAATCATTAATATTTTGGGTACTACAATAAATTATGCCTCTACTTCATTGCATAGTCATTTTATCTAATTAAATAATATCTATAAGTTAAACAAAATAACTACTGTTTTTATTTATTTATTCATGTAACAGTGGATCTGCAGATAAATCTGCAGACCAACTACAGGTATTTTCTCTTTCGGAATGTGGACCTTTTTATATGGTAATAATATGGTATATAATTTGTAATTTTAATCTGTATATAATCATATTATTTTTACTAGTTTTCTAATTATAATATGTTTATTAATTATTATAATATATAACCGATGAGGTTGCATTGAACATTAATTTCTATCAATTGCTCCAATCAATTTTGCCCAACCTGTATAATATAAAATATTGACAAATCCTCAATATGAACTGAGAAAAATTCATTCAGCAATAGAGGAAGTAAACCGGATAACCAATATTAATGAGCAAGTATTAGAGCAAAAATAAGCTCTTCAGTGTTTCTAGATGTCCCACAAGCTTTCGATAAAGTATGGCATGTAGTAGGCCCGATATATAAGCCATATTTTATGCTACCAAATAGCTATATTGAATTAATCAGCTTATATCTAACAAATAGATTATTCACGATAAAACAAAGGGAAGAGTACTAGGTCATAAGAGATATGAAAGTATAGGCCCAATTTTGTATTTACTGTATACTAACAATATATGTACCACAAAATAAAAACTGTCACAATAGCATTATTTACGGATGACATTTTTTCAATTAGGGAAGTAAATAAAAATATAGAAGATAATACTATACTTACCTGCAAAGCACAGGTAAAGAAAAAAAAGAACTTGACGAGAATTAAGTCGAAATCAACATACAACAAAGTCTTGATATATAATCAAACATTGAAGCCAGACTGAGACTACGGTATTCAATTAATGGGTGTTGTGGTAAACCTCTAACCACTCAAAGTAGTCAAATATTACAACATAAAGTATTGTGTAATTACAAAAAAAAGGTTCTATCAAATTGATTAAAACTTCATTAATTTTCGCCATGTGAGTATTATTCACTTTACTATTATCGCAGTTAAGTAAAACGTATAGTTATAGAGTATTTGTATGTATCAACACAGTATCAATGCGTTATTATACATTTGTTTTTTCAAATTCACTTTAAATGTTCTGATATTCTTGTAGATAGTCAAAGTTTTGCAATACTATAAGCTAAACGAACAATCGATCGATTAGCAATCCAATTTTAAAAGTGATATCATCTCAATTCTCTTATTTCTATACAAAATAAAATTATATGAACTTGCAAACGAAAAAAATCGTAAGATCTACATTCTCTCAAACAGCAGAGCAGCCACATTAGTTGTTGATTCATACACCAATACTTCTAAGCTAGTATGGATTGTGTAAAAGTACTAGAAACCCTGGCGAAAATAAATAAAGCAACAACTACCTGTACCATCCGGTAACGGAGCTGTAAATTAAATAACAAGAAAGTTTTAGGGTGTGCCTTTTACAGGACTCAACCTTTTCTGCAGAATTTCCCTTGCCATGAAAGTTGATAATGTTCTGACTTGATCAGAAAGCTGGAAACTTGCGAGCCAACATATTAGGGCAATTAAAAAGCAAAAATTCTCTTACTATAACGCTCGATCAAAAAAATTAAAGTTCTTGTAAAGCTTTGAACAGAATTTTTCGTTGTCGCTGCCGTCTCTCGTTGAGTTTTTCGCCAATGATGCTGCAGCTGTCGTTATCTTTACTTAAATAAACACAATATGCCGCAACAATATTTTTTTCTTTATAAAAATATTTTTTGTTATGTTTTTTCTAATTTCTAATTACTTTATGTATGTTATTAATTTGTTGATTTTTAAATAATTTCAATTTTTTTTTTTTTAAGTTTTAATTATTTTCTTATGACAATAAACTGCCAACTTTGAACAAAATGCAACATATCTTTAATAACTCTCAACAGGAAACAGATACGTATCAGGGCTGGAGCAATAACTATCCAGTATACACTACGTATTCCTAATTACATATTATACCGTTATTATCTTTGATCTACATAGAATCGGACTTACCGTTAGTAACTTTTGCTGGATATGTTAAGTAAAGCTTCTCTTGTAGTAGACTAGTAGCCATCAGTAAGTAAGGCTTCCTTATGGACTCAGATGCTTAATTGGCATTTGTAAGCCATTTAGAACCAATCCCTACACGTTTACATAAATTTAATATAATATAAATGTCAAAAAATTAACAGTTTTTTTTTGGAAAATTGTGTAGTTAACTTTTATTAAAAATAAATATTAAAAAATTAAGATAAAAATATCATAAAAAGAAGAAAATATTCATAGATGTAAATAAATAGAATAAGCTCTAACTAAAAGTAAATATCGTAAAACAAAATAAAAAAATTTGATTAAGATTAAATAAATAATTAAATAAATAAAACAAAATAATAATATCTACGAGCTTTTAAACATAAATTTATAGATTAGTTATGAAGATAAAAATTATTAAAAAGTCGACTTCAAGTGATTATACGTTAAGTCTTACAATAACGTTATATTTTCTCTGAATTAACACTGAATTAACCCTTACTACTCCTTTACAATAACCCAGACATCTATTTAGGTATTTACTCATTTAGCAGTCAAATAAACAAAGTTGTTTTGTTATGCCTAACCTTCAAAATTTTAAATATTCATTATTCCTCAGCACATATTTGAATTTGTTATACTAACATTATTAAAACACTGTTGAATTCTCTTATTGAACATTTTTTGATTAATGTGGTAACTGTGGTAAATGACAAGCCACATTCTTAGCTTTTCTTATAATTACAAATTTTTGCAAAATTTGAATATCAACTTTTCAAACAACAACATCCACTATACCTACTACCTAACATTAAAATTAAAATTTTATGTTTGCAATACATTATTTACATTGGGGTTGTAATAAGTGAAAATATTATCGTCCTGCTCTATGGAATAAGACTTTTTGTTACCTTAACAACTTTTAAACACACATAACAAAAATAAGTTAATAAAAGAGAAAGCAGAAACAAAATTTCGAAATTCATGCAAAATATTTAAATTTACCACGTACATACATACAGCGTATATTATATATGTACATATATATATATATATATATAATTATTTCTTTAAAGAATTAATCAAGCGACAGAAAAATTTAAAAGAGAAATTTTGTACCCATATACATATAGCATATTCATTATATCCTAGCCCACGCACGATTTTCAGTCTTTATTCTCACATCTTCTCACAGCACTTTTTTTGTTTTCAAAACAGCAATGCTGTGACATTAGTTAATTGAAGTAAAAGGTGAAAATTTACCATTGCCACCATAACAGTTTTATATTACCTATTATTGGATATATATATATATCCATATAAATATCTTCATATAAATATTCAAACAAAGTTGCAAATATATATATATATATATATATATTATATATATGCATAATATTCTCATATATGGTACTATAAGTTATATTATTATTATGTAAGCATGTGTTTGTGTATAAAAAGAACGTGACACTTTGCCGGATGATTTATTGTTTGATCCCGATGGATGTTTTGGATAAAGTAATCGATTAATGTCGTCTCTGTCGTTAGATTCAAGGTACCCACTAAAAAAGATGCTTTAATGGTTCTGCTTTTATTTTATTTCACCTTCACGTAAATTTACTTTCATGCATATACATATTACATATTCACGTCATATTATTCCATCTCTTTCCTTCTTTTAAAGTATAGCTATTATTTATTATGGGTATATATTTAAATAACGAATCAATAAAAAACAAATTTTTATTTTCGTTCACTCGTTGTTTGCTTTTTAATATTTTAAATTTAATTTTTGTGTTTTATTATTGCTTTTTTTTTATATTTAATTTTCGATGGTAGTAAATGGATTGTAAAAATTTTTACGAGAAAATATAATACTAAAATACTCGTCGTATATTATACAACAAAGATGCAAGAGTATGACGGAAAAATTAAACAGAAAGGAAATATTTAATAAAGGAGGAGAAAAAGATTAAGAGTGAAAAAAAAATTTAATTGATGAGATTATTTTGAAAAACTTTAATATTTCAAAATAATCTAAAATCACACCCGTTCCAATATTTTGAATGTAAATTTAAAGTGTATTTTAAATCATTAAGATCATCTACTAAAGCTACTATATAATAATAATAATAATATGTAATTGAAAGAGAGCTTTTTAAATTAATTTTCTCAGGGGTGTATACAAAAAAAATATTTATGTAGAGAAAAACAACAATTAATAGACATCTCAAAACAAATTGATTGGAATAATAATTGATAATTGATTAAGAAAAGAAGTTAAAATTTTTATATCAAATGAAAATGTGAAATAAAAATTATATCGTGACGTCAAGTAATTCTACCCACATCCTCAATTTAGCAAAATATTTTTAACATGTAAGTCAATATCTAAATTATATAACGGATAAAATTAATTGAATAAAATGAAATATTAAAGTTGAATGAAAATGAAATACAATAGAGAAGACTTGAAATAAAATAAAAATAAAAATATAGAAATATGCTACTATTAAGGTGTAGGTATACTCTGCATGCAACACACAAGGTTTTTCACATTAAAATTAGTAAGTTGATATATCAAAATTAAAATCAAAAGAAAGAAATATTGTATATAATTGTTTATGGAACGTCTACATGTGTAAAAGCAGTTATTAGGTCTTGGAATAAAAAGAAACAAATAGGAAGTTTTTTTTTTATTTATTTATTTATTTACAAGCCATAGCGAGGCTTTTTACAATAATTTTTGATTTAAGATATAATTCAAAATTAAATTTAAAATGAAAAAATTGTTATCTACAATTGAAATATTTTTTATACGTAACTAAAAAATACAAAAAAATATATATATATATATATAATAAAAGCTTTTTCTTTATTATTACGTCTTTATTAATAGTTCTTCTTAAAAAATAAACTTAGATCTAATTAAAATTAACAACATTGTGTGGTGATACTGAAACCAATCATAAGATCAATAAACTTACAATTATGATTCTGAGAGAGCGAATCCAAGGTAACAGTATAATGTAACAATATATATATATATACAATATTAAATAATAAATTATCATTTGAGTTAGCAAATTAATTATTTAATTCATTGGATGGAACTATATTCATACACAGAATGACGAATGTTTTTTAATTAACCTTCGCTTGGGCGGCAAATGAAATATACGTAAACGGGTAAGATTAACATATGTTAATATTTTTGGTTTTTCCATATATTTTGTATGGAGAATTTTTTGATAAAAATAAGTGGTTTTTATGTTTTTATGATTATTTTTGTATGTGCATTACTGTTATTTTTATATTTGGTTTTATTACCAGCGAATATCTATCCTCTAAGATATTTTTTTGGAAATACTGGTATTTTAATAAAAGGAAGTGCTTACTGGGACTCCCGTTTATCACAAGTTACTTGTAACAGAGTTAGTAGTTCCGAAAACAACAGTGTGTCTATTTCAGTGAAATAAAAAAAAAAAAAATATATATATATATATATTTTGGAAAGATTATTTATTGAATTTTCAATATTTGCAATAATATGGAGAAGTTTAAAATTTTATGTGCCGTTCAGGTAGGCAGGTAAGTAAATTTTGTAATTTTTAGTAAAATTGCAAAAAACACAAAAAATGAAGGTTTTTCTTCAAAAAACCCATTTTTTAAATTTCCTATATTTTGGTGTAAATATTAATAAATTTCTTCGAAATCAAGCAAAACTATTAAAAATATGTGAAATTTAAAAAAAAATGCCGTTACAGGTATATGACACTTTTTTTTATTGAGTTTTACTATGAGAAACACAAAAAAAAAAAAAAAATTGAACAAAAAAAAATGGACACAAAAGATACAAAAAACTTATTTTTACAGGTTATTGTTTGAGAAAGAACAAACATAATTCTCTAGATTGGTGAAACATGTGCTAGATGATGAACATGCTGATATAGGACCACCGAAAGAAATAGTAATTGAACCAGTTGCTGGTCCGTCAAGAGTCGAAAGTGATGATAATGATGACAATGATGAGAATGTAGATTATTGTATTTTGCTAAATGAAAATGAAGAATCAGATCCTTGAAAAATGCATCTTAGACGTAAGTGATGGTCATGATTCTGAGGGTGAGTCACTAGATGATGAATCAAAAGTACCTGCAAGAAGAAACTAATCACATTGTTGATTCAAACCAATATTTTATTTAAAAGGATGGCACAAAATGGAATAAAATTCAATCAACATATCAAAGGACTATACAACAAAATATTTTCCGACAAAAATCGATAGTTCCAATATCCATTAACAAAAAGTTAGACTGATTGTGAAACATTCGCCGCAATTTTCAATACATCAATGGATGACATAAATTTTTAATTTAACTTCGTAACAGAATTTTTCTTTTTTATAAGACACCAAAAACAAAATTCAAAACAAAATTTTTTTTCAAAAAACCTTTGGTGCTTTATTTACTTTATGTTTTAAAATATATTACTTTTAGTATATTTCTATTTCAATTTAAAATATTTCAGAACCTTTTATCTTAGTTTTCTACTCTTATCGAAATAATTACAAAAATTTTATAAAATACCATAGATTTTGTATGAATAAAAAAAATATTAACATGTTAATCTGGCCCAACAACGAAGAAAAAAAATTTAAATGACATTGGTGAAAGTAACGCAACATCTGTTTATAGGTTCGTTTTTTCCGTAAACTGTGTTGGTACGCGTGTTTTCTACTAAATATTTATTGTTTCGTGTATGCCTAGGTACATCATTAATTTAAAAATTATTAGTAAGATATTGTATATCAGACTGATTATTTAGCACGTCAGAGGTGAAGCATGATAGTGTGCATATTTAGAACACATATATAGTTTTACATAATAGGCCTTGGAATCTTACATTTGATGTTTATACCGAACTCAAGTTTCTTGATTAAGATCCCGTGATCTATACGATCAAAAGTTTTAAGGTGGATTTCACATGCGCCGATTTTACCGTCACCGGTCATTATTTCAGTGACAGTTTTTTGAAAATGATTTCCCCATGTGACTCCAACATTTGATAGATTAGATATATTAACAAGTGAAGCAAAATTATTTGAATTTAAATTTGAAATTTATTTCAACTATTTTATTAAATTTTAAAGTTGGTTATTAAATCAAAATAAAAAATAATTTTTAAATTACTTTTTGGTACTAGCTATATAAAGTTTTTTAAACTTAAATAATAAATTTCAAAATAAAGTACCTACCTATCTATAATAAGCTGACAAAAAGAGAACAAATAATGAGGATGAAGAAGTTGAAGATATTATTATTATGGCGGGTATATAAAAAGCCGAGATGATTTTGGGTGAACCCACTTCTTTTGAACCGAATAAAACATGGTCATAGTTTCCGAAATGCGGCTCTCTGGCAGTTTGAAATTTTTTAATTTCACATAATGAGTGAAGATTTATTTGACGAAAAAACTAAAATTGACTCCAAAAAACTAAAATTGTTTTAGAAAAGTTCAATACGAGAGAAGTAGTTTCTGCAGACACACACCTTTCATTAACTTTGAGGTGAAAATCAAAGATAAGTTAACATTTAAAAATTTTTTTTAGCTAGTGGGGACATGATGAAATCCATAGGATATAACTGCAGAGTTTCGGAATCTTCATGTAATCGTATTATTGCCGAAACTTGTGATGCAATATGGAAGTTAATGTTTAAATCTGTTTTTGACACTCTTACGGAACAAAAGTGGAAAAAGGTTGAAAATGGCTTGCAGAATAAGTGGAATTTTCCAAACTGCATTGGAACACTTGACGGAAAACATTGCGTAGTCCAAGTAATGTGGATAAACTTGCATTTTATAACATTCAATTAATGCTTTTTATTGTAGGCCTTCCATACCAGTGGTAGCAATCGCTTCAACTATAAATCTTTCCACAGCATTGTGTTAATAGCTCTTTGTGACGCCGACTATAAGTTTTTAGTTGTAGGCTATAACTTTTTAGTATAGGAGCATCTAGCAGATTTAGCGACAATGGAATATTTAAAAATACTGCTGTTGGAGATGCTATAATTAATAGAAGGTCTTTTTTAAATATTTCTAAAAATAAAAATTGACCATCCAATATAATACCATATAATGAGACCATATAATGCAAACCATAAAATGAGACCATTTCCTGGTAGAAATTCTGCAACTGGACTACCTAGATAACAGGGTATTTATAATTACCGTCTATCAAGAGCGTGACGAGTAAAAGAAAATTCATTTGGAATTTTATCTGCCAAATGGAGAATATTTAGAGGGCCAATAGTTACTAAAAGGGAAACCGTCCTCAAAATTGCAAAGGAAACTGTGGCTTTGCACAATTGGATTAAAAAAAAAATTCACTATTTTGTCCACCGGGGTATACTGATACAGAAAATGAAAAAGGAGAAATAATAAAGGGAAGATGGCGACTGCAAATTGCAGGTGATCGGGATGCAGCACTACAACGTGTTGGTAGTAATCTGGCATCATCCGCAATCAACATAAAAAATACAGATTATATAATTCTTAAAACAAATGTTCCGAAAAAATAAAACTTTGTTTTTGGAATCGAACTGCATACATTAAATAATAATCCAATATGTAAAAATTTTTAAATAAGAACTAAAACAGTTTTATTTCATTTTATATAATTTGTTTTAGAATTTATTTTTCATTAAATATTAATAAAAGGTACAAGGTACAAATTACAAGATAGCTTAGTTTATAAATTAAAATACTAAAAAACTTGTTTTCTAGCGTTAGAGTAAAATTTTGGTATAATAGTGAAAATAGTCGAAATTTTCCTTTTAATTTTACTGATATGCTTATCATATCATACGCGTATTTCGTCTACTACTTGCAGACTTCTTGAGTGTTTTGTACTCGACTGAGGAAAGAAATTTAACTAGACATTATATGACATACTAAATATATTCGACTGTAAGCATATCAGTAAAATTAAAAGGAAAATATTCGACTCATTATTATAATTTGAAATGATTACTATTGTGTATGATAGATTGATGATAGATTGTATGAGCCATATTTTTTAAGTTTTTACTATGGACATACAATAGTGGTCCATTGCATCATGATGCTCCACTGGCATCTGCATTGCCTCGATTATTTTTTCTATATCAGTGTGTTTTTAACTAAAAAAAAAATTAATATTATTTGTGTATGTAACAAAAATATTTATCTTACTTGATTTTCGAGGCGTAGATGTAGGAATGGTTGCAGAAAAACTTATAGAAGTAGGAGATGGACTACAAGTTGGCACAGATTTCGAATATGATTCCTCCAAAGTGATGTCAAAATTTTCAGGATCTGTCTGCGAAAAAAATTTGCTAATGAGATATCGCTCCTCTCACTGCATCTGATATCAGATACCTCGGTTTCGAAACTGTTCGCAAAAAATCTACAAAAAAAAATTTGAATTCCTATGAAATACGATCTTGAAATACAACACAAAATATGAATATATACCCCGGATTTTCTTCAATAAAAGGTGTTAAGAAACCCATCATTTTTACTAAAGGACATACTTTTTCAACTTTTACAGCACTTCCACTTTTGTCCTTTTTTTTGTCTCGATAAATTTTTCACGAGGGCATTTCCATTTTTTTTGGCGTTCTTCAACTAAAAATTAAAAATATTTGTTAATTTGAATATAGTTTGTAATAATTTCATAATACCGATACCTTTTCGGAAGAGTATACTAAGCGACAAAATTTTCAAAATTAACTTTTTACATTATTCTTAAAGCTTAAACCATATCCCACAGTTTCGCCTAATCTCCATTATTCTATTTAAATAACAAAAAAAGTTATAAGCAAAATAAATTTATACTAAGCGACATTTTAAATCATTATTAATAATTATAGTTACAAAAATGTACTAAGCGACAAAAAAAAAAAAAACAAAAAAAAAAATCTGTCGCTTAGTACACTTTTATGCAACACATGTCGCTTAGTATATTTCAATTTGTCGCTTAGTACATAGCCTATTAAAAGTTTCATACAGTTGTTGACGCTTAGCGTATTTTTTTGGTGAAAAATTAAATACTTTTAGTTTTTACGCCTTGGAGAAACTTCTTGGTTGCAGAAGACTTAACCTTTATTCAGCTGGCATTCCAAAACCCTTATTTCAACTGGAAATGTACATCTGTACCTTCAAGCAATTTGTATGGATATATGATTTTTACTATTTTTGTTATTATTATTGTGATTATTTTTGTATTTGTTTTACTTTTATTCTTAAATTTAGGTTCATTACTTGTGGGGATCTATTCTCTAAAATATTTTTTTGGAAGTAACGCTATTTTAGGAAAAAGAAGGTCTGTTAAGCATTTCTGTTTTTGATGAAGTATTAAGTATGAAGTTAGGACTTGAAACAGCAAAAGTGCATCTACTTCAAAAAATATTATAAAAAATAAAAAAATAAACATTGTTCTAGAAAGGTATTTGATCATACAATAAAGTTCTGTAATCAGATGGATAACTTTGAAATTTTAACTGCCGCTCAGATAGCAAGGAAAGTCAATTATATGGTTTGTCGTAAAACCCAAAATACGCAAAAAATGTGTTTTTTTCATCAAAAAAACTATTTTTTTAATTTTTTATATTTTATTGTAAATATTATTTAATTTCTTCAAATTTAAGCAAAAGTGTTCAAAATACATTAAATTACAAAAAAAGTGCCGGTTTTTTCATTAATTTTTTTTTCATGGAAATTTAATAAAAAAAATACAAAAAATAAAAAAAAAACAAAAGAAAAATATTAAAAACAAAATAGTTTAGAGAAAAAACGGTACAAAATATTCATTCTTATAGTATTTTAATGTGTAGCATTAGGTACCGAACTATTGTTATTTTATGTTTGGATGATAAGACATCTTCTGGGTACCCAAGATTTTTATTTTTTTCATGTACCTACTGATGATGATGTACGTTTCAGGTCCAGAAAAATTTGATTTCATTTTTATAACAAAATTATCATTAGGTACCGAACTATTCTTATTTTATATCTTGATGATAAGACATCTTCTGGTTACCCATGTACCGTTAGAATTTTTATTTTTGCCATGTACATACTGACGATGATGTACGTTTCAGGTCCAGAAAAATTTGATTTCATTTCTATAACAAAATTATCATTAGGTATCGAACTATTCTAACTATTCTAACTTATTCTACTCTAGAATTGGGTCGAACCCGTAAACAGATACAACATCTAAACTTTAAAGGAGCTGAATTATTATATATTTCAAACTTACCCATATCGGATTCGAAGAAAAAAGACTTTGAATTATTATTTAAAAAGCAATTAATTCCGGAAAGGTATCAGAATGAATTCAAAGAAATTATAAATACCGTGGGTGAAATAGAAGTTACCAGAAACTGATGATGAAGATATAGTTCCTGAGAGAGAGGAAATTTAGCTGAAGCTGAAATAAAGTTATATTATAATTATTAAAATTATATTTGAATTTAATTTTGTTGAGTTTGGTTTTATTTACACAATTTATTTTTGAAATAATTTTTAAATGCCTTTTTTGTTTTTTTTTTTAAATAAACTATAATGAATTAAGCGACAAAATTATTTTTATTTTTATTTTTTTTTAAAAGCATAAATGTTCTAAGCGACATTTTGCATTGTACTAAGCGACAAAATCGTTGTAAGAAAAATGAACTAAGCGACAAAAACTCAGCTCCCTTTCAAAATATAATTTTCTGAAAAGGCTAGACATAAAAGTCGAGTTTCCTTTCACTAATCATTTGTATTTGTATTTAATCATTTGTACGACTAGTCGCAAAGCACTGATGAAGGAAGTAAGTTGCTTCCGAAATATCGATATTTGCAAAATAAATACAAATGATTAGTGAAAGGAAACTCGACTTTTATTCCATAAATCTAAACATATCACTAAAAACAAATCTGATTATCAAAAACAATCAAGGCTAGACATATTTGTAATTAAAAATCCTTTTAAAATCAGTATAATAACTTAAAATTGTAAAAAAACCAGTGAGTGAGAAGTTTTTTTCGTTTTGTGAACATTTTTCAAAATGTCGCTTAGTACATTCTTCCAAAAAGGTATCGAATTACAATAATAGTATATATACAGTATTTATAACATTAACAAATTAACATGTTTTATTAATTTCCACACTAATATCAGCCCAAAGTTTCTTTCTGTACTTATTGTTTTTGTACATTTTGTGCTTCACATCATAAAGCACTTTTCTTTTTCCCACAGCTCTAATTAATTTTTATTCAAACTGCATCTTCAAATTCAAATATTTTTATTTTTAACAATTTTTTTATTTTTAATTTTTGTAATTTTCAAATTTAAATTCAAACAATTTTACTTCACGATATAACGAATTTCAATATTTAAACACTTAAGTGATTTTTATTGCTTGTCATCTAAATTTCTTAGTATGATGCGTGGCTACCGTCACGAAAAAGATAAAGTTAAATTAACTTTCCGGCGAGACGAAAAACCGGCTTGACTGTCGTTTCTGATTGGTTAAAAACGACCGTGACAGTAAAACGTCACACGTGGAAATCCAACTTTACTGAAGCCAGTGTATATCACATCAATTTGTTATCCACTTTCCATTAATTTTAAGATTTCAGAAGTTTATACCGTAAGGTTAGACGTGGTAAATTTTCCTTTTCCGAAACCATGTTGTTGTTCGTTTAGTTTCTATTCAAAATTGGTCTTATTTTATTAACAACTATTTTTTCAATTAGTTTGGGAATAGTTGAAGAATGGCAATACCCCGATAGTTCTTTACATTAGTCATATTACCTTTCTATGAATTAGGGATTCGAATGTGGAACCTTTTATGATTAGAAGTCATCTTTGCACAATGTAGGACGGCGTTTAAACATGCAATACTGGAATCTGGTCCTGATTCATCGAACCAGTTATCGAATTATCTGTGTTATCCCTCATGTCAAGCAGTACATATACATAATAATGACTTTGATTGCTTTTACAACACCTTAACAATTTTAGGGGTTTTTTTTTTTCTTCTACGGAGGTGGCTCTAATATGTCAGAGCCGGCATGTAGGCTTTTTAGCCCTTTATGCCGTTCTCCACCCCTCAACGTAGTCGGCCCTTTTGATAAAGGCCAATAGGTTTGGGGGATTTATCCTGCAGAAGTTTTCTGAGGTTATGTAGTGCGTTTCCAGCAGCCTGAGTCTCAGCCTTGAAAGAGCTAAGCACTCTCTTACAACGTTTGTGGAGGTTTCTTCCTCTTCCAGACAGTGTCTACAGGTTGGGTCGTCACTTAGTGCTAGTCTACACATGTGCTTATTCATGTGGTTATGACCAGTAAGTATGCCCACCATCTTCCTACAGTCTCCTCTATTGAGAGTTGGGAGGAAGTTTGTTATTTTGGTGTTTATTCTTGGTGCATATATTTTGGAGACCCTGTGACCTTCCATACGCTCTCAGAGGATATTTGCTTCCCTTTTCAGGGTGTTTTCTATTGATAGTTTAATATTACCAATAGATATACCAACTGCTGGTTCCGGGCCATAAATGTTTCCCGCCGATGATCTGGCTAGTTCGTCAGCCTTCTCATTTCCAGTCAGGCCACTATGACCCGGTATCCAGATCAGTTGTACCTTGTTTCGGAGCCCTATGAGGTTTAGGGCTTCCAAACATTCTCCCATCAACCTAGATTTGATGATGTTAGTTTCAAGAGCTTTTAAGGCCGCCTGACTGAACATAGTTGTTCAGTCGCCTTCTATTGGTAAAGGCCACTAAATGTGTCTTGCTAGGATTTATGGTTAGTCCATTCGCCTGACACCATTCGGTGGTTAAGGTAATGGCATTTTGCATTTGTGTGCATAGACGCCTCATATAACCTCCTCTTAGAAGAATACTAACATCATCGGCAAAGCCATCTCAGTATTGTGTTGTTTACTCCGTGCTTTCTTGCTTCGTTTAGAAGTGACTTAAAAGTTGCCTTGTCAAAGGCTCCTTCAATGTCCAAGAATGCACAGAGTGTTATCTCTTTCTTCACGATAGCCTCCTCTATATGGGAGACCACTTCTTGAAGAACTGAGTCAGTAGACTTACCTGCCTGATAGGCATGTTGTTTACGGTTCAGGGGTACCCTGATCAAATATACATCCCTAATATACCTGTTCACCAGTTTCTCTAGGCATTTTAACAAACACGAAGAGAGACTGATAAGTCTGAAGCTAGTAAGGAGTGCATAGTTTGTTTTCTCTGGTTTAGGGATGAAAGCGACCCTCACTGATCTCCATACTTTTGGAATATATCCAAAGACTATACAGGCTGTGAAGATTCTTGAGAGCCATTTTAGGGGTTACTATTTTGTTAACCGTTATTACTGACATTAGAATATTTGATCTTCGTTTTGTATAAACGATACATATAATTACATAATGATAACTCGTTTCAAAATCATGAAGTAAAATAATAATAGACACATACAACGCATTACATAAAACATAAAAAACCATAGTTGATTAATAATTTATCATAAAATAATATCTAATAATTTACTTTTAATATAATGAAAATTTTGAAAATTATATTTTCAAAAATTAAACAACCAATAAACTTAGATTTATTATTGGGATAATTCTGTTTGAATTTGTTAAAAACTTTTTTATTAAGTTAAAAAATTTATTTTATTTTATTCTGATAATTTTTTCTCTATACGTATATATTTAATTTATTTTAATTTAAAATTAGATTTTGATCATGACGTATATATTTACATTAAAATTGCTTTTCGATATTATATACATACATAATATATAAAAATATATACTTATATATTCCAAATAATATTTTTTAAAACTTTTTATTTTTAAAAATCTAAAGTACGTACGATATTATTTATATCTCATCTCATCTCATACTCATACATTTACAATATCTATTAACATTCTTTACTTTTTTCGTCAGATATCATCAATTTTTTATTTATTTTTATTTCTAGAATCGAAAAATTACAAATTCGTTTGATTTTTGATAAAAAAAAAAAAAAAAAAAAAAAAATATTTTTCATTTATTATTCATTAAAAAATTATTTTATGCGGCCATTTTGTTTCTTTCGTTTATATAATTTTTTTTTTTTTTTTTGGTTTCTTTCTTTGACTCAATGCTTATCTTTCATCTTAACCTAATTTAAAATCATCTATGTTAAAAGTTAAAAAGTAGCTATATGGAAATCAATCTAGTAACGAAATTGAATAAATAATAAAAAGAAAAAGAAAAGGGGAAAAAAATTATATTTAAGTAAAGTCAAATATTTAAGATTGTTCTTGAATCTTGATATAATATAATAATGTTGTAAAATAAGGAAGTAATAGAGGAAAAACCGCCAAGTATTATTATTATCTTCTCTAAATAATTTTATCCATTCTGAAATTAAGAATAAAGGAGAGAAGGATCAAAATTATAACGCTACTTTAATTGTCAACCTCTATGTTTGTACAACTTTCATTACTCAATGGATATAAAAATAATTTTAGGTAAACAAATATGCATTATCATAATTATCAATTCACCATCATTACATATTATTCTACTATTAGATTAATGCTTAGAGCATCACATCAGACGTCTATTACAAGACGAAAATTTGGATTAGTAAAACACCGCCCCCATTAATTAGAAAAATGTTAGTAAAATAAACTAAAGTAAGTAAAATATGATATGAAATGAAGATTTGGATAATGAAAATGTTTAATTTGATAGTATAAACTATCTTTTAAGTTTTGTATTATTATTATGTTTAAATGAAATCCATTTAGTTAATATATTGTTAAAAAGCCCCACATCTCAAAAGAGAAAAGAAGCTGTAATCTGCAGATTTATATGCATGTCCGCTGATCAATAAATAAACTAAACTAGATGCGTATTATTATTTTACATTATCAGAGTTGTAAAAGAGTTAACCAAAAGGTCAATTTTCGTCTAGGTCGTAGCTTTATTTTTTTTGTTTTTGTTTTTATTTTAATAATATTTGCTGAATAATAAAACCATATGAGTAAACATTTTTAAACTGTGTGCGCATTATTGTTTTATATACAATTTATTTATATTATTAAGAGTTCATTAAGGCGAAGCGAAATAAAATGAAGAGATGTCTACTGCGCAGGTCCTTAAATGCTTGTCAATTGTAATTATAGATACCATACCAACCAATTCATTTAATATCATATATTTAACTACTAATCGAGGACGACGGCTCTCTCATTTTATGTATGTATGAAATAAAATTAGTTAGTACAGATTTTACAAAATTGTTTAACAACAATTTTTGTTTCTTGTGGTCAGCCAAATGCGGGTTTCAATAATATGGAGCGGGAGTTTGGCGGCGGAAGTTCTCGACAATAACAAATATATTAAATAATTTTAAAATTTTGTTTTTCCTGCTATCTACATCTTTCTGCCGTTAGCAAAATCAGGATTTTAATAATATGGAGCGGAGGATTGCACAAAAATAAAAAGTGGATTAATATTTAAATTTTGCAACTTAATAACAATAAAACTAAACTACCCTAAAACTAAACTGCATCACTGTTTAATCATTGTACGCAATGTTTAAAAATAAATCAAATTTTTAAAACATATGCACCCTTAGTAACATTAGAAAAATTCAAATTTTAATATTTCTATAGCGCTCTAGAACAGTTTATTGAACAAACATAATAATTTAAAGCATTAATGTAGCAGAAATACATACATATGTATTAATGTGTGTTAAAACCTTTATAAATACATTTTTGTTAAATTAAAAAAAAAAAATATTAAAATTATAAATTTTTGTGTTGAACGTTTGTTATTATTTTTTATTAAAACTTTAAGTTATAATAAATAGTAATTTTTTTAACCCAGACCGCTAGCTCTTGCCACGCCTAAGATTTGGAATGGGTATTTAAATACCCAATCGGCGTTAGCGCTGCTACATTTTATATAAATTTTTTAGTTTTTGTTTTTTAAAAAATTAAAATTTCGTAGATCTATTATTTCAAGTAGAAATAATCTACATGAAATAAAAAATCCATCTGATTTCTATTGATGGATAGTGGATTATATGACAAAATATATTATTGTTCTGTGTTGTAAGATTTAAAATGTTTTTTAACTTTTTCACATTATCTCATGGTTTGAAGTTTGACCGTTGTGTTTTCAGGTTTTAGAAATTCAAAAGTGAATTGATACAGTTATACAGTTTCAAATGTAAAACTAATTAGTAGGCTAAGATTTATATAATTTTGTTTAAATTACTATAATGTTCAACTTTTTGAGACATGGCTCAATGTTCCATACAAAGCAGTACAACCGAAAAAATCGTAAGATAACAATTGACCAGCCACTGGTCATTCATGAGTATAAACGGATCGATGCTATTGATCTGTTTGATATTTCTATGAACAATTATCGAATTAAAGTTCGTGGAAAAAAATGCTATTAGCCTTTGCTCACAAATGCATTTGATGCCGCAATGGTGAATGCATGGAAGTTTCATGTTTTCTGCGCAAGGTATGAAGGTGTGACTTTATGGGTATATTTGATTAAATTAAATGTGGTGGAAGCACTAGTAACACTACCACAAATAGTCAGCCGTCCATGTGGGCGTGTACTTGTTAATGCCCAACAAATGGCAAAACGTACAGATTGTGTCGACCATATAGTGGAAAATGACTAAATGCAGTCGTTGTAGACAATGCGGTATTAAAACACAATTTGGTTGCAAAAAGTGTTCGACTACTTTGCATCCCAAATGCTTTTTTGACTTTCACAATGATGTACCACGAAACAAAATTAAAATTAAAAAGCGAGAAAGCGAATTAATTTTTAAAATTTAATTTTACAATATTATTATTTAAATACTTTACTTTTTTAGATTTCTTCAAAGAAAACACTGTAATTGTGCCTTATTTTCATAAAAATATAAATTTTTTTTCCACTAATTTTTATAAGAATTCCATAGACGGTTTAATACTCCATTTCATACTCCATAGACGGTTGGGTATTTAAATACCCATAAAGGTAAATTATCTCTAGAGACGAGGTAAGTACTTAAATCCAAAAAAAAATTTTTTATTAGATTGAGAAAGTTTGAGGCTAAGTGATCTTTTGAAATTTTCACGACTTTTCCATTTTCCATTTTCCCAAAAACCTCATTTTATGGAAATTTTCGGGGCTTAAAAAATTCTTAGTTTTTGAGTCCCACTAACAACGGCAGTTCTTGAGAATTTTGATTAGCTCACTGAGAACGAATTATGGTCCCGCCTTTTCTCTCTCTAATAAAATCAAAACTAGCTCAATATCTATTACCCAACAGCAGATAAGGCTATTTTAATGCACTACGATTTTTGGGTATTTAAATACCCAGTAGGCAGTAATGGGTTAACTAGAAAGTCGTACATATTTTCTTTGAATTCTTACAAGAGTTCTAACTGTAGAATTTGAAATTAACGCAATGGTTTTTGTGCTGAATACATCCTAGGCATCGAAATTTTTACCCTACTAAATTATTGATAAAAAACTTTTGTAAAAAATCAAATAGGTCTGATTAGCCTTACTACAGCAGGTATTTTTTTGGCATCACGATGTAGAAGGTGCGAAGGTGCAGCAGATCTCTTCTTATAAATATATTTGCCAACTTGTTTTTTTTTTCCTTTTTTATTGTCTATTTTTCTATAATATTTAATTTGTGTTTTTTTATATTAATATTATATAATTTTTTCATTATGTCATTGTCTTATTTAAAACAAATTTATTTATACTAAAAAACTTATAAAATCACAAAGCTCATACTTAAGCTATGATCAATAGAAC
The DNA here is from genome assembly GCA_963942445.1 of Argyra leucocephala. NCBI lineage: Eukaryota > Metazoa > Arthropoda > Insecta > Diptera > Dolichopodidae > Argyra > Argyra leucocephala. Next base: position 64,170,699 of record OZ012681.1, on the reverse strand, counting down.
TACTTTAGTTAACTAGGTACATGAAGTATAAATCAAAATCTATTATTTATGATGAAATAAAAGAAAAAATGTATGTAGTATTTAATAACATACTTTATGTAAGACTTTCCTTAACAATATAGGCTCTATTACTGAGCTCGCTGGGAGAGTGATGTCCTAAAACGACCAACAACAGCAGGTAGATCACTTGATCGTGGTATCAAACAGGTATAGTTGAGTGATAATGGGTTTCCCAGAAGCAACTAGAATGATCACAACTATCTACCTACCTAAAATTATTTCGTTTTCTTATTTATCCATACGAGTATATTTTATTGTTCCTTCTAACACTCCATAGTTAATTTCATAGTATTGTAAATAACTTCATCATACTATAAGATCATTTACACGATACACCCCTATCATACTACAAGGCTCAGGAAACTCATCTGATAAGGGTGCAACAATTAAAATGAATCAACCAGAAGTAAATTTAATAAAATATGTAACTAAAAATTTTAATGTTATAAAAATGATATAACAACAAAAGCAAAACGAACTTTCGTACTTCAGTTCTAAAAAAATGTTTGTACTTATTTCATAGGACAAAAAGTACGAAAATCTAAAAATGACATAAGTTGGTACGAATCTTATATATTAATACCCTTAAACGTCTGTTAAACTTTTCGCAAAGCTTTTACAACACAAAGCTTTTTTCAACTAGATTGGACAACTTTATTAGAACTATTAAGAATTACGATAGTGTGCAAAATTTAATTTAAAGACATAAACCACAAAACAATAAAACCAAATAAAACAAAAAACAAATTAAAATTAACCTAAAACCAATTCACCTATTGAGCAATAGCATTGATTATATCTGACTATATGAATTAATTTAAAATAAAAAACCAAGTAGCAAAGACAAGAACCGAATTATCAGAATATAATTATAATAGCTTTGTTAAAATATTACGATATTACGATATTACAGCAAAAAAACTTACCGGTAAAACAAATAGTAAATTTAGAAAATATATTTTTTACCTCACCCAGACCATGTTCACAAATTCCAAGAATTGAAATTTATTTATTTTATTAACAAATATTTCAAAAGTATAAATTCAAATGCGCAGTAGTATTGAGTAAATATTATATTGTACATGGAGAATCATAAACCGAAATTTACGATCTGCTAAGAACAAGAAAAACAAACTATGTTATGACATTATTATCAAGTTCCAATTTAGTACACATAAAAATTAAAAAAAACTTTAAAAAGAAAAATTACAGACTACCCTTACCTACATCAGAGACCCTTGCGGAATAATAATATAACAATAAAAACTGAAGAATAAGATAAACAGCATAATTATTGGCTTTACCCGTAACTATTATAGTCATAAGGCGTCATATGATGTCATATGATACTTCGTTAAATGGCCTATATGATTCGATATGATTTAACAAAGTCGTAACCAATCATAACCTTTACTATAATGGTTATAGTTAATCATTCCAAAACGTCAAAACCAAAATTTAAAAGAAGTGAAATAAAAATATAAATTTTATAAATAAATGTTTTGTTTTTTTATTTTGGGTTTTGAAATAGTTAGTATAATTATGATAATAAAAAAAACAAAAAAAAACGTATCTATGACTATTTTAATGTGTTTTTAATATGGGTGTGGTACGTACTTAGTTTAAATGCATTAAATTTCATATCTATACTGTCAGCGACATCTCTGTTCGCCACATTTTGTTGAAATGTTCGGCTCTATTAATAATATTTGTTATTTTAGTAAAATATTTGAATAAGTATTAAAATGTTAAACTATTTTTAAGATACTAAATAAAGTGAATTATAGTTTTAAGTTTTTCAATTTAACTTATTTATTATGGAATAAAAAAATATTTAAAACATTGATTTTTGTTTAAGAAAATAAATAAATAAAATAAATTGTCTCATTTATAATGCTAATGCTAGACCGGCGAATGTTACGCCGGGAATAGCTAGTTTATTTTCAATTTTATTGACCCACATTCTGGCCAATATTTTGTTACTAAATTCAATTTAAAAATTTAACATTCCTCTTTTACCAATAATTTTAAATAACAGTATGAAGAGGAAGTATTTTTCTAAAGCACATTTTTTTTGTTTTTGTATCCAACAGAGACCCAGTACGAAAAATTACATCAAAACCACCTCATATCTCAAAATATTTTATTTTAAAAAAATTTGTAATTTAAATTTTATCTCTCTACATCTCGTACATGTTTTAAAAAAATGTATTTATTTCGCCTCGAGTACAAATACTTGTATTTCAAAATCCTGTTTTTACTTAATCTCGACCTTTTTTAAATTATTTTTTCATTTCAATTAATGGTTTCAAATTTGACTAGTTATATTCGTAAGTTGAGTATTAATTTGGGATCTCTAGTGAGTTAGAGTCCCACAATATTCTAGAGGCTATGCAGCTCGGACAAGCACAGTCCCTGTTACTACTTGGATGAATTTCTCCAAACTCGGAAAGACGTAATTATACTTTTACATATGGTTGATAAAGGAACCTGTCTAAATTTTAGGAAAAACAGTATCCAACAGTGGCTAATTAGAAAAATAAATTTAGCTAAAAAAGCATATACATATTCCCGTTTTTGTATCAAACATGGCTACGTATACAAATAAACTAAGCTAAATGTTCTAACGCACTGGAAAATAGAAATATTCGCATTTTTGTATCAAACAATGGCTATAAAAATAAATTGAATTAAAATTCTGGAAAAATCAGACATTTTTTGTTAGGCCAGATAGTAGGGAATTTTCCAATAATTCGTTAATTTTTTCCATTTTTGCTTTATTGAAAATAGAATAACGTGAAGCATAAGATAAATAATATAAACACGAGATTTTGAGACATTAAGAGTCAGTTTTCAGATGAGTACTTAAGTTACACTTAAGTTTAAGTACCATTCGACACTTAAGCTCCTCTTAAAAAAAAATTAGTTTTCTAGTTAAAACTTAAGTGTTGATTTTCAGCTGTCATTTTCGGTTATTTGCAATGGCAGCACTTGTTAAAATGCAATACAAGTGACAAATAAAGTGTAAATGTCAGAAAGATGTGTAAGAAAGATTATCAAAATATTTAAATTTTAAGTGTGGCTTAAGCGGTCATTTTACCAAGCTTAAGTGCCACTTAAATGTTGTTTTAAGTACCAACTCAAAAACAAAATTTTTGATTTAAGTGTAACTTAAGTTTGATTTGATACTTAAGTGTTCACCTGAAAACTGGCCCTTATGTTGACAAGGTACATTAGAAGACATTCAATTTTTATGCTCACTAGATTTTAAGGCCTGAGCTTTGAAAACCGCCATTTTGTAAATCTTCTAATTCATGTATACAATATGTTAAGTTATCTTTAATATTGGTTGGTGCACCTTAAACTAAAGTTTAATTAGAATAGAAGATTGGGTAAAAGAATTGCGAGAATCGAATAATTTAAAAATTGAATTTCTGACTAAATGAATGACTTGGCCGACAGTTTAAGGCTCAAATAATTTACAAGCTTGTTTCCAAATGCGAATATAATATACGATAATTATTCTACACAAATAGGATCAAGAATACAAATACCTCAGGATAATAATGAATTTATTCATAAAATGATGAAATTCATAGCAAGAACACTACGTCAAATTAAACTATGGTGGGTACAGATACACATACAAGTACTACGTGTACTTAACTCCTACATTCATTAAAAAATATTCAATAAAACACTATTAAAATATTTAAAAAAAAGTAAAAGGAATATTCTAATGTAAAACGAAAGCGATATACGAATTTTATACATGCATACACATGTGCACACATTTAGATTTAAGTAAAAAAAGTTAAAAATATTCAAAAATAAATATTTACAAAAGTTAATGCATTTCAATATTTCGCCAAGTTATACAAAAGAAATAAAGAAGAGCACAATATTAAATCAGATCAGAGGCAGAAGAATAAGGTTTTTTTGTTTTTGCTTTTGTCTTTTTTTTATGCTCTAGTAAAAAAGTTTACTCTATTGCTACTTTTGCATTTTAGTGTAAAAATTATTAAAAAATTAAATTAAATGAGAATTTTTGCCTTTTTGCTCTAATGGAAGACGATATTATGTAAATTTAATTTTTTCAAAATTACATAAAAATAAATTTACTCTATACAAATGTACATATTGTAGTGGTGTATGTTTTTTATGAATAAGTGGCTTCATTTATGCAGTTTATTAAAAAATTAAAAACAATAAATCTATATTGGTATTAAAAGGTTTTTGCTTGAGGCTACTTTAAAAACAATTATGTATGCCTTTTTGATAGATTGATTCTAGTAAAATATTCATATTTTATTATGATAGATTTACCACTTTTAAAATCGATTATTGAGCTAAAAAAACGTTGGCGTTAATAAAGCTAATTATTTAGTTAATTCTAAAATCTAATTAAAGCTGAACTTCTTCAACGAAGTGTTTAAAAATCACACTGTTGTCTGATTTTGAGAGAAATCGGTCGTATTTTTAAATTAAATTAGTTATGTAAATGTCTACTACATGTCTATACATGTCTATAAGTACATGTCTATTACATTAATTAAATAATAGTGTGATGAATAAAAGTTTGGTTTAAGCCAATTTATTAGAATAAATATAAAAAATATTAATGAGATGATTAAAAATCAAAAAAATTAAAAATGGTTTTTAATTGTGCTAAATGCAAGGAAAGCTTGAGAGAGCTCAGAAATTTAAATGTAGCGGTTTGTGTAAAGAGATGGTTTTTGGTTGTGATATTAAGATAATAGAGGGGAAAGTAAATTAATATTAAATTTATTTGTCACAATTATTATTGCCTAAATAATTTTGAAACATTAAAATATGATAACATAATAGAAAAAATTTCTAATATTGCTGGTGTATTTAAAAAATAAATAAATAAATAAATAATATAAAAATTGTTCTTTTTAGAATTACATTATAAATTAATGTTATAACCTTATCTGAACATTCCCAAAAAATAATATCTGAACATTCCCCAAAAAGCCAGTTTTTTACCTCCACTGATTTTGACAGCAATATTGATGAGAATTTGACAGCAAGATTAATAAGAATAGAAACACAATCAATCATTTCTCATCAATCAACGGTCAATATATTACAGTTGACAATATATTGACCATTGATTGACCATTCATTAAATGTATTAGGTTGTATTAGGACCATTGATTGACCAAAAGGATTGTATTAGGATGCTATAAATGTCTTGGTTTTAATCACACTTCAAACCGTTGTGATGAACTGGAGAGACGGTGGCACAAATATGATGAAATTGGACATTGGCTGACCTTTTTTGCGCCTTGTCCATTTTTCACATCATCTTTGACCTTTTTCCTATATAATATGATGTAAGGTTGTATGACGGATCATTTTTAGCAAGGGGTTCTACGGAGGTAATTCTCAATTTAAAAAATAGAGCAAATAAAATTAAATAGCTAAATTAAAAAAAAAAAATTAACACTTTAACAAATTTTAAAATTACTGATGTAAATATACATATTACGTATATACTAGGTATTCCCGGTATAACATTCGCCGGTCTAGCATTAGCATTATAAATGAAACAATTTTAACATTTTTGTTTTCTTTTAATAAATTATAATAATAACATTTTAAATATGTATTACGTGTTGGAATAGTTTTCGCGCAGTAAATATTGAACTCAAATAATAATATAAATTAAACATAATATAAAAAATAACTTTAACCTAAAATAGGTGAGTATTAAAATGTTACACTGTTTTTAAGATATTACATAAAGTGAATTTTAGTTTTAAGTTTTTCAATTTGTAACTTATTTATTATGTAATAAAAAAATATGTAAAAATTGATTTTTTTAAGAAAATAAAGAAAATAAACAAATAAAATAAATTGTTTCATTTATAATGCTAATGCTAGACCGGCGAATGTTACGCCGGGAATAGCTTGTAATTTACAATATAATTTGATCTATCTATAACTATTTTTTTTTATATTTCTTATTTAGGTATTTATTTATTTATTAAACAGTGGACCTGTAGATAAATCTGCACGTCTACTTCAGGTTTATATTTTTTTTTGTTTTATTTGGAAAGCACTTTTCACTGTATGTATTAAAATTTTATTTTCACAACAGGTAGCAAGGTATTATAATACGTACGGTATCATAAATTATTATAATTGTAATTGTTATTGTTATTTAAATAATAATAATAAAATGAATAAAAAAATGAATAAAATTATAATTTACAGTATTTATAATATACTTAATATGTATAATATAATAAATAATAATTTTATTTGTTTTTCATAGAATCAAATTGAAAATTTTGCCCGCTAATAGTTTTGAAGAAACTTTTATATAAGGCAGCGTTTATATGCTTTTGAATTGTGTTTATAACGTATAAATGATGTTCATTAAAGTTTGACATCCGACTTTGTTATAGAATATCATAAATTTTTTTTTTTAAATAATAGTGCTCGACACACATTTTCGTATTTCGCAAGTTGAAAAGTGATTTTGTGATGAAAGGTATTTATAAACTCCTAATTGTGTTATGCCAATATATTGAAAGATATACATTAAAAAATATAAAAAATGTGTATTAAATATTATTATTATTTATCAATACAAATAATTAGAACAATTGATTTACTATTTAAATATTTATATTTCATAAATGTTCTGAAATTACACTGAATATTTATATTTATTTATAAGTATTTATTATTAGTACTCGTCACGCATATTCGTATCTTCGTATTTTGCAAGTTTAGAAAGTGGATTTTGCATTAAGAAATATAGTGTACTTTGCAATTATTTTTGTTTATCTTTGAGATATGTAATTAAAACTTGTGAAATAAAATTTGATGTAATTGCAATGAAATTTGTAAATGTAATAAAAATAAGTAAAACAAAACTTTCATGAAATAAAATATGATGTCTAAACGCTTCCTAACAAATACTATTAATAGAGACATACATTTCAGCAACATGTGGCGATCAGAGATGTCGCTGGCAGTAGAGATATGAAATTAAATGCATTTAAACTAAATACATACCACACCCACTTTAAAAACACATTAAAATAGCCACAGATACGTTTTTTGTTTATTGTTTTTTTCTTATTATCATAATAGCCCTAACTATTTCAAAATTGTTGTAGTTTTCATTGACGTCTTATGACTATTATAGTTAGGGGTAAAGCCAATAATAATTATGCTTTTTCACTTATTCTTCAGTTTTTATTGTTATATTGTTATCCCGCTAGGGTCTCTGATGTAGGTAAGGGTAGTCTATGATTTTTCTTTTAAAAATTTTTTTAATTTTTATGTGTACTAAATTTGAACTTGATAATAATGTCATAACATATTTTGTTTTTCTTGTTCTTAGCAGATCGTAAATTTCGGTTTATGATTCTCCATGTACAATTTAATATTTACTCAATGCTACTGCGCATTTGAATTTATACTTTTGAATTATTTGTTAATAAAATAAATAAATTTCAGTTATTGGAATTTGTGAGGTAAAAAATATATTTTCTAAATTTACTGTTTTACCGATAAGTTTTTTTGCTGTAATATCGTAATATTTTAACAAAGCTATTTTATCGATATATTATTTATATTCTGATAATTCGGTTCTTGTCTTTGCTATTTTTTTTTTGTTAAATTAATTCATATTATCAGATAGCCAATGCTTTGCTCAATAGGTGAATTGTTTTTAGGTTAATTTTAATTTGTTTTTGGTTTTATTTGGTTTTATTGTTTTGTGGTTTATGTCTTTAAAAAAATTTTTTCACACTATCGTAATTCGTAATAGTTCTAATAAAGTTGTCTAATCTAGTTGAAAAAAGCTTTGTGTCGTAAAAGCTTTGTGAAAAGTTTAACAGACGTTTAAGCGTATTAATATATAAGATAATGTATAAAAGTACAAATCAGAGCAACGTAAGTAGATTCACATAGAGTTCATCAAAAGTATGCTGGGATGGCGCAAAAACGATTTTAAGGTATCTGAAAGGAACGTTAGAGTTCGTGTGTTAGCTTGTTACCTTACTTCGAATTTGATAAAACAAATTATTTCTTAAAATCAATTGTGTAGCACAATTGCACTAAAAATAAGATGATTATTACTTTGTTCCACTACAGTTATTTGTATTTTTGGTGAAGTTGTTATAGATACATGATATAGAAAGATGTTATATTTTAGATGTTATTGCTTGTACAAATGAATAAAACAAAAAAATAATAACTCTAAAAAAGAAAGCTTACATACAGCTCATATTTTATTCAAGATATAATACAACATCATGAATAGAACATTTTTTTTAAAATTATTCTATTATTATTATAATAACGTAAATTGTATATACTGTCATTGTATTTAGCTTAGTTTAAAACTACAAGACAAGTTAATTGTAAGTACAAGTATACCCATATAACATTCGCATAATAGTCTGAATATGAGAAATGTATCACAAAACAACAATAATAATATTTCTATTACAAGAATATAGTGTATAGTTTTAGTTCAAAATTATTGTTCAGTATTGTACTTATGTTTTGATAAATAGTCAGATACAACAGCATAAATATACATAATATAATAATGTAGAGGAACAAGAATAGTGATGTGCTCTCACCAGAAAATTTTCAGGAAAACTTAATTATTATAGGTCATTTTCTTTGTTTTACTTCAATTATACTTCACGTAGGTACTACAGAACATATTATACATTACAGCTAGCTATATCTACAACATACAAAATGTATTTTTTTTTTTTACATTTTTAGACCACTTAAATAATTTTTCTATGCATTTCATTCACAAACTTTTTTGTGGTAATAATGCATATAAACTGACATTTACACTTGAAAGCTTATATGGTGTACACCTATATGAACTTTTACAACATATAAAATTCTCTTCAATTTGAATCTTATGCAATCCATATATCCTTTAAAATTTAATTTTAAGTCTACTAACAATTTTATGAAATTTTTTTCTTTGTATAGGTTATGCTGACATTATAATAAATATACACAGGGTATTTGGGAACTATAATTGAAATGTCTCATTGAGGATGTAAATATTAATTAAATTTTGTTTATTAAAAGTTAACATTTTGATGATGATGATCACGGAAAACCTGTGTGCCAGGTACTGAAATAATTGGTGTTTTTTGTTTTGCTAATATATTGGCATTATATAGAGCTACGTGGAAAATTTACAAATATTTAAACTTACGTCGGTAAAAAAAGCAGCTGATACAGCGATTAAAGCGATATTATGTAACCATCATATACGTTGCTCTTTCTTCGATTAAGTTAGAAACTGACCCGTTGTTTCATCGGAAAAATTGTGTGTAGCGAGAAAATATTTAGTTAAATGGTTACGTTAATAAACCGAATTGCTATGCATGGAATGAGATCAATCAAAAAAACAGCCAACAGACTCCATCACATCTAGAACAATACACAGTTTGATGCAGTTTACACGCTGACGGCATCATCGGAACTTATTTCTAATAAAATAAAGTTAAAACTCGTGTTATAGTCAATGGAGATTGTTACCGCATCGTGTTCGATGGTTTTTCTTTTACAAATGTAGATGAAATTGATTCGGACGCAATTATTGCAATTTCAACAGGATGGCACTACGTGACCGACTGCAACCGGAGCTATAGATCTGTTGCAATAAAATTTGGGAGAAAGATGGTTTCTAGAAATTAACCTGTCAATTGGTTATCAAAATTTTGCGATTCGAATACTCTCGATTGTTTGTGATAAACCAGCAATAATTATCGCCTTGGAAGCCTTATTCTTATTATTCGAGTATTATTCGAGACAGAGCAAGCAGTGTTCAAAAAAGTAGCATTTAATTGAACGTCTATAATGTCCTTGGTTAAGAGCAGCCACCATATGCCCGAATATTAATGCCATGTATTGATATTTCGAATAATTAAAAACATTTTACAGCAAAATTGATTTTTTATGTTATTTTTTACAATTCGACACCCTCAACACCATTGGGCTTTTGAAAATTATTTGTTGACATTTTATTCCTAATATTACACAATATTCTTTAATTTTTTTTCAATGGCTTGCTTCTAAATATATAAATTGTAACAAATTGCGAAACAACTTCAAGTTTTGTTTTTCTTTATGAAATATTTTAAGCTTTCAAGTTCATACTAGTAATCGGCCGGTCCTCAAAATTCGAGGAAGTTTAATACAAAAGGGTACCCAATTTCATTATGGTTTAATAATATTATAATTTCATTAATCATTTCAATTTGTTCTTGATGGTACGGCTCTACGAAATAACTCCCACTTTTTTCATGAAATAACTCCCAACAAAATGTCATACAAAATAATTCCTAAAATTTGGTATTTATTTCAGAATGAAATAAGTCCCAATTAGTGGGATTTATTTCATTTTAACATTGAGTTTTATTTCATTTTCTATGATTGGTAGTTATTTCATAATGAAATAAATCCAAAAATGTGTGGTAATTATTTCATTTTCACTTAAATGGAGGGAGTTATTTCATTTTCTTTAAAAAATTAAAAAAAATCAATTTTAATAGTTTGTAGACAAGTGTTTTTGACTTTAAAAGCTTATTAATAAAATGAAATAACTGCGCGGCGGCGTCTCACGCGAAACCCAATCCTTTATATTTTATTCTATTGTTTTTTTTTAGTACATAGTACAATACTTGAAAAAAATAGTAATTTTTTGCCTGTTTTCGGAATTTTAATTTGCAAAATACAAAATTTTTTAGAAATATAAATATAATACTCATTTTTAATTGATGATTAAATTATTTATTTTTGGAAATTAAGCAGAAAGGATTCAGGAAAATGTTGATTTGATTAATTGTCCAATTTGCAGACAAATAGTTGTAAATACAATTAAAGTTTTTATTTAAAATAAATATGTTTGTGTTTCATTTTCCATTCCCATTTTATTTTTGTTTGTGATGGAAGTTATTTCATAGTAAAATAAACTCACTGACGTTGGGAGTTAATTTATTTTTAAAAATTGGAAATTTTTTCATAATGAAAGAAATCCCAAAATATGTGTGACTTATTTAATTTTTTTAAATTGGGAATTATTTCAAAATGAAATAACCACCAAGGTGTGGGATTTATTTCATCTTTGGTGTGGAATTATTTCATTTTCTGTTTTGGGTATTATTTAATTTTATAACGGGAGTTATTTCGTGTGGGAGTATTTTGTAGAGCCTGATGGTACTATAATTTTTTTTCATTGATTTATCTTAGACAAAAACCATATTTGTGATATTTTATTTAAAAAAAAAAAATTGAATTTGATTCTGACAAGAAAAAACAGAAACTATGTAGATGGGGGAGGTGCGACAATTTGTTAAATTAAAATTTTTGTATGTGAAGATACATTGTATACTTATACATGAGGTGAAATTTAAATTGAAATTTCTAATTCAAAATTAATAAAGTTTGAAAAAATATTTGAATTCGCTACGTCACCTTTTAAATATCTATCATTTAAAAGAATAGTAATGAAAATTGGTTGTGAAATGGTTCATATATTTGTACTGTAATTTTTTCAGTTGTTTACAGATTAAATATAACTAGGAGTGCCGATTTGGGCTACATTATTCCCATAAATTCTTAAAATGGCTACTTCTTAATTTTGGGCTAGATTGTGCTTTATTTGTTTTACTGAACATTTGTTCAGAACAATATTTAGAAGAATAAACTTTTTTTTAAATTTATCGGAAATGTATAAAAATAATTACTTTTATTTCATATTAATTGCGATTAAGCCTTTGTTAAATGACATGGCTAAACTTAATTTATAAAACCGCGTTGTGATACTTTTTCCCAAAATTTAGGCTACTCATTGGAAATCTGATAACCCTGCCTATATCAATAAATATATTAATTTCCTTTTTTCCTTCATAATAGGCCACATCCACGTTTTCCCATCCAAACTGTTTAAAAACTTGTTTCGAAATTTGTGAAATTTAATCGTGTGTGGGGCTGTTTCGAAACAATTTCTTAAATAGTTTACAAAATCAAAATTTTTTAGTTTTAATGGGTTTTTTTGTTAGAAATAGCTTATATTTTTCATAATATGTATTTGTAACCAATATTTTATATTATTATTTTTTTTTTTTTTAAACTTTCTACAGTTATTATTAATGCGATAATTTTGCGAAATAAATATATCTTGTCTTGACTTAACTATAAAAATAGTGAAGTTTCTCTATTTGTTTAAGCAAAAGTTTAATAATGTGTGGTGAAGAGAGAAATTAGTTTCGAAACATATTTCTAAATAGATTTAATGGGGCCTATTATGTATCGTATGCTGAGTTGACGCTTTACCAGCTGATTTATAAGCTCAATGTAATGAACTAATAATTTCTGTTTCTTTTTTACCATTTTATTCTTGAGCAACAATTGGAATTGACATTATTTAATTTCTCCATTAATTCATTTCTAATAATCTAGTGCGTTGGAAATGTAAATTAAAATGTCTGCTTCCACTTTACTTTTGTTTTGCATTTGTGAAGATGTGTGTATAAACTTTTATATGTGTAAAAGTTTAAATTGAAATTTCCAATCAATTACAAAAAAAAAACTGAGGAAAATCGGTTGCGAAATGGCTCTCGAAATTGTTCCATATTTTCATTTACAAATTAAATATTATGATGATTAGATAAAATATTGTGAAACTGTTAATTTATTATTTTTTTTGTTAAATAGAAAATAGGTACCCGCTCCGCTCTCCATTTTGAGCGTATCAAAAAAGTAATCTAGCTTCGAATTATCTTCATATGACTTGATCGCTTATGGTTTTATTTACAAATGTAAATTTCTTCCTATATCAAAAAACTTCAATAAATGAGAGCGATAATTAAGAGCGAGTAGCATTATTTTTGCAAACTAGTTTCTGTGAAACATTAATTTTTAAAATTTATATAATATAACTAGCATTATAGGTATTTCTATGCCAAATCATAACCGCTTATATCAATATGACCAAAAAATGTCATAACCTCTTATTTAACTTAAACTATTTTAAATATATTTCTAGAATTAGCCATAAAAACTTATGAATTCATAAGTGATAAGGGTTTTTTACAAAATTTTTAATATTATTCCCAAGTTCAAATAAATCAAAATGCTTCATAACATAATATTTGTTAAAACATTTCATCAAATCATTAGTCTACCAAAATTAAACATTATTCAAAATACATGTTATAATATTTTAAATAACATTATGAACAAAAATATTCTAGAACACCCTGTTATTTTAGAGAACAACATTATTTATTTATGACCAAAATAATTTTTAGTCCTTATAAAACCAGTTATAATATTCAACGCCTTCTATTCTATTATTAGAATTTCAAGTGATGCACTCCTTCATATTGTATACGTATACCCTCAATTAATATACAAGAAAAACCTAAAGCAGTTTTAATTTTCACATAATTTTCATTAACCATGTCAACTCTATATTGTTGAATTCATTGTTGAAAATTGTGTGTATAAAAATTATTTGATCAGGGGCGTGTCCAATACTATACTGGTGAATTCAGTGTCTGATTGTTATTAATAGAATATAATGATGACTTGTTTTAATATAGTTCGTAGCTGTCTAACAGAGAGGTAAACGAAAATTAACCTAAGAAAATTATTGTTAAGCGACCGTGACTATTATAATAATATTTTTAACTGATATGTGGTTTTTAATTTATTGTGCTTTTATTGTAAAAAAATTGTAATTTTTACCATTTAATCCAGATTTGAGTGAAGTCCTAAATCCTTATAAGTGTTTTTCATTATTTACTAAAGCTTCAATGATATATTTTAGTCATCATCTTTGTAACCTTATCCGTTATAACAGAGTTCATCAAGCATATAGACCTGAAATGGTAAGAATAGCAGAAGGGAAGTACAATCGATCTTAAGAAGTGGCGTTCACATAGAGCTCCGCTTCAAAAAAAAAATACCTTTTTAATGGGGCATAGAGAAATAAAATCCTTCCATCGTCTTCTATCAGCAGCTACCTCCTTCAATCGTGGTTATGGTCTTTGCAAAGTATATAACGGGTGTTTTTTTTTAGAATGATAGAACTTTCGATAGGGATAACTGTGAATTGACAGAAGATAGAAGCCATGTAGTTTTGATTTCTGTTCATTAAGCATTGACAAATTATCATGGAAAGACTCACGTCGCAACAACGTTTACGAATTGTTGAAATTTATTTTCAAAATCAGTGTTCTATTCGCCAAACTTATAGAGCACTTGGTGAAATTTATGGTTTATATAATCGTCCATCAGAGCAGATTATTCGTCGAACTATCGATAGATTTCGGACAATATTTTCTCTACTCGATGCAACAACAACAACAAGACAAAGAACTGTTCGTACAGAAGAAAATATCGGTGCTGTAAGAGCTAGTGTTGATGAGGATCCAAATTTGTCTATTCGTCGACGTTCACAACAAGTTGGACTGTGTGCAACCACCACATGGAAAATTTTACGTAAAGATCTTGGTTTACACCCATATAAGATTCAATTGGTTCAAGAACTAAAGCCACTTGTCCATAACACGCGTCGTTTATTGGCTGATTGGGCACTAGAACAGCTTCAAGTTGATCCACTTTTTTATCGAACAATTGTGTTTAGTGATGAAGCTCATTTTTGGTTGAACGGCTACTTAAACAAGCAAAATTGTCGTATATGGAGCGAAAACAATCCTGCAAGATTGAACCTGAATTCTGCAGGTTTCATTGCATCCCGAAAAATGCACCGTATGGTGTGGTTTACACGCTGGAGGTATCATCGGTCCATATTTCTTTAAAAACGATGCTGGAGCAAATGTTACAGTGAATGGTGCTCGTTACAGATCTATGATCAATGATTTTCTGTTTCGAAATTTGAATGGTATCGACCCGGAAGTGTTTTGGTTTCAACAAGATGGTGCTACATCTCATACTGCTACGGCAACAATTGATTTATTGAAAGAAAGATTTGGTGATAACATTATTTCGAGAAATGGTCCAATTAATTGGTCTCCAAGATCATGCGACATAACACCACTGGATTATTTTCTTTGGGGTTAAGTCATTGGTTTATGCTGATAAACCAGAAACAATAGATGCTTTGGAAGCCAACATAACCCGTGTTATTGATGAAAGAAGGCCTGAATTACTCGAAAAAGTGGTACAAAATTGGTCTGATCGAAAGCGGTTCCTCAGAGCTAGTCGTGGTGGACATATGCCGGAAATTATTTTTAAAGCCTAAATGTCACAAAATTATCTTTCAAATAAAAAAATGTGTCTTCAATCTTAGTTTAAATGTGTTTTATTTCAATTTAAAATTCTATCACTCTAAAAAAAACACCCTATATATGCTTGGAGTAAGGCTGTTTTCAGTAAGACTGTTAAAAATAAGATTATATAATTTTAAAAATATATATCGGAATAGATATAGAACTCTAGGTCCGATCTCGTTCATACGACAGTAACCATTCATTCAAATACTTAAAATTAATAACTATGACTTTTATTCAGTAAGCGTTATATGCTCGTAAATAAGCTTAACTGCCTTCATTGGTTTTCTATTAACTTTTCTGTTAATTTTTAGTAATTGTGAATAAATGCACGCTCCTGATTCAAATTTCTTTTGGTTATATTACTAACATACATTTTATGTGTGTTTTCCACTTCAATTCTGGAATTTCATCAAAAATGGTGGATAATTTTATGTATTGTATAAGAATAATTTTATGCTAATTTTGTATTTTAATATAAGTCCTGTAGAAATTATGCATAGAAAGTAGTTGTGAACCTTTTTTTTTTCTTTTTACATTATAAGCCAGTTTTTAATACCTTTTGTTCAAGGTTGAATAACGTTATTTTTCAACTTGTGTTTATTTTAGAATTTTGCACTGCAAGTAAGATTTTATTATGAGCTACGAATTATTTGATAAAGTGATACGTGATCGTAGTGTTGAATGTGTGGTAGTTCAATAGGTTTCAGAGAATAGTACAATGATTCTACCCGAAACCGAGTCGGAAAATTTTTATCGTGTTATTTATTATTGTTATGAAGACAAATATTTTGTATATAAATTTGTGACCTGATCTTTATGGTAAGCACCGAGAAAATTATAAAATATTAATTCAAATGCACAGTAAATTACAAAAAAACATTAATTAAATTTAAATAATAGAAGGCACCATATCACTACCTTCCCGGACTAGGACACATAGTGTTTATCAAAACGTATACTTCGTTTTGATTGTGTCCTAGTCGTCTTTTGTTTCCGAATTATTGATTTTGCCAATGAGTTTGCTGTAGTAGATGAATTGCATTCCTCATGATCTTCATAGACTACATAACATTTTTTAATAATGCCCCGGGTAACACACCGTCAAGACTCTTTATGAATCTATATAGAAATATAACGCCTTTCATTATAAATAAACCTTAATAGAGAAACTTCACATTCGTTATAGAGTTACAGATTAATTTTTTTTATAAACATATTTCGTTATAATGTCTTTAACTACAAACAACGACAAATAATGCTATATATAGCTAAACAACAGTCAACATAGCTATATCCAGATAAAGATATTCAATGATTTTTGTTTTAAATGTCTTTAACGATCAATATTAGAAGAACAACGATTAATAGCGCTACATGTAGTTATATAACTGTCAATATAGCTATATCGAGATAAAGATATTCAATGATTTTTGTTTTAAATGTCTTTAACGATCAATATTAGAAGAACAACGATTAATAACGCTATATATATAGTTATATAACTATCTTTGCTTTTTTATTCGTTTTGAACGATTTTATATTTTTTTATATTTTTACATCGATACATACTTTAAATTTTAATTATCAATAAAATTTCGTACCAAATTTCGTACTATGTCGTACCAAAATTATACTGATCACCTATTTTTGACATAAGACCGACTTATTTGTTCTTACAGTGACTTGACGTTACTTAAAGCAATTTGACGGTGTGTATAAATAAATCGTTATCCGTCGATGTTAAAAAATTAGTTGTGTAAGATATGTAATCATGTGATAGAAGTTCTATAAGTCATATAGCTTAGGTCAATGTAAGCAGAACTAGTAAGTGTAAGGTCGATGGTTCGAGTCCCAATCCCGCCAAAATTAAGTAAGTTTTTTTGAAGTATTATTTATATGAAAAATAAGTTAATTCATATTAAATAAAGTATTCATGATTATAACACATAGAAATTGAAATTTGTAAATCAAATAATAATTAGAAATAAAAAAAGTTAATACAAAAAAAAAATGATTAACAAAAAATAGTTAAAAAAATTTTATAGGTTTCGTTAATGATTTATGAAGGCTTCGTTAAGGAACATATCTCTAAAAATCCCCTCAGATAACTTTATAGAGTTAAATATCGTTTTCTTTAAGTACAGGAACTAAATTCGATATCGATCTTTAGCACCATCGTAATTATTTTTTATTTTTAGCTTCACGTAGGTATCTCAATATCGTTGAAGAATTCTTTACAGCTTGGTTGCTCGGGGAATATAGCAGCACAGCTTTAGCTCTTTAACTTTATTATTGTAACATTTTAATATTTAATAATTGTATAGGTATAATTATTAAAATTATATTTGAGATTTCAACAATCCAGTTGTAATTTTATATATTTTTTTTTATTAAAAATACCCTAATACTGGATTTACCTAATTTAGGAATATAAATTGGAAGCACGAAGTTATCTTGAAAAAATAATCTTGAATAAACATTATCTTGATTTTTTCTATTTCAAAATCTTTTTACGACAAAATCCTGAAAAAATATATTGAATGACAAAATCTAGAATTTTTTCTTGAAATTACTTTTCCCAAAATATTTATAAGGTCCACCCCACAATTGCTTGTTTTTTATAGTTTTTTACTAAAATCTTGTCGTCGTCGGCCAAACGAGTTTTTCAATAAATTGGTGCGGGGGTTCAGAGACCTACACCCTACAATTGAAAATAAAATATATTTTTAAATTTTTTTATATTTTTAAAAAAACTTAATATTTTTCAAGACAAATTATTAAGTTTTTAAAGATTTAAATGTACATGTGTGTCTACATTTTATTAACATTTCGAGGAAAACAGGGTTTCAATAAATGGCTTGGCTTTGAATCTGTTTGGGTCTGTTGAATTGGTTTGCCGCATTGGCCAGCTTAACAATTTTGGATTAAAAGTTGCTTCTTAGGATTAAAGTTCGTTATATTTCAATACTACTGTCAACATTTGACTATCTCAAGTAGTTTCAGAGATAAATAGTGTCAATTTTGCCGCAAATCCAAACATTTTGAAATTTAGTAGAATTTTTTTGACGCTTTTCATACATTTTCAAAATTTTCATACAAAATTTCTCAAGTTTTCAGTTTGTGTTCTTTTGCCGCAAATGTTTGAGCTATATAAAACAACAGCATCTAAGGCAGTATACAGCAATTATTATCGAAATGTTTTTAACTGTCAATATAATTTATCGTTTTACAAGCCTAAAAAGGATCAATGCAATCGATGTACCAGATTCAAAAATACAAGACAAACTTTTCAGGTTGAAGTTATAGATAATG